>JAHQIY010000009.1:0-1314595 GCA_019054805.1 Brachionus manjavacas
AACCGAATATACCACTAGATAGATCTTGTAATTTTCTTGCCTTTGGCTTTTCCAGATCAAAAAAAGCTCAAAGATTCGAAAAGTTATGCACATGGGAAACTTGCAAGTGATCACCAGTCACTTAGTTTTCAGGTCACTGCAGAATGGTCAATTTTCTAGCTACGATAATGATTAATAGCTCAAATTCAAGAGCGCAAAAAGTTCTACATGATACAATTTACAGAAGTCAAAAAATATAAAAGGACACGAAATTAGGCGACTTTGAAAAAGAGCAAAAAACCGATTTTTTGGCATTTTTCAGATAGGTTTTTTGCAATAATTTTTCGAATTATGCCAAACCGAAGTTACCACTAAAAAGATCTTGAAATTTTCTTGCCTTTGGCTTTTACAGATCAAAAAAAGGTCAAAGATTCGAAAAGTTATGCACATGGGAAACTTACATGTGACCACCAGTCACTTGGATTTCAAGTCACTGCAGAATGGTCAATTTAAGCTACGATAATGATCAATGGCTCAAATTTATGAGCGCAAAAAGTTCTACATGATACTATTTACAGAAGTCGAGAAAATTAAAAGGACACGAAATTAGGCGACTCTGAAAAAGAGCAAAAAACCCATTTTTTGGCATTTTCAGATAGGTTTTTTGCAATGAAATTTTCGAATTATGCAAAACCGAAGATACCACTAGATAGATCTTGAAATTTTCTTGCCTTTGGCTTTTACAGATCAAAAAAAGGTCAAAGATTCGAAAAGTTATGCACATGGGAAACTTGCAAGTGACCACCAGTCACTTGGATTTCAAGTCACTGCAGAATGGTCAATTTTTTAGCTACGATAATGATTAATAGCTCAAATTCAAGAGCGCAAAAAGTTCTACATGATACAATTTACAGAAGTCAAAAAAATTAAAAGGACACGAAATTAGGCGACTCTGAAAAAGAGCAAAAAACCCATTTTTTGGCATTTTCAGATAGGTTTTTTGCAATGAAATTTTCGAATTATGCAAAACCGAAGATACCACTAGATAGATCTTGAAATTTTCTTGCCTTTGGCTTTTACAGATCAAAAAAAGGTCAAAGATTCGAAAAGTTATGCTCATGGGAAACTTACATGTGACCACCAGTCACTTGGATTTCAAGTCACTGCAGAATGGTCAATTTAAGCTACGATAATGATTAATAGCTCAAATTCAAGAGCGCAAAAAGTTCTACATGATACTATTTACAGAAGTCGAGAAAATTAAAAGGACACGAAATTAGGCGACTCTGAAAAAGAGCAAAAAACCCATTTTTTGGAATTTTTCAGATAGGTTTTTTGCAATGAAATTTTCGAATTATGCAAAACCGAAGTTACCACTAAAAAGATCTTGAAATTTTCTTGCCTTTGGCTTTTACAGATCAAAAAAAGGTCAAAGATTCGAAAAGTTATGCACATGGGAAACTTACATGTGACCACCAGTCACTTGGATTTCAAGTCACTGCAGAATGGTCAATTTTTAAGCTACGATAATGATTAATAGCTCAAATTCAAGAGCGCAAAAAGTTCTACATGATACAATTTACAGAAGTCGAAAAAATTAAAAGGACACGAAATTAGGCGACTCTGAAAAAGAGCAAAAACCCATTTTTTTGCATTTTTCAGAAAGGTTTTTTGCAATAATTTTTCGAATTATGGAAAACCGAAGTTACCACTAGATAGATCTTGAAATTTTCTTGCCTTTGGCTTTTACAGATCAAAAAAAGGTCAAAGATTCGAAAAGTTATGCACATGGGAAACTTACATGTGACCACCAGTCACTTGGATTTCAAGTCACTGCAGAATGGTCAATTTTTAAGCTACGATAATGATTAATAGCTCAAATTCAAGAGCGCAAAAAGTTCTACATGATACAATTTACAGAAGTCAAAAAAGTAAAATAACACGAAATTAGGCGACTCTGAAAAAGAGCAAAAAACCCATTTTTGGCATTTTTCAGATAGGTTTTTTGCAATGAAATTTTCGAATTATGCAAAACAGAAGTTATCACTAGATAGATCTTGAAATTTTCTTGCCTTTGGCTTTTACAGATCAAAAAAAGGTCAAAGATTCGAAAAGTTATGCACATGGGAAACTTACATGTGACCACCAGTCACTTGGATTTCAAGTCACTGCAGAATGGTCAATTTTTAAGCTACGATAATGATTAATAGCTCAAATTCAAGAACGCAAAAAGTTCTACATGATACAATTTACAGAAGTCAAAAAAATTAAAAAAACACGAAATTAGGCGACTTTGAAAAAGAGCAAAAAACCCATTTTTTGGCATTTTTCAGATAGGTTTTTTGCAATGAATTTTTCGAATTATGCAAAACCGAATATACCACTAGATAGATCTTGAAATTTTCTTGCCTTTGGCTTTTACAGATCAAAAAAGGTCAAAGATTCGAAAAGTTATGCACATGGGAAACTTACATGTGACCACCAGTCACTTGGATTTCAAGTCACTGCAGAATGGTCAATTTTTAAGCTACGATAATGATTAATAGCTCAAATTCAAGAGCGCAAAAAGTTCTACATGATACAATTTACAGAAGTCAAAAAAATTAAAAGGACACGAAATTAGGCGACTTTGAAAAAGAGCAAAAAACCCATTTTTTGGCATTTTTCAGATAGGTTTTTTGCAATGAATTTTTCGAATTATGCTAAACCGAAATTACCACTAGATAGAACTTGAAAATTTCTAGCCTTTGGCTTTTACAGATCGAAAAAGGTCAAAGATTCGAAAAGTTATGCACATGGGAAACTTACATGTGACCACCAGTCACTTGGATTTCAAGTCACTGCAGAATGGTCAATTTTTAAGCTACGATAATGATTAATAGCTCAAATTCAAGAGCGCAAAAAGTTCTACATGATACAATTTACAGAAGTCAAAAAAGTTAAAAGGACACGAAATTAGGCGACTTTGAAAAAGAGCAAAAACCGATTTTTTGGCATTTTTCAGATAGGTTTTTGCAATGAATTTTTCGAATTATTCAAAACCGAATATACCACTAGATAGATCTTGAAATTTTCTTGCCTTTGGATATTTCAGATCGAAAAAAAATCAAAGATTCGAAAAGTTATGCACATGGGAAATTTGCAAGTGACCACCAGTCACTTGGATTTCAAGTCACTGCAGAATGGTCAATTTTTAAGCTACGATAATGATTAATGGCACAAATTCATGAACGCAAAAAGTTCTACATGATAAAATTTACAGAAGTCAAAAAAGTTAAAAGGACACGAAATTAGGCGACTTTGAAAAAGAGCAAAAAACCGATTTTTTGGCATTTTTCAGATAGGTTTTTTGCAATGAATTTTTCGAATTATGCAAAACCGAATATACCACTAGATAGATCTTGAAATTTTCTTGCCTTTGGCGTTTACAGATCAAAAAAAGCTCAAAGATTCGAAAAGTTATGCACATGGGAAACTTGCATGTGATCACCAGTCACTTGGATTTCAAGTCACTGCAGAATGGTCAATTTTTAAGCTACGATAATGATTAATAGCTCAAATTCAAGAGCGCAAAAAGTTCTACATGATACAATTTACAGAAGTCCAAAAAGTAAAAAGGACAAGAAATTAGGCGACTTTGAAAAAGAGCAAAAAACCCATTTTTTGGCATTTTTCAGATAGGTTTTGCAATGAATTTTTCGAATTATGCAAAACCGAATATACCACTAGATAGATCTTGAAATTTTCTTGCCTTTGGCTTTTTCAGATCAAAAAAAGGTCAAAGATTCGAAAAGTTATGCACATGGGAAACTTACATGTGAC
This sequence comes from Brachionus manjavacas, assembly GCA_019054805.1. Taxonomy (NCBI): domain Eukaryota; kingdom Metazoa; phylum Rotifera; class Eurotatoria; order Ploima; family Brachionidae; genus Brachionus; species Brachionus manjavacas. The sequence goes on from JAHQIY010000009.1 coordinate 3,802, forward strand.
CACCAGTCACTTGGATTTCAAGTCACTGCAGAATGGTCAATTTTTAAGCTACGATAATGATTAATAGCTCAAATTCAAGAGCGCAAAAAGTTCTACATGATACAATTTACAGAAGTCAAAAAAGTTAAAAGGACAAGATTTTAGGCGACTTCGAAAAAGAGCAAAAAACCGATTTTTTGGCATTTTTCAGATAGGTTTTTTGCAATGAATTTTTCGAATTATGCAAAACCGAATATACCACTAGATAGATCTTGAAATTTTCTTGCCTTTGGCTTTTACAGATCAAAAAAAGCTCAAAGATTCGAAAAGTTATGCACATGGGAAACTTACATGTGACCACCAGTCACTTGGATTTCAAGTCACTGCAGAATGGTCAATTTTTAAGCTACGAAAATGATTAATAGCTCAAATTCAAGAGCGCAAAAAGTTCTACATGATACAATTTACAGAAGTAAAAAAGTAAAAAGGACAAGATTTTAGGCGACTTCGAAAAAGAGCAAAAAACCCATTTTTTGGCATTTTTCAGATAGGTTTTTTGCAATGAATTTTTCGAATTATGCAAAACCGAATATACCACTAGATAGATCTTGAAATTTTCTTGCCTTTGGCTTTTTCAGATCGAAAAAAGGTCAAAGATTCGAAAAGTTATGCACATGGGAAACTTACATGTGACCACCAGTCACTTGGATTTCAAGTCACTGCAGAATGGTCAATTTTTAAGCTACGATAATGATTAATAGCTCAAATTCAAGAGCGCAAAAAGTTCTACATGATACAATTTACAGAAGTCAAAAAAATTAAAAAAACACGAAATTAGGCGACTTTGAAAAAGAGCAAAAAACCCATTTTATGCCATTTTTCAGATAGGTTTTTTGCAATGAATTTTTCGAATTATGCATAACCGAATATACCACTAGATAGATCTTGAAATTTTCTTGCCTTCGGCTTTTCAGATCGAAAAAAGGTCAAAGATTCGAAAAGTTATGCACATGGGAAACTTACATGTGACCACCAGTCACTTGGATTTCAAGTCACTGCAGAATGGTCAATTTTTAAGCTACGATAATGATTAATAGCTCAAATTCAAGAGCGCAAAAAGTTCTACATGATACAATTTACAGAAGTCAAAAAAGTTAAAAGGACACGAAATTAGGCGACTTTGAAAAAGAGCAAAAACCGATTTTTTGGCATTTTTCAGATAGGTTTTTTGCAATGAATTTTTCGAATTATGCAAAACCGAATATACCACTAGATAGATCTTGAAATTTTCTTGCCTTTGGCTTTTTCAGATCGAAAAAAGGTCAAAGATTCGAAAAGTTATGCACATGGGAAACTTACATGTGACCACCAGTCACTTGGATTTCAAGTCACTGCAGAATGGTCAATTTTTAAGCTACGATAATGATTAATAGCTCAAATTCAAGAGCGCAAAAAGTTCTACATGATACAATTTACAGAAGTCAAAAAAGTTAAAAGGACACGAAATTAGGCGACTTTGAAAAAGAGCAACAACCGATTTTTTGGCATTTTTCAGATAGGTTTTTTGCAATGAATTTTTCGAATTATGCAAAACCGAATATACCACTAGATAGATCTTGAAATTTTCTTGCCTTTGGCTTTTTCAGATCGAAAAAAGGTCAAAGATTCGAAAAGTTATGCACATGGGAAACTTACATGTGACCACCAGTCACTTGGATTTCAAGTCACTGCAGAATGGTCAATTTTTAAGCTACGATAATGATTAATAGCTCAAATTCAAGAGCGCAAAAAGTTCTACATGATACAATTTACAGAAGTCAAAAAAGTTAAAAGGACACGAAATTAGGCGACTTTGAAAAAGAGCAATAACCCATATTTTGGCATTTTTCAGATAGGTTTTTTGCAATGAATTTTTCGATTTATGCAAAACCGAATATACCACTAGATAGATCTTGAAATTTTCTTGCCTTTGGCTTTTTCAGATCGAAAAAGGTCAAAGATTCGAAAAGTTATGCACATGGGAAACTTACATGTGACCACCAGTCACTTGGATTTCAAGTCACTGCAGAATGGTCAATTTTTAAGCTACGATAATGATTAATAGCTCAAATTCAAGAGCGCAAAAAGTTCTACATGATACAATTTACAGAAGTAAAAAAGTAAAAAGGACACGAAATTAGGCGACTTTGAAAAAGAGCTAAAAACCCATATTTTGGCATTTTTCAGATAGGTTTTTTGCAATGAATTTTTCGAATTATGCAAAACCGAATATACCACTAGATAGATCTTGAAATTTTCTTGCCTTTGGCTTTTTCAGATCGAAAAAAGGTCAAAGATTCGAAAAGTTATGCACATGGGAAACTTACATGTGACCACCAGTCACTTGGATTTCAAGTCACTGCAGAATGGTCAATTTTTAAGCTACGATAATGATTAATAGCTCAAATTCAAGAGCGCAAAAAGTTCTACATGATACAATTTACAGAAGTCAAAAAAGTTAAAAGGACACGAAATTAGGCGACTTTGAAAAAGAGCTAAAAACCCATATTTTGGCATTTTTCAGATAGGTTTTTTGCAATGAATTTTTCGAATTATGCAAAACCGAATATACCACTAGATAGATCTTGAAATTTTCTTGCCTTTGGCTTTTTCAGATCGAAAAAAGGTCAAAGATTCGAAAAGTTATGCACATGGGAAACTTACATGTGACCACCAGTCACTTGGATTTCAAGTCACTGCAGAATGGTCAATTTTTAAGCTACGATAATGATTAATAGCTCAAATTCAAGAGCGCAAAAAGTTCTACATGATACAATTTACAGAAGTCAAAAAAGTTAAAAGGACACGAAATTAGGCGACTTTGAAAAAGAGCAATAACCCATATTTTGGCATTTTTCAGATAGGTTTTTTGCAATGAATTTTTCGATTTATGCAAAACCGAATATACCACTAGATAGATCTTGAAATTTTCTTGCCTTTGGCTTTTTCAGATCGAAAAAGGTCAAAGATTCGAAAAGTTATGCACATGGGAAACTTACATGTGACCACCAGTCACTTGGATTTCAAGTCACTGCAGAATGGTCAATTTTTAAGCTACGATAATGATTAATAGCTCAAATTCAAGAGCGCAAAAAGTTCTACATGATACAATTTACAGAAGTCAAAAAAGTTAAAAGGACACGAAATTAGGCGACTTTGAAAAAGAGCTAAATACCCATATTTTGGCATTTTTCAGATAGGTTTTTTGCAATGAATTTTTCGAATTATGCAAAACCGAATATACCACTAGATAGATCTTGAAATTTTCTTGCCTTTGGCTTTTTCAGATCGAAAAAAGGTCAAAGATTCGAAAAGTTATGCACATGGGAAACTTACATGTGACCACCAGTCACTTGGATTTCAAGTCACTGCAGAATGGTCAATTTTTAAGCTACGATAATGATTAATAGCTCAAATTCAAGAGCGCAAAAAGTTCTACATGATACAATTTACAGAAGTCAAAAAAGTTAAAAGGACACGAAATTAGGCGACTTTGAAAAAGAGCTAAAAACCCATATTTTGGCATTTTTCAGATAGGTTTTTTGCAATGAATTTTTCGAATTATGCAAAACCGAATATACCACTAGATAGATCTTGAAATTTTCTTGCCTTTGGCTTTTTCAGATCGAAAAAAGGTCAAAGATTCGAAAAGTTATGCACATGGGAAACTTACATGTGACCACCAGTCACTTGGATTTCAAGTCACTGCAGAATGGTCAATTTTTAAGCTACGATAATGATTAATAGCTCAAATTCAAGAGCGCAAAAAGTTCTACATGATACAATTTACAGAAGTCAAAAAAGTTAAAAGGACACGAAATTAGGCGACTTTGAAAAAGAGCTAAAAACCCATATTTTGGCATTTTTCAGATAGGTTTTTTGCAATGAATTTTTCGAATTATGCAAAACCGAATATACCACTAGATAGATCTTGAAATTTTCTTGCCTTTGGCTTTTTCAGATCGAAAAAAGGTCAAAGATTCGAAAAGTTATGCACATGGGAAACTTACATGTGACCACCAGTCACTTGGATTTCAAGTCACTGCAGAATGGTCAATTTTTAAGCTACGATAATGATTAATAGCTCAAATTCAAGAGCGCAAAAAGTTCTACATGATACAATTTACAGAAGTCAAAAAAGTTAAAAGCACACGAAATTAGGCGACTTTGAAAAAGAGCAATAACCCATATTTTGGCATTTTTCAGATAGGTTTTTTGCAATGAATTTTTCGAATAATGCAAAACCGAATATACCACTAGATAGATCTTGAAATTTTCTTGCCTTTGGCTTTTTCAGATCGAAAAAAGGTCAAAGATTCGAAAAGTTATGCACATGGGAAACTTACATGTGACCACCAGTCACTTGGATTTCAAGTCACTGCAGAATGGTCAATTTTTAAGCTACGATAATGATTAATAGCTCAAATTCAAGAGCGCAAAAAGTTCTACATGATACAATTTACAGAAGTCAAAAAAGTTAAAAGGACACGAAATTAGGCGACTTTGAAAAAGAGCTAAAAACCCATATTTTGGCATTTTTCAGATAGGTTTTTTGCAATGAATTTTTCGAATTATGCAAAACCGAATATACCACTAGATAGATCTTGAAATTTTCTTGCCTTTGGCTTTTTCAGATCGAAAAAAGGTCAAAGATTCGAAAAGTTATGCACATGGGAAACTTACATGTGACCACCAGTCACTTGGATTTCAAGTCACTGCAGAATGGTCAATTTTTAAGCTACGATAATGATTAATAGCTCAAATTCAAGAGCGCAAAAAGTTCTACATGATACAATTTACAGAAGTCAAAAAAGTTAAAATAACACGAAATTAGGCGACCTTGAAAAAGAGCAAAAACCCATATTTTGGCATTTTTCAGATAGGTTTTTTGCAATGAATTTTTCGAATTATGCAAAACCGAATATACCACTAGATAGATCTTGAAATTTTCTTGCCTTTGGCTTTTTCAGATCGAAAAAAGGTCAAAGATTCGAAAAGTTATGCACATGGGAAACTTACATGTGACCACCAGTCACTTGGATTTCAAGTCACTGCAGAATGGTCAATTTTTAAGCTACGATAATGATTAATAGCTCAAATTCAAGAGCGCAAAAAGTTCTACATGATACAATTTACAGAAGTCAAAAAAGTTAAAAGGACACGAAATTAGGCGACTTTGAAAAAGAGCAAAAACCCATATTTTGGCATTTTTCAGATAGGTTTTTTGCAATGAATTTTTCGAATTATGCAAAACCGAATATACCACTAGATAGATCTTGAAATTTTCTTGCCTTTGGCTTTTTCAGATCGAAAAAAGGTCAAAGATTCGAAAAGTTATGCACATGGGAAACTTACATGTGACCACCAGTCACTTGGATTTCAAGTCACTGCAGAATGGTCAATTTTTAAGCTACGATAATGATTAATAGCTCAAATTCAAGAGCGCAAAAAGTTCTACATGATACAATTTACAGAAGTCAAAAAAGTTAAAAGGACACGAAATTAGGCGACCTTGAAAAAGAGCATAAACCCATATTTTGGCATTTTTCAGATAGGTTTTTTGCAATGAATTTTTCGAATTATGCAAAACCGAATATACCACTAGATAGATCTTGAAATTTTCTTGCCTTTGGCTTTTTCAGATCGAAAAAAGGTCAAAGATTCGAAAAGTTATGCACATGGGAAACTTACATGTGACCACCAGTCACTTGGATTTCAAGTCACTGCAGAATGGTCAATTTTTAAGCTACGATAATGATTAATAGCTCAAATTCAAGAGCGCAAAAAGTTCTACATGATACAATTTACAGAAGTCAAAAAAGTTAAAAGGACACGAAATTAGGCGACTTTGAAAAAGAGCTAAAAACCCATATTTTGGCATTTTTCAGATAGGTTTTTTGCAATGAATTTTTCGAATTATGCAAAACCGAATATACCACTAGATAGATCTTGAAATTTTCTTGCCTTTGGCTTTTTCAGATCGAAAAAAGGTCAAAGATTCGAAAAGTTATGCACATGGGAAACTTACATGTGACCACCAGTCACTTGGATTTCAAGTCACTGCAGAATGGTCAATTTTTAAGCTACGATAATGATTAATAGCTCAAATTCAAGAGCGCAAAAAGTTCTACATGATACAATTTACAGAAGTCAAAAAAGTTAAAAGGACACGAAATTAGGTGACTTTGAAATAGAGCAATAACCCATATTTTGGCATTTTTCAGATAGGTTTTTTGCAATGAATTTTTCGAATTATGCAAAACCGAATATACCACTAGATAGATCTTGAAATTTTCTTGCCTTTGGCTTTTTCAGATCGAAAAAAGGTCAAAGATTCGAAAAGTTATGCACATGGGAAACTTACATGTGACCACCAGTCACTTGGATTTCAAGTCACTGCAGAATGGTCAATTTTTAAGCTACGATAATGATTAATAGCTCAAATTCAAGAGCGCAAAAAGTTCTACATGATACAATTTACAGAAGTCAAAAAAGTTAAAAGGACACGAAATTAGGTGACTTTGAAAAAGAGCTAAAAACCCATATTTTGGCATTTTTCAGATAGGTTTTTTGCAATGAATTTTTCGAATTATGCAAAACCGAATATACCACTAGATAGATCTTGAAATTTTCTTGCCTTTGGCTTTTTCAGATCGAAAAAAGGTCAAAGATTCGAAAAGTTATGCACATGGGAAACTTACATGTGACCACCAGTCACTTGGATTTCAAGTCACTGCAGAATGGTCAATTTTTAAGCTACGATAATGATTAATAGCTCAAATTCAAGAGCGCAAAAAGTTCTACATGATACAATTTACAGAAGTCAAAAAAGTTAAAAGGACACGAAATTAGGCGACTTTGAAAAAGAGCAAAAACCCATTTTTTGGCATTTTTCAGATAGGTTTTTTGCAATGAATTTTTCGAATTATGCAAAACCGAATATACCACTAGATAGATCTTGAAATTTTCTTGCCTTTGGCTTTTTCAGATCGAAAAAAGGTCAAAGATTCGAAAAGTTATGCACATGGGAAACTTACATGTGACCACCAGTCACTTGGATTTCAAGTCACTGCAGAATGGTCAATTTTTAAGCTACGATAATGATTAATAGCTCAAATTCAAGAACACAAAAAGTTCTACATGATACAATTTACAGAACTCAAAAAAGTTAAAAGGACACGAAATTAGGTGACTTTGAAAAAGAGCTAAAAACCCATATTTTGGCATTTTTCAAATAAGTTTTTTGCAATAAATTTTTCGAATTATGCAAAACCGAATATACCACTAGATAGATCTTGAAATTTTCTTGCCTTTGGCTTTTTCAGATCGAAAAAAGGTCAAAGATTCGAAAAGTTATGCACATGGGAAACTTACATGTGACCACCAGTCACTTGGATTTCAAGTCACTGCAGAATGGTCAATTTTTAAGCTACGATAATGATTAATAGCTCAAATTCAAGAGCGCAAAAAGTTCTACATGATACAATTTACAGAAGTCAAAAAAGTTAAAAGGACACGAAATTAGGCGACTTTGAAAAAGAGCAATAACCCATATTTTGGCATTTTTCAGATAGGTTTTTTGCAATGAATTTTTCGATTTATGCAAAACCGAATATACCACTAGATAGATCTTGAAATTTTCTTGCCTTTGGCTTTTTCAGATCGAAAAAGGTCAAAGATTCGAAAAGTTATGCACATGGGAAACTTACATGTGACCACCAGTCACTTGGATTTCAAGTCACTGCAGAATGGTCAATTTTTAAGCTACGATAATGATTAATAGCTCAAATTCAAGAACGCAAAAAGTTCTACATGATACAATTTACAGAAGTCAAAAAAGTTAAAAGGACACGAAATTAGGCGACTTTGAAAAAGAGCAATAAACCATATTTTGGCATTTTTCAGATAGGTTTTTTGCAATGAATTTTTCGATTTATGCAAAACCGAATATACCACTAGATAGATCTTGAAATTTTCTTGCCTTTGGCTTTTTCAGATCGAAAAAAGGTCAAAGATTCGAAAAGTTATGCACATGGGAAACTTACATGTGACCACCAGTCACTTGGATTTCAAGTCACTGCAGAATGGTCAATTTTTAAGCTACGATAATGATTAATAGCTCAAATTCAAGAGCGCAAAAAGTTCTACATGATACAATTTACAGAAGTCAAAAAAGTTAAAAGGACACGAAATTAGGCGACTTTGAAAAAGAGCTAAATACCCATATTTTGGCATTTTTCAGATAGGTTTTTTGCAATGAATTTTTCGAATTATGCAAAACCGAATATACCACTAGATAGATCTTGAAATTTTCTTGCCTTTGGCTTTTTCAGATCGAAAAAAGGTCAAAGATTCGAAAAGTTATGCACATGGGAAACTTACATGTGACCACCAGTCACTTGGATTTCAAGTCACTGCAGAATGGTCAATTTTTAAGCTACGATAATGATTAATAGCTCAAATTCAAGAGCGCAAAAAGTTCTACATGATACAATTTACAGAAGTCAAAAAAGTTAAAAGGACACGAAATTAGGCGACTTTGAAAAAGAGCAAAAACCCATTTTTTGGCATTTTTCAGATAGGTTTTTTGCAATGAATTTTTCGAATTATGCAAAACCGAATATACCACTAGATAGATCTTGAAATTTTCTTGCCTTTGGCTTTTTCAGATCGAAAAAAGGTCAAAGATTCGAAAAGTTATGCACATGGGAAACTTACATGTGACCACCAGTCACTTGGATTTCAAGTCACTGCAGAATGGTCAATTTTTAAGCTACGATAATGATTAATAGCTCAAATTCAAGAGCGCAAAAAGTTCTACATGATACAATTTACAGAAGTCAAAAAAGTTAAAAGGACACGAAATTAGGCGACTTTGAAAAAGAGCAAAAACCCATATTTTGTCATTTTTCAGATATGTTTTTTGCAATTAATTTTTCGAATTATGCAAAACCGAATATACCACTAGATAGATCTTGAAATTTTCTTGCCTTTGGCTTTTACAGATCGAAAAAGGTCAAAGATTCGAAAAGTTATGCACATGGGAAACTTACATGTGACCACCAGTCACTTGGATTTCAAGTCACTGCAGAATGGTCAATTTTTAAGCTACGATAATGATTAATAGCTCAAATTCAAGAGCGCAAAAAGTTCTACATGATACAATTTACAGAAGTCAAAAAAGTTAAAAGGACACGAAATTAGGTGACTTTGAAAAAGAGCTAAAAACCCATTTTTTTGGCATTTTTCAGATAGGTTTTTTGCAATGAATTTTTCGAATTATGCAAAACCGAATATACCACTAGATAGATCTTGAAATTTTCTTGCCTTTGGCTTTTTCAGATCGAAAAAAGGTCAAAGATTCGAAAAGTTATGCACATGGGAAACTTACATGTGACCACCAGTCACTTGGATTTCAAGTCACTGCAGAATGGTCAATTTTTAAGCTACGATAATGATTAATAGCTCAAATTCAAGAGCGCAAAAAGTTCTACATGATACAATTTACAGAAGTCAAAAAAGTTAAAAGGACACGAAATTAGGCGACTTTGAAAAAGAGCAAAAACCCATATTTTGGCATTTTTCAGATAGGTTTTTTGCAATGAATTTTTCGAATTATGCAAAACCGAATATACCACTAGATAGATCTTGAAATTTTCTTGCCTTTGGCTTTTTCAGATCAAAAAGGTCAAAGATTCGAAAAGTTATGCACATGGGAAACTTACATGTGACCACCAGTCACTTGGATTTCAAGTCACTGCAGAATGGTCAATTTTTAAGCTACGATAATGATTAATAGCTCAAATTCAAGAGCGCAAAAAGTTCTACATGATACAATTTACAGAAGTCAAAAAAGTTAAAAGGACACGAAATTAGGCGACTTTGAAAAAGAACAAAAACCCATTTTTTGGCATTTTTCAGATAGGTTTTTTGCAATGAATTTTTCGAATTATGCAAAACCGAATATACCACTAGATAGATCTTGAAATTTTCTTGCCTTTGGCTTTTTCAGATCGAAAAAAGGTCAAAGATTCGAAAAGTTATGCACATGGGAAACTTACATGTGACCACCAGTCACTTGGATTTCAAGTCACTGCAGAATGGTCAATTTTTAAGCTACGATAATGATTAATAGCTCAAATTCAAGAGCGCAAAAAGTTCTACATGATACAATTTACAGAAGTCAAAAAAGTTAAAAGGACACGAAATTAGGCGACTTTGAAAAAGAGCAAAAAACCGATTTTTTGGCATTTTTCAGATAGGTTTTTTGAAATGAATTTTTCGAATTATGCAAAACCGAATATACCACTAGATAGATCTTGAAATTTTCTTGCCTTTGGCTTTTTAAGATCGAAAAAAGGTCAAAGATTCGAAAAGTTATGCACATGGGAAACTTACATGTGACCACCAGTCACTTGGATTTCAAGTCACTGCAGAATGGTCAATTTTTAAGCTACGATAATGATTAATAGCTCAAATTCAAGAGCGCAAAAAGTTCTACATGATACAATTTACAGAAGTCAAAAAAGTTAAAAGGACACGAAATTAGGCGACTTTGAAAAAGAGCAAAAACCCATATTTTGGCATTTTTCAGATAGGTTTTTTGCAATGAATTTTTCGAATTATGCAAAACCGAATATACCACTAGATAGATCTTGAAATTTTCTTGCCTTTGGCTTTTTCAGATCGAAAAAAGGTCAAAGATTCGAAAAGTTATGCACATGGGAAACTTACATGTGACCACCAGTCACTTGGATTTCAAGTCACTGCAGAATGGTCAATTTTTAAGCTACGATAATGATTAATAGCTCAAATTCAAGAGCGCAAAAAGTTCTACATGATACAATTTACAGAAGTCAAAAAAGTTAAAAGGACACGAAATTAGGCGACTTTGAAAAAGAGCATAAACCCATATTTTGGCATTTTTCAGATAGGTTTTTTGCAATGAATTTTTCGACTTATGCAAAACCGAATATACCACTAGATAGATCTTGAAATTTTCTTGCCTTTGGCTTTTTCAGATCAAAAAGGTCAAAGATTCGAAAAGTTATGCACATGGGAAACTTACATGTGACCACCAGTCACTTGGATTTCAAGTCACTGCAGAATGGTCAATTTTTAAGCTACGATAATGATTAATAGCTCAAATTCAAGAGCGCAAAAAGTTCTACATGATACAATTTACAGAAGTCAAAAAAGTTAAAAGGACACGAAATTAGGCGACTTTGAAAAAGAGCAAAAACCGATTTTTTGGCATTTTTCAGATAGGTTTTTTGCAATGAATTTTTCGAATTATGCAAAACCGAATATACCACTAGATAGATCTTGAAATTTTCTTGCCTTTGGCTTTTTCAGATCAAAAAAAGGTCAAAGATTCGAAAAGTTATGCACATGGGAAACTTACATGTGACCACCAGTCACTTGGATTTCAAGTCACTGCAGAATGGTCAATTTTTAAGCTACGATAATGATTAATAGCTCAAATTCAAGAGCGCAAAAAGTTCTACATGATACAATTTACAGAAGTCAAAAAAGTTAAAAGGACACGAAATTAGGCGACTTTGAAAAAGAGCAAAAACCCATTTTTTGGCATTTTTCAGATAGGTTTTTTGCAATGAATTTTTCGAATTATGCAAAACCGAATATACCACTAGATAGATCTTGAAATTTTCTTGCCTTTGGCTTTTTCAGATCAAAAAGGTCAAAGATTCGAAAAGTTATGCACATGGGAAACTTACATGTGACCACCAGTCACTTGGATTTCAAGTCACTGCAGAATGGTCAATTTTTAAGCTACGATAATGATTAATAGCTCAAATTCAAGAGCGCAAAAAGTTCTACATGATACAATTTACAGAAGTCAAAAAAGTTAAAAGGACACGAAATTAGGCGACTTTGAAAAAGAGCAAAAAACCGATTTTTTGGCATTTTTCAGATAGGTTTTTTGCAATGAATTTTTCGAATTATGCAAAACCGAATATACCACTAGATAGATCTTGTAATTTTCTTGCCTTTGGCTTTTCCAGATCAAAAAAAGCTCAAAGATTCGAAAAGTTATGCACATGGGACACTTACATGTGACCACCAGTCACTTGGATTTCAAGTCACTGCAGAATGGTCAATTTTTAAGCTACGATAATGATTAATAGCTCAAATTCAAGAGCGCAAAAAGTTCTACATGATACAATTTACAGAAGTCAAAAAAGTTAAAAGGACACGAAATTAGGCGACTTTGAAAAAGAGCAAAAAGCCAATTTTTGGCATTTTTCAGATAGGTTTTTTGCAATGAATTTTTCGATTTATGCAAAACCGAATATACCACTAGATAGATCTTGAAATTTTCTTGCCTTTGGCTTTTTCAGATCGAAAAAGGTCAAAGATTCGAAAAGTTATGCACATGGGAAACTTACATGTGACCACCAGTCACTTGGATTTCAAGTCACTGCAGAATGGTCAATTTTTAAGCTACGATAATGATTAATAGCTCAAATTCAAGAGCGCAAAAAGTTCTACATGATACAATTTACAGAAGTCAAAAAAGTTAAAAGGACACGAAATTAGGCGACTTTGAAAAAGAGCAAAAACCCTTTTTTTGGCATTTTTCAGATAGGTTTTTTGCAATGAATTTTTCGAATTATGCAAAACCGAATATACCACTAGATAGATCTTGAAATTTTCTTGCCTTTGGCTTTTTCAGATCGAAAAAAGGTCAAAGATTCGAAAAGTTATGCACATGGGAAACTTACATGTGACCACCAGTCACTTGGATTTCAAGTCACTGCAGAATGGTCAATTTTTAAGCTACGATAATGATTAATAGCTCAAATTCAAGAGCGCAAAAAGTTCTACATGATACAATTTACAGAAGTCAAAAAAGTTAAAAGGATACGAAATTAGGCGACTTTGAAAAAGAGAAAAAACCTATTTTTTGGCATTTTTCAGATAGGTTTTTTGCAATGAATTTTTCGAATTATGCAAAACCGAATATACCACTAGATAGATCTTGAAATTTTCTTGCCTTTGGCTTTTTACAGATCGAAAAAGGTCAAAGATTCGAAAAGTTATGCACATGGGAAACTTACATGTGACCACCAGTCACTTGGATTTCAAGTCACTGCAGAATGGTCAATTTTTAAGCTACGATAATGATTAATAGCTCAAATTCAAGAGCGCAAAAAGTTCTACATGATACAATTTACAGAAGTCAAAAAAGTTAAAAGGACACGAAATTAGGCGACTTTGAAAAAGAGCAAAAAACCGATTTTTTGGCATTTTTCAGATAGGTTTTTTGCAATGAATTTTTCGAATTATGCAAAACCGAATATACCACTAGATAGATCTTGAAATTTTCTTGCCTTTGGCTTTTCCAGATCAAAAAAAGCTCAAAGATTCGAAAAGTTATGCACATGGGAAACTTACATGTGACCACCAGTCACTTGGATTTCAAGTCACTGCAGAATGGTCAATTTTTAAGCTACGATAATGATTAATAGCTCAAATTCAAGAACGCAAAAAGTTCTACATGATACAATTTACAGAAGTCAAAAAAGTTAAAAGGATACGAAATTAGGCGACTTTGAAAAAGAGCAAAAAACCTATTTTTTGGCATTTTTCAGATAGGTTTTTTGCAATGAATTTTTCGAATTATGCAAAACCGAATATACCACTAGATAGATCTTGAAATTTTCTTGCCTTTGGCTTTTTCAGATCGAAAAAAAATCAAAGATTCGAAAAGTTATGCACATGGGAAACTTACATGTGACCACCAGTCACTTGGATTTCAAGTCACTGCAGAATGGTCAATTTTTAAGCTACGATAATGATTAATAGCTCAAATTCAAGAGCGCAAAAAGTTCTACATGATACAATTTACAGAAGTCAAAAAAGTTAAAAGGACACGAAATTAGGCGACTTTGAAAAAGAGCAAAAAACCGATTTTTTGGCATTTTTCAGATAGGTTTTTTGCAATGAATTTTTCGAATTATGCAAAACCGAATATACCACTAGATAGATCTTGAAATTTTCTTGCCTTTGGCTTTTTCAGATCGAAAAAAGGTCAAAGATTCGAAAAGTTATGCACATGGGAAACTTACATGTGACCACCAGTCACTTGGATTTCAAGTCACTGCAGAATGGTCAATTTTTAAGCTACGATAATGATTAATAGCTCAAATTCAAGAGCGCAAAAAGTTCTACATGATACAATTTACAGAAGTCAAAAAAGTTAAAAGGACACGAAATTAGGCGACTTTGAAAAAGAGAAAAAACCTATTTTTTGGCATTTTTCAGATAGGTTTTTTGCAATGAATTTTTCGAATTATGCAAAACCGAATATACCACTAGATAGATCTTGAAATTTTCTTGCCTTTGGCTTTTTCAGATCTAAATAAGTTAAATGATTCGAAAAGTTATGCACATGGGAAACTTACATGTGACCACCAGTCACTTGGATTTCAAGTCACTGCAGAATGGTCAATTTTTAAGCTACGATAATGATTAATAGCTCAAATTCAAGAGCGCAAAAAGTTCTACATGATACAATTTACAGAAGTCAAAAAAGTTAAAAGGACACGAAATTAGGCGACTTTGAAAAAGAGCAAAAAACCGATTTTTTGGCATTTTTCAGATAGGTTTTTTGCAATGAATTTTTCGAATTATGCAAAACCGAATATACCACTAGATAGATCTTGAAATTTTCTTGCCTTTGGCTTTTTCAGATCGAAAAAAGGTCAAAGATTCGAAAAGTTATGCACATGGGAAACTTACATGTGACCACCAGTCACTTGGATTTCAAGTCACTGCAGAATGGTCAATTTTTAAGCTACGATAATGATTAATAGCTCAAATTCAAGAGCGCAAAAAGTTCTACATGATACAATTTACAGAAGTCAAAAAAGTTAAAAGGACACGAAATTAGGCGACTTTGAAAAAGAGCAAAAAACCGATTTTTTGGCATTTTTCAGATAGGTTTTTTGCAATGAATTTTTCGAATTATGCAAAACCGAATATACCACTAGATAGATCTTGAAATTTTCTTGCCTTTGGCTTTTTAAGATCGAAAAAAAATCAAAGATTCGAAAAGTTATGCACATGGGAAACTTACATGTGACCACCAGTCACTTGGATTTCAAGTCACTGCAGAATGGTCAATTTTTAAGCTACGATAATGATTAATAGCTCAAATTCAAGAGCGCAAAAAGTTCTACATGATACAATTTACAGAAGTCAAAAAAGTTAAAAGGACACGAAATTAGGCGACTTTGAAAAAGAGCAAAAACCCATTTTTTGGCATTTTTCAGATAGGTTTTTTGCAATGAATTTTTCGAATTATGCAAAACCGAATATACCACTAGATAGATCTTGAAATTTTCTTGCCTTAGGCTTTTTCAGATCAAAAAAAGGTCAAAGATTCGAAAAGTTATGCACATGGGAAACTTACATGTGACCACCAGTCACTTGGATTTCAAGTCACTGCAGAATGGTCAATTTTTAAGCTACGATAATGATTAATAGCTCAAATTCAAGAGCGCAAAAAGTTCTACATGATACAATTTACAGAAGTCAAAAAAGTTAAAAGGACACGAAATTAGGCGACTTTGAAAAAGAGCAATAACCCATATTTTGGCATTTTTCAGATAGGTTTTTTGCAATGAATTTTTCGAATTATGGAAAACCGAATATACCACTAGATAGATCTTGAAATTTTCTTGCCTTTGGCTTTTACAGATCAAAATAGGTCAAAGATTCGAAAAGTTATGCACATGGGAAACTTACATGTGACCACCAGTCACTTGGATTTCAAGTCACTGCAGAATGGTCAATTTTTAAGCTACGATAATGATTAATAGCTCAAATTCAAGAGCGCAAAAAGTTCTACATGATACAATTTACAGAAGTCAAAAAAGTTAAAAGGACACGAAATTAGGCGACTTTGAAAAAGAGCAAAAAACCGATTTTTTGGCATTTTTCAGATAGGTTTTTTGCAATGAATTTTTCGAATTATGGAAAACCGAAGATACCACTAGATAGATCTTGAAATTTTCTTGCCTTTGGCTTTTTCAGATCGAAAAAAGGTCAAAGATTCGAAAAGTTATGCACATGGGAAACTTACATGTGACCACCAGTCACTTGGATTTCAAGTCACTGCAGAATGGTCAATTTTTAAGCTACGATAATGATTAATAGCTCAAATTCAAGAGCGCAAAAAGTTCTACATGATACAATTTACAGAAGTCAAAAAAGTTAAAAGGACACGAAATTAGGCGACTTTGAAAAAGAGCAAAAAACCGATTTTTTGGCATTTTTCAGATAGGTTTTTTGCAATGAATTTTTCGAATTATGCAAAACCGAATATACCACTAGATAGATCTTGAAATTTTCTTGCCTTTGGCTTTTTCAGATCAAAAAAGGTCAAAGATTCGAAAAGTTATGCACATGGGAAACTTACATGTGACCACCAGTCACTTGGATTTCAAGTCACTGCAGAATGGTCAATTTTTAAGCTACGATAATGATTAATAGCTCAAATTCAAGAGCGCAAAAAGTTCTACATGATACAATTTACAGAAGTCAAAAAAGTTAAAAGGACACGAAATTAGGCGACTTTGAAAAAGAGCAAAAACCCATTTTTTGGCATTTTTCAGATAGGTTTTTTGCAATGAATTTTTCGAATTATGCAAAACCGAATATACCACTAGATAGATCTTGAAATTTTCTTGCCTTTGGCTTTTTCAGATCAAAAAAGGTCAAAGATTCGAAAAGTTATGCACATGGGAAACTTACATGTGACCACCAGTCACTTGGATTTCAAGTCACTGCAGAATGGTCAATTTTTAAGCTACGATAATGATTAATAGCTCAAATTCAAGAGCGCAAAAAGTTCTACATGATACAATTTACAGAAGTCAAAAAAGTTAAAAGGACACGAAATTAGGCGACTTTGAAAAAGAGCAAAAACCCATTTTTTGGCATTTTTCAGATAGGTTTTTTGCAATGAATTTTTCGAATTATGCAAAACCGAATATACCACTAGATAGATCTTGAAATTTTCTTGCCTTAGGCTTTTTCAGATCAAAAAAAGGTCAAAGATTCGAAAAGTTATGCACATGGGAAACTTACATGTGACCACCAGTCACTTGGATTTCAAGTCACTGCAGAATGGTCAATTTTTAAGCTACGATAATGATTAATAGCTCAAATTCAAGAGCGCAAAAAGTTCTACATGATACAATTTACAGAAGTCAAAAAAGTTAAAAGGACACGAAATTAGGCGACTTTGAAAAAGAGCAAAAACCCATTTTTTGGCATTTTTCAGATAGGTTTTTTGCAATGAATTTTTCGAATTATGCAAAACCGAATATACCACTAGATAGATCTTGAAATTTTCTTGCCTTTGGCTTTTTCAGATCGAAAAAAGGTCAAAGATTCGAAAAGTTATGCACATGGGAAACTTACATGTGACCACCAGTCACTTGGATTTCAAGTCACTGCAGAATGGTCAATTTTTAAGCTACGATAATGATTAATAGCTCAAATTCAAGAGCGCAAAAAGTTCTACATGATACAATTTACAGAAGTCAAAAAAGTTAAAAGGACACGAAATTAGGCGACTTTGAAAAAGAGCAAAAACCGATTTTTTGGCATTTTTCAGATAGGTTTTTTGCAATGAATTTTTCGAATTATGCAAAACCGAATATACCACTAGATAGATCTTGAAATTTTCTTGCCTTTGGCGTTTACAGATCAAAAAAAGCTCAAAGATTCGAAAAGTTATGCACATGGGAAACTTACATGTGACCACCAGTCACTTGGATTTCAAGTCACTGCAGAATGGTCAATTTTTAAGCTACGATAATGATTAATAGCTCAAATTCAAGAGCGCAAAAAGTTCTACATGATACAATTTACAGAAGTCAAAAAAGTTAAAAGGACACGAAATTAGGCGACTTTGAAAAAGAGCAAAAACCCATTTTTTGGCATTTTTCAGATAGGTTTTTTGCAATGAATTTTTCGAATTATGCAAAACCGAATATACCACTAGATAGATCTTGAAATTTTCTTGCCTTTGGCTTTTTCAGATCGAAAAAAGGTCAAAGATTCGAAAAGTTATGCACATGGGAAACTTACATGTGACCACCAGTCACTTGGATTTCAAGTCACTGCAGAATGGTCAATTTTTAAGCTACGATAATGATTAATAGCTCAAATTCAAGAGCGCAAAAAGTTCTACATGATACAATTTACAGAAGTCAAAAAAGTTAAAAGCACACGAAATTAGGCGACTTTGAAAAAGAGCAATAACCCATATTTTGGCATTTTTCAGATAGGTTTTTTGCAATGAATTTTTCGAATAATGCAAAACCGAATATACCACTAGATAGATCTTGAAATTTTCTTGCCTTTGGCTTTTACAGATCAAAAAAAGGTCAAAGATTCGAAAAGTTATGCACATGGGAAACTTACATGTGACCACCAGTCACTTGGATTTCAAGTCACTGCAGAATGGTCAATTTTTAAGCTACGATAATGATTAATAGCTCAAATTCAAGAGCGCAAAAAGTTCTACATGATACAATTTACAGAAGTCAAAAAAGTTAAAAGGACACGAAATTAGGCGACTTTGAAAAAGAGCAAAAACCCATTTTTTGGCATTTTTCAGATAGGTTTTTTGCAATGAATTTTTCGAATTATGCAAAACCGAATATACCACTAGATAGATCTTGAAATTTTCTTGCCTTTGGCTTTTTCAGATCGAAAAAAGGTCAAAGATTCGAAAAGTTATGCACATGGGAAACTTACATGTGACCACCAGTCACTTGGATTTCAAGTCACTGCAGAATGGTCAATTTTTAAGCTACGATAATGATTAATAGCTCAAATTCAAGAGCGCAAAAAGTTCTACATGATACAATTTACAGAAGTCAAAAAAGTTAAAAGGACACGAAATTAGGCGACTTTGAAAAAGAGCAAAAAACCCATTTTTTGGCATTTTTCAGATAGGTTTTTTGCAATGAATTTTTCGAATTATGCAAAACCGAATATACCACTAGATAGATCTTGAAATTTTCTTGCCTTTGGCTTTTTCAGATCAAAAAGGTCAAAGATTCGAAAAGTTATGCACATGGGAAACTTACATGTGACCACCAGTCACTTGGATTTCAAGTCACTGCAGAATGGTCAATTTTTAAGCTACGATAATGATTAATAGCTCAAATTCAAGAGCGCAAAAAGTTCTACATGATACAATTTACAGAAGTCAAAAAAGTTAAAAGGACACGAAATTAGGCGACTTTGAAAAAGAGCAAAAACCCATTATTTTGGCATTTTTCAGATAGGTTTTTTGCAATGAATTTTTCGAATTATGCAAAACCGAATATACCACTAGATAGATCTTGAAATTTTCTTGCCTTTGGCTTTTTCAGATCGAAAAAAGGTCAAAGATTCGAAAAGTTATGCACATGGGAAACTTACATGTGACCACCAGTCACTTGGATTTCAAGTCACTGCAGAATGGTCAATTTTTAAGCTACGATAATGATTAATAGCTCAAATTCAAGAGCGCAAAAAGTTCTACATGATACAATTTACAGAAGTCAAAAAAGTTAAAAGGACACGAAATTAGGCGACTTTGAAAAAGAGCAAAAAACCGATTTTTTGGCATTTTTCAGATAGGTTTTTTGCAATGAATTTTTCGAATTATGCAAAACCGAATATACCACTAGATAGATCTTGAAATTTTCTTGCCTTTGGCGTTTACAGATCAAAAAAAGCTCAAAGATTCGAAAAGTTATGCACATGGGAAACTTACATGTGACCACCAGTCACTTGGATTTCAAGTCACTGCAGAATGGTCAATTTTTAAGCTACGATAATGATTAATAGCTCAAATTCAAGAGCGCAAAAAGTTCTACATGATACAATTTACAGAAGTCAAAAAAGTTAAAAGGACACGAAATTAGGCGACTTTGAAAAAGAGCAAAAACCGATTTTTTGGCATTTTTCAGATAGGTTTTTTGCAATGAATTTTTCGAATTATGCAAAACCGAATATACCACTAGATATATCTTGAAATTTTCTTGCCTTTGGCTTTTTCAGATCAAAAAGGTCAAAGATTCGAAAAGTTATGCACATGGGAAACTTACATGTGACCACCAGTCACTTGGATTTCAAGTCACTGCAGAATGGTCAATTTTTAAGCTACGATAATGATTAATAGCTCAAATTCAAGAGCGCAAAAAGTTCTACATGATACAATTTACAGAAGTCAAAAAAGTTAAAAGGACACGAAATTAGGCGACTTTGAAAAAGAGCAAAAACCCATTATTTTGGCATTTTTCAGATAGGTTTTTTGCAATGAATTTTTCGAATTATGCAAAACCGAATATAGCACTAGATAGATCTTGAATATTTCTTGCCTTTGGCTTTTTACAGATCAAAAAAGGTCAAAGATTCGAAAAGTTATGCACATGGGAAACTTACATGTGACCACCAGTCACTTGGATTTCAAGTCACTGCAGAATGGTCAATTTTTAAGCTACGATAATGATTAATAGCTCAAATTCAAGAGCGCAAAAAGTTCTACATGATACAATTTACAGAAGTCAAAAAAGTTAAAAGGACACGAAATTAGGCGACTTTGAAAAAGAGCAAAAAACCGATTTTTTGGCATTTTTCAGATAGGTTTTTTGCAATGAATTTTTCGAATTATGCAAAACCGAATATACCACTAGATAGATCTTGAAATTTTCTTGCCTTTGGCTTTTCCAGATCAAAAAAGGTCAAAGATTCGAAAAGTTATGCACATGGGAAACTTACATGTGACCACCAGTCACTTGGATTTCAAGTCACTGCAGAATGGTCAATTTTTAAGCTACGATAATGATTAATAGCTCAAATTCAAGAGCGCAAAAAGTTCTACATGATACAATTTACAGAAGTCAAAAAAGTTAAAAGGACACGAAATTAGGCGACTTTGAAAAAGAGCAAAAACCGATTTTTTGGCATTTTTCAGATAGGTTTTTTGCAATGAATTTTTCGAATTATGCAAAACCGAATATACCACTAGATAGATCTTGAAATTTTCTTGCCTTTGGCTTTTTCAGATCAAAAAAAGGTCAAAGATTCGAAAAGTTATGCACATGGGAAACTTACATGTGACCACCAGTCACTTGGATTTCAAGTCACTGCAGAATGGTCAATTTTTAAGCTACGATAATGATTAATAGCTCAAATTCAAGAGCGCAAAAAGTTCTACATGATACAATTTACAGAAGTCAAAAAAGTTAAAAGGACACGAAATTAGGCGACTTTGAAAAAGAGCAAAAAACCCATTTTTTGGCATTTTTCAGATAGGTTTTTTGCAATGAATTTTTCGAATTATGCAAAACCGAATATACCACTAGATAGATCTTGAAATTTTCTTGCCTTTGGCTTTTTCAGATCGAAAAAAGGTCAAAGATTCGAAAAGTTATGCACATGGGAAACTTACATGTGACCACCAGTCACTTGGATTTCAAGTCACTGCAGAATGGTCAATTTTTAAGCTACGATAATGATTAATAGCTCAAATTCAAGAGCGCAAAAAGTTCTACATGATACAATTTACAGAAGTCAAAAAAGTTAAAAGGACACGAAATTAGGCGACTTTGAAAAAGAGCAAAAAACCGATTTTTTGGCATTTTTCAGATAGGTTTTTTGCAATGAATTTTTCGAATTATGCAAAACCGAATATACCACTAGATAGATCTTGAAATTTTCTTGCCTTTGGCTTTTTAAGATCGAAAAAAAATCAAAGATTCGAAAAGTTATGCACATGGGAAACTTACATGTGACCACCAGTCACTTGGATTTCAAGTCACTGCAGAATGGTCAATTTTTAAGCTACGATAATGATTAATAGCTCAAATTCAAGAGCGCAAAAAGTTCTACATGATACAATTTACAGAAGTCAAAAAAGTTAAAAGGACACGAAATTAGGCGACTTTGAAAAAGAGCAAAAACCCATTTTTTGGCATTTTTCAGATAGGTTTTTTGCAATGAATTTTTCGAATTATGCAAAACCGAATATACCACTAGATAGATCTTGAAATTTTCTTGCCTTTGGCTTTTACAGATCGAAAAAAGGTCAAAGATTCGAAAAGTTATGCACATGGGAAACTTACATGTGACCACCAGTCACTTGGATTTCAAGTCACTGCAGAATGGTCAATTTTTAAGCTACGATAATGATTAATAGCTCAAATTCAAGAGCGCAAAAAGTTCTACATGATACAATTTACAGAAGTCAAAAAAGTTAAAAGGACACGAAATTAGGCGACTTTGAAAAAGAGCAAAAACCCATTTTTTGGCATTTTTCAGATAGGTTTTTTGCAATGAATTTTTCGAATTATGCAAAACCGAATATACCACTAGATAGATCTTGAAATTTTCTTGCCTTTGGCTTTTTCAGATCGAAAAAAGGTCAAAGATTCGAAAAGTTATGCACATGGGAAACTTACATGTGACCACCAGTCACTTGGATTTCAAGTCACTGCAGAATGGTCAATTTTTAAGCTACGATAATGATTAATAGCTCAAATTCAAGAGCGCAAAAAGTTCTACATGATACAATTTACAGAAGTCAAAAAAGTTAAAAGGACACGAAATTAGGCGACTTTGAAAAAGAGCAAAAACCCATTTTTTGGCATTTTTCAGATAGGTTTTTTGCAATGAATTTTTCGAATTATGCAAAACCGAATATACCACTAGATAGATCTTGAAATTTTCTTGCCTTTGGCTTTTTCAGATCGAAAAAAGGTCAAAGATTCGAAAAGTTATGCACATGGGAAACTTACATGTGACCACCAGTCACTTGGATTTCAAGTCACTGCAGAATGGTCAATTTTTAAGCTACGATAATGATTAATAGCTCAAATTCAAGAGCGCAAAAAGTTCTACATGATACAATTTACAGAAGTCAAAAAAGTTAAAAGGACACGAAATTAGGCGACTTTGAAAAAGAGCAAAAACCCATTTTTTGGCATTTTTCAGATAGGTTTTTTGCAATGAATTTTTCGAATTATGCAAAACCGAATATACCACTAGATAGATCTTGAAATTTTCTTGCCTTTGGCTTTTTCAGATCGAAAAAAGGTCAAAGATTCGAAAAGTTATGCACATGGGAAACTTACATGTGACCACCAGTCACTTGGATTTCAAGTCACTGCAGAATGGTCAATTTTTAAGCTACGATAATGATTAATAGCTCAAATTCAAGAGCGCAAAAAGTTCTACATGATACAATTTACAGAAGTCAAAAAAGTTAAAAGGACACGAAATTAGGCGACTTTGAAAAAGAGCAAAAAACCGATTTTTTGGCATTTTTCAGATAGGTTTTTTGCAATGAATTTTTCGAATTATGCAAAACCGAATATACCACTAGATAGATCTTGAAATTTTCTTGCCTTTGGCTTTTTCAGATCCAAAAAAGGTCAAAGATTCGAAAAGTTATGCACATGGGAAACTTACATGTGACCACCAGTCACTTGGATTTCAAGTCACTGCAGAATGGTCAATTTTTAAGCTACGATAATGATTAATAGCTCAAATTCAAGAGCGCAAAAAGTTCTACATGATACAATTTACAGAAGTCAAAAAAGTTAAAAGGACACGAAATTAGGTGACTTTGAAAAAGAGCTAAAAACCCATTTTTTGGCATTTTTCAGATAGGTTTTTTGCAATGAATTTTTCGAATTATGCAAAACCGAATATACCACTAGATAGATCTTGAAATTTTCTTGCCTTTGGCTTTTTCAGATCAAAAAAAGGTCAAAGATTCGAAAAGTTATGCACATGGGAAACTTACATGTGACCACCAGTCACTTGGATTTCAAGTCACTGCAGAATGGTCAATTTTTAAGCTACGATAATGATTAATAGCTCAAATTCAAGAGCGCAAAAAGTTCTACATGATACAATTTACAGAAGTCAAAAAAGTTAAAAGGACACGAAATTAGGCGACTTTGAAAAAGAGCAAAAACCCATTTTTTGGCATTTTTCAGATAGGTTTTTTGCAATGAATTTTTCGAATTATGCAAAACCGAATATACCACTAGATAGATCTTGAAATTTTCTTGCCTTTGGCTTTTTCAGATAAAAAAGGTCAAAGATTCGAAAAGTTATGCACATGGGAAACTTACATGTGACCACCAGTCACTTGGATTTCAAGTCACTGCAGAATGGTCAATTTTTAAGCTACGATAATGATTAATAGCTCAAATTCAAGAACGCAAAAAGTTCTACATGATACAATTTACAGAAGTCAAAAAAGTTAAAAGGACACGAAATTAGGCGACTTTGAAAAAGAGCAAAAAACCGATTTTTTGGCATTTTTCAGATAGGTTTTTTGCAATGAATTTTTCGAATTATGCAAAACCGAATATACCACTAGATAGATCTTGAAATTTTCTTGCCTTTGGCTTTTTCAGATCAAAAAAGGTCAAAGATTCGAAAAGTTATGCACATGGGAAACTTACATGTGACCACCAGTCACTTGGATTTCAAGTCACTGCAGAATGGTCAATTTTTAAGCTACGATAATGATTAATAGCTCAAATTCAAGAGCGCAAAAAGTTCTACATGATACAATTTACAGAAGTCAAAAAAGTTAAAAGGACACGAAATTAGGCGACTTTGAAAAAGAGCAAAAACCCATTTTTTGGCATTTTTCAGATAGGTTTTTTGCAATGAATTTTTCGAATTATGCAAAACCGAATATACCACTAGATAGATCTTGAAATTTTCTTGCCTTTGGCTTTTACAGATCGAAAAAAGGTCAAAGATTCGAAAAGTTATGCACATGGGAAACTTACATGTGACCACCAGTCACTTGGATTTCAAGTCACTGCAGAATGGTCAATTTTTAAGCTACGATAATGATTAATAGCTCAAATTCAAGAGCGCAAAAAGTTCTACATGATACAATTTACAGAAGTCAAAAAAGTTAAAAGGACACGAAATTAGGCGACTTTGAAAAAGAGCAAAAAACCCATTTTTTGACTTTTTTCAGATAGGTTTTTTGCAATGAATTTTTCGAATTATGCAAAACCGAATATACCACTAGATAGATCTTGTAATTTTCTTGCCTTTGGCTTTTCCAGATCGAAAAAAGGTCAAAGATTCGAAAAGTTATGCACATGGGAAACTTACATGTGACCACCAGTCTCTTGGATTTCAAGTCACTGCAGAATGGTCAAATTTTTAAGCTACGATAATTATTAATAGCTCAAATTCAAGAGCGCAAAAAGTTCTACATGATACAATTTACAGAAGTCAAAAAAGTTAAAAGGACACGAAATTAGGCGACTTTGAAAAAGAGCAAAAAAACCGATTTTTTGGCATTTTTCAGATAGGTTTTTTGCAATGAATTTTTCGAATTATGCAAAACCGAATATACCACTAGATAGATCTTGAAATTTTCTTGCCTTTGGCTTTTTCAGATCGAAAAAAGGTCAAAGATTCGAAAAGTTATGCACATGGGAAACTTACATGTGACCACCAGTCACTTGGATTTCAAGTCACTGCAGAATGGTCAATTTTTAAGCTACGATAATGATTAATAGCTCAAATTCAAGAACGCAAAAAGTTCTACATGATACAATTTACAGAAGTCAAAAAAGTTAAAAGGACACGAAATTAGGCGACTTTGAAAAAGAGCAAAAAACCGATTTTTTGGCATTTTTCAGATAGGTTTTTTGCAATGAATTTTTCGAATTATGCAAAACCGAATATACCACTAGATAGATCTTGAAATTTTCTTGCCTTTGGCTTTTTCAGATCAAAAAAGGTCAAAGATTCGAAAAGTTATGCACATGGGAAACTTACATGTGACCACCAGTCACTTGGATTTCAAGTCACTGCAGAATGGTCAATTTTTAAGCTACGATAATGATTAATAGCTCAAATTCAAGAGCGCAAAAAGTTCTACATGATACAATTTACAGAAGTCAAAAAAGTTAAAAGGACACGAAATTAGGCGACTTTGAAAAAGAGCAAAAAACCGATTTTTTGGCATTTTTCAGATAGGTTTTTTGCAATGAATTTTTCGAATTATGCAAAACCGAATATACCACTAGATAGATCTTGAAATTTTCTTGCCTTTGGCTTTTTCAGATCAAAAAAAGGTCGAAGATTCGAAAAGTTATGCACATGGGAAACTTACATGTGACCACCAGTCACTTGGATTTCAAGTCACTGCAGAATGGTCAATTTTTAAGCTACGATAATGATTAATAGCTCAAATTCAAGAGCGCAAAAAGTTCTACATGATACAATTTACAGAAGTCAAAAAAGTTAAAAGGACACGAAATTAGGCGACTTTGAAAAAGAGCAAAAACCCATTTTTTGGCATTTTTCAGATAGGTTTTTTGCAATGAATTTTTCGAATTATGCAAAACCGAATATACCACTAGATAGATCTTGAAATTTTCTTGCCTTTGGCTTTTTCAGATCGAAAAAAGGTCAAAGATTCGAAAAGTTATGCACATGGGAAACTTACATGTGACCACCAGTCACTTGGATTTCAAGTCACTGCAGAATGGTCAATTTTTAAGCTACGATAATGATTAATAGCTCAAATTCAAGAGCGCAAAAAGTTCTACATGATACAATTTACAGAAGTCAAAAAAGTTAAAAGGACACGAAATTAGGCGACTTTGAAAAAGAGCAAAAAACCCATTTTTTGGCATTTTTCAGATAGGTTTTTTGCAATGAATTTTTCGAATTATGCAAAACCGAATATACCACTAGATAGATCTTGAAATTTTCTTGCCTTTGGCTTTTTCAGATCGAAAAAAGGTCAAAGATTCGAAAAGTTATGCACATGGGAAACTTACATGTGACCACCAGTCACTTGGATTTCAAGTCACTGCAGAATGGTCAATTTTTAAGCTACGATAATGATTAATAGCTCAAATTCAAGAGCGCAAAAAGTTCTACATGATACAATTTACAGAAGTCAAAAAAGTTAAAAGGACACGAAATTAGGCGACTTTGAAAAAGAGCAATAACCCATTTTTTGGCATTTTTCAGATAGGTTTTTTGCAATGAATTTTTCGATTTATGCAAAACCGAATATACCACTAGATAGATCTTGAAATTTTCTTGCCTTTGGCTTTTTCAGATCGAAAAAAGGTCAAAGATTCGAAAAGTTATGCACATGGGAAACTTACATGTGACCACCAGTCACTTGGATTTCAAGTCACTGCAGAATGGTCAATTTTCTAGCTACGATAATGATTAATAGCTCAAATTCAAGAGCGCAAAAAGTTCTACATGATACAATTTACAGAAGTCAAAAAAGTTAAAAGGACACGAAATTAGGCGACTTTGAAAAAGAGCAAAAAACCGATTTTTTGGCATTTTTCAGATAGGTTTTTTGCAATGAATTTTTCGAATTATGCAAAACCGAATATACCACTAGATAGATCTTGAAATTTTCTTGCCTTTGGCTTTTTCAGATCGAAAAAAGGTCAAAGATTCGAAAAGTTATGCACATGGGAAACTTACATGTGACCACCAGTCACTTGGATTTCAAGTCACTGCAGAATGGTCAATTTTTAAGCTACGATAATGATTAATAGCTCAAATTCAAGAGCGCAAAAAGTTCTACATGATACAATTTACAGAAGTCAAAAAAGTTAAAAGGACACGAAATTAGGCGACTTTGAAAAAGAGCAAAAAACCGATTTTTTGGCATTTTTCAGATAGGTTTTTTGCAATGAATTTTTCGAATTATGCAAAACCGAATATACCACTAGATAGATCTTGAAATTTTCTTGCCTTTGGCTTTTTCAGATCGAAAAAAGGTCAAAGATTCGAAAAGTTATGCACATGGGAAACTTACATGTGACCACCAGTCACTTGGATTTCAAGTCACTGCAGAATGGTCAATTTTTAAGCTACGATAATGATTAATAGCTCAAATTCAAGAACGCAAAAAGTTCTACATGATACAATTTACAGAAGTCAAAAAAGTTAAAAGGACACGAAATTAGGCGACTTTGAAAAAGAGCAAATAACCCATTTTATGGCATTTTTCAGATAGGTTTTTTGCAATGAATTTTTCGAATTATGCAAAACCGAATATACCACTAGATAGATCTTGAAATTTTCTTGCCTTTGGCTTTTTCAGATCTAAAAAAAGTTAAAGATTCGAAAAGTTATGCACATGGGAAACTTACATGTGACCACCAGTCACTTGGATTTCAAGTCACTGCAGAATGGTCAATTTTTAAGCTACGATAATGATTAATAGCTCAAATTCAAGAGCGCAAAAAGTTCTACATGATACAATTTACAGAAGTCAAAAAAGTTAAAAGGACACGAAATTAGGCGACTTTGAAAAAGAGCAAAAAACCCTTTTTTTGGCATTTTTCAGATAGGTTTTTTGCAATGAATTTTTCGAATTATGCAAAACCGAATATACCACTAGATAGATCTTGAAATTTTCTTGCCTTTGGCTTTTTCAGATCGAAAAAAGGTCAAAGATTCGAAAAGTTATGCACATGGGAAACTTACATGTGACCACCAGTCACTTGGATTTCAAGTCACTGCAGAATGGTCAATTTTTAAGCTACGATAATGATTAATAGCTCAAATTCAAGAGCGCAAAAAGTTCTACATGATACAATTTACAGAAGTCAAAAAAGTTAAAAGGACACGAAATTAGGCGACTTTGAAAAAGAGCAAAAAACCGATTTTTTGGCATTTTTCAGATAGGTTTTTTGCAATGAATTTTTCGAATTATGCAAAACCGAATATACCACTAGATAGATCTTGAAATTTTCTTGCCTTTGGCTTTTTCAGATCAAAAAGGTCAAAGATTCGAAAAGTTATGCACATGGGAAACTTACATGTGACCACCAGTCACTTGGATTTCAAGTCACTGCAGAATGGTCAATTTTTAAGCTACGATAATGATTAATAGCTCAAATTCAAGAGCGCAAAAAGTTCTACATGATACAATTTACAGAAGTCAAAAAAGTTAAAAGGACACGAAATTAGGCGACTTTGAAAAAGAGCAAAAAACCGATTTTTTGGCATTTTTCAGATAGGTTTTTTGCAATGAATTTTTCGAATTATGCAAAACCGAATATACCACTAGATAGATCTTGAAATTTTCTTGCCTTTGGCGTTTACAGATCAAAAAAAGCTCAAAGATTCGAAAAGTTATGCACATGGGAAACTTACATGTGACCACCAGTCACTTGGATTTCAAGTCACTGCAGAATGGTCAATTTTTAAGCTACGATAATGATTAATAGCTCAAATTCAAGAGCGCAAAAAGTTCTACATGATACAATTTACAGAAGTCAAAAAAGTTAAAAGGACACGAAATTAGGCGACTTTGAAAAAGAGCAAAAAACCCATTTTTTGGCATTTTTCAGATAGGTTTTTTGCAATGAATTTTTCGAATTATGCAAAACCGAATATACCACTAGATAGATCTTGAAATTTTCTTGCCTTTGGCTTTTTCAGATCGAAAAAAGGTCAAAGATTCGAAAAGTTATGCACATGGGAAACTTACATGTGACCACCAGTCACTTGGATTTCAAGTCACTGCAGAATGGTCAATTTTTAAGCTACGATAATGATTAATAGCTCAAATTCAAGAGCGCAAAAAGTTCTACATGATACAATTTACAGAAGTCAAAAAAGTTAAAAGGACACGAAATTAGGCGACTTTGAAAAAGAGCAAAAACCGATTTTTTGGCATTTTTCAGATAGGTTTTTTGCAATGAATTTTTCGAATTATGCAAAACCGAATATACCACTAGATAGATCTTGAAATTTTCTTGCCTTTGGCTTTTACAGATCAAAAAAAGCTCAAAGATTCGAAAAGTTATGCACATGGGAAACTTACATGTGACCACCAGTCACTTGGATTTCAAGTCACTGCAGAATGGTCAATTTTTAAGCTACGATAATGATTAATAGCTCAAATTCAAGAGCGCAAAAAGTTCTACATGATACAATTTACAGAAGTCAAAAAAGTTAAAAGGACACGAAATTAGGCGACTTTGAAAAAGAGCAATAACCCTTTTTTTGGCATTTTTCAGATAGGTTTTTTGCAATGAATTTTTCGAATTATGCAAAACCGAATATACCACTAGATAGATCTTGAAATTTTCTTGCCTTTGGCTTTTTACAGATCAAAAAAAGGTCAAAGATTCGAAAAGTTATGCACATGGGAAACTTACATGTGACCACCAGTCACTTGGATTTCAAGTCACTGCAGAATGGTCAATTTTTAAGCTACGATAATGATTAATAGCTCAAATTCAAGAACGCAAAAAGTTCTACATGATACAATTTACAGAAGTCAAAAAAGTTAAAAGGACACGAAATTAGGCGACTTTGAAAAAGAGCAAAAAACCCATTTTTTGGCATTTTTCAGATAGGTTTTTTGCAATGAATTTTTCGAATTATGCAAAACCGAATATACCACTAGATAGATCTTGAAATTTTCTTGCCTTTGGCTTTTTCAGATCGAAAAAAGGTCAAAGATTCGAAAAGTTATGCACATGGGAAACTTACATGTGACCACCAGTCACTTGGATTTCAAGTCACTGCAGAATGGTCAATTTTTAAGCTACGATAATGATTAATAGCTCAAATTCAAGAGCGCAAAAAGTTCTACATGATACAATTTACAGAAGTCAAAAAAGTTAAAAGGACACGAAATTAGGCGACTTTGAAAAAGAGCAAAAAACCGATTTTTTGGCATTTTTCAGATAGGTTTTTTGCAATGAATTTTTCGAATTATGCAAAACCGAATATACCACTAGATAGATCTTGAAATTTTCTTGCCTTTGGCTTTTCCAGATCAAAAAAAGCTCAAAGATTCGAAAAGTTATGCACATGGGAAACTTACATGTGACCACCAGTCACTTGGATTTCAAGTCACTGCAGAATGGTCAATTTTTAAGCTACGATAATGATTAATAGCTCAAATTCAAGAGCGCAAAAAGTTCTACATGATACAATTTACAGAAGTCAAAAAAGTTAAAAGGACACGAAATTAGGCGACTTTGAAAAAGAGCAAAAACCCATTTTTTGGCATTTTTCAGATAGGTTTTTTGCAATGAATTTTTCGAATTATGCAAAACCGAATATACCACTAGATAGATCTTGAAATTTTCTTGCCTTTGGCTTTTTCAGATCAAAAAGGTCAAAGATTCGAAAAGTTATGCACATGGGAAACTTACATGTGACCACCAGTCACTTGGATTTCAAGTCACTGCAGAATGGTCAATTTTTAAGCTACGATAATGATTAATAGCTCAAATTCAAGAGCGCAAAAAGTTCTACATGATACAATTTACAGAAGTCAAAAAAGTTAAAAGGACACGAAATTAGGCGACTTTGAAAAAGAGCAAAAAACCGATTTTTTGGCATTTTTCAGATAGGTTTTTTGCAATGAATTTTTCGAATTATGCAAAACCGAATATACCACTAGATAGATCTTGAAATTTTCTTGCCTTTGGCTTTTTCAGATCGAAAAAAGGTTAAAGATTCGAAAAGTTATGCACATGGGAAACTTACATGTGACCACCAGTCACTTGGATTTCAAGTCACTGCAGAATGGTCAATTTTTAAGCTACGATAATGATTAATAGCTCAAATTCAAGAGCGCAAAAAGTTCTACATGATACAATTTACAGAAGTCAAAAAAGTTAAAAGGACACGAAATTAGGCGACTTTGAAAAAGAGCAAAAAACCGATTTTTTGGCATTTTTCAGATAGGTTTTTTGCAATGAATTTTTCGAATTATGCAAAACCGAATATACCACTAGATAGATCTTGAAATTTTCTTGCCTTTGGCGTTTACAGATCAAAAAAAGGTCAAAGATTCGAAAAGTTATGCACATGGGAAACTTACATGTGACCACCAGTCACTTGGATTTCAAGTCACTGCAGAATGGTCAATTTTTTAGCTACGATAATGATTAATAGCTCAAATTCAAGAGCGCAAAAAGTTCTACATGATACAATTTACAGAAGTCAAAAAAGTTAAAAGGACACGAAATTAGGCGACTTTGAAAAAGAGCAAAAACCGATTTTTTGGCATTTTTCAGATAGGTTTTTTGCAATGAATTTTTCGAATTATGCAAAACCGAATATACCACTAGATAGATCTTGAAATTTTCTTGCCTTTGGCGTTTACAGATCAAAAAAAGCTCAAAGATTCGAAAAGTTATGCACATGGGAAACTTACATGTGACCACCAGTCACTTGGATTTCAAGTCACTGCAGAATGGTCAATTTTTAAGCTACGATAATGATTAATAGCTCAAATTCAAGAGCGCAAAAAGTTCTACATGATACAATTTACAGAAGTCAAAAAAGTTAAAAGGACACGAAATTAGGCGACTTTGAAAAAGAGCAAAAAACCCATTTTTTGGCATTTTTCAGATAGGTTTTTTGCAATGAATTTTTCGAATTATGCAAAACCGAATATACCACTAGATAGATCTTGAAATTTTCTTGCCTTTGGCTTTTTCAGATCAAAAAGGTCAAAGATTCGAAAAGTTATGCACATGGGAAACTTACATGTGACCACCAGTCACTTGGATTTCAAGTCACTGCAGAATGGTCAATTTTTAAGCTACGATAATGATTAATAGCTCAAATTCAAGAGCGCAAAAAGTTCTACATGATACAATTTACAGAAGTCAAAAAAGTTAAAAGGACACGAAATTAGGCGACTTTGAAAAAGAGCAAAAACCCATTTTTTGGCATTTTTCAGATAGGTTTTTTGCAATGAATTTTTCGAATTATGCAAAACCGAATATACCACTAGATAGATCTTGAGATTTTCTTGCCTTTGGCTTTTACAGATCAAAAAAGGTCAAAGATTCGAAAAGTTATGCACATGGGAAACTTACATGTGACCACCAGTCACTTGGATTTCAAGTCACTGCAGAATGGTCAATTTTTAAGCTACGATAATGATTAATAGCTCAAATTCAAGAGCGCAAAAAGTTCTACATGATACAATTTACAGAAGTCAAAAAAGTTAAAAGGACACGAAATTAGGCGACTTTGAAAAAGAGCAAAAACCCATTTTTTGGCATTTTTCAGATAGGTTTTTTGCAATGAATTTTTCGAATTATGCAAAACCGAATATACCACTAGATAGATCTTGAAATTTTCTTGCCTTTGGCTTTTTCAGATCGAAAAAAGGTCAAAGATTCGAAAAGTTATGCACATGGGAAACTTACATGTGACCACCAGTCACTTGGATTTCAAGTCACTGCAGAATGGTCAATTTTTAAGCTACGATAATGATTAATAGCTCAAATTCAAGAGCGCAAAAAGTTCTACATGATACAATTTACAGAAGTCAAAAAAGTTAAAAGGACACGAAATTAGGCGACTTTGAAAAAGAGCAAAAAACCCATTTTTTGGCATTTTTCAGATAGGTTTTTTGCAATGAATTTTTCGAATTATGCAAAACCGAAGATACCACTAGATAGATCTTGAAATTTTCTTGCCTTTGGCTTTTTACAGATCAAAAAAGGTCAAAGATTCGAAAAGTTATGCACATGGGAAACTTACATGTGACCACCAGTCACTTGGATTTCAAGTCACTGCAGAATGGTCAATTTTTAAGCTACGATAATGATTAATAGCTCAAATTCAAGAGCGCAAAAAGTTCTACATGATACAATTTACAGAAGTCAAAAAAGTTAAAAGGACACGAAATTAGGCGACTTTGAAAAAGAGCAAAAAACCGATTTTTTGGCATTTTTCAGATAGGTTTTTTGCAATGAATTTTTCGAATTATGGAAAACCGAAGATACCACTAGATAGATCTTGAAATTTTCTTGCCTTTGGCTTTTTCAGATCGAAAAAAGGTCAAAGATTCGAAAAGTTATGCACATGGGAAACTTACATGTGACCACCAGTCACTTGGATTTCAAGTCACTGCAGAATGGTCAATTTTTAAGCTACGATAATGATTAATAGCTCAAATTCAAGAGCGCAAAAAGTTCTACATGATACAATTTACAGAAGTCAAAAAAGTTAAAAGGACACGAAATTAGGCGACTTTGAAAAAGAACAACAACCCATTTTTTGGCATTTTTCAGATAGGTTTTTTGCAATGAATTTTTCGAATTATGCAAAACCGAAGATACCACTAGATAGATCTTGAAATTTTCTTGCCTTTGGCTTTTTCAGATCTAAAAAAAGTTAAAGATTCGAAAAGTTATGCACATGGGAAACTTACATGTGACCACCAGTCACTTGGATTTCAAGTCACTGCAGAATGGTCAATTTTTAAGCTACGATAATGATTAATAGCTCAAATTCAAGAGCGCAAAAAGTTCTACATGATACAATTTACAGAAGTCAAAAAAGTTAAAAGGACACGAAATTAGGCGACTTTGAAAAAGAACAAAAACCCATTTTTTGGCATTTTTCAGATAGGTTTTTTGCAATGAATTTTTCGAATTATGCAAAACCGAAGATACCACTAGATAGGTCTTGAAATTTTCTTGCCTTTGGCTTTTACAGACCTAAAAAGGTCAAAGATTCGAAAAGTTATGCACATGGGAAACTTACATGTGACCACCAGTCACTTGGATTTCAAGTCACTGCAGAATGGTCAATTTTTAAGCTACGATAATGATTAATAGCTCAAATTCAAGAGCGCAAAAAGTTCTACATGATACAATTTACAGAAGTCAAAAAAGTTAAAAGGACACGAAATTAGGCGACTTTGAAAAAGAGCAAAAAACCGATTTTTTGGCATTTTTCAGATAGGTTTTTTGCAATGAATTTTTCGAATTATGCAAAACCGAAGATACCACTAGATAGATCTTGAAATTTTCTTGCCTTTGGCTTTTACAGATCGAAAAAAGGTCAAAGATTCGAAAAGTTATGCACATGGGAAACTTACATGTGACCACCAGTCACTTGGATTTCAAGTCACTGCAGAATGGTCAATTTTTAAGCTACGATAATGATTAATAGCTCAAATTCAAGAGCGCAAAAAGTTCTACATGATACAATTTACAGAAGTCAAAAAAGTTAAAAGGACACGAAATTAGGCGACTTTGAAAAAGAGCAAAAAACCGATTTTTTGGCATTTTTCAGATAGGTTTTTTGCAATGAATTTTTCGAATTATGGAAAACCGAAGATACCACTAGATAGATCTTGAAATTTTCTTGCCTTTGGCTTTTACAGATCAATAAAAGGTCAAAGATTCGAAAAGTTATGCACATGGGAAACTTCCATGTGACCACCAGTCACTTGGATTTCAAGTCACTGCAGAATGGTCAATTTTTAAGCTACGATAATGATTAATAGCTCAAATTCAAGAACGCAAAAAGTTCTACATGATACAATTTACAGAAGTCAAAAAAGTTAAAAGGACACGAAATTAGGCGACTTTGAAAAAGAGCAAAAAACCCATTTTTTGGCATTTTTCAGATAGGTTTTTTGCAATGAATTTTTCGAATTATGCAAAACCGAAGATACCACTAGATAGATCTTGAAATTTTCTTGCCTTTGGCGTTTACAGATCAAAAAAGGTCAAAGATTCGAAAAGTTATGCACATGGGAAACTTACATGTGACCACCAGTCACTTGGATTTCAAGTCACTGCAGAATGGTCAATTTTTAAGCTACGATAATGATTAATAGCTCAAATTCAAGAGCGCAAAAAGTTCTACATGATACAATTTACAGAAGTCAAAAAAGTTAAAAGGACACGAAATTAGGCGACTTTGAAAAAGTGCAAAAAACCCATTTTTTGACGTTTTTCAGATAGGTTTTTTGCAATGAATTTTTCGAATTATGGAAAACCGAAGATACCACTAGATAGATCTTGAAATTTTCTTGACTTTGGCTTTTACAGATCAAAAAAAGAACAAAGATTCGAAAAGTTATGCACATGGGAAACTTACATGTGACCACCAGTCACTTGGATTTCAAGTCACTGCAGAATGGTCAATTTTTAAGCTACGATAATGATTAATAGCTCAAATTCAAGAGCGCAAAAAGTTCTACATGATACAATTTACAGAAGTCAAAAAAGTTAAAAGGACACGAAATTAGGCGACTTTGAAAAAGAGCAAAAAACCGATTTTTTGGCATTTTTCAGATAGGTTTTTTGCAATGAATTTTTCGAATTTTGCAAAACCGAAGATACCACTAGATAGATCTTGAAATTTTCTTGACTTTGGCTTTTACAGATCAAAAAAAGAACAAAGATTCGAAAAGTTATGCACATGGGAAACTTACATGTGACCACCAGTCACTTGGATTTCAAGTCACTGCAGAATGGTCAATTTTTAAGCTACGATAATGATTAATAGCTCAAATTCAAGAGCGCAAAAAGTTCTACATGATACAATTTACAGAAGTCAAAAAAGTTAAAAGGACACGAAATTAGGCGACTTTGAAAAAGAGCAAAAAACCCATTTTTTGGCATTTTTCAGATAGGTTTTTTGCAATGAATTTTTCGAATTATGCAAAACCGAAGATACCACTAGATAGATCTTGAAATTTTCTTGCCTTTGGCTTTTACAGATCAAAAAAGGTCAAAGATTCGAAAAGTTATGCACATGGGAAACTTACATGTGACCACCAGTCACTTGGATTTCAAGTCACTGCAGAATGGTCAATTTTTAAGCTACGATAATGATTAATAGCTCAAATTCAAGAACGCAAAAAGTTCTACATGATACAATTTACAGAAGTCAAAAAAGTTAAAAGGACACGAAATTAGGCGACTTTGAAAAAGAGCAAAAAACCCATTTTTTGGCATTTTTCAGATAGGTTTTTTGCAATGAATTTTTCGAATTATGGAAAACCGAAGATACCACTAGATAGATCTTGAAATTTTCTTGCCTTTGGCTTTTACAGATCAAAAAAAGAACAAAGATTCGAAAAGTTATGCACATGGGAAACTTACATGTGACCACCAGTCACTTGGATTTCAAGTCACTGCAGAATGGTCAATTTTTAAGCTACGATAATGATTAATAGCTCAAATTCAAGAACGCAAAAAGTTCTACATGATACAATTTACAGAAGTCAAAAAAGTTAAAAAAATACGAAATTAGGCGACTTTGAAAAAGAGCAAAAAACCTATTTTTTGGCATTTTTCAGATAGGTTTTTTGCAATGAATTTTTCGAATTATGCAAAACCGAATATACCACTAGATAGATCTTGAAATTTTCTTGCCTTTGGCTTTTACAGATCAAAAAAAGGTCAAAGATTCGAAAAGTTATGCACATGGGAAACTTACATGTGACCACCAGTCACTTGGATTTCAAGTCACTGCAGAATGGTCAATTTTTAAGCTACGATAATGATTAATAGCTCAAATTCAAGAGCGCAAAAAGTTCTACATGATACAATTTACAGAAGTCAAAAAATATAAAAGGACACGAAATTAGGCGACTTTGAAAAAGAGCAAAAAACCGATTTTTTGGCATTTTTCAGATAGGTTTTTTGCAATGAATTTTTCGAATTATGCAAAACCGAATATACCACTAGATAGATCTTGAAATTTTCTTGCCTTTGGCTTTTACAGATCAAAAAAAGGTCAAAGATTCGAAAAGTTATGCACATGGGAAACTTACATGTGACCACCAGTCACTTGGATTTCAAGTCACTGCAGAATGGTCAATTTTTAAGCTACGATAATGATTAATAGCTCAAATTCAAGAGCGCAAAAAGTTCTACATGATACAATTTACAGAAGTCAAAAAAGTTAAAAGGACACGAAATTAGGCGACTTTGAAAAAGAGCAAAAAACCCATTTTTTGGCATTTTTCAGATAGGTTTTTTGCAATGAATTTTTCGAATTATGCAAAACCGAAGATACCACTAGATAGATCTTGAAATTTTCTTGCCTTTGGCGTTTACAGATCAAAAAAGGTCAAAGATTCGAAAAGTTATGCACATGGGAAACTTACATGTGACCACCAGTCACTTGGATTTCAAGTCACTGCAGAATGGTCAATTTTTAAGCTACGATAATGATTAATAGCTCAAATTCAAGAGCGCAAAAAGTTCTACATGATACAATTTACAGAAGTCAAAAAAGTTAAAAGGACACGAAATTAGGCGACTTTGAAAAAGAGCAAAAAACCCATTTTTTGGCATTTTTCAGATAGGTTTTTTGCAATGAATTTTTCGAATTATGCAAAACCGAAGATACCACTAGATAGATCTTGAAATTTTCTTGCCTTTGGCTTTTACAGATCAAAAAAAGGTCAAAGATTCGAAAAGTTATGCACATGGGAAACTTACATGTGACCACCAGTCACTTGGATTTCAAGTCACTGCAGAATGGTCAATTTTTAAGCTACGATAATGATTAATAGCTCAAATTCAAGAGCGCAAAAAGTTCTACATGATACAATTTACAGAAGTCAAAAAAGTTAAAAGGACACGAAATTAGGCGACTTTGAAAAAGAGCAAAAAACCCATTTTTTGGCATTTTTCAGATAGGTTTTTTGCAATGAATTTTTCGAATTATGCAAAACCGAAGATACCACTAGATAGATCTTGAAATTTTCTTGCCTTTGGCGTTTACAGATCAAAAAAAGCTCAAAGATTCGAAAAGTTATGCACATGGGAAACTTGCAAGTGATCACCAGTCACTTGGATTTCAAGTCACTGCAGAATGGTCA
Organism: Brachionus manjavacas; assembly: GCA_019054805.1. Taxonomy (NCBI): domain Eukaryota; kingdom Metazoa; phylum Rotifera; class Eurotatoria; order Ploima; family Brachionidae; genus Brachionus; species Brachionus manjavacas. Next base: position 42,512 of record JAHQIY010000009.1, read on the forward strand.
ATTTTTAAGCTACGATAATGAATAATAGCTCAAATTCAAGAGCGCAAAAAGTTCTACATGATACAATTTACAGAAGTCAAAAAAGTTAAAAGGACACGAAATTAGGCGACTTTGAAAAAGAGCAAAAAACCGATTTTTTGGCATTTTTCAGATAGGTTTTTTGCAATGAATTTTTCGAATTATGGAAAACCGAAGATACCACTAGATAGATCTTGAAATTTTCTTGCCTTTGGCTTTTACAGATCAAAAAAAGGTCAAAGATTCGAAAAGTTATGCACATGGGAAACTTACATGTGACCACCAGTCACTTGGATTTCAAGTCACTGCAGAATGGTCAATTTTTAAGCTACGATAATGATTAATAGCTCAAATTCAAGAACGCAAAAAGTTCTACATGATACAATTTACAGAAGTCAAAAAAGTTAAAAAAATACGAAATTAGGCGACTTTGAAAAAGAGCAAAAAACCTATTTTTTGGCATTTTTCAGATAGGTTTTTTGCAATGAATTTTTCGAATTATGCAAAACCGAAGATACCACTAGATAGATCTTGAAATTTTCTTGCCTTTGGCTTTTACAGATCAAAAAAAGGTCAAAGATTCGAAAAGTTATGCACATGGGAAACTTACATGTGACCACCAGTCACTTGGATTTCAAGTCACTGCAGAATGGTCAATTTTTAAGCTACGATAATGATTAATAGCTCAAATTCAAGAGCGCAAAAAGTTCTACATGATACAATTTACAGAAGTCAAAAAAGTTAAAAGGACACGAAATTAGGCGACTTTGAAAAAGAGCAAAAAACCGATTTTTTGGCATTTTTCAGATAGGTTTTTTGCAATGATTTTTTCGAATTATGGAAAACCGAAGATACCACTAGATAGATCTTGAAATTTTCTTGCCTTTGGCGTTTACAGATCAAAAAAAGCTCAAAGATTCGAAAAGTTATGCACATGGGAAACTTACATGTGACCACCAGTCACTTGGATTTCAAGTCACTGCAGAATGGTCAATTTTTAAGCTACGATAATGATTAATAGCTCAAATTCAAGAGCGCAAAAAGTTCTACATGATACAATTTACAGAAGTCAAAAAAGTTAAAAGGACACGAAATTAGGCGACTTTGAAAAAGAGCAAAAAACCGATTTTTTGGCATTTTTCAGATAGGTTTTTTGCAATGAATTTTTCGAATTATGCAAAACCGAAGATACCACTAGATAGATCTTGAAATTTTCTTACGTTTGGCTTTTACAGATCAAAAAAAGAACAAAGATTCGAAAAGTTATGCACATGGGAAACTTACATGTGACCACCAGTCACTTGGATTTCAAGTCACTGCAGAATGGTCAATTTTTTAGCTACGATAATGATTAATAGCTCAAATTCAAGAGCGCAAAAAGTTCTACATGATACAATTTACAGGACTCAAAAAAATTAAATGGACACGAAATTAGGCGACTTTGAAAAAGAGCAAAAAACCGATTTTTTGGCATTTTTCAGATAGGTTTTTTGCAATGAATTTTTCGAATTTTGGAAAACCGAAGATACCACTAGATAGATCTTGAAATTTTCTTGCCTTTGGCTTTTACAGATCAAAAAAAGGTCAAAGATTCGAAAAGTTATGCACATGGGAAACTTACATGTGACCACCAGTCACTTGGATTTCAAGTCACTGCAGAATGGTCAATTTTTAAGCTACGATAATGATTAATAGCTCAAATTCAAGAGCGCAAAAAGTTCTACATGATACAATTTACAGAAGTCAAAAAAGTTAAAAGGACACGAAATTAGGCGACTTTGAAAAAGAGCAAAAAACCAATTTTTGACATTTTTCAGATAGGTTTTTTGCAATGAATTTTTCGAATTATGCAAAACCGAAGATACCACTAGATAGATCTTGAAATTTTCTTGACTTTGGCTTTTACAGATCAAAAAAAGAACAAAGATTCGAAAAGTTATGCACATGGGAAACTTACATGTGACCACCAGTCACTTGGATTTCAAGTCACTGCAGAATGGTCAATTTTTAAAGCTACGATAATAATTAATAGCTCAAATTCAAGAGCGCAAAAAGTTCTACATGATACAATTTACAGAAGTCAAAAAAAATTAAAAGGACAAGATTTTAGGCGACTTCGAAAAAGAGCAAAAAACCGATTTTTTGGCATTTTTCAGATAGGTTTTTTGCAATGAATTTTTCGAATTATGGAAAACCGAAGATACCACTAGATAGATCTTGAAATTTTCTTGCCTTTGGCGTTTACAGATCAAAAAAAGGTAAAAGATTCGAAAAGTTATGCACATGGGAAACTTACATGTGACCACCAGTCACTTGGATTTCAAGTCACTGCAGAATGGTCAATTTTTAAGCTACGATAATGATTAATAGCTCAAATTCAAGAGCGCAAAAAGTTCTACATGATACAATTTACAGAAGTCGAGAAAATTAAATGGACACGAAATTAGGCGACTTTGAAAAAGAGCAAAAAACCCATTTTTTGACATTTTTCAGATAGGTTTTTTCCAATGAATTTTTCGAATTATGGAAAACCGAAGATATCACTAGATAGATCTTGAAATTTTCTTGCCTTTGGCTTTTACAGATCAAAAAAAGGTCAAAGATTCGAAAAGTTATGCACATGGGAAACTTACATGTGACCACCAGTCACTTGGATTTCAAGTCACTGCAGAATGGTCAATTTTTAAGCTACGATAATGATTAATAGCTCAAATTCAAGAGCGCAAAAAGTTCTACATGATACAATTTACAGAAGTCGAGAAAAAGTTAAAAGGACACGAAATTAGGCGACTTTGATAAAGAGCAAAAAACCCATTTTTTGGCATTTTCAGATAGGTTTTTTGCAATGAAATTTTCGAATTATGCAAAACCGAAGATACCACTAGATAGATCTTGAAATTTTCTTGCCTTTGGCTTTTACAGAGCAAAAAAGATCAAAGATTCGAAAAGTTATGCACATGGGAAACTTACATGTGACCACCAGTCACTTGGATTTCAAGTCACTGCAGAATGGTCAATTTTTAAAGCTACGATAATACTTAATAGCTCAAATTCAAGAGCGCAAAAAGTTCTACATGACACAATTTACAGAAGTCGAGAAAATTAAATGGACACGAAATTAGGCGACTTTGAAAAAGAGCAAAAAAACGATTTTTTGGCATTTTTCAGATAGGTTTTTTGCAATGAATTTTTCGAATTTTGCAAAACCGAAGATACCACTAGATAGATCTTGAAATTTTCTTGCCTTTGGCTTTTACAGATCAAAAAAGGTCAAAGATTCGAAAAGTTATGCACATGGGAAACTTACATGTGACCACCAGTCACTTGGATTTCAAGTCACTGCAGAATGGTCAATTTTTAAGCTACGATAATGATTAATAGCTCAAATTCAAGAACGCAAAAAGTTCTACATGATACAATTTACAGAAGTCGAAAAAATTAAAAAAACACGAAATTAGGCGACTTTGAAAAAGAGCAAAAAACCCATTTTTTGGCATTTTCAGATAGGTTTTTTGCAATGAAATTTTCGAATTATGCAAAACCGAAGATACCACTAGATAGATCTTGAAATTTTCTTGCCTTTGGCTTTTACAGATCAAAAAAAGGTCAAAGATTCGAAAAGTTATGCACATGGGAAACTTACATGTGACCACCAGTCACTTGGATTTCAAGTCACTGCAGAATGGTCAATTTTTTAGCTACGATAATGATTAATAGCTCAAATTCAAGAGCGCAAAAAGTTCTACATGATACAATTTACAGGAGTCAAAAAAGTTAAAAGGACAAGATTTTAGGCGACTTTGAAAAAGAGCAAAAAACCGATTTTTTGGCATTTTTCAGATAGGTTTTTTGCAATGATTTTTTCGAATTATGGAAAACCGAAGATACCACTAGATAGATCTTGAAATTTTCTTGCCTTTGGCTTTTACAGATCAAAAAAAGGTCAAAGATTCGAAAAGTTATGCACATGGGAAACTTACATGTTATCACCAGTCACTTGGATTTCAAGTCACTGCAGAATGGTCAATTTTTAAGCCACGATAATGATTAATGGCTGAAATTTATGAGCGCAAAAAGTTCTACATGATACAATTTACAGAAGTCAAAAAAATTAAAAGGACACGAAATTAGGCGACTTTGAAAAAGAGCAAAAAACCCATTTTTTGGCATTTTTCAGATAGGTTTTTTGCAATGAATTTTTCGAATTATGCAAAACAGAAGATACCACTAGATAGATCTTGAAATTTTCTTGCCTTTGGCTTTTACAGATCACAAAAAGGTCAAAGATTCGAAAAGTTATGCACATGGGAAACTTACATGTTATCACCAGTCACTTGGATTTCAAGTCACTGCAGAATGGTCAATTTTTAAGCTACGATAATGATTAATAGCTCAAATTCAAGAGCGCAAAAAGTTCTACATGATACTATTTACAGAAGTCGAGAAAATTAAAAGGACACGAAATTAGGCGACTCTGAAAAAGAGCAAAAAACCCATTTTTTGGAATTTTTCAGATAGGTTTTTTGCAATGAAATTTTCGAATTATGCAAAACCGAAGATACCACTAGATAGATCTTGAAATTTTCTTGCCTTTGGCTTTTACAGATCAAAAAAAGGTCAAAGATTCGAAAAGTTATGCACATGGGAAACTTACATGTGACCACCAGTCACTTGGATTTCAAGTCACTGCAGAATGGTCAATTTTTAAGCCACGATAATGATTAATGGCTCAAATTTATGAGCGCAAAAAGTTCTACATGATACTATTTACAGAAGTCGAAAAAATTAAAAGGACACGAAATTAGGCGACTCTGAAAAAGAGCAAAAAACCCATTTTTTGGCATTTTCAGATAGGTTTTTTGCAATGAAATTTTCGAATTATGCAAAACCGAAGATACCACTAGATAGATCTTGAAATTTTCTTGCCTTTGGCTTTTACAGATCAAAAAAGGTCAAAGATTCGAAAAGTTATGCTCATGGGAAACTTACATGTGACCACCAGTCACTTGGATTTCAAGTCACTGCAGAATGGTCAATTTTTAAGCCACGATAATGATTAATGGCTCGAATTTATGAGCGCAAAAGTTCTACATGATACTATTTACAGAAGTCGAGAAAATTAAAGGACACGAAATTAGGCGACTCTGAAAAAGAGAAAAAAACCCATTTTTTCTGCATTTTCAGATAGGTTTTTTGCAATAATTTTGCGAATTATACAAAACCGAAGTTACCACTAAAAAGATCTTGAAATTTTCTTGCCTTTGGCCTTTACAGATCACAAAAAGGTCAAAGATTCGAAAAGTTATGCTCATGGGAAACTTACATGTGACCACCAGTCACTTGGATTTCAAGTCACTGCAGAATGGTCAATTTTTAAGCCACGATAATGATTAATGGCTCGAATTTATGAGCGCAAAAAGTTCTACATGATACTATTTACAGAAGTCGAGAAAATTAAAAGGACACGAAATTAGGCGACTCTGAAAAAGAGCAAAAAACCCATTTTTTGGCATTTTCAGATAGGTTTTTTGCAATGAAATTTTCGAATTATGCAAAACAGAAGTTATCACTAGATAGATCTTGAAATTTTCTTGCCTTTGGCTTTTACAGATCAAAAAAAGGTCAAAGATTCGAAAAGTTATGCTCATGGGAAACTTACATGTGACCACCAGTCACTTGGATTTCAAGTCACTGCAGAATGGTCAATTTTTAAGCCACGATAATGATTAATGGCTCGAATTTATGAGCGCAAAAAGTTCTACATGATACTATTTACAGAAGTCGAGAAAATTAAAAGGACACGAAATTAGGCGACTCTGAAAAAGAGCAAAAAACCCATTTTTTGGCATTTTCAGATAGGTTTTTTGCAATGAAATTTTCGAATTATGCAAAACAGAAGTTATCACTAGATAGATCTTGAAATTTTCTTGCCTTTGGCTTTTACAGATCAAAAAAAGGTCAAAGATTCGAAAAGTTATGCACATGGGAAACTTACATGTTATCACCAGTCACTTGGATTTCAAGTCACTGCAGAATGGTCAATTTTTAAGCCACGATAATGATTAATGGCTCGAATTGATGAGCGCAAAAAGTTCTACATGATACTATTTACAGAAGTCGAAAAAATTAAAAGGACACGAAATTAGGCGACTCTGAAAAAGAGCAAAAAACCCATTTTTTGGAATTTTTCAGATAGGTTTTTTGCAATGAAATATTCGAATTATGCAAAACAGAAGTTATCACTAGATAGATCTTGAAATTTTCTTGCCTTTGGCTTTTACAGATCAAAAAAAGGTCAAAGATTCGAAAGTTATGCTCATGGGAAACTTACATGTGACCACCAGTCACTTGGATTTCAAGTCACTGCAGAATGGTCAATTTTTAAGCCACGATAATGATTAATGGCTCGAATTTATGAGCGCAAAAAGTTCTACATGATACTATTTACAGAAGTCGAGAAAATTAAAAGGACACGAAATTAGGCGACTCTGAAAAAGAGCAAAAAACCCATTTTTTGGAATTTTTCAGATAGGTTTTTTGCAATGAAATTTTCGAATTATGCAAAACAGAAGTTATCACTAGATAGATCTTGAAATTTTCTTGCCTTTGGCTTTTACAGATCAAAAAAAGGTCAAAGATTCGAAAAGTTATGCTCATGGGAAACTTACATGTGACCACCAGTCACTTGGATTTCAAGTCACTGCAGAATGGTCAATTTAAGCTACGATAATGATTAATGGCTCAAATTTATGAGCGCAAAAAGTTCTACATGATACTATTTACAGAAGTCGAGAAAATTAAAAGGACACGAAATTAGGCGACTCTGAAAAAGAGCAAAAAACCCATTTTTTTGCATTTTTCAGAAAGGTTTTTTGCAATAATTTTTCGAATTATGCAAAACCGAAGTTACCACTAAAAAGATCTTGAAATTTTCTTGCCTTTGGCTTTTACAGATCAAAAAAAGGTCAAAGATTCGAAAAGTTATGCACATGGGAAACTTACATGTGACCACCAGTCACTTGGATTTCAAGTCACTGCAGAATGGTCAATTTTTAAGCTACGATAATGATTAATGGCTCGAATTGATGAGCGCAAAAAGTTCTACATGATACTATTTACAGAAGTCGAGAAAATTAAAAGGACACGAAATTAGGCGACTCTGAAAAAGAGCAAAAAACCCATTTTTTGGCATTTTTCAGATAGGTTTTTTCAGAGTTGGGAAACTGATACTGAATAACTGATCAGTATCAGTTAATTTCAGTTATCAGTTAAACTGAAACTAACCGATAACGTATTTTGAATTAACTGAGACTGACTGAAAACTGTTTAACTATTTATTTGAATTTTTGAAAATTTTTTTTTCGGTTTTAATTTAGTTTTACACTTATATATTTTTTTGACTTGTTAGTAATGCTTTGCAATAAATAAAAAGCTAATATATACATTATCTAAACCTTTTTTATTTTCTTTTATTTGAAATAAAGTTCATTTTAAAAATGTCAGAGATAAGGTCAGATTCTACATTTTTGATGAGACCACATAGAAGTAGATTCACTTATAAAAATTTATCAAATATAATGTTTCTAAAATGTAATAAAAAATATATGCAAATATCCGTTTTAAATGTTAATTAGGCTTTAATTTTTATAAACTGTTTAATAAATAAACTAATTGTATCATTTTTCTAATTAACTGATTTTTAACTGATAACTGATACCCATTAACTGAGACTGATACTGAACTGATGCTCGAAAAACTGATACTGACTGAAAACTGATTTTTTTATAACTGATCCCAACTCTGGGTTTTTTGCAATAAATTTTTCGAATTATGCAAAACCGAAGTTACCACTAAAAAGATCTTGAAATTTTCTTGCCTTTGGCTTTTACAATATAAGAATTGGGAAATTGTATTAAATGGTGTGATAAGAAAATAAATATCTAGGTTATAGTATTAATTTCAAAATTTTACGCTCGATCTAAAGCTTGCAATTCTAACCAATTTAATGGCCTATATGGGTGCATTAAATGTCTTCATCTTAATCAAAGAAGTAACAATGTTACGGTGTATCGTGTTTTCCCTAATATTCCTAATAGAACACATGAAACTTATTGTAAACGGTTTGAAAGAGCAAATTCTGCAAAAAGTTGAATAGAAGGGGTGAAAGGTTTTTCTTATTAATCAAACTGGATAAAAATACCTGATAAATGGATTAATGAATACATGAATCTGAGTCTGATTGGTTCATTCAAAAAAATGTTAAGCAGCTTTTTTGATAGAAATAATTGGCAGCATAATTTTTATCTGGGTAAATCTTTTCAATTTCAGATGAAATTCTAATAAAAATTTATAATTTAAAGGAAAAGTCATAAAGTTTATAGATAATCGTAAAATGGATGTTACTATCTACTAAAATAAAGAGAATAACAAGACCATTAAAAGATAGACATTTTTATAAAGCTAATGAATGTAGGACTTTTCTATCTTTCATTCGGAATCCTCAAAGGCATTTTAAAAGATATATATTTAATGAATTTATTGAAGTTTGCTATTTTCATGTGAATTTTGTGACAAGATGAAATAACTAAAGAAGAAATAAACTATGCTCAAAAAATAATTATTGATTTCATCACATAATTTGAATCTCTTTCCTGTCAAATAAAATTGACATCAAATCTTCACACTCATATTCACCTCTCAGAACAGGTAAAAAATTTTGGACCTTTAATAAAAACGTCATGCTTTCCTTTTGATAATGTTTTCAAAATGATACATGATCTTTTTTACGGTACAAGAAATTATGAAGGACAAATAATCATGAATTTTGACCGAAGAAAGAAAATAAGAGCAAAAATCAAAACACTTAGTGAAGAAACTAAATATGTTGAAATTCAATCTTATCTAAAAAATGAAATCTCTAATATTAAATCATTTTTCACCAAAAATCAATTAATAAATCCACATCAAGTAGATTACTTTCAATTAGTGGCTTTATAAAAACAATTAATAGATGAATTTTGTCAAAAAAATCATATGATTAAAAATAATATAACCGTTCTTAAAAGAAATAGAGCTTTATACAATAAATTTGAGAATCATTCTGTTGATTATGACAGGAGGTTTGAATCTTTAAACAACAACTTTATACAATATAAATAATGAAAATACTTGCTCTTTGGCTGTATTATTTGTTTTTTTTTCAATTAATGACTCATGTATTGTATTGCTTAAAAAAATTTTAACAATATAAATAAGACTATTTTTATAATAATTTTAGCATTGAATGCTTAAAATATAAAGACAAATTTTTTCAAATAGGAGAATTTGTTGAAATATTTGAGCTAATCAAATTGGAATGGATCAGACGTCGCTGTATATCATTTAGTACAGATAATGATCTAATAATAATCCCAACAAATTATTTAACAGAAGTTGATTGAATTTATACTTAAAGTTTATTTTTTTGAATTTTTCATAATTTTTATTAAAATAAACGCGATTAAACTTCACGATTTTTAACATTTTTTCAGCGAATAAAAATATAACATATATTTTCCAAAAAAAGGAAAATGTAAAACGTTTTTAAGCGTTTTTTCAAAAAACGCGACTTAACTCCACAAAAAACGCGTTTTTTTTTTTCTCTGGTTATTAAGATTGATTTGGGCTTTTAAACTTTTCTTATTTTCAAACTTCGATTAAAAATTTATCTGTTCATTTATCTTTCAAATTTATTGATTAAAAAAATATTTTGATTTGAAGCATTTATTTTAGATAAAAAGAATAAACAAATACTTTCAAAAAAATGTGATTAAATCTACTCACTAATTTAATTTTATTCAGCAATTATCGTGAGACTAGAAAAAAATAATGAACTGTGTTATGCATTATTTTAAAAAATTTAAATTTTTGAATTTTTTTCTTACATTTAATCGCCCTATGTGTTTTTCAAAAAAAAAAATTTATTAATTAATAATTTCCTGTCGTTTTACTAATTCTCAGTGTTCTTAGTCTCAATAAATAATCATAATAATGATATCAATTTCAAAATTTTCGAATTATTTAAATTAGAAAATTTTTATTTCTTTAACAAAAATATTGTAAAAAACAATTTTTTTAATAAATTCTTTTTAAACAAGTCCAAAAAAAAGAAAGTCAAATGAAAGCGACTGAATTAGTTTGAGATTTGACAAACTTACCTTACGATAAAAGAAATTTATTTAAGAGTCTGATATCACTAAAAGAATGAAGAGAAAAGGTGGCCATATCGAGTTCTGTACGCAGGTTTAAGCTAACATACATAGTGGGTTCAGGGTTTTTTCTCCACAGGTTAACCCCGATTGAAGATTATTAATTAGGTAAATTGTAAAGAATATCAATAAAATTCTTTTATTTTCGTCTGATAAATAATGAGACATAAAAAATTCATTAATATTGGAAATTAATTCTGTCTGGGAAGAAAAAACGTGACTTTTTTTAAATAAAATTTCAAAAATAAAAAAATAGTCAAGAATGGTGTGTTTTAGAAATATTAAAATATAAAAATGAATTTAAAAAATGATTCCAAGAATTAAATTCGATAACGTGAAAAAGTTAACGAACACTTTGAGTTTAGAAAAAAAAATATAGGGTTATCATTTGAAAACATAAAAAATTATTAATTTCATTTTAATAAAAAATACCATAAATAAAAGTTTTTAATATAACAATAACAAACTAAAAAAAGAAATCATTAGTACGAGCAAAAAATCCAAGGAGTATTCCACTTGCAAACATGGACATCATTGCCACAATAGAACCAATAAAAAGATGTGAAGTACCAGAGATACCGTGTCCAGTGTTGCATCCACCAGCGAGTCTAGCACCAAAAACGAGTAAAAATCCACCCAAAACGGCATTGTAAGGGTGTACAGGTTGAGCTTTAGCAAAAACACCACCCAAGAAGGCGGAAGCCATACTTCCACCAAAAACGGATAAAACAAACAAAATTGATAAATAATTGTTGAATCCAAATCTGAACTTTTTGAGGTATGGAAATCGTTCCAAAAGTTTAAATGGAAAAACCATGCTAACTGCTGTTGTAAAACTGCTAGATGAACCAAGAGACTTGGAAAGCAAGAGCAAAGAGAAAAATTGAAGAGAACCCAAGCAACATCCGCCAATAATTGGCTGCCACACTTCACTAGTTACCGAGAAAAATGGTCTTGTACTATCTTTGAATGTGTAGTCTTTTTTCCATGGCACAAATACTTCCATCAAAGCAACACCAACTGCCAAAAGAACAATGAAAACAATGCGCACAATAATCGCATTCACTTTGATTACTTCGAACAATGTCTTTGATGTAATCGGGTCTGCTTTTGACGAACCTGTCAAGTATGTGTTGAGTAATCCGTGGACCAAACCTGCCATCAGTCCACCAACCAAAGTCAAATAGGAATAGTTGACACCAGCACCTAGTTGAACAAAAACCATTCCTGGACATGATCCCCCCACAGTCATACCAAGTCCAAGAATAAGACCTCCAGCAGATACGATCAAAAGAGATTTTGACTTGAGCATTGTGCGATAGGATTCAAACACTTTGTTGTATCGTTCTTTGGCTACAAAATTTAAAATAAATATGCTCACCGAAGAAGTTGCCAGGGCAGAGAGAAACATTTTCATCATGAGAAACTTGTTGAATATCATTTGTTGTCTAATAAATCTGGGCTCATAAACTTTACTCTTTTCCAATATGAAACCAAAAAAGAATCCAATTATTGCCATTACTACTACCTTTATTATGGTTATTAGATTTTTTTTCCATTTGCTTTTTCCATTTTCTTCATTTTTTTCTTCATGTTTCTGTTCTTCTTTATTTTCAGACAAGTCAATATTTACACTCAAATTATTTTCTTCTTTCATTTTCTTTTTTATTTCTTATGCCTGAAGAAAAAAATATTTATACCTTTTTGCTTTATGATCTAATGGGAAATTAATAATTTTTTTTTTTTACTTTTTTCAAAATTTAAAGAACAACGACTCCTTTTTCTAGATATACCTTGTTTATTTATTTTTGTCGAATCATTATTATTAGTTAAAATTTTCCGTTCCCTTTATTTTTAATTCAAATATAATTAAATTTGAAATTATTCTTTAATTTAAATGCTCATTATCTTTCCTATTGATTTACACTTAAAATAATTTTGTTTATACGTGGGTTTTTATTCACTTTATTTTTGCTAATTTTTACCATGGTTATCCTCCAACTTTTTCGCTTCATCAATTGAGAATAAAAACATATCTACAATGTTTTTTCTTTTTCTTTAATTAAGTGTTTAAAAATATAATATAAATAAATATTAAAAGATAATTTTTATTCACTATAGTTTAACTATTTTAATTAAATCTTAAGTAAAAACTTACTTACGTTGTTTCTTGAAAATGATGTGCAGTTCTTAGTTTAATTAACTTCCATCACAATTGTCAAAAATTTAGAGTTCTTAGTAAAAAATGAAAATTTTTGTCAATAATTTAATTTGAGATTTTTTCTTTTGAAAACTCAAATCAAATCTAATTATTTTTTTAAGGTACTTAAAAATTTGAAAAAATCACGAATTAATTTATTTTTATTTGGAAAAAATTACTGTTCTTTAAACAGATATTTTTCATGATAAAGATGAAGATATCAAAAATATCTAATCCTTTTTTTTTTTAAATTATAATAATTGCGCACAAAAATTGTATTTTAAACTTTCAAAAATTATAAAGCTTAGTTGATAAAAATTGTTTTTTTATCTTGAAACTTTTTAAGAAAAATTGCTGGCTAAATATTTGATATTTAACTAGTATTTTCATTTAATGAAAAGGATTTGTTAAACCAAAAATTCACATTTTAGCAAAAAAATGAGTTTTTAAAGCCTCAAACTTAAAAACACTAATTTAATAGAGTTTTGATGATTATTATTATTCAATTACCAATTCATAATTTCTAAGCTTTTACACATTTATTTAATATACTGGTTTTTGAAGATTTAAAAAGTTAATTTTCTTTTTAGATAAATCCTTGCATTTCTGAACAAAATTTGCGCTAATTAGTTAGGAACTTAAAAAATTCACTCATTGCATAATTTTGCAAAATTATTTATATTAAGATTATAATAAAAAATAATTTATGCTGACAAATATTTAAAAAAATAAATAATCCAGTTTTTGAAAATATCCCAAAAATGTGTTAAATTTTAGGCTACCAATTTAAATACATTTAAATTTTCGATCTTTAAAATTAAAAAGACAATTATGATTTAAAGAAATAATTGGAACACCCTAAGTAGGAACAGTAATATCAGGAAATCAAAAAAAATTCTATGGAAAATTTCCTCAACATTAATCAAAATTTAATTGACATTCTAAAGAATATGGCTATAAAAGTATTTTTTTTAAAATTAATTTAAGAAATAATTTATTTATAAATACAAAAATCTATTGTCAATTAAAAAATTCAACGTAAAAAATTATTTTTAATATTTAGAAGAGAACAAATTTCAAAAATTCCTTTAAACTAAATTTTATTTTTGCTTATATCTCTTGTATAAAACTTTCGTAAAAATTTATTAACAATTTAATGGCCTGCAAAAACTTATAATTTCAAATTAATACATCTAAATTATAATTGTCTATTTTATTTGGAAAATAAAATAATTTAAAAAATGACAAAAAACCATTAATAAAAAAGATTTTATAAATTAAATTTTGCTGAATCATGCCAATATTTATTTATTGTGTAAATTTATCAAAAAGAAATTATAAAAGATTATAAAAAGATAATTAAGAGTTAAGTTTATAAATAAAATTCGTTTGTCAAAGCAAAAAATCCAAGGAGTATTCCACTTGCAAACATGGACATCATTGCCACAATAGAACCAATAAAAAGATGTGAAGTACCAGAGATACCGTGTCCAGTGTTGCATCCACCAGCGAGTCTAGCACCAAAAACGAGTAAAAATCCACCCAAAACGGCATTGTAAGGGTGTACAGGTTGAGCTTTAGCAAAAACTCCTGAAAAATTTGATGAAGTAAAACTTCCCATTAACACACTAAAAACAAACCCTAAAGTTCCAATATTGGATAAACCACCTCGAAAACGTTTTAAATAGGGAAAATTTTCCAATTGCTCTTTGCTTAATATAAAACTAGCTAAAGAGCTAAAGGCACTTGATGAACCAAGAGACTTGGAAAGCAAGAGCAAAGAGAAAAATTGAAGAGAACCCAAACAACATCCGCCAATAATTGGCTGCCACACTTCACTAGTTACCGAGAAAAATGGTCTTGTACTATCTTTGAATGTGTAGTCTTTTTTCCATGGCACAAATACTTCCATCAAAGCAACACCAACTGCCAAAAGAACAATGAAAACAATGCGCACAATAATCGCATTCACTTTGATTACTTCGAACAATGTCTTTGATGTAATCGGGTCTGCTTTTGACGAACCTGTCAAGTATGTGTTGAGTAATCCGTGGACCAAACCTGCCATCAGTCCACCAACCAAAGTCAAATAGGAATAGTTGACACCAGCACCTAGTTGAACAAAACCATTCCTGGACATGATCCCCCCACAGTCATACCAAGTCCAAGAATAAGACCTCCAGCAGATACGATCAAAAGAGATTTTGACTTGAGCATTGTGCGATAGGATTCAAACACTTTGTTGTATCGTTCTTTGGCTACAAAATTTAAAATAAATATGCTCACCGAAGAAGTTGCCAGGGCAGAGAGAAACATTTTCATCATGAGAAACTTGTTGAATATCATTTGTTGTCTAATAAATCTGGGCTCATAAACTTTACTCTTTTCCAATATGAAACCAAAAAAGAATCCAATTATAGATGATAACAAAATTATTTTTAAATCATCACTTTTTTCATATTTTTGATTCCCTTTGCTCATTTTTTCTTCGATTACTTCTTTTTGTCCATCACTTAAATTTCTTTTTCTTAAATCGGGTTGATTTAGCTCGTTCATTTTAAAATAGTTTTTAATTCTTTTTTAGTTATTTTTTATATATTTTAACAACGAAGTTTATTAGACATAATTGAAGCCTCTTTCATAATTTACCAGAGGTTGGAATTTTTTTCATAATAATAAATTTTTTTATTTTTAAAATTAAAAAAATCTATATATCACTTTGATTCAGCAAAAATTACTTTTTAAACTATTTTATTTTTTAATTATCTGCTTTATCGTTATCAATTTTGTTTTAGATTTAAATTACGTTCTAGAGTTTTATCTTGTTTTGAAGAATTTTTATTTTGTATATTTGTTTTTCAAATTTATCATTGATCCTATGCAGAGGTAATGATCTGAAATTTTTGTGAATTCATAATCAAATCCACTTTTGCAAAAAATGTTAAAAAGTTCATTTTCATATCAATGTAAATTTTCTTTTTCATGCCTTGAAGATAAAAATACTTTTTGGGAGATTTTAGATACTTAGTAAATTGAAATAAATTTTTATTTTTTTAAATTCTAGTGAACACTCTTAAAATTACGTTGAAATATTTTTACATTAAAAGTTTTAATATGCAAAATCTTTTTTTCAAAATTTTTAGCATTTGATATGCTTGAAATGAGACAGCAAAAAAAAATGAGACTAAATGAGATTCATAAAAAAATCTACATTAGTCATTACTTAACAGAGGCAGAAAAAAAAATGGACTTGGAATTTCGTCAAGAAAGCAACAAGTTAAGGAACTTGATGAGAACTTTCCCTTTCGATATTGCATCCTTGGAAACCAAATGCAAAAACTTGTTAAAAGAATGATGATAGAAAAGTAAAAATTTTAAATTTATATTGTGAAAATATTTAATTATAATTGCGTTTAAAAAAATAAAAATTATATCATATTTTAATATGAAACTTGGCATTATGAAAATGAATCTATTTTAACCCAATTCGAAGACCCCTCTTCTCAGCACAAAAAATTTAAATCATCCAAAAAAGCTTTTTAGCACAAAAATTATGTGTTTAAACAATAATTTTATTTAGCATGAATTTTTTGTATTTGAAATTAAAAAAGAAAAATTTCAAAATTTACTTAATCAACAAATGAGTTAACAAAAAATACATTCCAAAATATCGCATTTTATTTGTTCTTAATTGCAGCTTTAACATATAAATGATTTTAAAAAATCTAAAGAAAACATCAGATTACTTTTGCAAAAATGTACCAAAGCGTAAATACACGAAAAATTAAAAAAATTAACAAGGACAATTCAATGAATGATGCTGAACCAATTGAATTAGTCGATAATCCAGTCATTGATCAAACCACTTTATCAGACTCGAAACTCTACTCATACAAGTATAAAAATTAAATTTGTCTTCATTTAAAAATTAAATAAATATTTTGCATTTTTTTAATTTAAATAAAGTTATGGTTTAAACACAAAATTTTTGGGCTAAAAAGCTTTTTTAGACTTATTAGATTATTTGTTCTGAGAAGAGGGGTCTATGTACTGAACAGATTTTTTTTTTGTGTCGAAAAGATTTTTCTTTGTGCGGAAACAATATTCTTAATAAAAATTACTAATTAGTGGAGACTTTAATTCGGATCCTTTTCGAAACAAAAATTTTGATAATTGCTACAATGAGATAACACTGGATTACACTAGATACAGGATTTGGTGATTTAAACTATATGAAGAGGCTTAAAATATTGAACCTAACAAAAAAATTTAGTAATGTGAAATTAGTAGGCTATTAAATTTTATTTATTAATTTTAAACATTCATTTAGTTTAGCCACACAGTTAACAAATTTAAATTAATAAAATACAGTATGGTGAAAAAGTTTAGAAATTTTTTATTTTTATTTAATTTTTCATTATATTTTATGTTTTCAAAAAATAGATGGTAAATGAAATAAAAGCGTTATTTTCTTATTTTTTTATTTGATGCATCGAAAAATCGAATTATAAAAAAAAATTAAAATTAAAAGTAAAACAAAACAAAAAGAAAAAACAACAGAAACATGTAAAGTGATGCACTATGGTACAAATAACCCGAATTTCAACTACACAATTAATCAAACGAGTAATTCGAAAACAGAGGCAGAACGAGATCTAGGGATAATAATTACGAACAATTTGAAGTAGTCAAATCAAGTCAACACCGCCGCAAATAAAGCTAATTTAGTTTTGGGCTCAATAAGGCGAACTATCAAATACCAGAATGAAGAAACAGTAAATAGGCTATATAAAGCTTTTGATTGTCCGTATCTAGAGTATGGAGTACAAGTTTGGAACCCGTACTAAAAAAAGACATCAAGGTCTTAGAATCAGTCCAGAGAAGAGCTACTAAATTGGTTACAGAACTAAAAAAGCTAAGCTATTCAGGAAGATTAGCTGCATTGAATTTAACCAGCCTAGAGACCAGAAGATTAAGAGGGTATCTGATCGAGATGCTTAAAATTATAAAAGGGCACGACAAGATTAACTGGCATGTATCCCTAGTCTTCAAGAATAATCCAGAAAATACGTTTCGTCCAACCCCTAGACGTCATGATTTTACGTTAGAAAGACAATTAGTAAAGAACTGTGAGCAAAGATTTAATTTTTTCAGCAACAGAGTGATCAATGTTTGGAATCGACTTAACAGAGACGTTATTAATTCAGATACAGTAAATGTTTTTAAAAACAAAATTGATAAACTTGATTTAAACAAGCTATTATGATGAGGCTTAACCCTCGTTCCATGTGCTTGCACATTAAAGCTTTCATTTTATAAAAAACAATTGAAACAAAAAAATAAAAAAGCGTTGCAAAAGTTTAGCAGTTTTCTTTTTTTATATCAGGATTGTTCCAAAATGGAAAAGATTGTCAGATCGAACTATAAAACCCAAGTCGATTAAATGTTTCAAAAATTGTTTAGATAAGATCGAAAAATAAAGATAGCTGATAAAGTATGGTTCATTGAACTCATACTGCTACAAGTTATACTTGTTTCAGCTTTTATTATTATTATTATATTTATTATATTATTATATTAATAAATTGGCCACCCGCCAAAAAGTTGGCCGGTTTTTTGGCCGTTTATTTTGACGATTTCGCTTTATTAGATATTAGTGTTGGGATCCGTACAAGCGGCCACTTAATCGGCCAAAATTTTCAGAAACCGTGACAGTGTCCGCATTTGCCGGCCAAATGGCCGCCCGCCAAAAAGTTGGCCGGATTTTTGGCCGCCCGTATATTTTTGGCCGCCAAGCTGGCCGGCCAAATGGCCGCAAAAAACTGGCCGTGTAATGGACCGGTTTGTCTTGGCCGCGTCCAACACTATTAGATATGTTTTATTTTATTAGTAAAAAAACTGAATTAACTAGTTATTTATTGATTTTGTTAATCTTTTACTGAATTAGATTTTATGATCAAAATCACTAATTTAATATCTAGATCTGAAATTTGCGTTTTCGATGATAAAATAAAAACACTTTAAGAACAATTTAGTCCTTAAGATTCTTTATACAATCTTCAAAATGGTAAAAATGTTGCCAAAATTTATTTGTTTGAATGATAAAAAAAGCATATCAAATTTTTTTGGGAACAAATTGAATTTATTATCTTTTTTTTATTCAAATAGTCTAAAGTGAATGCTTAAAAAAAATCAAAATTTTGATTATATAAATTTAGATAAACTGGCCGAATTATTTTGATCAGGCTAAAAAAAAATTTAATCAATTAGTAACCAAATTTTCCAAACCCTGATTCAATTTTAAATTAAAAATTTTATTCTAAATTTTATAAAACAAATTAGCAAAAAAAAGTAATGCTACAAAAAATAAAAACAAATTTTATTTATTTACTAAATCAAGTATTTTTCTTCTTCCTTTTAAAAATATCTACTAAAACCGAAAAGAAATTTTTACAATTTAAAATTTTGAGATTGAGAAATGCAAATTTACAATCTATTGTACATTTATACTTTAAATGTGAATATCATCATCAAATGCTTGGTTTACAGTCTGTTCTTGTGACTCGAATATGATGTTGCCTTTGCCGAATGAATTCAATTGATCCGTAGTAGAGCTTATGGAAGATATAGAATTTTTGGCACCGCTTGAATTCGAACTTGGACTAAAATCCAAAATTGAAGTGGAACTTGACGAATTTTCTCTCATTCGTGACACTTTTTTTTCTCGAAATCTGCCAATAAATGAAATAGAACTTTTGCTCTCTTTCCGCTGACTCGAGAACTTGTTTGAAAAATATTTCTTGTACAAGTTAATCACATCTTTGCGGAATAGAAAAGCAAAAAATATGAAAACACCAATTGATGCATTCAACAAAATAAACATATAAGTTAGAATATTGAATACTATTCGAATGAATACAGAAGATTGTGAATCGGGTGACGTTGAGGTCAGAAAAAATCCTATTATCCAAGTAAAGCCCATGATGCAGGCTATCTGAATATAGAACTTGACGTCCTCGTCACCCGGAAGCTTTACATTGGACATTCGACGCAGTTTCTTCTTTTGCTCCATCTTCTTCTTTCTGATATTATAAATAGTCAAAAAATAAAAATATCCATTGACCAAAATGATGATTCCAATGGGAAGGCCAAAATAGATCAAGTTAGCTCGGCCGTTTCGGATCCAACATGGTCCATTTACTATAAAAACAGTTAGGTTCTTTGCTCTCTCTTTTTCACATGATGTGTCATTGAAAAAATTGTCTCTGACAGTCTTGTTAGCTAGGCTCTCGTTGTAATTGACATAGTAGGTTTCTGACTCAAAGCTACATCCATTCAAATAACCTGCATAGCATGGTCTATACGCAGTGTTTGAATTAACACTTAGATCTACAATCAAGCCAGAGATGATGATCACTAGTGGTATTATCCACGCGTAAAGAGAATACTTTGGTAAGCGTTCTTTCAGCCGGATGGCCTGTATCAAGATTAGAGATGATTTGTCGCAAAAGTTGCGGTACAGGTCAAAAGCTATCACGTTCATCCAGAAAAAAGAGGCTAACAAACCGTAATGGGTGAGTATGCTCAGAATGAAACACAAAAGAGGAAACAAATTCAAAAAAGAACCGAGCAAAAAACAAAATTGAGCTAGTGTTAGTGCCACAGTTACATTGATGATGTTCCATCCGGGCAAATTTCGCATTTGTTTAAAAATGAAATAAGTGAGCAAAGTTAAGAACATGAAAAAAAGGGATATTACAGTGCTGAGAAAAGATACCCACCCGGATATTGTTTTGTTTAGGTCGGTTTTAATGTTCAAATTGAAGCCTGACTCTTGGTGAAAATCATCCGATTTACAAACTCTGATGTATTCACCGGGCACTATGGGATCATACTCGTATTCGTCCAGGAAATAGCACTTGTTCAAGGCTGGCGAGCAGTATGATCTATCAGGCATCTTTTTGAGCTCACACAGTCGCAATCGAACTGTGGCATAATTTTTGCACTCAACCCTAATCTTTGGTCTTCGATTGCACACGTGCAAAAGCTTGCTAGAGGCGACACTTGTTGAATTGTTGTCCAGTACAATGTCGGTCACATCGGCCAGCTGAAGTAAATTTAAATGAGGGCTCAGTTCTCTTTTGGCTGCATACATTTGATCATCAGATATTATTTGGTGAAAGCTGGCATCAAACACCACATTGTGAAACAGATCGCTTTTTTCAATCAAAAGTGGTTTTTTAGTTGTGACCGAATCACTGTCCGGCTTCTTGATGTACAAAACTGTCAAGTAGTAATAGCCAGTTCCGTATAGGGTCTCGGTCTGGTTGACATAAACATAATACTTTGGCAATTTTGGATCTTTGAACGAGGCAAAAATTCTAAAATTGTCGCGAAAAGTTAGCTTTTCGTCTCCGGGCAGAGTACACCATCCGTCATCCTTGGACTCTTTTATCTCAATGGCTTCATTTAGAAAGCACTGATGCTTGTCAATGTTAAAGTATCTTTTGTCCATTGCCAGCATGTTCAGAAGGTAGAATAAAATGATTGTTTCTTTGGTTTCATTTGCAAATAGCTTCATGTCTTTGATTAAAAAAGAAATTTTGAGCAGTTCTTGTGATTCAGTGATCAAAAGTCGATGCTCATTGTGATCCAGATATTTGTTGGAATCGGCATCAGCACTTCTTTTCAAGTACTGTATTGTGGTGTCATTGTGAATTTGGTATGAGACTAGATTAAAATCTTCTATGCGGCTTGAATTAATGTGCAATACCTTGGCAAAGCTGTTTTTGAGAGCTTCTAAAAGATTGTCACTTGGTGTCATTACTTGTTTGTGTTCACACGACTTAGTATCATTCTGGCCGTGATAGAACACACATAGCTTATGAATGAGAGTTATTTGGATGTTCATTTGTGATGGCGGCTTCTTGATCGGCTCCGAGTATTCTGTCTTGTTGAAATTCACATCTTGAATACATCCATTTGGACCCAAAATGTAGCCTTCGACACAGAATACGTCACGGCAAATTCCGATCGCCGGGTCGAACATTTGGCCGTGTCTACAATTGCCAATGTCTGACCAGTAGAGATTTTGCTGGCTTAAAATTTGTAGAGAAGTGGTGCCGTCGTCCTGGAAGTTCATGAAAATAGTGAATGGCTGGGGGCCTCTGTTTGAATAGATGGGCTCATTTATTGTGACCAAGTCTGGCTTTTGACCGACAATAGGCGGTGTGGGTAAGAAATAGACTGGTTCTTCACCATCAGGTGAATTTGTGTGAGTTACACTCGGGCTGGTAGTAGAAGTTTCACGATATTCAAAGCCGGTAATGTTGAAGAATTTTTCATAAATGCTCGTGAAGAACTTATTCGGATCTATGTTTTCGATCAGATTATATTGTCCATTTGGGGAGCCGGCAACCAGCATGCAGAATATAAGAAAATTGAATGTTAAGTACGAAATAGACATAGACAACATTTGTGTGATAAAATTTAACCAATTCTAATTAAATAAATTTTTAAATTATTTTTAAGTTCAATATTTTTAGATAAGCCAAAGCTATTTTTGCCTTTTAAAAAACAACTGATTGTTTCACAGAAAAAAAAAATAGCAAGATTCAGTTTAAGACATTTTGGGAGATTTTTTATCGCGAATCTTGAATTAAACTGGTATTTCTCTTTGTTGGTGACATTTAGTTTAGTAACTAAAGTAAAGTTTACCAATCGTCAGAATGAGCCAATTTTGGCGAGCATTTAATAAAAGGTCTTAGTCCATACTGTGAATGATAATTACTTTTTTATAATCAAGTCAATCTTTTGAGTTCTATTTTCATATTTTTATCAAGATTTGAGAATTATTAAAAATTGAGGCGACATGATCATGAGTGTTTAAATTAAAAAATTATAATAAGAAAAATAAAATTTTTTCTTTTTTTTTCAAAACCTAAAATAAATGTATGATGCGTCTACAATATGTATTAGTTTTAAATTTTTTTTTCATTTAAATTTTAATCTTTTATTTTAAATAATTAAAAAGGTACATAATTATTTTTTCTTTAATTAGATTTTTAATTAGAACATCAAGCTTTTAATAAATTTTAAATAAGATTAATAAAAAAAAACTCTACTAAATGAAAAACAAAAAGCTGTGAATGTTTTACTGAAAAATATAATCAATTAACTAAATCAAATAAAAATTGTTTTTTAAGAATAAATAATGTCAAAATCAAGCTTTAGAAGCAAAGAACAAAATTTTTAAAAGTTTAAATTTAAATTATTTGAATTTTTGTTATGAATAAATTAGATTAGAAAATATTCAAATCTTCAAACCAAACTGAATTAGAAGAATTTTTATCAACATACATAGTAAAATAAATCATTTTTAATTATAAGATATTAATCATGGATAGACAATGAAAATATTATAAGATTACAATTCTTTTGGTACTTTATGGGTGCTTTTTATATCTTAGACTATATTGCGTTTTGCACTTTATGGTATTTGATTAATTATTAGACTCGTTGTGCTATTTTTAAATATGTTGCCTATAATTAAAAAAAAAATAGCAACGAAGAAGGGCTTTTCTAAAAAAATATTCTTATATTTACAAAAAAATAAATAAAAAAATACATTAAACAAAATTTGAAAAGTAAAAAGATTTAATATTCGGTTTTTTTATACCTATTCAATTACGTTTAATTAAAACATTTTTTTTTAATTTTTATATTTAACTTTGATTATTTGATATTCTTTTTTAAAACCAAAAAATTTTGGGGTTGGTCAATTTTGTGACCCATCGGTGATATCATTTGGTCAAGCAAGGTGGGATCCTTTTCTTTTTTTCTATTCAATTTTTATATTGACGACCTCATAGATGAATGTTTATAAAATAATAGTTTATGCTGATGATATCATTAGTCCTATTTATTTATTTATTCAATTCTATTGATTCTCATCTCCAGAAACTAAATGTCTGTAATATCTTTGGCTTAAAATGGAGGCTTAAATTCAATCCCACTAAATTTCATTTTATATACTTTGGTCCGCTTTAATTCAAATCTGATTTTTACCTCAATGAAATCAAAATCATTCTGATGTTTTAATAAAATTTTTTGGGGAACACTATTTTGCCTTTATTTATTCATGTGTTGATTCCAACGCATTCCAAGTACTCGAAATTTGTAATACATAGACTTCATACTTATCGCTGTTTCGCTCTCAATACCAGTAAACCTCGAAGTAACAAACGGCTGAAATTTTTTATTACGATTCTTTTAATTTTAGTTTCTGATATTTTTAACTTAAAATTTTTGTAGGAACACAAATAGAAACCCTTAATGAATTGATTTTGATTTGATTTTGGTAAAGGTACATAATTATTTTTCTATAATTAGATTTTTAAAAAGAATATCAAAATTTATTAAATTTTAAATAGGATTAATGAAAAAAAGTTAAATGTTGAAAAATTGATTCAAAAATTTTTTAAAAGATATTATTTATTTTTTGAATAAAAGTCATGAGCAAGATAGGATTTCCAAAGCGTTTAAAATCCCAAATATATATAATATTTGAAAAAAGCCTAAAAGCCTAAAAGCAAGATACATCTAATTATTTTTTACAAAAGAAAACAAAAAAGGTGAAAATAATCAATACGAATTCTACTTATAATTAAAATTTAATTAAAACTTACTGTTTTTATTTATTTTTTTTTTTTATTTAAAAAATAGTTTGGGAATATTCCCAGGCAGGTCGGAATGGCCTTTTTAGCCTTCCTTTCAGCCCCGTGAAGGTTTAAATAAATAGTAGAAAAAAAAAAAATTTGAATTGTTTGAATAAAAATGGTAAGAATAAAAAAAAAAAAAAAAATTACTTACTGTTTAAAACACTCGAAATTTAGGGACGCCGTTTTTTGTCCTTTTTTGATCCAAAACGTGATTGTTTAATGGTCTAAAAAAACGGGAAAAAAAGTTTAAAAGAGGCTAAAAATTTTCTGTTTTTTTAAATAATTATTTTTATTTTTTTTATATTTTTTAAATAAAATTAATTTTTTTATTTTCTTATTTATTTATTAAGTTGATTTGAAAAATTTTTTAGAAAAACAATAAAAAATTAAAAAATATCAAAAAAATTGATTAAACTATTAATAATTGAGCATTAAAAACAGGAAAAAAACGAAAAATAATTGTAAAAAAAAAGCAATAACTTATTTAAATTTTCAATGATAGATTAAAACAATGTAAAAACTGAAAAAAAAATCATCAGATAAAAAAGAATATTAATTTATCTTAATTCTTGCTTTATTATTAGATTATATTTAAATTTGTGATTTACTTTCGAAAACTAGAAAAAATTCACAAATATTCTAAAATTTTTTATTTTAAGACAGCATTAAAATCGATTCTTAACTAAAAATCTTTTAAGTTCAGTTTGAACTTAAGTATACTCAAATCTTTTGCGCATATTTTTAAGAAATAAAAAATAATAAATATAGAAATATATTTAATGACATAATTTTTTATTAATTTTTAAAAATCTGATAAGTTTAATTTATTATTTTAAAGAAATTTGTCTTTTTTAATTTTTTTACCGTTATGGATCTGTTTTTTTCTTTCGGGAAGTGTTTTTAATTTAGTTTAGTTTCTTTTGAAATAGTGAAAAGCTTTTTAGATTAGAGTGGAATTTTTTTAAAATAGCGGGATAAAAAAATTATTCGATACTGAACATTCAAGTTTTGAAATCGTTACTTATTTAGGATAAAATGTTTATTCTTTTTCAATTGCTAATAGAGCGATAAACTCCCAAAAAAAACAGAATTAAATTAAATCACATAATCACATATTTAAAAGTTCTTTTAAATAAACTTATAAAATTAATTGCATAAAAATAATCTTTAGAATTTAAGGATTTTGGTGATAAAATTTTCTGACTTGAAATTCACTTAGCACTAAATTCTTTAATAGAAATATTGGGTCTGTTATACCTCAATATCATTGATATTGAATTTTCAATATCAGTGATTTTCAATATCGCACTTGATTTTGAGATTAATTAATTGATATTCAAATTAATTAATTGTTATTGAAATGAATTAATTGATATTGAAATGAATTGATTGTTATTGAAATTAATTAATTGATATTGAAATTTTATTTTATTTGAATATCAAAATTAGTCATTTGAAAAAAAGATAAATCAAGTTTTATTTTGGAATTACAACGATTTCTCCTTGGCCGCCCAGAGTTACATTTGATTTATTAAAATCTTTTAAGCACATAATTCGTATCTTTTGAAAAATTCTATTTATAGTTACGGGAGACACGCCAACTAAAGTTTTTATATCATTTTGGCAGACTTGGAGACTCCAATGGAATATTATCTTTAGAATTTTTGCCAGTGGTAGATCAAATTAAGAGATTGTTTATATAAAAATATTGTTTATACATGACTTAGATTCACCGCAAGTTGTACATCGCCAATAATATTTGTCACTTAAAGTTGTTTTGATGTCCCATTTCATTTCTTTAGTACATTTTTTGCAAAGAGGTGCTTTATTTTGAATTAAATCATTATCTTTTAGAAATTTTACTACTTCGTCAATATTGTTAGAATTAATCAATTCTGTTAGAAAATTAACTTCAAACATTTTTTGTTGTTTTTTTTAATTAAAAATTTGTTGCACGAAAAATATAATTTACATTTAGATTCAAAGAATTTACAACATATAAAAATGTGCAAATTTAATTATCGAATTAATCAGTTTGATATTGAAATATTTAACTTGATATTGAAATTAATTTATTGATATTGAAATTTTTACCTTGATATTTGTTTAAATATCAATGAAGTGTTAATTAATTAATTGATATTGAAAATCAATGATATTGAGGTATAACAGACCCGAAATATTCTATTATTCATAATTTTTATTTGAAATTTACAACGCCTTAATTCATTTATTTTTTCAAATTTTTCCTCATTTTATTTCATTGGAAAATCTTTGGCTAGATGTTAGCCTTCTTGAAAGCCGCGTGCCAAAATAAAACTTTAAATACTTGATATTTGAAAATTTGATATTTTAAAGAAATGGGTAATAGAAAAAAAGTTTGATTTAGGAGAAAAAAATTTTCCCTCGCGGTCATCGAACTGCAAACAAGTTTTAGCAACGCTACTGACAGTGCCCAACAATGCCAAAATTATCATTATTATATTTATTTATTTCAGAAAATTACGCCAAATTTGGCTATGATAAAGAAAAAAGAATTAAATATAAAAGTAAATAATGACTTATTAGAAAAATAAAGATAATTTTTTGGTGCAGCTTTTTAGAATTCAACTACTAAAGTTTAACGATTTATTTCAGTGAGTTTTCCAGGATATTTCATATAAAGAAAAAGTCTCTAATTTTGCACTATTTTTATTCATTGATACAAATATCGGGTTGTTTAATCCAAAGACACTTCTTAAAGTTAAGTTTTATCTTTAAAAAAATGAGTTAAATTTAGATTGTAAGTCATTTATTGTCTAAGTAAATGTGTTGAAAAACAAATTTTTCTTTAGTTTTTTTTTATTTATTTTAATAAAGGTATTTAATTTTAAATGCTAATTAACTAAAAAAATAACAAAAATTTTTCTATTTTTTTATGTCTTCTATATAAAATTTTATCTATAACACTTTGAAAAGGTCAGTTTCAACTAAAAATATATTATTTTCAAAATTAAAACCTTTCTGGCGATATTTTTGTAAAAACTCGTCAGGTGGTGTATGATTCTCAGCTATCATGCTTCCGCCTTTATAAAACCATTCTGAGCAGTAAAAAGAATTTTTTGCGTACAAATAAATTATTTTGCATGGCTCAAGATCATATGTATTGAGAAGCTGAATTCTGTGATTGTTCGATTTGGGAAAATTTACATAACTAAAATTTATAAAAACTTCTTTATTATCGATTAAGATGGTTTTTTTCGCCATAACGCCTTGAGGAGAAATATAACCCTTTTAAAATCAAATTTCATTTTATTTAAAATAAAATTATAAATGAATTAATCATAACTTACTAGTTGATCAAACGATTTTCTTTGATATTCTTCATTTAAAAAAGAGTTTAAGAAATCAATTGAAGGGTAAAAGTATCTGCCTGTGTAGATATAAATGTCAGGCGGTGTTGTTTGTCCATTTAATTTTGTGAAATATCCACCAGCTATGCAGCAATATTTAAGACTATCACTATTTACTATTTTCTCTAGTATTGTACGACATGCAAGTTTGTCAAAGTTAAATTCAATCCTGTACTTAGTTTCCAGTTCTTTTGAAACAATTTGTGCTAGTGAATTATTAATTATTAAATAAAGGTCGGCTGAAAAGGTACATTGAAAAATTGGAGTCCGAATCTTTTATTTTTTTCCCAATTATTAAGATTATACTGCACATATTAAAACTTACTTCAGCGTTTTCTTTTCTTTAGAAAGGAAGAGAAAAGGAAAAGAAATTGATGAAGTTAGTTTTAAAATGCACAGTGTTATCTTAATAATTGGGGAAAAAAATTAAATTAAAATTAAATTAAATCGAAATTCAATATTTTAACTTATTGACATTTTTTTGGGGTTGTTAAGTTCGTTTTAATTCAATCATTTCAATTGAAAAAACTGTAAATGCTTAATTTTTAAGTAACTTTGCTAAATCTAAAAACAAATGTCTGCAAATACTCTGTACAGTAATTGCACACTTGATTGGAATACTTTTTAATGGGGTGCAAAATGCAGAAAATTGCATAGTATTTTGCAGACTTATTTTACTGCATTAAGCAAATTTGCTTAAAATTAAGCATTTTACAGAACTATATTATCTTTTTTAGTAAAAAAATTATTCAAGTTTTTTCTAAATTGAAATGATTTAATTTAAACGAACTTTGCAACCCCCAAATTTTATTTAAAAATGAAAACTAATTTAAGACATCGTCCC
Source organism: Brachionus manjavacas (assembly GCA_019054805.1). Classification (NCBI taxonomy): domain Eukaryota; kingdom Metazoa; phylum Rotifera; class Eurotatoria; order Ploima; family Brachionidae; genus Brachionus; species Brachionus manjavacas. The sequence goes on from JAHQIY010000009.1 coordinate 70,933, forward strand.
CAAATTTTTATATCTGTGACACTTTTTAATTGATGTAAAAATCATAAAATGAAAACAAAATTAAAAACTGAATGTAATGTTGTAATTGCGAAGTCAATTAGGCAATGCTTTAAAGATTTAAAACCAATTAAGTATATAATGGGGTTAGTGATTGAGAAATCGCAGAGCGAGTGCCTACTATGAAAAAAAATTTAATCTTGTATTACAAAAATTAGAGCTGAAAATCAAAAAAATGACCAGAAGACTATTTTAGAATTAACTGTTGAATACAGTGCAAGCTAAAAAAAGAACCATATTTATGATATGATAACAAATCCTCAGATGACAGAATTATGATTTTTGTGGATAATCAATCAGATAAATCTGTTTGGTTCACTAGCACTAATTCCGCTTGAAAAATTAAATAAAGAACGTAATTTTTTCTTTTTTTTTGGAAAAAAAACCATAATGATATTCTAATTTTTTTTCAGGATAATTTACTATTTACCTTCTTTATTGAACTAATGCAAAATAAACAAAAAATAAGTAAAAATATTTGCAGGATTTACATTTTTAAATATTTGCTGGCTCAGAAAAAAGAAGAAATAATAAGGTGGCAATTTCACAGTGGAGTCGGGTTCGATATATCTTAATTCGAAGCCTTTTTTATATTCTTCAAACAGTCTTTATTCTTAAGTATTTTTTTATTCCTTTGTTTAAATTTTAAAATTACTTTGTGTTAAATTGGTTTTAATTTTTATGAAAAAGTGTCAATAAGTTAAAAATATTTAATATTTATTTAATTTAGTTTTGATTAATATTTTAGTGTAAAATCTTAATAATTGGTAAAAGAATAAAAAATTTTATTCCAATTTTGTGCTATTCGAACTAAATTTCTCTAAAATAAATAGTGTTGGTGTCCGTGCAAGCGGACAGTAAACGGGCCAAAAATTTTAAAAACCGTGACCGTGACCGTATTAACCGTTCCAATTTTGGCGGGCGGACTCTGGCCCGTTTATTTTGGCGGGCTAAATTTTGGCCCTTTTAATAAACGTTTAAAAATAAACGGGCGGTCCATGAAACCGTTCCAATTTTGGCGGGCGGACTCTGGCCCGTTTATTTTGGCGGGCTAAATTTTGGCCCGTTTAATAAACGTTTAAAAATAAACGGGCGGTCCATGAAACCGTTCCAATTTTGGCGGGCGGACTCTGGCCCGTTTATTTTGGCGGGCTAAATTTTGGCCCGTTTAATAAACGTTTAAAAATAAACGGGCGGTCCATGAAACCGTTCCAATTTTGGCGGGCGGACTCTGGCCCGTTTATTTTGGCGGGCTAAATTTTGGCCCTTTTAATAAACGTTTAAAAATAAACGGGCGGACTCTGGCCCGTTTATTTTGGCGGGCTAATTTTCGGATCAAATTATATGGGCTGCCAATAAACCGGTAATAAAAAAATCAAGGGTAATATAATAAATTTATTAATTTAAAAAAAGTAGTTTTTTATTAAAAAATAATTTTGTTTTATGTTAAACTATTAACTAAAAAGAAATATATAAATTAAAATTTAGGAAGTGAATTTTAATTATAGTAATTGCAGTAGTATTTAAAAATTTGGCGGGAACTTTGAAAATTTGAAAAATTTTTTCCATGTAAGTTAAGAACAATTTTTCTGGGCGTTTTAGACCATTTGGAATCTTACGGTTTCGAAATAAATTCATGAAATTTAAGAAAAAAATTTACTCATTTTTAGAACTTAAAATAATTTAATAAAATTTAATTTAATAAAATTTAAAAAATACTTAAAATTTTTATTTTTATTTAGAATTTCCTTTAACTTTGATTTATTTTTAAATTTTTAACCTATTTTATGTAAAATACTCAAAAAAAGCAAATATTTTTAAATTCAAAATTTCTTATTTATTCTTTTAATTTCTTAAATATTAAATTTGTAATTATCTTTATTTAAAATATATAATTCTTTTAAAAAAATTAATTAATAATTAATCATTTGTCGTAACATTATTAGAAGAGAATTTAGACATTAAAAAGGACATTTAAAAAATAATAAATAACCAATAAAGATAAGTTTGGGTCAAAAATGATCGATTCAAATTTTTTATATGATTTATTGACCCATCATTTTAAACAAATAAAAATAAAATGAAACTACTAAAATAATTTAGGGTCTCAAAAATTCAACATTTAATGAAAGATTCAAAGAAATTTTAAATTTTAAAAGAATATGTTGAATTGCAATAAAAATAAAATATTTATTTTTTCATTATTGCAAAAAACATTTGAGCAAGATTGAGCGCTTGAAATTTGATCACAAATTTTACTTTGCTATAAATTTCTCATCGTAGAAAGGATCGAACCCTATACTTTTGGGTTTGATATATACTTCGCTTACCACTGAACTATACTGACTTTTATAAAAAAATATTTATCTATATATTTAAATGCACTAAAATCTAATTATGAAAATAAATCTAAATGTTGAATTTTGAAAATCAAAAAATTTTTTTGTAACAATGGAGGATCGAACCCTCTACCTTTGGATATTATGCACATCACTTTAACCATTGGGCTATTTCGACTTACATTTAATATATGTTTAATTATTAAATTTAAATAATTTATTTAATTGATAAAAGATCAAAGTCTAAACATAATTTAGACATATTTTAAATTTGATAAATGACTTGGCAAAATTGAAAAATTAAATGAAAACATTACTTTTAAAATTAATAATTAAATCAATTTTGGATAGTTCAAATAAAAAATATTGAGCTATCCTAAAATTAAAAAATAAATGACAGTTCAATTAGAAACTATTGGACTATCCAAAATTGAATAAATAATAGATAATTCAATTTAGAATGATTGAAATATTTAATATTAAATAAGTAATAGTTCAAATAAAAAATATTGAACTATCAAATATAGAAATAAGATTTAATAATCAATTAAGAATGAAAATTAAAAAACCTTTATTTCCTGCTTGTAAAGCTAATTTTCAAGTAGGATTCAAGGCTTTATCTCCTACTCAATTAGTAGGCGACACCATAGGAAGGGTCGGGTAACGTCAAAATTACCAAGTTCTTACTCATATCGTACTGGTCATCTTAAAACGCCATTTTTCTAATGGCTACCAGTCTTTACTGCTTTTGTCAGTTTTTAAAAGAGGTTGATTTGGATATCACTCGCCCGGGTCGAAGCGGTCTTTCCGATTAGACCCTCACGAGTTGAGTCAGCGAGGCTATGTTGTCATGGAGACAGATAGCTAATGATGCTGGCGATGACCTCTTTGCCTATTCAAAGTGATAGTTTTGATGCGATCACTATGGTGGGGTTATAAAGATTGACAAAAGAGTTCTTTATACGTATGCGCCTAAAAGGGTTCCCGTGGGACGGAATCCTTAAATATATATTTAAACTGCGGGGTGCCATTTTTTAATTAAACTAGATCTCTACATCATGCTATGGACATATTCATTATGACTATGTATCGGATAGCATAAAATAGAGTAAATAGTTTATTAGGGATGGCATCGTGATGAGCGCAGTATGGAAATGGTATGATTTATGGTATGGAATGGATGAATGATTGGTATGGATGTCTGGAATGTTATTGATGGAATTTTCGATGGAGAGGACTTTTGGATATGAAGAATTCGATCATTTTACCATTTTTTCTTTTTCTTCTCTTGTTATGTTAAGTAGTGTTAAGAATTATTAGTTTAATTAATCAAAAAAAAGCTTGCACATTTGTAATTCGGACTTAATACGCGCAGTCCGATACCTGTTAGGCTATTCTGACCGTATAATGGCCTATACTATTCATTTTCTATAGCCACGCAAGCTTTCACATCTTTTGCATGTTAGCTTAAGGTATCGTTTATACAATCAATTTATTTTAATCGAGTCGAAAAATCAATCAAACAAGCAATTTTATCTACTTATTTTATTAAATAATATTATAAAAGCTAAGATTTTTTTTAAACTATTTACATTTTATTGTATTATTAACTCAATTAATATTTTTTTAAATAAACTTCAAAATAAAAAACTTTAATTTTTATTTGCTTATTTAATTTAAAAAATATTTAGCTTCATTTAATCTTGATTGATTCAAATGACTAAAAATCTTTACAAAGGGTCAATTAATTTTTAATTGAACATAAATTTGTCTAAATTAAAAACTTTTTTATTAAATTATTATTTTGTTTATTAAATATATAAATAAGATTTATTTAAATCGAATTTAATTCTCTTAATTAATTGATCCATCAATAGTTTATTTATAATTTATTCAAAACCAAATTAAGTAGGCCGTAGCGTGCCTATTATTTAGACTAGAACTTAAAATATTTATATATTTTTTTTCAAAAATTTCGGTTATTATTATGTGAGTTTTACTTCTATTAATTAATTTATTTTAAAAAATCTTTTATTTCAATTTTTAAATAAAAATTTTAAATCACGACATTTAAGATAAAAAAAAATTACTTTTAGACTTAAATTTGAAATTAAAATTAATAATTTATCAATCAAAATTTTTCTCGAAAATGTCACTTCAAAAATTAACAAGATCTGAATCTACTAATGTTAATGATTCACAAGAAAAACGACTTCGAAGTTTAGAACCATGTTCAAGTGTGCATTTGGATATTTTCGAAAATGAAAATCTAGTTACTGAGCAAGTTTATAATCTATCATTTAATGAAGATAATAATTCTCAGACAGTTTTACCTCTTTTATCCGAGTATGAAGATGATGACGAGACTGGTCGGAGGAAAAAGACATCGAAATGTTGGGATTATTTTCAATTGAAAAAGCTTAAAAAAGATTTCATTGGAAAGTCAAATGAAAAAGGTGAAATTTTGCCCGATCGCATAGTCAAATGCATGTTTAAAACAAGAAATGATATTTGTAATTTGAAATTTGCCCATAATGACAATTCAACTGGTACAATGATTCGTCATTTGGACAATAAACATGGTATGAAATTATCTCAAAAAATTGAAAACAATCAAAGGCACAAAGATCCATCTTATCTTCTCCTTATGTTTATTATCACTGCAAGTCTACCTTTTCGTTGCGTTGATAATCAATTCTTCAAGCTATTTTGTAATTATTTAAATCCTAATTTTAAACTTCCAACACGGAAAGACCTTTCGGAATTATCAAGTTTTTATTTCGATAAACAAAAAAAGCTCTCTGTTACAAAACTTAACAATGTAAAACATATAAGTCTTACTACCGATTGTTGGACATCTGTGCAAAATTTTTCTTATATTAGCTTAACCGCTCATTTTCTCGACGAAAAACTTAATCTTCAGTCAATGTTATTGGCTGTTCGGCATATGTTAGGTGGTCATTCAGCTAAGAATCTGGCTGAAAATATAACTTGCCTACTTGATGAGTTTTCAATTCAAGATAAAATTAAATTTATTACAACAGACAATGTTAACTCAATGATTCAAATGTCTAAACATCTTGACATGGATAGAATACCGTGTATAGGCCATTTATTAAATTTGATTGTTTCAAACTCTTTGAAAGTTTTCAAACAGAAATTAATCAGAAATGAAGAAAATAGTTACTTTGTATGTGCGAATAAAACATCTCAAAATATGGAACAATCTGAAAAACAAAGACTTGATGAATCCGTCATTCTGCTTATAAATTTACATAATGACCAATTTAATATTTTTTCACAAGCATTAGAGAAGTGTAGCTCAATCGCTTCATATTATAATCATTCAACGACTATGAAAGAAGAATTGATCAAAAAGCAAAGAGAAAACGGTGAAAAAGTGCTTTCAATCATCCAACAGGTAGTAACACGATGGAATAGTACATTTTTGATGATTGAGAGTATAATCAAAAATCACGAATCGCTTAATTTAATCTTATCAAAAGAACAAAAGCATAAACATTTACAACTTAAATCAATTGAAGTGGAAATTCTTGAAGAAGCAATGTTGGTTTTACAAACTTTTTATAATATAACTGAAGATATTTCATCTGAATTCTCAACAACCTCAAGTTTAATTATTCCTGCTTTTACAACTTTAATAAAAGCGTGTGAGATAAATTTAGAAGAAAAAGCGTTTTCAATTGGTTTTAAAGAATTGATTAAACTATATTTAGAGTTTTATATTGAAAAATATAATATATTTCAAAACAATCACCTTATTCTAGCATCTTTTCTAAATCCAAGATACAAGAAATTTTCTAGCTCTATGGAAATGCAAAAAATTATCTTTGTCGAGAAGGCGGAAAAGCAAATTAGAGACACTATTTTAGATTTCAAGGAAGTAATTAATTTGACAAATACATTGAAAAATAATCCACCATGTGATGTAAGATCAAAGCAAAGAAAAGGAGTTCAAATGAGTGACTCATCGGATGAAGAAAATGAAATTGAGATAAATTGGCGAGCAGTGAAAAAAGAAATCACAAATTATAAATTAGAACCAAAATCAAATAAATTGTCAGAATTTTGGAAAAATAACAAGAGCAAATATCCAATTCTATTCGAATATTTTAAATGTTATGCAACTGCTCAAGCCACAAGCACACCCTCTGAAAGAATATTTTCAAGGACTGGCTATCAAATTTGGGACAGAAGAAACAAGATTTCACCTGAAAAGGTTGAAAAAATTATGTTTTTGTATGAAAATTATGATTTAGATTAAAAATAAACATAAGTATTTTAACAAATAAATCAAATTAAACCAAATATTTTTTTTAATGATAGTAAAAATTAATAACATCAATTAAAAAATTATAAAATAAATAAAGAATAAATAAAAGGGTAAGATAAAATTAAAAAACACATTCATAACTTTAAGTAGGCTTTAAAAAATCAAATTTTTTGATTATATATTAATTTTTTTTTAATTTTTTCTAGAGATCCCATTTTATTCTAAACGATGTGAAAACCAGCATAAGTTTTAAAATACTCATAGTCTTTAAATTTGTAATCTTCTAAATTCTATTAAGAAATAAATGGCCGCAATACTAAGTGGAAAAAAATTTTGTTAATTACCATCGCACATATATAATAGTTTTCCTTTAATTTTTGAATCAATTAAGCTTTAAATTTTTTTAACAATAATTTTCTGTGATCATTCTTCACAATTAATATTCTAAATTATCATTAAAACAAATCCTACAGAAAAAAAATTAAATAAAATAAAGAAATTAAAATATTAAAATAAGCTTCTAAAACACCTTATGTGCCACATGTCTGTCTCTCTTTTTATATATTTATGTTGGATATTAGATTAATTTAGAGTTTTTTTTTTGAATAAGAATAGAAAATCTTTTTTTAAACTTATTCAATGGTGCCACGCTATTAAATCAAGACGTGAATGTTCTAAAATAAACAGGCGGCAAAAAAGCCGGCAAAAATATAAAAAATTTAAAACAATTTAAATGTTTATTATTTTAAAAAAAAGTAATCATTTAATTAAAATCAAAAATTCAAAAATTTTTAACAAAAAAAAATTTTCTTAACAAATAAAAAAAAAGAAGAAAAAATTTTATATAAAAAATTAAAAAAAACATAAGATAATAATTTTATTTAAAAAATAAAAAAAACAAAAGATAAAAATTTTATTTAAATAAAAAAAAACAGAAAAATTTTATTTAAAAAATAAAAAATAAAAAAAATTTTATTTAAAAAATAAAAAAAACAAAAGATAAAAATTTTATTTAAAAAAAAAAAAAAAATTTATAAAAAAAAAAACAAAAAAAATTTTATTTAAAAAAAAATTTATTTTATAAATAAATAAAAAATAAATTGAAACTATGTAGGTAGTTGGTATTTATAGTCGTTGGTACTTTTTGGTCGTAGTACTTTTTGGCCGTTGGAAGTTGTTGGTATTGGGGGTTTGGGGTTGTTGGTAATTGCTGATTGGACGTTGATCAACAATCAATTACCAACAACTTCCAACGGCCAAAAAGTACCAACGACTATAAATACCAACAACCTACAGATAGTTTTAAATATTGTTTTTTTTTTTTTTTTTTTTTTTATAAATTTTTTTTTGTTTTTTTTTAAATAAAATTTTTATCTTTTGTTTTTTTTATTTAAATAAAATTTTTATCTTTTGTTTTTTTTTTAAATAAAATTTTTTTTTGTTTTTATTTTTAAATAAAATTTTTTCTGTTTTTTTTTTATTTAAATAAAATTTTTATCTTTTGTTTTTTTTTTAAATAAAATTTTTTTTTGTTTTTATTTTTAAATAAAATTTTTTCTGTTTTTTTTTATTTAAATAAAATTTTTATCTTTTGTTTTTTTTTTAAATAAAATTTTTTTTTGTTTTTATTTTTAAATAAAATTTTTTCTGTTTTTTTTTATTTAAATAAAATTTTTATCTTTTGTTTTTTTTTAAATAAAATTTTTTTTTGTTTTTATTTTTAAATAAAATTTTTTCTGTTTTTTTTTTATTTAAATAAAATTTTTATCTTTTGTTTTTTTTATTTTTTAAATAAAATTTTTTTATTTTTTAAATAAAATTTTTTATTTTTTATTTTTTAAATAAAATTTTTTCTGTTTTTTTTTTATTTAAATAAAATTTTTTCTGTTTTTTTTTTTTAAATAAAATTTTTTTTTGTTTTTTTTTAAATAAAATTTTTTTTTTTTTTTATTTTTAAATAAAATTTTTTATGTTTTTTTTTTTTTTAAATAAAATTTTTTATTTTTTTTTTTTATTTAAAGTAAGTTTTTTCTGTTTTTTTTTATTTAAATAAAGTTTTTTATCTTTTGTTTTTTTTTTAAATAAAATTTTTATCTTTTTTTTCTTTTTAAATAAAATTATTCTGTTTTTTTTTTATTTAAATAAAATTTTTATCTTTTGTTTTTTTTTTAAATAAAATTTTTATCTTTTGTTTTTTTTTAAATAAAATTTTTTTTTGTTTTTTTTTTTAAATAAAATTTTTATCTTTTGTTTTTTTTATTTTTTAAATAAGATTTTTAATTTTTTTTATTTTTTAAATAAAATTTTTTTTTCGTAGATATTTTTTATTTTTTTTTCTAATTAAAAAATAACTTTTTTTTTAAAAAATAAATATATTAAGATAGCTTAATTTTTTATTTATTTCCTGTTTTTTGTCAAAATTTAGACCGCCAAGTTGACCGGCAAAATTAACGCCCGCCAAAATTGGAACGGTTTCATGGACCGCCCGTTTATTTTTAAACGTTTATTTAACGGGCCAAAATTTAGCCCGCCAAAATAAACGGGCCAGAGTCCGCCCGCCAAAATTGGAACGGTTTCATGGACCGCCCGTTTATTTTTAAACGTTTATTTAACGGGCCAAAATTTAGCCCGCCAAAATAAACGGGCCAGAGTCCGCCCGCCAAAATTGGAACGGTTTCATGGACCGCCCGTTTATTTTTAAACGTTTATTAAACGGGCCAAAATTTAGCCCGCCAAAATAAACGGGCCAGAGTCCGCCCGCCAAAATTGGAACGGTTTCATGGACCGCCCGTTTATTTTTAAACGTTTATTTAACGGGCCAAAATTTAGCCCGCCAAAATAAACGGGCCAGAGTCCGCTCGCCAAAATTGGAACGGTTTCATGGACCGCCCGTTTATTTTTAAACGTTTATTAAACGGGCCAAAATTTAGCCCGCCAAAATAAACGGGCCAGAGTCCGCCCGCCAAAATTGGAACGGTTTCATGGACCGCCCGTTTATTTTTAAACGTTTATTAAAAGGGCCAAAATTTAGCCCGCCAAAATAAACGGGCCAGAGTCCGCCCGCCAAAATTGGAACGGTTTCATGGACCGCCCGTTTATTTTTAAACGTTTATTTAACGGGCCAAAATTTAGCCCGCCAAAATAAACGGGCCAGAGTCCGCCCGCCAAAATTGGAACGGTTTCATGGACCGCCCGTTTATTTTTAAACGTTTATTAAACGGGCCAAAATTTAGCCCGCCAAAATAAACGGGCCAGAGTCCGCTCGCCAAAATTGGAACGGTTTCATGGACCGCCCGTTTATTTTTAAACGTTTATTAAACGGGCCAAAATTTAGCCCGCCAAAATAAACGGGCCAGAGTCCGCCCGCCAAAATTGGAACGGTTTCATGGACCGCCCGTTTATTTTTAAACGTTTATTAAAAGGGCCAAAATTTAGCCCGCCAAAATAAACGGGCCAGAGTCCGCCCGCCAAAATTGGAACGGTTTCATGGACCGCCCGTTTATTTTTAAACGTTTATTTAACGGGCCAAAATTTAGCCCGCCAAAATAAACGGGCCAGAGTCCGCCCGCCAAAATTGGAACGGTTTCATGGACCGCCCGTTTATTTTTAAACGTTTATTAAACGGGCCAAAATTTAGCCCGCCAAAATAAACGGGCCAGAGTCCGCCCGCCAAAATTGGAACGGTTTCATGGACCGCCCGTTTATTTTTAAACGTTTATTAAAAGGGCCAAAATTTAGCCCGCCAAAATAAACGGGCCAACAACCGCGATGAACCGCCCGTTTCTGGACCGGTTAGCTCTGTCCGCGTCCAACACTAAAAATAAATACAAATATTAGAATATTGAATGAAATCCATTTTTTTTTAATTTTCTTTTATATATTCTATTTGAAAATCGCAAACACAATTTCTATCATTTAAATTATTTTAATAAAATTTTGAGTTAAATATATATTAAAAATTTTTTTATTTTAAATCTGTGTTTACAAAATAAATTCAAAAAGGAGTTTTAAAATATTTACCTAATGCTGACGGACAATCTTCTTCCCAATCCGAATCTGAATCTAAAATTTTTAATTTTAAAATCAAATTTAACATAATTACGGAGTAGATTTAAAAATTTAGTATAAAATATTTTTAAGCACCGTGAATATTTTTGTTGAAATATTAGTTTTAAACTAGCGTTAGGGACCGTAAGTGACGGCCTTAAACTTTCAAAAATTTACTTTGGTCAACATGATCACGGCTTAGGGATAAAAAATAAGTTTGTAATTATAGATATTAAATGGATGATATAACAAAAATAAGACTTTCATAATATTAAAAAATAATTGAAAGATGTCTTTTGATACAAATGAAAAGTTGATTTCGGGTTTTTATTTGTATCAAAACATATAACTTATAAAATTGATATTTTAATAAAATTCTTAAAATTGATAAAAAATACTTAGTTGCCGCAGCTCTCGGTGTTCAAATACTAAATACTATTTTTATTGAAAAAAAATGTAGACTAAAATTCTGAAATTAATTACCCATAATAAATTTGATTTTTAAAATATCAAAAGTTTGTAAATCTGAAATTGAATATTGAATGCAAATAAAGTTGTTTTAAATGTTTATCTTATTTATAGTAATAATAAGAGACGCGTGATTAAGGGTGTATGAATCGAAAATTAAGTGCAATTTAAAATTTTGTAGCTAAATTTTAGTTCAAAAATTTTAATTAGCTAAATTAAAGTTACCTAATGTTAGTTAGTTTTTACAAATTAAATGATGTCTCAGGCAATACTTTTTATTAATTTTAATTAATGAAGCAGTAAAATTCTACGCAGGATAACAGCATTTTTAATTTAATTATTCTTATTAAGTTATAAATTGTCTCTTTTGTCGTCTTTGACTTTGACTTTTAACGATTCTGACTTTAAAGTTTGACTTTTGACCAACTCTGCATGAATGTTTTTCTGCATAAATATATTTATTTATTTATTTAATTAAAGTTTAATTCCCATGGACAAATTGAAATAATAAAGTATATATTATATTTGTTAATTCATAAATTAACTTATAAAGAATAGAACTATTAATACGAACATTTATCAATTTTAACATTTAAAAAGAAATAAAGACAAAAATTTATTTTTTCTTGAATAAAATAATTTATGACTTACAAGATTTATCTTTTAAATTCATGACTTGAATCATTTAAATTTTTTAAATTTCCAAGTCATGCTGTGACTTGTTTTTGACTTTTTCAGACTTTTTTCCTGACTTATTTACAAGTCTTATTTTATATCTAATTGAAGATTAAACAGATAATTTTTAATAAAGTCTAGTCATTAATTATTAAAAAATTGATAAAAAATACCTTTTTATTTAAATGGATCGCTAAAAATTTTGATTTGAAATTTACATTTGATTATGGACTTCAATTTGCCATTATTTAATCTTATTTTTCATGAAATTAAAAATTAGTTGCATATTTAACTTAACAAATTAATATCAAGTTGTCAGAATTATTTTTATTCATTAAATTTATGCTAAATAATGAATTTCGACAAAAATATTATGAAAATAGCTAGTTTGCTTAAATTCAGTCAAACTAGACTGCGTCATTTAAAATCTTCTTTTAAGCAATTGCGATTTTAGAGAGTTTTTCTAAAATGACAGACATTGACAACGACTTTAAAATAAATATTAATGAAATTAATATGAAAGATTATAATGGACAGAATGGTTCGATTAAAATGGAAAGCAAATTGGATAATAAAAAGTTAATTAAACGAAAAAGTTTCAGAATAGCTCGGCAAGCATTAAAGAGTTCAAGATCGAAGGAAATAACTATAAAAATTAAAAAAAAATTAACTAAATATAGACGAAAATTTTTGCTTCAATTTACTCAAGATGAGAAAAGCATATATAAACTTAATAGACAAAATGAATTAAGATTGTCAAAAAATTTTCCTTTGCCTTGGGAAAGAAGGAAAAAAAGTAAAATTAAAATGCATGAACAAAATAGTCTTTAAAGATCAATTTTAATTTAAAGATTTGAATAAGCGAAGCAATTTTTTGAAAGGTATGAAAAGGGAAAATAAGCAGCACTTTGATAGTAAATTGATAGGTAAGAGTGAAATAAGTTTGTCCAAAAATGTTTTTAATACAAATAAATTGATCAACCAAAATAATTATGAATTTGAAATAATGAGACAGAATTTGACAGAATCAAAAAACAAAACTTGCGAATCATTCAGCCAAATCGAAAATTACAAACAATTAGATAATAAGCAATTGATGTGCAAATTGATAAGTAAGGTCTTGAAAACTAAATCTTAAATAAAATAATTTAAATGTTTTTTTTTAAATTTGTTGTATATTACTATTAAGAATTTGTTAAATTCAAATTTTTTAAAAAATTATTTATTTATTTTAAAGTGGTCAAATATAAATAAATTTTTGAATTTTATGCAAAAAAAAATTTTTTTTTTTTCATTAGTGACTTTAGGAGGCAATTTTTCATTTTCTGAATTTTATTCATTACCTATTGATCAAATTTTTTGATGAAACCGTTACTAAAATGCTTTGATCTATTCAGCGATTCGCATAATTTCTAAAATTCGACTAAAAAAACTTAAAATTATTAAGATACTCATACATCTATCATTTCAGTAAAAAAATGCTCAAGTGTAAAATAAATAAAAATAAAATAATCATTAATTTCTTTTTTTAAATATATTTTTTTAGAGATTTAATATTCATTAAGAAGTTTAATCAAAATTGTATGGGTTTTCGTAATGAAAATTTTACGGGACACTAAAAAAATTTAAGTTTAAAAAAACTATTTATAAAAAATTACGCCCTGCATTTGCAAACGCCTTAGGAATCGACACAATTGAATCTCGAATAATTCGCGCCAAGTGTAGTTTTTTGATAAGATTATGCGAGAATTCGCTGACTTACACCTTCCTAAATCAATTATTGGCGATTAGAAACAGCTTACCTAATGATCTTAATTGTAAATCATTTATAAAAAACATTGAAAGTATAATTGGAATTCAAGGCACTGGTATCGGTACCATACTCAAATTAGCCCGTATTTTACCAAAGATTTACTCTTCCATATTTGAAATGTTGTCAGAATCTGATATAGTAAAAAGGATAAGAGATTTACTAAAACTAGGTCAAGCAGGCAAAAGTTCTCTTATTGCGCTCTTGAAACCAGAAAAGATGCAAGAAAACCAATTACTTACCAGCTTTTAATTTTTTATTTATCTAATGAAAATTTTGAAGATTTTTTTTTTATATCAATTTTTACGTCGCCTTTTGGTGTTTTATTCGAATTAAATAAATAAAAAAAAAAAAAAATCAATTACGCAATAATTAGATTTTAGAAAATTAAATGCAGATTTCGATTTACCTAAAGACTTAATAAGCTTCAAGAATTCAACATTAACCGGAGGAATCACCTCGCAATTTAAATATATTTTTATGTTGATAATTCGATTAAACATTTTCTTAATCAAGTTAAATTAATCAAATAACAAGATTGATTTTGGAAAAATTATAAATAAATAGTGATGAAGCTACAGGTACTAATTTAGAAAAATCTTTTTAGTGATTTTTTCATTCAAGAATGTAATATATATTACAGTAGTAAAAAAATTCTAAATAAAAATAGTGATAAAATTAAAAAAATCCTTAAAAAAGGAGATAATAAATAAAAAAATTAAAAACTAAAAATAATTTATTGAATAAAATGGGTATTAATTTACAAACCGAGATAATATACTAAAAATTTAGTTAAAGGATTTAGAAAAAATGGTTAAAGCACCAACAGATATTAGAATAAAACTAAAAGCATTTTTAAATATACTTTGACAACGTGGTTGAACATTTATACGATGCTCTTCATCAAGATAGAAAAATGATTGACCAGACCGTTCAACGTCATTTATAAATTCAAATTTATGAGATGTTAAAAGAAAATATTTTGAATATTCATTTCTAATATCGAAAAAGACGGCAAAATCATCAAAAAGAGGTTTTTGAATACTAAGATTTTGAATGCAATATAAATCATGTAAAAATTGAGATTGTTGGATATCATTTAAATTAAGGCAATCAAAATTGGTAAAAGAAAAATAGCTAAAAATTTTGTCAGGAATTGATGATCTAAAAAAAGATTCTTGAATAAAAAAATTGAGAGAAGAAATATCTTTTAAATTAAAATGATTAATAAAAGAACTAAAATTATGATCGTTTATAAAAGAATTTTGAGATAAAATAAATTGTTCATTATCATTTGGAGAGAAGAAAAATACAGAATCATTAGATGGTGAAAAAAAATTAATATGAGTATTAAAGGAGTTGGAGTCAGTTATTGATAAAAATTGCCTGTTATTTTCTTTCTTCTTAAAAAACAGTTGGAAAATTCCGAGGGAAGAATAAGAAGATTTTTTAAAAAAATTGGTGGATTTTTTTTCGGTTGTTGATTCGTGTAGCTCGTCTTTTAATGCCAAATTGTATACTGATCGATTTATAAAGTTTAGATCAGGATCATTTAAATCATCTTTTTCGGCATTCTCTAATGCTTTGCTGCATTTTTTTTCAGATTTTTTTTCGTGAGTTTCGGGTGCGTCTTTTTTATGATTTCCGTTAAATTTTGCTATGATGGATTCAAAATACGACTGTTGATTTTTCTCGTTGCAAACATGCTTTGGTGTTAATTCAAATAAGTCCTCATGAATGCTTACATTATTTTCATTCTGATCGGTTTTTTGTATTGGCTCAACGAAATCCTTGAATGTGTTCTCAATAGATTCACTAGGAAAGTTCTCAATGTAATCTGTCTTCCACTCAGCTTCATTGTTGAATACTGCTAGATTTCTTTGATCCATGTTTTCATACTCAATCTCTTGCTTGTTTAATTGTTCAATTTTTATCTTATCATTTTCTAGTTTAAACAACGGAAAATATGTACAATCATTTGATGGTTTAAATAAACTTGTATAAGTGGTATTTTCTTCCTCGTCTTTTAATGCCAAATTGTATACTGATCGATTTATAAAGTTTAGATCAGGATCATTTAAATCATCTTTTTCGGCATTCTCTAATGCTTTGCTGCATTTTTTTTCAGATTTTTTTTCGTGAGTTTCGGCTGCGCTTTCTTTCACTTGTATATTTTTTTTTAACATTTTAAATTGTTTATAATTTTCTTTTAAATCCATATCTTTTTCAAAATTTGAATGTCTATCTATTTCTGAATGGAGTTTTTTTTTTACGTTTAATATTAAATTGTAATTTCTAAGAAGATCTAATGAATAATCTTCTTCTAATTCTTCTTTTTCTTCTTTTTTAAGAATATTTTTCATATTCTTATTTTTAATTAATTTTAATTCTCCATTCGCCGATTCATAATTTTCTATTTCAAGTCTTTTCTCTGTTTTCTCATAATTGTTATGTGTGATTCTTATTTCGTTTTTATTTTCATATTTTATCTCTTTTTCTTTTGTTACGATTGTTCTTTCTAGTACTAATTTTTTTTCTTTCTTTTGCGCTTCATTTATTTCTTCAAATTTCGTTGTCTTAAAATTTTTTTTCTTTTGTTTGTTTATAGGGTTTTTGTCTTTTTGATTGTTTATTTGTTTGATATTCTCACTTTTTTTTACTCTACATTCATCTTTTTCTGTTTTTTTTGGTTCATTCAGTCTTAAAATATTGTTTTTTTTTTCTTGGATCGTTTCTTCTGTAATTTTCTGAGTTAAATTTTTTTCCATTTTTATGTCATCATTTTCTGAATTATTGTTGGACTCCATAATATTTTGGCTATTTTCATTGTTTGATAAGTCTTTCAATTCGTTCTTGTTGAAAAAATCCTCATTACTATATGTGCTATCGCTGCTTAAGTCAATCATTTCTACATAATTTTCTCCCGGAGGATAAAATTCCACTGTCGTATAAACTGATCTTCTACTGCTACTTCTACTATCAGAAGTCGATGAATTATTGAGCAAACTGCATTTTCCTGTACTTGGAAAGTTTTGACAATATGAACCTGAATCAGATAAACTACTTATTATGGAAGATGATGAGTTTGAACGGACATTTGACAAAAAACTTTGATTTGCTTGATCGGGATTCAATTTGGAGTTTTCATACATATTCAAAGACTCAAGAGATTTATAATTGTTTTTTTCAACTTCATTTTTTATAAGAGTTTTAATAATTAGTTTTTGTCCATTTCCATTTAATATTTCACTATCTAGAAATTAAAAAAAAATTTTATGGCTTAAACTTGAAAATAGCAAAAAAATACCATCTTTTAGTTGATCTTCTGAGGGTTGGTAGAACTCATGATCATCTAGATTCGGCCTTTGTTTGCTATATCTCAAATTATATGAAGAATAAATTCTACTTTCTTCACAATCGCTATCTATTTCCAACTCTTGTCCCGTATCTGTATAAGAAACAAGTTCTGGTGGTTGAGAATCCTCTATTTTGTTCAAATGTTTTAAATTCGTTGGTTCAACAGTTATTATTTGAACGTCCATTAATAGATCAAAAAATGTAGACTCAGGCTCAAAGTCAAGAGAAACTGTGTCACAAAAAGAACAATTTTGAATAGAAGATCCTTTTGACTTAAATTCTTTTGCATTTTGAAAATCCTTTGAATAATTGTACTCAATCTCTATTTTTCTTTTGCCATCAGTCGAGCACAAATCCAAAATTCGCCTGGTCAAAAATATTTGGCCTTCTGGTTTCTGAGAAAAGCATCTAATTCCCAAAGAACTTGGTTTCCATGCATCTTCTGGTTCATGCGTGCTCAGAAAAGATTGGAGCAAAGCTTGATTTTGATTTTTTAAATTAACTTCGTTTTCATTCTCTGTTAACTCCAAATCAATCGAGTCCATTAAACTAATCTAATTTCTAAAATTAAGAATTGAATAATTTTCTGATAAATTTCCTTTAAGTCTTTTTAAATTTTCTCTCTTTAATTTTTTTTTTTAAAGTCTTTTGACTTGATTTGAAAATTTATTCTTAAAAAATAGGTCTTTTGCCTTTTCTTGTAGTCTTTGAAATCGCTTTTTTAGTTAAAAATAAAATTTAAAGTCAGATCAAATGACTTGACTATAAGATGACTTTTGCGCAAGTTTGGATACAGTTGAAGATGTCGGCATTGAGCATGTAGAGGAGATCGAGCCTGTAATAACTCTAGAAAAAGCTAAATTATCTTTTCAGAATTAATTTAAATTTTTTGATTCGAAACAGGCATTTGTATCAATTTTAATTCACTTGAAAAAAATTAGAAGTTACAAAAAATGTGCGGACTTCTTTAGACACTTTTTTTACTTTTAATTAATTTTTGTATTTGGATATATAAACTGATTTAACTTAATTTTAAAATTTGATTTTTAACTTAACTTTTTAAAATATAAACTTCCTAATTCGGAAAAAAAACACTTTTATTAAATCCGGTTTAAGGGATAAGTCGGAAAACTTAATTTGAACAGCCGATGAGTTCGGATTAACCAGATTTGACTGTAAATTAAATTTTAATAGCTCCTTAAAATAGTATAGAAAAATAGTTAATAACTGTAAGAAATTTTTTTACTCTCAAAACCTTAATCTGCAAAGTTTCTGCATAATTGTGGAATTTACAGACCAAAAATAATAAAGGTGGTTTGAGAGGACCAGACAGACAAGAGATCAAAAATGATTGTTAACTCGATGCCTTTTACTAGAGAGTTTTTTATGAATTTAGCCTGAAGGTATACCCTTAGATTTTCTTTAAATTTTTGATTATTTTGACTGATCGGTAAGGTAAAGAACTGGCTATCTAATAAACAATTTTTTGATAAAAGTACATCATGGTTTATCTCGTCTGAAAAGTCTAGTAAGTTTAGAGTAAATTTAAATTTTAGAATACTGCAATGCAGTAGACAAAGAAACGCTTCTTTATGAAAAAAAATTTTGGTCAATCTTCTTAGATTTTTTAAGATCATTAAATTAGTTAAGTAAATTCTAACAGCTTAAAAATTGAATGTATCATCTAAACCGTTTTAAAAAATTTTAATAAAAGCTCTCACGTTAATAAGCATGAAATTGCATTGTAGAATTCTTGAAGAAACTGCATTCAGGTGATACATTGAATATTTTAGCTGGTCCAATTTACAGAACAAGTTTTGAATCTCTAAAAAGAAAGTTATGAGGTTTTTTTTATTTTTGGTCTAAGTCATTAAATTAAATTATTTAAATTACTACTAAAATTTTTTTTAGTTATAAGTGATAAAGTGTGATTATTTTAAAAATTTACTTCAAATTCAAATAAATTGTAAATCTACTAATTAATACAATTTCCTTAGTGATTTAAATTTTTTTAAATCTAAGCTATTTTATGAATTAAAATTAACTTAAGATTTAAACAAAACTCCAAAATTTGATAGCAAATGGTTTCATGACAAGAAGAATCTTAACTTTGTTGAACCGTGAGTAAAGAACTCAAAAAAATTAAAACAGAATTGTTCTTCAATGGCTCCAAACCAAAATCCGAAGTTACTTTGACTTGTTCTTGATCCTGGCCTAAGCTTAAGTCCGAACTTCGGAATGGCTCAACTTGCTGAAAATAATCGGCTACAAAAATTGGAAAGCTTCTTTTAAAATAGACTTTTAGGTAACAAAACATTTATTAGACCTTTAATTGACCAAGCTCTAGTCGTTTTGTTGTGCATTGGCAATCTCGGGTATCCAAATTCTTGAAAAATTCAAAGCAAAAAATTAAAAAATCTTGTTTAGAGCTTAGAAAAAACTTTGCCAGATAGATACTTAGCAAAAGCGTTTCTAAACAAAATCTTTATTCAAGAAAAAATGAAAAAGAATAATTTGCTCAAACTGATGTTGATGGTTGATCGTTAGGAAGATTAACTCTTAAAATTATTTAAAAAGTACAAAGTTTTTTTTGTTCTTAAATGTGTCTGTGGCACGTCTCTGCAATTGAAATGTTTTCTCTGTTAAGGTCAAAAAGAATGTTAATTCCAAAGTACTGCGCACCATGGTTTTAGCTAAGATTATTATTTTTCATTCGGGTTAAATATACAAACATAAAATATTGAAGAATTTAGAAATTTTACAAAATCAATTATTTCTCTTTAAAAAAATACAATTTTTAATTGAACAGAAATTTGAAATAAACTTTAAAGATAAACTAAATTGGTGAGGAAAATTTAAAAAAAATACCTTTATTCAAAATAGAGCTCTTTGATAAGAATTTTTTTCTCACGACTGATTCACATTTGTTAAAATTTAAAAATACTAAATTATTATAAAATATATAGGACGCCCTGATTACTTTTTAGATTGATTGCTCAAAAAATAAGAACAAACGATCTATTTAATTAGATTAGCATGTGATCTTCTCGATATTATGCAATTCCTTCATTCTAAAATAATTAGCTTGGCTCCATATTTTAGCTCAACATTACCAACGCCAAATTTTTCAATACATGTAGGAGGCCTTAAAAGAGTTGATTTAAAATATCATTTTTTCAGTCCTCTAATACATTTGTAAACACAAGATTTTAAATATTTGACAAAATAAAACAAAGGCTTAATCCAACGCCTATATAAAGTCTTGCTGCAAGCTCGTTCTTTTGATAGATCGAGTTTTAATCGACAATATATTTTGGGTAAATATTTTCCGAGCCTAGCATACTTTAATTTGTTAGTTAGTGCTGTTAAGTATGTTAGGATTATGTAAAAATAAGTTTAGTTGAAAATTTGAAGCAATCTATTCGATTTGGTACTAGAAATAAATTAAAAAAAAAATAAAATGGCTAATGCACTTGGACCAGAGAATTTAAAGCAATGTTTGTTTACCTACTAAGGGTCTAACTTTAGCCTATTTAAGTTAATAGACATAAACCTTAATAAAAGAAAATATTTTTTTTGAATTAGCTTATTTCAAGATTAGGCACTTGACTCTAAAATTTAAAATTCTTTTATTCATTTTATTTTTATTGCTTATTGATATGCTTCGAATAGATTAAAAAGCTGGTTCATATCTCGAGCCCATGGGACTGAGTGTTTAAGATTTTCTACTTTTTGATGAAAATACACTGAAATGAAAAGAAAATGCTGCATTTCAGGATTTGATGTTTTGACGTAATTAATTTTAAATTACCAAAAAGAAAGGCGTCAACTTAACTACAGGATGCAACAAACTTTATGAATGTTGATTGAATGCTTCTAATGAAGTTCTTTTTAATGGCAACAAGTTGAGAATTTCTTTTCTAAAGAAAAAATAAAATTTTGCCTCAGTACCTTTAAATTTTTAGAATTGTGTAAATTAGCTTCAACAACCAAACGAGTCCGAGAGCATTCATCGTTTGGAAATATCATAATCAAATGTTAACAATAAAATACCAGCTCGTGTGGCTGAAAATCAATTGGTTTTAGCCTTCAAAAAAAACAATTGTGCTCTTGAATAATATTTAAAGATAGATATATGTTTATTGATAAAAATGAAACTAAAATAAACTTGGAATATCAGCTAGAAAATCTAAGAAAATTCAATTTACCTTGAACAAAGCAATAACTGGTTTTTCTTTGAAAACATTAAAAACGACATCTTGGAAACAAATTAATTAATGCTGGATCATGAATTTAAATTTTGCTAATTAAATAAATTAGAAAAAAAATTATATTTGCATTTTCTTTGATTAAA
The DNA here is from genome assembly GCA_019054805.1 of Brachionus manjavacas. Taxonomy (NCBI): domain Eukaryota; kingdom Metazoa; phylum Rotifera; class Eurotatoria; order Ploima; family Brachionidae; genus Brachionus; species Brachionus manjavacas. Next base: position 92,334 of record JAHQIY010000009.1, read on the forward strand.
AAAGCAAAAAAAATTCATTTAATTTTGATTTTTTAATTCTAAAACTATTGACTTAGCCATATTTAAATTGAAATTTTGATTTGAATTTTGTAAATTCCTAAAATAGAGTAGCTACCTGTTCAAGGCCTTAATTTTTCGTAAACATATTTTCAAGTGGCATTGCTTTCTGGAATTGGAGCAAATATATTTTACCATTCTAAAGACGCTTTGAAAATCGATAATGTTAACAAAATTTGCATAAAGCAAAAATAAAGCTGTATGTTTATGTATATAGAAAACCTTAGATAAACATTATCCACCTATTTTAGATTGAAGTTCAAGCCGAGCAATCTAAATGAGTCGAAATAATTCTAATTTAGAAATTTTCTTGTTAAATACTTAATGCTGAAGGAAAGCCAAAAATCCTAGAAACTTCATTTATCTTGATAATAAGTTTGTTTGCCAAAATGATAAAGTTTGTGACGAGATCAGTCACATATGCCATTAAATAGCTCAAGTCGATAAAGAAAAATCCAAAATCGTGATTTAAAAAAATTGTAAAAAAACATGATCAAATCTCCTAAAGCGAGACAAGAATTAAAGCTTCTTCAAACAACAATGGCAGTCTAAACCTCTTAGGAGTTGGTTTCTAGTCTTTAAGCTGCTAAACTAGTCATTTGATATTCGACACTCATTATTTTAAAAATAAATTTAACTCTTTCTAATTAGCAAAGTTTAAAACACCTAAATTTATTGTCAAAAGTTAATTGTTCTAGATTTTTTGAGCCCCGCTCATTTTACGCATTGATTAAAAGATTTAACTTTGTTCAGCGAAATCTGTTTTATTCAAGTTAAAAAGTTTAAAAAATTTCATTTAAATTTTCTTTGATAAATTCAAATTTACATTCAATTAACTTATTTAGCATTTGCTTTTCGGAGCGTGGTCTAAAAAGAAAAAATAGAAACAAAATTATTCCAAAAATAAACTCGAAAACAAAATTTATTTTTGAATATTTTAGAGATTTAAAAAATAAATTCTGCCTCGCTTTTAAGAACAACAAAAGCGATAAATAAAATTCTCCTAAAATTTTTAAAGATTATCTTTTGGATTTTAGAACAACTATGACAAATCGCGGTCCAATTCTGATCATTTATTATGTAATTTTAGAAACTACAGCAAACAACATGATGAATTTTAGTAAAAATTTTAAAACTTGCTGAGAAGTTTTATTTTTTTGATTTTAAAAATTAAAAATCGGATTTTTTCTTTCTTCATACGGCTAAAAAGGATCCATTCCGAACTGCCTGAGTTCAACCCTAACTTTGCTTTCTTTTGTTGCTAATTAAACATCTTTAAGAGTATTTTAAATGATTAGATAATACCTAACACTTGAGGCATTTTTAAAATTATTCTAGATTAGAAAAAAGCATTAACTTCAGAGTTTTTTCAATTTAAAAGCAAAACATAGCAATAAAAGATTCAAATCTTGAAATCTGGACCAAGTAATAAGTTTTTTTTTAAGGTTTGATTGAAATTTAATTAAAAATTGTGGGATGTGATTGAAAAATAAAAGATGCTAGTTGGAAAAAAAACACGAAACCTAGCAAATTGCTTATTTTATATCTGTTGAATATTTATTAGATGAAAATGGTTCAAAAAGCTTTAAAGCAAATTGCTCAATTTATCTCCACATAATTTAAAGGCTTTAAATTTTATTTTAGCTGTCAAATTAAATTATACCATCTACATAGATTTGAGATCCCAATTTTTGGTGTTTAGTCATAATGATTGTACCAACAACTGAACATGATGGGAAAATGCTACCAAAAATTAAAAAAGTTTGAATTATTTTAAAACAATTATTTAGGCGATTAACTACACAAAAATAAAGAGGCATGAAAATTTGTGATTTTATCGATTAAACATGCCGATGAATGACAACCATATCGAGACAATTGTCAAGATTCCTATGGTGTATTGGATTTTGTTAAATGCTTCGAGCAAACATTTTCTTTTTAGACTTTATTTAACTTTTTAACAGAAAATAAATATTCTTTTATTATTTTAACATTTTGGGATTTTTTTTTCGATTGAATTAAATTTATTTTCGGGTTTATATTTTGCTGGAAAAAAATTTAAAACTTTGGTCCATTTTTCTAAATATTTTTGCTTTGTTTGTTGTGATTTTAGCTTGGCACGCACAAACAATTAATAAAATATTTATTGACTTTGAATTAAAATTGAAAATTTTATCAATCTCACCATCTAAAGTAAGCAAAATTACAATAAACAAATAAAATGGTTATTTATTTTATGTTTGGCTTATCAAAAAATTTCAATTGATTTAGTTTATAATCAAGAATTTGGAGACAATCGCTTGAGAATCATTAATTTGAAAAATCTGAGACTTTTAAATTTTAAAGATAAGAAAAATTTGGATTTTAAAAATTCTTATATTTGAATTTAAGTTGTCATGGAAATTGTTACTTTAATTCATACCTAGATTAAAATTGTATCTTTAATAATTTTAAACCTAAAGACTCGAATTGCACTCATTGTGCGGGCTTCAATTAATTTAATAAAAAAAAAATTGAAAATTTAAATATCAACTTCCTTTGATAAATTTATTTAAAATATTTTTAAAAATTCATTATATTTTTTAATCTGTTTAATTCGTATTTTATTAAGGTTTAACGTCAATGCTATTTTTCAATTTTGTAGATTGTTCACGATTCAATGAGAGTAAAAAATGGGAGCACTATTCTTTAGAGATTAAAATGTGTGGATATACAATTCAATCATTTTTGATAATTTGAGCTCATTATTTAGCAATCGATTAAATTTAAATTTTTTTCTATTTTTATTTATTTTCTTGGGAAAAGCTTAAATAAAAGATAAAAAAAATTTAACTAATTTTTAATTTTCTTTATTTTAAATTTTGAAAATATCGATTGAAAAAAAAAATTTATTTTTAAATTCGTTTTCTTACACAAAAATACCGGAAGATTTATGAGCGTTGTTTTTCGGATACTTGAATAAATAAACTAATGTTCAAAATTTCTTTTAATTTTTTTGTTTTAGTCTCGTTTTTGTTTTTGCATTTATGGTACAAATTTTTCCTTGAACCGAAGGATGTCATCATTTAACTCGTAGAAGATTTTATTTAGTAAGATAAGTTTGAACAACAATTTTTTATTATTTTTTATAAAAGTCAAATAGTCACATCATATTTTAAATGTCGAAATTGAAATTCACTGATTAGAATTTTAATGACAAAATATTATTTTTTTTGAATTCCTCATACAATCAAAATAAAAATTCAAATTCCAAGTAAATTAAAAAAAGATCACGAATTTGGATGATACGTCAGTCAAATATTCTTTTTTTTATTTGATCTAGACTCGATAGCAAAATTTCGAATGAATCAAAGTTAGAAAAAATTTTTTTTTGCTGGCTTGTTAATAAAAATGTTTATTTTTCAAAAAATACTTATATAATATTTTCATAAAAAAATCCTTGTGAGAAGCGAATTTTGGAAAAAAACACATTGTAATTATTAATTTTTAATTTTAATGATCTCAATTGAGCAAGAAATCGGATAACTCTCTTGCTTGAATAATTGATGAGTCTTGCTTTGGCCAAAGTGTTTGTGTTCGAATTGCGTAAAATTGTGTTGATGTTTTTCATATTTAATGTCTTATGATTAAATTTTTTTTTATTTAATATCAAATTAGTGAAATTAGAAAAGAATTTAAGATTTAATCAGATTAGATGAGTAAATATTGAAGAAATTTGATTTTTTTTCAAATCAGCTAACTATTAGATTAATGAGGGTGTTGCAAAAAAATATAATTTAATTAAAAAAAAAATTTTATTATTTAAATAAACTCAAGTTGATGAACATTTATATAAATATGGTGCCCAAGTCTCGGATCAGAATTATTTTGAGGAAAATCTGGATGCTGATTCGAATGGGTTGGCAGCTTATTTTCCAAACAAAGCTTAGTTGACAGAAATTTCAGTCTTTGGTACATCATGCATGTGTCTGAAGTATTAGAGCTAATATTCGCTCTAGTTTAGGAAGCAGCAAAGATGTCTTTGTATGAAAAATCTAATAATTGGCTTCTATTTGCTAGGTTTAAATAAAATTCGGAAATAATAAGATTGACTTTGGTTGATAGTGTTTTAGATATGACTGCTTATTAATTGTGGTATATTTTAAAATTTAGATATAAAAGGCTACAATGGTTAACAGAAAAATTGTCTTCAGAGCTTTTGTTCTGATCGCTGTTCTTTTCGCAGTCCAGTGCTATGAAAACAATTCAGACTTAATGGTAAATTAAGATTTTGTATTTTTAGAAAGCTTATTTTTTTGATTTTTATTTAGAAAGCAATAAAGAGAGGTATAATATTGAGATGCCAGGGTAATCCAGTATCTTGTTATGGAAAACGCTCGTTCAATGAAGAACAAATAAGTTCACCTGTTCTTGATAGTGAAATTGAGACGAATAGTCAAGAAAAGCAAGAATTGATTTATGAAAAATATGCTGAAAATTTGATCAAGAGTTGCAAAATGGGAAACAATAAAGACTGTAACAAAATACTCAGAATAATGTTGATGAACAACTCAAACTAATTTTTTTTTACTTTTGAATTAAAATTTTTCCGAACTTGAATAAGAATTGACTTTAAGCTGACCATCTGCTTAAAACGGATAAATTAGTTTAATTAAGCAGACTTATTTACTTTTTTTTATAGATTTTTTTAAATAAAATATTTTGTCTTTTATAGACTTTTTTTAACTGCCAATTCTTAGCCAACTTCATGTCGAATGGCCTCTAAAAGTATACAATTTGATTGTTACCTTTGAGGAAAAAATCTACAAAATTAAAGCTACCTCAATGGCCTATGTGAGAAAGAAAATAAAGCTCAAAATTCAAGTTTAGAATTTGCACTTAAAATAACATTTTTTATTAGAAGAATGAACCATCAAAATTGAAACAAAAAACTAAAAAAAATCTGAACAATAAAAATTATATTTATTTTAAAAAGTTTAAATTTTTAACTGTACCATGATTCACTAGTCTCTGAAAAAGCTCTGCATTTCTATATATGTTTGCATATCATTAAAAAATTGTTGTTAAATTTGAATTGATATTCAAAAAAAAGTTTTTATTTAAAATTTTGGAATTAAAAAAATATCATAAAAAACTATTTTTAATTTAATTTCAAGTTCTGCCATTTAAAAAAGTTAAGAACAATAATAAAATTATAAAAAAAAATTAATTCAATTTAAATTTAAAATTTAAATTTATTTTTATTTTTCGGCCATTTTTCCAAACAAGTGGATAATAAACACTAATCATCTCAGTAGATAGCGACTGTAGTTTTAGTTGAATTCAAATATATAAAGAAAAATAGTGCTTTCTGAGAGACAAATGAACCATGAAAATATTTAAAAATTGATTTAATTAAAAGAGATAGGAATTTCGATACTGATTTTAATATTGATATTAGAAAATAATGATTTAATATTTATTAAATTCGATTTTAAAGCTTCATTTTTTTTTAATATAGATAATTTCAAGATTTTTTTTTTAATTTATGTGAACATAAAATTTCTTTTATCCGACACATTCCATCTTTTGTGATCAATTGAATACCGCTAATAAAATTATTTTTCAAAATGAATAATCAAAATTACTGTAAACAAATATTGCAAATAAATTTTTTTCACTGTGAAAAATGTTTTCCCTTCTCCTTGATTTTAAAATTTTTTAATTGTTAATCTGTAAAATGGCTAAAAATCTATGTGAAATTTTTCTAGCCATTGTACAAAAGTCAGTTTTAGAGACAGTTTCTTTATATTAAGAAAATTAAGAAACTGTCTCTAAAACACAGAACTAAACTAGGTAATTACGGATCAGTATGAAATCAGCAATAAAGTCATTTCTCGATTTTAAGGATATGTCACTCTATTTAAAATGACATTTCCTTTTAAATCAAAGATTACATTTTATAAATCATAAATTTTAAAAAAAGGCCAAAAAAATGTTTTTAAAGCGATTAGAAGTGTTAATTGTGACATGTCTTAAAAAAAAGACATGAATAATTTAGGATTGAAAATTTTCAAAAATATTCTATTTGGTTATTTAGAAGAAGAAAAAGAAGAGAAGAAAATTTTTTAAAAAATCTTAAAAGAGAAGATTGGACGCAAAATTAGTCAAAAGCTAAAAAAAAGAAAAAATTAAATTAAAATTGACTTGTTTAAAATTCTAACAACTTATTCAAATTGATTTAAAAAAATAAATCTTTTATTTAATTATGCTTTTTTAAAATCATAACTTTGTATTTTCCTTTTTTCACAGATAAGTGTTCCCATTTAAACAGAATTTTATTTTTTTAAATGAAGTTAATTTTTTTAAATTTTATGGAAATTTATTAAAAAATTTATAATTAAGTATATTGGATAAAAAAATGAAATCAACTAGATACAAAATAATGTATAAAAATATTATATCCTAGTCAAAGAAATTAATTGATAGAAAACTAATTAAAAAAAAAATTTAAAAAATAAAGATTTCTTCTTTTGTTGCTTCTTATTTGAACATTGTCGGCGTCAATATTATTTTTTGTAACAGCTCCTTTTTTGCTGGACGTTACACATTTTTTTGGTCTACCACGACCACGTTTTGGCTGAATTATTCTACAGCAGCATTAAAAACTTGTTCAACATTATTTATTTATTTCTCTTTTAAGGAAGTTTGTTCAGCTTATTCTATAGAATTTTTAAAAATGCAATTTTTCAAACATAACATAAAACTACAGATGTTTCTCTTCCAATCTTTTTTTTTAAATTTAAAAATCAAGTTGAATTGAAATCTTCAAAGAATTTGTCAAAACAAATTCTTTTAGTTGAAGATAAAACAGGGCTTTTAAAAATTTATTCAAATCAATTATTTAAGAAAAAAATTTCTTTTTTAAATTTAAATCCGCCCGCTAAAATTCTGACCGTTTTTTAAACCGCTGGTTTAAATTTAAAGGGTTACTAAACGGGTCAACATCCGCGAAAAAAAGTTTTCTTATGTTTTTGAGAGTATGATTTATTTACTGCAGATTCATTGAAGTTTTGATTGTTTGTTGGTTCAATTTATTCTAAACCACTTTCCAAATCATGTTTCAAGAAATGCAAAAAGCTAAAAAAAAACATGATGTTTTTATAATTATGTGTTTGTAGCAGAAGATTACGATTAAAAAAAATAAAAATTAGTCTTTTCAATGTCTTCAAGAGGACAGAAATTCATTGTGATAGTAAAAACTTGCAATTATAGCAATAAATACTTTTTTTATTGAATAATGTTTTTTTTTTATTAAATCATAATTGTCCAAAAAACTCTGTGAATAAAAAAAGTCCGGACTTCGACTTTAATTTTAATGACTCTAAAAAATACAAATAACCATCATCTTAGATTTAAAATCTTTAGTAAAATTCACTTAAAAAACCTAGAGTTGTTTAAAGTCTCAATTATATTCAATAAATTTAAATTTTTTTAAAGCCAATTCTCAATTCTTACTATCACCCTAGAATTCAATTTGACAGTCAAATTTTGATCATTACATGAAATACATGGAACAATTAAAATTATATTTGCTGTGATCCCCACGGCAATAAAGTAAAGCTAAGATTTTGACTTAAGCTTGTGACTTTCATGATCTTAGTCTTTATTGTAAAGGTTACTCATTTCTGATAGTGACGATCGCTTTACTTTTTGAAAAATGCTCTGAATACTATTTTTGAAAAGTTTCAAATGAATTTTTTTTTAATTTTAAAACATCTGGGAGTGATGAAATCGACTGCATATTCGAACCGATATTTGAGCAAAAAAATTTTTAAACTATATTTAAATATTATTTCATTTTAATTCAGAAATTGAATCTCTAAAAAATTCGAATTAAAATTTGAAAAAAAATTTTTGATTATAAAACCGATTATAATAAATATTTGGTTTTGTAATTGAAATAATTAAAAAATTAAAAAATTATTGAAAAACAAAAAATTTAAAGGAAAATGTTGATTAAAAAAATTTTCAAAAAGAAAACTGAGTTTAAGTGCTATTTGGATACCAATATCTAAGTCAGATTTTGAGCATTCAGCAAAACTCCTCTAAAATTTTTTAAAATTTTCTTGACTTATTTGATTAAGATTTCCTTTTATATAAACACAATTCTCGACATAAAAAAAATTCTCCTAATGGAAATGACAATGTAAGAGTACAAAAAACTCAAATTTATTTATTTATTCCATTTAATTTAAGCAGAATAATATTTATTGTAAATAGAGAATAGATAATAAATAAAATAAAAAAAAATATAAAAAAAATATAAAAAAATTCAATTTTTTAAAAAAATCTATCTTTAGGTAGTCTTTTAATATAGTTTAAAAACTTTAGTAGTGAGCGCAAAATGAAAATATAATAAAAAATCAAACAGCTTTATTTTATATTTTTTCAAAAACTTAACAGGCTCAATATTTAAAAAAACACTATAGTGTGCCTGTTTAACTCTTCATCTAAGCTTTTTAGACTGATCATCTGTCTTTAAAAACAAATAATAAACTGTCCGCTTATAAAACATAACAAATGATAAAATAGTCATAAAAACAAAAAATAATTGAATTTTAAATAAATATTTAAGTTATTAAGTTTTTCAAATATTTTATTCAAATTTTAATATTTTTGATTTTTTAGTTAATTTTAATTTAATTTCAAATCGGTTCAATTTTTTGTGTTTGAATTACAAAATGTATCCACTGTTGAAATAAGATTGTAAAACCTCGATGTTTCAAATATTTTTTTCAGTTTCAAAAAAAAACAATTTTAAGTTAATATTGCAAACATTTTCATATTTGAAATTAAACTCTTTGGTGAAATAGAATGAGTTTAATTTTTGTTTAGAAATTTGAAAAAATATTAAAAATTCTTTTTTAACTTTTAAACAACTCATTTATTTATTTTTTACCGAGAAATGCTCCTTCAAAATAAAAATATTTGAAAAAACTAAAAATAAAGTTAAATAATATAATATAAAACAAAATGAATAAAAAGAAAAAAAATTAAAAAAAAATTAAATCATTCAGATTTAAGTTTTTATTCAGTCGTAGAAAAACTGGATCTAGTCGGTTAGGTGAACCATAGTTCACTTATTATCCGAAAAATTCTTGTTCTCAGGTTTTGTGAACTATTGATTTTGTTCAAAATAGAATTAGGGTGAACCAAAACAGAATTAGACGAACAATTTTTAGATTATGTGAACAAATTGAATAAAGCTATCTAATAGAAAGCCTAATTCTCGAAACTATTTAATAGTCAATAATTATTTGATTTTTAATTTGATGGAGCTTTAGAAATAGCTTAGCATTTGCTCTGATCTGGTTGACTTGGAATTACTCTTTCAACAATCTCGAATACCCAAATGTGCTCTCTACTTGAATCTTTGCCTTTAAGCATAATTAATTTGAATGGGCGTCTCAAATATGCATTCTCTAGTACCGTGTAAAATATTGAGTAATATCATTAAGAACTTTTTTATATCAACGAATTTGCGCTCTGAGACAAAATCTAGATATTTAATATTTAAATAATTAGAAAATAGAAAAAATTTAAATAAAAAAATGTAATATTACCTAAATTTCAACGAATTTTAAATTTTTACTTTTCTTGTTTTTGCTAAGCCTAAAAAGATTATCCAAACCATGATTAATTTAGTATTAATTCTAAGGATCTATTTATTGTAAAAAAAAAAAAATGGAAAAAAATATCAAAATATTTTAAATTTTTAGCCTTTGAATCTTCTAATTGTGTTGAATTTGTCTCGAGTTTGACAGTTGTTCAAAATAATAAAATAAACAAATAAATAATTAAAAAATTGAAAAAAAAATTCTAAGCTCTTTAAAAACACTTCATTTTTTGTGAAAAATAAATATTAACAAATTGTTTTTATTTAAAATTATGAGTGCACGGGTACATTTTTGGATTTAATATAATGTGTTAAATTTTAAGGTAAACTCTGCAAAAGGCTGCAAAAAAATAACTTAAATAAAATTGTATAATTTAAATAGTGTGCACTCTGAAATGTACATTTTGATATCGCAGAGAATACCTTAAGATAAAAATAAAATAAAAAAAATATAATATATATAACTTTTTTATCAGTTAAATTTTTACAAAATTTCACAAAGGCTAGATTTAAACATATTTTTGTAATCAATTGAGAAAATATTTTTTGTTTAATATATTATTTTGGGGGCTGATCAATTTCATGACCGGTCGGTCTTATTTAACGCCATTTAATTTCTACACCAGTTGGTCTCAAAATTTATTTGAGAAAAAAAAATTTAATTAATTGTAGTTAAATTTTATATTTAAAAAATTTATATTAATATAGTTAAAACTAGTGATGTTATTTGGATTGACGTTATTCAAAATTTGTTTAAATTTCGTTCAAATTTTAGACAATTTTATTTAAATATTGAATTCAAACAAAATTAAATTTAACTTGGAATAACAAATGAATTTTTATTTGATTCCAAAGTTTGAATAAATGAATGATTCAATTACTAAAACCAAATAAAAAAAAATTTAATTAAGGAAAAAAATTAATTATATATTTGAATTTTAAAATCGAATTAATTTAAAAAGAAAAAAACGAATCAAATAAAAAATTGTCTAATAAATATTTTTTAAAAATTTTAATACAATACACTTTAAACTCTCTTGAATTACTATAATTTTGTCTAATTTGTCTGGCGACAATCTGTTGCGTCAAGAGTATTACCTGTATGTGAAAAAAGCTGTCCCGCCTGAACTGATGTAGCTGGAATGCAAAATAGATGTTGCACAACATGATAAAGAATAGGATAAGACTTATGGTTCTGTTGCCAATACTCGAGTGGCTGAACATTCTTTGAAGGCTCAGAATTATACCGTACAATTTCTAAATCTACTTGGTCCATTTCTTCATCAAAGTCACTGTTTTCATTTATTTCAATGTTTTCTAAATATTCCGGGTGGGTGATTTTAATATGATCAAGCGTATTTTTTTTGAACCAGAATATATATATTTAGTTATACAATAATTACAAAAAAGGTATACTTGACCATCTAAATCTACTTGTCTCGAATGAGTATGAACTGGAGAACTTTTCTTATAATTGCGTTTTTTTGATTGTGTGGTACACGGCGTGATATTTAAAGGCAGTTGACCAGAACTAGGAGTTTCCATCATTTAGTATTTTATTAATTATATTCAAGAATTTAACTTTAATTTAAACAAATAATAAATCACTTTTTCAAATTACAAAAATTTTTTTTGTGCATTTAGTCAAATTTTAGGCAATTTGCACATTTGATTTCTTTTTTAACTGATTTTTGTATTCAAATAAAAAAATAATTTGTCTTTTAAATTTGGATCATATTTTATTTGAATAATTAACTTAATTTAAAAAAAAATTTTAGTTTCTAATTAAGATATTTAAAAATTCGAATTTTTGGTTTAAATAAAATAATTTTTCGAATCTGATTTATCCGAATAAAAATTGTTCAAATAACATCACTAGTAAAAACTACTTAATCATGATTTTGCTTTAAGTCATAACAGGATAAAAAACTTGAAAAATTTACAAGAATATGATTATGATAATGGAATAGAAAATAAAGTAGTTGAATTTGAATTAGTTTTAAGATCAAGTCAAGATGAAGACAAAGATAATGATGTCCAATTAGTTTCATGATTAAGTAGTTTTAACTATATTAATATAAATTTTTTAAATATAAAATTTAACAATAATAAATTAAATTTTTTTTTACGCAAATAAATTTTGAGACTAACTGGCCTATAAATTGAATGGCATTAAATAAGACCGACTGGTCATGAAATTGATCAGCCCCGAATTTTTCCAGTAAGGAAAATCCGTGTTTTGCTATTCTTAGCACAAATAAAAATTAGGAACAAATTCTTTATTAATTTACTTTACATTTTTGTGTAAAGTAAATGATAAAATTTTATTTATTTTTTAAACTTTTTAAAATAAGTTCACCCTCTTGGTAATATTTATCAGCTTCGGTTTCCTGTCCATTTTTGTAATAACATAGTGCTAGATTCTTCAAACTAACAACTAAATCCAAGTGATCATTTTCGTCAACTAGTTTCCTCATTTTAATTGCTTGTTCACAGTAGTGAAGAGCATTTTTGTAATCTTCTAGCTTCAAGTGACAAACACCAATATTGTTCAAATATGATGACAGCTCAATATTTGTCTTATCAGTGTCTGTATCAACATCATAATTGACTGCATTTAATTGAAAGTCATAGGCTTTTTCATAAAAAGCTAACGATTCCTTAAACTGGCTCTTTTTGGATAAACAAAATCCGATGCTGTTTGAAATCTTGGCCAGCTCAGACTCGTCTTTTTCATTTATTTCTTTTTCATCCAAAATTCTCAACGACTTCTTATAATAAATTAAAGCCTTATCGACATTATCAAGATTAAAATAGCAATGAGCCAAATTAAACATACATTTGTACATGTCCTTATTTTTGCCGAAATGAGCCTCGATCTCTAAATAAACATCAATTGCTTTTTCTAGTTTATTCAATTTAAGATAACAACCAGCCATGTAGTTCAAGCAGTCACAAAGAATGGGCCGCTCTGCTATTTTGTTTTTGTACAGCCGTTTATACATGTCAAACGATTTCTGAAAGAAATCTACACCTTTTTCATCATTATTCAATTGTGTGTAGCATTGGGCCAGAAAATAAAGAGATTGTGCCCGCTGAAAGTTGTCTCCTGGCTGATCAGCTGCTCTATTCAATAAATTAACACTTTCGTTTATTTTCTCCAAATAAAAGTTGCATATGCCTAGATTACTAATTGAACAATCGACTAGACTTTTGTCTATGCCGTTGGACAAAACCAAAATGTTGTGAATTTCTTGGGAAATTTTCAAGATTAATTCAAAAATTTTTTTGTCTGAAAGCGTCGTCGTTAAAAATGAATTGATCATTTTGAGAACGTTTTTAATATAGGCAAAGTTTTCTTTAACAATTTCATACAAATGCTCCAAAAATTCATCATTTAAATCTTCGTTGTTGGCTTCAATATTTTCCTTTAAATTTTTGAGAATAAATTCAATAAGCTTATTTAAATATTGCTTTTTTTCATTGACAGTGTCGAATATTTTCTTGATCTCGTTTCTAATCAGTCTGTGCATGCTGAGACACTTTTCTTTTTTGTGCACGTCAATGATTCCGATATTGCTTAGTTTCATTATGCAATCGGTTATTTTGGAGCTTCGCTCCGTTTTGCTCTCCATTTGGCAAATGTCTTTTACAATGAGCACATTGATTCGCTTCGGATTCATAAATGAAAAATATTTTAGCATCTCGGTTTGATCAGGGTCAAGTGTTCGAAAGACGTACTCAAAAATTTGAAAGTCGTCTCTGTTTAGCAAATTTTTCAAGTCATCAGTTATGTAATTTTCGAGTAAATACTTGATGTTTATTTCCAGCGTTTTAGGCAAGATCTCGATTTCGTTCTGTTCATTTTTGATTCCTATTTTGGATATGATTGAATTTTTGATTTCTTTATTGATCAGGGCTTCCTCGTTATGCAAGTTTACGTAATCAATGGCCTCTTTTTTGTCGAAGAATTTCACTTCTATACTTTTAAATGTGCGATTAAAATCCTTGTTTCGTGTAGTGATCAAAATTTTGATTTTTTCGTTGTGCATAAAATCACAAACCTCTTTCTGGATGGCATCAAACAACTCTACGTTGTCGAAAATAAACAAAACAAGTGATTCCTGTTGCAAAAGTTTAACACAGGCTATTTCACTTAGCTTGTCATAATCCACCGATCTAAAGTCTGTGGTGTATTCGTCTAGGAAATTGAGCAAAAATTTGTGATAACTATTCAAAAATTGAAATTTGTCCTCGGACTCAAAGAATCGTACACGGCCACTTTGCAAAAATCGAAAGCCAAACTCTTTGGCCAGCAGCGACTTGCCGGTGCCTGGCTTACCATACAAGTAAATCACACTATTCTCGTAAAATAACTCTGTTAATTCTTCTAATATGTTTTTGCGCCTAACAAACGCTCTCCTAATTCCCAAATTGTGAGCAAAATTGAGATTAGTTATTGAATTGTTGCGAAATATGATCTCGCGTATGTCCTCTCTGCTAATTGACAAAATCCTCAGTATGCTTTCTCTGAGTTTCTCAAAATGGAACTGCTCGTTTCTAATACGGATCACATAGATGACCTTTTCTTTTACATTCACATTCTCAATTTCGTAAAAGTCTCTTAAAGAGGCCAAATGATTGCGAACAATCTTGGATTTAACATTTTTATAGTGTGAGCCACGCTTTAGGTGATACAAAATCCAGTCCACATTTCTCGAATAATCATCGCTTAGATTCAAAAGGAGCGACTCTACTTTTCTCTTGCGCACCGGTATGTAGTTGCTGTTGTAGAAAAGGGAAAATTTCTCCTCGATTTTTCTCTCCAAATTTTTGTCAGTTGATGTGGACTTTTGTTTCTGCGAGCTGGCATAGTTTTTTTTTATGTACTCATTGTTGACCACAATTTGATTTATTTCGTCTTCTCTTTTAAAGAAGAGCGAATTGTTGCAAAACTTCAAGTCCAAATTGTCTTTGAAGTATTCGATCATGACACAAATGAGCACATGGATAGCTGGAGTAAAGCCTTCCATTAAGCTCTGAGTCAATTTGGCCGTTATTTTTCTAGTCACCAATTGGATCGGCTTTGAAACAATCTCTATTTGATTTAGAAATGGAATCATTTCCAACAGATTTTCAAACGTTTTGTCGACTAGGTCTTTTAGATTTTCTTTTATATTCTTGTAAAAGTCTATCTTAATCAAAGGCCAGCTTAGCATTTGACAATAGCTTTTGGCCGACTCTGTCACCGGGTCGAAACAAGAGTCGAGGATTTTTTTCAGCACACTACAATTGAACATCGAGTTGAGTCCGTTGAACAAGTAGCGCACCTCGACCGAGTATTCGCTTATTTTTTTCCCAATTAGTGGTATATTGACGAATTTTTGCAAAAATTCTCTATTTTTCAAATCTATTTGGTCTTTTTCGTCCATGAAAAGACGATAGACTAGGCCCACATGCAGATTGATCGAGTTCATTAGATTGGGGGAGAGCAAGTAGTTGACAATATTCAAGCCTTTGATGTCCTCAAAGTCGTACTCGTTCGAAATGATGTTCGACTTGTACTCGTTCTTCGATCTAAATATGCCCGGGCTTTCGAACAAAACAGCTTTGGTCTCGACCTCGAAAAAGTCCTCAAAGTCGAACACATAATCGGCCTTGATGTACTTTTCGCAAAAGTAAATGCAGTTTTCGGCCAGCCATGCTCCATTGCTAAAACCAGTGAAGGAAAGAGTGCAGCGAAGTTGCTTGGCTATCCTGTAGCATCTCTCAGTGACTTCGTAGCATTTTACCAATTGAGGAACGTACTCATGCAGCAAAATTCCGCTAAGATTGTTGACCAGAGTGCTCTCTTTTTTGAAAAAATCCGACGCCTTTGCTTCAATTCCTCGGTGAGCCAATATCGACTGTCCCTTGTACTTGTTGTAGTACAAAGCAGCAAAATACATTGATCCTCTTTTCGAGCTTGACTCGTCATTTGGCAGCGCAAAAGTTTCGATCACCTTCCAGTTTTTGTCCGATTCTAGGGTATCACCTCTCTTCAGTTTATCGTTGTAGACATCGTAGCTCAGCTTGCAATGCACATAATCACTCGAAAAACGACAGTATTCATTGTTGTTTTGAACAAGCTTTTTTTCAATTTTGTCAACTAGTTTTTTGGTCTGCGCATTTTTTGGCATGTGCATTGGCCAAATAATATCGCCAAACTTTATCTTGCGCGAAACCAACCTGTAGGTCTCTTCGAGGACTTGCTCGTCTATTTTGTCTTGATAGAACTCGACTAGTCCGTCGCTGTTTTTAAACAAGCCTTGTTTGCTCATGTTTATTTAATTTAATTAATGCAAACAAATACTTAATTTTGGCAATATTGAAAAAAAAAATTTATTTTAGTGTTCAAAATTTTAAGCTTTTATTTCCACAAGGTGTTAAAATTTAGTCAATAATTCATTTGATCAAATACCTCAAAAATAAAAAGGTAACAATACAGTTTACTCAAACCTGAAGCATTTAAAATTTTAATTTTTGTTTTTAATAAAATTATTGAAAAAAAATTCGTACATTTTTTTGTTTTGAATTTTTATTTTAGCAAATTTAAAATGGGCAATGGCGCCATACAACAAGTGAGCGAACCAGCTAATCCAAACAATGCCAGCATTGACGAGATCTTTCTCAACATTAATCAATCATCGCCAAGATCGTCAAAATCTAGAGATTCAGTCGGTGTCGTTTCAAAAGACATAATTGCATTCTATTGCACTCAATGGGAGCAAACAAACAAAATTTTAGAGCCCGAGGAGCCAACTTGTTCCATTTATTTAAGCTACTGCTGGTTTGACGAACAACAACCGCACCAAATCGCTAAAAAATTCACTGAACACGGCCTCAATGTTACAATGGACAAGGACAAAATGTCGCTGGATGCGTCAAATGCCATCTTTAAAAGTGACGTCATTGTTTTATGCATTAGCAAATCGTACATGAGCTGTGACGCGTGTTTAAGAGAGGCTAATTTGTCTTTCCAACAAGAGGTGCCCATCGTTCCCATTTTACTGGTGCCACGTTACAAGCCAGACATCTGGCTAGCTCAAATAATTGCAGGCAAAAAGTATAAACTAATTACCACTGATTTAAAGAAGTACGACTACAACACCTCGAAAGATGTCATTTTAAAAGATCTCAAAGCAGTTTGCTCCAGAGTGGTTAAGAAAAAATCGACTCTAATGAAAAAAATTAATTTTACAAATAAACAACTAACAACACAAATAAAAAAGTACAATTCTAATTTTACTAAACAAATTTTAAACGAGAAAAAATTAATTGATCAAAATAAAGAACACATAGACAAAGTGTTCGACGATTTGATTCAAAGTGATAGATTAAAAAATGAACTTGGCAGTGTTTACAGATGGCTGAACAAGTATCCGAATGTGACTATTTCTAATTATACTCCGTTTAGTCCGACAGGCGACATCAACGACGCCGTCTTTGCCGTGGCCGATGAAGTCAAAGAAAATTTCAAAAAAAAATTGCAACCCTCCACCAGCTTCGGAACTCAGCCAACAATTTTGAAAAAAAAAACAGTTAATTTGTGTTTTATTGCCAAGGCTAATCAGATAAGAAGACCAAAAGAAGATGGCATGATTGATTCGGCCACTGAACTTTATATGAAATTGATTAAAAGATCGTGGAAATTTGATACAAACTTACCGAATAAAAAGCTAGCATGGACTACTATAGAAAATCGAGACTTTAATAATCGACCAGCTAGAACTAGTGAAGAGATAGAGAGAAGAAAAAAGCTTGACAGTGACTTGAATATTGGTAGAAAAAGACGTGTGCAGCTATCCAAGTACTTCAAATGTGAACTTGATAGATTTTGTAAGTTTGCTCAAAAAATGCTGGACAATTTGGTGATGTTTGAAGAGTTTTGTAAACGTTTTGCCGAGGAAAAAAATCAATTGAGTGTTGAGCCGACGACCAGCTCCAATTCTCTAGTCCAAAAGCATCTAATATTGAACCATGAGTCGCAATTTTTAAAAGAAGCAAATGAAAATTGTTTAGATGAAGGAAAAAATGAAAGTGAATCTGAAAAGTTCAAGCACGAGCCTAATGCTTTGGATTTTGGAAAAAAAAATAAAATGATCCTAAAAAGAGAGCATTCTTTGATGAACTGTGAGCCGCAATTTTTAAAATATGAAGAAAATGTGAATTTTTTGAGTCACGACAAGATTGAAAGTAAATCCGAGAAATTTAAAGAACAACATCCAATATTGGAATATGAGCCGCAATTTTTTATGATAGATTTTTATTTTAAATAAATATGTGAAAAAATCATGCTTAAATCACATGCAGAATTGAAATATATACTTTAAAACTATGAGAATGTAATCATATTATGTAATGTAATTTTAAACTTTTATTTTAACTTTAAACTATTATTATTATTTATTAGTTTAAAGCCCCATAGGCAAAATTACAAAAAATTACATTAAATTCGAGTTAAATTTAAAAAAAGAAAGAAAATTGCACTAGTGTTACTTAGTAAAAAAGTTTACTCTCCAAAGATCATTTAAAATTTTATAAAAATAAAAGTAATCCAATTTTAGTTCCATATTGATTGTCATTTGCGAGCAAAAAAATTAATCAATTAATCAATTAATTGTTAATAGTTTCATTTTAAATTAATTTATAAACAAGTCGCGGCGTCCGCACCTCCCCTCCTTTGTTTGTTTACCTTGATTTAAGATAAGCGTTGATTTTTTTATAACTTTTTTATTTGACAGCTAGTACAGAGAGTACAAAAGGGTATAAGTATAATTCTTTCCTTTGTATGTCTTTTTGCTATCGTAAAATCAACATATAAAATTTGTCGTATTTGTTCCCGTAATGGGTCTATAGACTAAGGAATGACAAACTTTAATTGGCCTTGAATTGAATTCTTCTAATAGTTGATTATATTAATTATAGTAATAAAACCATTTAAAATTTTGGACAATTTTATTTACGAACTTAAAATAGAAACGAGAATAATCTAATAATTCTTTTTTTTACTAATCAAAGATTGCTTTAAATTAACTAATAATTCTTTTAATTCATTCTTTTGGTCATAAAATTTTTTGACATTATCAACAAAATTTTTATATTCTTTAATTTCAATATTCAAATTTGGAAAAAAATTCAAAGTCTGATCCTATGGAAAATATATCAAAAAAAAATTAGCGCTTTATTCAATTGATTATTTGTCAAATACAACTATGAAAAATTTTTGAAAATAATTTATATATTTATTATATTAATAAGTCTTAATGTTAGTTCGAAAAATATTTTGATTTGATGCAGATCATTTAGTTTTATTAGCTATTTTTTTAAAGTTTGACCAAATTTTAATTTTGGATGTCACTAAAAAAAGAGCACTGGTTTTAAAAAGAGTAATTTTCAATTTTAATGACATGTCTTAAAAATGAATAAATTTAACTATTTTTTAGATAAAACTGACTAACTTTTAATGATCCTTTAATAGTCCTTCTTCAAATACAAAATTGGCTCCAAACTTTACACTTAGTTCAATGTTTTCTAAATATTATTATTATAATTATACAAAACAAAAAATAAAAATGAGTGTCTTTTACGTAAAAAGAAAGAGAAAAAAATTGAACAAAAATAGTTGAAGTTTAAAATTTTTTAATATCGAAATTTATTTTTGTTAATTCTTGTTTATTTTTGGTGTTGAGTTGTTTGTCTTCCTTGTAAGACATCTCCGCAAGCATGCTTGCCGTAGCTTATTTTAATTATTATTATTATTATTAATTAACTATGAAATATTCTATTAACGGAATGAAAACTAAAATACGGAAATTTTAAAGAGCAAACAATCTAAAACATTATTTAATCACGAGAGAATGAAAACAGTTTTGAAATGAAATTTATAAATTAATTAATTTGAAAAAAAAATATTAATTTTGAGATTTTTTCTTCTTTCTGAATGGACTTCATCAGCACAACATTATAGCTAATACCAATATTTTTTTTTATTTTTTTATCGTTTAAGTTAATAAAAGAAATAAGAAGCCATTTAAAATATCAACCAAATTCTGCAAAATTTATCAGCTAATACAAACTCTGTACACCACCCTAATTAATTCTGTGCAATAAATTTAATTTTAATAATTTTCTATAATACATTTAATGCTTTGCAGACTTGCAGAGGTTTAGCAGAGATTTAATTTTGGTGGTTCAAAGTTTGCATCAGCTGATACATTTTGCAGAACAATTTTAAGATACATGTAAAAAAGTATTTCATCGTAAATTTTTGCTTTTGTTCTTTGCAATTATCTTTTCAAATAATAAAAAAAAATTTATTAAAATTTGAAAGATATTCTTGGAAAATGATTGTCACAACAAATTAATCAATATTTTCTTTGGAGTGTTTGTATTTTAGTTTAAATAAAGAATATTATAATACAGTCGAGTCTTGTTATAAAGATGCTGATTAATACGATATTCGCTTTATGACGATATTTTTTTTCATAATTTACAATCCCCAATATAATAACGTGTTAAATTTATTTGTTAATACGATAAGTTTATTCAGAAAAAAAAAACAAATCAGTTCTTATTCATCGTTTTTAATACGATATTGATCTTTTAAACAAAAAACTTGAAATTTCGAATGATTTTAATAAAAATAATCCCACTGTAACAGAACTTGTGAAAAAATATAATAGACCTCAGAGTACTGTTTCTTCTATTCTTAATGCAGAGAATCAGGAAAAGATAAAAAACTTATATGAAAATAATTTAATCAATCCTAACTCTAAAAGAATGAGAGGTTCTAATCATGTTAAATTTGAAGAGGTCCTTGATCACTGGTTAAAATCAGTTATGTTATTTAAATATTACTCTTAACGGTCCATTGATTCAAGCCCAAGCTATGAAATATGCAACTATGTTAAATCAAACTGATTTTAAAGCTAGCAATGGATGGTTAAACGGATTTAAAAAAAAGGCATAATATTACCTTTAAAATTATTGCATAGATAAACTACGATTGTATTTTTCCCAAAAGAACGAAGACTGTTCTTTATTCATTGATCAGTTGTCTAAAATGGATCAATTTTGTAGCGTCGATCAGTCTTTTCAAAGTAAAATTGATAAATATTTTTCTATTTAATTTATTTATTTTTTTTAATTAAACAATAATTCCTTAAAAAAAATTTATTTTCAATTTTTTTCTTCCCATCCTTTAACATGCAAATTTGATTAATACGATATTGGTTAATACGATGTCCATTTTTTCCGCCCAAACACATCGTATTATCCAGACTCGACTGTATACAAAAAAGAAATGATTTTTCTGCCGCAGTGAGTGCTAGACACGTTTTTTTCTCGAACAGAGTAGCTCCGCACTGGAATAGACTTCCTGAGGAGGTGGTTAAAGCTAAGACAGTTAATGACTTCCAAGTAGCATTAGATAGGTTTAACTTATTTGGCTGCTAAAGCTTCATACGCCTTTAAGTGGTGATGAGCTCAGATTTCCTACTTGTTAGGATTTCGCAGCAAGAACTACTACTACTACTACTACTACTACTAAGTAAGCATTATCATATATTTAAAATCGAAAGAGAAATGCCAGGAATCAAGAGAACGAGAAGTGTAAACCCAAGTAAAAAAATATAAAATTCAAAAATTAAAAAAAATTTATGCATAATTCATGTAATTCTTAAGCTAAATGATTTCTTGAATACAAAAAATTCAACGTGAATTTTACCAAAAATCTTTAAATAATAAATACAAATTTACGACAGAAATTTAAGGGAATGGTATCTTTAATAAAAATAAATAAAGATAAAAAAATTTAATTTAAAAAATAAATAAAAAAAGTAATCTAAAAAACAATAAATAAAAAATATTAAAAGCCGAAAAATTGAATAAAATTTAAAAAGAAAATGAAAAAAATCGCATGCAAAATGAAGTTTTAAACTTATTATGGAACAAAAGGTATCATAAAAGATTTATTTTACAATTTTTCTATCATAAAAGGACATTTTGATCTGATTTAAATGGAATAGTTTCAAAAAAACGGGACATCAAATTCTCATCATCAATAATCATAAATTTTTAAAGTTCTGCAACAGATTCAAGCTTCACGTCACCAGAAGAGGAAATAACCAAGAGTCTTCCCCATTTTCATCTGATTCCTCAAATAAATAAATAAGCGATATTTAATTTTAGATAAATTATTTGCCATTTATGACTCAAAAAAAGTAAAACCAAAAGAAAATTGAAAAATTAATTGGAAATAATAAATAATTAGATACTCAATTAATTATTTAGTTATTTCTATGAAATTATTCTCGATTATTTTTCAATAAAGTTATTTTCTCTAAAGCTGTCAATTTTTTTCTCATTAAATTTTTTCAAAAGTAGATTTTTCATTAATGATAGTTTTCCATAGGGTTATCAAACTTGATAGATCCAAGAAATATTCTCAGCATTTTGTATGCATAAAGCTTTTGTCCCAGTTTTCAAAACTAGTCAATCCTAACAATTTGAGACTATGATCAAAAATTTTGTTCCGGAATAATGGTATAAATTTGTTTTCTCTCTGTTTGACTTGTGTTTGGATTTTTTTGAAACCTTTTTATAGGGTTTTGCATTAATTTCCTCTAAATAATCTTTAGAAATTTGTGAAAGATTTGACTCATTTTAGTCTCTTTCTTTTTTATTATTCTTAGATATTATTTGAATTTTATTTTAACTAAATGTCTGACTTGAAATAATCAGAGCTTAAATAGGAAAGCAATTTCCGTGATGTTTTTTCTTTTTTTTTCTTTAAAGCAGCGATTGATTTAAATTTTTAAACCTAATTTATAAACTAATTCATTTTAAAAATTTTCTCTTTGAATTAAACTTAAGACATCATTAAACATGAATGCATGACAATTAAAATAAAAATTGTATCTCTTTTAATTTAATCAAATATTTTTTTATTAATAAATGAAAAAAAACATATAACTTTATTTAATTTTTAAATTAAACTTTGATCTTTTTTTTTCTTTTTGTTCCGAATCAAAGGCCACATAAACAAACTAATTCCTGAAATCAACATCAGCAGTCCGCTTATAAAAAAACTTTTGTCATAATCTCCGGTCAAGTCTTTGAGTCTGCCAAGCAGCGGTGATCCAAGTAGAATGGAAAAGCCTTGCACAAATTGAAGTATTCCAAAAGCCAGAGTCAAGTTGGCCAAGCCCAACGAATCAATGACCAAGCTAGACTGAAGAACATAATTGACACTTGTGGCAAAACCGAACAAAAATGAGTAAACAAAAATGTAATAGACATTGTGCAGCCATGGAAGTGCGCATGTAATCAGACCAGAAAAAATTATACACAAAGAATAAATGAGCCACGTGGATGATTTGCAATAATCGGCTATAAATCCGATGGCAATCTGGCCGATTAGAGTGGATAATCCGATTAGGGATATTGATATTGAGTTTGGATCATTAAATTGTCTATGCTTTATGTGACTTGGCAAAAAGTTATAGGGTGCAATGATCACAAACGATAGAACAAAATAAGAAAAGTTTACCAGCAAAAATCTTTTATTTAAGCAAATTATTTTCAGTTCTTCTTTTAGGCTCCGCTTTGGCACATCGTCACACTTCTCTTTTTCTAATTGTTTAGCTTTTACAGGACGAAAAAGACACGCAGATATAAATGTATGAGAACTGATTGCCCCAAAGAGGAAACAAGCGTCCATCCAGCCAAATTCTGATATCAAATATTCAGAAACCGGCGACAAAACAAACAGACCCAAGCCGGATCCGGACACCGCGATGCCGGTAGCCAATGCCCTCTTTTTGTCAAAGTAATACGAGATTATCAAGTAGGCAGGAATGTAGATCATTGCTAGACCAGAACTCAACATGACACCAACTACCAGATTCAGAGAGATTAGATTTGTGACTATAAATCGAGTTAACACAAAACTCAATGTGACTAAAGTGGATCCGACTAGTGCGATGACTCTGCAGTTGTATTTTTCGATTAAATAGCATACTAGGGGGGATAAAAATAATGGAACTGCTTGGAGGAGACCGGTGGTCAGAAACATCAGGCCCTCGTTTTCGTCAAAGTGTTCGATTAGCTCGCGGGTGAATATTCCAAAAGATAGAGACACTCCATCGGCTATAAAATAGACAATAAACGAGCCTATCACTATTAAACATTTAAATAAATTCAGGTGTTCAAAGTCTAATTTCATTTTGTCTCAGGTCTAAATCATTTTCTAATTAATAAAAAAAATAATAAAATTTTATTCAAAGAAAAAGAAAAAAATTATCTCTTTTTAATTAGATGAAATTTTGAAAAATGATAAATTTCGAACAAGCTATTTGCTCCAAGATTTATTAAGTATTCGAAAGGTAAATTTGATTAAAACCTTTGCTAATATTAAGTAATGTCAAAAATTTTCTGTAAAGGCTAATTATATATTTAGTATCCAGATAACATTTTCTATTCTAAATTTGTTTAGTCACTATTAATGAATTTTTGGAAATAATTGTATGATTATATCAAGATTTGGTGACCTAACTTACCTTTAAAGTAATAAAAATGAATAGTTGCATTAATCCGCAGATTTAAAAGCAATAAATCATAATTATTTTTAAGGCTCAAGACAATTAGCGCTAAATCTCGATTTAGCTACCAATTTTTTTACCTACTTTTAAGAGAAATGAATGCTGTACCTCTAGATCCACGATTAGATTAGCTCTATTCATTATCAATATCAGTTTTTTTTTTATCAATTTTAATGAAGATTTTTGATTAAAGTTAAATTTTTCAAAGGTTTTTAAATTAGATACAAACAAAAATTCTATTCTTTTTAACTTTATTGCCACTTTTCAAATAAAATTATCTCACTCATCCAATTTGAATTCTATTATCAACAATAAGCATATTAGTCAGATCCATGTTAATTTTTGTCTCAAAATTTAAAGTTATCTTTAGACTTGTGAGAGGTTAAAAAAATTATCAGTCGCGTCAATGAGTCATTTCGAAAAGTTTAATTTCATTCAAATATTATCAATTAATTTTTTAAATTTTGAAAAATTATCAAAAATTTTTTTCCTAATCTCAGACATAGAATTTATTCTTTTAAATATGTAATATTAGAAAACTTCTAAATGATTCATTTAGTTCAAGATCTTTACTCGACTCAAACAGAAAAATTGAAAATTATTTTTTTAAAAAATTAATTTTATTTAAATATTCAGTTTTTTTTTGGAAATTTTTTTTTAAAGTTCAATCAATGAGAAATTATACATTAATGGCTCTTTGTAGTATTGGAATTTTTTTTAGGCCTTCTCTTCTCTTTCCATTTTTCTTTATCCTTCTATATTTCTTCTTCATTCGCTTTTGTTTTTCCAGATAAATCAGTTGGTACTATTTGTCATTGATATCCTTTACTTGAAAATATTCTTTTTTAAACTAAGACCCAGTCAATCACCAAATAAACCACTGGGTTTGGGAATACAAATACCCCAAAAAATTTTGATTGATTTGTTGTGCAATTTTTCCAAGAAAATATTTCAAATTTTAATTAAAATTTTTAACTTTTATTAAATTTAACTTTTTAGATGTCATTTACAAAAAGAAAAGATTATTTGTTTAAAATTTTCACTTTAATATTTGGTTTACTATTTATTTGCCAAAAAAATTAGAAAATATCCAAAATTGAAATTATTAAATTAGCATTTAAGAAATATTAGTTTTTTTAATTTAAGTAAATGCAAAGTTTTGGAGCCAATTTTGAATTGGGAACAGGGCAATTTTTTTAAAAAGCGTTTTATTTTGTCAGTTATAACATTTTTAAAGTCCATTTCTCTGGGTTTAACAAATTTAAATTAATTTTAATATAATTTATTATAATGAAAAAAAAATAACAGATGAAAAATATTTGAGTGTCAATTATTTTTAAAATATAAAATAAGAAATAAAAATAAAAAATAAAA
The DNA here is from genome assembly GCA_019054805.1 of Brachionus manjavacas. Taxonomy (NCBI): domain Eukaryota; kingdom Metazoa; phylum Rotifera; class Eurotatoria; order Ploima; family Brachionidae; genus Brachionus; species Brachionus manjavacas. The sequence continues at coordinate 118,065 of JAHQIY010000009.1, forward strand.
AAAATAGATTAGGATAGATAAAATTTTTTTAAAATTTAAAACAATTAATTGAACTAAAACAAAAAATCGAATTAAAAAATATGCTTTTGTTGATTCGATTTTCAAGATCAATTTACCAAGAAAAAATGGTATTTTAATTTGGAAGATCAGTTTAACTTACATGAATTTTTTACATCATTGAAAATATGTAAAAATATAAAAATGAAATAATATGGCTTTTTGACCAAAAAATTCTGCATCACCAACTAACTCGAAATGTTGAAACTGACTACCGACTCTCTTAATAGACGTATTCCAATGGACATTGTTTATCTCGACTTTGCAAAAGCATTTGACACCACACCACCCAAAGACTCTTACTCAAATTAGAAAATAATGATCTTGATGAAAAAATAGTCAATTGGATAAAAGCATATCTTAAAAGTCGTAAACAGAGACTAGTCCGAACACAATTTCAGCTTGGACACCAATCTCAAGTGGTGCACCACAAGGATGTGTGTTAGGGCCAACACTTTTTATCATTTATATAAACGACTTAAATGATACTAAATTAGGAACCATGCTTGATCAAGTTGAAAATTATGTTGTTCTCAGAAACGACCTGAATGAAATTTACAACTGGACCAAAAGATGGCTTAATTGTCTAAATGAAAATAGGTGCTAAGTTTTACACATTGGAAATAATAATCCTGATAACGAAATAAATCTCACATTACCATATAGATAGTAAGCAAATTTCGAGAACAAAACTAGAGAAAGACTTAGGTATCGCAATATTTTAAGACTTAAAGTGGGCATAAATTGGTCAATCAAAAAAGGAAAAAATGTCCTCGGGACCATTAAAAGAACATTCCAATTTCACAATTAGGATTCAGTTTCAAGACTCAACAAAGCTTTTGTAAGGCCTCATCTTGAGTATGGAGTTACTATTTGGAGACTTTACTTGGAGCAATACATAAACTTCATCGAAACTGTTCAAAGACGAACAACAAGGCTTGTACCTGAAATCAGGAGAAAATCCTATGAAAAAAGATTGCTAGAAATAAATTTGATAAAACTTGAAATTAAAAGACTTAGAGGTTTATTTATTTTTATTTATTTGTTTCCTGTACCGAGCTAGAGATCCTTAAGAATAAAATAAAAAAATAAAAATAAAGTTGATAAGATAAAAAAAATTTAAAGAAAGTTAAAAAAATATATATTGAAATAGGTAGTGTTTGGGGCAGATCTGGAGGCCACGTGGCCGGCCGTACAAGTGGGCAAAACACGACCGTGTTCAGACCGGCCGGCCACAAAACAGTCCATAAAAAAATTTACTTAGATGTTTAAAAAAACTTTAACGGCAGGAAAATAACATTTATTATTTATTTAATATTCTAAATTAGGTAGTTTTTTTTAAAATAATTATTTTTTTTTGAAAAGGATTTTTTTATAAAAAAGATTTTAATATAATAAAAAACAAATTTTTCATGTTTTTTTTTATATTTTCTTACAAAAAATTTTCGTAAATAATTTTTTTTAAATCTTATGTATGTAATAGTAAATTTTGAGATTAAGTATATTTATAGAATTACGTGTCAATGCGTAAAATTGTAAAAAAATATAAAAATATTGGATTCTCAAAATTTACTAAGTAAATTTTTTAAATTTACTTATGCTAACGGAATTCTATAGAATTTTTTATTTCTTCTCGTAAATTACTAGATAATTTATGCGTAAATTTTGAGAACAATTTTGCTTAAAAATTATAATAAATCAAAAAATCTAAAAAGCAATGGTGACCAACGTCGAAAATTATGTATAAAATATAAAATTTAAATTAATCAAAACAAATTTTTTGAAATAAAATTCTTAAAATAAAATCAAATTTTATATTTTTATTTAAATTTTTTTTTTAAATTCACGTCCAAAAAAAGGCGTTAATGCTGACCGGCCAACCGATCGTTCGAGTCCGGCCTTAGGCCTGCCGGCCAAAATTGGCCGCCGCTCAACACTAGAAATAAGCGATTTAATACTGTTAGCGGTTAACTTAGGACTGGACTTACACTTTGGTATTGAAGAGAATAGACTTAGTTTTAGAAACTTTATTAAACTTAAATCTTGAGCTAAAAAAATACAAATTAGCTCTTCTCAAATCTCTCTTGTATATCCTTTGAATAAATATTTTAAATATTCTCTTATATATTTTCAGAAAATAATATCAAAAAACTACAAGCAATTCAGAATACAACAGTAAGATCTATCCTTAAGTTAAAATATGACACTCCCTCCAACATCGTGCATCATGAAGCTTTTAATTAACAGTTTCGAATCGGCTTTTTGAGTTGACTCAGAGATTTGTTGGGACAGGACTGAGTCATTCTATTCCATTGGTTGTAAGACTGGTGGAGGAATACAAAGAAGGTTTCGAATCGAGATATACTGAATACCCAACTCCATTGTGTAATTGCTACCTTAGTATTTCCTCCTTTTTTCCTGAAACTTTAATCATGTAAACATGTGTCACATGTAACAATCTATGTCTTCTAAACTTTCATTCTGAAGGAGCCCTAGCTCGGTACAGAAAACAAATAAATAAATAAATAATAAAATACTAAATCAGCAAATTTTTTTTTTGAATAATTAATTTGAATATTTTCTTCTATTGATTAAATAAAAAAATTAAAATTAAAAAAAAAACTTGATAATTTAAAGATTTTTTAGTTTAATTATGTAATTGCTATCCAGAGTTGTTTAAAAGTCCCAAACTAAAGTCCAAGTCATTAAAAAAAAAAAAAATTCCGGACTTTACTTGAGACTTGTGACTTATAAACAACTCTGTTGCTAACTCACTATTTCTTCTTTTTTCCTGAAGTGATCAATACTTAAACGCTTTTTTATTTTATATTTTAACTTATTTTTTCTTTATATTTTTATCTTGTTTTATTTTTTCTTTTTTTATTTAATTTTTTTAATCTGGAGGAGCTTTAGCTCGGCACAGATAAAACAAACAAATAATAAATAATAATTGAAAGTATGAATTTTAGAGCAAATAAAAAATTCTGAAAATTATTGAGAAAATTAAAAGGTGTCTTGGTTGGAAAAAGCAAAGAAAATTTTTTAAGCGAAAAAATTTATTTTCGTAGAATTTTAATAATTTTAGCCAAATAAACTAAAATCGGCCACATAAAAAGTTTCAATAGTTTTAAAAAATTGTTCAATTGTCCATTTATGATTATTATTTGATTCTTGAGCACTACTACTCTCTGGGCTATTAATAAAATGTTTAATTAATTAAGGCAGTCAAAATTTTGCCAAGAAAGTACTTGATGAGTAAAGGATCATTAAAAGTTATCAAAATGTCAGTTTTTAGATCTTTAAATCGAAAAATTGCCATGTGAACTTCCACCAAATTTTTAGCTGTTTCTCTAAACTTTGACATGTAGTGTTCGCCATTTAGATAATAGACAGCCTCACAGCTGAAAATTCAACATTTAAATCAACTCAAGCTACTTGATTAATTTACTTTATTGGTGATAGACCAAGCTTGTCAACTTTTTTAATTTTAGCTTCTGAATCTCCCGCTATTTCATTAAAATGAGAACTTGTTTTAATTAAAAATTAGTAATTTGAATCACAGGTCCATTTGGCATTGTAAATTAAAAATAAAAATCGAAATAACTTTTTTTCTTGCAGTCTAAAATTTGCTCTGCAAAATGTATCATTTAAAAAATATTTTTTTCACTAAAATCATGAAAGTTTGCTCACCATATAACAAATTTTAGACTTGACCAATTTTAATTTTTAATATTTTTACTATTATTTTTTTCAATAATCACAATGCCAGTTTATTTTTGTGTACCGGCAGGCTTCTTCATCAGCTTCATCTAAATATTCCAAAATGTCAAATATTATACTTTGGTCTGTGGAAGCGTGAGCAAAAACTTCTTGACTATCAGGAACCTGTCTCATTTTACTTCGACCGATTAGATGGGTAATAAAAATTTTACTTCAAGTGTACCTTATGTCAACTGCACCAGGCGGAATAAATGCATAAATGGACCCGCCATAGAGTTTTTGCAATTCACTCATTTTTTAATTTAGAAATTTTTGGATTAGAATTTTAAAATAATTTGAATTAATTTTAGTTTAATTTGTTCATGTATGCTGGAAGATGGTGCTCATAAATTTAATAAAATCGGTACATAAATTTGAAATTTTCAAAATCAAAAAAATGATCTCAATTCTAAGATAAAATGTTTAACATGTGTATTTGATTTTTTTGTATTTTTTTGCTATTTAAATAAAATTTATTAGCCTTAAAAAGAAATAAAACCCTGACCCATATTTAATACAAATCGATAAGGTTCTGATTCACACTCGAGTGGTTTTGGTCACATCTTTAAATATTTATGTTTTAGAAATTATTTTTTATAGTTGAAAAAAAGAAATTTTTGACCATAAAAAAAATGTCTGATCAATCGAAAAAAGAGGCCTCTCAGCCGAGCCAGCCCCAGCCGAATGTTGAAGAGCTAAGACGCTTGATGAGTTTGCGCGCCAACCTCAACCGCAACGCGCCCAAAACCGATGACGAGCTGCATGGCAAAGAGGAGTGGAAATTTTGGGAGACTCAGCCAGTACCAAAATTAGGCAGTGTGATACCGAACGGGACAAATGAGCCCATTCAGCCAAACAAAAGCATCGAGGAAATAAAACAAGAGCCCATTTCTTTGCCCGAAGGCTTCAAATGGGACGACATTGACTTGAACAATCAGGCCGAGTTGATGGAGCTGTATTGTTTGTTGAACGAAAATTATGTCGAGGACGACGACAACATGTTCCGGTTTGACTACAGTCCTGAGTTTTTGAAATGGGCCCTGCAGCCCATAGGATGGCTAAAGCAGTGGCACACCGGGGTCCGTGTGACCAAAAGCAACAAGCTTGTCGGCTTTATCAGCGCTGTGCCTGCCAATGTCAAGGTGTACGAAAAAACTGTCCCCATGGTCGAAATCAATTATTTGTGTGTTCACAAAAAGCTAAGAGATAAAAGAGTAGCGCCTGTGCTAATAAAGGAAATAACTAGGCGAGTTAATTTGCATGGTATTTTTCAGGCCTGTTATACTGCCGGAGTGATTTTGCCAACTCCGGTGGCCAGGTGCCGATACTGGCATCGGTCTTTGAACCCCAAGAAATTAATCGAAATTCAGTTTTCTTTTCTGCAAAGAAACATGACCATGCAAAGAACTATCAGATTGTACCGTCTGCCCGAGAAGCCCAAGACGCCAGGTTTTAGGAAAATGACCGAGGCCGATTGTCCTCAGGCATTCAAGCTTCTATTTGATGTAATTAAAATGAAACAAAAAATTTGGAATTTCTATTCTTTTTTTGTTGTAGTACTTGCAAAAATTTGATCTAGCACCAGTTTATGATGAAGAAGAGTTCAAGCATTGGTTCTTGCCAAGAGAAAATGTGGTGGACTCGTTTGTTGTTGAGCAAAATGGGGTTGTTACTGATTTTGGAAGTTTCTACCATTTGCCTTCGACTATAATGCATCATCCACAGTATAAAGTTCTAAAAGCTGCCTATGCATTTCATAATGTAGTGACAAAAACTGCCCTGAATGACTTCATGAATGACATGCTAATATCCGCTAAAAATGTAAGCTGAAAATTTAACTTAAGATTTAGTAGGGAATTTTTTTTGTTTCAAGCTGGAAATGGATGTTTTTAATGCATTGGATTTGATGGACAATAAAGATTTCTTAGAGAACTTAAAATTCGGAATCGGAGACGGAAATCTTCAGTATTATGTTTATAATTGGAAGTGTCCAATAATTCCACCTAATAAATTAGGCTTGGTTCTGCAATAGATTTTAAATCGATTTCGGTGTGACCAAGTTTTCGAATCGATGTACTCACATGCTAAGACATTCTAAAGTTTCCTCAATTTATTTAATAAATCTATTTTTATCAATTTATTTCTGAATTTTAGTTTATTTTTTCTCTCATTTGTGATTATTTGAATAAATTCTGTGAAACAACAGCCATTTTGAAATAATAAAAAAATTTTGAATTTATTCTGAATTTATTTTTAAAAAAAAAAAAAAAACAAAGTCAATCTTTTTTTCTATTTTAAATTCTCTCAATTAAATACGAAATTACATTTTACAATTTAACATAACAAAGTATTTAATTAATGTAGCATTAGACAGTAAAAAATTTGATTAGAGAAAAAAAAGTTTACAAATTGTTAGTAATTAATTCCGACAATTAATTTTGCATTGAAACGATCGATTATTTTTTAAATATCAAATAAAAAAATGTCACTATTCATTGAGATAAAAAGAAAGATCTTTTAAAATATATCTCTTTACCAATTGTTTTTTATCTAATTAAATTAAGATTTATAATAATTTTGTCAAAAATTTGCTTGTCGAAATAACACACACTCCGTTTAGCTCGGTGGATCTTTTTCTTTTTAATTGTTTAGCTCAACAAAATCATTCAAAAGTTAAATTGATCTTGAATCATTGTTATTAAACATACCTAACATTTCTAAGTCACCTGCATATGATAGACACGGAGTCTTAATTAATTTTATTTTTTTTATTCATTTGTTTTCTGTACCAAGCTAAAGCTTCCTCAGAATAAATTTAAAAAAAAACAAAAAAAAAACAGAAAAAAAAAAAAAATAAATAAAAAATAAAGTAAATAAGCTAAAATAAAATGCTAAGAAAGTTAAAAAGACATATTCAAATAGTTTGTTACTTGTTCCACATGTTTACATTGCTGAGGCTTCAGGAAAAAAGGAGGAAATAGTAAGGTAGCAATTACACAATGAAGCTGAGTATTCAAGCTAAATCCAAGAGATTATTTAAATATCTAATGAACAAAATAGGTCCAAAAACCGACTCTTAATGAAAACCACTTCTTCAGCTAGTTTTGGACGGCCTTTTTTAGGTAAACATAATAAAATATATTTACCTAATTTAATAAAAAATTTGCATCTGCATGTCCGTTCCTTAAGGTCTAGTTTAAGTAGTAGAAAAAGTGATTTATTATTTGTTTAAATTAAAGTTAAATTCTTGAATATAATTAATAAAATACTAAATGATGGAAACTCCTAGTTCTGGTCAACTGCCTTTAAATATCACGCCGTGTACCACACAATCAAAAAAACGCAATTATAAGAAAAGTTCTCCAGTTCATACTCATTCGAGACAAGTAGATTTAGATGGTCAAGTATACCTTTTTTGTAATTTTTGTATAACTAAATATATATATTCTGGTTCAAAAAAAATATGCTTGATCATTTTAAAATCACCCACCCGGAATATTTAGAAAACATTGAAATAAATGAAAACAGTGACTTTGATGAAGAAATGGACCAAGTAGATTTAGAAATTGTACGGTATAATTCTGAGCCTTCAAAGAATGTTCAGCCACTCGAGTATTGGCAACAGAACCATAAGTCTTATCCTATTCTTTATCATGTTGTGCAACATCTATTTTGCATTCCAGCTACATCAGTTCAGGCGGGACAGCTTTTTTCACATTCAGGTAATACTCTTTGGGATAGACGCAACAGATTGTCGCCTGACAAATTAGACAAAATTATAGTAATTCAAGAGAGTTTAAAGTGTATTGTATTAATATTTAAATAAAATTGTCTAAAATTTGAACGAAATTTAAACAAATTTTGAAAAACGTCAATCCAAATAACATCACTAGTTTTAACTATATTAATATAAATTTTTTAAATATAAAATTTAACTACAATAAATTAAATAAATTTTGAGACCAACTGGTGTAGAAATTAAATGGCGTTAAATAAGACCGACCGGTCATGAAATTGATCAGCCCCCAAAATAATATATTAAACAAAAAATATTTTCTCAATTGATTACAAAAATATGTTCAAATCTAGCCTTTGTGAAATTTTGTAAAAATTTAACTGATAAAAAAATCATATATATTATATTTTTTTTATTTTATTTTTATCTTAAGGTATTCTCTGCGATATCAAAATGTACATTTCAGAGTGCACACCATTTAAATTATACAATTTTATTTAAGTTAAAATAAAATTGTATAATTTATGGTAATGTAAAATTGTACAAAATTATGGTAATTCAAGAGAGTTTATAGTGTATTGTATTAAAATTTTTTAAAAAATATTTATTAGACAATTTTCTATTCGATTCGTTTTTTCTTTTTAAATTAATTCGATTTTAAAATTCAAATATATAATTAATTTTTTTCCTTAATTAAATTTTTTTTTATTTGGTTTTAGTAATTGAATCATTCATTTATTCAAACTTTGGAATCAAATAAAAATTTATTTGTTATTCCAAATTAAATTTATTTTTGTTATCATAGCAAAACATTACAGTAATAAATTTTTTTTTTTTCATGCCAGTGAAGTACACGAAATCGACTTCACATGAGGTTCACTCAGAATTGTAGGTGGCTTTAGAAAATAAACCAGTTGACTTTAATATGATTTTTAGTATATATGCATTAAATAAATTCAATTAAATAATCCTACTAGTAATAATGATAAGAAAAAATTTAATTTTTATTTCGACAAAATTGTTTAAAAAATCAAATCAAATTGTACATTCAATATTTTCTGTTCTTAAAAGGGTTCATTCATCATCTTCAGTTTCATCTTTATATTTGGATTTTGCAGCAGCCTTTCTTGGAGCTCTAGTTGATTTTCCGCTTTTTGCTTTATTTTTTTCCTCATCAGACTTGGACCCATCTGAATTGTCATCGCCTTGGGCAATTTCAGCTTTGGATTTTTTGGATTTGGGAGTGCGACCGGCCGATTTGCGTTTAGCAGAAGATTTTGTGGCGCTCTTTTTTTTGGATTTTTTCGCCCCAAAGTCACTGTCACCATCCGATTTTTCCGATTCTTGTTCACTTTTAGCTTCGTTGTTTTCCTCATCAGATTTGGACTCATCCGACTTGTCGTCATTTTCGCTGATTTGGGCTTTGGATTTGTTGGACTTAGAGGGCCGGCCGGCTGATTTACGTTTGGCAGGAGATTTTTTTGGAGTCTTTGATTTGGATTTTTTAGCGCCATAGTCACTGTCGCCATCCGACTTTTCCGATTCTTCTTCACTCTCTTCCTCGCGATAGCTGCGCTTCGATTTGTTGGCGCCGCGACCTGATGGCTTTTTAGCTTTGGAACTTGGCTTGCTCTTTTTGGCAGTCTTTTTGCCCAATTCCTTTTTTACATCAAAATCACTGTCATCATCACTTTGTTCGCTTTCTTGCTCTTCGTCGTCGTCGTCGTCTTCTGAGAAGTAGACTACTTTGCGCGGTGCAGCTTTAGTAGCCGCTTCCAAAGATTTCGACTCGGCCTTTTCGTCTTTTTTGGACGAGATGGCTTTTTTGTCATCACCAATGCTAGCGTCACTAGATTGAGTTGCGCTCACCATTTTCAATCAAGAAAGTAGATATTTTTGTTGCTTTTAGATGATTGTTAAGATTCGGCTGAATTTATATGCATTGAGTGAAGAAAAGATCGAATATTTAATGGCTATAAAATTATCATATTTTCGATTAACTCTCAATAAAAATGAATTCCGGATTGAATCAAAAATAAATAAGTTCTAAACCTAAAGTAAAATAAAACTAGCTTTACAAAATCTCATTTCTGTTTTTGTTTTTTTATTGAATGCTTGATTTTACCTTGACTAGCAATTGCTTTTCTGACAACCAAAAGTGAAAAAATAAATTCAAATATTTCTATTTAATATTTATTCAAAAAAAATTTTTTTTTTTTCAAATCGTAATCTTAAGAGTACTTTTCTATAGAGTCAAAATCTAAAAATTTTTAATTTGAATTAAAAATTTGAGCAGACAATTTAATGTGCATTTTAGCTGAACAAAATTTTGAATACCAGTTGATTTAATTTTTTGTGTTTGAATTAGAAAATGTATCCAATGCTGAAAAGTGCGATATTTCAAATATTTTTTTCAGTTTCAAAAAAAAAAATAATTTCAAGTTAATATTACAAACATGAAAAACTTTGAGTTTTTTTATAAATTTTGACTTTGGGTTTGTGATATGATGATCCTTAAAGATAATATTTGTGGTTTAAAAAACTAACATTGTTTAAAAAATTCTCTATGTAAAACTAATTACATTTAAATTTGAGCTGACTGGGTAAATTTTGGGAAATAGATGAATCTATGTCCCCATAAAGTCAAGCACTTGAAGGGTGAAAAATTTAATTTAATTTTCTTTAATTTTTATTATCTATGCTGAAAGCCAAAGATTTAAGTAGAAAGTGCATTTGGGAATTTGGGATTGTTGAAAGGATAATACCTAGTCAAACAGATCAGAGCAAATGCTATTTCTAAAGCCCCTTCAAATTAAAAAAAAACAAAAAAATTAATTACTAATTTTTATGTCATTTAAATTGCTTTATTCAATTTGTTCACATAATCTAAAAATTGTTCGTCTAATTCTGTTTTGGTTCACCCTAATTCTATTTTGAACAAAATCAATAGTTCACAAAACCTGAGAACAAGAATTTTTCGGATAATAAGTGAACTATGGTTCACCTAACCGACTAGATCCAGTTTTTCTACGACTGAATAAAAACTTAAATCTGAATGATTTAATTTTTTTTTAATTTTTTTTCTTTTTATTCATTTTTTTTAATTTTATATTATTTAACTTTATTTTTAGTTTTTTCAAATGTTTTTATTCTAAAGGAGCATTTCTCGGTAAAAAATAAATAAATGGATTGTTTAAAAGTTAAAAAAGAATTTTCAATATTTTTTCAAATTTCTAAACAAAAATTAAACTCATTCTATTTCACCAAAGAGTTTAATTTCAAATATGAAAATGTTTGCAATATTAACTTAAAATTGTTTTTTTTTGAAACTGAAAAAAAATATTTGAAACATCGGTGTTTTACAATCTTATTTCAACAGTGGATACATTTTGTAATTCAAACACAAAAAATTGAACCGATTTGAAATTAAATTAAAATCAACTAAAAAATCAAAAATATTAAAATTTGAATAAAATATTTTAAAAATATATAACTTAAATATTTATTTAAAATTCAATTATTTTTTGTTTTTATGACTATTTTATCATTTGTTATGTTTTATAATCGGACAGTTTATTTTTTGTTTTTAAAGACAGATGATCAGTCTAAAAAGCTTAGATGAAGAGTTAAACAGGCACACTATAGTGTTTTTTTAAATATTGAGCCTGTTAATTTTTTGAAAAAATATAAAATAAAGCTGTCTGATTTTTTATTATATTTTCATTTTGCGCTCTAAAATTTTTAAACTATATTAAATGACCACCTGAAGATAGATTTTTTTAAAAAATTGAATTTTTTTCATTTTTATATTTTATTTATTATCTATTCTCTATTTATTATTAATATTATTCTGATATAACTGAATGGAAAAAATTTGAGTTTTTTGTAATCCTACACTTTGCATAAGGAGAATCTTTGATAACTAACTTTAATATTTGAAAAGAGTGCTTTTATAATTTTCTTAATACCATTTTTTTAGATTACATAATATATATTAATTTTTTTACAACTTAAAAAATTAAATTTCAATTAAAAAATTAAGAAATCAAAATTTTTTCAAATAATAGTTTTCTTAAAGTAAGACTACCCAAAAATCTGACAAAATAGAAAAAAAATGGGTAATTATAAAATGACTTTGACTTTTGACCAACTCTGTCACTAGTTATTCATCATATAAGACAGTGTCAAATTGACACCGGTCATTCTAGTGCAATTCAAGTCAGTAAAACAGACTTGTAATTGAAAAGTCATTGAATTTACTTTTTTAACGAATAGTGATGAAATGAAATTATTTTTTTGGGTTGAAACTTAGATAAAATTAAAATTTAAAAAGTCTATTAAGACTATTACGAATATTAGTTACATTTAAAATTAAATTCGGAAATTATTTGTTTTTAAATTAAAATTCGGACTTGCCTTAAATTAGAAAAGCACTTTGAATTTTGAATTAAATCAACTAAAAAATTAAAAATATTAAAATTTGAATAAGGTATTTGAAAATTTTAGCATTTGAATATTTATTTTAAATTGGTAGAATTTTTGTGTGAGTGAATTATAATTTTTCTAATTAGTATTTTGAAAAAAAATTATAAAAATTTTTTTATTCATTTTTAGTCACAGATTATCAGCCATAAAAGCTTAAGTTAAATTGAATACCTTAGATAAATGGTTCAATGCGTACATTATAGAACCTGCTAAAATAATTGATATTAAATTAGTCCAAAAATTGTTATAAATATTTTTAAAAGCAAATTTATCTTTTAATTTTTTTACTTTTCAATTACTAGTTTTATTATTTATATTTTTCAGATATTAAATTGAACATCGATTCGACATATTCCATTACATAACTAAGTGCTGCCATATCATTTAAAAAGATGCCTAAGTAAATGGCAATTTAGTCCTTAAAAAATTTAAATAATTTTAATGTAACATGCTTTGCATGCTATGGGGGTTTTTGATACAAGGACGCATGTATTCTCACTCAAAAATGAGGGAATTATTCATTTTTTATTTTGAATATTTAATATATTTGTGAATGATTTTTATTAATTCTCGTGTTACTCTTTTTTTTTATTTTTCCTTTTTGAAAATCAATTTTATCAATGTGTTGAAAAAATATTTTTTTTGATTATTATTTTCTTTAAATTTACCAAACATATAAAGCATAGAGATAAAATCTTCATCTTTGTCTGGCAATTGTTAAAGTGTCTATTCCTTTGACAAAACTACGATCGGGATCAAGTATTCTAAAATTTGGTGAAAAAAAATTAATTGTTTTTATATTTGAATTTTTTTAATTGAAAAGAGTTTATTTGAATCTGAAAAGTAATTTTAATTGTATCTAGCATTTCTATTAAGATAATTTATTTTAACGATAAAAAAAGATTTATTAGTGACAAAAAAATATATATCCTTTTCAGATAGAAAAAAGTTAATTTTCTTAATAGATTATTGAAAGTAAAAAACATTTAATTTTATTTTAATAAAAAATTATTCGTATTCAACTAAAATTCTTTTTATAATCCGAATTTAGTATTCGTTTTTTTTTTTGAAAATTTGACAATATTTTCAAAAATCATTAGAAAAAGTTTGGTGTTGTTAGAACTTTTTAAAGATCAAGTTTAATTACTTTAAATTTTGAATTTACTTTTATTTAAGTGACTTTTGTTTGAGTGAATTCACCTGAATAGTTAAAGATAAAAAAAATTTGATCCTAAAGTTATCTCTTAATTTTTCAAATGTTTATGATTAAATTAAAAATTTAAAGGAAATTTCACTCATTTAAAAAAAAAATTGGTAGTTTATTTAAATTTGGAAAAAAAATATTCTTTTATATTATTTTATAGAGTAAATTAAAATGGACAATTTTGATGTTTTTTGAAGGACTATAAAACTGAATTAGCTTTTAAAAAAAAATGATAAATTTTTTTTTGATTTTATTTTCAAATTATTCTCGGATACTCTTTCAAATTGATCAATCAACAAAAAAAATTTTTTATTTTTACTAAAAAATATTAAATAACAAACAGAGCTCAAAATTTTCAAAATTTCTCCATTACAGTCCGGATATAGAATAAAATTTAAAATAAAATATTAAAAATTTGAATCTATTTTGATTGTTTATAATAAAAGGTAAAATCAAATTAAATTTTGATTAAACTGATTATCAAAAAATTCATCAAAATTGATTTAGTAGAAAAAAAGAGTTTTTCTTTATAACTTTATTTTCAAAATTATTTCGACAGCAGTAGAAACAAAAACTTTAAAAGAAACTATTGATTTAGAAAGTTTTTTTGGTTTAAAATCAACTAAAAATGAATAACAAATTCACGATTAAGCCTTTTTATCTTTAATTACAAATTTTCAGAAACTATCAAAGTCTGGCTTAAGCCATTCGAATGCTTTGGATTAATTGGAAAACAGCAGAGCCACATACAACAAATATGAACAAACCCAAGAGCCATGGGCCTACTGGAGTCTTGTTTTCTTCTACTTTCTGAAAAGATAGAGATTAATTTTTAAATTTTTATCTAGTGGGAAATATTTACTGTTGTCTTGGGCACATTGCCTCTTTGGATGATTTTTTTGTCGTGCTTTTGACTTGCGGCTTTCATTCGCTGGGAGGCGGACATTTTAGCTGATGAATACAAAATTAGTATCTAAGAAAACTTTAAACGCGAATTAGACTAAATAAATGAGATTTTGAAACATTTTTATATCAAAAAATTGACACGTAGGAAACAACTATATGAATGAAGCCATCGCTTAACTTATTGTTATGTAAGTTCTGGATGCAATCAAATTTTATTTTGTATTTGAATGTGAGTGGAATTTTTTTTTTTTGATGTTTGATTTAACACGTTAACAAACATCTAAATTGATTGCTCACATAAATGGTTCATCATATAGAAAATATATAGCAAACATAGGTGTATTCTTATATTTATAGATAAAAAAATTTTCATGCACTTAACCTTATTTTTAAATTTAGAGCTTTCTAGAATTAAATTTTTGTGCAAGTCTAGACGATTGTTTTGTCTTAGTAACTGACCGATCTGAACATTGAAAAAGCTGTTCGTGAATTTTTTTTAGAAAAAAGTCTCGCTTTTTAGAAATGCAAATTTAATTAAATTATTAAATTAATTATTATAAAATCAGTTTTATTTAAAATTTTTGAAAAATTGTTTAAAAGCTTTGCTTGTTCACTGTGTCAACTCATTTTTAAAATTCATAAATTATTTATATCCATTTTTTTTATTTATTTCAAAAGAATTCTGCCATTATTTAAATTTCTCATCTTATTCTTTGTTCAATTTAAATAAATATATTAGATATGTTAGAAGGCATTTGGCGCTTAATTTTTAAGCTCACAATTTAGTATCGCTTTTTTTCTTTTTAAAGTATCGTTTTTAAGATTTCCTGCTGTAGCTTATTATTATTATTATTATAAAGTCGAATTAATTATTCTAAAAAATATTTGCGAAAAAAAATTTGTTTATTGAGTTAGTCGTTTGCAAAAGTTATTCTCTAATGTTATTTTAGGATGTTATGCAAATGCTAAAAGTAAAATCTATTAATTTTTGATGTTTATTAAGAAAAAAATAATTTTAGAAAATAAAAATTTAATTTTACAATAAATTTTTGCATGCCTTATTTGTTTTACTCATATACGTTTTTCACCGATTAGTGTATCTTTTGCTGGTGGTGGTGGTTTGACATATTTTAATCTGATTGCGAGACCGGCTAAATGTTTGCACATACTGCTTTAAAAATGTTGAAAAGGTGCATTTACCTTCTTTCCAATTGACTGTCATTTTCTCTTACATTGCCGATTTCTTCCATTTGGCCATTTGCTTTAACTTCTTTCTCAACTTTCGATTCGACATATTCCATTACATAACTAAGTGCTGCCATATCATTTAAAAAGATGCCTAAGTAAATGGCAATTTAGTCCTTAAAAAATTTAAATAATTTTAATGTAACATGCTTTGCATGCTATGGGGGTTAAAAAATTAAATAATTTAATAAAATATTTTCAAAAGCCATTTATAAGATCTATTTTAAAATTTAACTGATTTTTGTAAAGTTTATTTTGAGTTTTTACTTTTTATTACTTTTAATTTCATTACTTTTTTTGAATTTAAAATTTGAATTTCATTTTGATACAAGGACGCATGTATTCTCACTCAAAAATGAGGGAATTAAATTTTTGTGCAAGTCTAGACGATTGTTTTGTCTTAGTAACTGACCGATCTGAACATTGAAAAAGCTGTTCGTGAATTTTTTTTAGAAAAAAGTCTCGCTTTTTAGAAATGCAAATTTAATTAAATTATTAAATTAATTATTATAAAATCAGTTTTATTTAAAATTTTTGAAAAATTGTTTAAAAGCTTTGCTTGTTCACTGTGTCAACTCATTTTTAAAATTCATAAATTATTTATATCCATTTTTTTTATTTATTTCAAAAGAATTCTGCCATTATTTAAATTTCTCATCTTATTCTTTGTTCAATTTAAATAAATATATTAGATATGTTAGTTGTCATTTTCTCTTACATTGCCGATTTCTTCCATTTGGCCATTTGCTTTAACTTCTTTCTCAACTTTTTCATACGAGACGCATTCTGGAATATTTGATGCCATTTAAATTTTTTTAGTAATTAGATATAATGCTAA
This sequence comes from Brachionus manjavacas, assembly GCA_019054805.1. Lineage (NCBI taxonomy): Eukaryota > Metazoa > Rotifera > Eurotatoria > Ploima > Brachionidae > Brachionus > Brachionus manjavacas. The sequence continues at coordinate 134,295 of JAHQIY010000009.1, forward strand.
TATTTATATATAATCGTAAATTGATCAAAGTTTACTTATCATGTAAATAATTTACTTTCTTTTCTAATTTAACACTAATCATATTTTACTGGTTTTGTTTACAGATTAATTTTTTTTAAATATTTTTATATTGATCATTTAAATACTAGTCATTCTTTTATGTTGATCAATTTGAAAAAAAAAATTATATTTATTTAGAAGAACAAAGGGTCCAGAATTTAAAAAAGTCCTTCCATTCAGTCCGAAAAATTAATCAAAAAAATAAATAAAGTACTAATAAGTTTTAATAAGTCTTTGAAAGACTACCCGAGAGTTGAAAGAATGTAGATTTTAGAAGCAATTAAATATCAATTCTATAAATTAATAAATATAGATCTTTCCGATCCGTACCTTGAAGATAAATACCTTAAAAACCCAACTAATTTAGAACTCATATTTGGAATTCACTATCCATGCACACAAGAATCATTTCCAATTTGTGGAGAATTAATGAAAAATATTAAAGGACTAAAATTACATAAAGATTACTTCTTCTATTTTAATTTTTCATTCTATTTAAATTGTAATTTTATTTGATTTGTAATGGTATTTAAACTGTAATCTTTTATTATGTAATTCTATTTCTGTATTCTTGCATATTTTTCCTTTGTAAAATTACATAATACTTACTTACTTCCACACAATACTTTCTAAGATTAAATTAAACAATGACTCTTACTGAACTAAAAAAAAAAAAAAAATGTATTTGTCTGTTATTTTCCATCTTTCTGCGCAATTTCGTCTACCATAGATGTCCTCCTAGTAGGTCATCTCCGCAAGCTTGCTTGCTGTAGCTTATTCTTCTTATTATTATTATAGCAAAAAAACATAAAAATTAAAAAATAATTTTTGACAATTTATTTTATTTTTTTTTATCAAAATTAACATTTAAATTAATGTTCACATAAAAAAAACGAAAAAATAAATTTTTTTTTTTAAATATACTTTGGTTACAAAATTTGTGAACAGAAATTTGGTGAAAATAAAGTTCACATTTTAAGCAAGATACTCATGGTCACATTTTTTGGTGAACTTTTGTTCACATTTTGGGCAAGACCCGTTTTCTTTAATTAAATATATTAAATCTTCCTTTATAAATATATTTATTTTTTCGCCTGTTTAGCGTTTTTTATGAAATTTTTATGTATTTTTAAAAATTAATAATTTTTATCATAAAAACTTATTCTATAATTTTTAAGCAATGCGGACCCCATCCAGTTTACCACATATCAGAAAACAAACTTACCACTACTACCGACACTTTCCCAATTTATTTTATTAAGACAACCAACTCTCAAAAAAAATTGAAGTATATTTTAATTTTATCAAGTTTCTAAGAACAATAATCAGCTTGAATTTTTATTTTCACCATCGTTACTGGCTTCTTGGACTTCTCCTGTTTTCAAAATTTCATATTTCATGCCGTCAAAGGTCAGATCATAAAAAAAAAGTTCTTTTGCTTTTTTAACAATTTCATGCTGTATCTAGTGATTCCAATCCAAGTTACCACTTAAAAGATGTAACATTAAGCACATCCTTCTAATACTTGAGCCCGCACTTTGGTGATTGCAGCCTCGTATATAGGAGTGGGAAACCGGTTCACTTTTTAAATCATTTTTTTTTGGAACAGGCTCAATTTTGAATAACAGAAATATTGATAAAAAAAATTTTTTTTCTATTTTTTATATAAGAATTGAACTTTCCTCAATTGTTTAATTAAAAAAATATAAAATTTAAAAAGAAAAAAAATTTTTTCGATCAAAATTATATTTAATTCTTCGGAAATAACCGATTTAATACAAAACCGGTTATAACAGGCGAATAAAGAGAAGATTTTTGAAGGTTTAACTTTTTTAACTTAATTAATTTTCAATTTTTTCAATTTAATGATTATTAAAAATTAAGGTCTGATAAAAAATTTTTTTTAATTTTTAATGTTCTGTTATTTAATCTTGAACAGGTTCCTCAATCGAACCGGTTCGACAAATCGGTTTCAAAAGTGAACCGTTTTTAATAGAGAAATTTAGTTCTAATACCACAAATTTTTGATAAAACTCCCCAAATTTTATTAGAATTATAAAAAAAAAAACGAAAAAAAACTTTTTTTAATATGTGACACTAATTTTTTAACTTTTTCCACCTTTGTTTGGACAAGTCAGTAGCGTTTTTTCTTCATTTGCGTACCACATTGATCACGCAATTTGCTTTTTTGTCAATTACTTCCATTGTCCGATATTGCAGCCTCATAATTCGAAAAACGACTTTGAAGCAGGCAATAAATACCATCTCGCCCATGTTAAAACATTGAGCAGAAAAGATTTAAAAAATGATATAATAATATTATTTTTATTATTTTTATTCTATTTAAAATAGACATAAAAAATTTTTTTCTTAGTCAAAATCCTAAAGACAAAATATAATATAAAATCTTTTAAGAATTTTTTAACACATGTTTGCCAAATCAAGGACAACTTTATATAATAAATCAATTCCTTTCAAAAAGCTGTCTTTGTTTACAAATTCGTTGTGATCATGCAGCAAAATAGGTGTATTATTTAAAGGTGTAAAGCCGAACGCAGGAATTCCTCTCTTAAATAAAATTTTATATAAAAAAAATTTTTCAAATGAAATTACTTCTCTAAGATAGCGTGAATCAGTTCCGCCTGGAAAAATTTCTTCGGAAATTTTGATTCCCCTAATTTTGTTATAGATTATTATTTAAATAAAAAAGCAATTAAAAAATAAACTCACAATTTTTTGCATGAACACTTCAACATACGCCACCAATGATTTTTATCCTCGTCAATAGACGTAAGAGCAAATTCATCAGATTTCTTGTAAATTTTATTTAATTTTTTTTTTAATAAATAAAGAATTTACATTTTCATAATAATAGGTTATTTTCCCGCTACTTTCATCGGATCCCTCTGCCTCTGCAATCCAAGATTCGATCATCTTAGTAAACTCAGCTAAGTTTGTGCTCTTTGGTGTAACACGAATATCAAATATGACTTTAAATTCTGGTGGAACTATATTTCGAGCTAAACCTCCCTTTTAAAAACAAATTAATTGAGAATTAAATTAAATTAAATTAATTTTGATCTTTTTGTACATTTATTGTTGTCAAATTCACCGATGTTATATCACCAAGTTTTAAACAGCTGCATTCTGATTTGAACCTTAATTTAAAATTATGATGATTAATTTTTAATGAATTATCAAAAAAATAATATTGTCAAAATTTTTGATTTTTTATCTTTTTTTGTATTCAAATATGAAATAAACTTTTTTTTTTTTCAAAATAAATTAATTAAAATATACAAAATTTTTCAAGTCAGAATGAAATTTCGAATTCAGAAAAACAGTAAATAGGAAAAAGGAAAAAACTTTGTTAAATTAAAAAAATTCTAATTTTCTCAAAAGTTGTAATTGTAAAAAGAATTGTTTTAGTTCTCAATTAATTTTCTTATAAGAGATTTAGATTGCTAAAGAATTTTTAATAGAAAATTGATAGAAAATATTAATAAAATGATACATAAAAATGATGGTAAAAAATTAATAAATCTCCCAAAAAAACTAAACTAAAAAATTCATCCAAGGATACAAAATTTTAAAAGACTTTGCTTAATTAATCTGATTAAGGTCAAAGGGAGCACATAGAGGACACCCAGCCAACAAAACCAGTCTATCGAAAAAAGACGGTAAACAATTGAAGAAATAAATTTGGATTAAAATTTTTTAGTTAAAATCAGACAACCATTTCGAAATAAATTTTGTAAAATTTAAAGAAAAAATATTTTTTTTTGATGCTTTCTAATAAAATAAAGGTCTTTTTTCAAAAAAAAAATCATTTTATTTAAACTTAAAGAAAATAAGAACTTACTTTAGTTTCTGTTGTTCTCTGTATTCTAAAAATTTATTTAGAAGACGTTGCTATAAAAAATATAAAATCTTTTTGAATTAATCATTTTCTCAATAATACCAATTTTTCTGCTGCAGTTTTCTCAATGAATCGACTTCCATGTCCTGTATTTCCACTCACAGTCAAATACAGCCCTTTTAAATAAAAAATGAAAAGTATTTAAAAAATAAGAGCTGGTCATTTAGTCAAAAGAACTTACACCAAGATAGTCTTTCACCATAGTAAACACAAAATTCTTCATTAGGACTTGCTTGACCTTCATCGAGAGCTACTCCGACATTCATTTCAGCAAATTCTTTGGTATCCAAAAATGGCAGAAAGCCTGTTTCTCCTCCAATTTCTTCGTCTTTTTTTTAGAATTTCTTGGTTTAATTTCTGTCAATCTAAAAAATGAGAAAAATTACCTGGAACAAATGTTAAATGAATTGTCCGCTTCGGTCTCATCTTATTTTCCTTCATTTTACGAATTATTTCCAAATGCCTAAATGGTTTGAAATTTTTTTAAAGAAATTTTTTTTTTTAATTAAAATCAGTTGCTTACTGTATCCCCACAGATTTCATATCTTGAACACCTCTTGCAAAGATATTTCCGCTTTCATCAACAAATCCTGCAAATGGATCATATTTCCAATAATTCTGAATTTTAAGTTATTTACTTAACTATAAAGAAAAAAATACCGGATCTGCTGGAACTACATCAGTATGGGAATTTAATAGAACGCTTTGTTTCTCTGGTTCTGTACCAAAATAAGTCAGGACGCAGACTATTCTATTGGGACAAACCTTATTGAATTAAATTGACAACAATTGTTAATATTGATAGTTGTATTTTCTTAATTATTTACCTCAACTTCTTTATAAGAGTCAAAACCAATTTCTTCTGCGCATTTTTTGATAAATTTAACGGCAGTTTCTTATTAAAGTTAAAATTGTAGAATTTTTTTTCCATTAAGCGAAAAGGTTACCATAATCAGGATCAGGATGAACGGTTTTTATTTTTAAATATTCTATCAAATTTTCAATTGCTTTTTTTTCACTCATTTTTGACGCTTTCAATTTTTGCCTCGATTATCTTATTATGAATTTATGTTTTCTAAGGGGCAAAGTAATTTTTGCTAAAATTTTATTTTTCTAATTTTGGCTCAAAATAATTTATTAATTTTGAAAATGCACACTAAGTAATTAAAAATTGTGCAAATAAGTTTTTTTTTTAATTCAAATTTTATTATTTTGTTTAAAAAATCATCAAAATATAAATTTTTCATACATTTTAATTGATTTATAATAAATAAAATATTTTTTTCATAAAATTTTTTATTTTTTTTTAATTGAAACGAATTTTTTTAGAATTAAAATTTAAAGGATTAAATTAGCTGATTAGGCGATATCTTCATAAACTGTAACTAATTGAAATTGTCATCATCAAAAATGTCTTCAAAATCTTTTGAAAAAACTGAATAAAGTGTAATTGTGAAAAGCAAACTAAACTTACTATTATAATACTCGGTGTGAATTACTTTTTCGACGTTTCCCATATCCATATTGTAATTTCCCGATGTCAAAGGCTGTTAATTAAAATTAAAATAATGGTCAATCAATTTTCTTAGGTAAGTTACTTCATCTAATTCCATCATGTTGTTACCAGAGGCTTCTGGGAACATTTCATCGATTACATTAGTTCTAATTGAACTCATTTTAAATTTAAGAGATTCTCGGAAATAAAATAAACGCTGGTTTTGAAAACTAATAATTTTCAAAATTTATATTTAAGAAAATATTTAAAAAATTTACATAATTTGAAAAATATTCTTAACATTTATCCTTAAAAATTTTTGAATAAAATTTACGTTTATTCAATTTTTTAAAATTTAGAATTCTTTTTCGGAGAAAATCTTCAATTTAATAAAAAATCTATTTTAATTTTCCTATCTACTTTATTACATCTGTGATTTTTTTGCCCATTTCTTTGGCAATATTAAGATTTTTTGATTAAGAAATCTTTAAAAGGTCATTAATTTAAAAAGAGTTACCAAATAAATAAGTTTAATATCTCTTTTCAATAAAAATTAGAAGATAATTACAAAAAAATAAAAACAGCAAAAAAAAATAATTTTAATTGATTAATTCCTAGAAAAAATCCGAATTTTTAAACTTTTGCATCAATTTTTAAATTCTTAAAGGATATTTTTCAATTTTGATTCTTGAGCAGGTCAAAAAAATATATAAGCTAAGTGTTTTAAAATTTTTACTTATTTTAATTACTCATATTTATTATTAAAAAAAAAAAAAAAAGAAAAAAAATTCTAAACTTTTGCAGATTACTGTTTACTAGCTGACACTTTAACAATGAACACCTCAGGGACGACAAGCATTAACTTGGGACTCAAAAATCACCAAAGGGACGGAAAATTAACCCAAAAGTTTATTTACAAAAATCTTGAGATTTGAATTTATTTATTATTTTGTATTTTTTAGCAATTATTTTAATTTTTATGCAAAAATTTGGATGCAATTTGAACAATTTATTTATTCTTCCTTTGATAAACTGATTGATTTTTTTTGAATAATTTAAAGTTGCTGAGTTAACATTTATCTTCGATAAAGCTCTTTAATTTTTGAAAAAGAAGTGATTTTTTTTGACTATATATTAATTGATTATAATAAATATTTTTATCAGTATTTTTTTAATTATTTGATCAGTATTTTACTATTTCAATCAACATATAATATAAAATAATAAGTAAATTATTTAAAATAAATTAGCAAATAATTTAAATGTTATCACTTTTTTTTTAATTAGATCAGTATTGGCAAATTGAAGTTCATGATCAAATGCAAATTTCAAATCAAAATTTTTAGTTTTTGATTTGAATAAAAAGGTTTTTTCTATCAATTTTTTAATAATAAATGACTAAACTTTATTAAACATTATTTGTTTAATCATAAAAAGATAGAAAATTATACGAATTTTAATCTGAAGAAAATTGAATACTTAATCAATATTTTCAAATTTTACAATACAAAATTTAACTTGGTTTCGCCGTAATTTAATTTTATATTTTCTTTTATAATTTTTTTTCTTTTTTTTATTCTTCGATGTGGCCAGCTGACTTGTTTCATCAAGGGCCATCATCCATTTATTGATAATAAAGTTTAAAATAATTAGTTTATGATGTTTCTTTTTCTATTGTAAAAATATGCCAAATAAAAAAACAGTTAATTTAATTATGAGTTATTTTATGACACAATTTAAAAATAAACACAAACTAAAAATACAACAAAAGGAGAAATAGTAAAAATAGAAAGTTTGTAATTCAATTTAATTATTAGATGAGAAAGCGAGCTTAGTTAAAAATTAAAAAAAAAAGTTTTTGCCTTGCTGATGAGTTCGACATAAAGAACGAAACCATTATCTTATTGGTCCAAGGTTTTGCATTCATTTGCAGTAGAAGCAGTAATAACTCAATTCAAATTTGGGAAACAACTCTACAAATTTGTCAAAGATCAGGTTGATGTTGTTTTTTATTCTTTTTTTAAAAAAATTAAATTCTAATTTATACAGAATTCTTATTTATACAGATGTCTTTTATACAGAAGCTGTTTATGAATTTGCTAAAATAGAACTCAAATGTGTTCATTCCATAGTTATTTAGATCACTGATTCTTTGAATTTGAAGCTGTCCAATGTTTTTAATAGGCTATTTTTGTTCTGGTTGATTTTTGTTGATTAGACTCTTAGCAAGGGCTGCTGGAGCATTTGGATCATTTAAAACTTTGAAAGAGAACGCAGTTGTTCTGGCTAATACTCTATGCTGAAAATTTGCCAAGCCATACTTTTCAAGTAAATTATTAAATTTATTGTAATCTTTAGATATTTCCTCTATTGATTTAAATCCCAGTAATTTGTTTAGACAAATGTTGTAGCAGTTGGCAAGCTTCTGTATCGCTTCTTTTGGAAAATATCCAAATAGTGTCGCACAGTAGTCGAAATATGGAAGGATGAATGAATTGAAAAATTGAAGTTTAACTGCACTAGGTAGATAGTAAAGTCTTTTTATGGAGTGTAATTTGCTATTAACAGTCTTTCTTATGTGACTACAGTATGTGCTAAAGTTGAGTTTATTGTCTATTATGACGCAAAGAAGTTTAAATGAGTTTACTACTATTATTTTGTTGCCATCAACATTTTTTTCATTCGGAAGTTCCACATTCTTTTTATTTGTAACATTACATAAGTTTTAGACCAGTTGATATCAAGTCTGTTAAATGTGCACCATTTTATCATCTCCTTAATTGATTCACCAAATAATTCCAGGACTAGAGAGGTTGTTGTCAAACTTTACTAGTTTACTTCTTTCTGAGAAATCGTTAGCTATTAGGAGAATAGATTTTTCGCTAAAAACCATATTTTTTTAGTTTGATTAAGAGCAGGCTGGGTTCAACCAAGTCAAAAGCTTTTCGAAGATCCATGAATAAAAACAAGCCAAAAAGTCTTTTACTTTTGATACGGTTCATTTCACTTATCAATATGTGCAAAGCTGTCTCACAAGAATGATCAGATCGGAAGCCATGTTGTCCATCAAAAAGTATGTTTTCTTTATTTAAGTATACAATCATTTGTGTTGCTTACACTTTTTCAAAAACTTTTGCTAGTGGTGGCAAGACTGATATTCCACGGTAGTTATTTACATCATCAATGTCTCATTTGTTTTTTTAAATCGTTCGATATGATTTGCATTTGTATTTGATGAAAGCGAAGTAAAAAAGATGTTAAAAAGGTTACTAATGGATCCAGGATCATTGGCAAATTCATCCCCATTATTCATACTCGATGAACTTGCTTGATTGTCTTTAGACGATTTAAGTTTGATTGTGGCTGAGTAGAATTTCTAAAATTTTTTCAAGTTTTTGAAGCCGTTTGGTGCTTTATCTTTGGAGTAATTGATCATTTTGATTTTATTTAATTGATTATAATTCTTTTTCATTTCATTTTAGGTAATAAAGTTATCTACTGAGCGAAAACCGAGATATTTTTTATGCTCTCTATCTCTCATTACTTTAGCATCATGAAGTCCACCATCAATCCAAGGGAAGTTATTTTCATTTTTTAAATGTATTTTCTTTTCTGGAGAAATTTTATCGAGTATTTTTAAAATAGTTGCTATAAAAGAGTTCCAGCGTGAATTTGTATCAAGTTGGTCCAAGCATTTGAAGTCAGATTGCATAATCTTTGCTACTATTTCATCAACTTTCTTTGCAGAGAGATTCCTGCCGGTATAATATTTTTCTTCATTATTCTTTGATTTAGTATCGAGTGTTATCATGATATACATATGATCGCTGAACGGACACATTATATTAACTACTTCTTTGACAGTATTATTGTTTTCAATCACTTTATCGATTAGTATTTCAGAGCAGATTAGCTGATTAGTTTTTTCATATTATTTAGTGCATATTCTTGTTGCTTCAGCAACTCGTTGAGATAGGTTGTTATCGATTAAGAAATTTAAATTCATGTTCATGTTACTCGAGTTGTTCAATAAGTTCATATCACCAAATATAAAGAAATTTTCATCTAAGTCGAGGTTTAATATAAAATCATCCAGTAAGTCAAAAAAAGTACTATCACTGGTATCAGGTGGTTTGTAGCAGCAGATGAAATTATAATATATTTTATTTATTAATAGCTGAAAATAGATTGCTTCGATGTCTAACAGATTTATTGATTTGAGTATCTTGTATTCGTTCCGTATTAGTATTAGCACCCCACCGCCTTCTGTTGTTTCAGCTCGATCTCTCCTTAGTATTTTATATTTTTCGTTAATAATAAAATTATTTGGGATGCTAGAGTCTAGTTTCGTTTCATTAAAGCAAATGATGTCATTAAGTCCGCTTTGAATAATCGATGAAACTTCTTGAATTTTATTAAAAAGCCGATCTATATTCAGATGTAATATAGGGAAGTAATTATTTTTTTTTGCTTTTATTCATTTTTGTAACATTGTATTTCTTTTAATAGGTTTTTAACAACTTCATCAGCTTCAACTATGGGAACAGCTATTGGAGGAAGGTTATCATATTGAACAAATTCTAGTCATTTGGGTGCAGAACTGAGTAACAATTTCACAAGATTTTTTTTCGTTTACAAGCATCGTACACAATGAATTTAAGTGTTCTTTTTTAAATATTTCACTGGTAATTTCATCATTTGTTACCAAGCACTTCGCAAAGATACATATGAAAAGACCACATTCAAAGTAACTTTCTTGTTGCGGAACTTTTCCTTCAGCTCTGAAAATCCAATAAGCTAGTCAAGTTTAAGTGTTTATTTCACTGTATATTAAGTCAAAAATAAATTGTTTTAATTCATCTTTTCTTTTAGCATTTGTAGGTAAGCTGATTTTTGGATCAAATTATCTAACTTTTTTTGTTGCAGTATGAACTGCTACCAGAGACTAGTGATCAAAAACACAGATCGGTATAATAACTAGTTCATAGCTGAAGATGTTCTCATTAATGTATTTCATTGGTTTATTGTCATTTTCGATTTTTTTTTTTTAAACTTTAACAAAGCTTGCGATGAAATGGTCAGTGTCTTTATTACAAGTCGCTGGTTTAATCTTTCATTCACAACCAGGTTAAGCTTAAAATTTACCAATTCATCACTAATCGTTTTTTTAATTATTTGGTTGTGAGTTTAAATTCGAGCAAAACTGATTACGGAATTCAATATGATTGTCATTGGCGTTACTATGGTCTGTTATCACTAAAGTATCCACAGTTTGGGAATCAACAATAGCTTTATTATAGACAATAGATGGTTCATTGTATTTTAATTCGGTAATATTTATATGCACTTTTATTTTTTCATTATTTGTTTGATCATTTGTTTTATTTTCGGAGTAAATGGGTGTTCAAAAGGAGGAGGCAATTGGTTCAAAATAATTGTCATCTGTTGGTTTTTTCTGTGATTGCTAATCTGTAAATATTTTTCTTATTGAGTTGTTTCTAATACCATAATGAAATTTCTTCTTATTTTCAGTTCCATATTTCAGTTCGGTGGTTTGGTCAATCTTTTCAAGTTTGCTATTAAGTCTATTTCTTTCATCGCGCAGTTGTTAAGATATCACTCTCTCGGCTTCAGTAAGATCATGATTAATTAAAGCTTTATTTTGATACTTTTTCAACTTAGACGAGTTTTTCTTAGCAGAGTTTTTAGCATATATATCGAAAATTCGACGACCATTGGGTTAGACTGTTCATTCATGTTTGTTTGCTTATTCTTTACTCGAGTAAAACTATTGGGGTCTTGTCACCTCTACGGACAATTGTCCCGGACAATTGATAAAATGTAAATTTGCGGATAATTTTTTTTTGTTTATGATTTACCTGTAAATATACGGACAATGAGAAAATTACCTGGACAATTTAATAAAGTGCTGGACAATTAAAGAAAAAATTAATTTAATTATGATTATACTAACTATGTTTTTGAGTTTTTATAAATTGCATAATTAGAGGCTAAATTAAGAATTACAATTTTTTGATTGCTTTTGTTGCATTGTTATAATAGACTGACGACTTACTTCTAGAATCTTTGCTTGGTCAACTTGTCGTGTTTGTATGGCCCAATAATGAACCATTTTTAAGACTATCTTAAGACCAGAGTTGTTTTTAAGTCACAAGTCTTAAGTCAAGTCAAGTCAATGACTTAAAAAAATTTTTTTTTTTTTTTAAGTCAAGTCAATGACTTAAAATTATTTTTTTTTGTTTTAAGTCAAGTCAATGACTTAAAAAAATTTTTTTTTTTTTTTAAGTCAAGTCAATGACTTAAAATTTTTTTTTTTTTTCTTAAGTCAAGTCAATGACTTAAAAATTTTTAAGTTTAAAAAATCGTTAAAAAAAAAGCGGCAAGTCAAAGTTACGGTTTCGACTTTGACTTAAAAAAAAAAAAAATTTAAGTTAAGTCATGACTTTGACTTAAAAAAAGAAAAAAAAAAATTTAAGTTAAGTCATGACTTTGACTTAAAAAAATAAAAAAAAAATTTTAAGTCATGACTTTGACTTAAAAAAAAAAAAAATTTAAGTTAAGTCATGACTTTGACTTAAAAAAATAAAAAAAAAATTTTAAGTCATGACTTTGACTTAAATTTTTGTGACTTAGACTTAAAACTGTGACTTAAAAACAAGTCTGCTTAAGACTAAACGTAGTTGATTCAAAGAATGTAGCTTTACTAATCGACCGACGCACACGGCAAGTCGAACATCGCCAAGCATTCAAATCTGGAATATCTGGTCGTTCAACAAACATAATCTTTATCGTCTATTTTATCTTTTTTGATTGTTGATTTTGGCAGCCCTGTAAGAATGACATTTTTCTCCTTTTTTTCTTTCACCTTAAGTTCTTTTGAGCATTTAGCGATCAAAACGTTTTCAAACTCATTGTTTTTTTCATTTTTGAATAAATATGCAAACGACGGTAAGACTTTTGGATGCTCCTCTTTTTTTGATAATTCGCTTTTCAGATTACTGTTTTCTTTTTCAAGAGCTTCAACGCGGACTACAAGAGCTTTGAAATGTTGCATAAATTGATCGAATTGAGACTTTTCAAGAAAAATTGCCATTTTCGATTCTCAACAATTGCGTGCTTTCAAATTAATAAAGGAGTCTCGCAGTAGTAGTTTTTTTGAAATATTTTTTTTATCAAAAAATCAATTGTCTTAAAGATTCTATCACTGTAGCATATTCTCGGATGTATGGTTTCTGAACATTGATAAACAAGTTGAAAATATGGTAAATATGTCATAAGTGTCAAATCAATTCGGATACAACTAAGTTTGAACCAAGCTGTCCAACTGAGTTACCAGACGGTCCATGGGACCTTGTCAGTGTTAATTTCTACGGTCCTCTTACTTGTGGTAAATTATTTTAGTATTAGTTTGTGAGTACGCTAGGTACCCTTTAGTGAAGGTAATATCAAGTACAAATGCTGAAGTAGTCATACCAGTGCTAAACGAAATTTTCTCTGTTTTTGGAATACCAAATGCTGTAAAGTCGGACAATGGTCCACCGATTAGTTCATACAAGTTCAAGCAATTTGCATTAGAGCAAGGCTTTAAGCATAAGAAAATAACACCGTTATGGCCGAGGTCTAATGGAATGTGTGAACGGTTCATGCGCAATTTCGGAAAAGTAATGCGTAATTCATCACATGTACAAAAGAGTTGGGAAGCCGAATTGGTAGAATTTTTACGAAATTATAGAGACACTCCACATGCGTCGACTGGGGTAGCTCCAAACAAGCTTATATTTCAGCATAATGCAAAAACTTCTAAAATGCCTTTTATACAAAATGGACCGAAATTTGATGGTCAATTTCAACAAAAAGCAAGGCAATCTGATCTGAAAGCAAAAGCGAAAATGAAAGCTTTTAATGACAAAAATTTAAAAGCTCAGGTTGTAGATTTCAAAGTTGGTGATATTGTGATATTAAAATGGAAGAGGGCTAGAAAATCGTGTAGTTTGTTTGATCCGAATCCTTTTAAAGTGATTAAGATTGAACGGTCAATGATTACAGTTGAGCGAGATGGCAAGATTTTAGTAAGAAACTCTTCATTTATGAAACTTTATGTTCAAGAGAAACCAATATCTTCATTTGAAGAAATTTTGTTTGATAAACGTTATCAAGGAAATGAGACTTTGGAGTTGACTTAAACTGATACTGATGAAGGGGGTGGAGATGAAGAGGTTCAAATGGAGGCTGGTACTGGTACTGAAGATGAAGGTAAGGATTATTTTGAAACAAGTGAAGAGGGAGACTTAAATGACCAAGCCGATTCTAATGTCCTACAAGGCCAAAATTCTGGGGTGAGTGATGAGGTTATATCAGTTGAAAGGAGACCGACTCGTATTGTAAAAAAACCTGATCGATATGGACAACCAGTTGAGTATGGTACCAGACCCTATGTTAGGAGAAATTCAAATCAGACAGAAGAAGAATAGTCAATTATATAGTTTTTTATCGATTTATGTTTTTTTTCTTTGAGTACTTTTATTTAGTCAATTACTTTTCGATTTAATTTAATAAATTTAATGTATTTTTATTACTTGTACTTTTGTGATATTGGTTAAGGTTTAAATTGAAAGAAAGGGGAAGATGAAGTGTCGTGATACACGCACTTAGCTCGTGATTGTGTCAACAAAATTAAAGCCACTCTTTGATTCAAGTTGTTAGAGAAAAACAAGTTGTTGTTAAACATCTTTTGCACACGGTACTAAGTTTGTTCTTTTCTATAATTAAATAAATATTAAGTGTTGTGCTGTTAATTCAAACTTAATTAATTTCTTGTTTTACTTTATTTTATTTCTTTTTTTTTATATTATTTTATATGATATTTCTTTTTTTTTATATTATTTTATATGAACCATTTTGGCTCAGAGTGGCCACTTTCATTTAGAAAAATAAAATATTAACCAAAGCTTATTGTATTAATTCAAATTAATTTCCGGTTTAAGAGATATTTCAAATTCTAATTTGATTTTTGATCAAAAAAATATTGACAAAAATGGTAAATATTACTGATCAAAATAATTAAAATACTGATCATTTAAATACAAGCCATTTTTTTCCAATAATTTTATTTAATCAAAAACAAGATAAAGTAAGAATAAAAAACAATACAAAATAGTTGTAATCTAAATTAGCAGAGCTTTTACAAGTGACATTGTCCGGAATCCTTGAGAGTTCAACAGAGGAGTATGTAAGATCTAGAAATTTATCAAATTCCTCATCACCTATTTTCTGGCGGATTTGATTAAAAAAATATTCAGTATGATTAATAGCCAAATGTGCGGCCACTATGTGCAAGTCAGCTCTAGGAGAAAATAAGTAGTATCCAGAATCCTTATTGATACCGCCTGTGGGTTCTAGAAGAATAGAGTCAACATCAATCAGTCCTCCATGACTACATTTTAACAAATTTGATGGTTTGGGAACCGGTGTTCCATCCGATAATTTCTGGCCTGTGTAATAACCACTAACCAATTTGTCAAATTCAGCCAAATTGGCTTTGCATTTATAATATTTTATGGGACATTCAAATAGAGAAGAGGATAGTTGTAAAAGTTTTAGGAAGTCAATGACAGACTGGGTAAAAGAGCTGCACGGTGTTTCGACCAGATCACAATTGCTCAAACAAGTTTCAGTATCTTTTTCATCTGCAATCGGCATTGAATACAAATCTTGTGTTCCTATGGCCTCGTTTATTCTGTCCACATTTCCCATTTCCACCCAGTTGGAGTGCGAATAAAAATCATGAATTGTGTGCATTATCTGGCCTGATAGCTCAAGAGCTTTCTCATAATCCTTGAGATTCAAGTAGAAATAGATAAAATTGGTAAAATTCATCACTCTGGTGTTTGATTCATTGAATTTTTCTGCATCAAAATGAGCATATGGAAGATCTTTGGTAAGAGGGTCTAGATCTACAATGGCCACATTTGGTCCCAGTAAAACAGTAATTATGTCACTTACTTTGGGCTTGCATATTGTTTTGCCATAATAATCAGCATATATGTTACGAATGTCGTAGTAGTCATTTGTTATTTTGGTCAAATTTATTCTATTTGGACCATCACTTTGATCATAAAAAAATTTTGTGATCGATTTTGCCAAACCTCGCTCAAGAATTTGCTCATGAGTAATTGTTTCGCTTATCCTTCCAATGTCTTGTCCAATATTTGTACTCGATTCAGCGATGACATAATCAATGATCTTGCCTGGTACAAAACAATTAACCGGAAAGTTAAAAAATGCTGAAAAAAAAATTAGAAAATTAATGAGCATTTTTGTCGAGTACCAGAAGGTATGCCAAATTCAAAGGTGGCGTTTATCAAAATGTTTAGAACACATATTCAAGTTTCTTAAAAAGAAATTTTTGAGAAAAATTATGGAACCCTAGTTCGTTGGAGAATATTTTCTGATTGTTTATTTGTGATTAATTTAACTATTCAACCGAGGTAAATTTTATTTTTGCTTTTGAGTGAATTTTATACTTCGCATAATTTTTTACTTTTTCATTTAGAAAGAGAAGAAATAATTAAAACCAGATATTTAATAGAAATGGTTCTATTGAGCTGTCAATGTTTATGAATTTTAAGTTTTTTGAATTTTATAAATAAAGCCCAATTGATTAATTATCAATGACATAAATAATTTGAGCAAAAAGTTATTATTACGAAAAAAAATCAAGAAATACATTTTTTATGCAATATTTTTAAAAGGTTTTAAAATTTATTGCTAAAATGCTAAAAAATATTTTGCTAAAAAAATTATTGCTAAATATTATTGCTTTATTGCCTAAAAAAATTCTAAAAGAAAATATTATTTTCTTTTTTTCTACTTATTCCAGATTTTCTTTCAATTTACAGTGGTGTTCCGGATTTAGTAATTTACGATAATTTACGTAAAAAATAGTAAATTTACCGAATTTAGATTTTTCAAATGTTTTTATTCTGATGGAGCATTTGCTTGGTAAAAAATAGATAAATGAATTGTTAACCTTCTTGATTTTCTATTACTTTAATTAATATCTGGTTTAATTTTTCGTGTTCGAATTATAAAATATATCCAATGTTGAATTAAATTGAAAAAGTGCGATGTTTCAAATATTTTTTTCAGTTTCAAAAAAAAAACAATTTTAAGTTAATATTGCAAACATTTTTAATTTGAAATTAAATTCTTTGGTGAAATAGAATGAGCTAAATTTTTGCTTGGAAATTTGAAAAAAATATTGAAAATTCTCTTTTAACTTTATAACAATTCATTTATCTATTTTTTACCAAGCAAATGCTCCACCAGAATAAAAACATTTGAAAAATCTAAAAAATGTAAATAAAAATTTTTTTTCAAATTAATTTAAAATTTTAATTAATCATTTTTTACCATTTTAATTTGAATATAAATATTGAAGATAACAAAAATTTCTTTTTTTTAAAAAGTGACAAATAATTTCAATTTTTTGGACATTTTTTTTTTACATAAATTTACGTAAAATGATCTAAATTTACCAAATTTTACGTAAAATTTGGTAAATTTACGTTTTTTACGTAAATTATCGTAAATTACTAAATCCGGAACACCACTGTGCAAGTTTAAGTATAAAATTTTAAACTAATTCGAATAATATTTTTCAAAAATGTGTATAATTTCGCAAAGACACATGACTAAATTTAAAAAAAAGGAACACTTTTTGTACTTTAAAATTCGGTCGTTTAAACTCTTCCATGCTTTAAGTGACCTCTTGAATTAGATCCTGCGTTTTAGGACCAATTTAGAAAATTTCTGCTATTAAATCTTTTAGTTATTACATTTTTAAAAGCCTTTTTTAAAAAACTTCAGAAATGATCCTTTAAGAATTTAAAAACTTGAATGAAAAAATTATTTTCCATTTTAAAATTACAGGCAATGTAAAAACTTAGCTCATTTATCAACAAAAATCAAAAATTCAAGAGGACTACAATTTATTAAAATTAAGAACCGGTAAATTACAATCAATGTGTGTTAAAAGTAAAATAGATTCTGTAATGAAAATATTGACAAGTTATGATCGAAACAAGAAATTGGAGACGATTAAAGATTTAAGTATATTTAAAAAAAAAAATTAAAATTGATTAATTGACAATTTATTCTTCTTTTTTTATTTTTAATAAAGCTATTGTGATTTTGTTATTTGGATTGTTTTTTTTATTTCTATGTCATAATGAACATTCTAATTTTGAACTTGTCATTTTACAGGTGATGTCATTTTGAACATTTTATTTTGATACCTTGTCACTATGAGCATTTTATTGCAGACTTGTTTTAAAAAAAATTCATTCACTTTAAAAAAATAAAATGAATATTTTTTTCCTTCAATATTTGTTTTCAGAATTATTTTTTTTAAAAAAATTTACTATAAATTTGCGTAAATTTTGGTAAAATGTAATCAATTTAATGGTAAAAAATAGTGAAAAATGGTAAAATGTCAAAATTACATTAAACATTTAAAAAAAGCTAAAATTGAAAATTTAAAAAAAACAAACAATTAAAAAGTCGGTCAAGCAATTAAAAAGCATTATAACTATTTAAGATATTTTTTTTAACGTTAAAAAAATGTAAATAATAATTTTTTTTCAATTTAATTTAAAATTTTAATTTACTATTTTTTTAATATTTTTACCATTAAATTTATAACATTTTTTATTAATTTTTTTTTTTTTTTTTCACAGAAAGATAGCTACCATAGCGAAACTACATCTAGTCTCGCTCCACAGGTCTCCTGCTGTAGCTTATTATTATTATTTTACCAAAATTTACGTAAATTATGGTAAATTTTTTTTATAAAAAAAATTTTGAAAATAAATATTGAAGAAAAAAAAATTCATTTTTTTTTAAAGTGCCAAATTATTTCAATTTTTTGGACATTTTTTTTACATAAATTTACGTAAAATGTTCGAAATTTACCAAATTTGACGTAAAATTTGATAAATTTTCTATTTTTTAGGTAAATTATCGTAAATAACTAAAGCCGGAACACCGCTGTAAGTAGAGTGTCAGTATGAAATTGTAGAGAAAAAAAATTCTATAAATTAGTGTTTTTTTCTTCCTTAGCCCTCAATTTTTCGTCAAATTCAATAAATAAACAATTTTAGATAAATAATAAAATAAATTTCAAATTTTCGCAACATACTGCATAACTGTAATTTCAATTTCAAGCCATTTTGTTTGTTATTCATTTCAAGTAAATTCAAAATTTAAAAATATTTGAATTGGAAATCTATTTTTAAATTATCAATTTTTTTATTTGATTTTTTTTAAATCCCTATCACAAAATATTTACAAAAAATTAAAACTTTATTTAACAGACAGGTAAATTAACTTTGAACAAAAAAGCACTTGAAAAATTATGAAAAAAAGAATTTTGTAAATTTAAAATCCTAAAAATGAAATAGAACATGAAAGATATTTTTGTTTTTGATCTCTTTAGAATTCACATTAAAAATAATAATTTCAAAATATGAAAATATCTTGCATTCTAATGTTAACGAATCTAAAATTTTCGATTCCACGACAAATCTCACCAAATCTTATCACCAATTCACTGATAAAATCAGCATTTTTCTCCACAGCTAACAGTAGGTTTGAATCCTTGAGCATTTACCTTTTTTTTTTAAATTTTGAAATGGTTACTAAGAGATATCTAATGTCAAGGAATAATTAACAAAAAAAGTAAAGAGTAAATCATATTTTATTTTAGATACGATGTCGGATAGATTAGAATTCAAGCTATGCAATCAAATTGAAATAGAAGACAACTCGATGAAAGAGTTCGAGGTTGATTTGGGTCAAGAAAATAAGAGCAAAGTTTTACTTATTCGACAAAAAGATGCTTTTTATTGCCTGGCTCCAAAATGTTCCCACTATCAACTTCCCCTGGTTAACGGAGTGCTGATTAAAGACCGGCTGCGCTGCTTTGCTCACGGCGCATGCTTTAACATAAAAACTGGTGACATCGAGGATTATCCTGGTCCAGATTGTGTGCCCAAATTTGATGTTTTTCTAGATGGCCAAAATGATGTATTCATCCGGGCAACTAAAGAAGAACTTTTGACCACCAAGAGATTGAAAGCAGTGAATAAAGTGGCGCTGCGATTTGACTCGCCTAAACAGTATCCTAAATGTTTAATCATCGGATCTGGTGCTGCCGGAATTGTTTGTGCGGACACCTTAAGAGAGGCTGGATTTGAAAACATTGTCGTCTTAACAAAGGAAAATTGCATGCCCTATGACCGACCAAAGCTGAGCAAAGCGTTAAATTTGTCTTTAGATGCAATTAGATTAAGAAATGAGGATTATTTTAATCAAAATGGAATCAAGTTTTGTCCTAATGAACATGCGGAAAAAATTGATTTCGATCACAAAAAAGTTTTTTCGTCATCTGGAAATGTTTTTGACTATGACAGATTGGTTATTGCAACAGGTAAATTTTGATTTTTTTTTGTTTTAAATTAGTAAATTTTATTTTCTCCTTTGGTAAAAGTTAAGATTATTTTTTATTTTACTTTATGATTGATGTTTGAGTCTAGTCCATGAGAATGAAATTGGTTTTGTGAAATTTCTTTTGAAAAAAAATAAATTAATACAAAAATATCATTGTTCCTAAAATTCTCAGCAGCTTTTTGAATTACAAAATAAATAAGTTATTTCTCTTAAAAAGAATAAACACTTTGTTCTAAATAATATGTTCAAGTAGTTTTCCAAGACAACTTGTCGAATGAGGTATAATTTAACATAAAAAGGGAACAAAAAATAAATAAAGAAAAAGTCAAAAATTATTTTTATAATTTGAATAAGAGAGAAATACAACATAAATTTTTTTTTAATTTTAGAAAATAAAACTTAAAATCGAGATTAAAAGCAAGTTTTTGAAAATTACAAAAATACGGCAAATTGAAGTTTCAAATCAAATTTTAAGATCAAAACGATCATTTAAAATTTTAAAACTTAATTAATCAAGTGATTTTGATAATTTTCAAGAAATAAATACTAAACATTACTTGACATGCTATGTCTAATAATGGTTCATTATCAAATTAACATCAAAATAAATTATCTGTAATTTATTTATCAAAAACAATCAACAATTTAAATAATTCAGGTTAAGTTAATTCAAATTTATAACTTTTATATCCACTCATTCAAACTTAAATAATGTTATTTTTCCAATTAAATAAATTATATAATTTAAAACAGTAAATTTTTTTTGTCTTTAAAAATAAGTTTTCATTAAAATCAATTAAAATATTTAAACTTATTAGAGTTCGATCAAAAGGATATTTTAAAATTTTTTAAATGAAAAGTCAAGTAATTGCTTTGAAAAAAAATTATTTCTTTTCTATTATTAAAAAAAAATTACAACTTATATTTTGATCTTTTGATCTTGATCTCAAACTTCAATTTGCCAAAAATACAAGAACTTATAAGCTTTCAGAGTCAACAGACATTATTTACAGAATGAGGTAAGAAAGAAATTATAAAGAACTGAAAGGAGTTTATAAAAGAACTATAACTATTAATAACTATTCATTTAAAAAATAAAAAATAAATTTTCATAACCATAATGGTGACCTTATGCCAAAAGTTACACAAATACAAAGCTTTATGAAATATAGAAGGATGCGTGATGGTGACTTTGACAGTATAGAAGGTCTGAAGGAGATTGCATCCCCTAAAATTTATGAAAATGTCGAATTGTTTTTTCTCTGTTTAAAAATTTTATTTAACTTTTTGTAATTTTATGTTATTATTCTCTATTTGAATATTTTTAATTAATTAAACCAAAAATAGTTCATGTTTAGTCTCAGTTTAATTACAATTGAGTTAATTACAATTACTTTTTTATGTTTTATTTTACCTCATCCCAACTTATCATACTAAAAGAACGATATTTAGAAATTTTAATTAGAGTTGTTTAAAAGTCTCAAATTAAAATCCAAGTCCAAAATTTTTTTTACAATCCGACCATATGAACTTTAAGTCACTAAAATAAAATTCTTTGGCTAGGACTTCACTCGAGACTTGTGACTTTTAAACAACTCTGGTTAGAGGGTTCTTAAGTTGGAGAAGTTTTCTTAGGTATCATCGCTATTCTTGATATTTTCCTTGATTTTGGAACTTTACGGTGTTCCAAACTCATGTTAAATAGTTGACAAATTTCAAGGAAGGTTTCATTAGATAAGTTTTTAAACATTAGAAAATGGATGCGGTTTAGACCCGGAACCGCTTCCTCTTTTAAATTTTTCAAAGCATTTCTAATTTCTAAACCAAACATAAAATCAAAGATTCTCAATATATAAATGATTCTAGTAAATTTAACTCGAAATTAGTCAATATTGAATGAGATTTTGATTTAATTAAATTAAATTTTTATGTTCTTATGTTTTTAACAGTGATTTCCTTCGCCTTCTTTGTTTTCTAAGAAAATCCAGAGTTGTTCAACAGTCATTAAGTTTTAAAGTTTTAATTTTTTGGCGAAAAAAAATTATTTGATTTGACTTGGAAATCTTTTTTGAAATTAAAAGGGTTTAAAAAAAATCAAGCCAAAAATTTTAAAAGTCAAGTCAAATGACTTTTTTTTTGACTCTAGTCCACGTAAATTTTAGTAAAAAAATAAAAGTAGTTTTTATAAAATAATGTAAAAAGCATTTTTTTATCTATTTTTTTTTCAAATTTTTATAAAAAAATTACCTTTCTCTTTAAAAGAAAGCCTTTTAACAAAATTAAATTACATCTGATTAATTTAACTAATGAAAAAATATGGGAAATTTTTCCACAAAAATAAAAAAATTTAAAATTTTTTAACTGCTGCCCTTCATAGGTGGCTTTTTACAAAAATCAATTATCTACAAATTAATCTTCTTCACAGAAAAAAATTGCACAAATTGCGAAAATTAAAGCCAAAATGAATTATCAATTATGTAAAATTTAAGAGATAAATTTTTTCACTTCATTTAGATTTTTAAGTATTCAAAAATTCTATTTTTAATTAAAAATTAAAAAAAAAAACAAATTAACTTTTAATAAAAAGGTCTCAGAGCGAATCCAATTCCAAAAACAAAAGGCTCTGATTTAAAAGGAATATTTACTTTGCGATCTTTCAAAGACGCTCAAGAAATACTTGAATTTTTCAACAGTCTAAAAAATGATTCATATAAGCCTAAAATCGTTCTAGTCGGTGGTTCATTTATTTCAATGGAACTAGCCGCATTTTTTGCCGATAAAGCCCAGCTGACCATTTTATCCCGATTTAAACCTTACGAAAATGTTTTCGGTACATTGGTTTCAAACAAAGTCCAAAAACTACATGAAAGCAAAGGAATTAAATTTCGAATCGGACCAGAGACAGATATTTGTGAGTACACTGAATCGGCAGACCGCAGTGGTCAAGTTGGTTTGGTAAAATTAAAGGACAAATCCGTGCTAGAATGTGACTTATGTTTGGTAGCAATCGGGGGTCAACCGGTCACTGATTTTTTGACAAACAGCCAAGTAAAATCGTCATTAAACAACTTTGTTTATGTGGACAAACACATGAGGACCAGTGTTCCAGATGTGTATGCTGTCGGAGATATTGCCCATTTTCCCAAAGCCTGCTTGTCTGGTCTAGAATTTAGTCTGAGCAAAAATCAGAAATTGGACCATATAAACATTGGACACTGGGGCCTGGCAAGTTCGCTGGGAAGAACTGCAGCCCTATCAATTGTTTCAGAATACTCTGATGAGTACAAAGATAAAGACATATCCTTGAGAATAGTACCTTTTTTTTGGAGCAGTCAACACAACAAAAACATTCGTTTTGCTGGCTACAATTCTAATTATGAGTTGGTTATTTTTCATGAAGATTCTACAAAGCAAAATGAGTTCAAATTTGCGGCTTTTTATATTCTTTTAAATCGGGTAGTTGCCGTATGCACTCTTGATTGGGATCCTTTGTGCGCTTTATTCGCAGAGGCAATGTATAATAAATTAGAGATTAGACGTGAACAAGTGGAAAAAGACCCAATGGAAAACATAAAAAAATTGCTTGCATCGATTTGACTTTACTTTTTCTATTAGTTTTAAAAAGAAAAATATATTTTTTAGTTGTTTTTTTTAGTTTATTTCCGGTAAAAGTTAAATTTTATTAAATAAATCTATTTAAAAAATTCGATTTTTTTAAATTAACAAATTAAATGGACCTTAAATAATGTTAGTTCCAATTTTATAAAAATTTGGATGCTAAATGAGAAAAAATAAAATAAACAAAAACTTGTCTTTTCCAGAATCATTTTTCACAATTTGTCAATAAAACCTTTTTGATATGAAAACAAAATTTTAGTATTAGTAGTTAAACTTGGTTTACTGTCAAATCCAAGTGTAACAATTTAAAGTTATCTGAAAAAAATAATCAAAAAATTCAGGAAGTCTTATTTTTTCGACTATCTGAATCTGTCAAACCAATTTAATGGGATTTTGGTGAATTTTGAGGGCTTCAAATAAAAAATTTTTTTACGAATTTTTTAAATCATTTTTTTATGCAATGATTCTTAAAATAAAATAAAAAAAAAATTGTTAACGAGTTTTTTTTTTTTTGATCTTAGTTAAACATTTTATAATATATATACGTCTGTAATCAAAAAAAAATTTGAATATAATTACTATTTGTATAATTTCTCAATAAAACCACCGATATCTTTATTATTGTCATTTATTAATTTAATTAGAATTGAAAATTTTACAAATGATTGAAAATAGAAAATTATTATTTTAATGAAATAAAAAAGTTTGTTCAGTTAATTTTTAAACAAAGTCAAATGGAATAATAAATCGTTTTGGTTCGGTTGTTTCACAATAAGTTTGTCTTGATATTCTCTAAATTCAAGGGGCTATACTTTTAAATATTTGAATTTTAGTGCAAAAAAATCTTCACAGGTGTTAACGGTAACCTGAATTTTTTCAGTTTTTTTTCACTCATTTTTTTTTAAATATTAAGTAAAAAAAAAATTTTTTATAAAATTTAAATAAATGAAGTATTGAAATCGAAAAAAAAATTGACTGAAGAAAGTCTAAAAATTTACAAATTTTTAATAATTTTCAACTCAATTCAATGGATTTATTAGGACATTAAATGCTTCAAAATTTTTTTATAAAGATTTAAAATTTGTAATCAGTCATTTTTTTGTTTCAATAAACTTAAGAATTAATCATCGAATATTGTTCACATTTTAGGTAATCTAAAATATACACTAGATCGACTTTATGTAATAAAACTTAATTAAACTTTATATCTTAAACTTAAAATAGTGTATATTTTTGATTACCTAAAAATTAAAATATTTAAAATAAATAGAGTCTTTTTATTTTTGTAAAGTACATTTTAGTATTTGTTTAAAAATTTAAGGGAGAATTGATTATTAAGTTGATTGAAAATTTGTAACCAAATTGATCAAATATCAATCAGTACTTGAGATCGGCGGAATTAAATTTTTTGAAAAAAGACAAATTTTGTTTCACCTAATTATGATAAATTTCAAATAAATTAAATAATTTCAATTTAAATTCTTTATACAAGATTAATTTCAACGAAAAAAAATTGAATAAAAATAATTTTCTTTTATAAGTTTTTAATTTAACATTTGAAAAAAAAATTATAAAAATGACCCATGAAAAAATTTATTGCTACAAAAAATAAATTTCTTTATTTTTAAAATATTCTTTTTCTTCAAGTTTATCTATTTAGATCTTTAATTTTCCGATTTACACAAGAAATGAGTGCTGCTCTGAATCCAATGGCCGCTGCTTTTGGGCTTAGTGCAGGTTCGAGTGTAGCCAGCCAAGCCTCGTTTGGAGCTTATCGTCAAAATCCATTGACAGCAAATACAGGCATTTCATCTAGTAATTTACAGATCTTAATTTTTCATCTTTTCACAAAAATCAGACTTTTCTCAAGTGTCAAGCTCTACTTCACCTTACATGTCCACATCCTCTGATTACAACACAGATAAAACCGAATGGCTGAACCGAATCGAAAATTCTCAAATAGACAGAAACCTAATGAATAGACTTGTAATGAATTACTTGGTAACCGGTAAGAATTTCCAAGATAAAAAATGATAAGACGAGGATAAGGCTAATTTTTGTTGCAGAGGGGTTTAAAGAAGCTGCGGATAAATTTGGCGTAGAGACAGGAATATCCTACCCATACGACTCGGAGTCCTTAAATGAGAGGATCAAAATTCGTGATGCCATTGAGATTGGCGCGATAGAGCTGGCCAAAAATTTGATCAATAACCTGCACCCGGAACTCATTGACAGCAATAGATACCTAGCTTTTCATTTGCAGCAGCAGCAGTTAATTGAGCTGATAAGAGAGAAAAAGCTGGAGGATGCGTTGCTTTTCGCCCAGAATCATTTGAGTGAGTATGGAGAAAATAATGAGAAAATTCAGGAAGAGCTGGAAAGAACAATGGCTTTGTTGGCGTTCGAAGACGCCAACGATTCGCCTTTTGCAGATCTGCTTCATCCGGTGCAGAGACAAAAGTTGGCCAGCGAAGTGAATTCAGCCATTTTGGAGTTTGAAAATTTGGAATCGAATGCCAAGTTGAATACTTTGATCAGAATGCTGCTGTGGAGCCAAGATCTGCTGGATAAAAAGTCCATTGTCTATCCAAAAATGTCCGATTTGGCAAATGCCGCAATCGAAGATGTAAATATAAATCAATTAATTAATTCAAATCAATGAAAATGAAGATCAATTTGGAATTTTTTTGGTTTTTTTGGGATAGATTTGAACTCATTTTAGGGCTAGATTTATTGTCGGCCTTAACTCAAATATTTCATTTGGTTTTTTTGTTCATTTTATGTTTATATAGTTTGTATATTATTAAAATTTAAAAAAAAAAGATTAACTTAAATGGAATTTATTTTCTATTTGGAAAAAAATACAATTTTATAAAATTGATGAGAACTTTATTTAACTAATAAAATTTATTTATAATTTTTATTTAAAAGTCAAATTTTGAAATGTTGTAAAAAAGATCCATGATTAAAAGTTTGATTTGAATTAACAAAAATGTCGATCTAAATTAATTAGTTTTTGTTGTGAAGCTCATTTTTTATGGTTAAATAAATAAAATTATTTAACAACTTTTTTCTCTTATTTTGATAGAAATTTTTTATTTCGAGTAAGGTCGATGAGGTAACTTAATTTTAAATATTTCACTTACAGTTTGTTAGCTTAATTTTTTTTAATTCTATTGTCACATTTGGAAGATTGGTGCACGTCAAAAATAAAAGAAATTCCATGATAAATTATTAAAAAACAGACTGCATAAATTGATAAATTATTTGATAGTTTTTCCAGTCAATTTTATATAAAAATTTTTTTCTAGATGAAAAATTCAGATTAAGCTTGAATGAAAAATCAGTGGTTCTCGATTAAATGGTAATCTGCTTAATAATTTGATGGAAATTAATCCGGTTAGGTAAAAAACAGGTGAAATTTTTTTATAAATACTTTTGCTTATTTTTTTACTTTTTTAATGGTCATATCTAGTAGTTATTGTTGTACCAAAATTTTAAATTTATTTGTCTTATACTAAACCAAGATTTTCCATTGTTTAGGTATCCGAAAAAAAATATTTTTTTCTTTTTAATAGAAATATTTATTAGGTTATTATTCTTTATTTAATTGTAAACTTTATCGAGCTTTATCTCCTTCGTTTTAAACTGAAAAAAGCTATATGATTTTATAAAAAAATTACAGTAGTTGTAGAAAAAGGAAATAAATTTTACATTCAAAAAGAAATTAAGACAAAATATTTAATTTTTTCTTGAATAAAATAATTTATGACTTGTAGTGTTTATATTTTTTAATTTTTGAAACAACTTGTTTCAAACAAGTCAAAGCTCTGGCTTGCACTTGACTTGTGACTTTTATAAAAGTTTGCTTCTATTATGTCATTTTTATTAAAAGTCATTTATGTAAATGATAAAGAGTGTAGGACCGAGTACATATCCTGCTCCTTATTACCGATTGACAGTCTGATTCGTGTTGACCTAAGACTCCTTTTTGTCTTTGTATCTTAGAAGAGGATAGAATTTTCGGCTTTATTAAAAACTGATTAAAATTTAATTTTTATTTCGAATTTTGCTCTAAATATAAAAAAATTAAATGCGAAATGATAGCTAAATTGTATAAAATTTCAGCTTCACTGTTTTTGATCTTTATTAACCCTGAATAAAAAATAATCTGCAGTTTTATATTTTGACATAAATTTCTTTTTGAGATAAATTTTTCTAATTTTAGCTATCAATTTTATGTATAGTAATTAAAATAATCATTAAATTAAAAATAATAATTAAATAAAGCAAAAGATTAAAGATGATGATTAGCCATTCTTAAACGACACTTTAGACATCTTCTTTTTTTTTAAAAATAATTATAAAACAGCTTACACACATTTTAACTCCACGAGGCAAGTCTTTAATGAAACTAACAAAAAGAAAATGGACCCAAAACCCTGAAGTACAGCACTAAAAATTTCTCTCCATTATATATGTAATAGTAAATTTTGATAAAACGTAAATATCAAAACAAACTGATCTATTAGAAAATCTTGAAAAAAATATTCATTTTTTCTTATTATCAAATTTTACTAAGTAAGTTTTGATATTTACTGATGCAACCGTAAATATAAAAAAAAACTTGCTACAATTAAAAAATAAATAAACTTTTCAGTAAATTTTAATTTCATTTATTTTTAAATAAAAATTATGCAAAAAAAATTAGACAAAATAATTCAATGAAATGTCAATTGGTGGTGGTCAAGGAATGGTAAGATGCAATTGTACATCTCAATGTATCACAGATCGATGCGGTTGTAGAAAATCGAACCTCTTGTGTAATTCCAGATGTCATGGATCAAAAAAATTAATAAGTAATCTTTTTATCAATATTTACGCTTTATTTCATTTATTTCAGATTATTACTATATTTTACTTTTTTAATTTCAGTTAATTACGAGAAAAAAAGAAAAAACAGGAAAAATTTATAATTTTATTTATTTCAAAATTAACGTCTAGTAACGTTATTATTGATATTTACGTATTATCAAAAAAAAAATGATAACATATACTTACATTAACAAGTACCACTCTTTATCTTCTTTCTTAAAAGAAAATCGATATCAAAATTACTAAAGGTTCACCTGATTCAAAACGAAAAAGCTTATACACAAGTCTCTTGTGTGGCACTTTATCAAATTTTAAAATAATTGAAAGATTTCTCAGAAACAAAAGTTGGCTTTTGAGATTTTTTGTTAATGTAATGGTCAATAGCAGGACTCTTAAAAGTTTAAAAAATAGAAAATAAAAAATTCACCATATGATTAATTCATTTTTGAAGACTTAACTTTGTTATCATTTTTACTTTCAAACACTTTTGTAATTAGAAAAAAAATCAATTAAATCAAAAAAATAGAAAAAAATTAGAAGACATGATTTCACTCAAAGTCCTTGAAGTTAAAAATTGTTTTTGCAAATATGAAATTATTAATCCTTCGGAAAAAATCAGTCTTCTTAAAAAAATAAACTAGAAAGAAGTTTGAAAATATTTTTAAACCTTTCAAATATTAAAATTAAAAGTGCGTGTGATATTTAACCTTTTTAAAAAAAAATTTAATTAATTAACGCTTCTAAAATAATTTTATTTTTTAATTAAATATTTTGTACTTTGTTAGATATTTAATTGTTTTAAAGAATAATAAATAAAAATTAAACTTTCGTCAGAAAATTGAATGCAAAAATAACCAGAATTTAAAGAAATAATAATAATAATAATAAAATCGAAGCCACTAAGGCTTCGGTGGCTTGTCTTTTCCTGTTTTCTCTCCATTTTACCCTTAACTCCTCATCTGTGAGTTTGTCTGGACATCTAGTAAGCATCTTAGATATTTGTCTTTTGTATGAGAGCTTCTTGCTTGACCATGGCGTATTTCTGGCTCGTGTAGTGGGTGACCAAGCCATCCTAGCTGCTTTGAACGAATGGTTTCCATAAGCTAGTGGGGTGTGTTCAAGTCGCTTGATGTTGAGCATTCAACGATAACACTCAGTGGTAAATCTGTTAATTTTTTGCTTCATTTGTGGTGATATGATCCATGACTCGCATCCATATGGAAGAATAGATAGAACCGATGCCTCGAAAATGTTGATTTTCACAGAAAAGTTATTTTTTTAGCTGCACTTAATGCTGGTCCACTTTTTATCATTTTTTTGAGTTGTTGGTTGAAGGGCTGGCTGAGAAGCTTAAAATGAATAAATTTCAACCTGATTAGATAACTGTGTAATCTAGATGAAAAAAAAGCTGAAGTTGATTTTTATCAAATTATGAAATATTAAAAAAATAAAATAAATCTTAAAATCAACTTTGTGTAGCTCTTTATTTGACTTTATTGCAAAAAATTTATTTTCTTTTGTTAAACATTTAATAATTTTTTAATAAATGCAAAGCGGTGTGTTAATTATTGATTTTAAGAGGAGGCACTAGCATGTTGATTTTCTTTGAACCTAAAATTAAATATCGGAAATCATATTTTTCAGAATTATAATAGAATTCAGGAATCTAGTTTTTTGTGAATTTTTGAAAAACAAAAATTAAAAAGATACCTGTTCAGTTAAATTGAAATGTTTAAAGTTCTAAAAAGGTTTGGAAGTTAAAAGGAGGTCCAAACAGTCGAATCCAATACCACCGCTTTTTTAAAAAAAATTGATTTTGTTTTAAAAAATTAATTTAAAAAAATGAATTGAATCGTTTATGAATTTATTAGAATATTTTAAGAACTGAAAATAATAATTTTGTTAAATCAATAATATTTTAGCTAGAACGACACGCTTTATTTAGATATTAGCTTAAAAAAGTGATATCTAGAAACAAATTTGATAATTCTCACTTAAAAAAAATGCGCTATATTTTTCACATATTGTCCTGGTGATGAAGCAGAAAATTTTCATATTGATAGTTTTTTTCTAAGAATTTTATTATTCTATCCTCGCTAAATTTATTTTTTTAACTTTTTAAAATTTAAAATTTTCAAATGCAGACAAAATAATTTATTTCATTGTTAAGTATTTTTTAAGATTTTGTTATTTTTGAAATTACCTTGGCAAGTTTTTTTTTAATTTTAAAGTTTTCTTTAAGAGATTGTTTAAAAAAAACAGTTTGTAAATTGGATAAAAATGCAAAGCTATGTGGGCTGAAATGATTTTATCAGTAAATTTAGGGTTTATTTTAATGAACCATTTTTTTTTAGTGACTGCTAGTTAAAATGCCACAAATACGCAATTTAAATTTTTCTTTTTCAATTTATCTCTTAATTAATCTAAAAAAATGTCCTAGTTCAACTTTGAATTTAATCTAGATAAAAAATTTTATTACATGCAAAAATTTATCTTTATATGCCAACAATTTGAACGAGTTTTCAATGAAACAACTCCCGTCTACTTAAGTGGATTTTCAAAGTTATTTTTGGAAAACTTTATCACTTTAATTCAAGAAAGTATAATTTTCAGACCCATTTACTAATTCTATATTATTGGACCGAACTTTAATTATTTAAATCCAAATATTTATTCAAAAAAAAATATAAATAATTTCTAATAGACTAAATTAAGCTTTGTTGTAAAATTTTGTTTTGGATACTCAGCTGCTGGTTTAACTTAATCAAATTTGTCAAACTTGTACATCAAGTTTCCGCCATCAACATTTACCTTTGTATTTGTTCAGAAAATTTGTTTAAGATCATCAAACTGGTTTCTAAGTTAATCATTTGTCTTGTTTGCCTAAACAACTTTATAAATCTTGTTAAATAACAATCAAATAAGTTAGATTTAAAGACGCATGTTATTAAATTTATGTTCAAAATCTCAAAGGCGTTTCCAGAGTGTACTTTGTTTTGTACGGACTTGTTTCAACCGGAAGATATTGGGATAAAAAAAGCTAGATCTCAATTTGTCAAGTATCATTATTTACAAACAATTTGCATTTTTTATAACTATTAAATTTCAAAAATGATTAATTTTCTTCAAGACAAATGGCAATATTGATTAATAGTTAAGTTTATTATCCAAAATAAGCAGTGTAAAACAAGGACTTAAGAAAAAATCACATTTGAAAATTTTTAAAAATTATTTAATTCAAATTAGCGGCACCTGTTTTTTGAAAAAAAAATGAAAACTGCGCATTCAAGCCAAGAGCTTTTTCTCGACATGATGAGCAAGGAATTAACATTGAATTGAAGTAGAATCAGTCTGAAAAAAAACTTTCCAGTAGATTAAAAAAACTTTAAATAAATTTTTTTTTAGTTGTAGTTGTAGACTAAAAATGGAAATTAAAATCCCAAAGCCACCTAGATTAAATATTTAGCAATGTCTATTTTTGAATATTGTAAGCAAAACTTTTTTCCTAATCTACCGAGGATGGTTGTTCGTCTAAATTGGGGATTTATTGTCATTAAAATTTTATTTGATTCATTAAAGGATCTTCATAAAACTGAAGACGAAAGCGTTTTTTAATGTTCAAAAGCTAAATTTTTTGCTTATTTTCTCAAGGTAAATTTCACTCACTCTAAACTTGGGCAAGTGGGCACACAGGTCTTGGGTGATTTTAACTTGGCTGATAATTTGAGACTGAAATAATGAGATATTTAACTTTTGATGACGCTCGATTGAAAATATCATTTTACTAAAAAAAAAATGCCAATTAAATATTAATTTTCTTTAATGTTTTGTCAAAAATATTGTTCCAGCATTTAAAAAAAAATTAACATTTCCTAAAAAGGTGCATGAAAAATCTTGGAAACTCTTTTCTTTCTGAATTTCCAAACAAAGGCAAACACCTTTTCTTTTCAATAAATTTACCTTTTTTTTTAAATTTCATAATTTAGAAAATTAATTAAAAAGTATAAAAGTGTAGAAAAAATGTCAGAGAATAGTTTTGAAAATAATTCAACATTCTCAGAGAGCTTTGATATAAACAATCAAGCCGAGTCGTTTTCATTGAGCTCGCCCTCGTCTCAACAGTGTTCCGACGAGCTACAGTCAAGCTATTCAAGCGCCAATTTAAACTCACCTCCAGACCAAAGATCGCCGCAAACCGAGTCTTTGCCAGCAATGAACTCCAACGTAAAAACCACTGTCCTGGAGTACAAACGCCTGGTCGGCGACTCCGAGCTGAGCGAGTTGCTCACTCGGAGACAGCCCAAGTTTACCATCACTGCGCCAAAATGCGCCAAATGCGACAAATTCGTCTACAAAGCAGAGGAAACTCGCGCAGCCAACAAAACCTATCACAAACTCTGCTTCAAATGCTACAATTGTAATAAACTGCTAGAGCCGAACATTTTGACCGAACATCAGGGAGACTTGTACTGCAAGAACTGCTATGGTAAAAAATTTGGTCCAAAAGGCTACGGATATGGCAATGGAGCGGGCATTTTGTCATCAGAAAGTCCCAGTCCTAATTCTCTTCCACAGACCCCATCTTCTCTTAAGCCGAGCTTTAGTACATTTTCAAGTGAAAGTGTGAGAGCAGAACCTGCCGGCCGGAATTTGACTGCTACACCAAATTCAGTCAATGGTTTTCATGGCTCATTTAAACCGAATGGTAATAATTTAAACAGTGTGAGCTCGGCTTATAACCATGAAAAGCGGGTTGGTTCGGCACTGCAATTTGGTGGCGCAGATAAATGTGCCCGATGCCAAAAGGCAGTCTATGCGGCTGAAAAAGTCGTCGCTGCCAACAAATTCTATCATAAAATGTGCTTTTCATGCTCGGCATGTAAGAAAATGCTGAATTCAATGAATTGTTGTGATAATAGCGAAGGAGAAGTGTTCTGTAAATGTAAGAGCTGATTAAGGATTTATTAAGAGAAAAATTAATTTTTTTTTTTAGCATGTTATGGAAAGTTTTATGGACCGAAAGGAGTTGGTTTTGGCATTGGTGCCGGCACGCTCTCAACAAATTGAAGAAAAATTACAAAAAAAAATTTAATTTTAATTTAAACGAAGCCTTTATTTTTTGTAAAGAAGCTATTTTTTTTTAATTTAAAATTATAGATAAGGCGCTCTCTTTGTAGGGCTCTTTAGATCGCATTGAGATTTATTTAAACGAAACATTTTAAAAGTTTAAACCTCTAGGGTTTCATTTTGTTCATAATTTTCAGTTTTTGTTTTTCGATTGATATTTTTTTAAAAGAGAATGATGTTTATTTTAACAAATTTTTGTTTCGAATTATATCAAATAAAATATATAATTATTAATTTTTATTTGATAGTAATATTTAAGATATCATTATGATTTCATGATTGATACCTTTGTAAATTTAGGTATCAATCTATTGAGATTTTATGCTATTAGAATTTGAAAAAAATTATCAAAATTTTTCATAAATTATTTCAATTTAGAAATTTTCAAAACTTGAATATATTAATTCAAAGCATTGAAAAAAAAGAAGTATACTTGAAATTCAATCTTGAAATTAAACTTGTATAAAAGTCAAAAGTATGGTACTGGGCAAAAGAACTTAAAACTGAATTATAAAATCAAGCGGCCCGACAGGTTTTTACTTGAATAAAATTGCCATTTTCATTTGATTTAAGTTAATCTCATGACTTGTAGAAGGTGAGAGTTCTTTGGACTTTATTGTAATATTTGTTTAGAAATTTTCTGGATTTATTAATGTATTTTTGTAAATACATTAAAAAAGCTTCTAAGTCTGTTTTAAACTTTAAATTTAAATTAAGTATTTCAAATTTAATTAAATAAAACCAGAAATATGACCTTAAGTGAGGTCTCAAATGAGCATAAGCTAGCGAAACAGAATATTTTGGATTAATTAAAATACAAAAAACAAGGCGTTTTTGATGAAAATTATTTTCAATTTTTATTCAAAATTAGACTCAACCTTCAATTTAATTTTATAAAGCTATAAAAGTACTTGTATTAGCTGAAAGATACTTAGAACTTTCTTGATACTTAGAACTTTCTCGTACAGTCGGAAATTTTTTCTCTCTTTTTTATTGATATAGAACTTCCAACCTTCTGTTTGAAAATATGTCTCCAACTTTGGCCAATAAAGCTAAAGTAGCAAGAGCCAATGCGGAATTGGTGGAAGCGTTTGACAGAATTTCATTAAATATTAAAAGATTAGACCGACGATTTACTCGGCGTTTTAATAGTATTAACAGGCGATTTGACGCCAATGATCAGCGCCTGGAAAATTTAGAAAAAGTGAATCTAGCCAGATCTATGAACAGCTCATTTATCAGAGAGAGCGCTTTAATTGAATGGATTAAAGTAAGTGTATATAGTAATTAAATTAAAAGTTTAAATACTTTAATTTAAATAAAGAAAGATAACCAACGTCTTCCTCTGCAAGTATATACATTATTAGTGTTTCATAATTTAAACAATGACCAGATCATACAATTCCTTCAATACCACAATCTTGAAACTAACGAAATTGATAACGTTGGAAACAAAAGTAGACTAATGAGTTTTTTAAGTTTTCCAAATCAAAATAGAATTTAATTATTTTATGCATTTTTATTTTCAAAATAATAAAAGCATGACTAATTATTTTCTATTTTCTTTTTTTTTTATAATGATATGAAATGTATGTTTTTTTTTTAATTCAAGCTGTTAAAATATCGATTTAGCCATAAAGTGTTTTGGAAGGAAGGTTTCTTAAAATTCACACATTTTTTTTAAAATACCAATTAAAAATTTAATATCTAAAAAACGAATTTCGTACTTTGGTTCAGAATTTTGATTTTTTGACGCTTGTATTTTAGTCTAAGATTTGAAAAAAAATTTAATTTCATCTAGCTTAATCGCAATATTTATTCGTTTCCATTCCAATTAAGTATCATGGAGGCCTCAGTAATTCCAGGTCGACTGAAATATAAATGAGATTATTGAAGGATCTTTTTTGAGTTTCAAATGTTTTTGAGTCCCTAGGTGTGTTGTTTCGTTTAGGTTTGAGGCATTCAATGACTTGTGGAACTTATTTGTACGTAAGATTACTTCGGAGAATCTGGAAAAATTTAATTTATTAAAAATGGTTGCTATTCTTTTAATGATATAACTTTATGTTCATTCCTTATCATTCTTCTAACTGAATTATTCCCTATGACATGAATATAACGTTAACGTATAGAAAAACAAATAAATAAATATAGATAATCCAAAAAAAATTGGTCAGGTACAATGTGATTGTTTGAATCGTAGTTTATTTCGAGAATTGCGTAATTTGATCGTTAATTTTGATTTTAAAATTTTTTATTTGATTGAACTTTCTGTGACATTTCAAAAGTTTCAAGAAATTGAATTTAATTTATTTTTATAAAAGATCGAGCGCCGTTTTATTATTTGATCTTAGACGTTTGGTTCTTGTTTTAGTATTAGCAAATAATCCTTCTTTCGGGTTTATTTGTATAATAAGAACCTCGGTTATAAAAATCTTTGTTTTTTGCATCTAAATAATAAAAATGTTTATATCTTTACCACGAGTATATTATAAAAATTTTATTAATGACTTGAAGCTAGAGTTGAAAAAATCAAAGCACTTAATGAAATAACTTATCTAATTAAGCACTCCTGACGAAAATCAAATCGAAAACAAAAGCTATCAGGAGAAGGCATTGCAAGATGAATTTTATTTATAAATGGATTAACGAAATTGCATGATCTGATCATTGTTTGAATTATGGCTGGTCCTGGTCATTGGTGATCCGGTCGTAAGTTAACAAGGAACATAAAAAGCTGCTGCATCCGAAAGACGGGACTTATATAACTGCTTCATTACCTAAATTTACGTAATGTTACCTTCAATCATCGGCTCAACTCAATAACTTAATAGAGCACCTAATTTGACTTATATGACTTATATTTTTTTATTGGAAATGTAATTGCAGCGGTAGCTTGGAGTCCATTCAAAAAGCGGGACATTGAAATCAGAGAAAAAGTACAAAGACTTGTCACCAAATCTGTTCTAAGCATACGTAACAAAAGCTATGAAGATCGAATTAGACTATTAGGTCTTATTTTTTTAAGTCATTGACTTGACTTAAAAAAAAAAAAAAATTTTTTTAAGTCATTGACTTGACTTGACTTAAGACTTGTGACTTAAAAACAACTCTGCCTAATTCAATTGTTTAAGATCGAGAAAAATTTCAATATCGTATAATAGCATCACCCTGTTGTACAAGTTCCTAATTCGACACTTTATGGACTTTAAAGTTCAACAAGAAGTAGTAAGCGTAAATATCGACAATTAGTCAAAGCATGTCCGGCTCGACAAAACTTTATTACGAACAGAACAGCTAATTAATGAGATGAACTTCTCGATGATCTGGTAAACGCTGTTTCAATTAATGCATTCAAGAACAGATACGACAAATATTTTCATTAGGGACTTTGTTTATTAATTTATTTACTTTTTTTTTGTTATGTCGTTCGTTTTTATCTTATTTTAACTTTGTTCCCTTCTTTTCGGCTTTCTTTTACTCATCTGCCATAGCCGGGTTTATGAACCCCAGCTCCACGAGCTATACTCTTTGCAGGTTATTTATAACAATAAAATATTAAATAAAAATTAAATTCATATGTTTAACTATCATTCAGTTTTTTTAAAATATAGAAAGCAATTAGGTCGTCTGCAAAAAAGAAATAGTTATTATAGGATTTGATTTGAAATGATCAATTTTGACTTTAAAAGCTCTTTAATCAATAATTCAAATGATTACTTAAAGACTGTTATTTTTTCATTGTATCTAATTCTTTTTTTAATGTATCTAAATAATAAGCTATCTAAATAAAGTGAATAAATATTTTTTTTAGTATCTAATTATTTTATCTATATAAAAAGTATCCAAATTTTTTTTGTTGTATCTATTACAAAAAGGAAGAAAAATTAAGAAAAAGAAAAAAATTAATCTTTATTGGTTTTTGTTCTTTTGTTTTTAGGTTGATCTTGAATTGATTTTGGCTTGTTTTTGATCCAGTGGGTCTCCCTCTTTTCTTTGTTGGAATCTCAGAGTGAGCTGAATTTTCATTAAAGTTGTTATCAACTTCAACTTCATTTTGAATTTCCATTTCTGCTTCTTAAGCCTCAATTTCTTTCATCACATCAACTTGACTCAAAATTGAATTTACAAGAGCCTCTGGTAATCTTTTTTGATTTCGCACGTAATCTCTTACTTGTAACTCGGTTAGTTGAATCATTAAAGCTTTTTTTGTTGTTACTGGTTTACCGCGTTTCCTATTTTCACCCAAAGGAACATCTTTTGCGTTTCTATGCCATTCAAATCCTCGATAACGACAAGCAAGAACCAAAATGTGTTTGCAAATATTATTTTTTCTCCAATATGGGCATGTGCATTCACTTTTAGACCATTCTAAATGAATAGTAGTCATCCAGATTTTGTCAATTAGATATTAAATTGAATTATTTTATTAGATACAATAAAAAAAAATTAGATACATAAATAAAAAAATTAGATAGCTTTGAAAATATAAGCCTTACTTAAATAGATCTAAATCAAAGGATATTCGGGTCTGAATTGTATGCATTTGTTTGCATGAATTTTTACATTAAATTATTTAATAAAATTTTTTTAAATTCTTTTTTAAGAAAATAATCAACACTCAGCTGCATTATTTCAATCATATTCAACAAAATTACAATACGCCTTGAATATCGATTAATTAGCAGACTAAGTTTGTACTTAAAAATTGCATGATTTTTTCAAGAAATAAATCTAGGAAAATAATTTGGCCTCACTTTAAGATAAATGATGAAATAACAACCTAAATATGATTTAAATTACTTAAGCAATTTATTTCGTAGA
This sequence comes from Brachionus manjavacas, assembly GCA_019054805.1. Classification (NCBI taxonomy): domain Eukaryota; kingdom Metazoa; phylum Rotifera; class Eurotatoria; order Ploima; family Brachionidae; genus Brachionus; species Brachionus manjavacas. The sequence goes on from JAHQIY010000009.1 coordinate 172,742, forward strand.
TAATAATTACTTAAACCAAAATCTAAAATGGATCCCTTTTGTATTTGAAAATTTCAATTTCTTTTTTTAATAAATTGATTCCTGCCAGCAATGCATGATAATTCAAATTAATCTCCTTCTAGAATTTCCTATTTATTATACAATTTCTTGATGCAATTAGGGAGAGAAAAAAAAGATTTCAGATATAAAATGTTAAAATAAAGCTATCAATATAAGTAATATAATCTTTTTTTTAAAGTCTAACGCCAAACTTTGAAAAATATTGCGCAATTGAAAGCATGCAAGATATGGCGCTCAGAAGCCAAGCTTTCTTTATATTATATTCTCTTTTCATCCACTTATCAAATGACCAAAGCTAGCAAGTCAAAATATAATGGCACGTGGGAGATATGGTTCTGAAAATTATTGATAATATGGCATTATAAAAATGATCTATTGCGTTCAGTTAAACTACTTTATCTAAAGATTAAGATAAGCTAATTAGCTTTTTTGAAGATTTTTTTGATTGTTATAAAGTTTGACTTTAATTTTTATTTATTTAGTTGTGTAACATGCTTTGGATTAACAGGTCTTTGATGCAAATGTTAAGCTAAAAAATTGAAGAGGTGTAAACATTATGTTTTCAAGAGTCGAGATTAATCATATAAATATTGGTCGGAGTTTTATTTTATGAAGATTAGAAATTAGTTTGAACTATTCAGATAAAACTTTGAATTGTTCGAGCCTGAAAATATTTTTTTGAGGAATTTTTTAACAGATAACAAGCGAAAAATTACTTGATATCTTATCGAGTTTTCTAGGCATACAAAAAGAGAGTTTATTATTATTTTTTATAAAAGACTTTTTATTCACTTTGGTAATAAAATAATATTTCCAAAAAAATTTAAATTTCGTGTTCATTAAATGGACAATGTTAACTTTAGAGAAAATTTTTATTTACTCCTTATTTTAAATTATAAGAAAAATAAAGTTTTTTAGTTTCAAGGCTAGTGTCCATCCTTCAAAAGACCGGCTATCATCTCATTCATGTAAATTCATTATTAATAAATAAATTTAAGAAACATAAATTTACAAAAGCTTAATAAAATTGTTTATGTTTAGGTATTCAAGTTAAATGATTCAAATTTGACAACAAAATCCTAAAAGATTAAATTAATGTTTTCGAAAACTGAATTAAATGTTGAAAACTTCAACAATTGATTATTTTGTTACAAAAAAATACATTTAAAAGAGAAAGTTATCATCTTTTCGGAAATTCTATGTGGAAAGGAATAAAGAGTATATTTTCAAAAATTTAATTTCATTAAAGCTTTTTGCATTAAAATTGAAATTTTAGAGTCGAAAAATACACTTCTAAAATATTTTCTAATTTTAAAATTTCAAATTTTTTTTTGTTAATTTGGTCATTCTTGTTTAATAATTTTTTTAGTTTCAAAGCTTTTCTATGCGAATTGTAAATTCATACTCTTTAGCTTTATTCAATTCATTTAGATATTCGTAAATTGCTGTGTGACAACAATGACCAGATTTCAAGCCATGTAGACCATTGGAAAAAAAATTCCCGGATTCAAAATATTGTCTATTTATTTAGCCTTTGGTGATAATTGTCAGATCTATTACTTTTATTCTTTATTTCTAAAAGATAAGCTTCTGCAAATTTTTTTTTACAAAGAAAATAATTAAATAGGTGTTTAAAGATACGATTGAAAAATTCTTGAAGACCAAACAACAATTTACCATGAATCTCAATGAATCCAGACGAGCTAGAAGAAGAAAGTTAATTAGAGAGCAAATTTTTATCATCATCTAGAGAAAACCCAAGTAGAATTTTTTTGTGAAGAATTTTTGGAAAGATAAGCAAAGCAAGAGTAAGCAAATAAATCAAATTACTTAATATCTAACCGAGTTTCCTAGGAATACAATACCAGAGTTTATTTATTGGCATAACAGATATTTTTTATTACAAAGAAATATTTTTGTTTCTAAACCTTTAACTGATTGAATCGATAAATAAAAATTTTCTAATAGAACTAGCTGCATTTAAGTATTTGGGAGGTCATTAAATTTATCTTATTAATTTGGCCATGCCTTGTTTCGAAAGTGTTAAGACCAATACACCTTCAATTAATAAATCATTAAGATATTTATTAATTTGAAATTAATGTGAATTTTGCTAAGAGGATATACAAAGGAATTTTGTTTAACATTTGGCAGAATAAAATGATTTATTTTTGGTGCATTTAAACATGGTATAAATATTGATTGTAGATAAATTTTGTTTATAAAAAATAAACTTTCGGTTTAGATTTAATATTTTAGAATGCCTCCTAAATTCGGTGGTGGTGGTGAAAAATGTGCTCGATGTGCCAAGACTGTGTATGCAGCTGAAAAGATGTCAGCGGCTAGTTTGGTAAGAAAGTAAATTGTTAAAATAATAAATAGACTAATTTTGTTCGAAGGAGTGGCATAAAGGCTGCTTTAAATGCAAAACGTGTAATACTCAATTGAATTTGAATACGTACAAAGATTTTGAAAAGGAGATTTTCTGCCGAGGCTGTTTCGGTGATAAGCTGCATCCTCATCAAAGAAACCGCAAAGAACTCGAGACCAGTCATATGGTGAAGCCCGAATGATTTTATAGTTTTTTTTGTTTTATTTAAATAGTTTTATTAAAATTTAAAAAATAGAATTTAATAAATAGTTTTGAATATTTATTTAAAAGGGCTTTATTATTAAAAAAATTGGAGTTGAGGGGGATCGATCCCCTGACCTTCCGCATGCAAAGCGGACGCTCTACCACTGAGCTACAACCCCAAACTATAATTTTTTTGAAAACAAAGAAAATTTATAATATTTAATTTTTTATTATTATAATTTATAGAAAATATATGAAATATGTATATTTTAAGATTTTTATTAAAATTTTTTCCCTTTGAAGTCTTTATTCATAATAAAATGATCCTACTTGCTTGGTTAAAATCTTAGAGATTGGTCATAAATAAAAAAAAATTTAATATTATATATAGATTTTTTTTTCATTCAAACATATTAATTTACTGGTATAAATAATCTTTTTGTCAACAAAAACATGCCATTTTTAAAACTTTTTACAAATTTTAAGTTAAATATTCGATGCTATTCCTTTTTCACGCATGAAAACGTTTTTTTATTAATTTTTTATTATTTTTCATGATTTCTAGAAAATGAATATTTATTTTAAAAAAAGTCTTAGTTATATTTCGTTAATCGAATTTTTAAAGTTTAATTTCGCTTTCAAAAGCAGGAAGCTTTAAATTTTAAAAATTTGAACTTAAATCAAGTTTTGTTATCTCTATTTTAAAATTTTGATTAAAAATCACCTAAATGTTCTAAATATCATTTTGTATTTAAGTAAATAACGGATCGGCAAAATTAAAATAAATTATTAATATTAAAATTTGGTTTAATTTTTTGTGTTTGAATTATAAAATGTATCCAATGTTGAAATAACATTGAAAAAGTGCCATGTTTCAAATATTTTTTTCAGTTTCAAATAAAAAAATAATTTTAAGTTAATATTGCAAGCATTGAAAATTTTTTTTTTATAAATTTTGACTTTGAGTTTATGTTATGATGATTAAAGATAATATTTGTTTAAAAACTATCGAGTTTTTGTTAAAATGCATCAAATGAACGTCAAAATTCAAAATTTAAAGAGAAAAAAATTAAGTTTTTCGGGTCTTGTCGGTTAGGTGAAATATGGTTCACCTATTACTGGAACAATTCTTGTTATCAGGTTTTATTAACAAATAATTACATAGAAAATTTAAAGTTGGCGGAGTAGGAAAATTTTTGCGAAACAGATGAATCTATGTTCCCCAAAGTCAAAAACTTGAAGGTTAAAAAATTAATTTTAATTTTCTATAATTTTTATTATTAATGCTGAAAAGCAAAGATTTAAGAAGAGAGCGCATTTGGGTATTTGGAATTATGGAAAGAGTAATACCAAGTCAATCAGATCAGAGCAAATGCTATTTCTAAAGCTCCTTCAAAAATAAAAAAAAAACAAAAAAATTATTAATTAATTTTTATAGGTTTCAAGAATTAGGCATTCATTTATTAAATAGTTTTATTCAATTTGTTCACATAATTTGAAATTTGTTCGCCAAATTCTATTTTGAACAAAGAAATTGGGTGTTCACAATACCACAAAACCTGGTAACAAGAATTTTTCGGATAATAAGTGAACTATGGTTCACCTAACCTACCAGATCCAGTTTTTCAACGATTAAATATAAACTTTAATCTAATGAATTATTAATCAATTTTTTTTTATTTTTTTAATTTTTGTTCATTTTTTATTTTATTTTATATTATTTAACTTTTTTTTTAGTTTTTTCATGTGTTTTTATTCTGAAGGAGCATTTGCTCGGTAGAAAATAAATAAATGGATTGTTTAAAAGTTAAAAAAGAATTTTCAATATTTTCAAATTTTTAAATAAAAATTAAACTCATTCTATCTCACTAATGAGTTTATTTTTATTTTAAATTGTTTTTGTTGTGTTTATCAATTTCAATTTATTTTCAATTAGGATTGTAAAACATTCTTATATTTCCAAAACTCATGGATCGGAGGGTTTTTTTTACCTTTTTTGTAGCTTTTTTTCTTTTTTTGTTCAATAAATTTAATCATTTTGGTAAATCTAAAATAAAAAAATTATTAAAACTAATTAATTATATTTACAAAATATTATTTTCATGCAAAAAAATAAACAAATGCGTCGAAAAAACACACTCTGTCTTTGGTCCTCCGTTTTTAAGTGTTGAATAAAAAATTTAACAAAAATTAAAAATTGTAAAAGTTTTTACGTAGATCCAGGCTTCTTGAATGCGTCGACAGTTTTTCATACATGAGAAGCATCATTTTAATGAATGAAGGTGAAGAGAATTTAAATTTGAATTCGAATATAACTTGAATTTATGAATATGAATACTGGGAAGTAATTTATGGAGAATTTCATAACTTAAAAGTATTACATAGTGATATTTAGCCTTTAATAAAAATCAATTTATAAGCAAATTATTTGATTTCATTTTATTCAACACAATTAGAATCTCTAATCTTTGGCCTTTATGATATAAAACTTAAAAAAAAAAGCTGCCATATTTTATTTATTGTGTCAGTAGGGCAACTCTAAACCTATAGGAAGCTTTTGTAAAATCTTGTTTCCGGTATCGGTTTAAGAATTATTAGGAAGCTTTCAAAAATCTTAAAAAAAGATTCTAATTAAGATCTAACTTCATTTAGCTTATAATTCAAAACAGATTAGAAAAATTAAGATTAAAAAGGAAAATCAGGAATTAATAAGTGAATTTAAAAATCAAAAAAAATTTTTTTTCAAAAAAGTCTTTAATCAAAAATTTTATTTAAAATTTTCAAGTTCGAGAAGCTAATAATTTTCATTTTTCATTGATGTTATATTAGTATATCTTGTTTTATTTTCATAAATTCGGGATGCTTTAACAATGTTAAAAATTCTAATAGTAGTAGTGGTAGTAGTTATTGCTGCGACACCTATAATGTAGAGTTTCCGAGCCCAGTACCGCCGATTGGCCGTGTAGAGCTGTAGCAGCTGATTTCATTAAACGTGTCTAAAGCCATTTTAAAACTAGCGGTTGACTGAGGTTTCACCAATACTTATTTCAATGCGGAACTACTCTGTTTGAGAAAAATACATGTCTGGCGTTTACTGCAGCTGCAAAATAGTTTCTAATTTGAGCTGGAAAACTTTCTTTCTAAATTCTGATGCTATTTTCTCTGAACGCCCCGGCAGGACCCTTGTCATCCGATCTATTCTAATAAAATCTAAAACTATTAAATAAAGACAAATTGTATTCTTGATTACATTCATAAAATTTTTTTTTTAAATTTTAACATTAATTAAAATAATTAATAAAAATCTAAAATTTAAAATTTAAAAATATTAATCGATATTGAGTTGAAAAATTAATTTTATTTTCATGGTTGAATGAACCAAACAAATTATTCTTAATTTAAGTTTTGTTATTTATTATTTGAATGTCAACAAAAAATATTTTTATTAGATAAAATTTTAAATTCTTATTTGAAATTAATATTTGATCTGATTCATTTAAACTTTATTAGGCTTTTGTTAATGAGACTATTTAAAGTTTTCCAGAGGGGTTGTAGCTCAGTGGTAGAGCGTCCGCTTTGCATGCGGAAGGTCAGGGGATCGATCCCCCTCAACTCCATTTTTTTCGAATATTTTAACTCACTTATTTTGAAATTAATTTTTGGTTTAATTTCAAAGTAAATATCAAATCGTATCGTAATTCTTTCTTCATATATAAAAATTGCATTATAGTAAGAATTTACAGTTAAAATTAAAAAATAAAATTATTTTACACTTTATATATACTCGAATAGTTTATTACCAAAAACTAAGTGATGAAATCGGTTCAATACATACTCTATTTTTTTGAAAACAAAGGTCAATTAAAATAAGATATTTTGGTTAAATTAAATTTAATTCAATTTTGACACTCAAATTTGTAATTAATTAGAATTGCTTGTCCAAATTTAAAAGATTATTTTAAAAAGTGAAAATTTCTAAAGCAAAAATTATAAAGTGCATTTTATAAATAAGCTTTAATAATTAATAAATAAACCTAGCGAGATTGGGATTTATAAGCTCAAATTTTAAAATTTAGCAACCTAATCAAACATGGGATATTTACTAAGAATTCAAATGAATATAAGTTCGAATATTTGAAAAATTTCAAACTTAAATTTATTGATTTAATCATACTTGAATATTGTAAAAATTTGATTTTCTGAATAAATTTTATGTTCGAATATGATCAAAAATAGTGATCATAATTTTTGAAAATATTTTTTTAGAGCTTGAAAATTAACAAGAAAAAAATGGAGTTGAGGGGGATCGATCCCCTGACCTTCCGCATGCAAAGCGGACGCTCTACCACTGAGCTACAACCCCTTATACACCAAATATCACAATGAAAAAATTTATTAAAATTTTTATTAAAAATTTCGTTTAAAATACATTCCAGATTTGTTTTTCAAAAGCTAAAATGTTGAGGGGTTGTAGCTCAGTGGTAGAGCGTCCGCTTTGCATGCGGAAGGTCAGGGGATCGATCCCCCTCAACTCCATTTTTTTATTTTCTAACCAAAACCCTGGCAGGTTTTTTGTTCAGATTATTACCAAATTTTTTACCTATTAAATCCAAATAAAACAATTCTAAATTCTCTTTTTTTACTGATCTAACACACTTGTCACACATCAAACTAAAATGGTCACAATTTTTTTTTTCATCTCTTTTTGTCTGCATCAAATAGACTCTTTTGAACACATTTTCCGAATGAATTTTGTAAAAATTTTCCAAATCCACTTTTCTTTTTTCATTTGAATCCTTTGGATTTTTGTGCCTCTTTCTTTCGTCTTGTCTAATTGTCTTTGACAAATTTTGCAAGTCAATATTATTGTTATTGACATTGGAGCCATATCTAACTGACTGATTGAGTTCTCTTGGATTTCTTTTTTTCGTTCTTTTGGGCTTGAGCATGTTCAGATTTGAGCCAGTGGAACTTGTCATTACTGGTTGTATGTCATAAAAGTTTATGCTTTGAAAAGAAGATGTGTTCAAGTGCTTTTCGACCATAACTTGAGGTATCTCCTTGACAAAAGTACGATCTAGGCTATTTTTTTTTCTGTTAGGTCTTTTTTGGCGAATTTTTACTTCCTTAAATGGCCTGACACAATTTATGAGTGAATTTTTGGAGGCTCCTGATGAGAAATAATTTCTTTGCAGCGAACTGGTCTGTTTCTGTAAATTATAGTCATTCAACGACTCTGAACACTTTTGGCATTTGCATCGAAAGTTATTTCGGTTATCAGAATTTGCATTCGATTTTATCTTTGGGTTCTTGAAATCGAACTTATATTGACTTATGTACATTTGATATTGACTTTTTTGCACGGGTGTTATCATCTTTTCCGTCGGGGGACAGTAGCCAGTTTCGTACATTCCACCAAAATTAAGACAAGCTGAAACTCTGCTGGAATCGTTGAATCTTTGTCTCATTTTCAAGTAATTTTTGTTTAATTAAGAAATTGATTTTTTCTCTAGATTGATAAAATAATAAGAGATGAACCCATAGAAACATCAAATTAAGAATAAGATTTTTAAATTTAAAATTTGTAAATTTGGATGAAAAATCGAGTAAACATTTTTGATATTTTAAATTAGTTAAATTTGGTAATTAAATTACTTTCCGAGCAAATGCCACGAAGAACTAGCTTCAACATTGATTCTGATCAAGCAAAAAATCTAATCAATATAAAAATAAAATAAATAAAAAATTTTTACTATGTTTTATTTTTTTTATACAAGAAAATTAGCTTCTCCTTTTTTTAAAAAAATGTTTATTTTTAAATTTAAATTTTTGTATTGAAAATAAATTCTCTAATAAATATTTGATTCAAAAACTAGGGTAGTTTTCAGAAAAAGTTTGATGGATCTAAAATCTTAAATTTATTTATATAAAAAAACAAATGTCGCATCCATTTTTAGCAACAGGTTGAGTACAAAACTACTGACAATAATTTTTAGCATCAATCCACTCCATTTGTATGTGGGTAATCTCATTATATTTAGTGGTATCAGCACTCTGTATTTGAATGCTGTTAATAATTTTCTTGATTAAAGAAAAATAATTTCAATCATTATTATTATATTTATTAAATAAACTTTTTATTCGACATTTTATATTTAATTTTTTTGCATCTTTTTAGGCAAATATAATCCTACTTTTTTTTTGAATTCTTATTTTAAATAGGATTCAGTATAAAAAGGATATTTTATTAAAAGAAAAAATTAGAAAACAATTTAAAAATTAACAATGATTAAAATTATAGCAGTATTAAATTTTATCCATTTGATGCTTTGTCAATAGCAGGAAAAACCATTGCCATCTCCAGAATTTGGTCGAGTATTTAACAATTCAATAAAAACTAGAAATTTTAATAAAAGTTTTTCAGCATGCACAACATTTATGGTTAACTGGTACCACTAAATGTTATGCAATTGCTGGCATGCGAATGAACTGGATTGATGCTGACAACTATTGTCAATCGTTTGGTGCTCACTTACCTATTACAAACAGTGCAGGTGACACCAATTTTTTTAGATGTAAATAAATTTTTAGATTTTAAATCTTAAATTCATCAATTTTTTTTTTTGAAAGCCAAATTAGTTTTTAAAAAAAATTTTTATTAAAAAGAATCTTTATTTTAAACATTTCAAATATTCAATATTTTCAAATTAAGGGTTTATAGGAGGAAAATTCATGAGTCCTTCTTATGAAAATTATAATGGTATCCGAATAATGTCATGGAGTGGATACTTCTTGGGATTGTATAAATCATTAGAAACAAATTCATGGAGATGGATTGATAACAGTTCTTTAGCTTATTTCGATTGGGACAAAACTTATTCGCCTCCCCAACCACAAGGAGGTCTTGAATATTTTGAAGTTGATTTGTATGAAATAAATCAAAATAAACACAGGGGCTGGCATGATTTGATAATGCTTGCATATAGTTTAGTCCTATGCGAGCTTAAATGCTAATTTTTTTAAGTAAAAGCAATTAATTTAGAAAACATAATTAGTTGATGAATGGATATCCTAACAAAAAGACAATTTAAATTTTTTGAGGATTTTTTAAAGCTCATTTACTTTTGAAATAAATTTAAAGTTTTTCTTATCGCAACTAGGCTTTCTATTTGATTTGGTTTAATTTTTTGTGTTAGAATTACAAAATGTATCCAATGTTGAAATAACATTGAAAAAGTGAGATGTTTCAAATATTTTTGGATATGACTGCGGAAACCTAGTTATAGGTGCACGTAGTCAAAAAAGTAGCCCTACTTAAAGGTTTAGTTAGATAAAGCTAGGGAGCCCTACTTATAGGTGCAGGTAGCCAATAATGTCTAGGTAAACCTAGTTTTTTTATTTTTTTAAACAGAATTAAAGGAAAAAGACAATTTTATATGTATAATATAGACTTTTATTAAGAAAAAAGCTAATAAGAACATATTTAAGATATTAAAATTAAGAACATAGATTTCAAAACCATTTATCCAGTTTATTGGCTTTAAATTTAGAAATACCAACACATTTGAAATGAGTCCATTTATAACAGTAATCAAATGCTATACTATCATGATTTTCTTTTCTAAGAAAGAAATATAGCTAAAAATCAAAGAAATACACTCATGCATCGGTCTGCATTCAGTTATCCAACCTTAAAGAGAACTACTAATAGTCTCCACGTTATTATTAGTTTCATTTATAAATGTTGGTAAACCTTTGCGATGATATTTAACCCACATTTCACAACAACTTAGCCAGTTTTTTTCAAAATATTCTTTTTGTGCATCACTAGTACCTGCTTGCAATTCACCCAAATTTTTTTGAAATATGTCTTCTGAATCTGAGACCATTAACTTGTATAATAATTTTTGATTTTTTTCTTTAGTAAATTTTTTATTAAAAATTTTAACCACATGAAACCAACAAAAAAGTACACGTGCATTTGGAAAATGCTGTTTTAATACCTTAAATTCAGTTAAATCCTTATCAATCATGATAGATTTAGTTTTGCTAATATCATTATCCCGGACGAAACATTCTATTGCACTATTGATAATATACTCTCTTTCGTATGCCACTTAAACAATCGCAACAACTTGTGCATGATTGTAGTTATCTTGCACAGTCATCACTAAACAGGGATAATTATTTTCATTTAGTCTATACGTAGTATTACAAAACAACGTACAGATCGCGAACAGATCTTTCATTCTTTTATTTTGATAAAAAATCATTACCACATCTTGCTTACCACTTTCATCATGTTCACTGTCACCAATCAAAAATAATCAATACCATCTTTAATAACTTGGTCATTGATTGCCTTTTACAAAAGTTTTATGTGTGGCTTCTTTAGTGGATAATTCTTCCTAGTCTTAGCACTATCAAATTTAAATTTTTGTTTAAGATTATGCAAATCTTTGGAAAATATTTTTTTCTACTTTTATTTTCCATGTGCTCCGCTACTTTGGCTACTTTTGAGCCAGTTTTTAACATATTGATAACTTCATGTTGTTCATTTTCATCCAATTTACGATTCTTAGCGTCATGATCAAACAATTCCTTAGAAACTAAATGATTATGAGTTTAATTTAATTTTGTTTTTCTATACTTATCTTGTTTTTTAGCATGATTAATTCTTATGATTGCTTCACACCCATTTGCGTTATACCGTTGAACTGGTTTTTCTACAATTTCCACGGCTCTTAACAGATTCTAATTCCTTATGTCTCTTACATCGGAATTCAATATATTTTAATTTGTTAGTTGCCTTACCTTGACTAACTTTATAATAGTTGCTATTTCTTAGATTAAAAAGTTTGAAAGTGTCTTCTTTTATTTTTCTATATGCATTTTCAAATTCATTATACTTTGCAAAATTCTAACCCAATTTTAAAAATTTTGTTTTACATTTAACTATAGTCTTAGATGGCACACTTTCATTATCAGACATATCCGAAGATGAATCAGACTCACTACTGCCTGATTCAATAAATTCGTTTTTATCATTAGACATTTTAAGATTGATTATAAGTAGAAATAAATTTTTTGATATAAGAATTAAAATAGTAAAGCAAATAATAGTTTGTTAACACTAGAAGCACCAAAACGAGTCAAAATGACTTGTTTTAATAGAATCTAATGGATAAAAATGGATAATAATTTATTTTTTGGATAAATCTATTCAAAACTTAATTTTTAATTGAGTAAAAATAAAAATTTGGCTAAAAAAAGTATCTTTCAAAAATTTTATCTTCTGAATCTGAATTTTATCTACTGAATTCATTCCTTTTTGAACCAATTTTTCGTCTTTCATGTAAAATACGCAAACTTTAATTTTTGCATTTTTTAAATTTGCTTCTAGTAGTATATACTTGATTTTATACAAAGGAAATTTTTTTTATTTGAATATAGTTAATTTAGAAAGCTATTCTTATTTTTATGCTGAAAAAAAATTGTGCTCAAATAGCAAAAATTGACTTATATTTTAGCTGCCAAAAATCGAAAAAGAGTCTTTTGACTCGTTGGTGCTTCTAGTGTTAAGACATTTTTTTCAAAAAAAGTACTTATAAATAATATAAATTCATAGAACAAATGATCAATTAAGAAACATAGGTGCATTAATAAAATTGAATAAAGATGCACCTAGCCAAACCTATTTATTGGTTTGATAAAATATGTTGTCTAGGTACCCCTAGTTATAGGTCTAAAATTAAAACTAAACTCGGTGCACCTTTGTCTAGGTTAAAAGCTTAGTTTTGTTTTACTTATTTAATTTATCAAGTTGAGTGCATATAGTAGGTTTGTCGTCTTAGATCTTTTCCCTAACAAAAGCAGCTGCTTAGTCATTTGGCCTTCCATTGATTGAATATTTTTCCTTTCCGTTAATAAATTAAAACTTTCTATTCCATAATACATTATTGGTCCTACATATGTTTTGAACAAATAAAAAATCAAAAGATTTATTTAACTGTAAAGACACGAGATTGATCTACATATTTTAGTTTTTGGTCGAGTTTAATGCCGTGTAAAGCTGGATTTCGTTCGAGAGGGATTAGTTCGTTTTCAATTTTTAGTCCGATCCAGTGTTTTTCAACGTTAATTTTCTTTAGGCCAGCGCTTGTAAAAATCGTGTAGCACGTTTTAGTCTTATTAATTGTAAGTCTTCATTTTTTGCATTCTCAAAAATTTTAGTAATGGCACTATGTAATACTTTCTTAATTGTACGCTTTAATCTGTGTGTGAACCAGATGCATAGATCGTAGGCAAATAAGGCTATATTAACGTAGGTTAATAATGTTTGTACAATGTCGGTAAAAAAGAGTATAAAGATGGTGGGAAATAGGAAACTTCCTTGTGGAACCCCTACTTTTATCGATCTTGACGAAGATAGTAATCAGTTTTTTAGCTGTTGTTATATTTTCTAATTTTTAGCCCATAGTAATTGATGCTTCGATTCGGAAATGGTCATTAGTCATGTCTTGACTATTTAAGACACTGAAGTCGGTAATTTTGTCAATTAATGAAGCTGAAAGTAAAAATAGATCAAGAATTTCAAAGTAATTCTTGTTAAAAATATTGAAAGTAGGGCGCTTATCACTGATTACTGAAAAGTCTAACTCATTGATTTTTTTATTCAACATTATACCGTTTTCATTTTCCTTTACGCAGCCTATTTGCTTTGTTCTAGCGTTTAGATCACCACCTAAGATGTAGTTTTTACATTTTTTAAACTGTTTTAAAAAGCTCAAAGTTAAGAAGTACATTGGGTGGATTATATAGACTAAATACAACTAATTCTTTTTTTTTTCCTAAATTTAGTTTTATACAAAGGAGTTCGGAATTGAATTCCTCTTAAAAAAAATATTGTATAAATTAAATTTCTTCTTTAATCAAAATAGCTACTCCTCCTCCATACTTGTTGCGTGTTTTAGTTTAGTCCAGCATTTGAAATCACGCACTTTTATCGGTTTTGAACTGTTGGACCAGTCAAATTTCTAACTAATTGTTCTGATTCTTTCGGGAAGGAAACTTTTACTCGTTTCACACCGTTTTTAACTTGACTTTCTTTGTATGTTTCTTCAGAAATTTGTTCAACTTTGAGACCATTGATTTTAAAAGCATCGAAAAAGTCTCGAAGTAATTCCTTTTTGAAATCTTGTGTGAGATAGTGAAACCTAAATATCGAGTATCTCCTTGTCTCCGAAAATTTGTTTGCATCTTCGATCTTAAAAAATGAACGTTCAAAGACTTTCAATACGGTAAAGGGTATTTTGTTCGAAGAGAAATTGTAGATTGCTGTAATTTCTTTAAATTTCGAGTCTCTGAGAACATATTGGAGTTGCTTAAAGATTGTTTTGTGATTTACAGGTTTCTCCAACTTTTTAAGATTCAGTTTGACTGAATTCTTAAAATTCCAACGTTGAATTTCGCTTTGGTACGCTAGCGAACTTTCCATTTGAAATTTAGCTTTTAAATCACGTAATGACGCTATAAATTAAGAACAAGATTGTTAAGCCACAAGTCGATTTTTTTCTTTTTTTTTTCAAAATGGAATAATTTTTATATTGAATGGTAAACAAAATCACCATGTTTAGGTATAAGAGTCAAAGTTTTTCCTTTTTAATGCACATAATTAATCTTAATTAAATTTACTCTTAATCTTTATTCGAATTAATAATTAAAATTAACAGAAAAATGGCAACGTTTTAACACTTAAATGTAAAAAATAAAAATTATTCTCCTCATATGTTTTCTTCGGTTCATTAAAGCTTTTTTTTTGATTATCATTTTACAGTAAATTAATTATAGTGTTGTCATTTTACCGTGAGCCCGAACAAAACCACAAATCAAACAAAATATAAGACTCCTTTAGACTCATTTTAAAATGTTTCTCAATTAAACTTTTTTGTTTCCTAAAAAGAGGACTGAAAAGAGGGTCTCGGAACCGTCCTTGAGTTAATCTTCAAAATTATTTTTCATAAAAAAAAAATTATGGAGAAATTTAATAGAAAAAAAAAAAAAGCTGCCTAAAACCAGGTTTGAATGTACAAACAATTTATAAATTATTTATCAGGTAATCAAAAAGATTTGAAAAAAGACGGCGTAACTTACCGGGCAGATCATCGCCCTCAAAAAAGTACTATGACGAGATCTAAAAAAATTGAAATTCATTTTTTTTATTCTTTTCAATTTTTTAGGATCGATATCTTCGATTTTCGAGACTTTAATGATGTCATAATGAACCAATTTCTTTAAATCAGTAACAAATGATATAAATCAACAAAATATCAAGCAATCTCAAAACATTAAGATTGTTTCGAATAAATAAAAAATATTTAAATCAAATAAATCAACCAATTTTTTCATATTTAAAAATTTTGTAATAAATATTTTATAATAAATAAAATTATTTTTAAATAAATAAATGTATTTGTAAATTTTGGCAGTATTAGAAAGTATTAATTAAAAAAAAATATAGAAAATGAGTAGAGACAACCAAAACCAGACTTGTTTTTATTTTCAAGTCTTAATTTAAAAATGAAAAAATTTAAAATTGTGAACTTGACTTAAGACTTATGATTCAAAAGCAACTCTGACCAAATGTCAAATATCGAATTGTTTCTATCATTTGTTTTGTTAAGCATATACAAAGATTTATTTGATAAAATAATTAAATTAAAAAAAGAAAACATGTTTTTTGTAAAGATAAATGAAATTGATGATGCGAGTGATTTTTTCATACGATTTTCTTAAACATTTTAGCGGAGATGTAAAAAAATGGATGATGCAAGCAATAGAACGCGCTTTTTTATAAAATATCAAAATTTTTAATTAAAACAATGCAATGTGATTTTTGTGAAATAGTTTTATTTGTTAAAAAAAATATGAAAATTTACATAATGTTGTAAAAATGACCAATGACCAAAAAATGAAACCAAAAAAAAATAGAAAATAGAAAATATTATCTATTGAAATATTAAGTTTAAAATTATCCAATAAAATATATTCAAATAAAAATAGTCTTTGTTATTAATTTATTTTTAAAATTATCAATTTGACCAAGAGAATCTCACTACTGACCTTCCAAGGCATTAAACCAGACCCAAAATTGAAGAACAAAGACCATTTAAATGAAATTGTTTGGAAAATTTCGCCTAAAATAAATATTTTAGGAAAAATAAAAGGGTTCTAATGGAGTAACACATTATCATTAATAAATCAAAAGTAAATGTTTTTGGAATGATTATTATAATTTAGGAGATTTTTTTTTTAAAGAAATTGAAGAAAAGATTTTTTGGTCTTTTAGACCTTTGATTTTGAAAAATATTGATTTTAATACAGCGTTTAAAGACGCTCACTATTAAAAAAAAAATCAACTCGTTCGTCACTTTTCTTCATTATATATTTTAAAAGAAATAGGAAATTTTTTTATTTGTTTTTTTTTTATATATGCTATTTATATATTTATGTCTTATATTCTAATTTTATTCTACATTCTGTAATTCATTTAATTTTAATAGATTAAAGAATATTGAGGAATATTGGTTTTAGATAAATTTTTTTAGAATGCTTTTTTGTAAGAAAATGTTTTTTTAATAAATAAAATTAGAAATTTAAAATATGCTACTTAATTATTTTGAATTAGATTTTTAAGAAATTATTCAGTTCCCTTTAGATGGGAATTTTCAGTCAGTTTGGATCCGTATTCTCTCTTACCGGAATTGCGAATTACATTTTTGAGGTTCTGGAAATAGGTGCAGCGAACATCTCTTCCATAAAAAAAAAACAAAAAAAAACAAATTGAAAATGAAATTATTTTTATTTGAAAAAATAGAAATAATGTAAATCTTTTTTTTATTAGCATGTATTTCTTGAATTCAAGAAAAAAAAAATTTTAATTTTTTTTCAATGCCGAATCTGACGTAATTTATTGAAATAAATAGTAAAAAAAATACGAATTTTATTTTCCAATTTTTAAAGAATAAATAAAAATAAATATTTTGAAACAAAAAAAAAGAATCTAAAGGCATCGAGGGACGTGAGACGCAAAGACTAATTCCTTTAGACACCTTTCATATTAATAAGCTGAAAACGTGATCGAAAATGTTTTCTTGAAAAGAAATAAAAATTCTAAATTCTTTTTTCTTTTTATTAAATCTTTAACATCTAAATACCTGGAGAATTTATTTTTTAAAATCAAAATTTATTTACACAATTATATATCATTTTTAGTTTAATACATGTCACACTTCAATAAAATTTTTTTTTGCTATACAAGCTGAAATGAGCTCTAAATTTCACCACCAATTTAGATAAATATCAATAAGTTGTTTTAAACATTTAATCAAACAATCTCTAACAACATAAAGATCCTCAAAAATCAGAGAAAAAAATTTTATCAAAAAATTTTCTAAGTACTGATTTTGGTATCACAATCAAAATTAAATCAAATAGGTCTAAAATCTTTAAAGCATTCTTTCAAAAATCAAAAAACTAAATGATTTCTTTTTAGTCAACATATTTAGTTGAGGCAATAAGTATACATAATAATCTATTTATTTGTATTTAATTTTATCGATAAGAAAGCTAGAAAAGCAAAACCATGGTAATTTAAAATATTATTTTGCTTTCTTTTGAAGTGGTGATGGTCGGACCTTGAATAATAAGAGGCATAACATTAGAAGAAGTTCTAGGAAAATTAAACTCTCGGAAATAAATTTTCTATAATTCTAAGAAAGATTCGAGTTTTTATTCTAAATTAAAAAATTCATAATAAAAAAATACCTATAATTATCCTCTTAATTGTTTATTTTATAAATAAAAATTTATTTGTTTTACAAAAATTTCTATCTTGTATTTGAATTAGATTTTTAGAATGGATAAAAATTTTAAAATTAATATGCCTGAATTAAAAGCAAATGGGCCAAAAATTGTCATTAGAAAATTCTCCAATTCATTGCAAAGTCATTTTTCACAGCCGATTTTAAAAGAATTCTTTGCAGAAACATTTGGAACATGTTTAATGATTTTGATCGGCTTAGGAGCTCTGGCCCAAACCAAATTAAGCTCCATAGATGACAAACACTTGTCTGATTTACTGTCACCAAACATTCTTGCCGGCCTTTCTTTAGCCATTGCAATTTTAGTTACTGGCAAAATAACAAGTAGAATAAAATTGAATAATTATTTAAAAATTTTTAATTCCATTTTAATTTAATTTCTCTTAAAGAGGCTCATTTCAATCCGGCTATATCTTTGGCCATGTTATTGACCAAAAAAATGAAGTTAATTGAGTTTTTAGCTTACACTTTGGCCCAGTTTATCGGTGCTTTTTTGGGCGCTGCACTTGTGTTTCTTGTTTACTTTGATGCTATTTCAAACGCCAAAAATAATGGATCCTTAACAGACATGTCAACAATTTTTGTTACTTTGCCAAATAAAAGCATAAGCCAAGTCGGCATAATTGCTGACCATATTATTGCGACTGCAGTTTATTTAATCTTAATTTTAGCATTTACTGACAAAAAAAATTTCCACTTTTCACCAGAAGGAACAGCATTGATGGCCGGTGTCGCTCTTTTTAGCATTTGTTCGACTTTGAGCTATAATAGTGGATCGCCATTGAACCCTGCCAGAGACCTTTCGCCAAGAATTTTTATCAGTTTAGTTACTTGGAATGTCCAAGTGTTCTCTAATGATAATTATTATTTTTGGACGCCAATTGTCTGTCCCATGATTGGTTCGGCAATTGGAACCGGAGTCTACTCTCTAGTTATATCAAAGAGTTTAAAATAATTTTTTCTTTAAATAAATCTGTTGAGCTAAAAATACTTTTAGAAGATAAACTTATTTTTGTTTTTAATTAATTTTATTTTTTATTTGAATAAAATCACATTTTTAAAATTATCTTTTCTTTTCTTAGAAAAATAGCTTGTGATTTCTTAAAATATTTAGAATGTCATCCAACGACGCAATATTAATTGAAAATGAGCATTCATTGAATTCTCGTTTTGATCGATACCCTGAAGAGGTTGAAAATCTAAAGTAATTAATTATTTACTTTGAATGAGGAAATAATTTAGTTTTTAAAAAGTAAATTCACCAAAATTTTGAAAAAATTCAAAGCAGAGAGGAAATCAATTAAAGAATTTATTGCTGAGTTTTTGGGCACTGGGATTTTGGTCTTTTTTGGACTAAGCGCAGGCGCTCAATCAAAGTTTATTTCTAAAGATGATCCAAAATCATCAGATTATATATCACCTCATTTGGCTGGCGGCATTGGTGTTTCACTTGCTGTTTTTCTAGTCGGAAAAATTTCAGGTAATTTTATTTTAAGCATATGTTGTTAAATGAGTGAATTCTAAAATGGTCTTAAATTATTTTATTTTTGAAAAAAAAATTTAATGTTTAATGACTATTAATTTCATTTAAATTTAAAAAAATTTAAAACCTTATTTTAAGATTAATTAAATTTTTGTATTTTTAATTTTTCAATTTTTTCAAAAAAGACTTTTTTTTTTTGATAAAAAAAAAAAAAATCAAATTATAAATTAAATTTTTAAAAGAACGAATTATTATTTATTATTTATTATTTATTATTTATTATTTTAATTTAAGTCTTTGCATCTTATCCAGAAATTCAAACATAAGTGCTATCTGAATTTCTAATTTTAAATAATTTAATACCCAGGGTTCTAAAAATTCCTTACCCTTTAAAAAGTTGTAATTTTTACAGACCCTGGTATTCAATGACAAAATTGATGTATTTTAAAAAATCATATTTATTCTGAAAGAGCTCAAAATTTTCTACACTGTCGTATATTTTTATTACTGTAAAAAAGCCATAAAAAAACTTTTTTTCACTTGAATCGTATGTAGCCCCTAGGATCACTTTAAACCCAATTTTTTTTTAAATAAACTAGATTCTTTTAAATTTTCATATTTTTTAAATAAATAAATCTTAAGATTAAAGAATTCGATATTGGGTATTTTTAATTTACCCATTTTTTTAATTGACTGATTGTTAAGAACAACTGCTAAATTTAAGCTAATTCAATCGAGCTAGAAACAGATCTGTTTTACTAAAAGAGATGATAAACTGTCTTTAAAATTTTTTAATTATTTTAAATTTTACATAAGTTAATAAATATAGTTTACCTTAGAACACTAAAAATCAAGACACTAAGACTACGTTCAGTAGGTTTAGTTAATTGTATAAATTCAATTAATTGTGAAATAATAGAAATATTTATTTTTTAACTATATTTAGAATTATTTCTTGTCCAAATCATAAACTATAGTTAGACATATCGTTTTAATAACCTTCGTCAGAATTATCAATCTTAATGTTTATTTTTAAAATTTAAAAAAGTTATTTTACCAAGAATTTTTTCAATAAATTTCAAATAATTTTAATTTCAAAATTACAAATTAAAAATTAAGATTTCTTTATTTTTTTGTTTTAATAATTGATCATTTCATTTTATGAATACTAAACTCTTATTACTTTTTTGCATTCAACCATGAAATTTTAATTTCACTTTTAAAGAAAAAAAGTTTTATTTATCATTTTTTAGATGGGAGTCTTCAGTCTCATTTTTTGTGGATTAATTTTGTCAGTTTGAATTGCTGTAATTGTCTTATCTGATATATTTTTATAGAAAAAATGGAATTTCAAATGAAACCCCCAAAAATTCCAACAACAATCATCTTACAAAGATAAATCTATGCAGGAAAAAACTTTTTCTACTTAATTTGGATTAAAAAAAAATTTTACGTAGAATTATTTTTTTTAAAGTCTGTAAATTAAATTACAAAAATAAAAATAAATTTTGAAAAAATAAAAGATTGAAATCACTAGTGCTGTATTCCAGAATACTGTTTAAAACAATAAGCCCTTTTTTTGGCCTTTATTTTTAAATCTAATGTCTTAGTCGAAAAATTTTATTTTTTATTTTTACAGAAAAATAATAAAAAATTTAAAATATATATCATTAAATTAATCAGCTTAAAAATCTAATTCTAATTAAATGTTTATAAAGGAGCTCATTTAAATCCAGCAGTTTCTTTTGGAATGTACCTAATTAGCAAATTGAGATTTATTCAATTTTTGGTTTACATGTTGGCGCAGTTTTTAGGAGCTTTTATGGGTGCCTTGTTTGTTTTTATTCTTTATTACGAAGCCCTCGGAAATTACGAATTCGAACGATCTCTAAATACTGCGAAGATATTTACAACCTTTCCGAGTGAAAACATAGGCATTTGGACAACGTTATTCGATCAGACAATAGGAACTGGCTTTTTGGTAATGGTAATCTTTGCTCTAACAGAAAAAAAAAATTCAACTTTGTCTCATGGTTTCGTAGCGTTATTAATCGGACTTACTCTTTTCGTACTGAGTTCAACCATGGGATACAACTGTGGTGCTCCAGTGAATCCGGCCAGAGACTTTTCACCTAGATTTTTTGTCTATATTGCTGGCTGGGGAAGTCAAGTATTTACCAATGACACTTTATACTTCTTAGTTCCCTTGTTCGGGCCTCTTTTGGGAGCCGTATTTGCTTCAATAACTTATGTTATTTTAATTTCAAATAACCTGAATTAAATTATTTTTTTCTCTAAATAAAATATAATTTTATCATCTTTTTCTTAATTGTTTTATATTCCTTTATTTTTTTCTCAAAATAAATTAGACTTTGATTATTGATAATGTTCATTTTGGAAAATTTTAAAATAAAATATGTTCTTTTTTTATAATCTTTATTAAAATTAAAAGATACTTGACTCTTTTAAAGACTTCTTTTTAAATATTAATTCTTAAATGCCCAAGGGGTTTTTTCGACCCCTTTTGATACTACTTTTCCTCTTGGCTTAATAAATTTAGCAATTTTTGACATTTATTTTCCATAAAATTAAAATATTAAGAATATAAAAAATTAATTCATTTTTGATTGAAAATGTTTTGATTATTTTGTATAAAAAAAAAGTTATAGGTTAAGACCCAAAGGTGTTTTTTTTTTATAGACACCAGAAATATTGTCTCTTTTTTTGTAAAATAAATTGAAATTAACCAAGCCAAGCTAATTAACCATTTTGAATTAAATAATTACATTTACAGATTACACTTTTTTGAACCATATCTCGACGAAAAGAATCCTTCCAAGCACTTGGACTTCTTAAAATTGCAGTAAATATAAAGAGGAAAATGTTTATTTTATTTTTTTATTTGTTTTCATGCTGAGCTAGAACCTCTTCAGAATAAATTAAAAAAAAAATTAAACAAATAAAAATAGTAAGGTAGCAATTACACAATGGAGTTGGGTATTCAATATATCATGATTCGAAACCTTCTTTGTACTCTTCTAACAGTCTGACAAAAAATGGAATTGAATGACTCAGTCCTTTCTCAAAATTTGATAATGATGACTTTATAATGATTATGAAGATGAAATGGAAACAACTTATCAAATGCTGAACTTGATTGAGATGAAGACTCTAATAATGAAGAAATTTAAAAAGCTAACACAGAAAAAACTTAGAAAAAAGGAACGATATGGGTAAGATTGATAAAAATTATAAAAGAAGACTTTTACCGGGTTTCTTTATGCAAGAAGTATTTGCAAGAGGTATGCTCAAGTGTTCCTCTCTAAGAAATGTGATCAAGAATTTGTGCAGTATGATTGAGAAATTTTAGTCAAAAAATATGAAATGGTAAATAAAAGCGTACAGCCTAAAACTCTAATTGCTCCAGTTTCTTCTAGAAAGTTCTAAGCAATGAACCTGATTCATCTCTATTATCTGAAAAAAAGTGTCACAGTAGACTATGTAATGGAAATACTTCGACAATTTTTATAAATAGATTTGAAAACCTACTCCCCTACACAAGGACCAAATGTAATTATTTTCCATTTTTCATTACAGATTTCATTTGCTCCTAGAGGAGAAGGTTTTCAAATATATTTAATAGCAATTGTTTCCATCAAAGACTTGGAATTTTGATAAATTAAATTTTTTTAGAAATTTTGTTTTTTTTTTACTAAAATTTGAATATATTTTTTTACAATCTTAGATTATTATTTAAATTTAGTCAAAATTTTTTAGATTCTTTAATCAATTAAAGATAAAATATCTTTCCGTAGTCATTCTCGAAAAATAAATTGCACAATTAGAATTTATTTTTTAGAATTCTTTCCATAGTTACATATCAGTGTATTTAAAATTATTAAAATACTTTGAATATTTTGAATAACTTTTTCTATTTTTTTCTCTATAATTATTTAGAAATAAAGTTTTGTGTTACCTCAGATTTATAAAAAACTTTTAAATTTTAATTCATTTACATTAATAAAAAACCCTCATATCATTTCTTTTATAACCTGAATATAAAAAAAGCATCAATTGATTAAAAATAAGAGCAATTTAAATAAAAAAGACTCAAATAATAAACAATTATAATACTCATAATCATAATAATCGAACAATAGTATGGTCTCATTGATTTATTTAAAAAAAAACTGAAATTTTTTTTATTTATAAAAGATCAAAGTTCAATAAAAATGGATCAATTTCCAACTCGTAGACCAAATGTTAAATTATCAATTGACTAAGCTCAATTAAACTAAAAAAATGCTGCCTTTAATTATGGGATGTTAGTGTTTTTTTTTTGAGATGATTTCAATCCTTTTTAAAATTAAAAAAAAAGCTTTTTTCAAGTAAAAAAATTTTTAATAAAATTAAAAAAAAAGAATTAAATTTTTCTGTCCACTAAAAAATATTTTGCTCTTTTTTTTATTTGCCAATTTTAAATTAGATTTGGGTAAATGATTAGAGATATTTAGGACAATTTTATCCAGCTTATCAAATAATCTTAGCCTAAGTTTATTTTCTTTCTGTTTCTGTTGCATTCTCTTAAACATAGCAATCTCATAGATTGTCACTGCAATTCAGACGTGGATAACGCCTTGCTATTTTATTCTCACAACCAATCTTTGACCAATCTGGCTCGATGACACAACATGCTGTTTTGATGGAATTTTTTGCTTCATCTTGTCAAGATGATATCTATCAATGGCTGTCTTAAACCTCAATTTTCATTTGGGCACATTAAATTGTTTATATTTAGCATCGCTCCTTTTTTTCAAATGGAGACTTAAAAAAGGTTTTTTATTTTTTTAAAAATCTCATGATAAGCATTTTCCCAACCAGTTGATTTTCTAATGATTTTTTTCGAACCAAAATTAAATCTTTTGAGAAAGATCCGAAAAAAATAAATTTTATTGTTTTAAATAATTTTATCAATGTAGCGATCTTATTTTTCCACAATCACTTTTACATTTAGAACATCAAATTAATTGTTGCTAATTTAAAAATTTGAGACATCATTCTTTTTTACATTTATCTCGTATTCTAATCACTTAAAGTCTAGAAAAAATACTTTGAATCATCATCACAACAATAGCTCTTGAGCAAAATGATTTTCTAAATTCATTTTCTTTTCAATTTGAGTTTACATTTGAAATTTCCTAAAAGGATATATTAAATATTTTTTTATTTTATTAGCAAGATAGTCTAATCTAGAAAAAGCTCATGAATCAATGAATTTTTTCTATCTCTTACAATGTTTTAAAATTTTTTTTTGATAACAAAATAAAACCGGGTGTAAATCACCAAAATTTTTATAAAAGTGAATTTTTTTTCATATACATTTATTCCTAATTATCTGAATTTAACTATACACCCATTTTTATCTAAAAAAAATTTGTCATCACCTTTGAAAAAAAAAACAACCCAAAACACCCAAAAACAGATTATATAGAATAAAATTAAAAATAGTAAAAATTTATTTTTAACCTTTTCCTTACATTTGATTCACTTTAGAAGATCGTTGTATAGTTGTTATAAACATTTAACAAAATATAAAAAAAATAGCAAAAAATTTATTTAAAAAACTAATTCAGATAGAAGAAATCTGATTTTATTTTCAGATTCCTCAGGATAGATTACGTATAAAAGCAATTTTACATTGTGGAAAAAATGGAAAAAGGCAAATAAATCAGGGTGTATTGTAGAAGAGCCAAAATAGCTGTTTTTTCGATTTTTAATGGCAAAATCAAATTAATTAATTTATAAAAACTACATTTTCTAGTAGATATATTTTTGCTCTATTCAAAAATATAATGTGTTTGGGGTATATCTGGAAAGTTATGAGGGTGTTTTTGGGTGTTTTGGGTTGCTTTTTTATTCGAAATTTAAAGGTGATGACAAAATTTTTTTTAGATAAAAATGGGTGTATAGTTAAATTCAGATAATTAGGAATAAATGTATTTGAAAAAATTTCACTTTTTTAAAAATTTTGGTGATTTACACCTGGTGTTGTTTTTTCGCAATCTTGATGGGCGCATGTTTTAGACATAACCAAAAATCACAAAAAAAAATAGAAATTTTTACAATTTTAATATTTGAAATGACCGCCTTTGGCGTTGTAACAAGCCAGAACTCTTTTTGGCATAGATTCAATCAATTTTTTGACAAACGATGTGGATGTGAATTTAATTCAGTCACGGACAAAGTTTTGAGGAACTTGCTTTTAATCTAAGAGCCCAGGACATAAGAAAAGAGATTGTTTTAAATTAAAAAAGGCAGTGAACAAAGTGGGCAAATAGAAGCGGAGTAGATAGACATGGACGGTATATGCGGTTTAGTGATCATGGAAATGGAAGAAGACGATTGAAAATTACAAATAAAATAAAAAATAAAAAATTGAAGATTAAATGAATTGATTGATAATTGGAAATGATGTGACATTTTATTAATAAATTTTAGCAAAAGCAAGAATCAAAATTGAGATTAAGCTTAAAACATGCTCTGAATATGATAAAATTATATTAAATGACAATCATATATCCCAACCCCTCAAAGATTAAAAAAAAATAAAAGTTGGTTATCTTTGAGCTAAAATATCTCATGTTCTAACACAACTTAACTAATATGTACACATTCTGAAAGCAATTATAAATATTTGTTGCAGAATCAGATTCTGGACAATTTTTTGGAAATTGACTTCATTAATTTGAAACAGAGAAGCAAAAAAATTGACCAAATAAATTTAAAAATTTTACCTGCTGATTCACAGCCTATCGCCAAAAAAAACTTCTGCAAAATTTTGTATTTCGCTTTGATTTCCACTCTTTCAGCTATCAGTGTCCATGACTCATCGGATATCCATATCTTTCTTTTGTGTTTTACAAATCCCAGAACCTCCTCTGCTGTTTTGCAATAGGCTTCTCGAACTTCTAACCATCTTTTCTGTATATCGGACTCCTCTAGGTGTTCAAATTTTCGGAGACTCTTTCTTTGCTTTGTGCTGTATTCTGCTTTGCGTTTGCTACGCAAATCGAGTGTGTAAGCGAATTTAAATACTTAGGAAGCAACATCAGTTCATCGATTGGAACACACAGAGACATTAAGAATATACTTGCAAAAGCAAAGAGTGCCTTTCCTAGACTCAAACCAGCATGGAAATTAACCAGCTACAGCAAGAAAACAAAACTTAAACTGTACAACACTGAAGTAAAATCGACATTGATGTATGGTAGCGAATGTTGGCGGATATGTAAATCTGACTAGAAAAGCCTGAACGCATTTCACGCTGAAAGCCTATGGAGGATCCTCGGGATACACTGGCCTGAGACATTGTCAGTCCAGTTTATCCCGAGAATAAAAGAGTATATAAGAATAAAAAATAGAAAAAGCTTAAAATTGAATAATTTTAAGCGTATTTAAATTTCTAAATAAAAGTTCTATTTATAAATTAACTCTACAAATTTTTTTTATTTTTTTATGAGAGTTAAGACCATTTTTTGAGTCGAGTTAAACAATCAAGAGATTATTGACAAAGAAACAAGATCGTGTGATATATGCGGTACGCATATGAAGAAAAGACGCTTTTGGGCTTGAATGTATAATGAATGGGTAAAAAAATGAAAAAATAGTGACGGAAGTATGAAAAAATTGTTTTTTTTATTTTTATTGTCATTTTAATTAAATTGGTGTCAATTAAAAAATAAAAGTGTTTTTTTTTTAATTTCTATGTAATTTTTATTTTTTGTGGTGTTTTTAATAAAATTGGGGAAAAAATTTTGGGGTATATCAACTAATTTTCTCTTTTTTGCTAGAGGAAAAGCTAAATTAGTAGTAGTAGTAGTAATTACTGCAACTTGGAGCTAGTCCAAGCAAAGCTCTAATGAGCTATAGCAGTAGATTCATTGTGTTTTGTCATCCAAACGTCAATCTTAGCTTTAAAGCTGTTAAGAATAGTTGCAACTTATTCCAAATATCAACAACTCTGTTAGTAAAGTAATTAAATCGACGACTACAATTCTTTACTCTTTCTCGCACCAAGTTCTTGGAGTTTCTTCTGAGATTATACCTTTTGCTGTCAGGCCTAGTGTTTAAGCTGTAGTTTAAACCATTTCTGAAATTCACAATCTCCATATTGTGCACTAGTTTGAACATTTGGATTAGATCTAGAATTTATTTTTATAAAATCCTGTATTCATTAATCTAATTCATTTTTAATTGTTTTAAAATAAAAACTATGAAACTATGCAATTTACTCTAAAAAAAAATTTATTTGGACTTTACTCTTAGATTCTAAAACGCGACTTAACAGTAAAATATTTAAATTTTTTTTTTAACTAAAAATAATAAACGCTACTACAACAAATATTGCTGATTACTATATATAAAAAAGATAACAAATTGTCAACATTTTTTTTCTGTAACGAGCTTACACTTGTTTAGAATATAAAGATTAAAAAATAAAATAAATTAAAAAAGAAAAAGTATTGTGAAATAGGCTAAAATTAAAAATTAATTAAAAGAATTATATTGACATGTAATAAGTTAAATAGAAGAATACAAGAGATATAGCTTAAGTATTTATATAATAAAGGATCTATATTATGAAACGTTAATTTTTTAATCTTGATAATTATTATTCTTTGGGTTCTTTTCATTTTTTAACTCAAACCGAACTATGAGTTAGAATGAGCTATCCAACAACGGTAAAGACATTACAATAAAATTATTATTATTTATCTGGATCGGCGTTGCGTCAAAAGTCGAAATTGCTACTCCACATTCAAAAATTGCTTAGCAAAAAAATCTTAGAAAGATGGTCAAAATAAATTAGCCATTAATCAATTAATAATAAAACCTAGATATATAATTAAAAGCGCTAAAAAAAATTTTAATTAAAAAAAAGAGAAAAGATCCCGCCAATGCCACTCTATTTGCCATCATTAGCTTAAAAATTATCTGAAAAAGAAAATATAAAATTTTTCTTTTTGAATAACTTTAAAAGCGTTTTTATTTATATATATTCTTTTTTCATGTCTTTCAAAATAAAGCCAATTTTTTCAATAAACTTAATAAAATTTTAGTACAGAGTTGGTCAAAAGTCAAAGTTAAAATTTAAATTTAATTTTTTTTTTCAGACTCAATGTAAAACTTTAATTTGGACTTAAAATTTTGATTTATTTAAAATAATTAAATAAATTGTTTTTGTTGCCTTTTAAACAAATAATATTAATGAATACTTTATAAAAATATGAACTTAGTAGATAAAATGTATTAAATGTACTATATAAAACAATTATTTACTAGATAATAAATTTAACGCCTAGATAAAATTAATAACTAATAGAATTAATAGACACATTGAGAAAAAAATTAAATTTCCAAATAATTTTCGATAATTAATTGTTTAAATTTAAAATTTAAATATTTTGAATCGAAAAGTTAAAGAAGTTTTGAATTTTAAAAAATGTGTGACTTTAAATTTTATACTTTTTTCATTTTTGAATTTTTTTTATGAAGGCAAGCTTAAATAATAGAGTTAAAAAATGCTCTTTTAGTGGCAGATAGTTCGACTTTTAAAAAAAGAAAGATTTAAAAATTCATGGAATTTTACCATAAACAATGAAACTGGAACTAATAAGTGCAATTTGCGTCAATATTTATGATCGCATGATAATTCAACAGCATAAATGGAATATCATTTAAAATCTAAACATGATATTACTCGACATTAAAAGATAGATCTCCGAGAGTAGCGTGACAGCTACTTATAACGAAGGCGAGGAAGAACCTGATGAAAAAATTCAAAAACAACTAATCAAGATGAATTCCATTGCTCCCTTACAAAAAAAAGTTCGACAGAATAAACGATTAATTAATTGAATTTAATCTAACGACAAAATCTAGTCAAAAAACAAGAATTTAAAAATATTGTAAAGAGCTAAATTCTTGAAGTATAAACTCCCATGTAGAAATACAATTAGCACACATTTTCTGCCTAAAGTAGTGATTATTTCAAATAAAAACAAAAAATTAATTTCTTTTTTAAGTATTCAATATTGTAAAATGGTAAAAAAAATATCTTGACTCAGTGTCTGTTTGCTCGATATCCACTGACAGTTGCACGTCAAATTCTCAAATGAGTTACCTGGGAATTAAATGTCACACACCGTAAACATTTACCTATAATTGCGCAATTATATCTGAGGTTATAAATACAATTAGATGTAATTAAAGCTATAAAAGGGGAATTTTTTTAATTCTATTATTTTATTTTATTTTATTTTATTTTATTTATTTTTTTTTTTTTTATCTGAAGGAGCCTA
This sequence comes from Brachionus manjavacas, assembly GCA_019054805.1. Classification (NCBI taxonomy): domain Eukaryota; kingdom Metazoa; phylum Rotifera; class Eurotatoria; order Ploima; family Brachionidae; genus Brachionus; species Brachionus manjavacas. The sequence goes on from JAHQIY010000009.1 coordinate 202,103, forward strand.
TGCTCGAACAGAGAAGCAAATAAATAATAATAATAATAATTCTATAATTACATGTAATTATAGCTGAGATTATGCGAATTAATTTAAAAAAAAGACATTTAAATTTCAAAAAAATATGTAGCAATAATAACCTAAGATCTTCAGGATATGCCACCTGAATCAACTGGTTAAGTCAAATTTGGCAAGAAATTAGAGGAGGTGATAGAGGAGGGAAAAAAAAGAACAAATAATACTATAAGTTTATAAAGCGTCAATCATTTCTTTGTTTATTAATTTTAAAAAAATTTGCATTTTAACATTCTTAAAACTAATTTTTAATTCGAGTTTTTCATTCTTAAAATAAAATGTTTCGATTTTAAATTTTTTTTCTTTTTTAAAATTTATGAGCGTAATTTTACATGTATGTTACACTTAAAGTCTGGCCACTACTTTAGGCGTAGTAATTCTTTTTTAAAAAAAATATTTATTTAATAAATAAGAGTGAATCAAAAAAACTAAAAATATAGAATAAGTAAATACAATTTATAGTGAAGTTCTTAATGCTCGATTAAGAATGAATATAAATAAAAACTAGGAAGTAAAGCTCAATCATTCCACAATAAAAATAAATGTTTACTATACTATTATTAATTGACTGTTGCAATAACCGTTATAAACTGTTGTTTGATAGCGGATCTAAAATCATTGCTTCTAAATATTTATGTTATCCATAAATATAAATCTACTTTTTAAAATCAATATAAACAAAACTATGGAGAGTCGGTTATATACCGTAACATGTATTTAAAGATGACTTTAAGCTATTATTGGGCAATTATAGCTAAGCTTTCTAAAATAATTACATGTAATTGTATTTTTCAAAAATGAACCTAAAAAAGGTATAATTGCATGTCCTAATGCCCGCTCTCTAGGTAATATTGTATTTAATTAAAGGTAAATAATTACGGTAAAAGACGAAAATATTCTTTTAAAAGACTAGAATCCAAATTTCTTTTTAATAGATAAAAATAATGATGCTGAATATATCCATTCTGTAATATCTACTGTCAAAATAGAGTATAAAATTTAAAACAATTATTAAATTTTGATAAAAAAATTTTTTCAAAAGCTTTTTTAGTTAAAGGCAATAAAAAGAGATTGGTGTGCAAATATCAAAGCAGCAATCAATCTACTCCCAGATAATATTATCTAGTTACCGTGTGCTGACTCCAGACTAAACTCATGTTAAATGCTCTAAAGTAAATAAACGGCGTTTAATCGCGCGATTATTAGCAGCTTTGGACGCGTTTTACGACGTTATTAATCGTTCTTTAAACGAAATCGAATTAGGATTAGTTAATTTTTTTTAATGAATATTTTTTTAGTTTTAAATATATTAAAATTGAAAAAATTATATTAATTTGCCAATTCATTTATTAAAATCGAAAAAAAAAACGGAATTCATTCAAAATGCAGCTTTTTAAATATTATTTAGAAAAATTATTTTTTAGACAAATTTATAAAAATTTTTAATTAAAAAAAAGTTTTTCATGAATATAATATTATTTAAATATTTTAAGAAATTAAGGGTTTAATGATCTACTCATTACTTTTGTTTGATAACCCACCCTTGGCAAAGAATGCGTCAAATATTATACGCAATTCTTTGTCTTATTTTCTCCCGGCAAATTATATTTGTATTTTGGAGCATCTTAAATATAAAATCTTTAATAAACTTTTATAATGAAAAATTTCAAAAATATATGTAAATTAAATATTTATTAAGAATTATATTGTCTTATTTATAATTATAAAAATAGACCAAAATTAACTATTTTTACTAATTTGAGTTTATTAGAAATTAATTGAAAATCTATTTATTAAATTAATTCGCTTTGCAACTGTCTCTTAAACAAAGTAATAATTAATAAAGAAAGAATTTAAAAAAAATTAATTTTCAAAAAAACCTTTTAATAGTTGAACTCTTATTGGACAGTAAAAATCTCGGATTGAATGTGTTGACTTGAATAAGACGCAATTTTTAGTCTCTCCAGATGTAAAGTGAAGATCAAGACATTTTGCTGATCATATGTGAAAAACGATATCCGTAAACATCAGATAGCAAATCTACTCCATAGTATACCTTTAATAAAAAAATTATTTTTAGTCACAAATTCTAATTTTTAAATTACAAAATTTTTATTTTCCTTCAATTGCGATATATTTTCAATTTTTTTTCAATTTCATCAAGATTTGGTCGTTTAGTTATTTCACGCTCTTTTGTGTGCTTAATAAAGTCTTCAAAAAGCTGAAGAGTATTCACAGATGATTGCGTTGTATCGTTAATCTGGTTGAGGTGATTGCGGACGCAGGCTCTTACTTAGATCTACCGAAACTACTCTCTGGCTAACATTTAATTTTTGAATTTCGTAATCTTTTGAATGTAAGTTTTTTGAAACTATCTTAAATTTTTTAAAATTAATGAATATGTTATGATATTTGATATGAGAAAAAAAGCAAAAAAGAAAAGAAAGAGAAGTTGCATGAAAGAGAGTAATGAATTACAAAGATACTTAGTGCTCTAATTTTTTTCGTTTGATGATTTTATTTCTTTTAAATACAACCCAACCTTAATTTGTTTGACCTTTTTTCCTCTCCTCTCTCTCTATTTATCCTTTTTTTTTTTGGTTCTTTAAGTAAATGTTCCTGTTTCCCTTTTGAAAGCTTTTCCAAAGTTTTATTCAACAAATTCTTATATAATAGAGTATAGTAAAAGAGAAAATCGAAAAAAATATTTTTGAAGGATTTTAAAATTCATAAAAGTTAGAGAAAATCAATTTTGCCTTGTAAAAAGATATCTCCAGGTAAATAAAGACTCATTTTTTAAAAAACTATCTATTGAATGCGCTAAGTATTTTGATAAATTTTTTCAAATTGTCGAACTAACCGATGATTCATCTATGTTTGACTTTTTAAACATTTAACGGCACTCTATTGTAATGAATTACGAAGGACAAATGGTCATGTCAATGACTGACGATTTAGAAGAAATGGACTAAAAAAATTACTAGAGTTTAAATTCCAATTTAATTTGACTTTATTTTTGCTATTTTTTTAAATAATACTAAAAGATTGACAATTTTTGGATAAAAATTGATAAATATGAGCTAAATTTTTTCATATATTAATTTCAAAAAAAAATAAAGACTATTAGAAATTGTCATAAAACGGCGCTAAACTTAATGTTATGATGCATTAATACCCATCAAAACTTAAATGCGTTTACACGTAAAGAAACAAGCGTTTATTTTTTTTTTCGTTTTTTTTGTTTATTTATTGATCTTTTTAGCCAAAAATAAATCATTGAAAAAAACGAAAAATTTTATATTTATTAATATAATTTACTAATATATTTATTAAATATGTTATATTTGGGCAAAAGAATACCTCAATGTGTAAACAATTAGCACATTTGGAAAATAAAATGCATATAAATGTTACCGACTATAAATCGAGGACGTCTTTTTTGATAATTGAGCACATATTTGCAGGAAAAAATCGCGGGTTGGTTGATTCGGTCAATCTGGTCATGTATAAAATCGAAAAAGAGTTCGAAAATGGTCAAAATTTTTCAATAAACTTAAACTACTACTAACAGTCTCAAATCGACTTTATGTGTTTATTGAGATATTTGTCAGGGCAGGATTGAGTCATTCTGTTTCATTAGTTGTCAAACTAGTGAAAGAATAAAGAGAAGGTTTTGAATCAAGATTTATCGAATATTCAACTCCATTGTGTAATTACTATTCTAAGATTTCCTCTCTTCCTGAACTCTCAAATATTTAAAAATGTTTGAAATTGAAATCATTTTAATTTTCATTAAATTTTATTTTAATTGAACTTATTTATGATTTTTTTTAAATCTTGAAGTAGTTTTGTAAGGCCTCAGAAAGACAAATAAATGAATAAATTGCTTGAAACTCTAGATAAGGCCAGAGCTTCTTCAAAGTAAATGTTTTTGTTGTTGCTACCAATTTTTTGGCTAAAACAGCGGTTCTAATAAAAACGTAACGCAAAAAAAGCCGCGACCAAACAGCGGCCAGCGCGGCCGTCCGTCCCGGTCTGTTTGCGGCTCCGAACCGGCCGACCCAAGCCACCTTGTCAATGGGTTAGTTAAAAAAATATTGTTCAGTAAACAAATCAGATAGTCAGTATTTGATGATTATTTTATTTATCTCTTAGAGTCGACCGGCAAGGTCGCTTAGGTCGGCCGTCTAGTAAGGTCGGACGGTTCGGACGTGTTGGACGCCAAAGTTACTGTTGGCCGGCCGGATCGCTGGCGTTACGTTTTTATTAAAACCGCTGTATATAAATTTATCAATTCATCATTAGTAGCGGAATAATCGTAGGAAATCTAGGAGACTAAAAAAAGACGATCAATCTTACAACACAAACTGTTCAGACCGTATTCGGTTTTGATTCCATAATTTGACCGGCAGAATTTTAAAAAATATTTTTTGATCACCAAGTGGATGTTATTTATTTATTTCCTATACCGAGCAAAGATTAAAAAAAATAAAGTTAAATAAGATAAAATAAATATTAAAAAAAAATAAGTAAAAGTAAAATAAAAATTAAATAGCTTAAAATAGAAAAAATTTAAAATTAGATATATTGAAATAAAGAAATACAGAAAGAAATTTTAAATGTTTGATTGTTCAGGGAAAAAAGAATAAATAGTTAGGTAGCAATTACACAGTGGAGTCGGGTATTCGAGATATCTTGGCTCAAAACCGGCTTTATATTCTTCAGCCACTTTGAGAACAGAGTTACTTAGAACAGCCCTAACATGTTTATGTTCTAACATGATTTTTAATGTTTATTCGCTTGAATTCGACCGGTTAAGAAATTGAAAAAAAAATAAATTCTACTCAATTCATTTTCCAATTAATTTATTGTAACAATTTTTTTTTATTTTGATCCTCCCTTTACCAATATTTTTTTGAAATAAAAATATCGGTGAAATAATATTTAATTATCAAATTTGTATAATTTTTTCAAATATATAAACAAGCAAATTTTTTGTTCCTATTTTAATTTTTTTTATTTAGAAATAATAGATTTTAAATTCCGAAATATAAAAAACCAACACTGATAAAAATATTTGTTTAAAATTTTAAACGACTTACTAAAAGTAGATTTCTTTACATAATTTAAATTTTTATTTTTTTTTGGATAATTTTAATTATATATAAATATTTCGAATTTGTGAATTGATTATTTTTATTTCCAAATTTTGTAGAATTTGAAGAATTTAACTTAACTTTTTCTTTTTTTCTTTTTTTTTATTTTGCCTATGAGGCTTAAATCAATAAATAATAATAATATAATAGTAATGATAGAATAAGAAAAAACGAGATTTCGGAGCAAAAAAAGTTAAAAATAGAAAATGCTAATTTAGTTAAACAAAATTTAAACAAAGTTGTAAAAAAATTTAAAAGCTTGGTTTCATCATTTGATGTTTGTACTAATTGGGGTAGTACACATGATCTAAAAGAGTATATTTTATTTAATAAAGCTGTTTTTGTTTCTTTGTCTTGTGTTCCAAGTAATGGCATAGATTACCGAGTAAATATAAATTTAGTATATTTGAAGATCCGATCAAAAAACCCCTTGAAAGAAATTACTATGGTGTTAAGTTAAGTCGCTTATTTTTGTTAGCAAACTCAAGATTCTTAAAAGGATCACTAACCTTAGAACAAAAATGTACAAGAACTGAATTTTTTCCATTTGATTCAACAAGATTTGTTTCGAGGATAGAACATGCATGTGCTTTTTTATTTTATTTTTCACTCGAAAAGCCAAACAACCAAAAAAATAAAGATAAGTTATATTTTTTGTTTTGTTTGAAAAGCTAAATTTAGACTTTATTGTTGCAAAATCCTATATTCATTAATCTAATTCAATTTTAATTGTTTTAAATAATTAATTAATCTCTCATATTTTATATTACTATAATAAAGTGATAGATGAAGATAGTTACTTTAATAAAAATTTTATTATATATTTCGATTTAGATGATTCCAAATCATGAGAAACTTATCACTAGAAGCTGTTAAAATAAAAAATTTTGTTTTGATTGTTTTTTCATTTATTTTTGGAGGTAACCTTTTTATTATTTTTTCATTAATGCTCTCGAATTTGGCACTTATCATATGAGCCAGCATCCCAACATAAACATCTTCAAAAATGAATGGTTTCTTGTACTTTGAGGCATTAAACAGTTGAACAACTAAATCATTTGTAATGAAATAAGATAAACCTTGGCAAAAAGGATGAAAATAATTTTCACTATATTCTTCGAAGCTAACATAAAATTTTGATTGTTTTGTTCTCTTTGGTTTTGGATTTCTAATAAAATTTCCAAAAATAGCATCATGAGTTTTATTATTAGATTCTTCTCTTTCCAATAGATATTTTATGACACTTTTTGTGTTGACCACAACATCGTCATCAATTTTGAGTACATATTTGACTTTAGGGCAAAAATTTGTCACCCATCTAAATCCCATTATTGTCTTTAGGGTAAGATTTCGATAAGAATCTATGAAATTTTCTTGCACAATGTCCGAATATTGCTCATATTCCTTGCTTATTTCTTCATCAATTGTTTTGTTTTGCGGATCTGCTAACAAGAAAACAACCCTCAGATAATTTTCCAAAAGTGACTTCTGTGCCCATGTTTGCCTAATTAATTTTCGTTGGTCAAAATTCTTTGGCGAGCTACAAACAAAAGCTATTACCAAAAGATGAGCTTGATTTTTTCCGCAAATTTTTAAGCCTGGATTAAGTATGTAGTCAAAGTCATGTGCGTAAATTTCTGTCTGAAAATCTTTTGTATATTTTTTTGGTGAATACGTCAAAATAGCTGAATAATCACTTTTCCAAAAGTAAAAATTGGTGACTAAAATGACCAAGATGCCGATTACTAAAATACTCAAAAAAATAAAAAAAAAAATTTTTTTGATCAAATCATACTAAAAACTAATTTTGTGGTAATGGATTTCATCTTTTTAAACTAATTTCTAATGTAAAATTTTTGAAGCGATTTTTTAAAAATTAATCAGCAGTATTTTTTGGAGTTACTGATTTGTGGGGAAATTAAGAAAAAACATTTTCAATGAGCTAGTCAAAAAAAAAACAATGAAGACTTTAATAAAATATTCTTTTTCAAACTTTAATTTAAAAAATATGGTCTTAAATTATTTAAATTTGTAAAATTATTCATCTATATTAAAAAGATGTGATGAAAGGCTAGAAAGTTAAAAATGCTAATGTAGACTTTTCAAAAAGATTTAAAAATTTAAAATTTTTAAAAAACTATTTTTAAGATCAGTTAATTATGACTTATCCATTCAATCATTATTTTTGCGGGTTTAGATGTGAGTATGGGTTCTAATACCTGCAGTCGAACCCATTTACCTCAATTTTTTGACTCCAGATCCTTACCCATTTTTTTGGATAAAATTAAAATTAAAAAATTTGAGTCGTGACAACAATAAGCCAACAAATGCTGATTGTCGGAAAAGTTTTATTGAACCTGAACATAAAGGGTCTACTTGACCAACATACTATCAAAACTTTTTATGATACTAGTGAAAATTTTCAGCATACCCATTTTTTATATCAATATAAAAATTTTTCATAAAAATATATTAAACTTAAGTCAATTTAAGTAAATGTTTAATCATCAATGAACTTTCTCATTTTTCCAGACCACCAAGCTTGTTCACAAAATTATTAGACACTTGTAATTATCTTATCTTATTATCACATTTTAAATAAAAAAAAAATTTAAATTGCGAATTTTAAGATAATTTTTAATCTCGTCTCTATCTGTAAAAAAGGAAGGAAAACTCTTTATCTTCTTCAAAAAATTCTCATTTCGAATGCTTTTTGGTGAACTGTTTGTACTAGCTACCCGGAAATGATTCAAGTGAAGACTTAGAAAAAATAGTATTAGTATGTCAATCAGATTTTAGTTTCTTATTAAGGTGTTTGGTATGTTAAAAATGCAAGTATGGTGGGATGAATAATGGGTATCGTGAAAAGTTTTGCTAGTATGTTAAAAAGTTTTATCGGTGTGCTAAAATAACAATTCCGAACATAAATCACTAGAGCAAAGAATCAAATAAAGAATCAAATTCTTAAAAATATCAAATACAATAAGAAAAAAATAGTTCGAATTGGAAAATTTGGAAAAATAATTACCGACTGTAATGTTTACACTTGTACCCTTGGACGCGTCCTTAGTTTTTTAAAAGTCCCAAATTAAAGTCCAAGTCCATACTTTTGTTTTAAAAAAAAAAAGTCCAACACTTGCTTGGGTTCCATAAAACCACCTAGGACCGCAAAATTATCATTTCCTGGAACGGAAGAAATTTCTTTTGTCCCTTCACACTCAATGAATATTATTCTAGTCATTAAATTCATTGTGAAAATAAATTAATAATTTAATAAAGTCTTTGACTCGGAAAAAAAATAAAATTTTCCTTAAAATTGGCTTTTTTTAAATAAAACTTTTAGTTATTATTAATATTTTTTAAGGTTTTTTTTTGATTAAATTAGTTTTAATTTAATTTCTGCTAATTTTTATAATAATTTTTAGATTGGAAATGGCCATTTATGTCCATACGAAATTTCTGAATGAGTATCGGGTGAACCATAATTGTTTGCCAACATGCATTTTTTAGACAAATTTCTTCAAGAAAAATAAAAATTAAAAAGATTATTATATATATTTTTTTCATCTCAAAATATTTGAGCAAATTTTTATAAGGCTACCTTTTTCTATCTAAAGTTAGGTTTAAAAAGCAATTTTTTGTTAATTCTCAACAACTTTAAAATTCAGTCATTTTTTACAGTTTTAATCAATCCAAGTCAAAAATACCACATATATATCATTTGAAAGTGAAAGTGATTAATAAGCGGGTAATATTTTAAAAAGGACTTTATAATTTTTAAATGAGGACAAACTAGTTAAATAGAATGCTTTTAGGATTTGACCGGATGTCGCACCACTATTGTAACCTACTAAATCCCGCCAAAATCGTCGATTAATATTTTTGAAAGCTCAGAACCCAAATACTTTTCTTTTACTCCGGCTAAAAGCTCCATCATTCTTGGAAATGTCTGATTTGTTCTTGCTCTAATATGCTGATTAAATAACACCAAAGACTAAATTAGTTTCTTTACAAAGAGGCTTAAGCAAAGTAAATTTGGACAGATCAAACTGGCCAAATAGGAGATGTTTATGTATTTTCTTTTTTGAAAAATTATTGTTTCCATATTATAGCTTTGGGGGTCAATCGAAAATTAACTACTATGCCATTGAAGTATAATCATATTACAATCGCTCCGAAACCTAAAGCTGACAGATCGACCAAGGCCAAAGTGCTTAGTTTGTCAATAATTTGTTTTTCTTAAATTTTTTTTTATAAATTGCGCATTTATTATTTATTATTTTATACAAAAAATAAATAAAATTAAACAAAATCTAATTATTTCCAACTTTTAAATTTGAGGTAATTATTCTCAACAAAAATTGATTATTTTCGTAGTACATGAAATATTTTCTCCTGTCTTGTTCCTCTAGCTTCTTATCAAATCAAGTTTTCGAGCATTCATAGATCCAAGTCTCACTGCTTCATTGTTGGTAACGTTTTGGTTACAGTATGCTCCCGTTAATCCGGACAAAAATAGCCCGATAAAAACTACGTCCGGGTTATTATTTCCGACTTATCAAAATAAAAAAATAAATAAAAAAATACATTTATTTTATTGAAATATCAAATTTTTTGGTAACAAAGACGAAATTCATTAGTTTTTAACAAAAAAATCATCTAATTTCAATTGCTTTAAATTCAAATACTTTGAATGTGCAAGTCTACTCTTAAAATGAAAATATAATACAGTCTATATATATAGTCTTAAGAACATCTTCTAATGATGGAAATTGAGCTGCCTGGTTTCTAAATTTATTATTTGAATCTATGTTGAGATAGACATTGCTTTTTTTAAGGATATCACTAATTGTACTTGTAGGAATTAATATTTTCTCAGTTGTATGAAAATGACGAATAATCTGATTATTTCAAATGCCCGGATTAACTTTGTGATGCATGCATATTCTTCTTTTGAACTCATTATCAATTTCATTTTTTGACCTTTTTTGCTTATTCCCAATCATTTTTTTGAGAAATACTTGACACTCAAATAAAAAAAAAATTATGCAAGAAAATTACACTGGGCACAAGTTCAGTTGCTCATCTTTGGACCATTTCCAATGCTTTGATTTCTACAGCATATACAGAGTACAGCATTTTCTAGATGCGAACGAATAAAGGCTATGAATAAAGTTTTGAAAGCGCTTGGTGTCCAATTTATAAAAGTTCTTTATAGTTGTCTAATAATTTGGGTTGCTTTTGATATTGTTTAGTTAAGGCTTGGTAGAACGATTTTTGAAAGAAGCAGTTTTATTTTCAAAACCGATTTTATTTTAAACCCGGTTGTAAAATTCAAACTGGTCCATCAGGCCTATTAAAAACTTCAAGGCCTCAATTTTTTCTAGACACACTTTAATCCTTCGATCCCATACAAAATAATTTTATTTTGAAAATGATCGCTCTGATTCTGAATTTACACAATAGCATAAATTAAGTCTTTGAAGTCCCTTACTTTAACTAAAATAAAATTTTCAACATGTTTTTTAATGAAATTGTTAATTTTTAAGAAATTGTTTATTAATAAAAAATCAAAATAAAACACAAGTAAAAAAATAATTTTTAAGTGACGTATTTGTATTCATGAAACTAAAGGTGGATTATTATTTTAATTTTTTTATAAAAATTTGTAGGTTTTGTATTTATTTAAATCAAAATTTTATGAAAAGAGGATATCAAACTAATAGAATGTAATATTTATTTTATGAGGAGGGAAAGGAAAGAACACCCAAAAAAGCTCTAATGGAAAAAAAAAAATTCTTGTCAATTTTTTTTGTTGATAAAAGCCATTATTATGATTTGAATTTTTAATTATTTAGACATTGCCTAAAAATTCGTAAATTACCGAAATAACGGAGGTATAGACAATGAAAATATTTAAAGTAAAAATCCTTTCTGTAATTTTTGTACTTTTTCTAATTATTTTATTTGGCCCTGTTACTTTTTGTACTTTTTGTTCTTAATGGTAATAAAAAAACCTTTTATTAATCAATATTTTAAATATAAATTTTAAATTTTAAATTTTAAACTAATATTTTTCTTACCTTCAGCATACCCGAATCCCTTAACCAGGGCTCCGCCCCGGACCCCGTTTAAGTTTTAATAAAATGATTAAAATTACCATTAAGAACAAAAAGTACAAAAAGGAACAGGGCCAAATAAAATAATATTTTGAAAAAGTACAAAAAGTACAGAAAGGAAAATGATTTTTTAAAAGTTTGATCTCATTGTCTATCCATGAAATAACGAGAAAAAATTAAAGGGCTGATGAATTACTTTCTCTAATAGTCGAAAGAGATGAAGCTGTTGCATCCAATACTTCTGGAAACCAATATTTAGTGTTAATTCATGCTCAATTGTTTTTTCAGTGAATCAGCCTTTAACAAAAGATGTCATTTTATATATAATTGGATTGCTTACAATGTTCTTTGATTTAAAAGCTTCTTTTTGTCTAGTTAAAGTAATTTTCAAATTAATAAGCAACTTATAGAATCAAAAATTAAAGTCTTTCTATTGATTAAAATGTGAATTGATGTTCACCTTGCATCAAGCGTCCAAATAAATTTTGAATTGTGATGGGAATTAGAATAAGTTGAATAAAATAAAACAGATAAAAAAACTGTTTATACTAAATTTTTGCATATTAATATTATTTGAAAAAAATTTTATAATTAATTAAATTGAAAAAAATTTTATTGATCAACTTAGATGAAATGGCTCCTAACTCATTAATGATTCATCTACCAATTTTCATCGATTAATAATCTTTTTCTTTGTGACTGGGGTAAATTTTATTTTTTGCAATTATTATTTTGTTATAAATTTAATTGTATGTTTTTAATAACACATATTTCTGATAAAAAGAGTTTAGAAAAACAAAAAAATGGAGTTGAGGGGGATCGATCCCCTGACCTTCCGCATGCAAAGCGGACGCTCTACCACTGAGCTACAACCCCATAACATCTTGCAAATTATTTAATGACAAAAACTTTGTTCATTGATTTGGATTTAAATTTATTTTATGCGCACTATTCTATTTTATTTTATTTTGATTAATTTCATATATGTGGGGTTGTAGCTCAGTGGTAGAGCGTCCGCTTTGCATGCGGAAGGTCAGGGGATCGATCCCCCTCAACTCCATTTTTTTGTTTCATGTTTTCTTTATTAATTTTTAAGAAAAATATTTTTTCCGTAAAAAATAATTAGAAATTCTTAAAATATGTCTTAAAAAGATTATGTTAATAGGAAAAAATTAATTATTTTTGTTTCAAAAAGATATCTAATTATTTTGAATTCATTTTTAGATTTTGCATTTACAACCTCTATAGGTAACATTTTTTATGAAATAAATTAAATTAAAAAAATAGTGATTGATTAATTGTTATTAATTTTTATTATATTTGTGGTGGTTTTTATTTTATACATGGATGAAAATTTAAAGCCAATTAGTAAACAAGACAAATTTTTTCTTTAATTTTTAATTATTTTTTCTTTTTTAAACAATGTAAAAGCTAAAGATTTTTTTAAACTAAAAAAAAAAAATATATTTTTGATGCTATCCATTTGCCAAAACAATTATTTATAAAAAAAAATAGAATTGCTTTATTTATTTCCTAGCTTATGTCCCAACTAGGAGAGTCAATTTCATCATTTTCTTCTCTATTCAATCATCAAACATATATTAATAGAAAATAAGTGTGTTCATAATTTAAATTTTTTTATTTTTTGATAAATCTAAAATCTTTAATAAAAATCTTGATTAAACTGATTCTGAATGTAAACTTCCAGAGGATGGCTACATGCATAGTCACTATTTGGGTCGCTAGAATCTATCTTTTCATCATCATAAAAACATTTTCCATCATAAACACAACTCTTGTCCTTTAAAAAAAACTATATTTAAATTTAATAAAAAAATTAATTACTCTCAGATGACATTTAATTGAACGATAAGAGAATGGATCAAGCAGTCCGTGTTCATTTATTGTGGTCTTATCAGTATTAATCGAACAGCTTCTACATTTGTAATGATAAAAAATCAAAAATTTTTGAGATGTCTTTGATGGTGTTTCTTTTCTATGATCTGAATTTAAATTTACTTTTATATTTCTTATTGATTTTAGATTGATTTTGACGTGGAAGCCTGATACAGTTACTCTATCGAGTGACAAAGGTCTGCTTTGGCTAAATCTTGGCGCCAAAGGCTTCAGACTCAAATGAACATCCGATTTTGGAAGTAAACATTCGTAAATTAGGGTTTTGCGGTATTTTTTTGACCCCTCTGAAATAATATACACTCTGGCTGAGCTATTTTGTTTGAATACTGGATCTTTGTTTACAAAATTTTTCTCTAAATTTTGAAGTTTTTCGGCCAAAAAATTGTACTACAAATAATTTTATTTAAATAAGAAAAAATTTTTTTTAGAAAAAACCTTTAGGTAAGATACTTCACATAATGAAGAATTGGACAAAGTCTGAGCAAGCTCATTTAAAGTTGAAACTGCGGAACGTTTTGATTGTTTAAAAGTAAAATAAGCGTAAAAAGTGAAATTTATTGCAGTTAAATTACAGTTACTATTGATATCATCAATAAACTGATTTACTTCACACAATTGAATTTCTTTCAGGGGATCCAAAGATTTCTTGGCCTCTGATTCTTCAGATTCATTGCACAATATCAAGGATACTGATAGAAAAAGCAGTAAAAATTTAATTAAAAAATAAAATTTTTCTTTTTTTTTTAAACAAAATTTTAAATTCATTGTCCGAGTTTGAATTTTATTTTTAAATTTGAAAAATATTGCTTTAGATTAATAAATGTACATTGTTTTAAATCAAATGAAAAGTTTTAAATATTAAATGTATTTATTCTTAAGTCTAGAAGTTTATTTACATAAAAAATATTGATTGATATTTATTTGGACTAGAAGCAGTTTGAATGTTTTTAGCTAACCCAGGGATTAACTAGTTGACAAATCGTCATCTTTTTAATTACTTTTCTTTATAAATTTTATTAAAATTTTTTTACTTATATGCAAGTCTGTCTTATCGATAATTGACTCTTTTGAATTAATGAGATACTTTAGGGTAATAACACAAAGGATTTGGGTAGGAGTAAATATTATCTCTATTGAAGAAATAATTATTTTTTCCAAAAAATCTATTCAAAAATAATTAGCTTATGACTAAAATATTTCAAAATGACGGAAAAAAATGTAAAAAAATCGAAAATTTTTTTTCCAAAGGCACATTCGAATTTTGATTTAATTAACTTTGATTTTGTTAATAAGAAGGTTTTGTGAAGTTCAGTACAAAAGAACAGAACAAAGTGTAAAAAAAATTAAATAATTTATTTTGGAAAGTTTAAAATAAGTTATGTGAATACAACAAAGTTCAACATTCAAAGTTGCATCAAATATCAAAGTCTGCTAAATCTGCAGAGTTTAGCAGAAATTAAATTTCAATATAATCGAGCGCAGTGCATTTTGTAGAGATTTTGCAGATTACTAGCAGACTTTTACTGTTGATGAAACTTTAAATGTTGCACTTTGTTGTATTCACAGAACTTGTTTTGTACTTTTGGAAAAATTTATTTAATTTTTCGAGAATTTGCGTAAAAAAATTTTTTTTCATAAATTACGATTTTTTTGCAGATTTTTTTTTTCGAAAATTTTAAAAATAATTTACTAAAAATTATAAATTAAATTTATTTTCACATTCAATATTTTCAACAAAATAATTTTAAAGTAATTAGATTTTTTTTTTACTTTAACATTACTTTTGGTTAAAATTTTTGAGAATTTTACAAATGTAATCACAAAATTTTTTTATATTTTAGCTAATTAATTTTTATTTAATTTTTTTAAAAAATAATTTTGGTGGAAGACCACCAGGGCTGTTTCGAACGGCTTACGCCTAGTTTTTTATTATATAAGAGCTGAATTTTGGCTGATTTTATTCTTTTATTATTTATTTTTCGGTTTTTGAATTTACTGGGTAATGTAATCAAAATACGAATTAATGTGATGTTACGAGAGAATGAAGTAATTAGCTTTGATTTAATGGTTGATAAAATATAAGAACTAATTTTAAGCCTTTAGAAAAGTACAGAAATTCACAAAACCCAAAACAGTACAAATTGATAATGAAATGGTTCCATTTTTGATTATTTTTATTGTGTTCAAATATTTGTACATTTTTGTTTTAAAAAATGTAAAATCTGGTAAATTTATGATTTTTACATATAATTTTTTAAAAAATGAAAATTTACTTTATTTTACTTAAATTTCCATACAAAAATTCCAACGCAAAACATAAATTACTATTAAAACCACCTAATTCAAAATTATTCAAGTAGCGATGAGTTAATTTAATATTTAAATTAATATAAATTTACAAATTTTAAAAAAAATTCCAATTAGATAATATCACAAAGTAAATAAATTTTTAAATATAGATTTTTTATTTGTTGAATTTAATGAAACAAATTTTGTTTCATGTTGTTTCATCATCATAGTTTAAATAACTCAATTTTGTCAATTTTAAATTAATGAAAGATAAGATAATTGTGTCATTTTTGGAAGTGTTGTATGAAAATTCACAATGCCGAAAATATGCTTTCATTTTTACAAATATTATAATTTGTGTGAATGTACGAAAATTCACGTAGTCTTTTTTTATTGAGAAAGCTTAAAAAATCAAATCTAAAAAATTCAACGAAAAGCTCTAAAAAGAGAATTTTTTTTGGTCTTTTGCAATCTTGGAAAAAATGAGTTAATTCTCTTAATTTTATGTAAAATTACTTTCGACCATCATGTCAAATCAATAATAATTTCCCTTTTCAATCCTAGTGGATAATGGAGAGGTGCTCGCCTCTTTTTCTGGTACCTTTTTTGAGCAACGGCTTCGATCTGACTCAGAGGTTACTGCATCGAACTATCAAGCGATTAATATTGTATATTAATAAAATAATTTTAATTTAAATAATTCTTACTATTTCTTTTTGGATTTAATAAAACTTATGTTTTAAAGTTTTATGCAATTAAACCATATTTAAAATTAATATCCTTTAAATTTTTTTAATAATAATAAATATTCTACCTTTATTTTTAGGAAATTCATCTAACATTCGATTATCACATACATCAACATCAATTCAATTTATTTTTCATATTTTGAAAAAATAGTTTATACACTAGTTTTCAAATATTTTTATAAATAATGCATTAGATATAATCTTAAATGTTTTTTTAGTGTTTATGATCCGAGTCCAGGTTTTAATGACAAATAATTTTATTATTTGCCAAGTTATCTTGCAAAATAAAACAGTTTAAAAATTGACTATCAAATTTTCTCTTACATATTTAAAAAAATAAAATAAAATTTTGAAATTGTTATTTAAAAAAAAATTGTAAAAAAATAATTTAATTTCTTTTCCGAATTTAATTCATTTTTTTCATTCAAATAAAAATTAAATTCTAACATTTTGGTATCATTCAGAATTCGATTTTATCACTAGAAAAAATAAATTTTAATCTTTTTTTCATTTGATAAATTACATTTATTAATACTTCAAAAAATATAATTTTTTAATTAAATGAGCAAGAAATTTGAAACCCTTTTATAAAAAAAATCATAACTTCTCTTTCTTGATTAATCTTTAAATATCATTATTATTTAAGAACGGTTAGGTTTTCAATTTTTCTTTTTCCAAAATTAAAATTTCAACCAGAATTAATTTAATTCTGAAGGCAAAAATAAACTAAAACTAAATTTTGTGATTGCTGGCTACACCTATGCAAATATTAACTTTAATAAAGCAAAAATTGGCACACAAAAACACAAGCTTCAATAATCAACCAAATTTATTTTGTAAATTTAAAATTATTTCACTTAATTAAAAAGCTAAAAGTCTGCATAAAAAACGATTTTAAATGAAGGGCCGGTTGTAATTTATTCAAAAACCAAAAAAAAAACCACTAAAGTCAAATTAATAAAAAATTTTGTCACCAAGTCAAATGAGATTAAAGCGTCTAAATAAATTTTAATATTCATTAAGTAATTTTGCAGTAATAAATCAGCAAAACTTGGTAATTTCTTTAAAGGCGTCTCCTAGACGACTATCGCAAATATTTTTGAATTTTTCTATAGAACCTTTTTGCCGATTTATTCAACTATTATTTCACCAGATTCAGCTTAAACTTGTTTAACCAGTCTATTAATTATGTAAATTATTTAAAAAAAAAAACTCATTCTAATTTAATTGTTCTTGGTCCAAAGTGAGTCTAGCTGAGAAAGTGTTGCTTGAAGCGGGAAAATGAGCTCCTTTTGGGAAACCAAATACCTTAATGCTGAGAAATCCATACAATTTATGCAAGAAGCTCACGCCGAAGTCCTTAGGGGACTTCATGGCGAGATCGAAACGCTTCAGAAGCAATGCGCTGGTACCCAAACAATCTTTCCACAAATTCTTTAATTTTTTTGTTTAAAATTAATTTAGATTATGCGCTGAGGCTGTCCTTGCAAGCGGCCACTTCAGTAGAAAAAGGTAAAAAAATAAAATTTTACTTTTTCTATATAATTTTATTTATTTTCTCATTGTTTCGCAGAGGAGTATGACAAAAAGTTTAAAAAATTTAATGTTGAATACAAAAAGAGGGATGATTTGATCAATGAACAAAAAAAGCTGATCGAAGACCGAAATAGAAGCATCAAGACTTTGGAGGAACGAGTGCGCACTTTGGAAAAAAAACATGAAAGTGACATGGCCTCCAGAGAGAATGCAATCAAGCAATACAAATTACAAATAGATAGCCAGAGCCTGCAAATAGCCAATTTAACCTATCAATTGCACAATTTGAGGAATAGCAAACAGAGCGAGGCCAGATCTGAAGTAGAGTCCGATTCCAAAATTTCCAAGAAAATAAACTCGCCAAAATCCAAAAAAGTTTTAAAAGAATCTGAGTCAAGTAGGAAATCTGAAAAAGTGGATGAATCACAAGAGTCAGAATTTGTGAGGATATCCGAGACCCGGTCCAGCTCGGTCCGGTCTAATTCGCCTCGTTCTAGGTCAACTACTCCTCCTGTTCAAAAAATTTTACCACCAGTCATCAAAAGGGTCTCTGAAGTGATTCCACCTCCGGACCCGAAACCATTTCTTTTGTCCGCTGCAAGTACTTTGCACACACGAAGCAGAAAGGACTATCTGCAGCGCAAAGCATTGATATCACTGCCACCGATCAAACCATACGAATTGAACCATCTGGCTGTTGAATCTCCTCTCAAAATTGGCCACAAAAATAATAATTTTGTTCAAAATTTTAACCACGATCAAAATAATGCGTCAAGTTGAGCATTTAAAATTTTGTAAAACTTTTATATTTTTTTCAAGCCTGATGTAAATCATTTTAGATAATTTGTTGTCTGAATAATTAATGAAAAATCTAGAAATGTTTTTAATATATTTTGATTTTAAAAATTATTTATTCTTTTCAAAACTGTTTGATTTCTGGCATGGTTAAATAGAACTCTCTTGGATAGATAATCACAAAAATAAAATTGTTGGAATTTCTGCTTTAATTGTCGAATTTTTTCAAGCAAAAAAAAAATATTTGTTAGCTGCTTTTTTTTCTTAATTTTAAGAAAAACTTTATTATTTCAATTTTTATTTATTTATTTCAATTTCAACGGCCATCATGAAGGTGATGTAAATAAAAAAAATACTAAATGAGTTTGAAATTAATTTTAATGTCTTATTTTTTTCTCTTATTCCGTAATTCTTAAAATAAAGAAAAATAGCTATTTTATTTGAGTTGTTTTTAAATAAAAAAGGTCGGCATTGCGAATTTTCATACAATCCTTTCAAAAATGACAAAATAATCTTATTTTTCATTAATTTAAATTGACAAAATTGACAAACTATGATGATGAAACAACATGAAACAAAATATGTTTCAGTAAATTCAACAAAAAAGGATAAATTTTTATTATTATGAAAATATTAATAATCAAATAAAATATCAATATTTTGAAATTTATGTTTTTTGTCTCTATAATCTATTCTTATTAAAAAAAAAAATTTTCAATTTATGAATTTATTTTATTATATTATTAAATTTATGTCATCGTTACTTAAATAATTTTCAATTAGGTGGTTATAATTAAAAAAAAAATTTAAATTCTTAATTAACCTAGAATTTGATTAAGAATAATCAATTTTTTGGCAAACTTTTTTTTATTTTTTCTTTAAAATGGACTGTTAAATGAAACGTTGTTTTGTATTTGAATTTTTTATGAAAATTCACAATGTCAAAAAGGTCTCGTTAGAAAAGAAAAAAAGATTGAAAATTTTTAAACATCATTTTTGGATAGAATTAAGTTCGAATGCCACATAATAATAATTATCAGCAAATAAAATAGAAATCCAATATTTTAAAATTTTTTAAAATTTTCTTAAAACTTACACTTTTAATTTCTTGCTTCTTTGTTTATCTATTGTTTGAAAAAAGAATTAGATTAATTGACTTTTTTACATGACATGATGAATTTAAATTGAAAAATTTTTTATATTTTAAAGAAAAAAATAAATTTTTTAAATTATCATTTCAGACTTAAATTTTAAAATTTACGATAAGAAAATGCTTAAAACGATGCAAAATACAAATTTCAAATTCAAAAACAGTTCATGGACAATTTATTTAAATTTTCACTTAACTCGTCAATCATTTTTTTTTTAATAGAAATGGGGTGAAAATAAAAATTGACGATTAATAAGCGGTTTTAGACATACTTTTTTTTATGGGAGGTTTTTAATCGATCTCTAAAATTACTTAATCGATCACTAATATTTTTCTATCTCTTATTTTACTAAATACCCTTAACTTATATCTATTAATCTGTCTCCTAAATTTAATAAAACAGCAACTAATTTTACTTAAAGTATCTCTTATTTTTATTTATTAAATTGATTTAAAAAAAAAAGAATTATAAAAAATTTCAAATAATTTCAAATAAAATAATATCTTATAAGTTTTTTCTTGGTCTACCTCTACCTCTCTTTAGTGGAGCTTCTACTTTCTTACTTATATCACTACTGGTTGATGCTTGCACTACTTTTTCAGCTTCCTTATCAATTGTTTTTTTGTTCTTTTTTGTTGGTATAACTGTTTCTTGTGGAGTTTCTTCCTCTACTTCTGTTTTCTTTCGCTTTAGAACTTTGATTGAGCTGAGAACTCTCTCTTCTTTATCTGCTTCTGATTGGTACTCAAGCGCCTTTTTAGACTTACACGGTCTACCTATTCTAGGTTTTTGTCCAATAACTACTTGCTTAGCTTCGATTGGTATTTTGACAAGTTTCATATTTGCAGCAAAGCCAACAAGATGCTTAAAAATATGATCTTTAAAGAAGGAAGGACAGGAACAACTAGCTGTTTGCATCCAGTTATCGGAGTTACTATCCGAGCTGATTCTTGTTTCCCAATTTTTAAACAAAATTCCATAGAATTCGTCAAAAGATTTGAAATTTAAATGTTCAACTGCCGATCGGTAAGTCTTGATATTTTGATTATTAACTTCTATATTAGCCATCGTCGAGTTGGTGTAATTTATGATCATATTGTCTTCATCTCTTACAATTGATTTTTTTTTTTAAATTTCAGTTTTCGAGTTTTCAAGTAAACGCTGTGAAATCAGAAAAAGACGAAAGCTTAGCTCTTCAATTTGTATTGAATCTCTGTCTTCTGGATATATACTTGTATCCTCGCTATCCACGGAAGGAAGTATGTTGTTGTTTCATACACAACTTCACAAAAAGTATAATTTTCACTATTCCTTCATGCAAGTGAAGGTAGTAACCTAAAGTAGGAAATAAACAATAGTGGGAACCTCAACACCTTTTTGAAAATTAAAAATCTTTCAATTCCGAATGGCTAAGTCTAGAAATAAAATTTAATATTTTTTGTTTTTTATCTGTTTTATTAGTGTGTATTTTTGTGATTTTCAAACCAGACTATTTTTATCCTTTTTATTTTTTTATTTAACATTATATTAAAATTAATAAAATATCAATATTATTTATGTTTTTTTTACCAATCTAAAAAATATTTCAAATTTCCTTTTTTATTCGATAAGAATTTTACAAACTTGTTGACCAATTTTTGTCAAAATTGTCTTACTTCTGCGTTTTTGATTCGTATTGACTTCTTTATTTTTGATGTATTTTAGTTTGTGTGAAGCTAATGCATACCGACGCAGAGTGGTTCAGCTTGTCGAAATCCTAGAACTGTTTGCCTATTGCTTGACACATGTATTTGCTTTCTGAGTTGTCTCCACATCAATTACATTACTCATGTTTCTTTTTAGAAATCGGTTTTGGCTGTATGCTTCTTGTATCAACTCTTTGTTAGGTGTACATAAATGATCTGCTGGATGTTGGATATGTGAGAAGTTTCAAATTTTGAACACAACTCTGGTATTTTAAAATCTTTTCACACTTAAAATCGTTAAAAACTAAAAATAACGGATTTTAGTTTATTATCTAAATGAAATACGTAGTATTTTTTAATGGTTAGTTATTCAGAAGTAAAAGCGATCCAAATTCTTGGACAATTAAAAAAAACTTTTAATATAATAAAATAAAAATAATAATAAAAGTAAGCTACGACAAGCATGCTTGGGGATATGTCTTAACTGGAAGAAATCTTTGGTACCAAAATGCATTGAAATCTAGTTACACATACAAAGTTATTAATACTTTTCCATTTCATTATAAGTACAATCTGTAAATTATGAAAAGAAAATAGAAAAAACAGAACTAAATAACGAAAGGGAATACGTGACCGAGAATAACTCAACAAACATCATATTCACTACAAACAAAAAATCAGTTACACAATCGTCTCAAAAAGGTAAACACCGTTAAACTTCACAAACTCCTCAAATTTCCCCTAGTTTACCGGAATATTTCCATGCATCGAGTCTGTTCTTGAACTGGTTTACAGTCGAGGCACCGATTAATGTCTCAGGTAGGCTGTTTCACTCTTTAATTACACTTTTTGTGAAGAAGTTTTCATACTGGGTGCAGTTGGTAGGCGCTTGTCCGAACAAACGCCTCTTGCGCCCTCTAATACCTTGTGCTTTTCAGGGTTGGAAAAGCGAGCTGCAATGCGGGGGGAGGTTTGACCCAATCTATGTTATTTAAGCCGCTTCTTATCTTGATCATTTGGATCATGTCTCCTCTTTTGCTGCGTTCGCTCAGAGTGGGCAATCCTAATATGGAAAGGCGATCACTGTAGCTTAAGTTACCGATTCTCGTAACGGGTTTGGTTGTTCGTCTTTGAAATTTTTCAAGAATTTTGCTTTCCTTGGCAGTGTAAGGAGACCAGACCCCTGCTTTATACTCCAAGAGAGGCCTGACATATGCGCAGTATAGCGTTATGAAGGTGGAGTAAGTCCAGAATTTGAACGTTCTTCTCAGCTATCCAAGAATGGAGATGGCTTTATTAGTTTGATCCTTAAAATGGCTGGAAAACTTGAGATTTCTCGCGCAGGTGACTTCCATCAAAATCTTTTTCAGTAAGAGTTTGAATAAGTACTGACCTCGTCACATCCATGCAGAGGCCTTTGTCCGAATTCTTGTTCCGGCCGGATCTGCTGAATTCCATTACTTTACATACATTTTCGGTGTTGAACAGCATCTCCCAAGTTGGGGACCACTCAGTGAGTGCATGAGGGTTCCGTTACATCACGGATTGTTGCAATGAGCTAACTGTCATCCGCGAAAAGCTTGATCATGTGGTTTTCTATATCAGGCATGTCATTGGTGCAGATAACGAACATTCTGGACCTGTACACTTCCCTGAGGGACTCCACTGACGACTTCTCTCCAGTCCGCCACATACTGTCCTATTGCTCGCTGCAAACAAGAAAACAAAAGAAAAACTCCTAAACGATATCAAAATAAACTATAAAAATCTAACATTCAAAGGACCCTATTCAAAAAATCAACTGACCAAAACTCTAATCAAGAATGGAAGGTGAGTTTAGAATTTTAGAAAGATTACCAGGCAATTTTGATAAGGAGGGGCTAGAAACGGTTAGAAATTTAGTCAGACGTATCGAAGCAAACGCAATACATGGGAGTATTTTAAAATAGCAAACAACAAAATATCTCAAATAGCATAATTAAATTAAAAAAGTTCAGAGCAGCTTTTTTGGAATTTCATATCTTCTGCCTAAAAATAGTCCTACCTCTTAACCTAAATTCAAATCTTTTATATACAAAACATTTTGCTTATCTAAATTCACATATGGTCTTGAAGCTCTTACTCTCAATTCGACCACAAAGGATTCAATAAATAAATTACAAAACAACTTAATTAGACAAATGTTTGGTTTAAAAGTCTACTGTCACATGTCACGAGTCTTAAAAGTACTAAAATTATTCAACTTTGATGAACTTTATCTATTTTCAAAACTAACTTTTATTGATACAATTAAATATAATTATCTATCATCACAATTTTTAAAATATATGCTAAGTGACCCCCCCTCTAATAAATCTTTTTCCTCCGACTTAGTACTTATTTCCAAGTACTTTAAAATTGAAACCTCAAAAATTTCAGTAAATATAAACCAACTTAAAGAAAATCTTAAGATTAATCTGATTTCTAATGATGGTTTATCTGATTCAATTTGGTTATGTCTTTGCAATTTAAAATTAAAACATTACAGAACTCTCCTAAATGAGCTAATTCAAAATAAAAGAAATTCATGAATTTTGGTCCGAATTATCTTGCTTTCTAACTTTCATCCCTTTTTCTATTTTCGAACTAATGTTCCTTTTTTATTTTTGTAATTTTATTTTTAGATAATAATTTTTCATTTTTTAAAAAAACACAAAAACACAAAAAAAAAATTTTATCTTTATTTTCTTTTACTTCTCCTTAAAGGAGGTTAATTCTATTCAATAAATAAATAAATAAATAATTAAATTAGCAAAAAATGAGCAACTTTTTAGCTTTTACGATTCAAAAAAGCAAGTACAAAATATCAAACACGCGACTAAAAATTATTCAATTAATAAAAAATTTGTTTCAAAAAAGCAAATAATTTTCCTTTTTAGAATAAACACTTTTTGATCAAAATAATAAATTTTCCTTTTTAGAGTTTAATGGACCAATTAATTGATAATTTAAATAATCTCGAATTAGAAGAGAAAGGTTATGTCACACTTTCTCAAAAAAATAAACCGCAACTATTTTTTAAAGGACATTTTTTTCGTTTGAAAAATCCTAACCAATGTTTGGTAAAGCAATTTGGAACTTGCACCACCGCGTAAAAGAGTCTATTCCACGTACAAACAACTTCGTTGAAGCGTGGCATAACTCCTTTTCAAAAATGTTAAAGTGTCACCCATTAGTATACAAATTAGTTGACTGGTTCAGAAAAGAACAAATTTTGGTATCTGAAAAATCGTTTTGGCAAAAACAGGCGTAATTGCTAAAAGGAAACCTGCATTTGCCAAATTAGATGAAAGATTAAAAATGCTGATAAATGAGTACAAAAAGGATAGTTTCGAAATTTTTTTGATAATCTTACTTTAGTTTTAGAATATTAGATTTATTAGATTTATTTTTGATTAGACAACTCACAACTTATATTATATATAATTAATTAATTAATAATAAAAACTTTATTGCTATTTATTTTCTGCTTTTTTAATTCTGCTATTTTATTTTGTGAAAAAAAATTACAGGTAAATATTATTTATTTTTTATTTATTTATTTGTTTTCTGTACCGAGCTAAAGCTCCTTCAGAATAAATTAAAAATAAAATAAAAAAAATAAAAAAAATAAAATTAAAGTTAACAAAATTAGATAAAAAAAAGAACCGAAATAGAGTAAATAAGCTAAAAAAACGAAAGTTGAAAAGACATAAATTGGAAAAGATTGTTACATGTGGCACATGTTTAAATAGTTCAAGTTTCAGGAAAAAAAGAAGCAATAGTAAGGTAGCAATTACACAATGGAGTTGGGTATTCAATATACCTTGATTCGAAACCCTCTTTGTATTCCTCTACCAGCCTTTCAACCAATGGAATAGAATGACTCAGTCCTGTCCCAACATATTTCTCACTCAAATATTTCGAACTTGCGATTTTTATTTTGCTTATTTAAATGTGCTAATTGAAATTATCTGCTAATTTAATTATGCTATTTTAATATTGGCTCAAATAATACAGAGCCGCAATACATTTAGAATTAGAAAGAAAAAATGACGCGTAAAAATTAAATAAGTTCAAAGATGACTTATATAACTGTGAGATAGGTTATGAAAAAATAAAATCTCAAAATGTTGAGATAAGTAAAATAAATGAAAGATTTGATTCTGAAAAAGATCAGCTTTCTCCGGAGTTAGCACTAGAAAAAAATTCTCTTAAGGAGAAATCAGGGTTTACATATTTTCATGAAGATTTGGCTGGATATGAAATTGGAGTTGAAGTTAATAAAGCAATATAAAAAAATCAAAAAAAAAATCACAAAATCATCCATCTATTCAGACTTTTAAAATTGAAGACTTTAAAATTTAAAGTGCTGATTGAATCAGCTAAATACGATTTCCAGCTACCATTGACGAATTCTAAAGTTTTCGTTTCTTTAAACCATGCTTTGAGTAGCTTATATTTTTAAATTATTATTATTAAAATAAGTGATAAAACAGATCGCTATGTACTTATTTATCTATAATTTTTTAAAGATTCAAGGCCAAAGTCAACAGTGGCAATCTTATCAATTACAGTTTTTTATTTTTTCAAAACGTGTTTTTATCTCCTTTTCATGATAAATGTATTTCTTAGCTAACACTGACCTACACAATGGGATTTAAGTATAAATTTCAAAAAATTATCCTAAAAATTGGGCAAAGTTATTTTCAAGAAAAAATTTTGCTCCAATTGTGAGTTCCATTTAAAAGTAAACTTTTTTTGACATTAAATCTACCAATCTATCTTAACACATATTCTTTTATTTTAAATTAGAACTTTTAGTGTTATGTTCAGAAAAGTTAGTGAAAGTGGAAAATAATCTTTTTTAAAAATTAAGTTTTGAAATTTTGAATGATCTTAGCTTAGTTTGCTAAATCAAAATGTGGTGCTGCAATCTGACTGAAAAGCAAAAAGTTTACAAAAACTTTGTTGCTTTCAATATTTGCTTTATTCTGGTATTTGCTTGCTTCAATGTGATTGCAATGATAGCGAGTAAATTTGCATTTTGTCACTATTTTTATTTACTCTGAGATTCTAAAGGTGTTTTGAACCAGGACGGTAGTTTGGGCAATGGAAGCCAGGCTATCATTAATGGTGTAACATTTTTGACTGGACTGGTCTGGCCTCAAGTCATTATTGAACTGATTGGATTCAAATTTACTTTGGCACTGGCTGAGACATGTTATTTATTGTTTTTTGTTGCCAATACGTTTCCTAGTTGGGCTACTTTAGTACCAGGTTAGTTAAATTATTGTGATATACTATTAATTAATTTTTTTTCCTGGTAAAAATTACGAACACGAGTTAAAAACTAAAAAATCTTTGACAGTAATTTTTGGAGAACACTTTTTCTAAAATAATGATAGACAAATTTAATTTTTAAAAATTTGATTTTATTTTATTAAAAGAAATAAAATTTTTTGGTCAAAAAGGTTCCATTTTTGCTGGTTTCGGAAATAGTTTGTCATGGCCGACTTTGGGAATTTATTTTACAATTTTGAGTAAAAAATACGCTCAGATAAAAAATATTCCGTTTTCAAATGCACAGACCCTTTTATTTGGAATATTCGGATTTATATTTTTTTTAAGTAATTTCTAACACTTTTGAAAATTTAAAAATTATAAAAAAATAACAAAAAAGATTACATACTTGGCTCAATTTGGATCGGAACAATTTTAGAAATTAAAGATCTTCCGCTGAATTCCTCTTATGACTATTCCCAAAGCTGTGGTCTAAATAATTGTCCGTTGACTCCCTTACCAGAAGCAACTTCAAATCCAACTCTTTCATCTGTGTATGTCCTATGCGGAATAATAAATGGAGCTTGCTTCCTATCTATTATTATTGCTCTAATATTTGTAGATGATCTGAAATATGATGAAAATATGAATCCAATTGAAAGGGGACAA
Organism: Brachionus manjavacas; assembly: GCA_019054805.1. NCBI lineage: Eukaryota > Metazoa > Rotifera > Eurotatoria > Ploima > Brachionidae > Brachionus > Brachionus manjavacas. The sequence continues at coordinate 229,536 of JAHQIY010000009.1, forward strand.
ATAGATTTTGAGAAAATTTGTAATTTTATTTTTTTTTATTCATCTCTTTTAGTCTAAACAATGAATTTTTTTTTCAATATTAAGACAATAACCGTATTCCCTTGTTTTAGATGCAACATTAAAACCCGGAAATTAAGTTTTAGCGCCTGGCCTTAGAACTATATCACCTTTATTTTATAGTATTTTTAACTTTTAAGTCCTGCTTAATTTATGAAAAAAAGCCGAGTTCAAAACAAAAAAAATTTTTTTTAATATATATGCTTTAATTTGCGGCGAAGAATTTTGGAGCAAAAATATAAAGGAAAGCAATATATTGAAAGAATTAAAAACTAAATTTAAAATTAAAAAAATTAATAAAGTTTTATTTTGTCAAAAAAAAAAACTTACGATTTGTACAGTTTCTAAAGAAATTTGATCTATTCTCTAAATACAAAATCTTTTTATTTAATTGCTGTCGTTTACGTTTAATAATTTTTTTTAAAAAATTTAAGCAGTAATTTTTTAAAATAATTGCCAATATTTGAAATAAAACTGATATTCAATTAAATAAAATATATTTTTCTACAATTTTTGCTCCAAACTTCACAAAGGATTAATTTTTTTTGTTTGAATTACAAAATGTGTCCACTGGAATTGATTTCGTGTAAGAGGATGAAGCAGACTCAAGGTTTTCAATAGAAAAAAATCAAAATTGACTACATTGGGTTCTTAATGACTCTATTTTTAGTTATTTGACTTAAGAGTCTAAAAATATAGAAATTTTATTTGTTTTATAAAAAAATCATCAATGGTTAAAGAATTAATTTTTGAAACTCGATGGTTAAATTAATATTTCTTAATTCAAGTTTAAAGTCTAAAAAAGAATTTATTAAATTTTTTTTAATTTGAAACTGAAAATAATTTCAAACATCGCACTTTTGCAGTATCATTTCAACAATGGATACATTTTTAATTCAAACACAAAAAATTAAATCATAGATTTTTTAAATTAAATTAAATTTAGCAAAAAAAACTTTTAACAAAACTTAACTAAATTTTAAAGTAAATTTAAAAAAAAAAAAAATTAATTAAGCATCTAGATATTAAGAAAGTTTTTTTGATCATAGAATTTAAGTCAACAGAATTAATAACATGGTATTGGCATGGTTTCTAAACCTGAATTTTCATGTATTGATGCAGCATTTAAAATCAAGGGAATAGAGTATTAAAAAAAAAGTTAATTCCATTCAATATTTTTTAAGCTAAAAAATTTAAAGATGAATTTAAATGTCTTTTTAATTTGTCAAAATGTCTAAATATCTGGCTTCTGATGCCGACAGCTGTCTTTTTAGGCTACGAATTGACGTTTATTTGGTTCGAATATCACAGAGTAAAATAAAAGGAAAAAAAATGTTCAAAACTTTTAAAAATTATTTAGAGTTTTGTGTCTTGTTTGACAAATATTAATTATATTGGATGGACAAGTATTGTGTATGGAGGTATGGCTTCGATATTCTCTCTGATATCAAGCAAAATAATAAAGCATATCGGAATGCAAACAATGATGGTGATGATGTTTATGGGCGCATTGATCAATTCAATGTTTATGATATCATGGACTCCTGATAAAGAGGCGGCTTATGTTATTTTTTTGATGGCAGTCGCTTTTGCGTTCACTAACTCTCTCGCTACGGCTCAAGCGCGAGCTGCTTTTGGAATTTTTTTTCCAGATAGTACCGCAGCCTACAGTGCAGCTAACATATTTGAAACAATAGGTCTGGTACTGGGGTCAGTTTTGTCAATTTACTTTTGTGCAGATGTAAAAATTTACGGTTATATCACAATTTCAGCGATAGGTTTATTCAGTTATGTTTTGCTTGAAGTGAGAAACAAAAGTGAGTTTGAAGAAGATGGACAAAAAAATGGACTGACAAAAGTGGTTGGTGAAATGGATTTATACAAAACAAAGTTTTAGATTTTTTTTAATTGAACTAACAGATAGAAAAAAATTTTTTCATAAGTTTAATTTAATTTTTGTTCTTTTATCATTAAAGTTAAATATGAATTTTTTCTCAAAATAATCTGAATTAATGCATTGAGTTTTGGACTCAATTTATAGCTTTAATTACAGTTTTGATTAGATTTGAGTAATTTTACGTAAAAATAAAATTCGCTCATGTTACATGGATGCCACTGAATCGAAAAAAGAATTAAATTTAAATTTTTTTTTAATTAATTTGATATCAGTTATTCAAATGCCAATTTTTTAAACTAAATTATTGTAAAGTAAAGAACGGTTTACAGCTTTTGTCTGTGCTAGAATGATGGGTGAAAAATTGCCATTTTTCATAATAGAAAAATCGGCAAGTCCCAGTAATAAAAAAGAGATACAGAAACTTTATCATTGCTAAAGTAAAAAATATCAAGTTTCTGCATTGCTTTGTTATTACTGGGACTATTCATTTTCATTAATAAATAATATGAAAAAAATTTATTTATAATTTTTATTATAATGTTCAAAAAAATCTAATCTTTTTATCTGTCACAAAAATCAAATTGTCACAAAATCAAAAGCCACAATTTCAAATTAATACAATATGTATATGCTAATACCTAACGTGCGTTATGCTATTTTTCTGTCACAAAATCGAATTGTCACAAAATCAAGAAACACAAAATCGAGAACAGAATAAAAATAATAAAATTAAGAGAGTTTTGTTGGAAAAATATTTACAATGATTCTGCATTATACATTTTCCAGAAAGTGTTAAATAAAACTTTTAAAAAAAGTCTACTTGAAATTATATATAAAATTAAAAAACACGAACTTTCATCAAAATTTTAAAAATATATTTGCCTGGTTGTATATTGGAAGATCCTGTTTTTTGGTAAAAATTAATTTCTTTATGGAGCCTTCTCTCTCTTTTAGTCTTTTCCATTCAATCGTACTTTTGCTGACCATCAAATTTTGGACCGGTTCAGTAAGAATCATTTACATTTTGAATTACTGATTCACTAGTATCAGTTTTAAAGTTATTTATCTCATTAGAAGCATCTCCAATTTATGAAGCATTAGATAAATTTAACTCTAGAACGCGACTAAGTTAAGCTATAGAATTTAAATGATTACATTATCATGACGCTTTAACAGATACAAATATCAGAATGGAAGCAAAGAGGCTGTTGGCAATAAATGGTGTTCAACAACAAAGTGTATCAAAACTTAACCAAAGAAAATAAAAAAAAAATGTTGTTTATGTAGTGAAGTCTTTGAAAAAATGTAAAAAGTAACCTGATGGGTCCACATCATTCACGTTTTCGGACTAATTGTACATTCAAGTTGAGGCCTAATGATGATATCAAGTACCTTTTGCTCCATTTCAATTCAATTCTAATTTCTTAATCAAGCTTGTTAAGTTTAATTCAGTACGAAAGTTTTAGATTTTAAATAAAAACTTCTTTATTAAATAATGCATTTTATCCAGCGCTGCAAATTGAATACAATCAAAAAATCATTGATTATTTTTTGGAAAAAATCCTCATGCTTAATGCCGTTATAAACTTAAAATTTTATTTAAATAGAGATCCATGAATGTTATGAGATGATGTTTATTTCATGAAAATTTTAACCAGGGAATATGGTATTTAAAAGTTTGAAAAAAAATATTAAAAAATCATTTTTTGATAAAAAAATATTAGGTAATTAGAGATGAACGATAAATTTTTTTAAATAGGTAGAAAATTGAAAAAGATCTATTTGACTTTAATGTGCCGTGAAATATTTTATTTTATTTTATATTCTTTAAAATTTATTTTAAACTTGTCAATATTAATTTTAAATTTCAATAGAGAACAAACAAAAATAATCATTCACGCATTTTATGTTCATATCAAAATAAGCTTTAAAACCAAAATAAATCTTTACTTTTGAGGTTAATGTTTTTATTAATCGAGTGTCTTTATTTACTTGAAAATAATGTTTTATTTAGATCATGTATTAGGAACAATTGTGGCTTGGTTTAATTCCATTGAACATTTAATTTACCTTTTAAAAAATAATTCGTCATAAAAAAAAAATTTTTCTTTTTTTTTTTTATTCTAGATGACTTGTTAAAATTAGAATTTTCTAGATAATTGTTAATTTTAAATTCAATACTATTTTTTTAATTTATAATTCATCAAGAGGCTTAATTTTTTAACTAATAAATAAATACTGTTTTGCATTAAGAGATGTCAAATACCGTTCCAAACTGATGTTTACTTAAAAGCGTTTATTACAAAAATGACCATATCTTTTAAATTATCAATCTACACTGCAAATCGAATCAGATATTTCATTGAAGTTTTGAAAGTTTTTCAAACACCTTACTTCCATTAAGACTTATAAAATGGATTATTTTTAGAATATAAAAATTATTAGAGCAAAAATATCTACCATTCGTCATACAATATTAAATTATTTCCGTTTGTGTATTTAGTAGGCTTAAAAGAATTTGTCAGCTAATTGAGCCGTATATAGCGCAAAAAATAACTATTTACATCCCAAAATCTAAAATGGTAAAAAAAATTTTTTTTAGTCTTAAAGAATTTTTAGAAAATGTAATCAATGGTAATTTTGAATTTTTTCTCCAAAAATTTTTAACTAAACACTTTCGAATGTTTAAACTGCAATTGCATAATTTAATAAAATTTAAGAGAATTAAAATTTTCAATTAAATTAGATAATAGAAAATTTTTAATTTTTTCTTTATTAGAACAATTGAAGAGAGACACTGAGATTTTTGCAAAAAGCTTATTTAAACTTTCTCGATTGACGCTTTTTTTTTTAAAAAAACTCATCTGAATAATTAGCTAGAAAAGACGTAAGACATAGTTTTAATTAAAATTTTGTATCTATAATTGTACTTATAAATTAACAATTATGTTCATTTAAATGTTTTTTGTTAATTTAGTATTGTATTTCTTTCAAAATTATATTTTCCTTATATATTAAATGCATCCAAAAATTGTGCTTTTTTTTTCTCTCAATACTTAAAAAATTAGGATTATAGTTTTTTTGAAAAAAATATAACTATCACTGTTTTTATTCTAAAAACAAAGTTTTAAATAATTTACCCTCTGTCTCAGACTAATCTATAAAATGATAAAATATTTTTGCAAAATAGACTGACACATTTGTTTATTAATTTAAAAATCCATTTTAAACTTTTAATTGAATAATAATAGATTTAAAATAAACAATTGAAAAATTCAAATTTATTATTTGGGTTGTTTTAATCAATAATATAGAAACAAAAAAATTAACTAAGTACAAGAATGAGAATTTATTAAAAAAAATTTTTGTTAATTTATTAGTGAGAGATCCCAAGTTTAAGTTCTATATTCTTAAGAAAAAAAATAATTTTATTTATTTGGTGAAATAATTAAATCTCTTTTTTTTAGTAACATTATTTAACTAATACTTGGATAATATGAGTTTTTTTTAAATGCTTGAATAAACAGATAAATTCATTAAATAAATTGTCAACGAGTTTCGAAAAAAAACTGTTGTTGAAAATTAAGTGAAAACAAAACAGGCGTTTTAAACTAGTTTTAGACAAAAAACTAGAATAGAAACATCATTAATCCTTATTATATATTCATCATTTTTTTCAAGAGAATTTAAATATAGTTTATTTTTGATTTAATTTGTAAAAAAAGGTGTCTGAGATCAAAATTGTAAAAATCATAAAAAAAAATTTAAATTATGATAAAAAAGAATTGAATGACACATAATGACAAATTTATGTCAGTCAATGTTTATACAATATTCAGAATATTTTTTTAAATTTGTTTTTTTTTTGCGATCAATCTAAAATTGAAAAAAGATAAATAATTAATAAGCTTTGTTGAATATTAATTGAAATAACAAATATAAATTCACAATATTTTATTTTTTCAGAATTAAAAATTAAATGAACAAACAAAACGCACCAAGGAAATATACCAACTTCAAGATTTTCAAAAGATAATAAACTTTAGAACAAAATTTAGTGATATGCTAAGAAATTTTTTAATTATTTATTTTAAAAAAAGTTAAGAAAGAGTTCCAGGCAGATTTATTGTCGTCAAAAATTCATTAAAATTTTTGAAAATTTTTGAAGCTCTGTAAATTCTCAGCTCTTTTTATGATTTATTTTTTGCCTTAAATGACTAAATATTCTGATAACACTAAAATTTTTCATTCCTAATTAATCGAGAGTACGTTTTGTCGAGAGAATGAGTTTAAGGATTTCGTTGAGAGGAAATTTTATCACGAATCATCTCTCAATTTATTTATTAAAACAGAATCAAAATCTTATTAGTGTACAAATTTGTAATTTCCTATTTTTCCTCTTGATTAATTCTAATTAATAAAATCAAAAAAGAAAAACATACAAATAGTATTCAAGTCTAGTTTTCCTGGAAAAATTTTTTTTAAAACTTGAATGGAAAAGTTCGATTCAATCCTGATGCCGTGTTCTCAGAATGAAAATGGACCAAAAATGTTTTTAATGTTAATTTAAGTCTTCCCTGATTTATTTGAACTAAGGTATCTTGGGGATATCAATTGAATAGAAGTCTAAAATCAAGAGTATTTCAGCTTAGTTTTGATTTAACTTTTTAAATAGATTAAAATAAAAGGTAAAAGTTTAATCTTTATTAAAAAAATACGGAATTTAATCAATTTTATCAAACAATTTTTTTTCAAAATTTTCGAATGCATTTTTTGACTCTTTTTGATGGTAATCAACTGAGCCACAATGAATTAGAATTAATCCAGCAAATCTAGATATGATAAATTGTGAAGCAAAAAATTTATTTAAAGCATAAATCGGAACATTTTTATTTAAATAAGAATTTTTAAGTATTGAAATAATGTCTTTTCGAAATTATTAGATATTGATTTTTAAATTTATTTTTCTTAATTTTTTATTTTTATTGCTATTTTGGAAGAAAAAATTCAAGTTACTTTAAAAATTTTGTTTGAGTATAAGAAATAAATGCTTTAACACAGTGAACAATTTTTTCTGAAAATTTTCAATTGTTCAGAAAGTTTTTTTTCTAAATTTTTAGAGGCTTCGTGACATTATTTCTAATTAATCTAAAATAAGCGCTATATCTATTTAAGAAACCTATATTTAGATTAGAAGGACTCAAAAAAGAGTCTTTTATTAAATCTAGGTTTAGAGTTTTGATGAAAGAAACAATTAATTTTAAATTTCTAAAAATGTTATTTTATTAATAAAAATTTTAATCGAGAAAAAATTTCAGATAAAATAAAAAAATTATTTCAAGTAGAAAAAAATGCAGATTTTTGAATAAAAATACAACTTAAGCTCAGATTGAAAAGTTTGAATTAATCATTTAAAAAATGATTAATATAATAAAATTTAAAATTCATAGGAAAAAATAATTTTTAGGTGCTTAAGCTATGTGCTTTGTTACCTATCATAGTCACGAATGGATCTTGATACCGGCTCTTGATTAGTATTAAATTAAAGAAGAAATTTTAAAAAAAAAAAGAAAAAACACATGAACAAAAATTTTATTTTAATATTCTATGATATTGTTTTGATAAAAAAACGAAAAATACAAAGAATTTATCTCGAATTGAGTAAAATAAGCAAAATAATATTTTTTTTTCTTAAATGATCATTTTCATCTATGAAACATGGGTCTTCAAGAAGAAATTTTAGAACTTAAGTTTAAAATTTGTGATACCGATCTTTATTCAATTATTTTGAAGTTTGCTCCTTTCAAATGGATTCATTATTGAGCTATGAGGCTTTGATTTTTTCATAGAATTTAAGTTTCATTTATTAGTAATCAACCACTTTCAGCCTTTACAAATAAATAATATCCAATAAATATTTAAGATAATGAAAGGATAAAAATAAAATGATTTAAGATAATGAAAAGATTTTTTTTGCTTTTTTTATTTCGAAAGTTTATTTTACCAATTTTATCCGTTAAATTTAACTTAGCTTCTAGAATTTAAAAAATTAAAAAATAATGTTATTATTTGTACAATTATAAACGATTTCGAATTGTTAAGGTTTTTTAAAATAAGTTATAGAATCATTTTTTTTTAAAACTTATTTTTTTCATAAATTCTTTTTTTTGAATTTCGGACAAAATTTGTAAATTTTTTTTCAAAAAATTTTATTTTAAACATAAAATTTTTTTGAAAAAAAAAATTAACTTAATGAAAGAATGAAATATTTTTTTAATTCATAGTTAAATTAAAAAGATATATTCGGATGCTATTTTACTTTGACATTTTCTCATTAAAATATTATTTTTTATGTTTTAAATAGATTTTTTTGAAACTTTGCTTTTATTGTTTTGTATGTAAACCAGAGTTGGTCAAAAGTCAAACTTTAAAGTCAGAATCGTTAAAAGTCAAAGTCGACTTTGACTTTGAGATTAATTTTGGATCAAAGTCAGACTTTGACTTCAAATAATTTTAAAGTCAAAGTCTGACTTTGACTTGAGTCCACTCTAGCCAACTTAATTATTTTCAGGCTATACCTCATCATTCCATATAAGCACCAAATTACAGAAAATTAGCAATGATAGAATTTAATTTAAAAACATTGAAATTCGAGAACCAAATTTTATTTAAAACAAAAATTTTTAAAAAAATTTTTAGTTTTAGTCAAAGCCCAGACTTGACTTCAAAAAAATAAAATTTAAAGTCCAAGTCAAAACTTGACTTTGACTTCATGACTTTGACTTTTGACCAACTATGATGTAAACAGCTGTGTTATAAACATGGTTTTACGCAAGTTTACTTTAAATTACGTTCATTAACCTAAATGACTCAAAAATTTACTCGTAACAAAAAAGGGCTAAAAATCGAACATTTTTTTCGTATTTTTGGTTAAACAAATCTAAAATTTATCTAGAGTATTAAAAAATTAATTTTTCGATTTTTAAATGGTAAGAAACATATTAAAAGATATGCATAAAATTTATTAGAATTTCCACGAATTCAATATTCTAAATAAAAGCACTATTCACCATCATCTTATTTCACAATTTATCACCTAAATTGCATTATTTTCACTCGGCTTAAATGTCAAATTTTTTTTATAGGATCAGGATAAGACCAGCTTTTATATTTGAATTTTTATTATTATTATTAATTTATTGAACAATTCCTAAAATTGATTTCTCCGATTATTGTGTGCAAAGCTAAGAACATATGTTGTCTTAAAAAAAAACTTAAAAACTAAATTAATTTTTACTGCAACATTGAAAATTGAAATGGCTTTTGAAATTCAAATAAAAATTAAGAAAATACTTTTGTTTATTTTACAATCTTTTACCTTTTAAAAATCGAAAAATCTTCAAAAATTATGTAAAAAAAGTTTTTTTTTTGCTCTAAAATTTGGCCAAAATTAAATTTTTAGATTTATTTTAGCAAAAATTACGAAAAAATGTTCAATTTTTTTTCCTTTTTGGTTTCTGGTTATTTAACTATAAAATTGCGTTAGACAAAGCAAGAAAGGCAAAGTTCACTGTATTTGACAAAAAAAATCATCTTGTTGGAAAATCTTGAAAAAACCCAAATACTCTCATTTAACCTGTCTTAACTAATTCATTTTTCATTCAAGTTTTATTTAAATTTTAGTTTTATCCTAATTTTTTAACATTTATTTTCTGATATTAAAATATTTTCTGAAAGAAGTTAAGTTAAAATTGCATAGACCAGAAAAGATTGTAGAATCCAGGGTAGTAGTAGTAGTAGAGCATACTGTGTTTGGGTTTTTTTCGATGGCATCACGGTCTGTTTTGAGATTTGACGTTCACACTGGAACTGCAAACTCTAAAAATGGACGGACAAAGGTTGAATCAAGAAACTTCAGTAACTTAAAATCAAATCTAGCAAACGAGTTTTTGATTCTCCCAAGTATTTAATTTGCTTTATTTCTAGACCCAAGGATGTGGTTCCTCCATTTTAAGTTCGTACTGAAAACAACGCCCAAATCTCTCTCCGATTTAGATTCAACTTTTTGATGACCATTGATGTAAAACGATTTTTTGCTGTTGTTGGAACCATAATGCATAACAGCACATTTCGAATTATTAAACTTTAAAAGCAAGTCATTTATCCATACGCAGCATCAAGGTCTGGTTGAAGCACTTGTGCTTCTAGCTCCGAATTCATTTTTAAAATTATTTTCATCTGCATATGATTTGGAGATATTTCGAATTATATCAGGCAAATTATTAAATTAAATCACAAACAGAAATGGACCACTATATACTTCAGCCCAAAAAGATTTTGTTCTTTTTTTTTTTAATTTCCTTTTTAGAAGCTTGCACGCCATATTTAAGGATTAATATGAAAATGTTCAATTAGTTTGCAGACGTATTGCAGGGTACGGATTAAAATTTATTTTTTTCTTATTCATATCTTAACTAAACAACTCTAACTTTTTTCAAAGAAAATTTAGAAAAAATATTTTTGTCTCGTAAAAACAGTTCCTTCTTCATGAATTTAAAAAAAAATTCTTTTTAAATTTAAAAAAACAAAACAAAAAAAGCTCAATCCACTAATATAAACTATTTAAAGTTTAGAATTATTTCACTGTTTTATTATCTTAAATCCTGTTTATTTTCTTCCGGAATTTTTTTTTCCAAAATTTCAAATGAAATGATGTTAATAGATTAGTTTTTAAAAAATAAGGCTCTTGTGTGTGCCTGGTAATCATGTTTTAATTAGGCTTTTGTTTAGCTTTGAACCATACATATATTTCAACTTAATTTTTCATAACTTTTATAGGAGCTAATCCTCAATAAAAATATACCAAAAACATTGTTTTATCTTTTTAGAATTTATTGAAAATTTTTGAAATTCTAGAAATTAATTATTATGCTTTTTTTATTAAATTATAAATAATTGAAGTTCCCCTCTATTGAATAGGAAAAAAATAAGTCCGAATTTGAAAAGAATAATTCAGAAAACTACGAAATTAATTTTCAATAATTTTATCAGGCTTTATATTCGATTACCTAATTATCCTTGAACAAATACTTTTTTTCAAATTAAAATGATTAAATTTCAATAATTTAATAAATTTCAATCAAAACTTTTCTATTTCGGCATGGTTTTAATTAGAACCAAAATTAATATTTTATAATTGTTAAAATAATAAATTTTCACCCACTTAAATTTTAATGCTATATAAAACTTTTGAATTTTCTTATTTTTTTTAAGTTATTTTATTTAGAAGTTTTATAAAAAAAAAAAAAGGGAAAATTTTTATTCAGTAATGGCTAGCAAGAGGATTTTAATTTTTAGTTTGGTTCTATTATTGGTAAATGGAATACTTAGCAGTCCAATATCATCCAGTGAAGAGTCGAACGCTGCGGTGCCAAAATCAAATGATCAGATCGATTTTAGCAGTGACGAACTGGCGCAATTTTTGGCTGAGAACGAAAATTATTCAGGCGATGATAGCTCGTTGATGTACGAGGACGATGACAGCTATTTGATGAAAAAGTCAGCTCCGAGGCGCATATTCATCGGCAAGAGGTTCTTGCCAAGATTTTTCAATGATAAGCCAAATTTTAGAAGCTTTTCACCGAGTCTAAACGATCTTTTTTCTAAGAGAAATGGGATTCACCGCATCTTCATTGGCAAGCGTGGAGACGTCAAGAGAATTTTCGTCGGCAAATAGACATTGATAAAAACAGGAAAAAATTTAAAGAATTTTGTGGAATTTTTAAATGTAAACTTTATTGAATAAAAATAGAAAAAAAATTATTTTTTAATTGTTTTGTTTAACCGCAAACAAATACGAATAATATTGTCCCATGAGTTATTTTAAAATCTGATATTTTCAGTCAAAAATAAAATTATTTGTGGGAGTCTTTGTTTCTTTTGTGACTATCAAATTTTAACTGAAATTAAATAATTTTTTTTTAATTTTATTTAATGATCTGTCAAATTTTTAATAGTTTTGAATTTTGGGTAAAATTTTTTTTATTTTCTTAAAGACAGTTTTCTATTTTCATCAATAAAAATCAATTCTAACTAATTCAAGATCCGAAATGTATTCATTAAAGGAATTAAATTTTAATTATTGTTTTTTCTAATCTAGTTATAGACATGTGCGGGAGGATTTGTCACTTTTTTGGCGGAGGTTTTATACAAAAATGTTTATTTAAAATGATATGATCTCGAAGAATAGAAAATCAGTGCCCAAATAATGAAGCAATGCGTTAGCGGTAAAAAATTGACAATGATCTTTTAAAATTTTAAGATACATTGTCATTTAATATTGAAATTTTTAATTAATGCTAAATAATAAGTGAATATTGAATTTTTGATGGCTAAACATTCGACAAAATAAAATTCGATACTAAAAGCAAGGATTTTGCGGAGTCATAAATTTATATAAATACCAAGACCAACATTCAAATATTTCCAAATTTATCATTTTAAATTTAAAGACATTATTTTTGAATTTTTAGAGATAAAAGCTTTTAAATTAAGAATGGCATCGGTTCCAATGATTTTGACTTTAGTTGTGGTACTATTTAATTTAATTAATTGTTTTCCATCATTTGAGCAACGCGACTTAATTGCTGATCCGATTGACAAAAGAAACTTGGGCGAAGTCCAGGCCCTGGTCGATGAAAATTTTCCCATGGACAACAGTTTTGAGGATCAAGAGCGATTTAGACACAAATTAATTCAGCTTTTAATTTTTGTTTTGGAAAATAAAAACATGGATGAAAAAAATGAGGCTGATTCGGAAAAAATGCGTAAAATAAGAGAAATAGTTAGCTCGAAATTGGAAAATTTTAATTTTCTCGACAAGCTTGACAAGATTAGGTCAATTGGCAAGCCGCTAAAAAATGAGCATAGACATGTTTTTATTGGAAAATAGAGCTTAAGCTTCAACACTATTTTGATATTATTTAAATATTATTTGAATCGGATGGATGTTATTTTTTATATTTTTTTGTACTAAATAAACTGTTGACTTTTAAACTAAGCAAATAAATTTTTTAGTCAGAAAAAATTTTTTTATCTTTTTTTAAGCAAAGAAAACCGCTTAAAATTAAATTAAAAAATATGAAAAAAAAGAAGCTTTTAAGCCAAAGATTTTATTGTGACACATCAAACGGATATTAGATAAATTAAATTCAAATATTCCGAAAATATATCATATCGTCGAGTCGAAATAAATTCTCGATGGTATCAATTAGCAGGGAGATATAAATTTTATTTTTGATTGAAATGAAAAAAAAATAAGATTTTTAAATCAAATAAGTAATAAAAATAGGAGGAAGACAATAGGGCTGATATCAAGAGCGATTTAGACACAAATTACACATTTAGATTTTGACAAAGAGGAATTTTTAAAATTATTTAAATGATGCAAAATTTTTTTAATTGATTGTGTTATCATTTTTCAATTATGTAAAATTAATAAATTTCTGTCTAAGTTAAATTTTCAAATCATTTTTAATTTTTTTCATAATATAATTTGACTAATTAAAATATTTTTTTTAATCGAAAATTTTTAAATTCAATTTAGAAAAAAGCAATTTTAGCTATTTTTTTCAAATCTCAATTTTTAAAAGCTAATTAATCGGACATTCTATTTAATTTTAAATCTTCAATTAATCTCAAATTTTCAGCTTTTTTAATTTTTTAATTTAAAATTAAACAATAGCTCATAAATTGAATTAAATAATTAAAATATCAATTTCCAAATTTCAAACTAGCAATTACTTAATCATCAATGATACAGAAATATTTTTTAAAAAATATTTCTATTTATTTCTATATCATTAAAAAATATTTCTATATCATTGACTTTTACATTTTGATTAGGACAATTAGAAGTCAACTTGAAAAAATTAATTTTTTAAAATTTTTGATACCATTAAAAAACAATTAATATAACACCAACCTTAATACTATTCAAACAAGCTTTAAATTCGATAAAATAAAAAAAAAATGAAGCGGCATCAGGACCTGACCAAATTCATAATCTAAAATTCATAATAATAAATTAACATCCTTCCAATTGTTGAAAATGGAGAGTGTCATCCAAGCGGTCACTGTGCCGCCGTGGAGAGGTCTTGGTCAAGGCCAACACAGCGACGTTCATAAGAAAATATCGGAGTATATAAAATCGGTTCAAACGGTTCTGGAAAGCTTGGCTAATAAAGTAAAAGATTTGAAGAATGAAAATGTTGAATTGAAAAAACAAAACGAAGACTTTAAACAACAACTAAAAAGTAGAAAGAACTCGAGTCCGGAAGAGTCTGCTATGAGATGGGATAATTTTCTTAAAAAGGGAAACAAAGTGAATAGTAGCCAGAAAGAGGTGATGTTGTTTGAAAAAGTTATAGACGAGTCGAGAGCGCGCATGGAGAAGGAAAATAACATAGTTATAAGTGGTGTACCATTGCGAGTTGATAACGGTGAGGATAGTATTACGGACGTGGATTTGGTGTTGAATATATTGGAGGAAATCGGAATTCAAAATCCAAGGACGAAAATGCGAAGAGTATCTAGGCTTAAAAAAAATCCGCAGCTGACCAACACTAAACCACCTCCCTAATCGTTGAACTATGTGACAAAGATACAAAACTACGAGTATTAAAAGGTGCTAAGAATCTAAAGGATAGTGAGTCGTTTAACAAATGTTTCATTAATCCGGACTTGACAAGAAACGAACTTGCGATTGAGATTGAGCTAAGAAAGAGAAGAAATTTAGAGAATAGTAAACTAGATCAAGGCGACGGGAGGCTCAAGTACGGTGAGCTTCAGGATGGGACAAAATTTTATTGGGGTGTCAGATTTGGTAAGCTCTGTCGTATCAACAAGGATACTAAAAGAGCCTTACCATCCCAATAAAACAGTAGAAACAAGTCGTGGCAAAAATGGAAGCGGCAATTCTAGTCTCAATTGTTTATACACCAACGCCACTTCGCTAGTCAATAAATGGGACGATTTTATCTCATTGATAAACACCAAGGAATTTCCACACCTTTTAATGATAACTGAGACATGGTTTAATCAAAAGTCTATTAAAATTAAATTAACCAAATTACACGCTTTTCCACAAAGATAGAGAACAAGTTATCGGGGGTGGGGTCGCAATATATATTAGAAATGACATACAAGCTCTTGAAGTGGCTGAAGATGGGCTAGTACAGGTGGTTGGTGAACAAATTTGGTGTAAAATCGTAACAGATATGGACTCTTTACTTATAGGTTGTATTTACCGACCACCGTACTCAAATTATGAGATCTTGGACGAGATTAATAGTACTATAGCTTTAGCTAAAAAATTGGTGGAAGAGAAAAGTACACTGGATTACTCATTGCCGGAGACTTTAATTTCCCGAAGATAAGTTGGAACAACATGCATGGAATGGTTGAAGGCAAGAGTAACGCTGGAGTCCTAAGCGATAAGTTTATCACTAATTTGGAGGATAATTTCCTTGTTCAGCACGTACAAGAATCTACATTTGGTAATAAAATTTTAGACTTGGTTTTGACTGACAATCCTGATAACGTCTATTCGGTTAATATCGGTCCTCATCTAGGTACAACTACAAAAAATAAATTGCATTCGGTACTCAGTTGGGATTATTTGCTTAAGGGGAAACCAAAGGTAAAATTTATAAATAAAATATTATATAACAAAGGCGACTATGAATCTTTGAAGAAATATCTTTGGACAAGGATCACTGAAATGGATGGTCACGATTCGGACTCAATGTTCAATTGCTTATTATCTATATACCGTGATGGTGTTTCTAAATTTATTCCAAATTTATCTTTATCCGAAAAAAACATTACTACTCGAACAAACCCCAAGTGGTTCAACAAAAATATAAAAAAGTGGACTAATTTAAAATACAAATGGTTCATTGTCACTCGTATATTTTCCAAAAATCAAGCCATCAAGTTAATATATAACAGAATTTGTAGAATAGTAAAAAAGGAAGTGAGTAATGCTAAGTTATGCTATGAATCGAACATTATAAAAAGGCTGTAAAAACAACCCTAAACGTATTTTCTCATACATTAACTCTCAAAAAAATAGTAGAGATAGAATACGTTCACTGAAAGATGAGATGGGAAACTTAGTAAACGATAAGCTGATAGTTGCAAATATTTTTAATACGCAGTTTCAAGCGGCATTTAGTCTTGATGATGGTAGACCACTGCCAGATTTGGTAAAGAAATGCGATATTGAATGTATTATAGACTGTAGTATATTTTCAAAGGCCAATATTTTCATACATCTGACTAAACTCGATACACATAAAGCACCTGGAGTTGATGGTATGCACCCACACGTGCTGGTTAAGTGTGCGAATTTTTTTTGCAGCCTGTTTCGAGAATGTTTTCAACGCTTCATTTAGGAGTGGCATAGTACCAAGTGCTTGGAAAGAGGCCAACATATCTCCAATTTTCAAAAAAGGAAGCCGTTCCGATGCTATTAATTACAGGCCAGTGTCTTTAACTTCGATAGCTAGTAAGTTAATGGAACGCATTCTACGGGACTCAATGATGGACCATCTAGTCAGAAATAGCCTCATAGCGAATGAACAGCACGGCTTTGTGGCAAATAAGTCTTGTCTTACTAATCTACTGGAGACGTTAGACTCGATAACTGAGGCTCAAAACCGGGGATTCACTTCAGTGATTGTTTTTATGGACTTTGCAAAAGCCTTTGACAAAGTTCCGCACCGGGCGCTGATCAAAAAGTTGGAACTTTATGGATTTAATTTAAGATTAGTCAGTTGGATAAAAAATTTTTTGAGTGGCCGCAGGCAAAGAGTTGTTATGGGTGATGCTGTCTCTGACTGGTTAGACGTTCTTAGTGGAGTTCCTCAGGGTTCAGTGTTAGGTCCTTTGCTATTCATTATATTTATTAATGATATGCCATCAATGGTTAAATGTCTTTGCAAGCTATTCGCAGACGATACCAAGTTAATTTCTGTGATCAAGAACTCATTAGATTTGACAAATCTTCAACAAGACATAGACTCGCTTAGTCATTGGGCTAATGATTGGCTAATGGAATTCAACGATGAAAAATGTAAGGCTATGGTTATAAACAATAAACATTTTAGTATTAGCCTGTCAATGAACAGTAGGGCGCTAGGAATGACTGATAAAGAAAGTGATCTTGGGATCGTGCTATGCTCGAATCTAAAATGGAATCACCAAGCAGCACTTGCAGCTAATAGAGCTACAATATTACTGGGACAGTTGAGTAGAACTTTTAATCGTTGGACGGTAAGCACTTTTAAGAAACTTTATATTGCGTTTTTTAGACCTCACCTGGAATACGCGATCGCAGCCTGGTGCCCCTATACAAAGAAGGACATCAACATTTTGGAAAAGGTTCAGGCAAGGGCAACGAAGCCTGTAAAGTCTATTTCTCACCTCACATATGACGAAAGGCTAAAAAAACTAGGACTAACCACCCTAAAAGTGAGGAGAGAGAGAGGTGATCTTATCGAATATTTCAAGATTAGTAAAGGGTATAGCAAAGTTGACTGGCATAATCCGAGTAAACTAATGAGTTCATTGTTTGTGGACGGCCCTGCTGGGAACATTCGTGGTCAAAAGCATAGACTGGTCAAGCAATACACAAGGATAAGTCACAGGGAGCATTTCATTCTAAATCGAGTAGTGGATAACTGGAATAGACTACCACCTGACGTATTGGCTGCAACATCAAAAGACAATTTTAAAAAGAAACTGGATGATTTCTTAGCGTCATAACAACTACAGTTAATCAAAACTTATTATTTTTAGTTTATTTATCTAGTGTTTGTAACTCGTTTTAGCTACCATAGTGAGACTCTTAGTCTCGCTCTACAGGCTAATGCCTGTTGTAGCTCATATTATTATTTATTATTATTAATGTTAAAAAGACCTTACCTAGAAATTCATTAATAGAAATAATAGAACTTTTTAATTTATCTCTTCGAGAAGGTAGAGTCTCTAAAGCATGGAAAACATCGAACATTACTATGATTCAAAAAAAAGCCTCTACTTTACAAGATCCTTTAAATTATAGACCAATTAGTATAACGAGTTGTTTGGGAAAGCTCCTGGAACGCATAGTATTTTCAAGATTATACAATTATTTAGAAAAAATTCACTCCTTATCCAGGAGCAATCTGGATTTAGGAAACACCGGCGAACATCAGGTAATCTATTCTTTTTAATTCAAAAAATTGTGGAATCATTAAATAGAAAAAAAAGAGTTTGTGGTCTTTTTTTTGATATTTCTAAAGCCTTTGATAGGGTTTGGCATGAAGGTCTACTTTTTAAATTGATTAAAATGAATCCACCTCATTACTTGACTAACTGGATTAGATCCTTTTTATACAGTAGGACATTTAAGGTAAATGTGAATGATCATCTGAGCGAAGAATATAAAATAACTGCAGGTGTTCCTCAAGGCTCAGTAATTAGTCCTCTTTAATTTAGTATATATATTAATGACATCCCAAAAAGAAACAAAACAAATAATGAATACTCTCTTCTTTTCGCAGATGATCTAGTTACATTCTTCATTTATAACAAGAAAGGGAATCTTGAAAATAAGATAAATAAATACACCAACGAACTAGAACAATGGCTTATTAAATGGAAAATGAAGATATCAGTTGAAAAGTCGTGTTCAGTAGTCTTTTCTAGGTACAAAAAAGAGGGTGATAATCTAAACTTAAAAATCTATGGAAACAGAATAGTGAGCCAAAAAGAAATCAAGTTTCTTGGTATTAAATTTGATTCTAAGTTAAACTTTAATATACTAGTAGACGAAATTAAAGAACGCTGCAACAAAAGGCTAAATATTATTAAGATATTGTCAAACAAAAAATGGGGTCTCAATCAAAACACACTAGGAAATTTATATAAATCTTTAGTCGGATCGATTTTAGACTATTCTTTTCCTTGCTTAAATTCATTTTCAGAAAATAATATCAAAAAACTACAAGCAATTCAGAATTCAGCAGTAAGATCTATCCTTAAGTTAAAATATGATACTCCCTCCAACATCGTGCAACATGAAGCTTTTAATAAACTAAAATTCCTAACAGTCTCGAATCGTCTTTTTGAGTTGAGTGAGAAATATGTTGGGACAGGACTGAGTCATTCTATTTCACTGGTTGTAAGACTGGTGGAGGAATACAAAGAAGGTTTCGAATCAAGATATATTGAATACCCAACTCCATTGTGTAATTGCTACCTTACTATTTCTTCTTTTTTTCCTGAAACTTGAACTATTTAAGCATGTGCCACATGTAACAATCTTTTCCAATTTATGTCTTTTCAACTTTCATTTTTTTAGCTTATTTACTCTATTTTGATTCTTTTTTTATCTAATTTTATTAACTTTAATTTTATTTTTATTTTATTTTTTTATTTTATTTTTAATTTATTCTGAAGGAGCTTTAACTCGGTACAGAAAACAAATAGATAAATAAAATAATAATACAATATTTAATTTTCTAGAAAAAATACAAACTCTTGGCTAATGGTATTTAGACTAAAATTCTTTGTAGATTCATTAAATCTTTTCCCAAATTTTGGTTTGAGAATGCTCTCTTTATCGAAATGGGAATTTTTCCACAATCATGAGATCAAAATTACAGAAGATTCTTAATAGATAGATACTATTCCAGAAATCTTTAGTTACCAAATTCTATACTTTCTTGTCTTAAATAACAAAAAATTAGGCAAAAAAATAAAATTTATTTAAAATTTTAATAATTCATTGTATTGTTTTATTGTTTGATCCATTATTTAAAATTAGATAAATTTCATTACATGGATTACATTGATTTTGATTACTCGATGTTTCTTCCTCTGATGTTTAGAAATTTGAATAAAAATGATGAATTTTCCAATATTTCCAATTAATGCTCATTTTCAGACTTTTAAGAGGTAAAGTGTTTTTTTCCTTGTAACCTTAATTTTTTTTACAAAAATTCTCATGATTTAACAACTAATCTTCCGGAGTAAAAGAGAAAGAATCATTTTAACTCTGATTTTAAATTATTTTTAATTTTTTTTAATTAAAATAACTAAAATTTTGAATTTGAATTAAAGCTATTTAATTTTTGAAATTTTTTAATAATTATTTTTTCTATTAATTTAATCATCAATAAACAAGTTTTATTATTTTAAGATTTTAAGATTTTTGGTGCAATATTTCATAAAAGCATTATATTTTATTTTGATTACTTTTTTAATTTTCTGAAATATTGCTAAAAAATCCAAGTATAGCAGTATGTAAAAATATGAAATTATTTTCATTTTTCCACATCAATATAGCTAAATTAATAAACTAATACTTTGTTTATCATACTCTACCATTTCATGATCAGAAAAAGATTAAAAATCTAGTGATTTTGATTTCATGTTTTTTTTAAATATATAATAAATCATTATCCATAAATTCAGAAAACCTATCTTTGAACAAATACAAAAATCCTCAATTAATAAAACGAATCCAAAAATTTCTTCCTTTTTACCTTTTATATGGGCGAAAATTAAAAACAAATAATTAAAAAAAATAGATAAAATACATAAAATTGTGACTTGCACTAAAAGAAAATTTAATTCAAAATGATGAATTATTAATGCATAAAATGAATTTATTGAAGTGTAAAAACCATTTTTTTTTTAAATTAACTCATAAAATAATTATAAACAGGTAAAACGTGATTCATTTAGTTGTACAGTGTTTCACGGTTAACTCGACCTCGTCGGGACTTGAAAAAAGTCTGAGTAAAAAAAAAAGCAATTTTTTTTTTTATTTTAATGGAATAAAGAGAAACTATGAAATTCGATAAAAGAAAAATTGGAAAAATTTAATTTATTAATAAAAATCAGTCATCTTCGTTTGTTTTTTTGCGGTAATCTTGAGATTTCTTTCCAAATCTTCTAAATTATCTAAAACATTTCTTCAATCTTCATCTTTTGATTGAAAGTATGAACGAATTCTAAAACTATGATCGATCCACTGCTTGTTGGATTAATCTGTTTATTTAAATATTAATTGAAACAAATCAATTAATTGCCAATTAAATGATTAGAATTGATAAAAAACTCTGAAATAAATGTGAAATTTTTTCAAAAAATATGCTTTTTTAGTACCTGTTAAAAGTGAAGTACGAGTTAACCGTGTCCGAGTTAACCGTAATTTCCTGAACTGTTCAATACTTAAATACTTTGCACATGTCACCTCTTACAATTTATCAATTTTTAATTGTCTTTTTATTAAATTTAAACTTATTTAAATTGTTCTTATATTTTTTCTTTACATTTTTATTTTTATTTTTTTTTCAATCTGAAGGAGCTTTAGCTCGGCACAGATAAAAAAAATAAATAAATAAAGGTCTACATTTCTGCTTCAAGTGTCAAACAAATTTCCCTTATGTGAGCAATTAAATAAATGAACATTAATAGAAGAAAAATTATTATTTTTAGTCAAATTTATTAAACGCTAGAACTAATAAAAATAAATAAAAATTTAAAATAATTTATTTTTATCATGTAATTATGTCTGGTTTAAATTAAAATACGGATGAATTTTTTTGTTAAAAAATCAAAAATTAAATTAAAAAAAAAAAATAAAAAAGTCTAAATCGCACTCGAAAAAATTGATATAAATAATTTAATTTTTTAAAAATCTATCAAACATTAAAATTTTCCGCATTTGGCGATCCCAGCCGATTTGACATGTACTGAATTTGCTTGACTCTTCTCTTGAATCGCGGGTCTCTGAGCTCCAACGCCTTAAATTGTCTCATTACCCGCGCGTCCAAAGACTGCAACGGTTTCAAAAAGTTTCTCGGCGAATACTGAGCCGAGCTTTGATTCACGAGCTGATTGACATAGTCCTGGTTCTGCGAGTAGCGTCTAATGTTGGGCGACATGTAGTTGTTGAATGCCATATTGGACATGTTCAGGTGATTGTGATTTTGGGTTGTATTGGGCGAAAGGGCCCTCATCGGCTTGTTCCAATTGTCCATATTGTTCACAGCTGGATGATCAAAGTAGTCCGGCTGTGGCTCCGGGAAGATGTCTTCGTCATAGTCCGGATTCGGCTCACTGTTTTCGTCTTCTTGACCATTCTGACTTGCCAAAGCTGCACCATCAAAATTTTCTATTTCGAGCTCCATCTCTTTGATCAGATCCACCGCCTCCTTCACAGTCAATCCGCTGTCTCTGTACTTGTGATGCTTGCTGGATATCCTGGTACTTGCCAAAATTTCCACTATGGTTCCCCATCGGTGAAATAACATGGACAAAAATTGCAGGAACAAGACAAAAGTGAACAAAATCAAAAATACCAGACCGAGTATTTGGACTTTTTGGTCGGGCTTGTTGTACAGAGCGCCGATGGCCACCTGCATCTTGGGAAAAGCCACCGACACATACTCGAATTGAAATTGCATCACGACCCAGAGGGCGTTGAGCATGAAGAAAGCAAAGCACGAGTTGTTTCTCAGTTCTTTGAGGTCTTTGGTAATTCGCTTTTCGTCTTCTTCATCTTTGCTCAATGGATGAAGATACTTGTCAATTAGGCCTTGCCAAAACGTCATCTCTTTGGTGTTCAAATAGTACACGTCATTTTTGCCAAGTGTTTTCATGTCTATCCAAGCCGGATTGTACAAGTAATTGCGTGGTATTTCCACTTGAGACTCCAATTCAGTGTTGCTGTCATTTTGGCTGTCTCTCAGGTCCGAGTCGCCACTTAACTGTTCATTTGTTGGCGAGTCCAATTGGGCTATTGTGTTGGACGAGAGAGGCACTTTTTTGTCGCCCAAATTCTCCAGCTTGCCCACTATTTCGGTGAGCAATTTTTCATGTCTGTTAACAGAAGGCTTCATCAAATTTTGCAAGAATTCAGTGGCATTTTCCAAGACACCTTTTCGATTCTCTGAGCCCATGATCAAGCCCATGATGCCTGAGCGCTTGGGCTTTTTGCTGCCTTCGCTTTGGTCTTTGGCCGCATTCTTTTTGCCCTTTTTTTTCGCAGCCACTTCTCTGGTGCCCCACGAGACCACGTGCAAATTGCATATGGAATATATAACCAGGAGGACATAGCCGCCCGGCAGTGTTACCAAATAGAGCAGACCGTAGACCAGATTCAAAATTTCCTGCGGATGCAAAATTCCAGTCACCACAAACAACAAAATTAGAAAGATGAAAAAAAAGGACGATGCACTTATTTCGTCCGAGTTGGTGAGCTGAGCAATTGTGGCCACAAGCACCATGGTCATTATCATTGAGTAAATGGAGGACATGAGCGCGCCGATCATCACTTGGGTATCTGGTTTGGTCTTTAAGCAAATAATGAGATAGAATATGGCTGGCGCGACGGCGAGTGTGTACGACTCGGCAAGAGTCAGCCCGGTGAACACAGTCCGGAAAGAGCTTGCAACAGTTAGCAAAATGGTGCCTGGTCCTAAGATGGTAGAGGCTAGCAAGAACCCTTGGTAAAGAATGTAGAATAGGGACACGTTTTCGTTGACCAGAATTGTGTGTCTGGCGTCGCGGAGAAGATCTAGAATGTTGGCAATTGTGGAGGGCATCCATCGGCGCCGTTGGTTAAAAAATTCCTTAAAAGTCTCCGGGGCATAGGTTAACGCATCACTGGCCGCACAATAGTCCACTCTGTATCCTTCCTGGAGCAGTAGGGTACACAACCAACGATCCTCGCCTTGGTCGTACTGCACATAGTGGCTGGCCTCAGTGGCCTTGTCTGCATATCGCCTCATGACATTGTCGTCCATCAAAGCAGATCCTCGGAAAAGAGAAAAGCAGCCCGGACTGCACAACACGCATCCAAGTTTGTGTTCGGCAGCTTTTTGCAGCCAGTGACCAACTGCGTACTCGAATTTTTGGTACCAGACCATTGGACCGGAGCCGATTGGATGAATGCGACCACATGCCGCACCTACTTTGGGATTTTTGCGCATACGGTCCACCAGCAAAAGAACTGCTTCCGGTTTGAAGTCCACATCTCCGTCCAAAGCCAGTATGAACGTGTTCTGAGCGATTAGCTTTTTGTCCTCGGATATGTTCTTAATGAAATCGCCAAAACCACTGAAGCCTTGGAACATGCTGTATTTGCGGCTGAACTCCTTGTTATCCTTTTTGCCTAATAGCTTGTACGACAACAAGTAATACATGTACATGACCTGGACAGCAGCAAAAATTAAAAAAAAACTTTTTTTTTATTAATTTATTAAATTTATTTTTACTTGACTCCATCTTTTTCGGTGGCGAATTTTGTCCTTGTCTTTCACATGAACAATTATTTTGTTTCCGCCTGGCATGACCCATACCAATCGACCTCCATACGGGGTTGGAACTTTAACTGGATCTCCCACACTCATTTCAACGCCATGCACATAACTTTAAGTAGAAATTCCAAATAAATTTGAAAAAAATGCACCAAAATTAGGAACAAATATCTAGCAGACAGTTTCCATAAAAAAGTAGCAAGTTATTTTACATTTTGTACTCAAAATGGTTTGATAAAGCTGAGCTAAGTTGGTCAAAATCAAAGTCAAGTCAAAACTTTGACTTAAGATATTTTTTTAGTTTTTTTATTAATTTCTTTTCGTAAGAAAAATTTATTGATTACGATCAAAATTATACTCATTTTCAATAAAAGCAAGTTTTTTTTTCAAGATTATTTTCTTCAATGAAAACCCAATCTTAAATTCAAAGTAAGACTTTTTCTTTTGACCAACTCTGATTTTGAATGAAACCCAGGGTAACATTGAATCAGATGCAAGATAAAAAAACTCTATAAGACAATATTCTGTTTAAAAACAGCATGAACTTTGTTCATCTAAGGATAAAGATAAATTACTTAAGTATTTAATAAAATTTTTTAATTACTTTTATTTTCTTATTTTTTTGGCATTCCAAAAAAATTTAGTAAAGATTTAGAATTTGGGAAAAAATGTTCAAGAAAAGGTAAATGACGAAATTGGTCAGAATTATGTCGAAATTGAAATGAAATCTCATCTTTCTGAAGAAATGATAATGGGTTTGTCTAAGAAATTAAGTTTTTTTTATTAGATTTTTTAGGAGTATTTTATAAAACTTTATCAAATAAATTATCAAAAAAAATTAAAATAATTAATTATATTTCATTAAAATTAACTCAAAAATTTTATTGAAAAATTAAATCGTATGTAGAAACAATTTCACTAATTAATATTTTACTTAAAAGATTGTATCTACACTGTCCGTTCCCTCAATTATTCATTGGAATTTTTCATTGATTTGTGAAATTTATTGTGAAGTTTTTATGAAAAAAATTATTTTGAAAAATTTTGCCAATTCCTTTTATTATAAAAATAGTTTTACAAAAGTGGTGAGTAAAGATCATTCTTAGACTATTGCTATGTTTAGTTAATAATTCTATAAATGAATCAACAATAAGAAATTATTAAATATATCAAAAAATGACAGTAAATTATTAGACGTAATTTTTTTGATTCCTTGAAGTTTGCACAAATACCAGTAAAAGAAAATTCACATTTTTAACAGGGTCTTGAGAATTCACACCAAAAACTTGAAATAGAAAGTTCCGATTCTTTTGATTTAGAATTAATATTTAAAAAATATGATCAAAAAATAAGATTAGTTATATTTGAAAAACAGGAGCTGATTTTTTAATTCATTTAAATAGTGAAAATCTTCTCAAAAGTGTGCTCAACCACCGCACATAAAAAAAATTCTAGCGCACATTCCGAAATTCCGTCGCACAAATTTTTTTTTAAACAGACATTTACTGAACAACTCATCAAAACTTGCTACCGCACATTTTTGAAATAATTTCAACGCTCATAAATTTTATTTTAACCCACATTTGAAAAAAAATCGATTTTTTTTAAATTCTAAAAAGATGAATTTAAAGACCAAAGTAGCTAAAAGCTGTTCTGCCAAAAGAAAATATAACAAAACCAAAAAGCCAAAAGAAAAAGAGAGAGAATAAAACTAAATGACTTCCTCAGTGAAATTGACGAGGATTAAAAGGTAATTAAAAAGAAAAAATTAAAATTTGGACGCATCTATTTAAATTCAAAAGATTTATATAAAAAAAAATCGGTATCGCCTGATTTTATTTTAATAAATATTCAAAAACATAATTTTTTAATTTTTATTTTAATGAGTTTACATTTAAATGTGTGTCAAATTTTTTTTATAAATATTTTTTATCTCGTTAACGCACATTTAAGTGCGTTGGAAAGAAGTGCGTTAATAAGTTGGTATTTGTTTAAAAAAAAACCCATGTTTGTTAATAAGTTTTGTATGTGCGCCCATTTAACAAATCCATATTCTCAATAAACAATATTAATCCAATTTTTTTTAAATATATAATTTTTGGAATGCTTAAAAATTTTCTTCACAGAATTTTGAATCAAATCTGCGACAAGAAAATTCTATTAAAATTTATGAGTGATTTTAAAATTGTTGGAATCGTAACAATTTTAATATATAATGAATTAATAAAGACAGTTTAGAATAGCAATATAGAATTTACCTTAAAAAATAATTTTTTAAATGACATGAGCGTTGGGTTTGATTTAATTTTTCTAAAATTTTTAAATTTCTTCCATTTATTTTTTTTCTCAATGTGAATCAAAGTAAAATGGTAGATAATCAATTATTTTATCTGGAAATCTTTAGAAATATTTTTCAAATATACCTTGGAAAAAGCATCGCTTACTGAATATAAAAAAAATACTTAAAAAAATATTTGAATTAATATTTCTAGATTTGAACTTATTTAAAAAAAAACCATTTAAATAATGTTCTACTAAAAAAATTAAGATTGAGAAATTGAACTTACACTGCTGCGATGTTGACCACAGAGACAAATTGTTGAACAAACCGGTTGGGCACTCTGTTGCCATCATCATCATCCTCGAAAGCATCATCAAAGAAAATATGAGTCTCGAATTTGTAGTAATCCGGGTCGATAACATTGAGCAGTTTTTTGGCCATCCTGCGCGCATGCTGATCTCTGTCCAGTCGGAAAATTGACTTCAAAAGCTGGGTCATTTCATTAATAGTCTCATGCCACATGGTAGCGCACAAATAAATCAGGGGAGTCGGATAATTTCCATTTTCATTGACCACATCTGACGACTCGTTCAAGTCCGTATCGGGAGAATTCTCGTCAATACGGCGTCTGTTCATCATCAAGCATTGGTCAATCAACGCCGAGTCATAGGTCGGCTTGGTGAATATTTTTTCATTTTTGGCCAAACGCTCTATCTTCGGGGACCAAATGTGCGAGCCTATCCATAGCTGAGACGCCCAATAGAGCACAAAACCGACCAACACTGTCACAATCGAACTTTTTACTTTGAAAAAATTAATAAAAAACTAAAAAATTTTCTCATAAAAATTAGTTTAAAATTTAATTAATAAAAAAAAAATTTGAAAGCTTTTTTTCTTACAATTAAATTTGTCCCAGTAGAAAAACTTTTCCAAATAACTTTCATACATGATTATGTTTTCATTTTTTAACTTGATGCTGAAGATCATTAGGATTAAGAAAGTGACCGGAGTGGAAAGGGTCAGGGGCAGTGAGAAGCCCAAACCTTGCATTAGAACCTTGCAGGCTATTCGGCCAGTGTAGAAACAGCAAACAGCTGATAGTGAGTGGATCAAAAATGGCAAGTAGAACGCTGTTCCGGAGAAGAAAAGATCGACTTGCGGGTCCAGCATGGCCATGTCGGTGAAATTCAGACTTTTGTTAAAGTTAAAGTATTCCTTGCGGATGTTCTTGGCCAAAAAAGCGTAGCTAAGCGCGAATATTAGGAATATTTTAACCGGGGTTATGAAAACATAAAGTTTGGCATTGTATTTTCTGTGCTCGTGGATGTTTTTTTGGATGAAAAGAATAATCCTGTTGGTGCTGTATTTTACTTCGGTGAAATTTTCCCAATAGCTAAACGAGACCAAAAAAGCAGACAAAAAAATGTATACGTAGAACAAGTCGCTTTTTGGGTCTCCTTTTTGCAGAGGACTAGCATCGAATTCGGGCGCTGACTTGAATATAAATATGACTGACAGTTGGCACAGAATGGCCACCAGGTCGAACAAAAATGTGGTGAATTTTTTGAATCTGGTCATGCCGCGTTTCGACGAGAGGAACAACTTCAAAATTGCCGGTGTAATGCACAGTGCATTCATCAGAAACAGGGCAGTTATGTTTTGTACTTCGGGAAGAATTTTGAAAATGAACAGAGTTGTTCCAACAGTGTGAGCCACTTCGGTGAGCAAAGTCTGAAAAATTTTATTCTTAAAAAATTTTTAGCTAAATTTTATTTTTGAATTGTACCCAAAAAAATAGCAGATAACTCGGCCGACCACTTGCACTAGCAAAAAGACTGGTTTGAAGACTTGACAAAAAGCTAACTAGATATGGTATGCTGACTGAAATGGCAGTGAGAAAGGTCCATCGTGCAATGTACCCATCGGGCTGAACAAAAGTAAATTTTAGTTTAGATTTAAAATTTTTTTGGATAATTTTTTCACTTGATTGGGCTTCTTGATAGCATTGACCATTGCAAAGAGGGAAAGTTTGCTGACCACCGATGAGCTGAGAACCATCAAAAAAAATACCAGATAAGCAAGTAGTTTGAATATGATTTTAAAGGTTTCTGCTCGTGATTTTAAATGCATTTGTTCAATTTCAAAGTCACGGGATGTCACTCTGGCCACGTCCCACCAATACTCTTGCTCCAGTTTGGGCTGAATCATGTCAACTTTTTTACTTTCCTGTTGAAGTAACTTAACAGATTGAGTGTGTCTCAATCGGGGACTAGTTTTAAAATTTTCTGTTTGATTGAGTGTGTTATTTGCCTGAGTCAAGTCTGCATTTATATGAAGGTTTTTTTTCGGCATGTTATTGTTGTTGATGTCATCTGCCAGGTCCATTTGATCTTTTTCTATTAAATCCAATTCTTCATTCTTTATGAATACCTTGCTCACTCCGATACGGTAGTGACGAAGACCAATCGACTGCAACAGTTTTGCACATGCATCTTTAGCATTTAGATTTTTCTGGCTTATTCCATATGAATTGGCTAATTTATCAAATCTTTAACAAAATTTAAAAATTAAAAATGTTAAAATTTAAAAAAAAAAAAAGCTTAAAAAATTAAAAAAAAAACTTTCTGTTAATGGTGAGAGTAGGTATGGCATTATTGATGCTCAGTTTTTTTTCAGTTTAGAAGATTTCAAAATTATTTTTTACTTTTTGATTTATTTATTTTGTAAAGAACTTCATAGTGTCAAAATTTAAAAAGGATTATTAAAATTTTTCTAATTTATTAGAAACAATTATTTTAGTTATTGAAACATTGTTAATGAAAATGTACTCAATTTTTTTTTCAAAGCTGTTTATAGAGGTTAGGGTTGTTTAAAGCATGGAACTAAATTTTATAAAAAAAAATTTTAATCAAATTATTTTTTAATTATTAAAAAATAATTTAATTCAAAATAATTTCTTTTAAAATTTAAAAGACATTCACTGAATTGTATTTAAACCTGGTCCCTCTTTTATTTCCAAAACTCGACAATTTTAAATTGTGTCAAACAATAATCCTTTTTATTTGAATTTTAATTCCCTTTAATATTTATAAATTAAAATCTTTAAATGAAAATAAAGACAAAATATGCTTAGATAATAGATGAATAGGCGATGTTAAGTCTAATAATTAAAAAAGCAAAAATTTGTAAGTAATTTTTCTAATTCTAGTGTAAACTTCTAAAAAAATAAAGAATTGAGATTGCATAAGATTTTTTCTTCCAGTTTTTGAGGAAGAAGTCAATTTTTTTAGACTGTTTTTGTGAGATTTTTAGTCGTATTAAAGCTTTAAAGTAAACAAGTCTGAAGTTTTTTGAATCAAGATTTGCTACCTAACAATTTTTCTTTTTTTTTTTTATTTTATCTTATTTAACTTATTTTTAATTTTACTTTAATTTTTTTAATATATTTTTATTCTGAAGGAGCATTGGCTCGGTACAGATTTAAACATAAACAAAAAAAGTCTGAAGGTTATTTTTTATAGGAAATATCACATTTTTTGTTGACATTTAGTTAATAAATTTTTTAAAATTCAAGCGACTGTATTGAACTAGCTATTGTAAATGGAATAGATTTTAATATTTAAAAATTGAAAATTTCGAGTCTTGTTTGTGATCAAAATATCAATTGTTGAATTTTTTTTTTTTTTATTTTACCAGAAGAGCTTTTGTTCAATAAAATACTAAATAGATAAATAAGGCCCAAAATTTTTCTCATATGTTTGCCCTGATTAATTTTTTTGTCAAATTGATCCCATTCCAAATCATCTTAAATTCAATTTTCAAAGTAAGATAATTTTTAAAAATCTGTTAATCTAAACATTAGTTCAACTTGAATTAGTTAGGTGTTAAAAAAGTTAATTAGAAAATACTTCCTTAAAATTAGCTAAAGGTGTTTTTTTAAAAAATTTAAATACCGTTTGATGAATGTGAAAAAATCAATCTTGACTGCATAGTTTAATTTTCTCACTCGGGCATACTCGACTAGACCAGCTTCCTTTATCTGTTTGAATGCAATATTCGATACAAATTGGTTAGAAAAAGGGTTCTCATTTGGTTTAATGCATCTTAAAAATTCAAATTCAAATTTAAAAAATATAATTTATTTTTTTCTACTTAATAAAATGAGTCTTTGTGTTCTCTAATTTCGAGACTATTTCATTCAAGGAGACATTGAAATAGACCAAATTAGCACTATTGGCACTGTTTTGCTCAATGCGAATAGTGGTATTTGATTTAACCTTTTCCATCATTCGGTTAGCGATTACCAAGCTCTTGTTATCATCACTAATCAATTTAGCATTGAAACTTTTGATCGATTTATTTGATGCTCTAACTCGAATGCTTCAAAAATAAACTAAAATTATTTTGATGAGAAAAAAATTAAATCTCACTTTGAAAAGCTTCCGTTCGGTGCCGGCAGTGCCATAAATAAGTCTGAAATGAAAGTGTCATCACTTTTTTGCAGGCATTCAATGATGTTCTTGCTCAAAAAATCACGACACTTAATGACCATGTCCTTAGCGGAATATTTAACTTTTCCGGATGTGTGGTTGATTCCGAAAGCCATTGGATTTGACTTGTAGTTGATGTAGTCCGCATTGTGGCTAAGATAGTCATTGAGCTTTTGAACAAACTCCGAGTCATCGGACACATTTGACTTGCACTCTTCTTTCAGCAAACTAAACAAACCAATTGGTTTCTTTTAAGAAAATTCAATTTAAAAAATAAAAAATAAAATATTTTTTATTTTCTAGCTACTTGTAGTAGAAGATCACAGGTTTTCTTGTTGTCTTTGAAGGAAATTTGGGGATAAGCGAGGCCTTCGCGCTGATAGATCAACTGGTCATAGGAAAATGAATGTCTGTAGAATGCGTTCTGAATCTCCTCGTTCATAGTGTTGACCATGAGCTGCTCGATACCATTGTTTTTGAAATTTTCAAAGCCGAACATATCCAGAAGTGAAATGTTGAATGTAGACTGATTACTGCTAAATATAAAATGCTTGCTTTTATCAAAATTTAAAATTGTTTCTCTTAAGGGCACATAAATCCGGATCACTAGCAAAAATCCGGGTGTATGACCTTTTGTTAAATGGATCAAATTGTTTAATTCATTACTTGGAGTCTTCTAAGTCAAGTCTTGAATTGATAGTTTTGACAATCCAGCCAAAGAGACGGCCGTAGAGGGTCTTGGCGAGGTTGTCCCTCATGGACAAAGTGTCGTTCAGATTTCTCGGCCACATTTGACTTCCCTCTGTAGAAAAAGATCAAATAAATTCTAAGATTTAAATCAAAATTGTCTACTTGAAGTGACTACAGCTGACGATATTAAAATTGTGGCCAAATCGGCATGATCTACACACAAAAGGTCCGCTACTTTTGCCAAAGTTCTCTCATTTTTTATGTAGACTATGTCCTGATTGGAAGTGGATATGGTCATGAATTCAAGATCAGCTAGCAAAATTATTGTGGCTAAAATGCGATAAATTGTTTTTAAATCCTTAAGAAAAAAATTTTATTCAAAAAATTATTAAAATTTAAAAGTGATTACATCATCTTTAAAGCCAAAGCTGAGCATGCGTTCTTTCAGCTCACTGAAATTCTCAGTCCATTGTTTCAATTGGTAATTGGTTAGACCATCTGGCAAAGCAGTTATTCTAAAAAGAAATTGAAAAATTTTTTTAGAAATTTTCAAAATTAAAAAAAATCAAAATTTAGCTACTTGTGTTTTTGAATGTTATCTAGATAAAGTCGGTCCATTGTTTGTTTATCTAGACCGGCCAGCATGTAGTAAAAGACGAGAAAATTTCGCTCGTTCGGCAAATCAAGCAAAACGCGAGATTTTTCAAGCAAAAAATCATTTATTTTGGCTAAAAAAAATTTATTTTTTATAAAAAATAAAATATAATATTTTTTTTTTTTTAAAACTTAAATTTACCTCCTACTAAATTACCATCCTGATTGTACTTAAGGTCAAATACATTGGCAAAGCGTGTCGAGTTTGAGTTGAACAAAGTTGGTGCATTGCCAAAAGCTTCGACAATTGAAAGCGCCTTTTTAATAATTTTTTTAGAAAGAAAAAATTTTAAGCAGAAATTTGAAAAATTCAAATGAATACTTGGTGTATTTTTGTTCGTAGGGTTTCATTCCGACAGGTCATTCTTGTAAAAAAGTCAATGGCATATTTGAAAGTCTCGGTTTTTCCCGAGCCACTCTCGCCATTCAGCACAATCGTGTTGTCACGTTGTCGCTGAACAGCCGATTTGTAAATCTCAGAGCAAACCCAGTACAAATGCGGGTCCATGCTGGATCTACAATTGCTTTCAAAGTATTCTTTTTTAAGCTCGTTAGTGTGCACTGGTAGACGCTCTCGAGGATTAACTGACACCAAAAGTTCACCAATATAGCTCTGCGGAAAAAAAATTTTTATTAATAAAATTTTAAACCAGTTTTTTTGTTTTTCTAAATTACATAGAATTTTCTCATCTCAAACTTTGATTTAATTGCGGAAAGTATTGACTTTTCGTCAATAATTGGCATCAGAGATAGGTCGTCGCTCAAAAAGACGTCTGTAGTGTTGAGATTTGAGTTGAACGTGTGCGGTTCGAAGTCACCTGTTTCGTTCTGGGTAAAATTTTGCAGTGGAATAAAATTTTTGTTAAAAATAGCATTTTTAAAGTTGATTTTGTCCGGATTGTTGGATGGTGTGTTGATGGTATTGTCTACGACCGCTATGTTCTGGGAAGCGGAACGAGCTCTTGGCTCCTGATTGAACAAATTCTTCATTTCTTTGTTGATTAAGTCGTTTCTTTGCTCGAAATGTGACCTGCGCCTCTCCATATCGGACGATTTTGGATCCAATAATTAAAGCCCTTTTAGTCGGTGAAACTCGGTTCTTGCTCGGAATCAGTCTAAAAATTGAATATCTTTATTAAGCCGAACCTTTATCACCAAATTTTGAAATAATGTAAGCTGCTTGTGAACAAGCGTTAAGTTAATCTAAAATTTTTTTCAAAGAGACTTTTTTTTTTCAAATTATTGTTGTATATTAACAGCATAGCGATAATAAGTGTGGATTTTTCTAGTTAAAAAGAAAATGTAAAAAAATTCTCAATTGAAAACAAATGATTTTTGTTCAAAGAGTGGTTCATGAAAAAGTTGATAAAGAACTACGTCTTATGATCTTAAAATCAATTGTATTTTATTTATATTATTGTATTTTATTAATAGATGAAAATTCAAGGAGATTTTATATTGAAACCAAAATTTCAGTAAAATAACACTGATAGAGTGATATTTGTTTTTTGAAATAAAATTCGAAAAAAACAGTTAAATTTTCGAATTTAAATTTTACCAAATTAATTAAATAATTTTTTTTTAATTTAATGGTTAAAAGGTTAAAAATATTAAAAGAATTTCATAACCTTGTGTGCAATTTTGCTGTTTACATAATTTGTGTAATCTTTTTTTGATTTTAAAAATAAAAAGGCATTGCATCCTATGACTTAAAAAATAAAAAAATTTTGTTTCCAATCAAATAAAATAAATAAGCGTTGAAAAAATTAAAATATTTAAAATTTTCTGAGATTTGTTTATTTTTAAGGATTAACGTTTAAATTTGAATAAGAAAAAATTTGAGTTGAAAAACACTTTGTTAAAAAAATCACATTTGTTCAATTTTTTTATTTGATTTCTAAAAAAAAAAATTTAAGGAAGAGAAAATTTAAAAGTTGGCCTTTAAAAATTTAGTTTTAAATATTTATCAAAAGAGTCAATTTTTATGGTATGTTCTAAATCAATTTTTCAAATCTTAAATCAAATTAAGAAGAATAGGTATGCTGCGTGTCCCTCATGACACTGCTCATGACATGGATACGTCCGGTCATATCACTCATGTGCCAGCTTATTCAGACTAAACCATGCACTTCTATAATTTAAATTAAATCTTAAAAAAAATAAAAATAAAAACCATGGCTGAAGAGGGATATGACGATTTTGAGGAAGAGGAATTCATTTCGGTTTTTGTTCTTAAATTTCAAAAAAATTATCAAAAGCTGCAATTTTTTTTAATAAAAATTATAAATTGTTTTTTTACATTACAGCGATGTTTCTCATTTTGTTGTTTGAACAAATTTTAAGGTAAAATTTTAACATTTAAGGAAAATTTTTGTAACAACAAATTTATCTTGGTATCCGATACTTCTGATGCTATTCGTAATGTAGTACCTCTAGCACTAGCATGTCAGAAACTACATCTGAACACTACATACCAACTGGTGAACAATCAAAGCTAGAGAAGAAGAAATCAGCAATGTTAAAGAAATGCAAACATCGAAACACTTTTAGTCAATTTAAAAAGAGAGCTTTCACTATTTGAATCTTGACTCTACTAAATAGAAATTATATGGCAGTCGATTAGAGAGAAGGTAAATGCACCTGTCCAACATTTTTAAAGCAGTACATGTTCAAACATTTAATCAGTCTTACAATCAAGTTAAAATATGTCAGACCACCACCAAAATATGTACCGATTGACGAAAAACGTGACAGAGGAAAACCAAATAGAGCAGCAAAAGCTTAATTTAATAAACATTAAAAATTAAAAGTATATTCTTTTAATTTTTAAATATTTTACATTTCATTATATACCAAACACTGATCGATATACTAAAATGCTGATCAAAAAATTAAAAAAAAACTGATAAATTAATTTATACCCTTAAAAATTCAAGCCTTTTTTAAACTATGCACAATTTTTTTGATCACTTGGAAAAAATTATGAAATTAATCTATTAATAGCTTAAAAAATTTAAATTACTTGTATGAATATAAATAAATCTTAAAAAAAAATTAAAAATAAAAACCATGGCTGAAGAAGAATATGACGAGTTTGAGGAAGAGGAATTCGAAGAGGAAGAAGAATACATCGAAGACCAAGCAGAGCATGAGGCAGAAGCGATCGAAATTTTGAGAGGGGAAGAATTAGGTATCGAAACAATCAGAGAAAAGCGAATAACGTCTCCCTATATGACAAAATATGAACGAGCGCGGATACTGGGTACTAGAGCCTTGCAAATAAGTATGTGCGCTCCGATAATGGTCGAGCTAGAAAACGAGTTTGACCCGTTGGAAATAGCTAAAAAGGAATTAAAGGAACAAAAGATTCCTTTTGTAATCAAACGAAAATTACCAGATGGAAGTGTAGAACTATGGCCTATAAAAGACTTAATAATTACTGATTTTTAAAAAATAAAAATTTTTAATACAAATTTTATTATCTTAATTCAGAAAATTTAAATCAAATGTTTTAAATTTTAAAGATATTAATTTAATAAAATCTTCTTCTTTTCTGTAGAGCATAATTCGTGGTTTTTGCTATTGAATTGTTAATCAATTTTAACTAAAGAAACTCTTGATCGTTCTAAATAGATTTATGTATGATTACAGAAAAATTTTATAAATTAAAAAAAAATTATTCGGAATTAAAAAAATTTAGTTTGTTTCTCTATCTTTTTTTCTGACACCAGTTGCACAAAAACCAAAATTATTTTTTAATAATCCATAATTTGTTTATCAATTTAAAAAAAAAATGATTTCTGTTTGTTTAAATTTGAATAACTTGATTTAATGCTGAATTTTGCTGCTATTCTCAATAAATTATTTAGCTCTCTCAAGCAAACGTTGTGGCTTTTATTAATTTTTCAAAATATTTTCTTTTTTGTTAGGTTAAAATTATCAAGACAAATAGCGATGCTAATTTTTTTGTTAATCAAATTTTGAATTTTTTTTGTCGGATCAGTTTATAAGCACATGCTTAAATAAAAATTATTTTAAATTTTTTTTTATTATTTATATTAAACTACTTTAGTTGAGCATGGCTAAGACTAAAACCGTAGTTATTGTCGATTCAGCTGGCGGAACAGACGATGAAGCCTACATGGGCAAAGATCATGTCCAAAATGGTGTGCACCAAAAGTATCAGATTATAAAGCAACTTGTTTTCCATCTAACTTTTAAATTTTAGTCAAAAACCGACAGTTAAAGATGTCGAAGATTTGAGCGGTTCGGAAAAGGAGCTTTTTTTATTAAAACTTCCAAAAGAAGTAATTTAAAATCACTTTTAAAATTTTAAAATTTATTTTTATTTTATTTTTTTAAGTTAATAAAATATAAAAAAGAACACAATGACTTGAAAATTAATTTAGATGATATAAAATCCGGAAAAAAAATTACAATTGTAAACTTGTATTTAAATATTTAAACCAAATTTTAATTTTGTGACCCAAGGACGGTATTGATTATGAAGGTGGAGTGACTAAATCCAAAGTATCATTTAGCTGTTTGTGCAAAAAAGAAGACCGACATCTAGCTGGTAATTGAATTAATTAACTTTTTTTTTCTAAATCCATCATTTTAGTTAGTAATTTCAAATACGTGATTTATGTAAAAAAATGTATTGACATACCAGAAGTGGTTGCGCCTCAATTGGAAAAAAATAAAGTTCGAATTCCGGAATCGATCGAAAATTACCTTCTGAAAAAAGAAAAATCGGATCACAAGACAAATGTATCCAAGCGTGTAAAAAAAGAATTAGACAAAGAATTGTCCAAAGTAGATAAATCTCTTAGAAAAAAATTAAAAAAATAAAATTTGAAAAAAAAAAACATTTCTTTAATTTTTAATAAAAGGACTTAAACCCTTTGGTATACAATAAAATGTACTGATAGTTAATTCAGGTTAAGCTTTAGTATAAAATGGCTGATGACGGTGATTTCGATGATTATGATGACAATGGAGATGAATTTTTTGAAGAAGACGACCAACTTGACGAAGTACAAGAAGGTCAAGCTGATGGCGAAAAAATTGAGTTACTTCAGCAAGAAGAAGTTGGCCTGGCTGTTGACAAAGATAAACGAATTACCACCCCATTCATGACCAAATATGAACGAGCCCGAGTTTTAGGAACACGGGCCTTACAAATAAGCATGTGTGCACCGATTATGGTCGAGCTGGAAAATGAGACTGATCCGCTTCAAATAGCTATGAAAGAGCTGAAAGCAAAAAAAATTCCACTCATCATTCGCAGATATTTGCCTGACGGCAGTTTTGAGGACTGGTCTATTGACGAACTTATAATTAATGATTAGGGATAATGTTTTACTTTAGTAAAAGTATGTAAATTTAAATTTTTTTGGACATGTGTCTCAATTAAAAATAAAAAAAGTTTAAAAATTTATTTCATTAATTTAAAGAATTAAATTTGTTTTATTAAAATGGCGTACGGTCTCACATGTTCTGGGCTATTGAAAATTCTGGCTTCATGATTTGTTTGAGGAATTCTCATTTTGACAGGATCGCCACGGCACTGAAGCAACATTTTATACTTTTTACCATTTAGGGCAAAAGTGGCAGTTTTCTTTTCGGCTACATGTGGTTTTGCAGAACATATGATTCCGATTCCGCATGGGCTGTTGTAGCTGTCGCTTCGTGCATTTGTGTCTTTTGTCTTGGCATATTCTAAATTATTGCTATTTTTTAAATGAGGACGAAACTTATAAGTCATCGGATCCATCAATTTTTGAAAGAGTTCGCTTTTTAAAGGGGAATTCTTAAAACCATTATAGACCACAGCCCATTCATTGGCACCTCCGTCTTTGGCCAACCAATTCAAATTATTGAATACCAGACTAACTTTAAGACCATATCTTATCCAACCATTAGGTGGATAGTAAACTTCCCCTCCTCTTGTCGAGGTACTTCTCACTTCAGAAAATAATCGGTCACCAATTGGATTCAACAGTATATTTGGATGAATCAGGAACTTTAGTTCTTTTATAACCGGATGAACTTTCAAAAAACTGAACTCCTGTTTTAAAGCAATATCAGCTTTCTGACTGTCTTTCTTTTAATAATTTTTATTTATTATCAAGATTTATCATTCAGAATCGGAGATTTTGAAACAAATGAAAAAAAGATTTTAAAATGCAGCAAAAATAGTATTTTGTAACATTTTTTATAAAATTTTAAGCAAAAGGATCTAAAATTTAAAAATGTCTGTTAATCCTCAAGTCTAAGTCAAGTAACGGATGAAGACAAAGTTTCCGGAATTTATTCAAAAAGTCATAACGCCTTCATTTTTAAAGAATGAAAACTAAAGCCAAGTGAATTAGAAAGAGAATTTAAAGCTTTACAAAGTTATTTATTCCAATTTTGTCAATTCGACATTTGATACCTTTTACTAGGGTCTGTATTGATGCTAGACTGATTTCATGCATCCATTTTAGTATCCTGAGCTTCAATAGATGAAGAGCTGTGGGTTTGCAGCCATCCTCGTAGACTTTTCCATTCTTTATTGACCAAAGATCTTCAATAGGTCTAGCTTAACTCTTATCCGTCCAAAATAGAAAAAACGTTATCGGCAAAAATGGGTCATTTTTGACCCGAAAAAAAATTCCAATTTCTTCGATACACGGCTTCAAAATTTCAGAAAAAAGTTGTTCAACACATGTTCGTCTAAAACGGTTGTCTTTAGTCTTTTCTTTAGCTTCATGTTTTAGCCCAAGTAAACTAAAAGAATTGTTAACTGCAATATCGAGTAAGTACATAAATGTATTCATAGTCCATCTTTTCGTTCTTCGTCTACATGTAATCTTTTCAACCATTTGATCTAAAACATCCACTCCACACTTGTTTGATTCAATTTAGCGAAGTTAAAAATAAGATCATTTATCGGTATTTTCTCATTTTTTAAAAAGTTACACTGAATAAAACAATTAAAGTAATATCAGTTTTCGGTATTTTTAATTTTAAAGGGAAAGACAATCAATTAACAATCGAAATCAATTAAGTTGAATGAAAAGTTTTTTTATTTATAGAAAAAATTCAATGTAATTTTGCTTGGGTCATTTTTGACCCAATTTTGGACGGATAAGAGTTAAGGCAAATTCGCGTAATATAATTAATACCCATTTTTTTACTAAAAAATACCATAAATTTAATAATACATCCTTATATCAAATAAAAAATATTTGTTTCAATGATCTTATAATAAATTGATAAAAATATTATCAATTTTACTGATTTTGTACTTAATAGAATAAAAGTATACTTTTTTGAATTTAAAAACACCTAAATTATCACTTTAATTAAAAAAACTCATCAAACAAAAATAATTGAAATTAATTTAATTTAACTATATCATTCTTTGAACCATCCAGTCAAAAAATGGTTATCGTGCTGGACTGTACCTCGAACTGACCGAGGTATCAAAAGGCAATTGTTTTATTTCAATCGAATAACACTCGAATTATAAAGAGAGCATCAAAAAATATCAACAAATTGATGAAAATGATCCAGTCACGCAAAAAATTTGGGAACTGGACAATTTGAATCTCAATCCGGAATCAATTCGACACAATTTGATAAAATTAGGTCTAAATCCTCCGAAAGCATCTAGATTCAATTACTTGCTCACAATCAATCGATCGAAAAAAAGAGACTACTGAAAGTGTGAGTAAAATGTGCGAAACGTGTGGTGAGCCTTTACAAAAAAAATAATATTATTTTTGTCCAAAAAATAAATGTAAACAAAAAAAGTAACTAGTTAAAAAAAAATTTGAGTAAGTTTTTGTTCTTTTTGGTATATTTTTTTTATTTGATATATTTTTATTAAATTCGGTAATATATATTTTTTTGTGGTTTATCTATTAAAAATATTATGCAATATATTATTTTATTATGATTTAATGAATTTATGGTAATTTTTATTAAAACAATGATATTTTTTATTAAATATATGATATGCAAGTGTTAACGTCTAGGCAAATTTGCAGGATATAAAATTTTTGTCTAAATGGTATGTAAATATGTCTTCATTTAAAATGAGAAATTTATGACAGCAAAAACTTGGTCCGGAACATTTTTCTTCACCCATTAATCACTTAATTTTTGACTTTTGGAAAAAAAATTGTTTACCACTGTTACTCTATAATTTTTTTGTCCCTCTCGATACAAGTCTAAAAATCTCATAATTAAGTAATGAACTCAAATAAAATGACACAGATTTTAAAGCTCTTTTCCTTAGCTACAAAATTTTGTATTCATTTATTTTAAAAATGAAACTTTAACTTTTAAAATTGAC
Source organism: Brachionus manjavacas (assembly GCA_019054805.1). Taxonomy (NCBI): domain Eukaryota; kingdom Metazoa; phylum Rotifera; class Eurotatoria; order Ploima; family Brachionidae; genus Brachionus; species Brachionus manjavacas. The sequence goes on from JAHQIY010000009.1 coordinate 270,325, forward strand.
CGGCAACTCTAAAACATTTTTGGAGTTTTTCACTATTTTTGTGTCTAGTCCTTGGTTTAATTCCTTACCCTAATTTTTTTTTCAAAAGCAAAAAAAGGCAAATGCATTCAGAATTCAATTTCATTTACATTGGTGCTACGATAACAGTAAATTCTGGAAAATTAAGTTAATTTTACGTAAATTCACTAAAAATCCTGATTGTGATTTTTATATAAAATTGCGTAAAAATCGCAATTCAAATCTTTTAGACAAAAAATTTTTATTAAAACGCCAAAGTGAAAATCAATTACTGAGAATTTTTTAGTTTTTTTTTAAATTGCTCTTTAAATATAAGATAAATTATTAAAAATAATAAAACTTTTACCAAATTGCTATCAATTCAAGGAGAAATTTGATAAAAAATTAAGAATTCTTTTGGACAAATTTTTTTTCTGGTTAATTACTTTAGAAAAATAGAGTAAAATGTCAATTAAACATTTGGAACTTTTTAAAATGATTTTAAATATAATTAAGCAGATTTTAGGAAGAATAAAGTTATAGTAGCACCAGTGTATATTGACACTTTTAGCTTTCTATTTCGTGCTTGGCTTTTTTTTCCTGATATCCTCTTAATTTAATTGAAAATCATTTAAAGAGTTTTAAATGTTTACTTGACTTTTTACTTTAATTTTTTAAGGATCCTCTCGGCTCAAAACTTTAATTTAATTTATTTTAGTTTAATTTTTTTTAGTTTTTTTCTTAAAAATGAAAAGAAGAAAGATATAAAATATTTAGTTTAAAGTCTTAAAAAAATCTCTACAAATTTTTAACATCGCTGTTTCATATCAAAATCTATGGATCGAATAATGCATACAAGATAAATGGATTATGGGAAAAAAGATTATTGAATAAGATAAACAAGAATTATCACACAAGAAAACGTTTGGTCATATTTTATTTTACTTTATTTTATATACGGCTTATATTATTTGGTCCCCAAAATTACTTAAATGATCCTAAAAAAAACAGGCAGTGGTTAATACATTTCAAAACAAAAGTTGTTTTTTTTTGATTTTTCTTTTAATAATTTTTTAAAATTTAAAAAAATTTAAATTTTCATTTAAAAATTTTTGAGCCCCAGTAATTAATTTAAGAAACCAAAAGTTTGACATAAAATATCGATTTATGTAAAATGGAAGTTAATTTAGAAGATCTATAAATTACAGTCCTATTTTTGTTATCTTTTACTTTAATTTTTAGACTAACATAAGAAAATAATTCTCTTCTTTTAGTATTTATCAAGAAAAAAGTCATAAATCGCTTGCAGATAATCAGGCATAATTTTCAAATGGAAATATTAAAAATTCTACTTACTATTTTCTGAGGTGCTGATGAAATATTTTCTTCAACAGAGTCTGACGGATTTAAACTTATTTCTTCAATGGGTTCATCATTCCTAAAATTAATCACCGCTTGTAACACATTAGTCTAAATAAAATTATCAGAATTAAAAGAAAACTTTATTTTAATACAAAAAACAAACTTCATCAATTGATTCAATATTCAACTTTTTAACAAATGGAACACTAATAGAATATTTCTACAATGAAAAATTTAATTAAATCTTTTTATTATTAAAATAAAATAAAATAAAATTAAAATACATTATTTTCAACAATGGAATAAATGCCCTGCATTAAATCAGTGAATTGCTCCGTTTGGGCAAAATTTTCAAAAACATTCGGATTCCTTAAATTTTTCGAAATAATTAAAAAATTTGATTTTAATCTTAGACTACCGATAAAAACTGCAAAATCGTTCTCTAACGAGAACAAAACCTATGGAGCCTAGCTCCGGTATGGGAATCTTTTCGATATAAAGCGGAATTATCGGCTTGTTGAACGCATCGGCGTAAATTATCTCCCTCTCACAGTTCTTTGACTTCACATAATCCCTGCTTACACATGCCAAAATCACATCAGCCTTTTGGATATTAGAAGCCAACGAAGAATACAAATTCATACCTGCTCTTATTCGATAAATGTCCATAAAAACATCCACATGCTCAAAATCATTCAGCTCAGAGTAAATTTTTTTCACATTGTGCTGAGATTTCCACTGATAAGAAATAAATATTTTCAGCTTTGGAAATTCTTCTTGATTCATGGTAATAAAAAATTTTGAAAAAAATTTTGTTGTTAGGTAAAAAATTTATTTTTTTAAATCATAAAAATCCAAGGTAAAAATTTGCAAATCTAATTGCTTTTAGAGTTGGTGCCCATTTTTTTGCCTAATATTTTCAAATAATTGGCGGGCATGATTCCAGCAGTTTTGCCATCAATGGATCCGAGCAGCCATCCGCGCAGTTTGGGTTGGAACTCTTTTGGTGCTATGATTATTTTTTGTCCTTTTCGGAACGAAATTTCATCATTGTTGAGCGCATCGTAGTCGAACTCTGACACAGCTATGAAATGGTCGATTTTTTCGCTCATCCACAGCGAGTCATCTTTATTGCTCTCGATCGAGGACAAAATTTTCCAAATGAGCCATGGGCCGCCAACAACCACAGCCAAGAACATCACCAAAGGCCAATTGGTCGGTCGCTTGGTATTTTCCTTAATGAATCTTTCTGATTCAGTCAAAATTTTTGATTCATTCCAAAGATCTGATATGTCCTCGGTAATGGGTCTATTGGTGACCCGGTGAGCTGCTATGCGCAACATGCGCACACATTTTTTGTACAGAAACTTCAGTACCCTGACCACTGCCAGAGCGGACAAAATTCCCGACAAATGTGTCTTTAGTCGGTAAAATTGATCGGCGACTCCAACAACTGCCCTAAAGGAATTATAGACCGCGTAGTAAGTTGACTCAAACATGGCACTGACTGCTGAAAACGCCTGAACAACACTCTCAATCGACTGAAAAGCCCCTCTTGAATTTTCTTCTGCTGCGCGTAAAAAGCTGTTTGAAGAGTTGTAGCCACCGATTCCATAAGAGGCCGTGTTAAATGGAGTTGAATAATTGTACGAGTTTAGACCAGAATAGGAGGAGTATGGTGGATGGTAAGATGTTGGTGTAAAATTTGATTGTATGGTATTGGATATTTGTTGGTTTGTTCTTGGCGGGATAGGTGGTGCTGCTTGTTGCAATGGGTTGATCGATTGATTTGTTGCTTGTCCAGGGTTGCTTTAAAAATTCGGATGTCAATTATGACTAATTAGAATTATTTTAAGAAAAATTAGGGTTTTGACAATTTGGTGACCCATAGGTCATATTTATAAAATTAAATTTTATTTATTTATTTAATATTTTAAAAAATAATAAGGTAAATTTTGTGAAAATGAAACACGCTCTTAATTTGTCAATCTGAAATATTTTTTTTTTTGGTAATGTTAAAAATATTTCATATTATATGATACCAGGCAGGTTTTGTTGTAAAATTTTCAAAAATAGTAAAATTTTTGATTAAATTGAAATTTAATTAAATTCATTAGTTTGAATGTTTAAAAACTAATGCTTTAATTTTTTTAAGTCAAGCATAAATTGAATTTATTTTCTTTATTTTTAAAATAGTTTAAACTGGAAAATTATAAAATAAATTCCTAAATTCGGCCAAAAATTTTTGTTAATTTTTTTATTAATTTTTATAGTGTAAAAGATGTGATCAACTGGTCAAGAAATTTACCAGTGCCTAAAAAAGAGTAATTAATAAAAATTTAGGAATTAAATTTTTTTATTCAGTAATAGAAATCGCCATTGCGATTTCTCTGTTTCGAATAAAAAAAATTATTTCTTTTCAAAAAATTTTACGATTAATTTTAAACTAATTTAAAATCTGAAAAGCTTTCGGTGTCATTTATGATCCTTATTAATTAAATATTTTCATCAATTTAGGGGCAAAATAGATTCTATGGACAAATTTAACACAATTAATTTTTTTTTATTATTAAAGTGTTATTGCATAAATTTCAAAATAATTTTTATACTTAGTCTCGGATTTTAAAAAAAACATTGAATTTTTCTATTAATTAGTTCTTGAATTATTTTCTTTTTTAAGCTGTGTTTTACTTTTTATTTATTTCATTCATAAATTTTTAGACTATCATTAGAAGTTGAATACCATTACTGTGAAAAAGCCATTAATTTGAAAGATGGCTTTATTTTAAAAATGATATCAAGGGTCTTCAATAATTGTAAAATGGCCACTTCCAAATACCAAAAATACAAAAATTTTGAATGAATATTTTTTTGGACACTTTTTGTTACTATTATTTTTGCACGAAATTAAAATATTTCGTAATAAAGATTTATTAGTTTTAATATTTTTTTATGAAAATTTTCTTTAAAAAAATGATTAAATTTAGCAAAAAGTAACAAAAAACTTCCAGTCTTTGAGTGTAATCTAATAAATGGGATGTCTAGCATTTTTATAACTAACAACTTTCTGCAATCAAATGATTCAATTGCAATCGACCATTATTGAAAAACGCACAACAGTTGGCATCACTAATAACTATTTTTTAATAAAGAAAATAATATTTAACATTTGAATTTTTTATTGATAATTAAATTTTATTTATTTAATATGTTTCTCTTGAAATAATTTTTACAGAGAAATTAAAAACAGGCAGATAGCAGATAAAAAAATTATTTAAAATTTACACTTTTATCTAAATTGCGTTTTTACACTATTTGAAATTAATTAAATTTTATCAAGTTCATTTTAGTTGTGGATACAATCTTAAAAATTATCCTTATAAATAAAATAACTTAGCTTTCAAAACTTTTCAAAAAGAATTTATTTAAATTTTTAATGATTTCTAAGATCAATTTAATTGACTTGAGAAGATTAGATTTATTTTGAAAAATTCTTATTCTATGGTTCAGAATTTTTTTAAAGTCAAATAAAAAATTAGTTGACTTTTATGAAGATTTGAGCTGCGATTTGAAGTTAATTATAATTATATTTCATATTTTAATTTCAAAGATGGATAGACAATGAGATCAAACTTTTAAAAAAACATTTTCCTTTCTGTACTTTTTGTACTTTTTCTAATTAATTTATAAGGCCCTCTTTAAGTTAAAATTGATAATTAAAATATTGATTAATTAAAACTTTTTTTTAATTACCATTAAGAAAAAAAGTACAAAAAGTACAGAAAGGATTTTTACTTTTAAATATTTTCATTGTCCATACCTCATTTCAAAAGAAAAACATTGCTTTTGTAACTTTTTTTGTCAAAATTTATTTCAAAAATGTCACAAGCAGTATTCTATAATTTTTTTTCTTTTCCAAAACTCTTAACTTTTGTTTTTTAGACTTCAAAAACGAGTTTAAGTCCCATGACTTTTTCACAACTCTGATTTTGATGTTTCTCTGGACACATTAAAAAGTGTCCATTCAAATAAAAAAAATATAAAGATAAATTTAAAATTATCTAAAACTAACAGTGACCAAAAAATATTTATTTTTAATTTTACCAAAGACTACTCAGTTTTTTTACTTCATAAAATGGATTCTTAACATTAGAAGCAGCAAGCAAGTCATTTTAACTTGTTAAAAAAAATTTAATTATTTAGAAAATTTAAATAATACTCTTTTATAAAATTACTTTATTTTTTTTAAATATTTTGGATTTAAAGAAAAAAAACACGAAAAAACTTGGTTCTCCCAGAGCTAAGAATATCATAATTGTTCTGAGTTTTAGCATTTTTTATTTAAAAATAAACGAAGATATTTTTTTAATAATTTTGAAAAAATTTAAGTAATTAATTGATTGAAGAAACAAAAAAAAAACTTAATTTTTTTTAATTCCCTCAGCATCTAATTTAATTTAAATTTAGCATTCCATTTTGCTATCAGGTTCGAATTACTCCGAAGAACAATCTCAAATACCCCGCGTGATATTGATTTTAGTAATTACAAATCTCAAGTAATTTATTTTATTTATAGGAAATTCTATTATTAATAATTAAAGCTTAATCTAAGTTGTTTGTCGATAAACATGATATAGAGGGAAAAAAAGAGTTGTTCAAAAATATTTAACAAATTAATAAATAAATTGAGATGACTGATGCAAACAATCTAATTGAAAAAATTAATAAATTTTCAACAAAATTACATGAATTAAGAGATTTTCAATCACAATTAAAAGCAGAACTATTTTTTTTGCTAAAAATCAAAAATTACTTGGTACTCAAGTCGGCGAATCCATTTGCTAATTGTCTCCAATCATTAAAATCGGCCATCTAAAATTGAGGCTGATGGAAAATATTTTTTTTCTTATAAATTTATTTATTTAATTTAAAATAAATTATAAATTTGACTTTAGCCTAGATCCATGTAGACGCGTTTTTTGTCTTGCAGAATGAAGCTTTCTGTTCTAATAACTTGCTTTAAATATCGATTAATTCGGATCATTTCCAGCCCAACTTAAATTCTAATTGAATTGACTTAAATTAGTCTAAAAGGAGAATTAATGTCGCGTTATGAGCCAATTTCAATAATTAATTCCAGTCTCTCTAGTTCTCTATTCTTTATTAACTTAGCTATTCTTACTGGATTAGAAGTTGTAATCTAGTCAGAATTTTAAATTAAAATGAGGAGCATAAATCCTAAATTTTCATACAAAAAAAACTATGATCATTATACACCAAGAAAAAGTTGAATTGAAAATTTAGATTTTTTTTAGATTCTAAAACTAAGAGAACATGTCCAATTTGGCAACTCAGCGAAAATTAGTCGAACAATTGAGAAGAGAAGGCGCCATTGAACGCAAAAAAGTCAGCCAAGTTTGCAAGGAGTTGATTACTTTTTGTGAAGCTCATCAGCAAAGTGATGCGCTCGTCGCCGGATTCACAAATCAAAAAGAGAACCCGTTCAAGGAAAAAGCTGGCTGTTTGATCATATAGAAGAATATAGAGTCAAATGGCTTTTGACTTTACCAAAAGCATGGACTTTTTTCTTACTTGAATTAATTTTTTAATATTTTTTAAAGTTTGAGTTTTTTTTTTTTAATTAAGTTTGTAATATCCTAAAACAACAATCATAGAATTATTTTTTTTACAATAAAATTTTGTCAAATTTTTTTTTTAAATAAATTGAAGTGTTTTTTAAATAAAACTTTAATAATTATCTAGCTTTAAAATTAATTTCAAAAGACACCTAAAAAATAATTCCTATTAAGATGATTCTGAATTTTTATTATTTAGGATTCATATTTTAAAAATTACTTCGAAATTAAACGATAATTGTAATTAAAATTATTAATTTTTTTTTGGTCTAATTTGAATGATTATATTGATGATCCAAGATAAATTCAATTAAAATTTTCTGTACCTCACTCTCCTACCACCATTAAAAATTTCAATTTTTTTGTTCTTTAATTTTTCCTTTTTGAAAAGTATAAAAAAAAACGCTGAAAAAATTTCATGTCAATTATTATTCTTGATTTTTATCAAAAAATTTAGAATTTAATTATTATGTAAAACAAATTACTCGAATACTTTACAGGAAATTTAATTTTAAAACAGTCTCGGACACTGAACTCGCATAATATCACATCATCGATTTTGAGAGATTCTTTATTTTTTGAAACTCAAAAGTATCATAAAATACTTAATATACATATTTTTTTTTCATTTTATCAACAAATAATTCAACCAACTTTTCGATTTAATTAAAAAAATAATTAAATAAAGGAAACTTCCATAGTTAGTGAACGATTTTATTTTTTTGGTATAAATTTTATTTATTTATTTATTTATTTCAATGAACGCCTCAAAGGCAATGTAAAAAAAAGTAAAAAAAATAAAATGTAATAAATAAGACAGAGTTTTAGTGTTTTCTAAAAAAAAAAAATTGAAAAAATTTTTTAATATAAATGTTGATCTTTTTTAATTTCAATAATTATTATTCTTTTTGTGATCTGTTTTTCTTCTTTTTCAATTCAATTTTTTTTTCCTCCCATCTATGTGAAAAGAATAATTATATCACATAAATTTTAATTAATTGTGACTTTTTATGGATAATTGAATATAAAAAATATTCATATTCTTTTTTTTCTATTTTCGTTTTTGTACATTTAAATTAATTTTCTAAACCTAACAACTAATTAATTGAATAACATCAAAATAAATTAGACATAAAAAAAAGATTTGACAAGTTTAAAATCTTCTCCAAGTAGAAAAAATATAAAATTCTCAATTGTTAATTTTTTATTTTCTATTTTATGAAGCTACTGCAGATTTTTAAAAAATTTGAGATAAAAAAATGACAGTAAAAATTGGAAACGATATTGAATCTTTCCAGTTCTGAAATTTTGGTAATTCATGCTTTTAAAGGCTCAAATTGAAAAAAATTCCATAGTCATGTTTTATAATATTAATTAGTTAGGGAAGAGACGAATGGCTAAAAACCAAGTTTTAAAATAACGTGTCGACAACCATCAACTTAATGCCAAGTTCCAAAATATAAAATTTATAAAAATGTTCAACTTTGTTCTAATATTATGAATCTGGTTCAAAATAAAATCCAAATGAAAATTGAAATTAAAAAAGAATATTCAAATAATTATTTTATTTTCTGAAAACAATATTTTTAGTTTGGGTGCGAGGCCAAACAAAAGAATTTTTTATATAAAATTAATTTTTATTCATATTTTTTTTTATTTGAATTTTTTTTTTTAATAAATTTATTCAAAATAATTTTTGTCTCGTTATCTTTAAATATTATTTTTTTTCATTTCTTTAAACTTGTAAGGAATTTACTAGAATAACTCCTTGTTCAAAATAATAATTTACTCGAAGTTTAAAAATTTTTAATTATAAAATCAATAAATAGATGTCACAAGACTTTCCAAATACTTTTCAAAATATTTTTATAAAATCAATCCGATATTTTTTTTTGGTACAACCATTTGGACAATAAATTTTCTTTTTTTAAATCTTTTTTATTACATCGCCAGAATTAGCGTTAATTGAATTAAATAAATAAATAAAAATTTTCTTTTTTCTTATTTTTTAATTTCAGCAAAATAAAATCAACAAGAACTTTAAATAAAAAATGATTATCTTTGCGCTAACATCAAATTAAATGAAATAAAATTTTGGAAATACAAAAATTATGCCTTTAATTTAAAAATAAATAATTTTAAAAAAATTTTATTATCATTAATTAATCCACAAAAACCTTGGATGTGGTTATTTTAAGAACAAAAATCGATTTTGAACCAGCTTCAAAAGCTAAGACTAAATAGAAAGCGTCAAAAAATGCATCAGTATTATTTATGTGAACTATGCATTAATAATTAGATGAGAACAAATGAATCCGAAGAATAATTAACAATATTTTAGATAACGAGAGCTGAGTAAGACGGAAGAAATATTATGCTAATTTTATTTTTGAGAGCAAAGGATTTTCAACAGAGAAAACATTAAAAAATGTTAAGATGAGCATATTGTAATAAATAATGAGTCTGAATCGATTTTTTCTTTCGCCATAGACAATTTTTCTTTTTAGCTTTAGAAAAAGAGAAAACTAAAAATATTCTTATTACTGTAAACAGGGTTTATCTTGGTTGAAATGTCCAATCTAGCTGCACAAAGAAAACTAGTCGAGCAACTGCGCAATGAAGCGGCCATAGAGCGCAAAAAAGTCAGTCAGGTTTGCAAGGAATTGATCAGCTTCTGCGAGGCCCATCAAACAAGTGATGTACTTGTGTCGGGTTTTACATCTCAAAAAGAGAACCCGTTCAAGGAAAAATCTGGATGTATTGTTGTCTAGCAGGATATCATCTATGGTTCTATTCGGATGCTTTTTATGATCAATTTGTCATTAATGTTTTATCAAAATCAGAATTAAATCTCAAATGCTTTTGTGTGTTTTTTAAATCTTCTCAAAAGATGCCTATATGATAAAGTTCATATTCTCATTTATCTAAATTAAACTTTAAATTAAAAATCGAGTTCTTTTTTTTTGTATTTTAAAATAAATTTTATAAAAACAATAATTTTTCATATTGTCTTAAGATTTATTTATTTGATAAAATTAACTTCCTTTAAAAAAGAAGTAATTTGAAGAAAAAAATAAAGTCTGGATAGTAAATTGTTGTCAAATGAATTTGATGTTAAAAACAATTTTCAAAATTCAGCAAATTAATCTTTTATTATTTAAATTTTATCCGAGTGTTTTGATAGCAAATTTTAATACTCTTAATGTGATACCTATTTTAAAATTTTAACAAACACAGTATTGTGAAGAAGTTAAGAAACGCTTGTTTTTTTAGCCTCTGTTTATTTATTTTTTCTCTGCACCGAGCTAAAGCTCCTTCACTGTAATTTATCAAAAAAATAAAAATAAAGTAAAATAAGCTAAAATAAAATTTAAAGAAAGACATAAAAATAGGGTGTTACATGTGACACATTATTTCATAGTTCAAGTTTCAGGAAAAAAAGAGGAAATAGTAAGGTAGCAATTACACAATTGAGTTGGATATTCAATATATCTCGATTCGAAACCTTCTATGTATTCCTCTACCAGCCTTACAATCAATGGAATAGAATGACTCAGTCCTGTCCCAACATATCTCTCACTCAACTCAAAAAGCCGACTCGGGACTGTTAGTAATTAAAGTTTATTAAAAGCTTCATGATGCACCATGTTGGAGGGAGAATTATATTTTAACTTAAGAATAGATCTGACTGCTGATTCTGAATTGCTTTTGTTTTTTTTGATATTATTTTCTGAAAATGAATTCAAGCAAGGAAAAGAAAAGTCTAAAATTGATCCAACTCAGGATTTATATAAATTTCCTAGGGTGTTTTGATTAAGACCCCATTTTTTATTCGACAATATCTTAATAATATCTAACCTTTTATTGCAGCGTCTACGGTTATTACTAAAACACGGACCCATACTTATCTTCCCCATTAATACTATGCCATTTATCCCCCACCATTTTTCTAGTACAAAATTTTACCAGCTCTTACGCAAGACAAAAATCTAAGCTCTAGCTTTTTCGGTTCGCCCTTCATTTAATTCTGAAATCAAAAGATCTAAATTAAAATCTACAGACTAATCTACAAGCGGCAGGAACATTTACGCCCAATCCGATCTACTGATGGGGGATGAAGAGTCCAGGAGCGCACTAGCTTTCGTCGACACAGAAAAGGATCTGGGCGTCACGTTTTCACGTAACTTGAAATTTTCTATTCACATTAAAAATCTGGTGAACAGAGCTACAGGAATTCCCGGCCAGTTGAAAAGATCATTTAGATATTAGACCATAGATACCTGCAGGACCCTCTATTGTGCCTACGTAAGACCCCACCTGGAATATGCCGCTGTTGTCTGCCCCCCCTAGCAAGAAAGACGCAAAGATGCTCGAGCAGGTGCAGAGAAGGGCTACCAAACTGGTGCCCCGCATTAGAAACTGGCGCTACAAAGACCGTATAGCCGTCCTTAGACTAACTCCCCTTAATGAGCGCCGTGTTCGTGGAGACCTGATACAGATGTTCAAACTCACCAAAGGCATCAACGAAGTGAGCTGGGTGAACCCCCCGGTTCCCGCAAGTTCACTATCCCAATCCGGACCCGCCAGAGGTATCAGAGGTCATGCAAGAAGATTGTCCAGCCAGGCTTCCACCAAATGTCTACAACTGGCAAACACATTCACCAACAGGATAGTCAACGAGTGGAACGCCTTGCCAATTGCAGTGACAGACGCCGACTCCGTCAACAAGTTCAAGAATGGATACGATGCATTCCGGTCTAGTCAACAATCCTGAAGATGAACATTATTTATAAAATTTTTCTCTTACAGCTTTTTCAATCGAGAATCTTAACTCTTACTTTGACCTAAAAATTTTAAACAGGATTTCTTTTTTCAGTACTTTCTATGTGTTATGTGCAAGGAGCTACCATAGGTAACCTCCTAGTAGGTCAATTCCGCAAGCTAGTCTTGCTGTAGCTTATATATATTATTATTATTAATTACTGAGCCCTGAGGAACACCTGCAGTTGTTTGATATTCGTCGCTCAAGTGGTCATGCACATTTACCTTAAATGTCCTACTATCTAAAAAGGATCTAATCCAGTTAGTCAAGTAATGAGGTGGATTCATTTTAATCAATTTAAAAAGTAAAACTTCATGCCAAACCCTATCAAAAGCTTTAGAAATATCAAAAAAAAAAGCAGCAAACACTTTTTTTTCTATTAAATGACTCCACAAATTTTTGAATTAGAGAGAAAAGATTATCTAATGTTTGCCGGTGTTTCCTAAATCCAGATTGCTCTTGGATAAGGAGTGAATTTTGTTCTAAAAAATTGTAAAATCTTGAATATACTATTCGTTCCATAAACTTTCCTAAACAACTTGTTGTATTAATTGGCCTGTATTTGAAGGATCTTGTGAAGAAGAGGCCATTTTTGAATCAAGTTTTCCATGCTTTCGTAACTCTACCTTCGCGAAGAGATAAATTAAAAAGTTCTGTGATTTCTATTAATGAAATTCTAGGTAAGTTTTTTAACATTAAATCATGAATTTGGTCAGGTCGTGATGCCCCTTCATTTTTCAATCTTTTTATAGCCATAATTAATTCATTGAAGAATGCACACTGTCAAAACGGTGTTTTTTTATTTTGAACATCACAAATTGATCAAAAACTTAATAGTGCTCTTAATTTTACATTTTTCAAAGTCCAATCAACACACTTTAAAAATTTGAAATTTTAACTTTATTTTTGTTAGAAATAAACAACAAAAAAAATTTTTTTGAAATTTAATTTGAAAAAACGAAAACTCTTATTTTCAAATAAACTCATGCCAAGAAATTCTTCAAAAGTCTTAGAATATTAATCATATTAAACTAAAATTAATAATAAACTTAAACTTTGACTTCTTTATCAATTTTGTTAAATAATTAAAAGTCTCAACACCATAAAATAATATTACTGGATTTAATAAAAATTACTAAAATAGTGTATAGAACAGTATTATGAGTGCTTTTAAGTATAGTGTATTTTTTACATCTTAAGGATGTGCTGAAACGATTTTTGCGTGTGCTGGTTAGGTGGACCCTTAAAATAAAATTTTAATTAAGTCACCTTTAATTAAAATTTTTTTACAATTAGTACTTTAAGTAAAATTCAGTAAAAATTTTCAAATCATTTTTTGATCATAGAAAAAACAAAAAAGAAAATATATATTTTAATTTATATTAATAAAATATAATATATATTGATATTTATTAAATTGTAAAAAATCATTTATTTTTTTCGGAATTTTGACTTTTTACATAAATTACTTGTCCATTAGACAAAATGTTAAATTTAAATTGAAATTTACAAATTCTTCTAAATGTAAGCAACAAATATTCGAATAAATTCAAAAAAAAAATATTAATTTCCACCTTTTAAAATCGAATTTTATAGATCACTTAATTTTTATTGTTGTGGAAACAGAATGTCTCAGCAAAGCGCCTATGAGGTAAAATTAGGAAAAAAAATTCTCATTTAGATTTTTAATTATTAAAAAGAATGCATGTGACTATGCGATAGCAAAATTTAGAGAATCACTCGGGCAAACACAAAACGAGTACAATTTTAGCGAAGGCTTTGATTTTCCCAATTGGAAAGACATAACCCAAAAAGTGTACAACGTTTGGACCAAAACCTATTCAGACAAGCTTAAAATCTACCAAGATGAGAACCAAGTTGAAAATTTGTTCAACAATTTTCGATCAAGCATGCTCAAAATAATGTCCAAGCGTTCCGATTACCAAACTTATCGTGCTTACATCGAGCATGTAATCGATTATTTCATAAGTGAGATAAGGGTCCATTCATTCGACAATCAAGAGGAGCATAAAGAAAACATTGGCAACAACCAGAACAAGCTCCTGCTTAATCCAATTGTGAAACTAGACCCGCTCGCCGCCAAACTAGCCCAGAGCAAATGGTCCGATGCGCACAAGAAACAAAAGGAATTTTTAAAAAGAGTTTATCAATATGAAATCGAAAGCTTAATCAGAGCTCATTCAAAAGATGGCAACATAAATGATAATTCTACGCCGGTAACAGATGCTGCTTTTGAGTTGAGTGCTGAAAATGAATTGAGTGAAATCAACCGTGTTCCAAAATACACTAATCTTTGTGCTACTTGTGGCCACAACATCATTAATATTTTGGATACTGATAATGGAAAAATTATAAAAAGATTTAATGATGATTTGCTAATGAATCGTACCAAGGAATCATTTAGTTGTCTGGCATGGACAATTCTAAGCAATTTGAGTGTTTTAGCAGCTGCCGGATCGCATGGACAGATCAAAATTATTGTTCCAAAATACTCGTCTTGCTTTGCTAGAATAGATGCTCATACAATGCCTATTACTTGTCTTCTATTTCATTACAAATATCCCAATGTTATTTTGAGTAAATATAAATTATTTATTTTTTAAATGTTGATTACTTTTCTTTAAACAATTGTAGTTTTATTTACATTTTTTTAAAACGAATATCTCAGAAAGTGTCTGTTTTTATATTTTCAAATTTTCAGAAAATTTAAGTTAGACAGTTAGCTTTTAGAAAAATTAAAAAAAATTTATTTTGACTATAATGCTCCCAGTTTAAAATGGGGGCGAAATTTACATGGATTTTTTTCTTAAAACAGCTCAATCATAGCAGTACATGTCTCAGCCTATTAACTTTCTTATGCAATAAATACAAAATTTATCAGCAAAAAAATACCTCCATGTGTAAACAATTGTCTAACTTAGAAAAAAAAATATTTAAAAATGTTGTTGAGCTTGATCCAACAACATCAATTAAATTAATTAAACCAGATTTATTTTTAAGTCACAAGTCTTAAGTCAAGTCAAGTCGATGACTTTAAATTTTTTTTTTTAGTGAAGTTTAGTCAAGTGAACTAATTATCTGATTTTTAAACTAAAAAATAAATATGATTTTTTATTTTAATCCAAAAAAAGTTTAGTTTTAAAATCAGATAATTAGTTCACTTGACTAAACTTCACTAAAAAAATGAAAAATTTTTAAGACATTGGCTTTGACTTAAATTTTTGTGAATTAGACTTAAAACTGTGACTTAAAAACAAGTCTGGCTTATTTATTGTTTCACTTTAAAAAGTCATCAATCTTCTTTTTAATTACTTAAATTAAATTTTTAAGAGAAAGTTTCTTAATTAAATCACTTACTAAAATGGCTTTTAAACTGCAAAATACTCGGCACTTTTTTATTTTGGTCTTTATATTTATCTCACAATTACTTGAGTTTCTGTAATGTCCATTTTTTAAAAAAAATTATTATCGTTTTCATTTTTCAAATTGAATATTTTAGAATTTGGTAAAAAATTTTGTGCTTTTATAATTTTGGAAATAAATCTTATGTCAAAAAAAGCTTTTTAAATTAAAAAAGTTATTTTAAATGCATGTAACATTTTTATAAAGTTAATAAATTTCAATGATAAAAAAATTAATTTCAGTTAAAAAACAAATTCTAGCCTTTAAAAATCAGAAAATTAAATAAAATTTTTCCTGACTATTATTATTAATTTATCTGGAAAAATTACTCTCTTTTCCATTTAGTTAAATTTAATTGCTTCAAAAACCTTATTAATTTCATTTAAAATTTTCTCTACACTTAGATTACACATTAAAAATTATTTTTTCATATTTATTCAAACAACTGGGAACACCATTTTTATTGTTGAAAAATATTTAATTTATCTTTTCCATAATTTTTTAAAATAATTCGGATTTCTACAAACTAAAAGACGAATCCAGATCGGAAATAACTTTCGATTAATTAAGAATTAGATTTAATCAAATATCTTTTTTTTTTAAAAAGGGTTTCTTTTTAAAAGGATATGGGTCAATTTGGATAGAAATTCTAATAATGAAAAATTATTAGCTACGATCATTTTAAGAAACCACGTTGGGATAATTATACACTTTTTTTTTTACTCTTTGGCCAAGTTTCTTTCTCTACTACAAAAATATTGACTGTCTGATACCGATATAAATAACTTTTTTCTTTTATTTAAAATTAAAACAAGAAAAAACGATTTAAATTTTTTCTAATATGTTTATCGCATTTGGAAATGCATTAATGGGTTAGCCCAAGGGTCTTAAAGTGACCATAGTCAAAAATGTAGGTATTTAAAAATTTACCAATACTGTTAACAAATTTTGTAAATCAAAAATAGTATTTTCAAAATCTACGTAAAATTTGTGAGTATTTTGATGTCATATAAATAAAAAAATTATGTATTCTGAACCATCTCATCGAAATCAACAAGAAAAGACCCAACCTTCATTTACGATTTCTATCCAAATTGTCCCATATCCTTTATATTTGAGAAAAAATGTCAAATAAATTAAAAAAAAATAAAAATGGAAACATACTAATTCCAATTTTAAGCATCCTTTTACATAAGCCTGTCAATTTCTTTTTAATTTTATTTAAATTTTGTATTTATAAATTTTTTATAAGAAATTTTTTTTGAAATCCGAATCCGTCTTTTAGGTATAACCTTTAAAAATCTACAATATTGATTTGTTTCGATTATTTTACCAGATTTTACCAAAAATTTAGTACATTCTGGTAAAATTAAAAAGGGCCAAAAAATCCAAATTTGAATTTTTTTCAAAAATTAATAAAAAATTGTAGTTAAAAAAAAATACATTTTTAGTTCGAAAAATCACTAATTCTTGAACTCTCTATTGATTAAAGCCAAAGCCGTACCATCTTTTTCTCCTTACAAATTGTTTCATCTCCTTCCAAAAAAGTTCAATGGGATTTAAATCTGGAGATTTTACCCAAAGTCTGAATACAGTTAGTTAGTTAGTCTGACTTTCTTTAGTTTGGTTTTGCCACCAAATATAAGAGACTGGTAAAATCATTAAAATTTATGAATAAAATTATTTCGATTTTAAAAGAGCTTAATTTAAAATATTCCTTTTTCTTTACTCTTTTTTGTTTTTTTCCATTTTGCACTGAAATCAGTAAAAATTTACGAAAATTCGCGCTAAAAATCTAATTTAAAATTGGTACCAAAAAATAAAATTCTATTTAACGCATTAGTTCGCTTAATAAGATTGTTTAATGAATTAAATTATTATTAATTTTTGCGTTCGACAATTTTTTTTTAATATTTTAATTTTTCAAATAATTAAATATTTGCCAATTTTTTGATAAAATTAAATTTTTTCTTTAGGTGCATCTGATGACAAAACAATTAAAATTTGGCGACTTACTTTGAAGGCAGGGGCGACTGACTTGGACTCAGAATGCAACAGCGAGTAATTACAGGATTTTTTTTTTAAACAAAAATTTATTCTAATTTAAAGATTGCTAAACACAGTCCAAATTGGAACTAAATCCAAAAATGACAAAGAAACAATCTTTTCAATGTGCTTTGTTGCGAATGATTATTTAATTATTTCCACCACGAATGATATTTATGGCATCAAATTAACCGACAATGTTGTTTTTAATCATGATAAATCTCAAGTAATGGAGGTTCAGGACGAAAAGATGTCTAATGAGGATGTCATTTCATACATGACATCTCAGCAAAAGACTAAAGAGTATTAACTAATTTTTAATAAAATATTTAATAATTTTTAGTTATCAAATTTTATTATATTTTTTTAGAGACCTAGTAGCCCATCAAGTCAAAATGATCGGAACATCATCTCAGAATATTGTTTATGAGGAATCAATAGCTGCAAATCAACTGCTTTTTTACCAGCCTTACCTGTGTAATTAAAAAAACTGAGACATATTAAAATTGTTTTATTTTTTTCTTATTTTAGACGCTAGTTTATTAAACTCAAATCTAATTTACATAATTGAAATTTTAAATGAAGATGAGAGCGGTTCTGAAAATTTGGTGCTTAAAGTGGTCGGCAATTTTAAGCTGTGTGAAGAAAAATCATCTGAATTGAACAAAATAAGCTTGTTCATAGACGACAAAATTGTTTACTTGATCAAAACTGCTAGCGATGGTGCTTTTTACTTGATATGTTTAAATGATGATTTGAAAAATTTCACCATTGTGCAGAGGTATATAATACCCACAGATTATACAATTAAGTCACACAGTGATCCAACGAGAAAAACCAGCATAAAAAATTATGGTCTTTTGGAAAAACCAAATGTTATCAATGCATTATGCAATGGAAGGGCAATTGTGTCCACTACAAATCAGAACATGATAGTCACATTGAAGAAATCAAAGAATCTCGGCGACGAAAATTAGTCTTACTTTTTTTTAAATTTGTCTCTTTACAAACGGAATAATTTTTTGTGTAAAATTAATAATTGAATAAAGTTTTATGAATTTAAATTTTGTAAAATTATTCGGCCATTATTGATAAATTTTTTAAATATCAAAAAATTTGATACCAAAGTTCACTCTTTTTAAAATTCGAATATATGAAAAATTATTTTATTTCATATTTATCAATTTTTTATAAATTTTTATAAATAAACTGTATTTTTTTTATTTTTTCAGTTCAACTCAGCCCAGTCAAATTCAATTAAAATTAGGATTACAGAGTTCATTTAAAAATAAAAATACATTTCGCCAAACAACTTAGATCTAGCTTTGTGGACCCAAATAAATTCCTTACAAATTTAATATAAAGAATTTATTAAACAAGTCTAATAAATTAGAATAAAAAAATTAATTTTATAAAAAAGTTTAAGTAATTTTTACTAAAATTTTTTTATTTACACGTTTTGATTTTACTCGAACTAGATAGCCTTTAGAAATAAATAGCTTTGTCCTCGCCAAAAATCGAAAATCTTGCTTTCAGAAAATAAAATTATTATTTATTAATCTCTAAAATCTTAGTTTTCTTATAAAGTTATTCTAATATCAAGATCAAAGTTGAGCATGGCAAGATTTTTTTTCTATTTTACATTTTTCAATAAATATTAACTTGACATCATGGGGAAAAATAGTCTGACATTAGACCAAAGAATACCAAAGACTCTTACAAGCTAATGTCATGCAACTAGCCAAGTATGTCCGGCTGAAGAAGGTTTTCTACTCAGAGGTTCTAGAATACCGAAAAGGCTTCGAAGTGAACCATTCAACTTGCACACAAAGGGCATCAAGGAATCGTAAAAACTAAAGCCTTGATCCCCTTCACAGTAAGGTTCCCAAGTATTGAAAAAATGGTGGTAAAAAAAATCAATGATATGCCCATCTATGTTGTGGTTGTTGTGAGATGTCTAAATTCTGATGACACCTTCAGCTGATTGAACCGGATGTTTCTCCAGTTCACGCTTTACTGCGTCTTCAAGGTGGATGGTTTTGGTCTCAATTTTTACCGGCCTCGCATTGCGGTCGATATCTAATCTTAATTTTGCGTCTTTAAGATGGTGAGATTAGTGCTTTTGTATAAAACTTGAAATTTGGGTTTTTTTAAACTTGGTTTTTTTTAAATTATATCTTTTAAATATTATAAAGTTACTTTGTTTTCGAAATATTATATTTATGAACATAAGTTGTGATCAGGGTTTGAAATCCAATTTCATTTTAAAAAGCTTTAATTTACTAAAGAAAATTTATTTTGTTTATAAAAGTAGTATTTAATTTTTCTTGAAAAAAAAAATCTTTGAAAAAAACAAAATAAATTACATAAAAAATATTAAAAATGACTTTTTAGTTTTTTGTTTGCTACGTCTTTGAGTTTCTTGCGGTCTCCATCATAATTTTATTTCTCCGGATGGGATTTCAAGCTAAATTTTACGTATTAGCTTTTTATTTTTGATAAAGAAAAGTGTTCGTTAAATTCCAGAATTTCTAAAAAACTTTTTTCTGTGGGTAATTTGACTTTTAATTCAATGAGTTTGATTTTTTTGTTTATTTTTCTCTGATTCGTGATTTTTTCATATTTATTTTTGTTTGTTTTCTTTTTCACATTTTTTCCTTTTTACCGAAATTTCTATTCTCTGCTAGTAATTCATGTTCATATAGATTTATTTTTATTGTTTAATTTTTCTTTCTCACTCTTTGATTTTTGTTTTCATAAATTCACTTTACTTCAATGTTTCTGCCTGATTTTCAGTAAATAATATTATACCATTTTGATTTAACCTTTCATTATTATCATCTTTATTTCCAGTAGTGGTTAAAAAAATTTTTTAAAAGTTGTATCAAAATTTGTCTTCATTAGGACACCATCATTACTTCCACATAGGATCTGTTTTAATTCATCGAGAGCTCACAACCATAAATGTTTCACGCTTTTGGTGATTTTCAAGGATTTTTATTTCATGGTTAGTTAATTGGACACTTATGAAATATTTGTGAAGTTTATTAAAAGATTGTTTTTTTAAATTTAAAATCTTAGTGTTATTTTAATAGATTGATGGAATCGTTTGAATTTTTAGCTTTGAAACGCTTGAAAATTTGTGTTAATAGTAAATCGTGAGGTTGAATAAAATTTTTGAACTGCTCTAAACCACCGTTTCCTCTCTTGAAATATAAACATAACTTGAGCTAACTGTTTTAAGAGTCGGAAAAATCCGGCTATACCCTTTATGTAGTTAAAATTTTCCTTTCGGGTGTTTTTGTTGTTTGCAACCACCGTTGCCGCCGAATGTGTCATGCCAATAATTAGGTGACACATTTAGAATCATTAAGATGAGCACCTCCAAATTTAGGGTAAGGAATAGTGTAGATATATAAAAAAATAAAAATAAAACTAATAATGGATCAGCAAATAAACATCTTTGGCGTTAGGACTTCCTTTCGTTTTCAAAAAAAATTATTTTTTATTCTTTAATAAAAAGGACAAAGTGGTTTATTATTTTATTTTTTTAAACAAGTTGTTTAAATTAATTTAAGTAAATCCCACTCTTAATTAAATCACTTTTTTACACTTCATTTTAATCCTAATTTATTCTTTTTTTTTTGAATTTTTTTGAAATTTTTAGAAGTATATTAAAATAAATTTAGAAAAAAAATTCTCTTCTTACTTCGAAAATGTTATAATAGAAACAAGTGGTCAATCAATCCAATATTTTAATTAACACTGATCAACACTGATTTAAATCAAAAACACTCTTCTTTGGAAACTATGTTTGGTTTCTATAGTATAATTACGAGACGATGATATCCATACTATTACATTTTTTACTTTTGAAATTTTTGTTATCTGATTAATTTTTAGGCTCGTATTCAGTGTCCTTTTTTTATATAATGCCTTTAATAAGAAAAAAATGAGCAATGAAGAAGGCTTGGAGTAAAACCCCAGTTTAGTGACCGGATGCAGATTTAGTACTGGCATTTAGTCGCTAGCGCTTTTCACTAGCTTTTTAAAGAAAATTTTTATGAGTAAATTTTATTTCTGAAGAAGCTTTAGCTCGGTACAGTTAACAAATAAATAGAATACTAAAAATTACTAAAACTTTTTAAAATTATTAGGATTCTCATTGTTTATACATCAAATAGTTTTATAATAAAATTTAAAAATCAATGTTAAAGGGGAACATGTATCTATAATAGCAATGATAAAAATTCTTGAAAGTTTTCAAAAAGTCTTTAAAAAGGTTATTTTATTAGAATCGTTTAATAACTTTATAAGGCTTTTATTTACCTGCACTGCTAAAATATTTAGTTGTTTCTTAACTAATTAATATTTGTTTAAAAAAAGTATTAGATTTGGGCATTACATTTTTTTAATAATTACTTTTGCTTGAAATATTTAGTAGTGGTAGTGATATATGCAGTTTTGATATTTCTTTATGCACTAACGCTCAAAAGCGTTTAGCCGTAAGGCTTTGGCAGACTTTGCTTTTCACCATTCCAAAGACTTGTCAACGACGGCTTTGAAGCTATCAATTGTTCGCTCATTAAAAGCATTCACTGTTAAACTTTTCCATAATTTTACACAGTGATTTGTTAAGAAATTATATCTCAACGAGCCTCTGCGATTTATTTCTCGGGCTAGTCTATCATTATGTGGTCTTCTTAGGTTTTTGAAACAATTTCTAACCATTTATCCCATATGATTCATGTTTTGTTATCAATTTCCTAAGAGGAACTTTATTAAAGGCTTTTGAGAAGTCAGTATACACAATGTCAACATTTTGCCTTTTTCATATTCATAAGTTGCTCTATCAATGAACTCTAATAGATTTGTGGTACATGATCTATTAGGGAGAAACCCATGCTGTTTATTAAACTAAATGTATTTTAGTAAATAAATCATCATTAGATGCTTTCTGTGAGAAAAACTAATAGTGAAGCTAGCTTGTCATATTGTGCTAACAATAATGAGATAGTATGCGCAATCATTAGCAATTGTTGAGAATGATGGCGATAGAACTGATAAATTTAGGACCTCTGTTGGTGCGAAGCAGGGTGGGCCACTCTCTCCTAGGTTGTTCTCAATATATGTTGAAGACCTAGTCCCACAAATTGAATAAAGGAGTTAAAGCTGGATCGATACGAGTTGACATCATTCTGTACGCCGATGACATCATCTTGATTAGCGACACTGAGGCAGGACTTCAAAAGCTAATTGATAAGACCGAGGAATTTGGTCGTCTTGCGCAAATCAAGTTTAATCCAGAAAAAACTGTAATCATGCTTAAACTTTAAAAAAAGGCACCGTTTAAGAATGGAAAAGCGCGAACTGACAAGAGTAGATCAAATGAAGTACCTGGGAGTCTCCTTTAACAAGATGATGACAAACCACACTCACATCAAATGCAAACAAACTGTATCAAACATGGCAGTGCTTAAGTTAAAAGGAAGTGTCATTAGCACCGGCCTAGACTTTAATATGGATACTCAGATGTACCAAACGTATGTAAGACCAGTGCTCCTTTATAGGCTGGATGCTCTAGCCATTAATCAGACAGAAACTAGGAAGATACAAGTTATTGAACCAAAAATTCTTAAAAGTATGTTTGGACTACCAAGACATTCAAAGAGCTCTGCATTTTCAAACGCCTTAGGAATCGACACAATTGAATCTCGAATAATTCGCGCAAAGTGTGGTCTTTTAAAGATGCACGAAAACCAATAACTACTCAGCTATTAAATTTTTTATTTATCTATTTGCAAATTTTGAACATTTTTTTTTATATCAATTTCTAGGTCGCCTTTTGGTGTTTTACTCGAATTAAATAAAAAGCTCATCATTTAGTCCTTTATCATTCTTTCAATAACCTTTCCTTTAATTGAACCAAACCTGTCTTTAATTTTTAATGTTTATTTTTGATCCATTTTTATGAATAGGAGATACATTTGCTTTCTTCCATAATTTTGGAAGTTCACCATCATTATACCATTTATTAAAGTATTTAATTTTTTCCCAAAATATTTAATCTTTGTTCATTATATTTTATGCCAATTTTTTTAGATTTTAAAATGCACAATACATTTTTGTTAGTCACTCATCTCAAGGATAATGGTCAAAGAGTAGATGTAGTTGTGACTTTTAAATGAAAAATTATGATTAGTTAAGATTTTTTGTTTATTATTTCAAAATATCTTTGTAAATAAAAATGACTTTTATTAAATAAAATAGATTGTTGTTAGATAAAATAAAAAATTTGTTTTTTCCTCAATTAAATATATTGATTATTAAATAAATAAATAAAACTAAATAAAAATGAAAAAAAAATATAGAGAAAATTAATATTTTTAAACAAACAGGTAATATTTCCTCATTTTAAAATTCATTTATCTAACCTAAGAAAGCAACATTTTGCTGCTGATCATTTTTATTACGTGGATTTTTAGTTAATTTTGAATTAATAACCTATCTTACTTTTTAACCATCTAATTTTTTAACACATTTTTATATTTACACTTTTTTGAACGCTGGAATAGGCATAAATTGAAAATAATATCAGGCCATTTTTAACTTTCAAAGTTTCTCAATGTCAAAATGAGCTGAAATAAATTTTAAAAAGACAAATAGATTATTTTTTTAAAAACATATTTGTGAAAAAAACTAAAAAGTTATTTCAAAAAAATTCATTGTGATTGATTCATCTTATCACTAGATCATTTTAATTTATTTTTAAATTAAATAATTGAATTGATAAACAGATGGTTGTAAGAATCCAAATCATAACTTGTAAAAAATCTTGAATGAAAGTTAGAAATTAACAATTGATGAATTTTTCATGTAAAATTAAAATTTTATTATTAAAAAAATATTTTTTAACTTATGCACAAATACTCAATTATTTATCTTAATTACAAAAATTACAAACTAAATTTAAGATAATTCTAAAACAATTTTTAGCATTTATTCTCAAATATCCCAGCTCTTTATTTTCTTCTCAAAGCTGAAAAGCTATCCCAGCTGATCAAAGCGTCTCAATTAACTATTTTTTTATAAATAAATTATCAATAGATGCAAAATTAAAATTACTAAGTGAATTCATTTCTTAATTTTATCATAAATTTTGGGTAATGATTGAATGGTGAAAAAAAATACCATCCAGGTCCTAAAGCAAAATTGATTAAAGAATAAATTTAAAAAAAAGAAATTTTATATTTTCTATTCGATCTTTATTAAAATGATTGATTGATATTAATTCTTCTATTAATCAGCATCAATTATTTATAAAACTCAAAAGCGCAAATTGTTCGAGTAATTTCTTGAGATTTATTGCCTAATAGACAAATAACTTGAACTATTTTCGAGATAAATTTTGTTGCTAAAAAATATAATTCTTTAGAGTGTAAATGCATTGTTGAAGCTAATCAAATCCTTCAATTTCCTCTTTTGTAAAATTTGTCAAGGAGCCTTTGAAGTATCACTTTTAGAGATATTGTCAAAGAGGAAAACTCATCAAGGGTTCTTGCATTTTGGGTTCTAGATAAAACTTGGTGCATAGATAACTAATTACCATGATGCATATTTACCATCCCACATTTACCACAAGCATGCATTCTAATACTAAATGACATAATTGTCTATTCGACATTTAATGTTTAGAATCACAAAATCGTAACCTTTTGTCAAAAAATTTGTTCAGATAAATCAACAACAAAACAGCTAGAGTTTGCATGGAATAATTAATCCCTTAAGTTTATAATTAACTTGGAATTTAATCTAATGCTTAGATGCTTTCAATCATTTAAATAGATCGCTGGCCCCTCAGAAACACAAATTTTAACTTTTAAATAAACTAAATTAAGTGTATTTTAATCTTTTAATTTTAGCAATTCCTAATGCGCTTAGGTTAAATAAAAAGTCATTTAAATAGAAAAAATGCATGTTGCCGCACTCAAGTCAGATTATTTTTTTTAATTTATTTATTAATTTAGTAAATATACCATTGTGGTAAAGAAGTTAAGAAATTATTTTTGAAGTTTAATGTTTTCTAAAAAAATCCTTCAAAAATAAAATTTTTTAGATAATATCAACAGTAAAGAGTATGGTCTAACTAAAAGACTATCACCCATTTATTCATATTCATAACGTCTTCCAAAGACCACAAAGAAAGAGAGTATAACATTTTATTAAATTTAGAGAAAATTGACATTTTATCAAATCATCATTTTGTTCTATTTATTTCATTTTAATATTAAATATGACTCTAGATAAATTTTTTAATTTATTGCCCATTAATAAATGCGGTTTGGTCAAGAGCTCAAGTGGTTTTAGTTAGGTTGCACAATCAGAGCTAAAATTTCAAAAATTTTTTTACTAAAAAATGCATTTTTTTTCTCCAGAGAAAAAATTGATTTAAAATGTTACATGAAATTGGATCCTTCCTACGGCGCTGTTTCTACATGTGATTAGTCACTGTTATTAATTTGTTTTAATTGAAGGAATTTATTTAATTCCGATGCTGAAATTATCTGATCGAATTTTACCGATTTAGTCTGAATGCCTCAGAGCCGATTGTATCAAATTTTCATGAATCCTTTTGGCTACTAATCCAGAACGATATTTGAATGATAATAAAAATAAGCAAATCTAGGAATAAATCAGTTTAGATTGAATCATTTTGTTTTGTTAAATTAATATAAATTCGGCTAAAAGTTTAAAAAGAAATCGATTTTTTAGCTATTAGATATTTTTTCAAAGTATTAATATCCAGGTTGCACGCCAAACAGCTAATTACCTAAAATTATAACTCTAAATTGGAATTTTAGTTAAAAATATTGTCCCATTTCGATCAAACTATTGATGATGAAATTTTGTTAATGGTCTTAATCATTTTAGAGAAAAATTTTGTCAAGTTTATGTCAAATAATTGTTTAAAATATTTTAGAAGAAAATATGTCTTATTTAATACTTTGATTTATCAGTAGTTGTCCCAATTTAGTAGAAATATTTTAAATAGATTTTGATGATAAATACCACAGTGATTTTTTTGGGCCAGAATTAGTCGAGTTTTTTTTGGATAAGTGGTTCCCTAGGCGCAGAATATTACAAGACCATGTTCGCATTTTATGGCAAAAACAAACCTCGCCTTTTGAACGACTTTTAAATTTGTTAATCAATCAAAAATTTAATAAAATATTTTTTTTTAAATTAAATAAATTTTTTATGATACCAAGATTGCATAATAATTTTATCTTAGTTGTTTTATTTTTTAAATATTGTGCAAACTTAACATCCGTTCATCATTTTATTGTTTTTCAAAAAATTCAATTTATTTCCCCTAAATTATTATTTCATTAAGAAAATATTTGATTTGTGAGTTGGCAGTTGATTACAATCACGAAATTTAAAATATAAACCCATCAGTTTTTTTTTGATTCAAATTCATTTTCGACTAAAATTTGCAATTAGGATTTCTAATTACCTAAGATTTAATATTTTAATTGAAAAATCCTGCTAAAATCAGATTTTAATTTAATCATTTAATTTCTATATCCCGATAAGAAAAAGACAAGATTATTATTTTTGTAAATTTTTTTATTTGACAAAAAATTCGAAAGCTAAAAAAAATAATTCTTTTATTTTGAAACGAATTTCGATAGTCCTTCTATCCAGAAGTTTATCTTCATTTAAAATAATTGATTTTTGACTCCCAAGGGTTCTTTTTGCCATTAGTTTATTTTTTTAGAATTAACAAAGGATTAATTTTTAATTTTGTCTCGACTTTAAGTTTGTCAGTCCTTTGAGATATGGAGTTCCACAGTTGATGCTGTTCCCGAGGAAAAACCTCAGTTAGATTGAATTTTGAGTTGCTGAGCCAAAAAGCCAAACAGCTTTTGTTTTAATTGAGATATTTATTCAAAAGAAGAGAAGATACAAGCGCTTAGATAATTAGGTCCGCATAAACT
Source organism: Brachionus manjavacas (assembly GCA_019054805.1). Taxonomy (NCBI): domain Eukaryota; kingdom Metazoa; phylum Rotifera; class Eurotatoria; order Ploima; family Brachionidae; genus Brachionus; species Brachionus manjavacas. Next base: position 297,612 of record JAHQIY010000009.1, read on the forward strand.
CAATTATTATATAATACTTTTATTAAATTACCTAGATTCGGTTTGGGTAATTTATCGCAGTATTGTTACATAATTGTTGTTTTTGGCTCAAGTTTATCGTAAAAAAACATAGTGATTAATTTCAATGGCTTTTAATGTGCTACACAAGGTGCATCCGAAGATAAAGTATTTGGAAAAAAAAGAATGTAAAGTTGATTTAAATTAGGAGTCGAATCGGATACCATAATGGTAACTGGTTTTTGCTGAATCCTAACAATTTCTATGATATAATCACAGATTTGTTTGCGAATCCTTCAAATTTCTACAGAAAAAAAATGGAGATTTCTTATGAAAATAATCATGTTTTTGTCTTACTTGACCTTAATTAGTAAGACAACCAAGGACCATTTTAATTAAAGCCATTTTTTTTTCAATTTTTTTCAGAGATCTTTTTTTTTTCGTTTAGGGATAAAAAGTAAAATTAAAATTATGTTTGTTAATCGTTTGCTTTTATTTTTGAATTAAAAAAAATTCAAAATGTTAATCTAATGATAACCCATTTTTTGAAAATTTTATTATGTTATTATAAATACCAGTTTGAATTTTCTAATTTTTTTTAATAAATTTTTAAGCAGATGTATTTTTTAGAATTTTTTAGTTCAAATTATCAAATATAGAGTAATAAAATTAAAAATTTAATTGAATTTGTTTACTTTTAAATGAGGGTTTTTTTGTCTTTTTTAATAAATTTATTTTTAAAAAGTAAAGTTTAATTATTTTTTGAATATGAAGTCTATGATTTCGAGTAGAAAAACTAATTAAGGATGAAAAATTTTAAATGAAAATTCCTCGAGCAAATTTTAATGTTATTTATTTGATATTTAGCTTTGGAAAAGGATTTTACACTTCCTCTTAGCCAAAATGATGGTTTGAATAAAATTTTTAGTAAAACCAAGATTTTATTAGATTAAAATTGAAAAAAAAAGAATAACTAATTTTTTCTTAACCAGAATTAATCAAATAATTAAGCACATTTAAAAACATTTTTTGTTAAATAACTTCAAAAACAAACTTAGAAAAAAAATATTTTATCTAAATTCGTATTTTGTTATCTGAGCATAAGCCAGGCTCGTTAATTAATTAACTGCGATGAAATTGATAAATTAAAAGCATTCCAGACTAGGAATTGTTTAATTTAATCCAAAGAAAAATATTTTTATTTTTATATAGCATGCAACGCTGGATTAAGTAAGGCAAATGATAAAAACCGCCTTTGAGCCGTGAAACCGGAAAAGTTCTTAATTTATAATTTTTAAAAAAAAAGAAGCTTTCATTAAAGTCTTAGGCAAACAAGGAAGTCGAACCGAATATGAAAAAAGCAGAGTTTTAAATTTCTTTGTGTTTGGAGCCCAATTTTAAACTAATTTTGCAGCCAAGCGATAATATCAAGATATCTTCAGTCCAAACTAAATTTTTCTATTTATCAAATATTTAGATAAGATAAAAGTTCTGGTCTTAGCTCAGGCCGTGGCTTTAAAATATTCTAAAAATGGTCAAATATTAGTTTTTACTATGTGGGAAAAATAGCACTTGGTTTATTGACGCTGATCAAACATCATTAGAGTAAACACCGTAATTCGTGACTCGACATATGATCGATCAGCGGTCGAAAAGCCTGTCCTGTCTATTAATTTAGTTTTGTTTTATTTAGATCCTGATAAATTAGAATGTAGGTTTTTCTCTAAAATTGTTTATAGATCGATTTACGGCTGGAATTGTAGAATTCTGCTATTCCCGCACATGACCTTAATTCTTCTCTCAGTCTAAACATTCAAATTTATGCTGCACTTGATTGCTTAGTTTCGAAACTAGACCCTAATGAGCTTTTTTTGATTGTTATAAAAATAATTTAAATCAATTAATTTATAAAATAAAAAAGAGTAATATTTGAACAAATTTTATTTAGAAAAAATAAATCAAAATAACAGTTAGTTGCGCTACTAAACTTCCTTTGGTTATAATTCAGTGCCAAGTCATTAATCTGAATAATTGTTTATATTCATCAAAGAAATGGAACCTAGGATTATTTTCCAATGTAGAAGACCTGAACAAAAAGATTCCTTTTTTAATTTTCATATTTTTCTACTTAATTTTTTATCAGGCTATAAAATCAAACTAACTATTCAGATAATTATGATAGTAAAAGATAGAGTTTTCTTTGTATTAGAAGTGAAAAATTGAATTTAGTCTGAAACAAAAAAAAATCCTGGTACAGAAATTCAAAACTAAAATTTTCAGTCAAGAAGGTTGAAACAAAAATCCCTAAATTATTTTTTTAATAGAACAAATAATTATAAAAGCTTTAAGACAAATTACAGAATAAGTTGTAGACTTAGATAAAAAAGGTATTTTTTGTGCAAAGAAATTTATCTCAATGTCAGTCTCAGCTCTTCGTATTTTTTGTCAACAACGCTTTATTTTAGAAATTTACCTTCAGCTATTTTTATTACTCATTCTAAAGTCTGCTAATAAAAAAATTAAAAAAAATTTATTGTATCTTGACCATTCTAGACAAAAAGATCACCATTATCAAATCCAGATATTTCAATGCGCTCTTGTGTTGTGACAATTGAAAGTTGTCAAAAAATTAATTTTAAAATTATAATTTTTCAGTTCATTTTTTCTCTATTTTTCACTTTTAAAGTTTTTTTAAGTCAAAAAATCTCAAAAATCAGGCACAACATTAAAATAATTTTTAGGACAATTTTCACAAGGTGTTTGTCCTTTTTTTTATTTTAGGCCAATTTGACATTTTTTCAAATTAAAAAAATAAGCAATAAAGTCTGAAGAGAAATGACAACAAAAAAATTCCATATTTTTTAAAGAATACTCTTGATTTTGTTTAATTTTAATTTTACAGCAGAAATTGGAAAAAAATCGGAAATTGGTTTCTTAAGCAGTTTTAATGATATGAACTCACAAATTTAGGTTAAACTGGGCAAATAAAGCCATGATTTTTTGGGTTAATTAGAACATGCTTTTGTGTGGTATTTTAAGTGATGATTTCCATATTTTTTAAGATATAAATCAAAATCAGCTATCTTAATCAAAGACGTTTGACATAAATAAAATTATAGATTAAAAATCGAGGAGATTTTTGTTCATCTTCTAGGGGGAAAAAAATCTCAAAATGTTTTCTCTCTTTTGGATTAATTAAACCATGAATTTTGAAATTTTTAATATTATTTCTGCGCGTGATTTTAAATTGTTTAAATTCAAATTAATTTATGGCCAGTTTGTTTAGAGAATAGAAAAATCAGAAGAATATAGCTACGTGTTAATTTTTAAAATTAAACCAAAGATTAGATTTAGCGGTCGATTGTTTGCCAAAAATGCACTCTATCAAAATCATTAGACTTAAGAAAAAGAAAATTCAATATGTTTAATTTAAATCTTGAAAATTTAAACTCGGTCTAATTCATTTAAGTGTACACAAATTAGCATTTGTTTGATAGGTGGCTATTAAATTTAATTTAGACTTTTATTTAGTGAGAAGATAATTAACCAAGTCTTGGCAATTTTAAGCATTTAATTAAATTCTTTTCCATTTAAATATTTCTTTTATTTTGACCAAAAATCAAAAAAAATTTACCCTCTCTTTCGAAATGAATAAATTATTTAGATTGAAAAAATTTCCAAATTTCATTTTAACTTTGAGTGAATCAGTGTATCCGCTATCAGAGTTTCCCGAGGCTTGAAAAAATTAATTAAAAAATGTGAATCGAGAGAGTCGGCATCGCGTCAAATATGACACGTATTTGCCATCGAATCATTTAAGATTGATTTTCTTATCGATATCGATTTGAGAGAAAAAAATATTAAAAAACCTGAGGCATTTTTTGAAAAAATTAAAATTAATTTGTTCGAAAGCAAAACAGCATGAATAAAATTTTAAAATAATCACGCTTAATTAAGAATGATTTACTAAGATTAAAGCTTTCCAACTACCTGGTCTTATCTCCAGGGATCTGTCCACTTGACAACATAGATAATTTATATCTTAGCCTCGCCGAAGCAGCACGAATGCGTCTAAATTAAGATAAGATTTTCAAATGGCTCTAGAATAGAATGCAGCAAAACAAAAGAAGGTTGCTTGATGAAGAGGCCTCTTTCACAATAAAGAAATTCGCTCAAGATTCTTCAACAAATTATCAACAAAATTTTTTTTCAATTTTTATTAAATTAATAAAATAACAAGAGCTTTAAATAAGGCTTAAATTTGCTAAGAATAGTTTTTTTTTCTCAATTTTGTTTCAATATTTATATGGCAACAGAGCAAAAAAAGCTAGAGTGAGAGACCATCGGCTAAAATATGCTAGTGCCACCACATCCGACCATTGTTCTAGAACTGACCTGGTCTCTTCAAAAAATTGGGTTAATTCAAAAGTTTATCTAATAATTTAAAAAAAAAATTTATTTTTTTTTGCCAAATTTTGGAACAAATGGGTCTAAACTAATACAGAATTATTTAATAAAAAAAATCTCTTCAATTTTTAGTTCGTCACAGCTTATAATTGTATAATTTTCAGCAAATTTGGACTATTTCACGGTTATTACATATTTGACATGGACTATTAATCGGATGCCTATAAAATGCATCCGATTTGTAGATACAATGATAAGATAACATTTAGTACACCTGATTTCTCTAAATAAACTAGATACGAATCTATTTGAACAAAAAAAGTTGTTAAAGCAAAGCGCTGAGTTTATCGATGAGATATTTATCATGTTTAGTTTAATTCAGCATGTTGTAAACTTATATTTATCTCATATTAAGTTTTATGGTTAAATCATATATTTTATGGTCGTCTTCTGTCCGATAGCCAGTCCAGTAACTCTATTCTCGACAAATATTTGCTTCGGGATTAGACACAGCCGGGATTTCTCCAAACACTTTTTCATTTTGGTTACATAACTGGCTGACCACTTTTGCTCACATAGTTGTCCCCCTATGACAAACATAAGACCAGGATTAAGAGAATATTTGTTGAGCACTTTTTAATGCAAAAGTCCACTCTCATCAAAAAGCAAAAAATGCTTTTTTTTTTTAAATTAGGATCATTTTTTCCACTATCTAACATTTTCCGAATATTCTATGAGTACAAAAATTTGTTTATTTTTTTTTAATTTAAAAATTTAAAAACATAATTTTTTTCATTTTTTAAAATGATTCAAAATTGAGAACTATTTTTGGAATTTTTTTAAAATTTAAATAGAAAATAAATTAGACAAAATATTTATGTGTGTGTGTTTAAGATGAGTTTTTCCTCGTTTGATAACAAATAGATTTTTATTTTTCAATTAGCACCTTTTGCGATAAAATTAAGATGCCTAAACGTGATAGTTTATTTTAAACTTAAAAATAAAATTTTGTCAATTATTTAAAATGTTAAAGCATTTGGTTATTTTTGGAGACCGGCTAAATTTAGTTGATAATTTTTGGTTAAGTAGCAAGATTTGACCCAAAGCAAAATTTCATTTTGTTAAGAAAATATCAACAATAAAAAAAATTTTATTGTAAGCTTTTTTTAGAATATATCAAACGGATAATTTGCACTGTCCTACTGCTCCAAGGTTTAATTTCATTTCACCCAAATACCAATGTGTCTATTTCTAAATGCTGTTTAGAGAGCTCTTTTTGCACATAGTAATAAATTATTAAATAAAGCTTTATTTTTCTTTAATACTAATTCTTAGAAATCAAATCGCTTTTTTGAAAGGCTAGCGAAAATAAATTAATTTTAGATCTAAAATGATTTTTTTGCTATTTTGTTTTTTTGAGTTTCCGAGAGCAAATTAATCAAAAATTTATTTCCCTTATTTAGCTTTAATCCTTGATATGCAAAGCAGAAAATTATAAATATTTTTTTTTGCTAGAAAACTCACAGATGAAGTAGTTCGAAGCGTGAGATAGCTTGCTAAAATTTCGGTCTGTTGGCCAAATAAATTAAAATAAAATATTTAAATTAAAAAATCGAAAAGTTTGTTTTTCAGGCAGGTCATGAGCCAATTTAGTTCTAAAAGCAATCAGTTACGCAATAAAGTACTCTGCTAATGCATTCGGAGTAATTTAATATTCTGAATTGGGGCACTTAATCAAGCTTTTTTTTGTTGCGGAATTTGAATCAACCCTGAGTCTGAAAATTTTTTTCCATGTCCCATTAATTTTCATAAATCTTTTTGTTTTAGATATCAATTTATTTGGAGTATAAATTTGTATTCAAATGACAATTTTTAACACTAATTTAAAATTAATTCATAATCATTTTTTGTTCTTTTTTATTATTTATTTTTTTGTTTATCTTTACCGAGCTAAAGCTCCTTCAGAATAAAATACAGAAAAAAAAAAGTTAAATAAGATTTTTTAAAAATCAAAAGATAAAGTAAAATAAAATACAGAAAATAAAAGTTAAAAAATAGAGAAAAATTATTAAAAAAAAAAGGTTATTAAGTTTAGTTGTAATTTTTGATGATTTAGATTTTTCTGAAAAAAAAAGATTAAATTATTTTTCAAAAGATTTGCAAATTTTCTTTATCTAATTTGCGGAATTAAATCAACTCTGAGTCTGAAATATTTTATCCATGTCACACTTATTTTTAATAATTTTTTTTCTTTTAAATCAAATATTTTGAGTAGAATTTTTATTCAAATGACAATTTAAACTGGATCAAAGTTTAAAACTTGAATTAAGAATTTTTTAAAATTATTTATCTACCTAAAAATGGATTAAATTATTTTTTTTCAGACGATATAAATTTTTTATCACGAGTCAAATGACTAGTTTGATGCTCAAGTCAATACATCATTTGCTTTGAATACTTTGCCTGGTATTTTTCTCAATGTGTAGTCGTTAACCATCTTTATAAATATTTTATAAAATATTTGTGATGTTTAGAATGGTGCCCCTCTCAGATATATGAATAAAACAAAGACAAGAATAAAATTTTTATTTAGAAAATAAACTAAGTTGATATATTTAGATATTGATTGACAGAATTGTTTGTAAATGAATGCAATTTTATTTTTGGCTCTAGGTTTACATCCTAGATAAAATGATAGCTTAATCGCATTAACTAAATTTCGAATAGATTTTATTTTTTATTTAAAAGATAATTTAGGAAAGGGGAATTTCCAGGGCAGCTCCGAATGGCATAGCCTTCTTTTCAGCCCTCTTGTTAGCAATTTTAATTTTACAAAATTTAGATTAATTAAAAAAATTATTTAATTTTTTTTTTTTTTATAAAATTTGTATTTACATTGTTAAGCAAATTCAGCTATGTACTTGGCAGGGAAGGTATAATATCGAATGGAGTTTTTGTTAGTGTTGTGAATCAGATAGTCCTTTATTTCCTCAGCTATTAATTCATGGTTCTGCTTTGTAGCAAAAATTTCAAAAATAGCTTCTTTAGCGGGAAATATTTGATGATTTTCAAAATCCGATTTTGCATTTTTGAATTTCGGATTTAATCTTTTGGGTACCCGATTGAAGTTTTATAAAGCAGTAGTCGAAAAGTGATCTTATGAGAGACATATAAAGCATTCTTTTGATTTTTATTGAAGATCCCCACTTAAAGCTCCTAACCTTCCTGATTAGGTTAATTTTGGAGATTTGTTTTGAGTTGATTATCTTTAGATGTTCTTTGTAGTCAATCTTAGGATCTAATTTTATACCAAGGAGTGTCGGATTGGGTTCAATTGGGATTTGACTGTTTCCGATTTTTATTTTCATTCCATACGTTTTCTCGTAGTTCTTTCGATTTCCAGTTCTGATAAATGTTGTATGGCAGGTCTTCTTTTCGTTTATTTTAAATCCCCACTTTTTGCAGTACTCAATAATTTTGTCAACTGCGTTTTGAAGAATTTTTTGGATATCCTTTTTAGAAGCTTTATTAAAATTAAAAATTCAATTAAGGCCTCAGAATGAATTAGGAATGAATCTTCATGTGAACTTAGAGCTTCTTTGTTAATAATTCAAATGACTCCTGGAATTAATAAGCTTGTTGGTAGTCATTTTAGTTAACAGTTGACAGTGGATCGGATTGTGAAGCTTCTTTAGCTAATTTTTTGAATAAAATTGAAACTAAAAATTTATTAGAATTTTGGTTATTTTATTTTTAACAAAAAAATGTATTTCTTAAGTTTAACAGTGAATTATTTCTCGTTAGAATGCTCTGGCAATGCTTTGTGTTGTGACAATTATTTAGGAAGACTTTTTCAATGGGTTATTAAATTTTTTATCTTTTTGGTGCACTAAAAAACATCGCTCATATGGTCAATATTTAAAAGTAAAATAATAATTATTATAGTGATTCAAATAATAAACCGTAGTATCGGACATAATATTTTTTTAATATTTTTAGACTAAATAATAAAAATTATTAAAATAATTGTTGTATAAGAATTGTTGAAAGGTTCGCTAGTTGTGATTAAAAAAACAAAAGATTGGGGGAGTTTGGCCGAGATTATTTAATTCAAAATTAATTTGCTCAACTACGGTGTTAAATGTTCATTTAAATATTTGTTAATCTTTTTTATTCGATAGATTATTGAGCACCAGAATTTACGAGCAATATAAAAACAGTAAAAAATAAAACTTTATTTTTTAAGTAGCATTTGATATACTGGTTACATCGCCTAAAATTTTTTACTGTAAAAATTGCAAAAAAATTACGAAAATTAAATTTTCAATTTTTTTGTATCTAAAATTTAAAAATAAAACTTGAGAGTAATTAAAATGTTTGTTTTTACCTTAAATCAATGGAAATTGTGAATTTAAGAAAAAAAGGATCACTAATAAAAATTTATAAATATTTTTCTAGGTTTTTTACGGAAGGTTGGTTAGATTGATACATTTAATATTTTTTTACTAATACAACTTGGATCTTTTAGAAAAAAATTAAATTTTTTCAATTTTTTTTTTGTTCTTAAATTCGTGATGCCCATTATTGTAAGTAAAAAACACAATTATTCAAGTAATTGTTAAACTATTTATTTTAGAGTTTTAGTTGAAAATTGAAAAAAAAATTTCTTTATTTAAGAAACAAAAAAAAAGATAGACTAAAAGTTGATATTAATTATTTTTGTTAAAAATCATCTGTGCAAGTTAAATATGATTACTAAAATTATTGGAAAACTTAATTGTAAAAATTTTTTTCTTCATTTTTTTAAGGTTTCAAAATTAAACATGAAAGGAAGGACTAAGTCTCCATTCCAACCGGCCAAGGCTCGACATAAATTATATTCTAAATAGATAAATTAGTAAATATAAAATAAATTTTTATTTATTACCAGTAGAAATTATAAATTTCATTAAATTTTTTTCGAAAATTCACAATGCACATTTATTAGGGCTGACATAATTATTAAAACATAAGCTAAATTAATATTAACCAAGTTTGGAAATAAAAAAACCCACAAAAAAAATAAAAAAAAATTTTAAATTTTAAATTTTTTTGTCTATTTATTTAAATTTATTAAAAGTCGCAATGTCGAGCAAAAAAAAACAATCATTTAAATAAAAGCTAAATAAAAAATAACAAAAAATAAATATTTTATGTCGCTAATCAATTCTAATTGTGAAACACCTAGCGAACCAAGCGGAAATGTTCACAGATGGACAGTGACAGACTTGATTTCTATCTAAATTTTTAATTTTTCAACCTATTGATCTAAAGTTAGATAATTTATTAAAAAATTTAGATTTATCATTATTGCGGAAAAAATGCTTAAAAAATAGTTGCCTAATCAATCAATTAAACAATTAATTCTCGTAGTGATTTAATAAGGATTTAAACGTAATCCATTTACCTATACCGAATTGTAAAATTTCCTGCCAAAATACAAAAATGCTGCTTAGCAAAGACAGATCGAGCAGTCCAGGGGGCTACAAGAACAGCTTGAAGAACAGTTCGCTGTCGTCGTCGGTCTCGTCGGCGTCCTCGGCATCGTCCAGCTTCAAGCAAACATCTCCTAGTCAATACGAAAAAAGCGCCAAACAGCACCCGGAGCCGTTCCAGGCCACCTCCTTTTCCTACCACACCTTCAACCCGAACAGAATCAGCTCGTACGACAACGAGAACCTGTACGAGCCGGCCAACGCCCACTACTGGCCCAAGCACGACACCCTGAGCGAAAAGTCCCACGAACAGTTCGACAATGTAAATTATTGCCGCAAACGAGCCTCAATCGCTTGCACCAATTGTGACCCAAAGCCCAAGGCCAGTCTGCTTAGCAGGGCGTTTACCTACTCGTCCAAAACCGGTTCCAACTCTTCCTTGGCAAAGAATTGCTCGTGGCGAGCCAAACTCGCCAAATACTTGTCCTCTACAAACTCTACAAAACCAAAACGACACCACGACGAGGACATTTACTCGTCGTGCCACTTGGCCAGAAAAAATCCCATCCATCTGCCGACCAGTTCTAACACTAACATTTTAGTCTCTTCCTCTTCATCGTCCTCGTCGTCCAGCCACATGAGCTCGTCGCCCAAGGCCAAAAACTTGACCAACAGTCTGCAAAAATTGACCATTACCAACGGGTTCAATTCGCTGCGCAAGATGCTTCGAATCAAAAGCTCTAGCAAACAAAATTTGGACTGTGCGAGCAAACAGTGCGCAAAAGGCTCCAAGGCCATCAAAAAACAACTTTCGTTCAACCAGAACGACTCGGTCCTCAAGCTATTTGGCAAAAGACAGCACGAACCAATCTTTAACTCGACCCGAAACGACTTGTCCTGTTTCAATTCCAAGTGCAGCTGTGTGGACACGTCCGGGTCGACTTTGTTCAACAACATACTCAGCTCGTCGCCAATAACCATCAGAAATTTTGACCAGCCAGAAGTGGAGCCTGTGCCACAGGCTATTTCTTCTTCTAATGTTAAAATGTACGATGGCTACAGATCGCTCATCAAGCAAATCGAGGACCTTAAGCTGGGCAAAGAAGAACAAGAACAAGAAGAAGAAGAGCAGGAAATAAATGAAGAAGATCGAAAGTGCGACATGGAAGTGGCTAGTTTTTTTACCAGGACCATAAAATGCCAAGCTGTGAACAATTTTTTTTCTACCAATGATTTAGTTAATTATGACTATTTGGAGAGTGCGGTGGAGCCGGACGAGGAGCAAAATTTGGACTATTTGGTCAAGCAATTGGTCGCCGAGGCGTCTTTGTCCGACATGACCTTTGAGAAAAAGATGAACAGTACTGAGCACAACTACGAGAATTTGGGCTTTGAGGACAAGAACTCGCTGGATTTGAGCGAGTGTGTGGACGCGTGCGACCTGCAGAGCTCGTCACCGGAGAGCATTGGTGGCGATTTGGTGACCAGGAGCCGCCAAAACAGCTGTGACAATGAGCTGCCCTCTTTTTCTAATTCTCTAGGTCACGTGACCAAAGGACTTGGCATGAACTATTTTCGTCCGGCAAGAAATCAAAGCAATAGTATTAAAATAGAGAAGAAAATTCGCCTAAATTATAGGCGTCCGCAAAATGGCTATGTGGTCAATGCTAACTATTTTAACTTTGGAACTTTGTGTTAGACTTTTTTTTCTGGTTTTCTTTTTTTTTTTTTTTTTCAGTGTAGAATTTAATGTTTATTAAAAGAGGAAAAAATTTATTTATTTAAATAAAATAATTTAATACTTTGAATAATTGGATTTTATTTGTTGAAAATTGTCCAGTTTTTTTTTTTAATAATTTTTTATTAAAGTGAGTTCATGGATAGACAGTGAGATAAAACTTTTAAAAAATCATTTTTCTTTCTGTACTTTTTGTACTTTTTCTAATTAATTTATTTGGCCCTGTTCCTTTTTGTAATTTTTGTGATTAATGGTAATTTTAATCATTTTATTAAAACTTAAACGGGGTCCGGGGCGGAGCCCTGGTTTAGGGATTCGGGTATGCTGGAGGTAAGAAAAATATTAGTTAAATTTAAAATTTATATTTAAAATATTGATTAATTCAAGATTTTTTTATTACCATTAAGAACAAAAAGTACAAAAAGGAACAAGGCCAAATAAAATAATATTTTGAAAAAGTACAAAAAGTACAGAAAGGATTTTTACTTTTAAATATTTTCATGTATCGTTTTTTTTATTTTAATTTAAATGATTAATTCTGTATCATCATAAGAAACATGCTATTTTTAATTACTAGAAATTAAAGCTATATCATAAACAAATGGATTAAATTAAGATTTTCAAAATGTGATTTTAAAAAATCAATCAGTCTTTCAATTAAATTGTTAATAGAGAAATTTAAACAGCTCATCAAGAACGACTGAATATTTTTAAATTCAAAAAATTAATAATTAAGGTAAAAGAGTAAAAACTCATCTTTATTTGGAAAAATCAACTCATAAACATGACTTTTGATGAGTCAAGGGAAGATTAAGCTAAAGCTACTCAGATTAAAAAAAAATTCAAAAATAAATCAAGTTAAACATAAAGTAAAATATAAAAAAATAAAAAATAGACAAATTAAAATAAAAGAGTTTAATCTTCAAAATTTATTTTTTCTCATTTCTATAGGAAATTACAATTAAAATATTCTTCAATTTCTTGAATCAATCAATTTGATAGAATTTATCGGTGGCAATACGACTTGGAAAAGAGAATTCAAATTGATATACTCAAATGCAAAAAGTCTTCAACCTAATAGGCCATGTCAGTAGACTCAATTAAATTTGATGCTAAATAATTAAAGATTGAAATGACACGGGATTTAAATTTATTTTTTTTTAAAGATCTTTAATGACTTTCTGACAGTGCAATTTTTACTTCATTTATTGAACACACAAAGCTATTATTATCCATTTTTTCCAATTGCCTTAATCGTTTAATTAAATAAAATAAACTCAAGTTATTCAATAAAATTTTGTACTTAATTTTTGGGGAAAAGTCTATTAATTCAATTTTAATAATAAAAAAGAATAAAAATCAATATAAGAGTAATAAAAATATATTATAATGTATTTAGCAGAAATTAAGAATTTTTTTTATTTTGATTATGATAAATATCTACATGTTTAAAAAAAAAATATTTTGATACCTAAAAGGTTTTGTATAAACTTACACCCATCAAGATAGTGAAAAAACAAGACCGGATGCAAATCACCAAAATTTTTGTAAAAAATTGATATTTATTCCTAATTGTCTGAATTTTCATGTACACCCTTTTTCATTTAAAAAAAAATTATCATCACCTTTAAATTTCGAAAAAAAAAAAATTAAAATACCCAAAAACATCCTTATAACTTTTCAGATGCATCTAAAAGCTGATTATATTTTTGAAAAGAGAATAAAATTTAAAAGAAAATGTAGATTTTATAAATAAAATAAAATTTTCAATATTGCTTTTGTTACCTTTTATAAAAATTTGCTGATTTACACCCAGTGTTGTTTTTTCACAATCTTGATGAGTATAAGTTTTATAAGTTTTTGACTTAACTAAACATAAAAAATATTGATTAAAAATTTGCGAGAAAATAATTCCGAGTAAATTAGTATATTGAAAAAATATGTTTTGATTTTATTTAAGAGAATAAGTTGAAAAACTTCATTTTTTAATAAAATTTTTACTAATATTGTTTTAATCAAGAACAAGATTTAAAATAAGTCTTTTATTTTCTAAATTCTTTTAAATTAATTGAAACTTGTGATAAATAAATTTAAAAAAATGATTGCTTTGTTTTTTTTAAATTGTAACTCTTATTCCAATTTTGAATGTTGAATTAGATATATTATATAAAGAAAGATAGATTTTAAATAAAAATTTTTTAAAAATTCTAAAGAAAAAGAATTGAGATAATCAATCTTTTATCAAAATAATTTGCTTTAAATTTAAGCCTAAAATTGAGTCCACATAAAAAATTAGACCTGTTGAATTTAGCATATTAAATACCTTTAGCAAAGAGGTTTAAAATATGATTACTAATTATTTGAGTTATTTTGCTTAAAAAAAAGAACAAAATATGTCCATTTCATTTCCTGATTGCGGTTCCAAAGGATCGTGCTTGTGCGAAGATGCCGAAATGCTGCGTAAACAACGTGAAGAGATAATTCTCTTGACTAAAGAACTTAAAAACCAAGAGGACCAGATAGGGGTCTTCCAAGCGAATAATAAAAAGCTAAAGGACACCATCAAAAACCTAAAAGAAGAAAAGAATAAAACTGAAATCGAGATCCAGAGCAAGAATTCTGAAATTACCTCGCTCAAAGGTAAAAAAAATATTTTGAATAAATTAATTTTTAATTTTTGCAAAAAAAATTTATTAATCAAGATTGCATAGAGAATATAAAAAAAGAAAATGAATTATTAAAAAACAAAATTAGCCAAAAAGACTCTTATATTCAGAGCCAGAGCAAAAAAAATTTATCGCTGAACGATGAACTAAATAAACTCAAGCTAAAAGTTGCTGAAAAAGAAAAATCTTCTGAAGTATTTCACTTTTTAAAGATTTTGTCACAATATTTTAAAAATATTTTCTCTTTTTAAAGAAACTTAACTCTGAGGTAGTAAAATTAAAATCAAATTTTAAAGATCAGTTAAAACAAAGCGTTGACTTAAGAAATCAAGCGAACGATTTAATCAAAACAGTGGAGTCTAAAGTATTTTCAAATAATTTATTTTTAATTTTAAAAGAGTTCAAAAAGATTTTTTTTTAAGAACGATTTGCTGAAGCTTTCTTCTAACCAGATTGAACTGTTGGAAAATAATTTGCGCAATGTTTACGCATTCATTTCAAATTATATCAAAAGAAGTGAAGAGAATACAATTACTATTGAGCTTAATGATAAAAGTTGTAATAAATCTCTGAAACTATCACCTAATGGTACCGACATAAAGCAAAACATGTGCTCTGATGAGATCAGAGACATGTTCAATAATCTTTTGTGCGATTCTTCCAACAAAAGCGAAAAGTTTCTAGATTTATTCAATTCAATAAAAACAAATGAAAAACAAAATAGAACCAGTACACCAGCCGAGTTTTTATGAGAATTTTTTTGTTGAACATAAAGGAACTTAATAAAAATAAAATTTTAAAATTTTTATCTTTTTTAAATACATCATTTTATGCAAAGCCATTGAAACAACACCATCCTATTCCAGTGAGTTTTAGTTTTTTTTTTGACACGAACTAATTTGGATAAAAAGTTTATAAAAAAAAATCTTTAGTAAAATCAATAATAAAAAAGTAATGATAAAATCAGAATGATTAAAATATTTTTTTCGTGAATCTTTAAGTTTGAAAATTTGAATATTTTTTCATTTTTGTTTTTTTTATTCAGATTTGGTCTAAAAAAATTAAAATATTTTTAAAAAACTGGCTTTATTAAAAATTCCAAGATTCTGGCGTCATATAAATCCTTTTAAAAAGGCTTAAGCTATGGAATAACCATCAAAACATAATTTTCTAGAAAATCAAATTCAAAAATACAACAGAATCTAATAACTTTATTCATGATATCTAACGATTTTTTAATTTTAGAGCTTAAAATTGAATTTTAAAGATTTTATTAGAAAATTGAGTCATTTTTGACCTTTTTTTGGATCAAATTAGTTTTACATTAAAAAATTAAAACCTACAAGTAAATTTTTTCTAGTTTCAGAAAATAAAGAAAAAGAAGTGGTTGATCAATAAATTTCAAATAAAAATTTTAAGTTTTCGATTTTGAATCTACTAAATATCATTTTATTGATCTTTGATTTAGAAGAAAATTATCTGAATTTTTATCAGAAATAAAAATGAAATGAAATCTTTAGCCCGTAAAATATACAGAAATACTCAAACAAATTAGATATAAACAAAACTGCTGGATCTGAAAAAGTAGTTGCATCGGTTCTTAAAAATTGTGCCGCATCTTTAGCAAACCCTTTATCAAAAATTTTAATCAAGTCATACTCTGATGGTTTTGGTTGCCTGAATGTTGGAAGTTAGCTAATATTTCATCCCTGCATAAAAGTGGGCCAAAAATTATAGACCAGTCTCAATAACATCGATAGTTGGTAAAGTTATAGAGAAAATCTTGAGGGATGAAATCATGACTTTCTTATTAATGAACAAGTTAATCAACGAGAAGCAGCATTGTTTTATGCCAGGCAAATCATGTACCACAAATCTAATTGACTTTGTTGACAAAGTAACATATGAGGTCGATAATGGAAACTTAATCGATATCATTTACACTGACTTCTCTTAGGCGTTTGATAAAGTCTCGCATAGAAAGCTTTAAAGAAAATTAAGAGCATATGGTATTGTAAATGAAGCATTTGTATGGATTAAATCCTTTCTTATTGACAGGAAGCAAAGAGTTGTTCTTGGTGATGCAGTGCCAGAATGCGAAGAGGTCACTAGTGGCGTCCCTCAAGGATCGGTTTTGGACCCAATTTTGTTAGTAATCTACATAAATGATCTATTGAATTCAATTTAAAGTCCATGTCTTTCATATGAAGACGACTTGAAAATATTGGGGGTTTTTAGTAAGAATAATTTGGATCAACTCAACTTCAAGATGATCTCTTTGTATTAAGTAACTGGACAACAATATGATCCACTGAGCTAAATGTATTAAAGTGTAAAACAATGTATTTTGGTCGAAATAGGAATAAAACTGTATATACAGTTCCAATCTTGGATGGAGCACTGACCCTTAGAGAAACTGTTGAAGAAAAAGACCTTGGTGTTGTTGTCTCTAATGACCTTAAATGAAATAAACAATGCTCGTCTGCGGCATCTAAAGCCAACAGAGTATAAGATCAGATCAGGAAATGCGTTCGTTTGTTTGGACAAAGAAGCTTTTTAACTTTTATACATAGGACTTGTCAGACCGCATCTTGAATACACTGTAAGTAACTGGAACCCATCAACGAAATATAGCATAAACATAGTCGAAAGAGTTCAAAGAAGAACGACGAAGCTAGTCCAAAGTTTGAAGGAAAAGTCGTACCAAGAAATATGGCTAATGGCTTTGGACTTAATGAGCTTAGAAGACCGTAGAACAAGAGGGGATCTTATTCAAATGTTCAAAATAGTCAAACATCATGAGAATATTAACCTATTGAAAGTTGTGAACCTGGCTACAAGTTTGAATCTGAACATGAGAAGAAAACATAACATGAAGCTAGGGAAAGAAATGTGCAAACAAGTTATATCAAGATATAACTTTCTGACCAACAGAATGGTTTCAAAATGGAATGCTCTATCGCAAAGTCAACTCAGTGACAGTTAATGGCTTTAAAGCGGGTATTGACAGAGAATTGTTTAATATTGAATAAAGAAAGAAACGAAAGACTGCCACAGCTCTTATAGAACTAAATGCCGGAAGGCGTTAGTAAAGATCTCTATACTGCAGTCTCATAACTACTTTTACAACTACTACTACTAAATCTACAATAAAAATTTTAATTTCGTTTCGCCATAATACAGTTTATTGTAGAGTTTAAATTTATTTTTACAATTTTCAAACAAAGATTTAAAAGAATGAATTAAAAATCAATTTGAAAAAAAATTGTATTTTTTTTTTAATTAAAATAATAGACATAATAGTAGAAATAATTTTTGATTAATTTGAAAAAAAAATGAAATAATAGCTAATTTCATCATTTGTATATAATGATTTTAATCAATTTAGTTTTGATCATTTAATTATAATTATGAATTACAGGTTGCCGTTTATGCGACATTCCTCAGACTAGAATTAAAAAACAGGAAAAACGAGAATTTTTTAGGTAAAAATAAAGGCATGTTGAATTTTATGATCAAAACTTTATATCAAATTGCTCATTTTATAATTAATAATAAATTTCCTGAAGATTTAGGAAGAATTTTATAAAATTCTTGATGAAACATTGATTAACATAGTTTGTTAAATTAAAATTTCAAAAAAAAAGAATTGTAAATTAATAGTATGCTCAAAATTAACTAAAATGATCGATTATTTTTGATTTTTTAGTAAAGTTAATAATGCAAATAAATAAATTTTTTTCTAAATATAAAATATCATATGGTTTTTTAATTTTATTATCTTTGCGAAGTTAAGTTTTTTGTCTTTCGGATTTGGTACTCTTTTTAATTCTAAAAATCGATTATTAATCCATTTATTTTATGATCAACTAAAAAAAATTTTTGAGACTGTAGCATAATATGTTAATTCATTACCAATAAAAAAAAAATCATTTCGTTAATTTAAGAAATTATTTTGCTTACTTTATAATTGAGCATTTGATCATTTGATCATAAACTTCAACATGCCAAAATAAAGCTAAATTCCACTTTGGATACATTATAGGTCCTTTTTTTCCAAATTAGTTTTCTTTTAAGAATACATACAGATATTAAGATTTACTAGAAATAATTAATTTCAAAATTTATTAAAAATTAAAAAATGCAATTTTGTAAATAAATTCTATTTTATTGATAAGAATTCAAAAATTTGTCAATTAAGTGTTACAATATAAGCCTTTTCAAACAAATTTTCCTATAGAAAAATTAAAATGATTCTTTATTTCATACTCAAAATCCTAAAGGTGTTTACAAATTAAAAAATAACAAGGTTTTATCCGATTCTCCGCTGCCGGAATGATAAAAATAAAAAAATAGAAATTTGTTTTGATTATTTAATTAATAGATTGATTCAATTTATTATATTGAAAAATTGTTTTTAAACATTAATTTAAAAAAAATGTTTATTTATATTTATTAAATATATTTTATTTTTGATCTTTTTTAATAATAATTGTTTAAGATATTTTTTTCTAAGTTAATAAACTTCATTTTTAATGTAACTTCTTCGATTTTGTTTGTCAGCTTTTTTTCTGCAATTAATTTATTTTTTAAAATATCTAAAGTGTGAAATAAATCTAACCTTAGTAGTAGTAGTAGTAGTTTTGACTGTAGCTGGCTAGCCAGCGAGTGTGCTGATAAGGCACACTATGACAGCTGATGTGATTGATTGCTGCTCATCCAGCAATCAATGCCTGCTTTAAAGCTGTTAACATTCGGGGCTTAAACTAACTGATTTGGCAGTGAGTTCCATTTGTTAGCGATTCTGTTGAAAAAAAAGTTATCTCTATGTTGGAGCCTCGAAATTTCTTTGTGATATTTGAAGCACTGACCTCTTCCTTGGATTTTGGTGACATTAAAATTGTTGCTTTTTTCAACCAATTCTATTCCATGCATGAACTTGTATAATTGAATTAGATCACCTCTTTTTCTTCTTTCCACCAGATTTGGAATGTTTAAAGCCTTCAATCTGCTTTCATACGGTTTGTTTCTAATTGAAGAAACAAATTTCGTAGCTCTGCGTTGAATCCTCTCAAGATTCTCACAATCCGACTTAAGAAATGGAGACCATACAGGCACAGCAAATTCCAAAAGAGGACGAACAAAAGTTAAATACAATGATCTAAATAACTTACAATCAAAACGAGCGAATGATTTCCTGATGCGACCCAACATTTGATTTGCTTTGTTTGTAGCCTCTATCACTTGGTTTTTCCATTTGAGATTTGTATTGAAGAGAACTCCAAGATCTCCTTCGGTTTCAGACGTTGATAACTGTTTACCATTAATAGAATAAGTGAATTTTTTGTTTTTATGACCGTAATGCATAACCACACATTTTGATGTGTTGAAGAGAAGAAGCCAATCTTGAGTCCACTTGAAAATTAAATCTAAATCTGATTGAAGTTTCACTGCGCATATTTCTGATACCGTTTGCGAGAATATTTTTGTATCATCTGCATACATTTTGACAATATTCTCTATTCCTTTTAGTAGATCATTGATATACAAAACGAACAAAAGTGGACCAATCACTGATCCTTGTGGTACACCGCTAAAAATCTCCACCCAATCCGACAAAATTTCACCTTGAACAACTCGTTGCCTTCTATTTTTCAAAAAAGCCTCAATCCATTTTAGTTTCAGACCATCAAAGCCATACGCTTTCAATTTAGCTATTAGTCGTCTGTGCGGAACAGTATCAAATGCTTTCGCAAAATCAAGCAGAATTACATCAACAGGAATACTTTTATCTAGACTCATTGAGATAAAATCTAGAGTTTCCATAAGATTAGATGTACATGACTTTTTCCTGACAAATCCATGCTGTTCTTTAGATATAATATTGTTCTTATAAAGATAGTCTTCCATTTTGGTTCTTATTATGCTTTCCATTATTTTGCACGGAATTGAAGTTAAAGACACGGGACGATAATTGCTGGCCGTTGATTTATCACCTTTTTTAAACAATGGAGTAATATTTGCTGATCTGAATTGTATTGGAAGCTGACTATTAGATAAAGACTTTCTGAAAATTAAAGTTAAAGGAACAGTAAAGGCTTCTGCACAGTTTTTTAGCAATAGCGGATGAAGCTTGTCTACACCACATGATTTATTTTGATTAAGGTCTTGTAATTTTTTATAAACCACTTCATAACTAATATCATTTGGTTCAATGTCAATATATTCTGAACAGTTTTCATTTAGTTCAGCTACAAAAGGTGGAAGCTCCCCATCTTGTTCAACAACAAAAACATCTTGAAAACATTTATTTAGTAGATTTGATATCTCTTTCGGTTCTTGTGTTAATTCATTGTTTGACTTCTTTAATGCTTTGATTGATTCTCTGATTACTTGTTGATCATTTAGATATTTGTATAATAATTTTGGATTCTTCTTAGCTTTATCTACTAAATTTTGTTCATAAGTTAGTCTGGCTCTTTTTATTTCCGAAGAAACTAATTTACAGATACTTTTGTAATCATTATAAAGATTCATATCCTTCCAGTTACATGAACAGTTCCTGTATCTAAGATTTTTCTTATTCCTAATTAAGATCTTGAGATCATCTTTTATCCAAGGTTTTGAGATTTTTCTTTGACTTTTCTTTTTAGAGCCATCCGTCACTGGAATGAATCGATTACTAGCTTCGCTGACATAGAAAATAAACTCATTGTACATTTCCTGAATATTTAAATTCTCAAATAAGTGCACCCAATCAATATTTGATAAAAAATCAGAAATTTTTTCAAAGTCAGCTTTACTATAAAGAAATTTTTCAATAATATATGATTCCTTACTAACCTTGTTTTTGAGTACAAAATTGAAAAAGATAACCAGATGTCCTTTATTAATGTTACCAAGCACAAATTTTGTATCGATTGCACACACTGTCAGACTGAGTCGTGAAAATCAAATCCAAAGTGTTGACAGCTTTTTCGTTTGACATTTGAAATGTTGGAACATTTACATGCTGATATAAAAAAGTGTCGCTTAGCGTCTCGCTGAATTTATGTTCGATGCCATTTTCGTTTAAGATTTCTGAAACACAGCCATTTGACCAGATGATTGATGGAAAGTTAAAGTCACCCATTATTAGAATATCCTTAAAACCTCTTTAATCCACAAAGTCTTTAGCTTGTTTGAAGACATATCAACAAAAAAAATCGTTCATATCAACAAAATCGTTTGGCCTATAAAGACAGCCATCTAAATACTTTTCACAGTTAAAGTTAACAACTACCCAAATTTGTTCTATTTTACTTAAATTAAAACCTGCATCATTTAATTCAAATGAATCGATATTTTCATCAATGTAGAGACATACACCCCCGCCTCTGCGTCCATCACTTCTGTCCTTTCTGTACAAATTGTATCCTTTAATGTTTGAAATTTGAGTTGCTCTTAAACCAAGTCTCACTTACTGCCACAATTTGTGGACTATATGTTTCAATAACAACACTGAATTCATCAAGTTTATTGTCCAAGGAGGTAGCATTTAAATACATAGATTTTAAAGATTCGAGATTATCCACACGTGATAACGCTTTTGATGAACGATTATTGCTTCTTGAATTTGACGATCTGATTTCCACGGATGCCATATCGAAAGGGCGAGTCTTGTGAAAGACCATTATTTGCTTCGTTTCTTTGTTTCCTCAATTCATAGTCTAAAGCTCTTTCGGTTTCAGTCAAATCTAGACTAAGATAAATAGATTTGAAATTATTTGAATCTCGCAACTTTTTGGCTGCTAGGAGTAGTGGATTTCTGTTTGCTTCTTCTTTGAGTTCTACTAGAATTGGGCCTGGTTTACTTTGGTCTTTCGATCTCAAGCGTCTTGAATACGCTGGCTTGACATCACCTTTTCCAATAGTGGTCAAAATTTGTTTGATTTTTTCTTCATCTTCTGCCCTCCTGTCTGTTAGAATCTCTTTCTTTGATTCTGGCACACCATAAATGATCACATTTTTTTTTCTTTTGATTCTTTCATTCATTTCGCTGATGGTTGCATTTGCTACAGCTATCTGGTCGGCTGGTTTTTTTGCATTTTTTGTCCCTTGTTTTACAACTTGAACCCACTGACTACTGATGTTGGATGAGTTTGCTGTTTTATTTGCTGCTGCCAATTCAGATTTCAGTTTGTGTATTTCAATGTCTTTCTCAATTTCTCTTTCCTCTAGATGTTTCACATGATTTGAAAGCTCCAGGACGAATTTCGAAATATTACCGCACCATTCATGCAAAGTTTTTGAATGCCCAGATACGGTTCCCTGTCCAAACGTTGGCCAGTTTGTTTCAAGCAAAAAATTTGAGTCCATTTGACAAAAACTGCGTGCTTTTTATTTTATTTTGGCTTACTTGTGCTTTTTTCCTTACTTTTGGCTTACGTGTGCTTATATTTTGGTGTGTTCTTTTCAATATTTTTTTTTTTTTTTTTTTTTTTAATAAGACTTATAAGACTTCAAAAGTTTATTTTTAAGCAAAAAATTTAAATTTTGAAAATTCTTTTAATTCGACTAAAATATTATTAATAATTTACAAAATTTGTCATTATTTGGGTCAGGATTATTTATCAAAAAAATTAAAAATTATCAAGATATTTTCGAAATATAAACGTAAAACTTGGATTCAAAATTATTAAAGTCTTAGATTAATTAAGAAATTTTATTAAAATAAAAATACTTGCATTTTCCTATTCGTATCAGACTTGTATAAAAGTCACAAGTCAAGTGCAGATCATGACTTTTACTTATTTCAAAAATCTAAAAATTACAAATCAAGAATTTAAAATTTTAACATTAAAATTTAATTTTTAAATTTTTGAAACAAATCAAAGTCATCACTTTTCGATTTAAAAAAAAATCTATAAGTCCTAGTCATACTGTGACTTGTTTTTGACTTGTTTAGACTTTTTTTCCTGACTTTTAAATAAGTCTGCTTTGTATATGTCCTGAAAAATGTAACATTATACAGATATAAAGAATAAAATTAGATTTACTTTATTTGAATTTTAAATTAAATCTTAATATTAAAAAGGTGAAGAATAAAATTATTTATTTAAAGAATTAAAATTTATTTTACGTAAATAAAATTAATTATTTTAATGGAATTCATGTCTTTGTCTTTTATGTTAAATTAAGTGCTTTATTTTTTCCACTGTTTATTTTCAGAGTTAAATATTCCCTTTTAACATCGACCTAAAAAAGTGCTATAATGTTTGAAGGAATTCTCGAAACTTAACTTTTTTACTTTCAAAAACCCTTTAAATTGCTAGAAATTTAACTAACTGTTTTCATATTGGGATTTTTTTGAATATTGAGAAAATAATTTGATAATAAATATGCTTCTATTTATTAAAATAAATGTAATAAAAATTTTACTAATTTTCTTATCTCTCTTAATATAACATCCAAATAAATGAATTTTTTTATTTAATTTAGATTGCGCAAGAGAATAAAGCTTTTGAAATGATATTTTATTCAAATAATTAATTCATAATTACGATTATTTGATGTTAATAAAGTAAATTAGAAAATTTGATTAATTTTTAAATAATTTGTTTTGGCATGAAAAATATTATTAATATTTGGCTGTCAAATTCAACATATCAAGAAACTAAACAATATTTTTAAAAGGAATTTAAATAATTAATCAGACAAAAATTTGAATAATTTTGAAAGGGGAAAATTTTCCAATCCCCAGCTTTTATTGAAATTATTTAAGTAAAAAAAAGTTTGAAATTTTCTCATTTATTTTATTAAAAAATGAGTACTAATCTTAAATCTAAATATACTCCATTTTTAATAAAAAATATAGATCAAGGATCATTTCATGATACACGCAAAAATTTGATTATAATCACTCAGCCTATTGATAACGGGTCTTCAAGGCCATTAATTTCAAAAGTCGCTACTTCTGATATGATTTCATGGCTCAACAAACAGTGTACAGATGATTTAATGGACAAGATCACAAATTTGACTTACATAGAACCAGTATCGAAATAAAAATTCTTTCATTGATTTTTAGGTATCTATTTTTATATTAAGAACGAATCTTGCTCACCTTCGAAAATTCAAAAGCGTGACGAGGTATTTACATGTCCAATTTGTATCAGAGAGTTTGACGAGGTGATTTTTCTGCTAAAATAAAAATTATAAAAATATATTTTTTCTTTATTTAGATAAAATTAAAAGATGAAAAAATTTTTGCGGCAAGATGTGGTCATATTTATTGTGAAAGATGCTTTGAAATGTTACTTGGAGAAAAAAAAGAACAAAATTGCTGCCTTTGTCAAGCGAAACTAAACAGAGAAAGTAGCATCAAATTATTTATCTAAAAAATGTCATTTTCCATCACCAACATTAATAATTTATTTAGCTAAACATTCATAAACTTAAATAAACAAAAAAAAACTTAATTTATTCTTTTTTGTGTTCATTTGATTTTGGAAATGAGCTTGGTTGCAGATCTGTTCCATCGATTTTTTCACTTGTACGGGCCTTATCGCTCATGGGCCGCTTGGTCAGAGACAAGTTACTTGTCGATTGTCTTACTTGACCAAATGAAGAATTGTCACTCATCGACTTTGAACTAGCCAACTTCGAGTATTCAAGATTGTTTTGAAGAATTTTAAACTCTTTGTTTTTGCCAATAAGTTTTGAATACTCCGGCGTTTTGCTCGCGAAAATATAAAAATCATCTTTAGAAAAAAAAAAAATTTGTTTTGTTAATATAGCAATTTTCTTAAATTTACCAAAAGAAACAAATCCTTGATTTTTCTGATCAATTTTTTCAAATAAGAGTTTAATTTCTTCTTTTGACATGGAAAAATTTGAGGACAAAATTGACTGGAAATCTTCCAAGCTAACATTATTGTTACCATTTTTAATAAACATCTTAATTAGTCTAAATAAACCGAAATTACTTTGAAAAATTATTGTCTTTACCTCGAAGGCTAGCTTAAGGTTTGCTTCGTTGTCTTCTGGCCGAGATATCAAACACAAGCCGATTATAAACTCTCTAAAGTCTATCTTTCCATCTTTATTCTAGCAAGTTTTTGCAATTTATATTTTAGATATTTTCAAAAAATAATTCCTACTCTATCGTATAAATCGAAAACATTGTGAGTATCTGAATTAACAGGTAGTTCAAGATAATTACAAAAATCTTCGAACGTCATTTTTCCATCTTTTTTTCGCGCAAATGACGCAAATTTTTTCAACAAGTCTTCACAGTTGTCAAAATCAATTCTTAAAAAGTAAAATTTAAATCGAATAAATTAATTTAATAAATAAAAATTTTACCTTAATTTTTCTTTAATTTGTACAAATTCGATTATAGCTGATTCTAATGGCAAGTTAAGTTCTCTTGCTCGGCACATTAGCCTGCAATCCTCATACGAATGATTCGTTGTGATAACATTCAAAAATCTTCAAAAAAAGTTTAATAAAATTAATTATTTTGAAAAAATTTCTCACTCTGCCATTATAGTTCTAACATTAAACGCATATAGAAGCGCATCTTGCTTTTCTCTCTCATCAGGTTCATAAACAGGCAAATACTTTAAAAAAATAAATAAAAATTTTCGTCTCAATACCCTTGTTAATTAATCAGCATCTAGAATAAAAGACTAAATTTTAGCTGGTAAGCGTTAAAAAAATTTTTTTTAATTTTAATTTAAAAAAATCTAATTATTTAAACTGTCATCCGATTAAGTCTAAAAAATTTAAATGATTTAATTTTACAAAGATTGCACTTGGAATTTTTAGGGTTGCAAATTTAAAATTAAAAAAAAAATTAACTTTTTTCAGGAAAGGTAAAATTAGTGTCAATAAATCATGGTTAATTTAAAAGATCAATTGTCCCTTAGAATTAACATGCTATGGGTTTTTGATGCTTTTGGCGTTTAAATAAAAATTTAAAGATTGACATTGATTTTTATTTTTTTTATCATTATAAATTTAATTAATAAAAAATTCAATATTTAGATGTGTTTGCATTAATAATGAATTGATTCAAAAACTTGTGGTAAAATTATAAATTTTTTCATTAAAATTTTGAAATATATTTTTTTTTAAATTTGGTCATCAATGTTAATAGCAAATGTGGTGGGCTTTCCATTGATAACTATTAGCTGATTTAACTTCAGACAAGACCCAAATTTTTATTCATTTCATTGCCTTGGTTATTTCATTAAATAAATTTAAAATTTGGCTTTATTTTAGATTTTCAATAGATTTTGTCTACTTTTTAGACTCTAACTAGAATTATTTTTCTAGACTAAAAAATATCATTTAAAAAATTATTTTAATTTATCTAATTTTTTTGCTATTCTTCCTAAATTAGAAATTATTTATGATAAAATGTTTAAAATATTTCTTGTATTTTTTATTTAATTTCGGCGAAAATAACTGTCTATTTCATTCTTAAAATATATTTGTGAAAAATATTATTTGCATTTTTTTCAATTAACTTTCACAATATTTCACAATTTCAATTTAGTTATTTTTGATAAATAGTGGGATCATTTAATTTTTAAAATTGATTTTAATTTTAATCAAAATTTAATTGATTTAATGATCAAATAAAAATAATGAAAAATATGATCGTGTGATAAGAGTAATCACATTTCCTGTAATTGTCATAATTACCTAAAAGAAATATTCATATTTTTTTAAAATAAACAAAATATTTTCTTTAAAATTTTAAGTTAATTTTTTTAATCTAAAATGTTAATTTCAAAGAAAAAAAAAACTTACATGGACTTCCATGCTATTATTAAATTGACACAGAGTCAACAAAGAGACCTTGAACACACTGAGACCTTGCCATGTCCATGTAATTGTGTTTATTTTATTTCTGTATTTGATGATTACCGGTTGAACAGGGAGTTTTGGAATGAAAGCTCCTTGGAAAAAATTAGTTCTGTTATTGCTCACTGACAACAGAAAAATTCTTACCTGGTTTGAAATTGATCAGACAAGATCCATTAGTGGTAGTGCCTTCGGGAAATATGAGCACTTGAGGCCAATCACCTTTGGGATCAGATCTTTCTATGATAGTTTGAATGGTGATCTGTTTATTGTTTACATCCTCACGCGTGACCAAAATGGGCTGAACGGCGCGTACTACACGACCCATTATGGGCAACCTTCCGTTCTCTGCGCGAGAAATTGCAGTCGGCAATCCAAGTATGAAGAAAAGAAATGCGTCAAAATAGCTTGTATGAGGCGCAGCCACAAATATGGTCGACTCTGCACGGCTGCATCTTTTTCCAAACTTTTTGATTGAGTGAAAGCCACAGCAAAAAGCCAAAGTTCTTCCCAAGAATCTTAGAATTCCGCGCGCTTTTTTGCGCCATCCTTTTAATGGACGATACCTTAAGTCCTCCTTGCTAACACCCAAAGTCATTACAAGACCAAGTATGGAAAAAAGGAAAAAAATAAAAGATATGCAAATAAGCCGGAATGGCAGGATAAAAATTCCGCCAATTATTAACTAAAATTTTTTATTTATTTTTTAATTGAGAAAAAAATTTTGCATAAAAATTACTTGTAGCCATTGGTACCATTTGAGCTTGATATCGTGATAGAAAGGATTTTTGACCACAGGCTCCAGTAATGAATTCTCGCGCAAAATTTTGCTGTCCTCTCGTCTTTCCGTCACCGATGATAAATTGTCATCTGATACCCTATTTGGCGAGTTGCCTGTCATTATTAAGCAATTTAGAGCTAAAATTTTCAATTTATTTGATGCTTAGATTGAATAGAAAAATAGCATTTCTTAAAAAGAAAAATTATCTTCGTAAATTAGGATCTATAAAACATGGTTGTCAGAATTGTGCGGCTTTTGAATTTTTTTATTTAGGATAGAATTAAGTTTGAGGCTTGAAATTTTCATATAAATTATGATGAATATTGAAATTTATGTTTGAGTGAGAACAATTTTTTATATTAATTTATTTTTAAATATATATAAGCCAAACGGTAGTTCGACTTGTTTAGAAAATACAAAAAGAAGAATAATTTAAGCGCGCCTTTTTATTTATACTTTAAAAAAAGGGAAATTTTGGTTTTGATTTTGTATATCTCCTTGTCTTGTCAATTTTATTTTAACAAAAAAATAATCGAAATGTCCAATCAATCAAAATTTCATCAATTATCTAAAATTTTACTATTAATCAAAATTGAAAGTTAAAAAAAATTATCAAATTTTGTAAATAAACTTTTTATTTGAATAAAAAAATTTTTTTACTCCACCGCATGAGGCGAATAAATATTTTTTAGCATTAAGTAAAAAAAAATCATTAGTTTTTTCAGCTAATTTAGAAGTGTCGTGTGATTTTTTCAAGATTATAAATTATGAAAAATTTATGCTCAAACTAAACGGCGCTCTGTAAAAAAAAGAATTTTTCCCAAAATTTTTTTCATATTTTTATTAAGTAAAATTTACCGATGCTTTTGAAATTAGGATCATTATTTTATTGAAAAAAAATATGAGATTAATTTACTAAACGAACATTTTTTTGGCTGACCAGGTCAAAAAAATCAAATGTGAGCTTTTCGCATTTTTTTATAATTTTCTTATTTAGTCTAATAAAAAAAACCTATTTCTTCTCAGGTCTGATGCATTTTTCTATCCGAACTCTAAATAAAGCGTTTCTTCCAAGCCATTTCCACCTTGTCAAAGCACGACCTAAGCCTGCATTGAGTCTAATTAAAATGGCATTAGTTTAATGCCCGAAATGTAGCTTGACAAAATTTGCTCGTGTTTCAACACGAAGCGGTCGGTCAGGCAAAGCTAATTCAAAGACTATTCACGAAATAATTTCCTTCTATATTGGTGATTTGGGAAGCAGTTCTTTTACAATTGAGACAGAATTCAAAAGTCAATTTAAAAAAGGCAATTAATTAAGTTAAGGCTATTTTTATTCAATGAAAAAAAATTTTTGCTTTTCAATTTATTGAATTTGAGTGCGAGCCCAAAAGGCCAGAGCAACTCGTTTCACTTGTCACAATATTTATTCATTTGGATTTAGGTTAATTATTTTCTTAAAACTATTTCTTTATATCGTTGAACCAAATATAATTCATTATTAAAAAAAAAAAAGAATATGTATGCACATATTAGGAGTGGTAATAAAAATTTTAAAATTCAAATTTAATGAATTTTAACTAATTGCAATTACATAAAAATAGGAAGCTTTCAGAGGATGAAAAACGCAAGCTTGTATCCCATTTCAGTCAACAAATAATTATGCTTTTCGATTGTTTGAATTGCTATTAAAATAGATTGGCTTTTTTCTCATATTTTCGGGTCAAGCAAAGATACTCAAGTGTAAAAATAATCAAGATATACTTTTATTAATTCATTTTTGTTTCTTTTTTGATTTCGAGAACTCGGTTGATTTAGTGGCAGAAAAAATTGTTTGTATTAGTTATGCGGATATTTGTACCAAAACAAATTTAGAGTGAAATCAGAATTTTTTCATTTTTAAAGAAACCAGTTGCCATGGTTACATGACTTAATAATTGTCAGCCAGAAGAAAAAGGAAACCGATTTTTATTAGTACAACTCAAATCAAACAAAAACAAATTGTTAATCTTTTATAATTTTATCGATATTTTAAGTCTGTTTTTCAGATTTTCAGCTATCCGCAGAATCAGAAACTGGAATAATTTTTATCTAATAAATAGTTAATTTCTCGGTATTAATTTTCAACTTTTTGGATATTTGCACTATTTGAGACACTCGTACGGCTTGTCAGAAATTTCTAAAATTGCTTTTCAACTTTTGGATGATTTCAACATTTATCTTTTGACAAATTAATATTTTTTTAATTTAAGAATTATTTTTGAAACGAGTTTGATTTTAAACTAATTGGGTTAATGGATGAAAGCATCTTGATTTTTTTCCCATAGATCTTTAAAGACTCTTGGTCCATTTCAAAATAAAAATGGGAAAATTGAAAAAAAAATTTCATAGAAGACAAATTCTACTAAGAGAACAAGTCCAGTCTTGAAAATAATTGAAGTCTCATATGATCTGACTTAAAAAAATAATTTTAGATGAGCTAATGTGTTAAAAAGATCATTTAAGTTTTCAAGTGATTTTAAATGGTCGTATTTTAGCCACCACAATGGTAAGCTTCTTGAATTCAAGACCGTAAATAGTTCTACATAATACTTTTAAGTGGAGTCCAAAAAGCAAAATGAAAAAATATTTTATAGATTTTTTTATTCATAATAATGTGTATCAAAAAATAGAATTTAAAAAACAAAGAAATTATCTAAACGTAGAAATAAAAACATAGAATATTTTTGAACGTAAAAAATCAAAAATATAGAAAATTGATGGATTTCAATTGATAAGCTAATTGTTTTTCTTTTATTTATCTCTCTTTATTAAATTTTTGTAATTTTGTAAAAAAATTTCCTTATTTTAATTCAAATTCTTGCAAAATTTCTTGAATCATTTTATTTTTTCTACGTTTTTCTATTTTTCTAAGTTGTGATTAATTCCCTTAATAATATGCACTAAGCTATCTCTAGAAAAATTAATCGCTAAAAAATTTTGACCAAAGTAATTCTTTACCAATCTGGTAAAAAGGGTAAACAAAATTTATTTTTTATTTATTTTTATTCAATACCCTTTTGATGTTTCAGGTTTGGTTAGCAGTAAATATTCCACTTTTCCGTAGATTTTCAGTTTCAAGCGTCATCAATGGTTTTGTTTTGGTCATAGGGTTGTTACCAGTATTCCACTGAGCTTCTTTATAACTGTTGATTTCTTTATAACTTGTGAATTAAATTTTTCGGGATTAAAAAAAATGCTTTCCATCACATAATGGCTATATCAGTTGGATGCTACGATTTCACCTCTTCTAATTTATTCTTTTTATGTAAAAAAAAAGACTAAAATTTTTTCTAATCTTTGTCAAATTTATTCATTTCAAAGCAAAAGAAACAAAATTTGTTTTAAATTAATAATTTAGAAATACAATTGTATTAAAAAAGAGAAGAGCAAAGTTTGCCTAGGGATTTTAGTGTTGATAAATGCTCGGCGATTTGAAACAAATCGATCTTTAGACCAAATATTGTTTTGTGAATAGAAATATTTAATGCAAATAAGACCCCGAGTGTCTTAGGTGTTTAAGTTCGGAGCAAATGATCAGTGCTCCATCAAACGAAACAGGTGGATAAATAAAAAGTAAATAAATCAAGCATTTTGAAAGCATTTACGGACCGTCAAATATTAGAATAGAATCTACAAAGACTATCAATCTTTAACATAAAAACGAGATCATATCTACATTAATTTCAAATTTAATTTAGAATTAAATTTAAAATCAATTAAAAACTTGATCTGAATGAGGTGTAGAAATATAAAAGTAGGAGTAGAGGGTCAATTGCATTGACCAAATAGCTTAATAGTCTCTTAGAATGTAGACTCTTTTTTCTTTTTTTTCGAGTTTGTGAATAAACTGTTCGATTTGGGTTAAATTAGCTGAGATCTATTTAGATCATTGTTCATTCAAAATATTTTGGGTATTAAATTTCAAAATTGAAGTCTATTTTTTTAATTTTTAATAAACAGGTTTTTGAATTTTTTTCTTCTAAGAAGCTTGAGTTTTCAAATTTGTACAGAATCAAGCCAAATTTGTAATGGCTTAGCTAAATGAAAAAATAATTTTATTTATTAAGCTTACGTAATTCGCCAACTCTTATTCAATTTTTGTTGATTTAAATGATTTATTAAAATTTTAATAAAAATAAGTTTATTTGTTGGGATGCAAACTTTTCTCTTTTTTTTGAATTAACACAAAACAGAGTTGCTTGGTATTTTATCACTTTCTCAAAGGACCAAAATTACAAACTTAATAATTCTAATAAATTCAATTAATTTTCCAAGAGAATAGCAATTACTTAACTTAATAGACCTAAATTTACGACCCTTAAAATTTGA
Organism: Brachionus manjavacas; assembly: GCA_019054805.1. Classification (NCBI taxonomy): domain Eukaryota; kingdom Metazoa; phylum Rotifera; class Eurotatoria; order Ploima; family Brachionidae; genus Brachionus; species Brachionus manjavacas. The sequence continues at coordinate 329,901 of JAHQIY010000009.1, forward strand.
TGTTTAATTAAAATAGTCGACACAAATTATTTCAATAGTTACAAAAGACTTTTGGAGAATAGCTCAATTTAACAATTTAGAAAAAGAAATTTGTATTATTTTTTAGGATATTCGGGCTATTTTTTTTCTATTTCAGAAAATAATTTTTTTCTATTCATTGACATTTAGCACATTTTTGTCAAAAGCTAAAATATAAAGATTCACTAATATTTATGCAAGTTTTTGGGATTTAAAGTTTAATTTCATTTAATTTAAAATTAAATCGAAAAAACAATTTGATTTGGCTTATCCCTAGTTTTTGTAGATAGTGATCATGGTCCGGTATAAAAATAATCCAAAATTATGTAGTTCAAGCTTGTATTAATGAGATTATTGTTCGGGACTTGTTTTGGTGTATATGCTGCGGAATTGCTTGAAAATTCCTAATTTCCAACTTTATTGAGGTTTTGTATGGGTTTAGTCCGCGATTCGTCTTGCTTCTTTGATTTTCTAAGTCATCATATCAAAGTTAATTTCTAAAAAATTAAAACAAAGTAAAAATATTCGTTTTTAAATCCTTAATTTATGGTGGCTTTTGAAAATATTGTTTAGAAAGAAAAAAAAGACTTATTTTCTAAATGAATAGCTCAGGTTTCTCTGTCATCTATCTCGGACTCGCTGCTTTTAGCAATCTAGATAAAAGCGAAAATTTTAATTGCTGACCAGCGAGGTTATCTTGATTTTAGATATCTTACTCTGGGGTCTTGCTGGCCAAGATAGTTCCTCTAAAAAATATTGTTCTCTTCACTTGTCCGAGCAAGACGCCTACGGCCTTTCTATACTAAATTATAGAATAGAGTCATATAAACTTTGTCTAAAAATACTATTAATATTTGATTTTATTATTATTTTCTATTTGGTCTTTTTACTCTGAATTTCGTTTTTGTAAATATTGTTCATTATTTATTTATTTACTTTTCATTAGAAAGGATAAATTGAGGATTTTTTTCCCATTTACCGCTCTATTTATTAAATTTAAATACTCAAATTTTTTGTGTAAAAAATTAACTTTCAAAAATAAAATCGATATCTTTTATTTTATAAATTTTTAATATTACTTTATTTTCTTTTTAATTTTAGTATATTCTATTAAAAAGAATTTGTTAAATTGCGAGTCATTCGGTCTAAAAAAAAAGAACAATTTGATAGCTGCAGAACGTTTCATTTTTTGGAACAATTTTTGTTAATTTTGATATTTTAAAAATCAGATAATTATAACTAAAGAATTAAACTGTTTTGTTTAAATAAAAAGGCGCAAAACGGCTGCTGATAGTATTTTTTCATTGATTTTAATTCATGATTTTATTGAAATTTTTGACATCTTTTTTGCTTAAAAATTTAAATTATGTATTTTATTTTTGCACATCGGTAATTATTTTTTCTTAATAAATTTGTAAAAAATAAATACTGTACGATAAGCTTATTAATCATTAGCCGTATCGTTCTAGATTTGAAATTTTCTAGACCCTATTTTTTATTATCTTGGTAAGACTAACGGGTGTTGAATAAAAAATTTATTTTATCATCAATAATTTTCTTGTTTTAAAAGATTGACATAGAATATTTACCTGTGTTTATTTTATATTAAAAATCTATAAAACTTAAACTGGAACAAATTTTTTATTTTTTCTCTAATTAGAACTAAATAAAATAAATCAAATCAAAATTTATTTTATAAAGACAGAAAAAACTTCAAAAACGGAGAATGAAGTTTTTTCATCTTGTTTTTCTCTTAAAATTAGATTCACAAGTCTGATATGAAAATAGAAGTGATTGAAAGGATTTCTTAAATCCGAGACATTTTTTTTTATTTACAGACTAACTTAGAGATAAAGATACATTGGTCTTTATAAATATACAATTGATAAGCGAATTCAGAGAGATTAAATAAATTCAATCATTTCATATTTATACAGAATATAATCAGATTTGTAAATAAATAAATTTTGTTTTTATTTTGCGGAAAAATTTTTTTTTCAATCAATTTTCTACTAGTAATTTAGAAGAGTGATGAACTTAAATTTATTTTAGGTAAAAAAAATGTAATATTTTTTTATTTTGTTTCTAATTAAATTTATTTAAGTTTTTAATTACACAAAATAGTAATTTTAAAATATATACGTTAAAGAATATTTATTTTTTTTTAATTATAGCTTAATCTTTATTCTAATCTAAAAATGTTTTAATCAAAGAATAGTACTCCATAGCAATACATAGTATCGAGTTTAGCGCGGAAAATTTTGGGATCATTTTGCATTATCTTTAGATTAATTTTGGTCAGGCAAGTACCAATTTTTTATCAAGTGGTCTTTCAGTGACTCTTATTAAATTTAAATTTCTCTATTCACTTTTTTGGCACCAAACCTTATAATTTGTCAAAAAGATAATTCTGTACCATGTTGGCATAATGAAATGATGCTAAATTAAAACCAAAATAATACTCTGATTATATTTTTCAATCATCGGTTCAATTCATTTTTTACACCCTCCCCAAGATGGAAATGTTGATTGACTGCTAAACCTCTTGGTAAAACTATGGTTCAGTGATTCTTAGTGGTTTCAAATTTTTTAAATAATTTTCTTTTATTTCAAGGATAGGCTTAACTTGGTTTTTTTAAAAAACAATTTAGGGAAAGTCTTGTCCACTTATTTGACAAATTAATCATTACTTTAGGACCATTTTTTAACCTAAATCCTTTAAAATAAGTATTTGTTTCAGCATTTTTTTTATTTTTTTTTAACTTGTTAAGGACAAAATAATTACTTAAAAAAATTGCAAAAACAGAATAATTTAGTGGTTTACTTATAAAAATAAGCTACTAAATTGCTAAGAATTATTTAGAAAAAAAAATAAATATAAAGTTAAATTCGTTTAGTTTTAAAAGTTTTTTGAGTATTGCGCTTCATTCTTTTGAATTGGATATTGTCTTTATATTTTTTAGAACCTCTTTGTACCATGTTGAACCTTAATTTAAACTATAAATTTTAGAGTTGTTTTGGCACATTTAATTTTGGAACAAAAACACTAAACAAAATCGAGAATATTCAATAGCCTGTTTTGAATAGCTATATAAATTGCATCAGCTTAGCTATTCAATGCATTACTCGATTCGAGCCTCTTCAAAAATTCTAAAAAATGAATATATGAAAATTAAAAAAAATTTTCATTTTTGTTCTGTTTCTTGTTCCAGAACTCACAAGGTCAATTGTTTCTAGAAGTGATTAAGGGCTCATTATTATCATTTTTAATGTTTATAACACCATTTTTTAGATCATGATGAAGTGATAGCCTTTTAAGATTGTCGAGTTTGTAGACAATGGGTAAATAAACTTTTTTGTTTGGAAATATCTAATTATTGAAAATTCTTATCTTTGTTAGTGAAATTTATTCTATAGTCAATCTTAAATAGCATTAAAAGGGTCAAAACGCAATTAGTAAAATTTTTTTTTTTAATTTAATATTTAAGTTTCTTTTAAAAAAATTAGGCGGAAAGTTCCCATTTCTAAATGCTGGTATATGCTGTAACAGCCTAGTACAGCAATATTCAAAATTTTATCTTTAGCTAAGAAAAAATCCAAATGAAAGTCATGTAATTAGTTAAGGAACTAACAAATTTCCATAAAAGATAAAAGATAAAAATTTTAGGAACTCAGTCACATCAGTCAGTCACATTTCACTTAACATTCAGGCTTATGGAAAATTTAAAGGCTTTGCCTAAAATACGGCAGCGAAACACAACATTCTTTTCCAAAAGATTAATCACGTGACTATACCTTTTATGATTATTAAAAATTTATTTTTCCATTTAAAAAAAATCAAATTAATAATTAAAATTTAATGTGATTTTAATAATTATTTAAACTTTTATCTTGACTTTTTTGAAACTCCTATTATCAAGCTTATTTTGGGTTCTTGCTTCTTGCTTCATGATGAATTTTTAAATTTTAATTTATTCAAATTAAATAAAATTAAAAAAAAGATACTTCTTTATTTTATAATTTAGTTTTCACTTCTGCGTTTTAGGAAAAAATAAGTTGAAAATTATAAAAATAAGTTATGACAGTACATAAAAATTAATTTAAAAATTTTCAAGAATTTAAGTCCTGTTGTTGTTTATTATTAAAACTACTCTTAAGAAAGAATAACAGACACATTTAATTAATCATGGAAAAAGAAAAGCTTATCGAAAACTTGAGTTTAAAAAAAAAAGGCAAATTAAGTTGAAATTTTTCAAAAATCTAGCATATTCATTTTATTTTTCATTATTGTGTGTTATAATTGATTTGTGTTAAATTTTTTTTTACATTTTTTAAAATTTTTAGGTATTTTTAAAAAAGTGATTCTGAACTCAACTTTGAATAAAAATACTAATAAAAACCTTTTAATAAATTTTGATCAAAAACCTCAACTTGCCGCATATTTATTTTTTGATTATTTTTTTTATGGTTGACTTTTTTTAATTTTATTTTTAAATATTATCCCGCAAAACTGTCCCAGTAAAAAAAAGCAAAATTTGAAAATTAAGCCTTTTCATCTTTACACCAAATCTTAATTATCTGAGGTCATACTAGACCAATTTAAATAAAATTATTTTAAAAGCTGAATTTTAATTTAGATTATCATGAATTTAACCTAATTGTAGAGGCAAATGTTCATGTAAAAAATTAGACATTTTTTGTAGAAGAAAAATTTTAGTAAAATTTAAACAATGATAAAGCAAATACTATCAATTCCAGTATTGTTCATAATACTCCACCAATGTACATCGGCAAGAGAACAATCAGTCGACTTGTTGAAAATAAATCGAAACCTAAAAAACACCAAGACCCACATAAACCATCCATACTACATTGACAATTCAAGTTTGTGCCAAATTTTGTTCTACACAGCACTGAAGGTGGTCAAGAACTGCTCGAGTCTAAATTTGGCCGGAGCCGATTTGAGCTTTTTATCCGAGAACACCATGTCAGTGACAGAACTAATTTTGTCCAACAACAATTTTGACACAAGCATTCCGTACACCCAAATAAACATGTATGCCACAGTAAGAACACTTGATCTCGGCTTCAACCTGCTAAACAACTTCAACACCGAAATAAAACTAATCAATTGCAACCAGACATGCATCAAATACCTCAAATTCAATCACAATCGCTTCACCAAAATTCCCATCCTGAGCCCCACATGCTCCAACAATTTGATCGGCCTGAACATGTCTTACAACCAACTGTTGACAAGCATCGACCAAGATGTCGACATTTTTCCCCTGATGGCCAGCTTGCAGAACTTGGACCTTGCCTACTGCAGCATAGAATTCCTCAACTCGAACAACACGAGCATATTTGCCAAGATGCCACACTTGGTCTATCTGAACATGACCGGCAATCGAATAAAGGACATCCAGCCCAATCCATTTTTGAGCTTGACGCACCTGCAATACTTGAGCTTCGACCCAAGTCTGCTGCAGTGCAACAGCTCCATTTTGTGGCTCAAACACTATTTACAAATGAACCCGAGAATATTGGGCATATGGCCGAATGGAACCCTGTCCGACCGACCTTACCAGCCTTTTTGCTTCAACATCCTCACAAATCAATCCCAGAACATAATCACTTCGCCAAACACAAGCTTCTACACTGGCATTTTTTTGGCTACTTCCATTGACACCAGGGACATTAGTGTGATACAAGGCAAGACCTTGGACCTGGACTGCGAGAAGTACAGTGTGCCGGCCTCGGACCTCTGGTGGACTTTTAATGACCGGGTCTTGAGCAAATCGGTCAATGGCGACTCGCCTTATGAGTTCATTGAAAACTTTGATCTGCTCAATACGCCGACTTTGTTCAACAAAACAAGCGTTTTGCGCATCAAAAACATCGAGGACAAACTGTCCGGTGTCTACTCATGCAAAGCGTTCTATCTGAATGTCAGCTTGAATCGATTTCACAGGAATATAGCTTCCATTGAATTCAGGGTTAATGTGGAGCCGGGTGCTGAGCAGGCTGGCTTTTTGAGCGGTGGTCAAATAGCAGCCATAGTTGTTGGATCTGTGGTGGGCTTTTTGCTGCTTTGTTTGCTCTTGTTCTTGTGTCTGTGGTGCTGTTGTTTCAGGAGGGGAATGTGCTGTTGCTGTTGTCCGCGCTCTCAGGACAAATCGGACAATTTTGCCAAGAACACACCGGGCTACTCTAGCACCACAAATTCCAAAAAGCACTTGACCGATTTCAACTCATCGGCAAACAGACTTGAAGTGGACGACAACTCGTCCGGCTTTCATGACCTGAGCGACTCGAGGCCCAATTATGTCATCAGCACAATTTCCAGTAGGACAGGCCGCAGCCAGTTCAGTCCGCTAGAAGGCAACAATTACGCCGAGAGAGCTGAGGTGATGGATGGAGATGGCGCGGTCATGATAGACGAGTATCCTTTGACCAACATGAATCGACTTAATGTCTACAATGTTCAGAGTAACAACCAGTTTAGCACCGATTACCAGCCAAGTGAAATAAACTCGCATTTTTACGCCAACAAGAGCTCGGCAAACAATGGCTTTTTGGCCGAAGATGCCAACTATGGCTATCGGCAAGAAGCGCCCGTGCAGCGCTATGTCGAAACTACTGAGTACAGCTCTAATCATTTTGTGTCAGAGAATGATTATGAAGGTAGGAATGAATACCGTGATGAAAAAATGCTTAACAGAGTGGAGTACGATGCCAATGATTTTGACCAACAGTATTTTATGCCGGACGAGTATCAAAAAAGGGTCAATGCCTATAACAAATATGATAGTGATGTTTAATAATGTGTCAGGACTCAGAGTCGGACAGTTTTTTTTTCTCAAAAAATATTTTAAATGTTAAAAATAAATTCAAATTTATCGCCCAGAGTTGAATGGTAGGAATCAGAAATTTTCTATGGCAAAAACAGTGAAAATTTTTCATATACACAATAATGGTGGAATCAAGATATTGTATTGTGTTCGAGCAATAATTAGATTTGATTTTAAAATTAGTTTATTTTCTATTTTAGATCATTGAGATCAGCATTCCATTATAATTAAACACTTTTTCTATAATCGGTATTAAGTGTAAAAATTTTCATATTTGATATTTAAAAAATTTTATTAAAATTTGTTGATTTTTTTTTTTTAATTACTTAATTAATTTTTTTTCAATTAAATTAAAAATTTTGAGCATATTGTGACAGTTTTATTTTTTAAAGCTAATAATTCTTTCAGATTTGACAATGGCAATCACCAAATTATGAAGAAAATCGTTTTGCTAAAATGCTACAACTATTAAAGTTGACTTCATTTTCATGGATTTTAATCAGATTACTTTTTTATTATTTTTGCTTTTACCAAATTTAGAACCCGAACCCTTAGCGAGACCAACCATAAGCGGAGGACTGTTCAGGTTTTGTAAAAAAAAGGACTTATATCTGAAAGATTATTGTTCAGATTTTATTTTTTTACTTGAATCCTTAAAATTTATCTACAAATATTATTCAGACTTCAAATTTTATGCAAATTACAAGAGCCCAAAAACTAAGATGGCAAAGAATTTAGCGGCTCTGAAAAAGTGCTAAATTATAAGATACCAATAGATAGATCTTGAAATTTTCTTGCCATTTGCTTTTACAGATCGAAAAAAGCTCAAAGATTAGAAAAGCTATGCAGTTAGGAAACTTACAGGTGTTGGTCAATGGCATTGTTTTCATGTGACCGCAGAATGGTCAATTTTTTAGCTACCAAAGTTATTAATAGTTCAAATTTTTGTCTGAGAGAACATTACTGTTGCATCTCTTTACATAATTACATTTACCGTGTTGCTTCATAATATGGCGCATGGGCTATTTTTAACTCTTGAGATAAATTGCCTGGTACAAAACTAAAAATTTTATTGAAAATAAAAAAAGTGTTAGAAAAAATCGAATTTGAATAAACTAATTAAAAAATAGATCTATTACTAAAAGATATTGAGAATAGTGTTTGAAAAAATGGAAAATAGCATAAATTTTTTTAAGAGAACTAGAGAAAAAAAAATTAATTTTTATTTTAGGCCTGGTGTAAAATTGTGTCTTCATTTTCTATACCATAGATGGGATCCTACTGTTTCCCATCTTCGCAAATCTAGCTTGCTAGCTTGTTGTAACTTATATATTAATATATTACCATGTTTTATTAAAACTTAAAAAATTGATATTATTCTTACGACAATAAAAATATTCGGACCACCTTAATCACTTTGAATTTTTTTGAATATTTTGATTACTTAAAGATAATTTCTAATTTGAAAAAAATCGAAATCCTTCTGAATTACAAGCAAATTTGTTTCAAAATTATTGAAAAAAAATAATTTTTTCAATAATTTTAATTTTGAAAGAGCTTTGTTGAAAAAAATTTCATAAAGATAATAAAATATTTTTTTTTGATACTCAATAAAAGGGTATCTAAAGTTATTTCTGGGAAAGCAAAAATCCAAATAAATCTATTTCACTTTTTAAAAAAGAAAAAATATAAATTTTTTGATTTTAATTAGATACATTATTAAATTATACAATAAAATAGAAAACAAAAATTTTTTATTGAATTTTAATTTATAATAAAAATATTGGACTCCTTTTTATACGACATTTGTAAATTTTTAATCAAAAATTGTTTTTTTATTTTTTTTACAATTAAAATAGAAAATAATTTAAAATAAATGACTAAAACAGATAAAACGCAAAAATACACAAAAAAAAATGCAATAATTTGCAACAAATTAAATCTAAAAATTAAAAAAATGCTTAGAAAAGTCAATAAAAGCTGGTTGTAAGGCAAATAAACTGAAACGCAACTCAATTTTTTTACAAATATAGTTTCTTTCGTGTTTTTGAAAAAGAATAGCATTGCTACAATTAACTTAACAGCAGCTAAGCCCAACAAAATACTCAAAAAATAAAAAAAACTTAGCCAATTTTTTAAATCGACTTGATAAAAATTTAAAACCAAATTGTATAAAATACAGCAAGCAAAAAAGATGGTAAAACCAATGATGGCTCTGTAGGCCGACTTCATATTCGGCTGCTTGTCTCCAAAACTCAGGTCTTTATCAGACAAAGCTTTAATTTTCAGTTCTCCCATATATTCAGCAAATATTTGGTCAATACTTTGATCATCCATTTCTTTTTCTTCTTTTAATGCTTGGTTGTAAATTTTTGTCTTTTGCTTTTCCAATTGTTGCCTAATCAAAGGATAATTTTCTTTATTGCCAAAAAAAATAGCCTTAGAAGTATCTGATTCAACAAGAACTTGATATGGAAAATAATTAATCAAAAGCACACTGCCTACAATTGATAAATTCAAAACCAAAAAAGAAATTGTCCAAAATATGAATAAATCATACTTAGTGAAAAATACTAATAGAAAAAAAGATATCACGCTTAGTACAAATGAGGAAAAGTATTCTACATTATTTTCACATGGATAAAAATACTTGTAAATTTGTTTTAATTTAAATTTTTCTTCACTGAATATTCTACCACTCTCATTTTGATCGTTTTCCATGCTACTTTCTTCCCTGTTGTCGCTGATACCACTTTCATTAAATAAAGTGTTAAATATTTGAGTCAGCATTGATCCAGAATACTTGGCACTTTTATGCGATATATAAAATATGTAAAAACAGATGAAAAATAGACACAATTGCTTAATGGTGTATTTTCCATGGTCTGGATGGTTTAGAAAGCTTTGGTAGAATTCGCTACAGCATAAATTTCTGTAGGGTGTAAATAAATTTAGAAGAAAAATAAAACTAAGTGATATAAAAACAGTTGAAGTTATTTTTATGACTATGAGAAAATATTTTGGCGTAATAGAGGAATTTTTGCAAGTTTTTCGTTTGGTTGAGTAATTTTTTTGTCTTGTTTCAAAATCAAATTTAAATTGATTAAATAATCCTGCTGCGCCTATGCCCAGTCCGGACAATGTCTAGAAAAAAGTATCATTAAGCCAACAAAATAAAAAAATTAATTAACTCTTACAGATTGGAATGAATATTTGAAAAATGACTCACATTTAATTATGAGCCTTGATGAATTAAAGTTCAATGTTTGACTTAAAATAATTGAAAAAATTGAAATGAAAAATATTCCAGATAAAATGTTGAAAATTTTTGATTTTTTTTTCGAAAATAAATGTTGAAATTTGGACCGATGTTTGACTGATAAATTCTTTACCACAAGCAATACAATGAAGTAAAGTACTGAAGTTAGAATTTCTACGAAAACCACTTTTTTATTTGACTTGAATAAAATGTGGTCATGATTTTGAGCTGGGTCACTAGAGTTGCTAATCAGGCTATCATTTTTAATTGTGCATTCACTGTGCTGATGATATTGGTCCAAAAAATGAAAAAAATGTTTCGTTATGTCCTCAAAGAACCACTTTATTGTCATACAGTGTAATGCAATTCCGTTCAGAATTACTAGAATTGATGCCACTATGGCAAAATTTAGTCCAAGGGTTGTTTCTAAGCATTTGAAAATGGTTATCTTTGGTTTTTGGTATTGATCCTTTCTGGTATAGAAATAGTGCTGGAACTTAAAACGGCTTCGCAATTCAAGCCATGATTGAACTTTTATCAAAAATTAGAAAAAAAATTATATTAAAAAATATTTTGATTTTACTTGATATCAAGATAAATAAAGCTGAAAACGGTAATGAAATTACTACCGAATATCCATTTATTTGGTTGTATAAAAATGGTAGTAGCAAAAAAAGAACAAAAGGTAATTTTTGGTTAATGAAATTTACAATGGTTTGAATAGTTTGAATTTTAGACATTGCTTTGATTTATGAGATAAATGGTTTTGAATTAGCTAGAGAAGTTTTTTTTATTTTAAAACGAAAAATTCAAAATGATTAAGTGTATTTGTTTAATGAGAATTTATAAATGAATAATACAGATGATTTAGAACTCAGAAATATCTCAAAACTGTTTTTATTTCGTTTTTGTCAAACCATTTGTTGCAAAAATATATTTAAAAATTCGATTTAATTTTTTATCATAATTAAATTGATGCACACAATGAAGTTTAGCTTTGAACTTGTTTCAAAATCTGTGCAATCAATTAAAATAAGTTCGATGATTATTTTTTAACTTTTTAATTCAACTTTTTTAAAGCCTAAACAAGCCTAATTTTTATAAACTTGAAAAGCTACAGAAAATTTCGAGAAAAAATTTTTTTTTTGATTCAAAATCAATTACCTAAGACAATTATTTAATTATTTTCCAATAATTTAATTGAAAAAAAAAATTTAAGAGACAGTCTTGAATTCATTTAGAAGGACCTTCTAAATAATTTTGATATTGAAATTGAAAAATTTGTTTTTTGATACTTTAAAAAATCATACCATTCTAAATTTAAAAAATTCTAATACAAAAATTTAATTAAGATTTAAAAAATTTATTTTCTTTTCGTAATTGCTATCTTTTATTTAATTTTTTTCCGGAACTGTCAAAGATTCAAATCCTGCGTATTTGAAATGACTTATTTCAAATTGTTTAAATGTAAGAAAACCTAATTTTTTTTACCAAAAAAAAATCAAATCTGGAAAATGTTCAGGAGTAATATTAAGCAGAATAAACAGGTATTTTTATTCTAATTCAATTTCATAATTAATCCAAGATTTAAATTTCGAAAAAATTTAAAGAATTTTATCAATGCTGATCTAAAAAGAATGATAAATTGTATTATATTTTTAAATAATTTATTTTAAAAATTGTCTAAATTAAGGAATTTTCCAAAGTTAAGTTTTTTATTTTAAAGAATTATTAAGAGTGAAAAAAAATAGATTTATCTTTTACCACTATTGGTGATTAGAATATCGATTTCTGTTTCTCTTATCCGCTAATTTTAATCGATAATAAACAATAATTTACATGATTACCAAAATTATTTTTTGTCAAAAACTGACACCAACATTACCATATAAATAACGGGTGACATCTTAAAATCAAAACGAACTTTAAATATCATTTGCAATGCTATTTTAATTTTTTTTTAAATCTCTTTCCCTATTTTTGTAGTAAATTTAATTTTAAATTCGATAAAAAAAAATTATTCAATTTGAATTGAAAATGACCAAAATAAATTCATCTAAAGAAGAAGCCTTTAGAATTCGCGTGTACGCATTTTTTAACGAAAATAGATCACTTGGAAAGATATTAACTGTGAGGCATTTTATGACAGAAAAAATTTCAAGGAGTTCTATTTACCGAATTTTAAAACGTAGTGAATATTTTCACCAGAAAGGAAACAAGGTTCTGGTCAAACACCGAAAAAAAATGAACCAACAAGCTAAAAAAGGCTTTTAATCACAGTTTGATGTAAGCCAGCAAATGGTCTCAAAATTTATGAAGAAGCTTCAAATAACACCTAGAAAAAATATGAAAATCTCTGGCCGAACCGAAACGCAAAAAAAAGGAGCAAGAGTTAAATGTAGAAAATTGTATTTAAAAAAAGCAAAATATTTCCTGGATTTTAGACGATGAATCTTATTTCACTCTCAGTCATGGTAAAATCATTGTAAATGATACATTTTACTCAAGTTACATTGCTGCAACACCAGCAAGTACAAAATTTACCCCAGTTAAGAAATTTGAGCAGAAATTGCTTGTTTGGTTGGTCATTTCTGAGAGGGGTATTTCGGCGCCAATCATAAGAAAAAGTGGACTTGCAGTCAACCAAACTGTCTACTAGACAGTATTAAAAAGCATCATTCAGATGGCAACTATAATTTCTGGCCCGACTTGGCGAGCTTTCATTATGCCAATACAGTAGTCAACTCCTTCGACCAAAATATCAAATTTGTGCAAAAATGCGAAAACCCTGAAAATGTGCCAAAAGTAGGACCAATTGAAAATTTTTGGTCCATTTTAAAGGGGAAAGTGTATGAGAGTGGCTGGAGAGCAAAAAACCTAGATGAACTAAGGAAAAAAATACGATTATGTGCAAGAAATATGGACCAAAATATCGTACAGGACCTTTTGGCTTCTTCATTCAAACGCTTCAATAATATTCGAAGAAATGGACTTATTGAAAAAAATAAAAACATAAATAAAAACTAGAATAAAAATGCTTTATTATCTCAAAATTTCGTTTTATTTTGATAAATATTAAAGGAGTTATGACCTTTTAAAGTTTGTCTCGATTTTATGTTTTCACTCGTTATTATTACTTAAGTGCTGGATTTGACCGTGAATCGAAACTAGACCATGATTCTTATTTCGTCTTAATAGCCTTCGTACCATTCTTGATTCATAACACCTATTAGGATTATCACATTTTTTAATAAAAAAGTGACATTTTTTTAAAAAAAAATTTCATTTAAAACAAAAAGATAATATTTAATTTTAAAACTCTTGAAAAACTTAGGCAGGCTCTTCTAAATATTCCCCTAAAGAATCTTTCTCAAGTTCAGGATAATTTTTTGATCAAGTTTAGCATCAGATCAAGCAAGAAAAGGATTTTTCAATAAGTTTCTAAATGGATCATTTATGTTCCTTAAAAAAATTATAGATAAATATACTATATACAATGATTTTAATGAAATTATTAAATTGATAAAAGATCAAAATTAAATTAAATTTTATATTAATAATATTAGTTGTAAATGACGGATATGAAAGAAGCGTTGATTCGATTTTTAGATTCAAATATTTTTTTTCTAAAATATCATTTCAATTCAAAGAGTTTATCATTAGATAATAAAGCTATTATTTGAATTAATTTAAAGAATTTCAATAGAACATCCTTTGCATGTTATGGAGATTTATTTAAATAAAAAAAGATTGAAAAAAAAATTCAAAAATTTTGTAGTAGAGAGCGCATTTGGGTACTTGGGATTGTTGAAAGGGTAATACCAGGTTAAACAGATCAGAGCAAATGCTATTTCTAAGGCTCTTTCAAATAAAAAAAAAAACAAAAAAAAAATTATTAACTTCATTTGTTTATTTTTAAATCGACTTCAAACATTAAGCATTCTATTAAATAGCTTTATTCAATTAAATAGCTAAATTTGCAGTTTTATCAGAATTTGGTAAAAAAATAAATAGATTAAATAAAATTTAAAAAAAGAATTTTCAATATTTTTTTCAAATTTACAAATAAAAATAAAACTCATTCTATTTCACTATCAAGTTTAATTTCAAATAAGAAAATGCTTGCAATATTAATTTAAAATTATTTTTTTTTTTGAAACTGAAAAAATAATTTGAAACATCGCACTTTTTCAATGTTATTTCAACTTTGGATACATTTTGTAATTCAAACACAAAAAATTAAACCATTTAGTTTTGTATCTAATTTTGAATGCTAGATACATTTACTTTTGAAATAAAAATTTTAAAACAAACTTTACAAAATGTCAGTTTATTTAAATTTAAATTTATTGAAATTGTTTTTATTCAATGTTTTTTTTTATTCAATAAATCTACATAACATGTAAAGGATGTTCCATTTGAATTCTTTAAATTAATTCAAATAATAGCTCTATTATCTAGTGATAAACTCTTTGATTTGAAATGATATTTGAATTGATCCTTAACTTCAAGAAGTCGAAACAACAGGAAAAAAATATTTAACATAACATAACATAACATAAACGAATAAATAAATTAAAATGAAAATGATTAGCTTCAATAAAACTTCGAAATCCAATAAAAGAAAAAAAAATGAAAATATTTTTTTGATTTTTAACTTCAATTATTAATTTCTTTTAAATCTGAGGTCTCTTTATTAATATTGATTGCTCTTATCTTTATTGTATTTTTTATCTTCATGCAAAAATTGTCTGAAAGGGGAGAAAGAGGAGACATGATACAGATGTTCAAATTCGTCAGGGGCTACAAAAAAGTAAACTGGTTTCATCCAAACATGCCTGTTAACTCACTCACGCAGACTAGACCGGCTGGGTCCATTAGAGGTGGTCGACATCGTTTAAGACAGCAACGAACAAATTGTAGAAAAAGAGAAAACTTTTTCACAAATAGAGTGGTGAAAGGATGGAACAAACTGCCAACACAAATACATGAATCCAGAACAGTTAATGGTTTTAATAACAAGTTTGACAAAGCGCAAACAATGTAAGCTACCATAGCTTGGAGTCTACAGTCTCTAAGCTTCGTAAATGACCAAACGTGGGTCATTTACTGTAATTCCTCTTTATTATTATTATTACTATTATTACTTTCTTAAGATAAGATGGGAATTTATTTTTAAGATTTTCGAAAACTTCCAAACAATTAGTATAAATAATTTCTTTATTATTCCTGGTTAAAAAAAATCTAACAAAATATTCTTAAAGTTTAGTTTAGCAGAGTTGTTTAAAAGTCTCAAATTAAAGTCCAAGTCCGGACCTTAAAATTTTTATTTTAAAAAAAAATTCCACTTTTTATTTTTAATTTGCTAAATCAGGCTTTTTATAGAAAAATTTATACTCTTGGGTTGTTTAATGCATATAGATTTGCTACATTCCTTTTTTTATTTTTTTTTTGAATTTCATTTTATTTTAGCATAAAAGACTTGGACTTTTGTAAAAAAATAAAAAAAGCCCGGACTTGATCTTGACTTGAGACTTTTAAACAGCTCTGTATCTTAAACATGAAATATTCTTAAAAGATTTTTTTAAATTTTTGTTTATTATAACTTATTTCGGCAATTTGGAAAATTGGTAATATGTATAATTATGTATAATTTTTGAAATGTCCCAAAAGAATGTTTTAAAAATCTTAGAATTATATTTTCATAAATATTCCTCAAAAATCCAATGAGAATTTTCTCGCGAGATAAAACCTTACTTTGAACTTTATACTATGAACAACTTTGCTCAGATTAAAAGTCTTTTAGATAAAATTTAATTGATATTGAGAACAAAATTAAATCCAAAATTTATTTCTTGATATAATTTTAAAACAATAAATATTTTAGAAATTAAAGATTTTTTTAGTTTATTTATCTCTATTTTATTTTACCAAGACACTTTTTTTGTCCTCTAAAAAAATTCACATGTTTGAATTAAATATTTATAAAAAAATATTTAATAATTAAAAAAAATTTCAACTTGATTTCAAGTAAATTTCATAACTTACGGAAATTCTTGCTAATTTACACATTTTTCAAGATCGATATTCATTTTTTGTTAAGGAAAATGATTTTGACAAGAAATTACAAAATATTAAATTTTAAAAACAGTGTAATCTTGCACGGCTCGAGTAGATTTTTTTCCACAAAATACGATCCGACAATCAAATTATTTGGTAGAGAGTATCCTACAGACGAATGGACTAATGTTAACAAAAGTATCCAAGATAAATTGGCAAGAAAATTAATACATCAAAAATATCATCCTCTTAACCATTTGGCAAATAAAATAAAACATTTCTTCTACAAGACTTACATAAATCGAAATGGTAATCCTTTGTTCACTATTTTTGACAATTTTAGCCCGGTGGTCTCTGTAGAGCAAAATTTCGATAGGTAATTTAAAAAAATTTATTTAATTTTATAAAAAAATTAATTAAAGCTTTAAGCCTATTGACCCCTAAAGACCATGTTAGCAGGTCGAAAAAAGACTGCTTCTATGTAAACAGAAACTATTTGCTCAGAGCTCACACAACCGCTCACGACAACGAGCTGATTAGATCTGGTCTTAATTGTTTTTTGACCTTTGGTGATGTTTATCGACGAGATGAAATTGACTCTAAACACTACCCAGTATTTCATCAGTGTGACGGAGTTCGATTATTTGATAAAAATGAAGTAAATTTATTTTAAATAAAAAAGAATTAAAATTAAAATTTTTTTTCCCATTTTCACATTTTTAAAAATGAGAATAAATTAAATTCTTTTTTTACAGTTGTTCAGAGATGAAGCATTGGAAATGGACATATTTGAAAAAGATGAGCCTTGTTTAAAAAGAACATTTGAAAAACAAGAAAATTACACCTTGGATGCTAGTAAAATAGTTGAATACGATTTAAAGAATACATTGACAAAACTTGTTGAGTATATCTTTGGAAACAGTAAGAAAAAAACAACAAGATTTAATGATTTAATGATTTTGTTTTAGATAGCAAATTAAATATGAAATGGGTGAGTGCAACTTTTCCGTTTACCCATCCATCTTGGGAACTAGAAATCGAGTATAAAGGAAATTGGTATGAAGTTTTGGTATGAGAGACAATTTTTAATAAAATGTAAAATTCATTTTCTTTTTCCAAAGGGCTGTGGCATATTAGAGCAAAAAATTTTGACAAATGGTACTATTTAATTTTTCTAAAAATTCAATGGTACACATTTTCATTTGCAGCTGGAGCTGAAAATCACATTGCGTGGGCTTTCGGTCTGGGTCTAGAAAGATGGGCTATGATTTTATATGACATTCCTGATATTCGCGTATTTTGGAGCACTGATGAGGGATTTTTGTCTCAATTTAAATATGATGATCCAACTCATACAAAAATTAACAAATACAAAGTAAATTTAATTTAAAATCAAACAAAAAAATTATTTTAATTAATTGAATTTTTATTTAATGGCAGGATCATTTTGTGCTTGTTTAGCTCTTGTTAAATTTTTTTATCAAAGACTTAAATTAAAATAAAAACATTAATTTCTTGAAAATCGTGCGGCATTACAGCACGAGTGTCTGGAATTAAGAGCATGCTACAAAGCCGTGGATTAATTCCAGCAACTAATCGTGGATGCCTGGTTTAGCATCAAAGAACCTGTTAATCTCGAAAGTTTCCTCGAATTTTTTGCAATATTATTTTCTAGATTTCTAATAAGAATATTAAAATAAGTCTATTAGCGCGGCATTAATACTTAAGATTTTAGAGCATTTTTCGATAAAAAAATTATTTAATAACTTGATTTCGATAATAAACATTACAAATAGTTAAAAAGTTAGTTAATTAATTTTTTTATATTTTTCTAAGTTTCTTCTCTTTCAATATTTTCTCTTTTAATTAATTAATTTTTACTTCCTTTGTTCTTCCTTTTTTGAAGGTACTTTGTTTTGTTTATCGTCCCTTAGAATATCTGTAGCAACATCGTTGTACTTTTTTCTCTTATATTCTCTCGATTTTTAAGAATTATTTTGGCTTTAAATTCGAGAGAATATAGCTTTCTCTGTAAAGTGTATTGATATTCCATTAAAAAAATTAATTTTTCTAAAAAAAATTTTTTATCAATCAACAGTGTTTATAAATGAAAAAAGAAGGAAATATTTTTTTTTGAAAATTGAAAAATGTTTAAACCTTATTAATTATTTTTTCTAAGAAACTTAACATTTAATGCTGCACCTATACCAAAATTCTTTTTCAGAATTAAATTGTGAGGCTGCTTTTACATCTGAGTTTCTGTCTAAACTTATGATTAGATATCTGAACAATACCGTAAGAGAATAAGATATTAAAAGCTAAATAAATTTTCAAAAGATTTGAACAAAACAAAATAAAAAAATTTCAAAAACTTTCATTCTTTTTGTTTTTAAGCCGGTCAGTGTGTATCCGCCCTGTCCATGTGACATTTCGTTCTGGCTTCCTGATAAAACAGACTCTTATGAGTATAATTCAAATGATTTTTATGATTTGGTTCGAGAAGTTGGGGGCGATTTGGTTGAACAAGTTACTTTAATAGATAATTTTGAAAACAAAAAGACGAAAAAAATTAGCCATTGTTACAGAATTATTTACCGTTCAATGGAAAGAACTCTTTCGCAGAGCGAAGTGAATGAATTACATAAAAAAATTGAAGCTAAAGTCAAAGAGCAAATAGGTGTCCAAATAAGATGAAAAAAGTTTTAGAATAATTATTTTTTTTTAAATAAATCGTTTATTTTACAAAAAAAAAAACAATCTTTTAAAAAATAGAATTAAAATTCTATTTTTTCAACATTTGAAAATTTAATTTGAGAGACAATTTCCTTGAAAAAATAGAATTTTAACTTAAAATAGAATTAAAATTCTATTTTTTCGTTAAATTTTAAAATTTTTATTTTTATTTAAAATAACTTTAGATAATTTAAATAAATAAAAATGATTAATGACCCAGCAATAGACAATCAATTTGAGGACGCAGAAGAAAATGTTGAAGAAATTGCAGTTGCCCAAAATGAGAACGAAGGCTATTGGGACGAAGATGAAGAGGAATTTTCAGATTTTGATGAAGATTTCACTGAAATCAAGGGACCAAATGCTCAGGTTTGATTTTTTAGATCATCAAATTTAAAAATTAAATGCATCAATTTTAGAAAGCATATAATAAACTAGGAAATGGTGCTGCTAAAAAGACACATTTCCAGGTAAAAATTCATTTTAAATTCAAAAAAAAATTTTTCATTTATTCAATTTAAAATAATTTTGACAATTTTTCATAAGCCTAACCAGAAAGTAATGGAAAAGTATATTGATAAAATAAATATAGATAAATACGAACCAATCGCTTCTAAACTTAACAATTGTCTTGAGATTTCGGAGTATTTTTTATTTTTTAAATTTTGAATTTTTTTCTAAAATTTTATAAATAGTAAAATTCGTGGTAAAGACAAATCAGACAGAGCGACAGTAGAACAAGTAATGGACCCTCGTACCCGAATGATCATTTTTAAAATGATTCAACGAGGTGTTGTCAATGAACTAAATGGTTGCATTTCAACAGGAAAAGAGGCCAATGTTTATCACTCGACTACAAGTGACAATAATGGAGATCTTGCCGTGAAAGTTTACAAAACCTCAATTTTAACTTTCAAAGATAGAGATAAATATGTGACCGGTGAATTTAGGTAAATTTGAAAAAAAAATATATTTCTTGAATTTTAGATAAAAGTTAAAAAAATTAAAAAAAATTATTTCAAAGATTTCGCCATGGTTATTGTAAGCATAATCCTAGAAAAATGGTTCGCACATGGGCTGAAAAAGAATTCCGAAATTTGACGAGAATTCATCAAGCTGGAATCAAATGTCCAGAGCCTATATTTTTACGAAGTCATGTGCTAGTCATGAGATTTATTGGTGAAGATGGATTTCCAGCCCCATTGCTAAAAGACGCCAATATTTCCGAATCTCAAGCACGAAAATTGTACCTTGACAGTGTTAAGCTAGTGCATCGAATCTACAACATTTCCAAACTGGTGCATGCTGATCTAAGTGAATTTAACATTCTGTAATTTATTTATTAAAATAAAAAAATTAAATTTTCATTTATTTATTCAAAGGTTTTTTAAAGAGGAAATATTTGTAATTGATGTGTCTCAGAGTGTCGAACATGATCACCCACATGCTCTGGAATTTTTGAGAAAAGACTGTTCTAACATTAATGAATTTTTCCGAAAGAAAAATGTTCCAGTCTTAACTGTCAAGGAATTGTTTGACTTTGTCACTGATCCGACTATTAATGAGTCAAATATGAACGATTATTTGAACAAAATGATGGAAATCGCCTCAAATAGAACAAATTTAGCCCATTCGGAAAAAGTAGATGATGAAGTTTTTAAGCATTCATACATACCATACACCATGAATGATGTTGTCGATATAGAGAGAGATTTTCGCCGGGCCAAACAAGGCGAAAATTTAATTTACACAACTTTGTTGGGTCTAAATCCGGATTTGTCAAAACCAAGAGATGCACCGGTTATTTTGGAAAAAGAAGAAGAGACAAAACTGATTGATCAAAGTGAAGAATCAAGCGTGGAGGAGGAAGAATCGGAAGAGAGTGAAAACTCTGGGTCAGAGAGTGAAGATGAAGATGGTGAAATAAAAGTCTGCAAGATAAATCGAGAAATTCATCATCGACCAAGAGATGAATCACCAAATAGTCGAAGAGTAATTGATGGATTTTTTTTTTGATTAATTTATATTTTTTTCCTCTAAAGACTCGAAAAGCTGCAGTAAAAGAAGAGAGAAGAGCTAAACGAAAAACTAAAACTCCGAAACATTTGAAAAAAAGAGCTGAAAAAATTGCCAAAATCAAAAAACATTCAAAATAAAATTAATTTAAATAAAATTTAAAATTAAATCTCAATCATTTTTTTATAATTTGAACCGAATTTTCTAGTTTAAACGTAGCATTTTAAGCTAAAAAAAGCGAAAATAGAACTATTATTTGATACTTAAAATAGGATTTTGAGTTTAGGTATGAGGTTAATAACTAAAATGTAAAATTTTAAAAATTCGATTTAGAAATGATCAATTAAACTCTAAAGAGCTCTTTTGAAGATTTGATTTCAATGTGAAAAATTAATGCTGAACAAATAAAACAAGTTGACTTTCATACCTCATTGTCACATATTTGAAAAATAACATCATCACAAAAAATTTTGAAGAAGAAGCTGATTTAAAAGTCAATTTAAGAAAAGTGAAAAAATTCACGTCATTAGAACAAATTACCTGCCATCGCCTAGTGTAATAAAAAATTTCTAAAACATAAAAAAGATCTAAAATAAAAAAAAAGTTATGTGAAAATGTAAAATTAAAAATTTTGGGAAAATATTTAAATAAATTGTTTATTAAAAAAAAACCACAAAAATTAGAATGAAAATAAACCAAAAAATGTAGGAATGCATTCAGTAAAGGAACGTAATTTTTCGTAAAATCACAAACAAGAAATTCCAAAATTCAAGAAAACTCAATTAAGTACTTATTTGCTTATTTATTATAAATGCGAAAAGCTATTTGTTTAAGAAAATAAAGATGGCAGAAATAAATTAAATATTTATTAACCATTTTTTCTTAAAATTTAGACTTAATGCAGCATTGAGCTCAAAATTTTTTTTTAATTTTAATTTTATTTATAAATAAATAAATTTGGGTTTCCCCAAGGTTTGTTCGAACGGCTTTAGCCTTCGTTTAAACCCTCCTGCCACGAAAAAATGTTAAAAATTTAATTAAAAGTTCAAAAGAAAAATTGAATAGTTAAAACAAAAAAAAAAAAATTTAAAAATTTTAAATTTAGATAAAAGTCAATTTTTTTTTACAGTTTCTTAGTAAATTGTTAATTTCAATATTGAGAATAGAACCGGATAAGTCAAATTAACTACATTCTAATACACTATCAGAATACTCAAAACTCTCAGAAAAAGGCAACGAACAATCCAGTAGAACAGGACAGTGATACAGCAATCGAAGAGCAACAAGTTTAAAAAAAAACAAGTGACAAGCTCAAAAGAAGTAATCGATAGAATAAATGAAATGAAAATTTTTTTTTTGTTAAATTAGTTGGCTGTATCTACAGACCACCACAGCTAATCAACAAGGATATCGCCTTCAAAACTGATCAATTCATTTCGAGATCAATTGAGTCTGCAGCTCGTCTTACTACCAGCAAGACTTTCTCCAGTGCTATCGTGATGGGTGACTTTAACATGCCAGATATTGAATGGAATGAAAGCGGATCCTAGGTCATCAAGGTGTCACTGCAGTCTTCAATTTAAGATAAATGTAAAATATAAGAGACCAAATTACTTTCACAGTAGAGTCTATAATTGGAGAAAAGGTGATTATTTATCAATGGCATTGTATATGACTGATTTTGATTGGAAAAATGCTCTCGAATCAAAATGCGTGCAGCAGAAATATTTAACATTTCTCAAATCCTTTGAACTAGCATCTGATCTGTTTGTCAAGAGACGAGTACCTAGGAAAGGCTGTGCAAAGCCACTTTGGTTGAATGTTGAAAAAGCCTCGCTTGTCCGTCGTAAAAAGCGTCTTTTTATAGCTAGCCGAATTAATAAGAATGACTTTTTTCTGAACCAGAAGTACAAAATGGCTTGCAAACAGGTAAAGCTGGGAGTCAAAAAACGAGTAATTGATTTTGAATACAAACTGGCTGCTGAATCAAAACAAAATCCGAAAAAATTATACTCTTATATTAATAGCAGATTTAGAAAGACTGAGAAAATAACTTGTTTATTAACAAATTCCAATAAAAATATAAAATGACAGTATTTATTTAAAGCTTTAAGACCATTTACTGTAAAAGATATTAAATGAAGAAACGATCTTATCCAATAAATAATATAAGGAGGTAGTTTAATTTTAATTAGCTTGTAAATTAGTCCATCGTGCCAAACTCCATCAAAAGCTTTAGAAATGTCAAAATATAGACAACAGACTTTTTTCTTTCTATTAATTATTTTATTTAATTTGTTTTCTGTACCGAGCTAGGACTCTTTCAGAATAAATTAAAAAAATCAAAATCAAAAATAAAATTAAAGTTAATAAAATGAGATCAAAAAAATCAAAATAAAGCAAATAAGCTAAAAAAAATGAAAGTTTATAAGACAAAGATTGTTACATGTGGCACATGTTTACATAGTTCAGGTTTCAGGAAAAAAGGAGGAAATAGTAAGGTAGCAATTGCACAATGGAGTTGGATATTCAATATATCTCGAGTCGAAACCTTCTTTGTATTCCTCCACCAGTCTTACAACCAATGGAATAGAATGACTCAGTCCTGTGCCAACATATCTCTCACTCAACTCAAAAAGCCGATTTGAGACTGTTAGTAATTTTAGTTTATTAAAAGCTTCATGTTGCACGATGTTAGAGGGAGTATCATATTTTAACTTAAGGATAGATCTTACTGCTGTATTCTGAATTGCTTGTAGTTTTTTGATATTATTTTCTGAAAATGAATTCAAGCAAGGAAAAGAATAGTCTAAGATTGATCCGACTAAAGATTTATATAAATTTCCTAGTGTGTTTTGATTAGGACCCCATTTTTTATTTGACAATATCTTCATAATATTTAGCCTTTTGTTGCAGCGTTCTTTAATTTCGTCTACTAATACAATATAAAAAGACTCTATAACTTTTTGAATAAGAAAATAAAGATTATCTGCAGTGCGTCTATGTTTTCTAAATCCTGACTGCTCTTTAATTAGTAAATTATTGTTCTCGAGAAAATTATTCTAGTGTAAATAATACGTTCAAGTAACTTTCCAAGACAACTTGTCATACTAATTGGACGATAGTTATTAGGATCTTGAGTAGGAGAAGATTTCTTTAGGGATTTAATAATAATAATAATATTTATTCTGAATTTTAGTTTTTTTTTTTTTTTAAATAGCAGAAAAACAATCTAATTTAGAAGGCTCTAAAAAGTAATATGTAATAGATATGTCGGAATTAAAGATGTTTGAGTGTATGTGCAGTTTTTAAAGTTTTCATTCTAATTTAAGACACTTGATTTTGTTATTTTACTTAAGTCACTAATAATCATAGACACGATGGTAACCTATATCATCAAATCAGTCGATTTTAATCAATTGCCTCAGTCTGAAAAAATTTCAAAAATCGAAAATCCAATTTTTTTGACTTAGCAGTAAAAGTAGTTGTAAAAGTAGCTGCGGCTCGAAAGACAAGTAAAGCCGTATGGCTGTGGCAGTTCTTTGCCTTCACATCATTCTCTGTTCCATAGACCACAGGTCAAGTTTTTGTTTGAATAAATTCAGGGAAACTGCTTCAACGACCCCCTTTGGTAATCGGTTTAAGTAATTTACAACCCTATTAGTGATAAAGTTAAAACCTGATGAAAAATTTTTGATAAGCTCTCCTTTAGGCATCTTTGTGTGGCCTCTTAATAATTGTCCCTTTTCTATCCGAGTGGATAATGGGGAGGCGCTCATCTCCTTTTCATGTAGCTTTTTGAGCAACAGCTCCGTTCTGACACAGAGGCTACTGTTACCGATCTTTTTCAAAAAAATTAAATTTTTGTATTTTTTCGTATTTTTATTTTGATTATTTTTATTAATAAAATTTATCCAGTCAAACATTTTATAGAGAATTTTTGTAGTATCTTAAAAGATTCTTTATAAAATCTCTAAAATTTGCCCTATTTTGAAGGAAAAATAGAGATATTTTAGAGATAAAAAAAAATCATTAATTAAAAAAAAAAAGAATCTTTGTTTTTTCTCTGTATTCTCTTTTAAATTTTTAATCTGTTCTACCAGTCAAAACGTTAAAAGAGATATTTTATAAATTCTTTCAAGATTCTTTAAAAAATCTTTATAAATTGAATTATTTTGAAGAAAAAATGGAGATATTTTAAAAATAAAAAAAAATCATTAATTTTAATAAAAAATCTTTATTTTTTCTCTATATTCTCTTTTAAATTTTTAATATGTTCTACCAGTCAAAAAGTTTTAGAGATTTTCTGTAGTTTCTTTACAGATTCTTTATTATTTATTTTTTATTATTTTATTTGTTTATTTTATGTTCCGATAAATAAAAAAAATTTATATATCTCCTATTTTAAGAAATAAATAAAAATACCCTAACATAATAATTCTTGTTTCTTAAGAGACTTTTAGATTTGAGCATTAGACTTAACTACAAAGTCTCATCAATCAATCTTGAGAATAAAGTCGTGAGAAATAAGTTTTTAAACGAAGAACAATATTCGAGATAAAAATTTGAAATGTCGGAAAGACAAAGCTATTAGCGATGTTTCAAAAAACATGTGATTTTTAGATTGTTCTCAAAAACCATTCCTAAATAAATCACAAAGCTTTTTAATTTTTAGTTAATTGATAAAATGTTTAATTGAATAATGCTGTACGCTAATTTGCTTACGGGATTGATAGCGGTTACTTTTTTTATTGATAGGTGCCACAATTCACTTAATTATCCCATCTTTACTTTCAAGATACAGTTAAATTATCGACAAGCAGGCTCTCCCATTTAGAAGACAATAATTAAATCATTATGCGTACTCTTGAAAGGTCATAAGTTCAAAATAAAGAACAACAATTCAAATTAATATTATTCAATTTAACGTTTATTTTTTATTTACATCAAAATTTTAATTAAAGTAATAAGGAAATTTTCTTCTTTTTAATATAATTGTTAAAAAGTCAAGTTAAAGTCCGAACTTAAATAATTTTTTTGAATTGCATACTTGGACTTAAATTTTAGCTTTGTCTTCAAATTTACCGCCTAAATAACTCCCTGAAACTGCAAAAAAATTTATGAGACCGCGATCATGACTGAAGAATTATCGTTCTTATTAATTATTTTGGCGCCCTATTTTAAGTCACAGTCACTGAAATTAATGTCCAAGCCAGTCTTTCAGTTGTCTTAAGATATGTGAATTTTAAACAACTCTTCTTTTTAATTTTTTCTTGAAATTGTTTAACTTTTTGTTAAATTCTTGATTTTTAGATTTTTAAATGAAAAAAATATTAATGTAACGTATAGACATCATAACTCTTAATTTATCCCGAACCACAACAAAATTAGTGCTAATAACTTTATTGTCATACAAAAACCATTGTACATTTATCATCTGTTTTTTATTTTTAAGGATTTCGCTAGTAATAATCAAAAGATTTTATTACTTTATTTGAATTGCCTATTATACATTTTCTTTATATTATAAACAATAGAATAATATTATTTTTTACTGTACATCTAGCTTTATGGCAGCTTTAGTGATCATGATTTTGATCTTTGCTATCTAGATCCTTGAAAATTTTCTGAGGCACAAAATCATGTTTATTGACCTTAATTAATAAATGTATACCGCTTACTGATTAAAAAAATTGAAAAATTGAAAAAAATCTTAATTGAAAAAATTTAAAGACTTTTTAGAGAAAAATAAAAGAAACTTAATAGATTGTTTAGAGAAATTTAAAAGAAATTTTTTAAGATATTCTACAGAAAAATGTACGATAACCTCTAAAAAAACTCTACAAATTTCTCTAAAATTTCTTTAAAGATCCTTTAAAATATAGTTGACTGGGTAGTTTAATATTTTTTGTCCCTTTCGTTTATATTGGAATTTCGGGTCTCCCCCATTAGGTGACCAAGCGGTCACGAAATATGTGACCAATTCAATTTCTCTCATTTGGTGACCAACAGTGGTCACGTATATTTGACCATGGAAATAGGTGACCAATATTTAAATAAATTTTAAAATTAAATTATTTAGGTGACCAACATGTAGTTTATGTGACCACTTAAACTCATTATGTGACCATCGACGTCATTTCGTGACCACTTAAATTTAAAAAAAAAAGAAAAAAATTTTTTTAATTAAGTTTATTATGAAAATCGAAGTAAATCAATGTTTATAAAAATGTATTTTCAATGTTTAAAAATACATTTTTATTAATAAATAAAATAAAAAAAACTAATTTTTATGTTTTCTACTTTTATGAATCTTTAGACCTAACTCTCCATTCATGTATTCACCACATAAGTCACATTTTATAGGATTTTTTTTACCGCTTAAGTTCCTTTTAACTAAATCCTCTGTTTCTTTTGAACATGTTGGTACAGTGTTTGACAATTTTTCATAAATTTGTGATTTGCTTTTAACACAAACAAAATTTAAATCATCCATTTTTTCTTGAACTAAATTAATTTCTTCGTCTTCAATTTCGTCTTCGACTACGTCTTCAACTTCGTCGTCAGTACGATCAAATAAATCATTATCTGGAGCAATTGTTTTAGTAGCTGAACTTGAACTACAAGAAGCTTCTATTGTAGCATCATCATTCTCATCATTATCATCATTTAAATCAAAATCACCTTCATCATCAAAATCATTATCACGACCAAGTTCAACCAACGATCCCAGATCGGAATTGGAATCAGAACCTGAACCACTTTCAGACTCTGTATCTGAATTTAATGAGTAACAATCAACTTCTTCGTCAGGATCACCATTCACCTCTCGAACTAAATCTTCGAATTCACTAGCACTATTATTAATTACATTTATTAAAATAAAACTATTATTGTTATAAGATTTTTTTACCTTTGACCAGGTGAATAAAAACGAGCAATAACTTTTAAAATTAAATCAAAACTTTGTTTATGATTACAATTATTGTTGTATCTCCAAACAAACTCGTCGATGTATGACTGAATTTTAGAACGTTTGCAGCCATGCATTTCTTTAAATTTGTGCTTTTGCCACATTTATAACCAGTACAACGCCAAGTCAAAATTTTTTCTTTGGAGTCTTTTCCCCTTGTTCTAAATCGAAGTTCCATTTCTCTTTGATACTTAGGACAATTGGATTTAGAACAGACTTGTGAAACATACACTGCACCAATTTCGCGTAACATATTAAAAATATTATATTCTTCGGAATCTTTAAATTGTTCATTCATTTTTGATTTTTAATTTTTAGAATAGTTTTAAAATTGTTTTTGGATTTAATATAAAATCTAACAATATTTTTTATAAAATTTGCTGTTTCATCAAGAAAATGATTATAATAAAAATTTGAAATTAATAATAATAAGTAAATAAAATTCATTTTATAAAATTAACTTAAATTTTGTAATAATATTTTATTAAATTCATGTGACCATTGTCATTCATTTGGTGACCATTGATATTCATTTGGTGACCTATGTACTCATTACGTGACCGTTGTCTTCAAAATATTGGTCACCTATTTCCATGGTCAAATATACGTGACCACTGTTGGTCACCAAATGAGAGAAATTGAATTGGTCACATATTTCGTGACCGCTTGGTCACCTATTGGGGGAGACCCGGAATTTCGGCATAACGAATACCGAATTTTCCACCCGACTAGTTCGTTATGCCGAGGATTGATTTTAAGGATTCCGGACTAGATATAGAATGTCAAAATGTAGAGATGGCCCAGTTTAATAGGTAAGAAGAAAAAATTAATACAGTTTTATTATTAAATTCAAAATTTTTTTAATCTTATTTTATTCATTTGAATAAAACCTTAAAAAGATTTAAAATGATTCTTATTCATTACCAAATACTTTCCAGAAAAAGTATCAAGCTTACAGCACTCTAAAAATGTTGAAACAGAATTTTAAATTATTGATCCAGTACCAAGTCTAAATTATTTATTCGAAATAAATTCGAAATTTGTTTCTAAGTTATTGAAAAACAAATCGTCCTTCTATTTTGTCGCACTGCCTCTATTTTTCATTCTGGTCTAAATACTAACGCTAAATTAAAAAGTTTTTTTCAAAAATTTCTTAGTTAAATAAAACCACTACTCAGGGTTACATTGGAACCTTAAATTTAAGCAAAAGATTTTGAAAAAAACAGGCTTGGAAACAAACAGGAAACAATCAATATTGAATACCTTTTATTCGAATATTAAATTTTAAAAATATTTTAATTAAAAATTTAAGCTTCATTTGTTCTTTTTAAATGAATGTGCTCCAATTTTTTCTCAGGTTCAGTTTGCTGACTTTTGTGCTCGATTGGCACACTTCTATACGAACGAGTAAAATCAACATTTAACGGAGCTTCAATCTTAATCGCATTGTTTTCGCGAACACATTTCAATTGATTAAATTCTGTGTTTTCAGGAAGGGTAGTTCTCTAAAGCGATAATTTTAAATTAAAATAGCAGAAAAGAGTTAACAAAATTTACTTTATAAAAATAAAATTTAGAAGTCTTATCAGGTCTTTCGATTTTATCCTCCACTCTAAAAACCAAATCTCTGTCCTTAACACTAACACTAGCATTATTTGGATCAACATTTTCTGGCAAAACAAATTGCATTTTTACCATCTTTAAGCCATTTTTATCAACAATTTGGGGAAAAAGATCCTGATTCGAACTTTGCTCAGTTTCTTTTAATGGAACTTCCACTACAAGCTTACCTCCAGTAGCCATAAAACTAACCATTTTGTCCTTTTCGCAGTTATCAGGAAGACTAAATGTTTTTTTAAACTCACGAACTGAGAAATCCTCACCATATTTTGACTCCTCTCGACCATGAACAACTAACTTATTGTTTTCAGTAATATCGGTTGTAACTGATTTGGGAGAAAAACCAACACAGTCCAATGTTATTCGATATTTCTGTGGAACCTTGGGAAAAAGAGGCATATAGTTCAAAAACTCGGGCCTATTTAGCCATTGCAGATTTCGGCTAATGGTGTTATCTAATTCGTCAAATGGATCAAACAAATCCAAAGTATTTGGACCGTGGACAGGCTCTCTGAACCATTGGTCCATATCGAACATGGATCGAGGGAAAAAGCGATGCTGTAATAAAGCCATTTTTAAAAAGTATTACGAATTTAGTGTCTAGATAAATAAAACTTAGGTTTTTATAGAAAAAGAGATTTTTTTATTTTTAGACCATCAAATGTTTTATTTTTAGTTGAAGAAAAAAATCTCAAAAATTTTTATTTTCATCTCTCTAAATAAATGGCTTATTTTCAAAAATATTAGTTAAAAGATTTAAAAAAAAGAATTTACAGCTCTTTCAGAATAAAAAAAAAACTTAAATAAGATAAAATAATAAAAAAGGATTAAATAATGAAAAAAAATTAAAAAAATTGAAATAGCTAGAGGTTAGACATGTTTAAATATTTGATAGTTCAAGATAAAAAAGAAATTGTTTGGTATTATTTTATTTCAATTCGGGCTATCAATAATAATTGTCCCTGTTTTATCCTAGTGGATAATGGGCAGGCGCTCATCTCCTTTTCAAGTACCTTTTTGAGCAACGGCTTCGATCTGACACAGAGGCTACTGCATCGAGTTGATCAGCTACACCGCAACTATTACCCAGTCGAAACTGGGGCCCCTATTTTTATGATGAAAGAGGTTTTTAAAATTTGCTCAAATTACAGTTTAAGCAAGAGAATGGGCTAACTGACTCCGTTAAACTTTGCTTAAAAAATATTAACGACACACGTACTTTACGCTACTTATTAATTTAAGGAAGTCATTTGGTAGTTCCAGTGGAACAAATATTGGTGATTAGTTTTTTTTTTTTTTATTCACCTTTTTTTATATATTTAAAAAAATATTGTTAAACTTTTTGTTAATACTCTTTCTCCTTCAATGGAGGTTAATTTAACAATAAATAAATAAATAATTAAAGCATAATTTTGTTTGTTTCATTTTAAATTTTTTGAAAGTGAAAATTAAATTATCATAGATGATTTTTTTACAAAAATTTCAAATTACAAAAAGCGGTTGAGTAAAAATTATGTGAACATTAACTTTAATAACAAGTTCCTCAATTTTCTTTAAATTTAGAAAAAAAAGATTCATTTATTTTTTTAAGTGCAGTTTTTTTATGGATATTTAAATTTGAGTCAATTTAATTGCAGCTTTTACTCTAAAAAAAATTTGAAAATACATTTTTCTTAATAAATTGACACACAAATTTTGTGCAAATTAAGTTTTTATAATAAAACAATTATTTAAAGGCAAGTTTAATTGCTAAATAGGCAAAAAAATATTAATTAATATGTTAAAATTTTCTTTTGACCTCAGAAAAGGGGGTAAATTTAATTTTTTTTTTGAAAATGGGGGGGACTTTCGCCACCATATAGCTACGCCACTGTGCATCGGAAGCAAGCATGATGTTGCTCGAAAAACAACAGAAAAAATGACCATTAAATTTATTAATTTTGGACTTTCTTAATTTTAATTAATTTAAAACTCGATTAATTTAAAAATTAATTTTTTTTTCTTAAATCTTTTTTGGTTTTGAAAAAATGTGGCACAAATGCAGCATATTTTTTAAAAATAAGATCATCATTTAACTATTTAAATATTTTATTCAAAAAATAAATTGGAAAATTATTTTAACTAAAATAATCTCCTTAAAAACCATTGACTGAACCATAATGACAAAAATACTTTTTCTCATTTTGCAAACTTCAGTTATCTCTGAATACTCATTTAAAGAAATATTATTTTTTTACATAGCGAACAAGTGTTAGCGATCTTTTAACGAAAAAAATGAATGACGACGAAAAGTACCAGCACGAAGCAAAGATTGCACTGATACTCATAATTGTCTTGTTTTGTCTGTTCATCATATCTGTTATCGTTACATTAGCAGTGTGCTTTTATATGTTTCGAAGAGCCAAAAAAGCATCTACCAAAAAGCAACACCAAACCACAGTAAAATCGTAAACAGTTAAATTAATCGAAATCTTATAAAATTTTTTATTTTAATTTTTTTTTTGCTGGAAATTTTTAATAAAAAAATTCAATTAAATCAATTTTTATTTCAAAACATCAATGCCCATCTTTCTTCATCATTAGCCAAGCTAGTATTAAACTCAACAATCGACTTGCAATTTTTAATTAGATCTCTACTCATTTCGAAGTGATAACTTTTTTTTACTTTGTCATCCAAATCTTCTAATTTTTGAAGAGACTTTTCAAAATCTCTACCAACACTGTCTAGCAGCTTTAAAAATAATCTTTTACAATCTTTAAAATTATTGATGTCATAGAAATTGTAGTCATGGGTCGAAATTTTGGCTTTTTTTGATTGATTTTTAGTCTGATTAAAACAAGAAATTAAATCTAAAAATTTCAGCAAGCACCATGAAGGACCCTCGGACCGATCACATGTCAAGTCAAATAATAAATTTTTTTGAATACAACAGTTCCATATGAATTGCTCAGTAGTGTCATCCACTTCGATCAACTCTTTTAGTGTCTCAAAACTAAATGAAAGCTTGTCATAAATATTACTATTGATTATAAAGCCGTACTCGATCAAAAGAGTTAAGTTGTCATGGGGGCCATAAGTGATGTACACTTGGTCACCTTTTCTGATTGCCAGACAATCCGAGTTTTCGGATGCTTGTGATTTAAGACTAAAAACTTGAGTTTCCTTGTCAAAAAGAGCGTATGCATTAGGCTCATTTGAATGGTTTAGAAAGTCAAGATAGGGAATTAGACAACAAAGGTTGTTGCGCACTTCTTCACTTGTTTCAAGGCATCTTTCGTACTCGGCCAAAGATGAGCATTTCACGGCTCGTTGCATCTCTCCATCTGACTCTTTGATTTTGCCAAAGTATCTATTTGCTTGAGATATTTCGTTTTTGTCGCATATTTCGCTTTCTTTTGCGTGAAAGCAGCGCGAATTTACGCTGCAAAATATCCATCTAAAATTATCTCTGGTAAAGTTGGTGCATAAGTCTTCAATGTCTTTGTTTGTGAAATCTGTCTTGTATTCGTGCAAAAGGTTTGAAATGAAGTTAAATTTTAAATCTAATTTTTGTAAGCGTTTTAGAATTTTTCTTTTAAAGCAGTCCGGCAACGAGTCGATTAGGCTTTTGTCAAAGTATTCCGGAGTGTCATAAGTGTGAGGCAGCGAGTTTATAAATTTTGAGAAGAATGAATTTTTGGCAAATTTTTGCTCTATCATGAAAAGGTAAAGAGCATCCAAGCGATTGAGTTTTAAATTTTGACCATTGGGTGCATGCTTCTTAGCGTACCAATCTAAAAATTTTACCAAAGAATCGCTTTTGAACGCGTTTCTGTAATTGATTTGAAATTTTAGAGGAAATTCCAATATTGTAGAGTTTGGTTCATAATCTTTTTGGGAGATGACACAGCGTCCCTCGCAATTATTCTCCGATTGTACTAGGAATAAATTTTTTTCTGCCCCTAGATCAACATTATTTTCCTCTAACCAGGCACATAGATCTCGAACAATTGCATCAACCCTTAAATAAGCTTATTGAATAATTAATTAACTTTTCTATAATATTTAATTTAGATACTCACATTTTTTACTTTTTAAATTTTAATGTTTTTTATTTTCAAAATAAAAAAGGGGTATTTTTTTTCGTTACTATTGTCATAATTAACTTAAAAATAAATCATTAGAAAAATTTTTTATTCTGAAGATTAGACAATTTTTTTAAACATAAGGTTACGGGTATTAAAAGAGTCCTGACTTTGATTGAAAACGATTTCAATCTCAAATAAAGTAATTAAAAGGTAATTTAATAATTTATTTATTAATGGCTATAAAATTATTATTTTTAAAAAGCATTAGAGAAGGAGCTAAAAATTTTACCTTCTACTAATTTAATTTTTTAGTGGTATTATGAATTTTCATCCAAAAATTCCAAAATTTAATTTCTTTATAAAAATAAGGATTTTGGGTTATTTATTTTTCTCTAAGTAGTAAACGGTGAAGCAAACAATTTTGCATTTAATCATCTAGTTTAAAGAAATAGATAAAAGTAATCTTCAATATATTAATTAATTTTAAATCAAATTGGTTTAAATTTTTGTGTTTGAATTACAAAATGTATCCAATGTTGAAATTACATTGAAAAAGTGCGATGTTTCAAATTATTTTTTCAGTCTCAAATAAAAAAATAATTTTAAGTTAATATTGCAAGCATGAAAAACTTTGTGTTTTGTTTATAATTTTTGACTTTGAGTTTGTGATGTGATGATCCTTAAGATAATATTTGTTTAAAAACTATCGAGGCTCTGTTTTGCATATGTTGTAAATTGTGTTTTCGTTAAAATGCATCAAATGAACGTCAATTATCACTAAAGTCAAAATTTATAAAGAAAAAAATAAAGTTTTTCGGGTCTAGTCGGTTAGGTGAACTATGGTTAACCTGTTACTGGAACAATTGTCGTTCTCAGATTTTATGAACTATTAGTTCACCAAATCTAAAAGTTGTTTTCCTTTTTTGAAATTTTTTCATCAATTTAGAAAAGAGCTAAATGTAATATTCATAAATAAGATAGAAAAAATAATAATTACAAAAAAAATTCAAAGTTGGGCGGAGTAGTTAAAATTTGCCAAACACTCGAAGGGTTAACAATTAATTTTAGTTATCTTAAATTTTTATTATGTTTGTTTAAAGGCAAAGATTTTAGTAGAGAGCGCATTTAGTATATGGGAATGTTGAAAGGGTAATCAAACTGATCAGATCAAATAATATTTCTAAGGCTCTTTCAATTAAAAAAAAAAACAAAAAAAAAATTATTAACTTCATTTGTTTATTTTTAAATCGGCTTAGAACATTAGACATTCTATTAAATAGCTTTATTCAATTAAATAGCTAAATTTGCAGTTTTATTAGAATTTGGTAAAAAAAATAAATATGTTGTAGTCCTTATTATGACTAAATCTACTTTCCAAAAGTATTAAGTTTTGCTGTGTATACCTGAAAACCACACAGTTAATTTCTGAATGGACTTCAAGTATAAAATCATAGTGTAAAAAAAGGTAAATATATTATAAAGGTAAAAAGGTATAATATATATAATAATATAATCATAATGTAAATTCTAAGATAATTTAGTTTGGAGATCACAATTATTATTTCTCTTTATTTGTTTTCTCTTTTCTCTTTTCTTTATAATTTTTAAATGCTAGAAGCGGCCACAGTGATTAATAAAGTTTATAAAATATATATTTTACTTTCATTTAATTTTCCCTTCCCTTAGATCTTTACCCCAATCTGATTTAAAGACAAGTCAAGCCGTACTGTACTTTAAAAAATAGATTAAATAAAATTTAAAAAAATAATTTTCAATATTTTTTTCAAATGTACAAATAAAAATAAAACTCATTCTATTTCACTATCAAGTTTAATTTCAAATATGAAAATGCTTGCAATATGAACTTAAAATTATTTTCTTTTTAGGACTGAAAAAATAATTTGAAACATCGTACTTTTTTAATGAAATTTCAACACAAAAAATTAAACCATTATTTTAGAATTACAAACAAAATTTTTTTAAATTTGCAATCAGAAGCTTTAGTTCGATACAGATAAAAGATCAAAATATTACTTTTGAAAAACAAGCCAGGTAACTTATTATTATTTTACCTTAATAAAGATAATTAGTTAAATTATTATAGATAATAATAAAATACTGTGTCAATTCTTTAGTATTTAGAAAAAAAGAAAAGAATTATGTTTTAGTGTCAAGATTATCGAATATTATTATATTTATTTAAACAAAGACAAACAACATATTGAAGCTTCAAACAAAAATGTATTTAGAATACAAATAATTTTTAAAAAAAAATGGTTTTGGAAGATACAATCATTTTGGAATTGTAATGGCGAAAGGCAAAACTAAATCGTGTAAAAAGATCAAAAGGCAAATTATAGTCGATCTAAAATCCCTCAACGATAGATGGAATATTTCGTAGTAGTAGTAGTAGTTTTGACTGTAGCTGGCTAGCCAGCGAGTGTGTTGATAAGGCACACTATGACAGCTGATGTGTTCGATTGCTGCTCATCTAGAAATAAATTCCTGCTTTAAAGCTGTTAACATTCGGGGCTTAAACTAACTGATTTGGCAGTGAGTTCCATTTGTTAGCGGTTCTGTTGAAAAAAAAGTTATCTCTATGTTGGAGCCTCGAAATTTCTTTGTGATATTTGAAGCAGTGACCTCTTCCTTTGATTTTGGTGACATTAAAATTGTTGCTTTTATCAACCATTACTATTCCATGCATGAACTTGTATAATTGAATTAGATCACCTCTTTTTCTTCTTTCCACCAGATTTGGAATGTTCAAAGCCTTCAATCTGTTTTCATACGATTTGTTTCTAATTGAAAAAACAAATTTCGTAGCTCTGCGTTGAATCCTCTCAAGATTCTCACAATCCGACTTAAGAAATGGAGACCATACAGGCACAGCAAATTCCAAAAGAGGACGAACAAAAGTTAAATACAATGATCTAAATAACTTACAATCAAAACGAGCGAATGATTTCCTGATGCGACCCAACATTTGATTTGCTTTGTTTGTAGCCTCTATCACTTGATTTTTCCATTTGAGATTTGTATTGAAGATACCTCCAAGATCTCTTTCGGTTTCAGACGTTGATAACTGTTTACCATTAATAAAATAAGTGAATTCTTTGTTTTTATGACCGTAATGCATAACCACACATTTTGATGTGTTGAAGAGAAGAAGCCAATCTTGAGTCTACTTGAAAATTAAATCTAAATCTGATTGTAGTTTCACTTCGCTTATTTCTGAAACAGTTTGCGAGAATATTTTAGTATCATCTGCAAACATTTTGACAACATTCTCTATTTATTTTGGTAGATCATTGATATACAAAACGAACAAAAGTGGACCAATCACTGATCCTTGTGGTACACCGCTAAAAATCTCAACCCAATCCGACAAAATTTCACCTTGAACAACTCGTTGTCTTCTTTTTTTCAAGAAAGCTTCAATCCATTTTATTTGTTTTTTTTTCCAATTTCTTTTTCTGTTAGTTAAAAAAAGTATTTAGAAAATTCTAGTTTAATTTTTCTGTAGTTTTCATTTTGATGTATTCTAGGCAATCGGTGTTTAGTCACTAATACAACTGTTAACTTGCTTCGACAATTTTTTCATTTTAATTAGTGAAATTAAGAGATCAAAATCCATCTCATCAAATCTTAAATACTCAGCTAACTTTTGAAAGCTGGATTTGTTGCTTAAATTTTTAGTCTCAATATCATTGCGCTCAAAAGATGTTCATATCTTGTAAGACCAGTAGAAAAAGTAACAAAACAAAAACTTGTACAAGCGGTAACAAGGGACATAAGGGGAAAAGTAAAAAAAATAAATTGGATTAGTCAAGAAAACCTTGCCATCAATTTTAAAACAAATCTCGAAAAAGATAATTTCACTTCTTTGAATGGGATGTTCAAAGATGCGTCAAACATATACAGTCAATATTGTAATGAATTCAATGCCTTTAAAGCGACAGTAACTAGCGAAAATGGGTGAAAAGTATACAAAAAAAGGAATAGATGCGAATTTTCACTTTCCAATTTGTTAGTTAAATTTATTTTGGTAATTCTAGCTCTGTTAATTTTATGTTAAAATTTTTGTCTCAAAGATATTAAAGATATATAAAAAATACTGTTTTTGGTTAATTTATTTATTTATTTATTTATTGAATTGAATTAACCTCCTTTAAGGAGAAGTAAAAGAAAATAAAGATAAAATTTTTTTTTTTGTGTTTTTGTGTTTTTTTAAAAAATGAAAAATTATTATCTAAAAATAAAATTACAAAAATAAAAAAGGAACATTAGTTCGAAAATAGAAAAAGGGATGAAAGTTAGAAAGCAAGATAATTCGGACCAAAATTCATGAATTTCTTTTATTTTGAATTAGCTCATTTAGGAGAGTTCTGTAATGTTTTAATTTTAAATTGCAAAGACATAACCAAATTGAATCAGATATGCCATCATTAGAAATCAGATTAATCTTAAGATTTTCTTTAAGTTGGTTTATATTTTGGTTAATGCAAAAATAAAATGTAAAATTGTATTCTCGTATACATGACATGTTTAATCTTATACATGTATACTAGTATACATATTTTGTATACGATCATGCATGTTTTAAAAATACATTGGTGGAGCCAGAAAGTTGAAGATGGTGTGGCGAACTTCAGGACCAAAGAAGAGGGGATAGAATTGGTGCGTTGAAGGAGGCTTTATAAAAAAGACTGAATTTTAAAATTAGGCTTTTAAAAATATGTTATTTTTTTTTCAAAATTCAAAACATAGTAGAGCAAAAAATTAAAATTAATTGAAAAAATTTAACTAATTAAACAAGATCAAATAAATTATTAAAAAAATCAAGTCTTCTATTTTTTTGCCTAGCAAAAATATCAACAATTTTGTAAACGTCAATTTCTTGAAATTCAGATGACTCAATATTCATGAGGTTTATTTTATTTAATCTTTCTTGGCCAGTCCTGCTTCGGAGACAATATTTTATTCTTTTTAAAGCAGAAAAAGTTCTCTCTGCCTTCGCATTTGAAGTTAACTTTATTTAAAAGCAGTTAAGTTAATGAAATACATTTTTTATCCGTCGAAAATATTAAGAAAAAAAATAATTTTTTAGACAAGAAAAAGGAGCATTTAAAAAAAAAAATATTGTTTTATTGATCAAAAAAATTCGGCCGCTAGTTTCTCATAAAATAAAAAGCTTTAATCAATAAATAATTAATTAATAATTTTATTAAGTACATATGTACATGTTTATTTGGATTTTTAAAGAATCAAATAAATGAAGATTTTTGTTTTTATTTTGTGTTTTATTTTTTTCTACAGTTGACTGAAAAAAAGAGAGATAAAAACAATTTTTCTTTTTTAATTTAAATTTTTAACAATTTTATCCTACGGTCACACTAAATCAATGCAAAATCAATTATCAAAAAAATTTAAAAAAATAATTTAGTAGAATAGGATAAATTTAATTTGTGAATCGGAGCCAAAAATTAAAAAAAAGTATTAAAAGTAAATTTTGTCGACTAATTAATAATATAATAAATAAATATTTGACAATTGGCTTTAGAAAAAAAATCAAAACTTACTCAACACAAAACTCTGTTCAATTTTTTGATTAACTTTAAAAATAAATTTTACCCGATTCTTTAAATATTGATTTTTCAGATAGATAAAGACACTTTAAATATTTGTCAAAAATAAAAAAAAGCATAATAAATTTTTAATAATGAAGATTTTTTTTCTCATGATTAAAAATTTTATCGTGAATTAATTAAATAAATTTTATTTAAATTTTTAATTGACTACTTAAACATGTTGGTGAATAAAAAAAAAAGTTAACTAGAAAGGCTATGATTCAACTTTGACAAAAACTTTTGGCTTGGAGAAAATTTTGATCGCCTCATCGATCTGAATTAGTCTCTTTTCCATTTCACTTTTGGTTGACTGAATCCTAAAAGTGTCATTTCTAATGGGCAAGCTGTTCAATTCGGACAATAATTTTTTATGCGCTAGATTACATTAAATTTTTTAATTTAAATTAAAAAAATAAAGAAGCCTACTTTCTTGGAGTAAATTAAGAAGGCCAATTCTTTCATCATCGGACAGTTTTCTGTGTCCCGGTGGTTGTTCGGGATCAGGCATGTTTTTAACATACTCATCAGCGGATTTTTTTTTTAACAAACAAATCTTTATTTTTTCAAATTGAATTTTTATCGGTTTATTTATTAAATGATATAAAATATTTTAAGATTCGAATACTGTAATTTTTAAAATATTTGATTCAAGTATCTATCTATAGGCAATTGAGACCTAGAACTGTGGCTGCGCCACAATACCTCAAAAGATTGTGTGGCAATCGCCACACTTCGCCATAAAGTAGCTCCACCATTGTTCATCTATACCATTTCTTCAATATTACGCTAAACCTAGTAAAGCGCTTAAAATCATGAAAAATTTCCATTGATGAATACCATTTTGTAGTTCAGCTATCTAATTATTATATTTTTCAGACCGAAATTAGAATTGTTGAAATCTTTGGTTATTCCCTAAAAAAATTTCAAAAATGAATAATGAAAGTAAAATCGGTTTTAAAACTATTTCATAATATTTTTTTGATATGTAAAAGTTTGAATTAAAAAAAAATGATAAATTACTTAGCTTTTTCTTTTTAATATGCTATTTAGTGAAAAATTTTGTACTAAAAATGTGAAAAGTCTTGTTTTGAAAAATTTTTTAATTATTTTAAATTAGCAAAATTGAACTTTATAATAAGAAAAAAAAAGCAAAGTAATTTAATTCAAAAGCTTGTCAATATCATTCTAAAGTTCTTTAAAAAACCCATTTCAAAAAAAAAAGTTGCCATACAGTCCAGACCGTCCTACTTCTCATTTTCATTTTTTCATCTTAATGGCTTACTACCTTAGATGACAGTATTTTCAAGTTAAAGCTGAATGTCGTGTGTTTTTTAGCTCTATAAGACATGAATGATTCAAGACAGGAATCGAATTTCTTGATGATAGTTAATGAAAGATTATCAATCATAATTAATCTAACTTATTAAAAATTAACTTATTCACATTTTTAGTAGTTAAATTTTGAAATTAAAATCATCAAATTACATTTTTCATTCAATAAAAAATTTTTTTTTGTTAAAAATTATTGTTCATAAATTTTACTTAATTTTGTTTAGTTTTATTTAAAAATTTTGCAAAAAAATTCAAACAACGCTAATCTCTATATGATGTTTACAAAAACGAGTGCATAAGTTTTTTAATCTTTATATCTGCATTACACACCCTTTGCAGTTTGTCAAAACAAATTCGCTTAATCAGGCTATAAGAGTTGTTCAGCTTCTTTCATAATGTTAATTTAATTTCATTATTATTTTAGTTGCAAAAATTTAAATAAAATTTAAAAAAAATATCTTTTATTTTTCAATTAAATATGAATCGTATTCTATCAAATAAAATAGTAAAATTCCAATTAAACTAATTGATTGAGAATAAAAAAATTTATTCAATAGATCTCAAGTGTGTCGAACAAATCGATCAGAAAATTTTCTAACTCAACTGTTTCCCACTCAAACAAAGTAACCTTAGATAAACCCTCTGAAACAATTTGACAATATTATCCAAGGCTGTGTACATAGTCAATGCTGTCAGAACACCAGTTGGATCGTTTAGAGGAGCACTGGCTCCCTTGACAGCGTCGCAACTCGGAGCCCACGCTATCAAGCACTGCCTTGAACGATCTTGTAAGAAATGAAAAAAATCTTAAGAAAAAAAATGAATTTTCTATTTTAGCCTTTCCGCGGAACGAGGTGAATGAAGTTTATATGGGAAATGTGCTGAGTGCAGGTCAAGGCCAAGCTCCAGCAACCCAAGCATCGATCTACGCTGGCTTGCCAAAGACAACTCCAGCCACAACAATCAACAAAGTTTGTGCTTCTGGTATGAAATCAATAATGATAGGTGCTCAATCAATAATGTGCGGACAACAAGACTCAATTGTCGCTGGTGGAATGGAGTCCATGTCGAATGTACCATTTTATCTCAACCGTGCCGAGCCATCATACGGCGGAGCTGCTCTCATAGATGGGATAGTGTTTGATGGTTTAACAGATGTCTATAACAAAATACATATGGGAAGTTGTGGTGAAAATACGGCCAAGAAATGTCAAGTGTCTCGTGCTGAACAAGATGAGTATGCCATTGATAGCTACAAGCGCAGTGCCCAGGCTTGGCAAAATGGCGTCTTTAGCAACGAAGTGGTACCAATTATTGTGAAACAAAAAAATAAAGGTAAAAAATAAAATTTTCTAAATTAAATTAAAATTTTTTTTTATTAATTGAAGAAATTTTGATCAGTGAGGACGAAGAATTCAAAAAAGTCAATTTCGATAAAATACCATCGTTGAGAACAGTTTTTCAAAAAGAAAATGGAACTATTACTGCCGCCAATGCAAGCAAACTGAACGATGGTGCAAGTGCTGTTTTGTTGGTCAATGAAGAGACAATCAAAAGGCTAAACTTGAAGCCATTGGCAAGAATTGTCGGCTTCGCAGATGCTTCAACTGATCCGATTGATTTTCCTATTGCCCCAGTTTTTGCAACTGAAAAAGTAATTTAAAATACCACGGTGAATTTTGGGGCATTGTGAAATTTCATACCAAGCTTCCAATATCAAGAAGGTTTTTTTCCATAAGTCCTAAATAGAAAAATTCTATAGCATTTTTAGTTTCTTTTGGGCTGAAAATTGGTTTTACTAATGGAAAAAAAACTTTTTTGTTTTTCAAATTTTTTTTATTGTACCGAAATTCAGAATGCCTAACATTTGTTTCCAAAATTTAGTAGGAAATTTTTTTTCAAAGCTTTTCAAACTGACTGGCCTAACTGCTAAAGATATTTCTCAATTTGAAATAAACGAAGCGTTTAGTGTAGTTGTTTTAGCTAATATAAAAATGTTGAATTTGGACGCTAGCAAAGTAAACCCAAATGGTGGTGCTGTGTCTTTAGGTCATCCGATTGGAAATAGCGGTGCCAGGATAGTAACTCATTTGGTACATAGTTTGAAAACCGGACAAAAAGGATTAGCGTCAATTTGCAATGGAGGTGGTGGTGCATCGGCTATCGTTGTAGAAAAATTATAAATCATTTTTAGCTTTTCTTCTTCTTATTTTGATTAATAAAGTTTTGATCTATCTCTATAAATTTATTAACAATTAAATTTTTATTTTTGATTTCATTATTTTTTTTAATTCCTGAAAAATTGCAGCAAAAAAATTTGAAAATATAAAATTATGAAATGGAAATGTAAAATAGTAGTAGTAGTAGCAGTTTTGGCTGTAGCTGGCTAGCCAGCGACTGCGCTGATAAGGCACACTATGACAGCTGATGTGTTTGATTGCTGCTCATCTAGAAATAAATTCCTGCTTTAAAGCTGTTAACATTCGGGGCTTAAACTAACTGATTTGGCAGTGAGTTCCATTTGTTAGCGGTTCTGTTGAAAAAAAAGTTATCTCTATGTTGGACCTTCGAAATTTCTTTGTGATATTTGAAGCACTGACCTCTTCCTTGGATTTTGGTGACATTAAAATTGTTGCTTTTATCAACCAATTCTATTCCATGCATCAACTTGAATAATTGAATTAGATCACCTCTTTTTCTTCTTTCCACCAGATTTGGAATGTTTAAAGCCTTCAATCTGCTTTCATACGGTTTATTTCTAATTGAAGAAACAAATTTCGTAGCTCTGCGTTGAATCCTCTCAAGATTCTCACAATCCGACTTAAGAAATGGAGACCATACAGGCACAGCAAATTCCAAAAGAGGACGAACAAAAGTTAAATACAATGATCTAAATAACTTACAATCAAAACGAATGAATGATTTCCTGATGCGACCCAACATTTGATTTGCTTTGTTTGTAGCCTCTATCACTTGATTTTTCCATTTGAGATTTGTATTGAAGATACCTCCAAGATCTCTTTCGGTTTCAGACGTTGATAACTGTTTACCATTAATAAAATAAGTGAATTCTTTGTTTTTATGACCGTAATGCATAACCACACATTTTGATGTGTTGAAGAGAAGAAGCCAATCTTGAGTCCACTTGAAAATTAAATCTAAATCTGATTGTAG
The DNA here is from genome assembly GCA_019054805.1 of Brachionus manjavacas. Classification (NCBI taxonomy): domain Eukaryota; kingdom Metazoa; phylum Rotifera; class Eurotatoria; order Ploima; family Brachionidae; genus Brachionus; species Brachionus manjavacas. The sequence goes on from JAHQIY010000009.1 coordinate 373,635, forward strand.
TTTCACTTCGCTTATTTCTGAAACAGTTTGCGAGAATATTTTAGTATCATCTGCAAACATTTTGACAACATTCTCTATTTATTTTGGTAGATCATTGATATACAAAACGAACAAAAGTGGACCAATCACTGATCCTTGTGGTACACCGCTAAAAATCTCAACCCAATCCGACAAAATTTCACTTTGAGCAACTCGTTGTCTTCTATTTTTCAAGAAAGCTTCAATCCATTTTAGTGTCAGACCATCAAAGCCATACGCTTTCAATTCAGCTATTAGTCGTCTGTGCGGAACAGTATCAAATGCTTTCGCAAAATCTAGCAGAATTACATCAACAGGAAAACTTTTGTCTAGACTCATTGAGATGAAATCTAGAGTTTCCATAAGATTAGATGTACATGACTTTTTCTTGACAAATCCATGCTGTTCTTTAGAATAAATATTTTTCTTATAAAGAAAGTCTACCATTTTTGTTCTTATAATGCTTTCCATAATTTTGCACGGAATTGAAGTTAAAGACATGGGATAATTAAAATTTTAAGGAAATCATTGACATTTTGCCTTAAAATTTTATAGAAAAATTAACTCCATTTTAAAAATACATATAAATTCTAATACATTGATGGTCATTAAAAAAAACAAAAAAAATCTTAAAAAACTCTGTCTTTCAATTAAATTTTTAAAAAATTTAACAAAATTTTTTGGCGGCAGTTTTTAGATTTGATTATTTGACAAGTTAAATTTAATGGGGCTAGTCGATAGTGCCATCAGGTGATAACATTATATGTTATCATTTGGTACCATACCGGTACTATTAACATTCTAATAGCTAAATTGTTATTATTTTTTTATGTTATAAAAGATGTTAAAAAATTAATCTATGATAGCATAAATAAATTTTTGGCAAAATTTCTGATTTTTACGTAAACTTTTTTTTACTCTTTTTCTTTTTTTAAAAAATTTCTCAGAATTTTAAAAATATTTTAGAGGAATCTTTTTTAAATTGAATTTGTTAATTATGATTCAACAAAATAAAAAAATATTAAACTGAAAAGATTTTATTTTATTATTAGATTGTAACTTAATGATTATTTTGTAAGATGGATTGTAATTTGTTTAAACTCATTTTACACATGTCTCGCACACATAAAAAAATAATTAAATTAATATTATTATAATTTAGACTATGTTTCGTTTAAAAAGATTCAAATCAACTTTTTTGAAAAAGCCTTTTTTTTCTATATTATTTGATAACAAAATTTTCAAGATGACAACATAATTCAGTAAAATATAACATCTTTTTTAGTTATATTTTTATTATACTCTTTTTGAAAACAAAAGACGCTGATAACAATTCAGTTATAAGGATGTTAACATAACCGGTATGGTAGCATATGATAAAATAATATCTTATCACCTGATAACAATATCGACTAGACTCCATTTAATTAGAACATGTTTTATGAATAAAATGATGATCAATTTTATTAATTTTGTTTTTGAATTTTAACCGTAGATTTTTAATTAACTATTTTGCACCAAATCATAATCTTTGGTTGAATAACCTCTCATTGACTCTATCTATGTTAATATTTTATCATTTTAGAGTGGCTTCCTTTTAAATCATATAATAAAAAATATTTTTCATTTATAAACTTTTCCCGATTATTTGGTAATCTCTGTCATAAAAAAAATCAATTACACAGCTAGATATAAAAATGGTAATTGTAAATCAGGAAATAATTTCAAAATGAAACAGCAGCGCCGTATCTGGTAAATAACCAGAAAAATTATCCGGTTTTTAAAAAAAGAAAAAACATCTTGTTCTTAAAAATTAAAAATCAAAATTATCTTATTTTCTTGGCTAGATTTTTTCATGAAACAAAAACAAGCAGGAGTATTTATAGATTATTAATAATTTCTAATTTTTTATTTCTGGAAACAAAACGGGATAATTTTACTGTAAATCGCCGTCTCCACTCCAAATGTCTAAGACAGCCACACACCAACCTATTTCCTATAACTACTGTAAAGCAGCTACCATAGACGACTTTCTCAGAAAGTCGTCTTCACAAGACTGCTTGCTGTAGCTTATTTCTATTATTATTACTATTAAATGTTCACCAGGCTAAATTTTTTTTGATAAAAATATTTTCAATCATTTTTGAGATTGTTTTTAATTGATGGTGGACAAAGTTATCATTAATAGGCAAATTTAAAATCAAAAGAAAAGAGATCGGAAAAATTTCAAGTTTAAAATTTTATCAATCTCATTAAAAAAATTAAAAATATTTATTTTAAAAAATGGTCAATGAATTTTTTAAAAATTTCCTGATCATTTATATCTTTTATCCATTCTTTTTTTAATTCTTTCTCAATTTCCCGTCTTTCCGATTCAAATTTTGAATAAGCGGATTGATAAAATCTGACACATTCCTCAATGCAATTGTTCAAATCGGAAAACTTGAAGTCAATAAGGTTTTTAATTTTGGCTGTATTCACAGGTGCTTTGGTTACACTGGGAAAAGGTTCATAAATATAGTTGGCACAATTCTCTACAGACAAACACTTTATCCTCTTTTCCATTCCGGGCTTAATAAACGATGCAATCAAAACCAGCAAATCATTTATTGACATTGCTTGATCGAAGCCTAAGTTGAAAATTTCATTTTGTTTACCAGTTTTTAATAAAAGATCAATAACTCTGGCAACATCACGCACAAAAACATAACTAGTTTTTCTATTATGATAAAATTTTGAAATTTTGATTTCGTGAATGCCATCCGGATTTTTATATTCCAAAAATTCTAGATACATTTGATAAAACCAGAATCTGTTAGTTGAATCTCTTGGACCGATTACATCGGGTAAACGAAGAATCAAATAGGGCACTTGGTGATTTAAAAGCTCTTCTTCACATCTAATTTAAAATATAAAATTAAAATAGAATTTTTTAATTTTCTTTAATTACTTCAATTTATGGTGTCCATATGAGTCTAATTCTTTTAGCTTTTTTCTTTCTGATTCCGACTCTGGTCGAATCGAGTCAGTTTCATCAAGAGAAAGACTTGGTCGATCCATTTTAATCTGACATACCTCGTATACAGAGTCACTGGATATTAGAATATAAATTTTAAACTTATCTTTTGGAATATCTTCAAAAAAGTTTTTGATAACTCGGCCCTTATAGGCACTAAAGTCAATCACAGCATCAAATTGAAAATTCTCTAGGCTTAAATAATGCCATAATGCAGCTTTTAAAGAGCCTTTTTTTCTGTCTAATTTTATATTTTCTTTGATCCGGGACTTAATGCGAGACTTGGTGTCCCAATCGTTCCAATTGTTTCTATTAACTAGCACTAAATTGTAATTTTGATTATTATCCAACAAGTATTCAACACATTCGGCGCCGATAAATCCATTCCCGCCGAGAATTAAAATGTTTTTAGACATTATTTGGAAAGTTTTAGATTTTAAATTTAAGAAAAATTTTATTTTTTTATTTATATCTTTTCAAATTAACATAAATACAGAGTTTGTTACAAACAAATTTAAAATAAAATAAATTTTCAGATAAATTTTTATTTTAAGTCTTATCTTGCTTGATTTCCATAAAAAATATAAACAATGTTTTTGGTACATTATTTTTTAATTGGATTTATCTTAGGTAAAATCTAAAATCATCAAAAATTTCAATGTTCAAGAATTAAAAGCATGGTATATATTTTGGGGTTAATGGCCTAGAACTTGTTCTGAAAATGAAGCAAGGTGAATATTTAGTCAAATAAATAATATTCAACTTCTGAATTGGAGTTAAACCAAAATTTATTTCATTATTCAAAAAATTAATTTTCTTTATTACTTAATATTATTATTTAATTACTTAATTTTTTCATATTTTAAGGGCAGTCAAAGTTTGAGCCTATTATCCAGTCAACTTAATAACTGAAAAAAAAAAGAAAAATTTTCGAAATTAATTTTCGAAAAAAAAACATCAAAGATGGCCAAAAATTTCGGAAATTTTTCACAATTATTTTTCGAAAATTTTTCACTGTTATTTTTCGAAAATTTTTCACAATTGTTTTTCGAAAATTTTTCATAATTATTAAAAAAATTCGAAAAATTTTCGTAATTTTGTGACTTTTCGAAATTTTTTCACAGGATACAGGATTCTCTTATATAGTAATTTAGAAACTATCAATTTTTTGTCTTCTTTCTTTTCTTCTGTCTTTTCTGTCTGTCTTTCTTTTTTAAAAAAGAAAAAATTTATTTTTAATGATGTAATTTAAAATATGTTTGTTTGTTTTTATTATTGTTTAATTTTTTTACTGGGCAGAAGGAGCTTCACTTCGAATGTGCAGTTTGCGCTCTTTTCGAATGTTAGCTCGAAGTCTTTTTAAATTAATTTTTAAATAAAAATAACTATTAAAAAAATTAAAAAAAAAAAAAAAAAAATTCTTTTCTTTGAAAAACGATTCAAATATTTTTCAATCTCGCTTTTTAAAAGATTTTCTTTAGTTGATCTATCTAGCTTCTTTTCACAATAAAAATGTCATTTTCATAGAACCAATTGTCAGCTTCCCCTATTTTAGTAATAACATTTTTAAGTATTCTGGCATCATTATTGTTTCCATTGATGCGTCCCAAATTGTTATAACATCATTTTCGTTTGTTTTTAATAAAACTTTAGCCATTGTAGTGTTATGACTTTTGAAAACTCTTTTACGAGCTTTCAGCATTTTTTCTGCTGCTGCTTTTATACAAATTTAAAAAATTATCTTTCGATATTCCTGTAAGAATTCTACATTGTTCATCACAAAATCTTACACTAAAATGTAACTCACTGACAACTGATGGTCCAGCAAATGGTATACGAGGACACAAACTAAGGCTTTGTAAACAACTTATGAAGATACAGCAAACGTGAAAATTTCTTGACTAATAGAGTTGTCAAGAATTTGAACGAGTTACCCCCTGAAATTTTCAGTGTGCAGTCCTTAAATGCCAATTGGACAGACACCTGGAGAGGAAAAGAAATAAAGAAAAACTAAACTAATTTATTTACCTTTGAATCCTGAATTATCTTCCCTGGAATTTGATTGAATTATTGTAAAATTCAGTCGACGAAAAAATAGAAAGGAACAAGCAAAGAAATTAAAAACAAATATAAAATCGCAAATTGAAAAACGAATTATACAAATGAATTATAAATAATCGAGTTTTATGAATGAACTTGACTGGATTGCATTTTTAATGAAAACTAAATTTTTTTTTTCCTTTTTTTGCAGAAAGATAGCGAAACTACATCTAGTCTCGCTCCGCAGGTCTCCTGCTTTAGCTTATTATTATTATTAGTTTTAAAGATTTTAACTATTAATGTCACTAGATTTTTTTTAAATTTTAAAATACTTTCTGAGCAAAACTTGTATCAATTTTTCTTTAATGAATTGAAAATTTTTGTGAAATAGTGAAGTTTTTATTTTTGATGATTGTAAATCTTAGCCGGGAGAATTCAATATTGTGAATTCTGAAACAGAACCAAAATAGCAATAATAAGTTGAAACAATTTTTTTTAATCTAAACCAAACTCGTTCTGGAAAATATATCAGCTAATACAAATTTTTTTTTTGCTTAAAAATTAAGAAAATTAAAAAGTCTAGTATTTCCTTGATTTAATAAATTAAAAGGCCACCTGGAACACCTTTACTTGTAAATGACACATGTAATCTAATTTTATCAAGATTATATTCATAATTCGAATAAAACCGCAGAACGAGTAAATTAACATCAAAAAATGTAAGATTACATTAAATCACATCAAATGTAAAATGAAATGAAATGCAAGAATACATAAAATGATGTAAAATTACGTAGAATTTAAAGAAGAAATAGAATTTCTGGTAAAGAAAAGTCCAAAAAACGTGACATAATGGCCTGTGAAAAGCTTTAGCTCTAAGGTAAGAAAAATGCAAAAGGACAAAAAAGGTAATGATGTTAATATTAACACCAGAAAACTTACTTCAAAAAAAACTAGATAGTTAAATTAGATTTCCTTTAAATTCTCCAAAAAAACTGACTTGTTTTTGGAAACGTTCTTTTTTCTTTTTCAGACCATTTTTGTGATTATGACGTAACAAAAACAAAATTTCAAAATATTATTTGAAAGTTTAAAAGAAAAATAGAGTAAGATATATCATTTAGAAGAGCATTAAATTTTGTTTTGATCATATTATGTAGTCACCTTTATTATAAGTATTTATTAATTTACTGAACCTCAAAGGTAATTTAATTAGACTAAAAGATTTAATTAAGTAAAAATTCAAATAAGGTTTTAAAATATCAAAAATTCAAAATTGATCTCTAAGATTATTATGAAATACAATGCATTTAATCCAATTAGTTTTAATGTATTGCAATTCATTTTTATTCCTTTACTGTTTAGCATTTTATCAATGAAATACCTAAAAGATATAAAAAATATTGAATGTCCTCTTCTTTTCCTGTCAACATTGTCACATTCTACATTTTTAAGAAAAAAGCAAATCTCGAGAATAAGATAGACAAATATTTTAGCGGAAGGACTGAGTCATTCTGTTCCATTGGTTGTCAAACTTGTGATAAAGTGGACTTAGAATCAAGATACTTTTTAATAGCTAACTTACTATTTCTTCTTTCATTCCTGAACTAATAATTTTTATAATTTAATAGCAGGATAACTTGGGACCGTTTTCGCTCTCTGCAAAAATTACCATCTTTAAAAATAACATTAAAGGAAATTTAAAAAATTATTTTTTCTATATAAAATAAAAGGTAAAATTTTCAAAAAATTTCTTTATTAAATAAAAAAAATTAATTTAATTAAATAAAATATTGAATCAAATCATCAAGTGAAATTGATAGTTTTCATAGTTAAATGAAAAAAAAATTTGTGTCAATTCGGAATTTTTCGCGAAAACTCAAAAAATAAAAAACTTACTTTTCTAGAAAAATATGTTATTTCGAAAGAAGGTTGCATATCATTCAATGTTATTTATTTGAATACTTAATTGAAAAAACAAAAAAAATGAAAAAATCCTATCTAATTTTAAGAACAAATATCAGATTTTATTAAATTATTGTATTGTAATCCAAGGCACATATTTTTCAACAATATTTGGAACGGTTTTGCGAATAATGTCATCAACTCACCCACATTAAATTCACACAAGAACAACTTCGACAAGTATCTCACCAACGCTACAGGCCGTCATCTACTGATAATACATCAGTAATTAAATTTTTTTTTTCTTTAAAATTATTTGTTTTATTAATTAAATATCTGAGTATAGAACTAGGAGCGGTTCTTTAAGCTTAGAAAATAGCTAATATTTAAATTATAACTAATGAAGCTTTTACTGTTCAAGATCCTTCTGATTTTTGTCTTTTCGGTATGGCCAGTGGCCTTGGTAAGTTACTTGAGCGTATCAAATGTGCTTAAAGTATTTGAGATTCTTGATGCCAATGTTGCATTATTTTCCTGAACCGAGGCACTTTCAATTGAACTTGAACTAACTTGAATTCATACTTCTAGAATTTATTTTAAAAATTGATTTTTGTAATTTTTTTTAAATTATGAAACCATTATTTATCTATTATTTGGTTTGGCTTAGTAACATATCCTTATGAGCATTTAAGTAGAAGAGAAATATTTTTCAAAAAGACTAATTTAGATTTACTTTTTAAAATTTTATTAGACAATTTTGTTTCTATTTTTTCAATTCTTTTTCCATTTGGTCAAAACATGTCTTTATAGTATTGATGGTTCTTTTGTTCAGTAAGTTTTAAAAAAATTTAAAGCACTCATTTTATCAATGATTACTGAAAATCTTTAGAATAATGATTGTTTTTTGTTCTGAATAAATCTAAGATGAGTAATTGTTTTTTTAATTAATAATTTGATTTATATAAACAGCGACTTTTTATTATTTTTAGAAAAATTAAATAAATCTTAAATTATATCAAACTTTGTTCTAAATATTTTTTTTATAATAAAGACACTTATAATCAAATATTTGATGATGGATTCGAAAAAACTGTTTGTTTTTTTTTTGCTTTTTTCTACATAAATTTTTTATGTTATTTATATTTTTTACTTGCCGACAATTAGAAGAACTTTTTATTTTTCAAAAAATGACGAAAGTAAAAAAAATAATTGTGAATGCTTAAAAGAAGATAAAGTAATGATAAAAAGTGATCACAAATATTTTTTTGTTAGAAAAGGTACAAAAAATTTAAAAATTCTTAAAAACGTAACGATTACGTGCGACATTCATAAATCGCTTTCACGAGGTGAAAATCAATCCATAATAGCCTATAGTTTATATGGAACAAATCAGAGATACTTTAGACATTTAGACTTTAGACCCCCCTGCTCACATTATTCATATAGAGAATTTCACGAGGCTTTCAAAATTTTTTTGTTTCTGTCCTGGAAGTTCATCTTTAATAGAATATGTTACGTAAATGACAAAAATAGTTTTCCTGTTTTCAAAAGGAAAAAAACATATTTAAATTTAAAAAAGTACAGATAATTCTCAACTAAATGACATGTAAATAATTTTAAAAATATTTTTGCTTTTTAAATAAAGTGGAGGTCAGAAAATTTTCAAAATTAGGGGGTAGTGTTTTAGCAGGCCCCCTTTTTGGGTTTTTGAATTTTTACCATTTTTCACCTAAATTTACGCAAATAAAATTATGCTGTAGCTTAAAATGAAGCTCCTTTAAAATAAATACCACTTATAGTAATCTTAGCTGATGTTTAGATTTTTCATAGATAATAGAGTTAGGTTTCTTCTATTACATAAGTCTTAGATTGGTAAAACCACTAAAATCGCAAAAAGATTGGTAAAATCATTTTAGAAAATTATATTTTTTCATCTAATCTAATTTCTTTTTTATTTTTAGATGTAATTTATCATGTTAAATAAAAATCAAACGGAATAGAAATAGGGAACACTTTTTCTTATTTTTCCAATCTTTTTTTTTGATACACAATTCTTACACAGGGTAACATCAATTAATTTATTAACAATACAGAACTGATCTATTAATTTGTTCCAAAATTTTAATTTATTTTATCTAATTGAAATTTCAAACTTGACATGGTAAAAAATAATTTCAAAAATCTGTAACTAATTATTAATCAATCAACGCATTTATTAAATAAAATATATTTTCTGAGAAAATTTTAGAATATTTTTCCCGGATTAAGAATATTGTTAGGGTCAAGAGCTCTTTTTATAATTCGCATTGTTTCTATCGGTGATTTTCCGAACTGTTCTTCCATATACTTCATTTTACCTAGGCCAATACCGTGCTCTCCAGTGCAAGTTCCCTCCACTTTGATCGCATGTCGAACAAGTTTTTCAGAATACGTGTGGTATCTATTCATCTCTTCCTTATCAGCGGTGTCTAGTGATACAAAAGTGTGAAAATTACCATCACCAACATGGCCTACGATTACTGTCTTTAAATTTAGCTCTTCGATGTCTTTTTTGGTTTGAACTAGAATCTCGGGCAGTTTAGAAATTGGCACACAAACATCGGTGGATATGGCCTTTGGAAATTTATTAGAGTAAAATTCTTAACTTGAGTTAATACCTTTCTATTGGGATGTATTGACTTGAAGGCAAACCAACTGTTGTGTCTGGCATGCCACAATTTTATTCTCTCTTCTGGATCAGTCGCCCAGTTAAATTCTTTGCATTGGTTTTCTTTACAAATTTCCACTAAGAAAAAGCAAAGATCAAAAAAAGTCAAGCAAAAATAATAAAGAAACCTAAGACAAGTACTTGCAGTTTCGGCCTGCTGGTCAACAGTGCCTTTAGATCCGTGAAACTCTAAGAATAATGTCGGAGTTTCGTCCAGACTCATTTTGTTATAAATATTATTTGCCTGAATGCTTTTTTCATCAAGAAATTCTAGAAAAAAATGAAAAAAAAATTGATTTTTAAATTAATAAATTAATAAAAAATTGAAAAAATAATTGCTCACCTATTCTAGCAATGGCAAGTCCACTCTGCATTATTTCAACAGTTGATTGAACAGCCGAAGCAACATCTGGAAATGGTGCCACAGCACTTAAAATCTTTAACAAACAAAAATAAAAAAAATAAAAAAAAATAAAAAAAGGTTTTTTACTGTTTCTGGCTGGGGAAATAATTTCAGAGCAACTTTGGTGATAACACCCAAGGTTCCTTCTGAACCGATCATCAAATTTGTCAAGTTATAGCCAGCGACATTTTTTCTGCTTCGAGCCTTCAAACCAGCGGTATTGATTACAGTACCATCAGCCAGAACACATTCTAAATTAAGAACATTTTCTCTCATAGTGCCAAATCTAACAGCATTTGTTCCACTTGCACTTGTTGAACACATTCCACCAATACAAGCATCAGCCTTGATTAAAATTGCCAAATTTTAAAAAGAAAAAAAACAAAAAAACAAGTTTACACCAGGATCTATTGGAAACCATAGTCCAGTGTCTTTTAAGTAGTTGTTTAATTGTTTGCGTGTCACCCCAGAGTCAACCCAACAATCAAAGTCTTCCACATTCACTTCTAAAATATTGTTCATATATTTTGAAGTATCAATGCTTACACCTCCCTTGATTAATTTAATAATTAAATAATTAAAAAACCATTTTAGACTAAATTTGTACTTTAATGGCATTAATGCCTCCCTCGAAGCCGCTTCCTGCTCCATATGGTATTGCTGGTATTTTATTTTTGTTACAAAATTGCAAAATTTTTGATATTTGTTCAGTTTTTTCAGGAAAAACAACAAAATCAGGATGGGCCTCTCTAGTTTAATTTAAATATTTTATTTTTAGTTTAATTTTAAATTTAGATCAAGATTCATACTCGTGTAAGGATTCATCCTTTGAATGGTGGGTTCGGATCGCTTCCGAAACAGAACAGTTGCTCGAGCCCACTATTGAGCTTAGATATTCAATGGTGGACGCATTTAGTGAAGAATATTTTCTGATTGATTTTAGGTTTAGTCTAATATTTTTGGCTGCTTTCAAAAGGAAGCTGGACATTTTAGTTTAAAAACTAAAAAAAATTAATAAATTAATATAAATTTGCTAATTAAATGGTAAAAATATTTGATGTAATTATATTTTTTGAAAATGGGAAGCGTTAATTTTAGAAAATTATATTTAAATTTTTTTAAAATCAATTAGAAGCTTTAAAATTGCGTTTTTTAATAAAGTATTGCATACATTTGGCGCTTGAAATTGAACTATATGCCTAGAAACAGCTTCATAGACCTTAATAAATTTCAATACAAAAAAAAAGATCTTGCATAAGAATTTTTATGCTAATTTTTGGCCATAATTATCAATAATTAAAAAATAAAATTACGAATAAAATTTTAATTCTAAGCTATTTTTTTGTAAATAAAGCAGGAGTTGAAAATTTTTGAAATGGACCATTCCCAGAAATTAAATGAGTTTTCGGTGGGATTTTTTTTTAATTCATTTAGAAAATAAAATTTAAAAATTTTCTTTGTAAATTATGTTTTTAGTAAAGTTATTTTTATGATTTTAAATTTTTTTATATATTTTAACATAGATAAATGTTTGTCCTTGAGATTTGTTTAAAATAAATGCAAATAATGAAGTTTTTTTAATTTAACGGTATTTGAACAACTTTCCAAGCGTTCTATTTCGCACTTAATTTTTCTATTTAAAAAAATTCCAAAAATTAGTCTGATACCATAAAATAAAAGTTATGACCTTTTTGAAAGTTTAACAGGCAAAGACGTGACATTTAGCATACATCGAACAAAATTTTCCTTTATTTTAAATTAAAATTATTAAAAATTTTATTAACAGTATTTTTTTTACTTAAAATTTTTCACAAAAAGAAATATTTATGTTCAATTTAAACTGATTTTTACTTTATTAGAACTTTGTAAATGGGTATTTGGAGTAGGATAAAATTTGTTGTTCTTTAATACATCTTTCCTAAAACCTGATCAAACAAACTAAAATAAATTTAATAGCAACTAGTAAGAAACATAATAGTTACTTATAAATAATAATATATCAAGTAAAAATTGTAAAATTAATTTTTGAAATTTTAAGTCCACCATAAGAGACAAGTTGACTTAAACGTTCACCTTTTGTGTTTTTGGTTCACTTTTTGTGGATGAATTACCCGACTAGAAGTGAATAATTTTACAACTTATTTGGAGTTTAAAATAGAAATGAACTCTTTTCATAAAAAGACTCAATTAACAAAATTTTGAACTAATTTCGAAGCTAATTTGATGACAGAGAGTTATGAACATTGAAGAGAAATTGTCAAATTGCTTCAAAGTAGCATTTAAAGTAAAAATAGATGAGACATCGATTATTTTTACTTAATTTAATTGTCTGAAGTTAACTAATGATTCTTTATTAATAAATTTATTTTAATAAAAAATTTATTTTTGCTCTAGTTAAATTAAATTATAATCTATTTGTATTTTAATTTTAAAATAAAACTTAAAAATTATTTGATTTTTTAATAATGTTTGCTGTGAGGATCAGTCTAATGTTTTTTATTTTTAAAAGAAGAAGTTTATGGTTATTCTTAATAATTTGAAATTATTAATTTCAATGATAAAACTTAAAAAATTGGTGTTCATCAGTAAATCTTTAGGTTAATTTCAAATATTACTAAAATTGCATTGTATCATCAATCTTCATCAAATATACATCACAAAATTGGGTCAACTTTAATGTAAATCAGATGATATTCAAGGTTATCTCAAATTTATATGAAATTACCACTCATTTTATTTAGAGTCTGAGTGTGATTGTTATGCGCTCAAGCAATGATTATGATTGATTTTATTAAGATTTTGAGTGAATCACAATAGATTCATCTATTTCCCAAAATTTACTTACTTCGCCCAACTTTAAATTTTCTATGTAATCATTCTTTCTATCTTATTTTTTATATTTTCATTAGCTTTTTTTCTAAATAGATGAAAAAATTTCAAAATAGTTGAACAATTTTTAGATTATATTAAGGTCAATTTATAGATCATTAAACAGGAGAACAAGAATTGTTTCAGTAATATTAACTTGAAATTATTTTTTTTTTGAAACTGAAAAAAATATTTAAAACATCGCACTTTTTCAATGTTATTTCAACATTGGATACATTTTGTAATTCAAACACAAAAAATAAAACCATATTTTCTAAAAGATAAAAATTTTTTAGACGATTCAATCGATACCACAAAATTTTAGATAAAATACCACAAATCTTTATTTTCTTCCCCAAATATTAAATAAATTCCCCAATACTAAGTTTATACATAAAAAAATTAATTAACACTAAATTAAATAGAAATCCACTATTTTAAAATTATTGACTCTTTTTATTTAAAAAATGATAACAAATTTAAGAAAAAGTACCTAAATTATGAGAGGAGAGTGTTTGTGTGAAAAAAAAAGATAACATTCAATCGAGTTTTATGCTGAAAATCATGTCAGCCATATTTTTCTAGAAAGTTGTTTGTGTCTCGAACTAAATTCCTCATTTTTTATTTCTAAAATTATTTTTAAATAAAAATTGAGTTGATAAATAAAAATTGAGTTGATAAATAAAAATTGAGTTGATAAATAAAAATGTTTTGAAAAAAAATTTTGAAAATCTTAGATTAGAAATTAGATAAACAAAAATAAATTGTTCAAATCCTAGTTTACTGTGAATTAAATTTTTAAAAATCAATAAAAAAACTCTTAAAAATAATTCGTCATCAAATAATGTATCTGAATGGAATCGATAAATTTCCAAGAAGATTTTCCTAAAATTTTTGCATTTTTTAGCCATATTTTCAGCATAAAATTAAAGAGATTATAATTTTAAAAGTTCACTAAATCTCAGAGTTAAAGCTCACATTTTGATTCATTTTGGTGAAAATTTTTTATCAAAATAAATTAATAGATTTTTTATCATTTTGTTAAGTCTCGAATTTAAGGGATTTAAGCCAAGAAATAAATAAAACAATTTTATTTAGTTAAAAGTTTATTTAATGGAATCCGAAGTTATAACAAATAGTAAGTGGTTTATATAAGAGTAAGAACGTGTGTTCGAGCCTCAGTTAATCTTAGAACATGCAGCTCTAAAAAGTAAATAGAGGCATGTCAAAACTTGGGTCTTTGAAATAATTTTGTCAAAATTTCATTACGAATGGATTAAAATCTTTGAATGACCAGATCAAATAATTTTTTTATTTTATACAAATTTTACGCATTCATGAAAACTTACTATTATTTTACAAAATTTTGTTTTTTTTTTAAATAACTCTACTTGCAAAAATAAATTTTTTGAATACATAGCACTAACTGAGTATTCAAATGGGTGGTGTATGCTCTTCAACGTCGACAAATGCAAAGTGATGGAGTTCAGCAGATCCGGTAAGAGTTTACTCACTAGCAACCAGTTATCTAAGGGTGATCTTAGTGAAAGAAGCATTCCGAATTTCTTTGATACATAAAAAGATCTTTCCCGTAATCTCAAATTTTTCAAAATTCAGACCAACAACATTCTAGGACAGTCGAAAAGAACTTTCAGGTGCTGTACAATCGATACCTGTAAAACTTTTTACTATGCATAAGTAAGACCCATCGAAGTAAGACTTCTTCGAAGATGCTCGTTTTACTTTTATCATTTTTATTATTATTATTATTAAATTTGGAAGTAAAATTTTAAGAAAGTTTTTTCCATAAAATAAAACAAAGACTCTGTATTTAGAAATTAAATGATTATTATATTGAATAAAAAACGGAAAATTAATAAATATAACTTGTGTATTAAAGCATTAAGATATAAATAAATCTTAATGCTTTATAATATAAATAAATTAATAAAAATACTTATAAAATATGTGTAAATAATCTTAAATTCTCAAAATTAATTTTCCGAAATTAACAGACTAATTCAATTTAACACGATAGTCAAAATAGAATAGGTGGGCCTAATAAATTTATAATTAAATCAGCCAAAAAGTCTCTGCAAGTCAAATCATCAATTTATTTGCCATTTAAAAAAAAATTTCAATGGTTTTGCTTTCAAAATTTTTTGTTTTATTTTATCTTAAGACCAATGTAAAATAATGAAAAAATGTTAACGAAATTTTGATTATTTATTAAAATGCAATCTGAAATAATTTTATTAAATTTAAAATTTTCTTCATTTTTTTAAAAATTATTTGAGATACCTAATTTTAGCATATTTTTTTATTTTTCAAATGATAATTGAAGGCATTGATGATTCGGTCTTTTTTGTTAGCTTACTTTTAGTTTTTTTGATTTTTTATCTTTCATTAAAATATCTAAGGTAACAAAAAAATTGATTCAAACTCAAGGTTCTGAATTTAACTTCTGAATATAGAATCGCATTATTCCAAGTTTTTCGGCAAAATACACAAATTCATCAAGACTCAATTAATGACATAAATCAAACTAGAGAGAGTCTCCTCAACAATCGTGGCAGACGCATGTCTAATTCTTCAGCACTTCCTCATCTAAATTGTCCAATATGTTTGAATGCATCAAATTTGCCAATCGAAACCAGCTGTGGACACATTTTTTGTGGTATAAATTTAAATTTAGATGAAATACAATTATTAATTTCATTTAAAAAAAAGCTAATTGCATTATACAATATCATAGGATTTCAAATTCTCTAAGAATAAATTGTCCAATGTGTCGCCAACAGGTCAATTATCTATTGCGTTTGTACTCAAGTGAAGAGCAGCAAAGACAACAAGAACAGTATGGCGAAATATTTGCTATGATCGGAAGCTATAATAGAAGAAATGGTGGCCAACCTAGATCGGTAATTGATCTTACTACCATTTCCAAAAAAATAAATTTTTTAATAGCTTGTGGAATACATATATGATGTACCTATACTATTTAGACATCTGATGAATGAGTTGTTCTCTTTTGATGGAATAAGTCTTTGGTATCGAATAAGAATCATATTTTTCTTGTTGGTTGCTTTTTGTTATTTTCTCTCTCCTTTGGATATTATACCAGAGGCGTTGTTTGGTATATTCGGATTCTTGGATGACTTGTTTGTAATTTTTATAATTGCCATTTACGTGAGCACAATTTATAGACAATTTGTGACTAACAGAGGATAAAGTAAAAATTTGATAATAACTCTCTAATAAAATATAACCAAGAGATTTTAATAAATATTTATTGAATTTCATTTTTTTTAGTTGGTAAGCTAGAAACATGATTCATTAATTCTCGTAATATGCTAGCATTCGTTGAAAACACAAAATATGAATGGAATAATTTTTTCAGCGCCCTCATACATAAAACTAACAAAAAAGTTATACAAAAAAATTCTCAGCACTGTTTCATTCAGATTTCAGCATATTTTTAATAAAGTGGAAATTTTGGACAAAAAATTATTTGAAAATTTTCTTAAATAAATTTTTTAAATTAGTAAATTTATAAAATTTTACGTAAAATTACGTAAAAAATTATTTTTTGAGGTAAAAAAAGTAAAAAAAAAAAAAAACGGTAAATTTTTTTTAAATTAATTTCTTTTTCAATTTTATCAATATATTATATTTTTTACATTTTGATGGAGTGAGAAATTTCTTGAATTCAAAAATCGCCTTTACTACTTCATCCGCCCTTTTAGGTGAAGGATAAATCTTTTTATATCATTCCAGACCATTTCAATAGGGATTAAGTCCGGAGAATTAGTAGGAATCAAAAAAAAATATTTTTGCTCTTTAATTAATGATTTTCATTCTTAATAATTTTTATGTAGAGATTTTTTAATAAAAAAAATAATGGCTGGGTTGAAATCTTTAACAAATCCTTAGAAAATCACCTAAAAGCGAGGATGAAGTAGTAAAGGCGATTTTTGAATTCAAAAAATTTCTCACTCCATCAAAATGTAAAAAATATATTAATCATTTAAAGAAAATACAAAAAAAAGGGTACGTAAAATTTGGTAAATTTATTTTTGATGATTTGAAGTGAAAATAATTAATTTTGATATTTTTTTGTAAATTTTTAAAAAAAAAAAAATAACCATGTATCGTAGCGTATATTTACTGATATTTTGGTTAATTTTTGAATAAAAATTCATCAGATCAATTTCTGAATCAAAATGAAAGACTTCAAATTTATAAATTTTTTTAATTTAACAAATAATTTGAATTTTTTTTTTCAAAATCTTAAAAAATGTGTAGATACTTAGAAATTCCAAAAACTAATTTTGCACTGATTCTATCAATATTCGATTAATATGAAAATTTGTTTATTTTATTCCTTCTTATATTTTTTTTTAGATAGAAAGCATTTTTTTTAATTTTTTTATAAAAAACTGTAAATAATTGAGATAAACTGGGATTCCATCTGATTAAATATATTTTGCAACATTTTTTTCCAGATTTCTCTGTCTTGTGGAATTTTGCAAAAAAAAATGCAACACAAAATGGTAAGAAATCTTTAAACACTTTTAAAAAAAAATATGAAGTTTTTTCAGTGAAAAAAAAATTTAGCATACAATACTGCACCAATTTTATGTCTGCCCACATTATTCATATTCTCTGTTAGCTTTAAAGCTCTTTAGCAATTAAAAATTTTAAAATTTAAATTTTGAATGAATTGCAGAAATTCCAAATAATTTAAAAAAATTAAAAAAAAATCCGTTTTGTGACTTAATTGACTCACAGAAAAAAAAATCCAGAATAGATCTATTATCCTGTGCTAAACTGAATTTAACATTTTTATTTTATTTAATTTTTATTTTAATCATTTAATTAAATAATCTTAAAATTTAGACACTAAAGTAAGTTATTTATTAAAAATATTTATTTTCTTAAGACTTAATTGATATCTAAAGAGTGTTTGAAAAATTAACATTTTGATTCTTAAATAGTTAATATTATTAGTCAATTATTTATTTTCTAATTAATGATTATCAACTCTTGTTTCAAATCTTAAATAATTTATAAGTCAATTTTTATTGCTTCAAAAAAAATTAGAAATCATCTAAAAAGCTTAAAATAAAGAAATTTACAAATTTTGTTTAAAAAAAAACAAATCAGCTAACAAAAAGCAAAAATGAGTAAAAGCTTAAAAAGCATTGAAAATAATGAAGTGGCTATCATAGATTCTAAACAGGTACGAATATTTTCTTGATTACAAATTGTCCATTAAAAATTTAATTAAAGAAATCAAAGCAAATGACTTTGTTCGATATGAAGTCAAAAGGAAAATTTTCAATTAGTTCTGATAAAGAGTTTTCACCAAAACCGGACACAAAAAAAGAAACGAAACTTAAATCTGATGAAGATGATGATGTTGTTGTCATAAATGAAAATGTCGAAAATATTCGGATAAAAAACACACCAAAAAAGTTTGAATTTAACTTATCTTTTGTTAGTTTACTGAATGTTTTACACCAATTTTATTTAGGGTTAAGAAAAAGAAAAGTGAATTGAATGGTTCAAAAATGAGAAATTTTCCAACCCAGGCATCAGACACAGAATCTCAAATTGTAGAAGAATCGACTCTTAATTCAAATAAAAACAATATTGATAGTTCTGTTGGCAAAAAGACTAAATCTGACAATTCAAACGGCACATTGGACAAAAAATTAAAAAAATTTATATCTGTGGTCAAAGAAAATGGAACTTTTGTACTGGGCGACTCATCATCAAATTTGCAGAATCACATGTTTGGCGAAGTTGCTGTTGTAGTGGAATTGTACAATTTAGCAGCCGACATTTTCAACAAGACATCTCAAAAATCCAAAAAGGCAACAAAAAAGTCACCAAAAGATTTGGACTTGCTGAAAATTGATTTGAATCAATTCAAATTGGTATTTAATTCTGATTCAGTGGAGGGCAAGGCTTATTTTGTCAAAATTATTCAAAATTTATTGAAAATTTTCATTATCCATGAAAAAATTTTCAGTGTAAGATAAAATTTATTTTAAATAAGCTGAAAAACTTTAACTTTTTTTAGTATAAATTACCGTTCAATTATTTCTTCGAGAATTTAACTTTTGACCCATGCTTACTCCAAGAACTGACCAGATACGTTCTTAACATTGTTACATCTCAGATAGAATATGAAGAGACCAATTCTGAACTTGATCTTTTGTACTCTCAGGATAATTTAGTAAAACAAAAAATTTGTAAAAAATAGATATTTTTTAAATTTTTTTATTAGGTTAGGGGTATTCCGTTGATCAGAGAGTTGGCGACTAATTACAGCGAAGAGCCATTTGGCGATTTGGACTCAGTGTCCAAGCTGGAACTTTTGAGATTGCTTTGCGAAAATTTGCTTTTAACAAAAAATTTTAAAAGCTTCAAAACCACTCTAGAAAATGATATTGAGAAGAAAAAAATTAAATTAAAAGAATACAAAAATGAAGTATCTGATTTACTCTTAAAAATGAAATTGACAAGCTCATCAACGTCGGATCCGATCGCGATCGCAAAAAGATCTAAGAATTGGTAAGTTGAAAAATTTCTAAATTTCTAAATTTGATTTAAAAACAAAACATGAGTTTAGTTCCAGGCCATTTGTGAAAGAAAAAACTACTAAATATGAAAGGCTAAAAACAAGAATTAAGGTAAAAATATTTTTTAAATAAAAATTTGAGTTTTCCTGATGATTTGAATTATATTCCAAAACAAAGAATCAAACTGAATTGAGTGAAAGATTAAATCGATTGGAACCTATTGGAAGGGTCTCTGACAGCGTTAACATTTGGAAGTTCTCATTTTTAGAAGGAGTTGTGGTTGAGTTTACTTCTAATCAAAAAAGCGAGTATGACATTAGAAAATAGCTAATTAAATTCGATTTAAAGAATTTTATTTTTTTCTATACCAGATGGTACATCTTGGACAAATCGAAAAATATCCAAGCTGTGATTGATTCCCTAAAAAATGATCTCAGCAATTCAAAGTTATGCTCAAAATTGAAACATATTGAACAAAATTTGAATAAAAAATCTCTAAGTGATGATTCTGATGATCAATCCGAAGAAAGTGATTCGAATGAAAAAATACCTGAGAAAAAGTATTCGCTAAGAAATTCAACAAATTCAAAAACTGAGTCACTTGATCCGGAGGATTCGGAAGATGAACAATTAAATGCTTATCTAAGCACTTTAGATTATAAATCTCGGATAAATTTCATGAGCAAATTGGCATCGGTAAGCGCAAAATTTGAGTGGATTCAGTTTGATGATGTGACTTATTCAATTGATAGTCTCTGGAAGGTTGTTTATCTAGTTAATTATTTTTCTGAAAAATAAATTTTTTTTCAGTATTTGGTCCAACAAGTTGCCAAAGCCTACTATTATGGTATAACAAATGATGTTGTATTCAACCATATCATTAGAATACTCAGGAGTTATTCGAATGAAAGCCAATTTGTTAAGAAATTGAAGATAATTGTATTCAAAATTTAATTGATTTTTAACAAAAAAACTAAATGATTTTAAATTTTCAGAAAGAAGCAATGGTCCAGTTTAGAGAATTGATGGGTAGTTCTCATATAAAAGTTCTTCTACTTAAAAACGGAAGTGGGCTTTTTACTTTGATTTTTTTTTTACTTTTTTTTTTTACTTTTTTAAAGAAACTTTGTCGAATGGCAAAAAATTGCTAGATGAACTTAAAGATTTTATAAATGGCTGTGAGAGTGTGTCTGCTTTGTATTTAATGACGTACTTTCTAATGAGCTCTGTTAAATGGACAAATTTTAGATCAATGAAGGTAAAATTTGGAACAAAAAAATATTTTCATTTTAATTAATGGTTGCTAAAGCCATGTATTGCGTGTGCTGAAAAATATGATGATAATGATTTTAATGAATTTGTGAATGAAAAAATTTTCAGTCTGGATGATTTTTCTAATTTTGGCTTTTTTACCTGTCGGAAATGCTATATGCCTACGCACAAGAAATGTGACCCTTCAATAGATGATAAAATAAATTTCACTTGCAAAGATTGCTTAGATAAAGTAAAACTTTGAGGATTTTGAGAAATAAGAATTCAGATATTTTTTTATTGTGACACATTTATGTCACAATGATACAGAACTTGCACAATTAATTTTTTACTTTTTGGAAAAAAAATTATCTGTTTTTTTGTCGAACTCAATTTTCCAACTTTGACTTTAAAAAAATTCACAAACATTTTTTTCTCAAGGCATTGGCTTTGGAAGAAGATGAAAAATTTGAAATAGACATCCCATCTCCTGATAGAGTAATTAAAGGCGGAAAATTGCTTAGAATTAAAAAAAAGTTTTTGATTATTTAAATTTTTCACAAGAAATTTATTAATTTATTTTTTAAGTGTAAATTACAACTTATCAATGAGGAAGTTGGCAGGAGATGATGACTCTAGAGACGGGACTAATCTTTCATCTAATTCAATTTCATCCAATTCAAATTCATTCTTGAAAGAAAGACGTTCTAGAAAAGTGTCCGATATTGTGCCTCAACGATCAAGTGATCGATTAAGAAATTCTGGAACTAAAAATTACTCGGAAGATTAATTTTTTTATTAAGAAAAATTTCAACATTCATTTTTAAAACTTAAAGATTTTTGTATATAATGTATTTCAGAGAATAAAATTGATTCCTCTTTTTAAAATTTAGATTTCTCATATATTGTGTATTTATTCAAATTATCTGATTCTGTATATTTGAAATTTTAAACCATTAGACAAATTTTTGGGTTTTACGATTAGAATCTTTAAAAAAATTAGATTAAAATAGATTTTAGAGTTAATGGTCATGATAAAAAATAATTTTTAAAGACTGGTTCTAAATAGTTTCTAATATTGATAAACATAAATACAGAATTTCATTTTCGAAACAATTTTAGTTACTAATTTATAATTTTTTTGTGGAATATGTATTAAAATGTAAAAATTTTAACTCGTTCTCAGTTAATTTTTCAGTTTTAGATGGAGGTCGCTCTGTAGGCTTGAGATGTGAGAAGATTAAAACAAAAACTTTTTAAAATTTTGTGTATTATTTGATATTTTTCAATTTTAGCATTGAACTATAATACTAAAATTATAGAATAAAAAAATCAAATAAAAATATAATTATTATTAAAAAAAATAAATAAAAAATAATTCGAATTTATTATTTCGAACTTAAAGACATCAAGCTTTGTGAAGACTAGCTCATTCTTTAATCCAGGCTGCTTATAAAGAGTTATAATAACTCATATAAAGTTAGCCAAATATAACTGTTTATTGAGAATTATTATACTAATATCGAATAAATCAAGTTATCACCAAGTTTAACTAAAGAACATTAATTAAATTAATAATTAAAACTTTTATATCTAGTAAGAGTCAATTAACTTTGATTAATACTTTGACTATTTAATTAGTTCTCGATGCTTTATATTCACAACTTGGATTTGTACTTGATAAAATTTGCTGATTTGGACAAGCACTGGAAACCTTAAAGGCAAAAAAAAATTAAAGGATTAATCGGAAACAAGATACAAAATTTAAGGCTAACTTCCAATTTTACGTGTGGATAAATTTTTCTTGAATTTTTTTTCAATTTCAAAACCAGACTAAACCTAGCTTAAAACCTAACATCATTAAACAATATTTTTACATCTATTGTCAATGATAGAATAAAAACTAGGATTATACTTTCTGTATTTTTTTTTATTTATCTTTAAGATTAAAGAAGGAAATTCTCTTTTAACTTAAAGTCAAAAAGAACGCTCTTTTTTGTACTTTTTAGAAATAATTTTATTCTTGAGTAAGAAAGGGCATCCTTTATGTTCTTCTGGAAACGGGGTCTGGGTGGAGCACTGGTTTAGGGATTAGGGGATGTTAAAGATAAGATAAATATTTATTTAAATTGAAATTAATATTAAAAATATTAATTAGTATGAAAAAGTACAGAAAGTATGTCCTTTCTTACTTAAAGCTAAAAATTATTTTTAAAAAGAACATCCTTTTAGTTTAGAAGTATATTGTAGCCTCCATTGTCAACAGCTCCAGGTTGGTATTTTGGCTTGACTTGGCATCATCTCATTATGCGAGTATGGTACAGAGTTATCTGATGAAAAAATATAATAATATAATGAAAATATAAATCAACAAATATTTTAAAATGAAAAAAAATACAAACGTTCTCAAAAGACTTAAAATCAAAAAATGAGTCCAAAAACCAACAAAAATCAGACAAAATCTGATTATATATTTTGGCATCCATATTTTCTTCAAATATCTTTAAAAAATTATTTCAGATTATTATTCCCATTTTTTTTGCAAAACGCTGTTCCTTTTAAAGAAATTCCACCCAAAAAGTATTATTTATCCTGATTAAACCAAAAAAGTTTACTTTTGGACAAAATTTGTTTGTCGATGAAAGGCTTGTTTCATCGACAAAAATTTAATTTTTAAAATCTAAATTTATGTTCCTTAAACACCAAATTAGTCTTTATCTTATATAGTTCAGAGATAGTTGACTATTTTCAAAGTCTACAAAATCTGAAACCTTTAACAATTCTATAATTGATTTCTTTTTTAAAAAAAAGTTTATTAAACAAATTTTACCAAAAATTGTGTAATTTTACGAAAAATTAAGTAAGAAACGGTAAGGAATGTTGAACAAATATGTTAAATATTATAATAAAATTAATTAAATATTTTGGAAAAGAAGCCAATTTTAAATTTTTCTTACCAAAATTTGCATATTTTAATGTAAGCTTGCGTAATTTTACGTTAAATTACATATCCTTATCGACAAATATTTACGTCAGATTACGTTAACTGACCGAAACTTACGTAAAATTTCGTAATTTTATCAATTCTAGGCTTTTTGTAAAACCACTGTGTTTAAAAAAAAAATTTTTCTTTTTTTTCAAACTTGGCATCACCTTTAAGGCGATAATTGAAATCTACTAATAATAAAAATTAAAAAATCTACTTTTTGAAAATTTTTACCAGTTGACTAAATCAAATATGTATTTTTCAATGAAAGATTGAAATGGAACTTTTGTTTCGATTTTTAAAAGTGTCATTATGTGCACATATTTTAATTAAATTTTTTATCTTTTTTAATTTTTTTTGCTAAACAAATAAATAGTGAATATTTATAATAAAAAAGGAAATTTATTAGTTTGCTTATAAATGCATAATTTCTTAAATACAATTGATCAAGGATAAAATAAATAATTAAAAAAATTGAAAAATTAAAAGCAAAAATCACAGAATAATTGGAATTAAAATAAAAAAATCTATTTTCTTGGAGCTGGGAAGTAAACATTTGTATTTGTAACAATTCCTCCACTAACATATTTTAAGTCTGCTCTTTTTGATGCTTCTATATTTGGCACCTTTTCTTCAACAGCTTCCCGAATTGTCTGCTCTGGTTCCCGTTCTCTTGAGCTGTTAAACGAGCTTAAATTACTGGAACTATTGTTGGTACGGCGAATTCTTCTTCTAACGCAAGGTCGCGTATAATAGCGCACATTTGGTTGCTTTGTTTGGATAAAGTCGTGTTCAACTTTGGACGAGGAATCACTAGGCGAAGAGAGAGCCGAGGATGAACCGATCAGATTTGATCTGTCATTCATTGAAGAAGTTCCAGATGAAACACTTATTTCTTTTACATTTTCCGACAGAATTATGCTGCTATCTCCGATGGTCGATAGCCTGACTCGTGCTCGCGGAATTCCATAATGAAAAAAAGTCGAAAATTTTAGACTTGAATCATCTTTTGACCATTTGGCTATCAAATATAAAATCATGATCTCTTTCAATCTATTTTGAATATTACTAAAACCGAGCAAATTTTCAAAAGGTCCTTCGATTCTTTTGTTCTTGTGCCAAAAGTGTTTTTTCTCTTTTTTCTCATGCGAAAAAGTCAGGCTAAAAATTTCCGGGTTCTCGATTAAGATAGTGTTCATTTTGGTTCGATACTCAGCCCAAGTATGTATTGCTTCATGGGCTTCGCATTGTTTGAGATGAATAAATTTTCCATTTTCTTTAAAAATCAAGTGATCCAAATTTAGGTGGTGACTGTTCAGAAATGGCTGAATAAATTGTTTCAGCTCATCAAAGTTAGATTTGTGCCAGTCTATGGTGCCCAGGAGTCGAAATGCCAGATTTTCGGCAAATGAAATTTTGTTGCTGGACGCCGACTGATTCATTTGAAGCAAACGATTTAGAAATCCTTTGAATTTAGCCAACTCAACATTTGCTTCTTCTAGAAAATTTTCATTTTGTGGAATCTCGAATCTAGACAAGTTTTTCATGCCTGCATTTGGATCATCTGCTTTCAAGTTTAGAGCACTTAGATTTTCACCTTTTCGATTCATTTTTAAAAATAATTTTAAATTTAGAATGTTTAGATACTGCGTGAGTCTTAGCTAGTGATGGTTTTAACATTTAAATTGAAGATTTCATATACAATAAGAAAATTTAAACTTTTTTCTTGCTAATTAAATAAAAATTGCATATTTATATTCAATTGCAAAATTACCATTCTTTTCACTTCCTTTAAAATCACATTCTTCTTTCTTAATGTTGTTAGAAAAAATTTCCAATCGAACAAATTGTTTATACAAAATGTTGAAAAATCTTTAAACTTTTTCCAACAGAATAATTAGATATTATTTTTTAATAAAGATTAAATTTTAATTATTCATTAAAAATTATGCAGATAATTGAGTAGAAAATCTTAAAATAGAAAAGAATGACCTTTAAAACGAACGGACTAAATTTAAACTAAAATTTTTGTGAAAATTCCAAAAAATTAATAGCTTCTAAAAAATAAACAACTAAAAACTTATTTAAATGTTATTTTACGTCTTGCAAGATATTGGCATTCCTTAAATTTTGCTACCATAGTTGTCTTTCTTGTGAGAAATCTCCGTGAGTGTGCATTAACTTTTTCTTTTTAATATTATACAGTGCTGATTTTGACACTAGGTTTTTTACCGATTTGTAAGTAAATTCATGTAAAAAATTAATTTTGAAATTCACTAAAATTTGAAAAATTTGGGTGAAAATCTGCAAAAAAAATGAAAAAAATTCAATCAAGTGTTTTTAATGCCTTATTTTAAATAATTGGTTTGATAGTTAAACCAGTCTCCTTTTTTTTTCTCAATTACGATCGAAATCACCTTTAAAGAAGACTTCTTTTAAAATTTTATTATCATAGGGTGTTTTTTTAAATACCATTTTTAAATGACTAAAGATTTTGTCTTAAAACAATTTTATATTTGAATTATTTAACTTATTATAAAGAATTTACTCAAATAATTAGGAATTCTTTGCATATTAATGATGTATGTTAAGGATCATTATCCTGGTAAGGCTTAAAATTAAAATTAAATTTTCAAAATGGACCGTATTTGATTTTCAGCTAGAATATGTCCATAAATTTCTAAATTCATATTTTTGAATAACTTTCTAAATTAAATTTTATTTTTTAATTGTATGTTTAATTTTTTATTTAAATAATTTTCTTCAACGTAATCCCTTGACGAAATGCTTAGTTTTTGGTCTTGAAGCAACCAATATTAAATGATACTTAACTAAAAAGTGTTAAATTGCTTTAAAAAATGACTGTAGATTAAATTTTAATTAATTTTAGGAGTCAGTTTAAACGAAAACTTAAAATTTATTTTTAAAAATTAAAAAAAAAATTGAGACATTTAAGTGTATTGAGCTTTACCCTGTTTGAACCTATATTTTCGTATTACGCTTGCGCTTATCTTTTAACCAAATTTCCTGAAATTTGCCAAATTTGCATTTTACGTTAGTTTACGTAAAAATCGGTGATTTATTTTCTTAAATTTTATTATAATTTAGTAGTAGTGACAGCTGATGTGATTGATTGCTGCTCATCCAGCAATCAATGCCTGCTTTAAAGCTGTTAACATTCGGGGCTTAAACTAACTGATTTGGCAGTGAGTTCCATATGTTAGCGATTCTGTTGAAAAAAAAGTAATCTCTATGTTGGAGCCTCGAAATTTCTTTGTGATATTTGAAGCAGTGACCTCTTCCTTGGATTTTGGTGACATTAAAATTGTTGCTTTTTTCAACCATTACTATTCCATGCATGAACTTGTATAATTGATTTAGATCACCTCTTTTTCTTCTTTCCACCAGATTTGGAATGTTCAAAGCCTTCAATCTGCTTTCATACGATTTGTTTCTAATTGAAGAAACATATTTTGTAGCTCTGCGTTAAATCCTTTCAACATTCTCACAGTTCGACTTAAGAATTGGAGACCATACAGGCACAGCAAATTCCAAAAGAGGACGAACAAAAGTTAAATACAATGATCTAAATAACTTACAATCAAACTTAATTTGTTTAATTTACCGAAAAAAATTGAATAATATGTCAAGTTTATTTTCTACACAACATTTTTTAATATCCCTTTTTATTGAACTTTAATAAATTTAAATTAAAAAAATTTAAATAAAAAAAATTTCTTTAAAAAATTTTAAATTTTTTAATTGTTGTACTATAAATTAATCACAAATGCACTATTTTTAATACCAAACTGCACTAAAATATTTCCAAACAGTACTAAATTATTTTATGTGCACAAATTTTTCAGTTGTTAACCAAAATAATTCAAATCAGAACTTTTAATTTCAAAACTTTACTATATAAATCATCTCGCACTTAAATAATTTTTGACATGAACAAAAATAATTTTAAATATTAATTTATACCTTATTTTTATTGTTATATATATCATCACTAAAACGATTACTAATTTAGAAATTAAAACAATTAACAGCTAGTTACTCAACGGAAGATCATGGCATGGTAATTTTTTGATGCTAGAAACAAATGCATTTGGAAGACCTTTGACGTTTTATTTAAGCAAACAAACAGCCTTTATGAAATTAAAATCAACTAAACGCAATGGAAATTGTCGCGATGGAACAGTAAGAATTACATATGCATGCACTTCATTGGAGTATGCTTAAAATTGTGGGTTGGAGATTGCCAGATTCCTATCGCTTCGGTCAACAAGCCATTAGGAAAAAAACATATTCGAGGAAGACTCACTATGGCAGCAGCAGCACTACAGTAGATCTCGCAAAAAAGAAACGTTACCTAAGGTAACGGTTACCGTAAGCGTTACCCTTCCGTAAGCGGACCGTAAGCGTTAGAGTCAGATTTTCCAAACAGTTTTAATTTACTCATAATTTTTCTTTTTTAAGTTCTCATAAAAGTGGAAATTAACAAAGTTTTTGATTTTAATTTTTATTCAAAAAAAAATTAATTCGTGTTTAACTTAAATTAATTAATAAAAAAAAAATGATAAAATAAAATAATAAAATTAATTTATTTATTTCAAAATTTTGAAGATAAACAGTATCAAAAATTAATTTGAAAATAAAAAATCATTTAAAATTTTTAATTTGAGATTTTTTTATAAAAAATTTGAGAAGGTAACGCTTACGCTTACGGTAACGTTGCATTTTTCCGAGATCTCCTGTAATGGTATATTCTACTGGATTCAAATAAGCTTAAAAGCTCATTTAAATCGTTAATTTAATAACGAATCGGCCACTTAATAAATACAATATCATTTTTTTATTTTTTATTTTATTCTTAAGTATTTATTACTATATTTTTTTCTCTCTAAAATTGAATAACATTTTTGTAATTGTAATTTGTATTTTCTTATGTTTAAAAAAATGAAGTTTTCGAAAAAAATTAAATTGTGCTTGTTGTATTTTTTAATCTAAAAATAAATTAAAAAATTTCAGATCCAAAATTATCATGGTTATTATCAAAATTATTATCGTGCTTTTTAAACATTGATTCAGTGCTTAGTAAAGATTATTAAAAGAATGTTATTTTTAGTGCATTCTTGATTAATATAGTGCAACTTGTGAATATTTATAGTGCAGAATGTATTTGATGCCTAAATTAATGTAGTGTGGTGGGTAAAACAACAGTTAATTGCGACTCAGAGCCCGGGTTCGAATCCTAGTCAAGTTAAATGAATGTAGCTTTAAAAAAAATTATAAATTATGGAACAGAGCTAGTGCTTTCAGTGTTGTGCTTCTACTTGTCACCTGGTTTGAGTTCAACGCCAAATCATTTCTCTAGATGGTTGTTAGCATTCATCTAAAAAATGGAACCTGGCATTAGAACTGGCATTAGAACAACGATTATCTTCCTATGGAAACGTGTCAGGACTCGCAAGTCAAGGAGACTTAAAATAATGGTGTCGAAAGTAGGGAGTATAAAAACTCTGTTATAAGCAGCAATGCTTCTACAAGCTAATCAAATAAAACTTGTATTGTTCTGCAAGGGTTTAAACTTTTGGCAGAAAGTTACTACTTCTTCTACTACTAAATTAAAGGTCAATTATTTTGATGTTAATTTGATTTTGAACCATTATTGGACTAAGCATGTGTAGAAATG
Organism: Brachionus manjavacas; assembly: GCA_019054805.1. NCBI lineage: Eukaryota > Metazoa > Rotifera > Eurotatoria > Ploima > Brachionidae > Brachionus > Brachionus manjavacas. The sequence continues at coordinate 403,117 of JAHQIY010000009.1, forward strand.
TTAATTATTTATTTTTTAAAAAAAATCAAAATCATTATATTAACAATAATAAATAATTATTAAAAAAACATATAACACAAACTTAATTTTAAATTATTTATAATTCTTTTTAAATTTAATGCAATATATTTTTATTTATTTTTTTAAACTATTGTATAACTAAGACGAGTATTCAAATCTTTTTTTATATATACATTAATTAATTTTTTTTTTAAATCATGTTATTTCAAGCAAGAGGTTGGAAGGAATGACTAAGATCCATTCCAAACAGCCTGAGGTTCCACCTCAAATTATATTTATAAAAAAATAACAAAGAGCTGCTTCAAGTTTTAATCTTAGAATTATTTTATTTAATAATTTAAATATTTTTAGTTACTTTATTTTATAATTTGTTTAAGAAAAATTAAAGAAGCAAAAAATGATTAATTTTGTTATTTAATTTTGTAAAGTTTATATTACATTTTTTGATATAATTTCAAAAAGGGATCTATCTTTAAATAGCTGAGAATCTAATAGCTGTGTCAAAAAAAAACTTGTCAAAATAGCAAAGAAAATAGCAGTGCCAAAATCGCTTTTTTAACAAATAAAAATATACATTTCTTAATAGCTTAATTATAGATTTTTTTCATTTTTATTAAAATTTCTAAAAAATGAGTGAGACTACTGATGTAAATGATTTAGCTTTAAATCGTAATTCAATTAATTTAAGTGATAAAGGTAAAATCACTCGATCTTAAAGGTTTTCCAGAACTTAGTTTTCAAAACTATTAAAATTAATTCAAAAACTTCTACTTGAGTTATTGAATAATTATGAAAAGATAAAACTAGATGAATTTTACAATAGTTTAGCTTTAATATTAAAATATTGATTAATAACTTAATTATTTAATTCAATTTCTTTTCGTGTCATAAAACAAACTTTTTTTCTAATAATCTTAGCTATTTTCAACAAAGTTTTTTTTTTTGGTTATTTTTGACTTTACCTGTCTATTCTAAATGATTTATTTTGACATATTTAATTGTTAAAAGTGGCTATTATGTTGATTTTTTTTGAGATAATTTATTTTCACCGTTTCCCACAAAAAGAAATCAAATAAAAAATCTAGGAAATTTAAAAAAGAATATTGAAACAAAAATCATTTTAAACAAGTAAGTAATCTCATTTTTTAAATCTTTTTTTAATGAATGAAATAAAACTCTAAATGACAAAAATTAGATTTGAGTAATATGGAAATGAATTTTCCAAATTAAAAGAAACTAGTGCAATTAAAGACTAAGAAATTGTAATTTTTAAAATCAAATTTAATTTAAAAGGTCAAATAATTGAAAAAAATAATTAAAAAAACTTAATTGTAATTCTTTATTTTTTAAATTGGCATTCAATTTAACAATTCAAAGACAAATTATCATAAACAAAAACATTAAAACGTCTTAATCTGCTTTTTTGGAAATAATTTTACAAAAATCGAATAATTTTATAATGTTCCCAAATCCCTACAAAGTAGAAACTCATATAATAATTTTAAAAATTGGTCAAATAAATACTAAGAACGAGACTTTTTACGCAGAATTTTTCATCGAAACAAAATGGACCGATCGAGTCCAAACGACAGATAGTCAAAAGAACTTCAAATATGATCCAGTGAGTCATTTTAATCCGAATATTGTGTTGAACAATTCATTAGGTGAGCCCTATCAAGAAATATCCTACAGCACCAAAGTGCTGGAGAGCAAGAAAACAAGCAGACTGATGGAAATAGTCGAAAGACGCAAAGTGCAGGGAAAATTTTGGCAAAAATTTGACTTCAAAAAATTTCCATTAGATGTTCAAACATTGACTTTGGACATATCATCATCAAATGCATCGTCCATGGTCCAATTTGTTGAATCAAAGACTAAATTTAATTTTTTAACACCGAATGCTTTCATGGACACCCAAGAATGGCAAGTGTACCAACACATACAAACAAATGGTTCGATAAAAAAAAGTGAATTTTCCTCAGACGAGTATTCAGCATTTACAATAGAGATAAATGTCTCTAGAATGCCATCTTACTATTTATGCAATGCTTTTTTTCTTGTTTTTTTAATTTCTCTCACTAATTTTACCAAATTTACATTGAAATGTGACTATATTTTCGCTAGATTAAAAATTGGAACGGCATTGCTTTTAACTCTTTTTACTTTTAAATTACTAATTACACAAAATATTCCTCAAATATCCTATCTCACTTCTTTGGATAAGTACATTTTGTTTTCAATCATATTCACAGTAGCCCAATGCATTTATGACAGTGTCATGGCGTCTAGTACATTGCCGCTTTGTGCCATGCCTTATCGAGTCTACGACATTTATGCCTTAATCATTTCAAGCTCTTTATTTTTTTGGTTAATCTAGTTCTTATAATTTGGATCATAGCTGTAGCTTTGAGAAATAGATATGATAAATATAAGCATATTAAAGAATCAAGTGATAGCAACACAAAGCGTTTGTATCAGCTTTACAATCAGGACATTCCAAATGTTAACACAGAAGAAGTAGGAGAAGTCGAGTTTGATGAAAAAGAAGTTATTAAAGAGGTTAGATTTTAGTATGTGAGATTTTAATTTTAATAAGATAAAAAATTTGTATTTCAAATAGTTTTATAAATTATTTTATTTATTTATTTGTTATAAAGTTTTTAAGTTTTAATATATAATTAAATTCTCAATTTTTTTATTCTTTTTAATTAATTAAAACTGTTAAGGGGTCTTGTCACCTGATCGGACAACTGTCCGGGACAATTTGATCATGCCATTTACCTGGACATTTAAATTTGTTAATTGTTCATCGATTTTCTCAATTGTCCATATAAAAATAAAGTTGTCCATATTTTGACTCGTTCATCGCCTTGCCATTCTCAACCTGAGACCCTTTCACGAGGTGACAAGATCCAGCATTTAAAGCTTATAAACAGAATTCGATCTATAGATTTATATAAGTATGATATAAACTCATGAAGAGCTATGCGACATAAGTTTGAAACCATGCTGACCCATGAAGAAAATGTTGTTAATCTCGAAATAAAAACTTATTTGCTTTGTTAAAAGTTTTTCGAAGGCATGTTTTTTTTGATGATTCAAAATTGAATATTTGATATAAAATAAAAAAATTTTTTTTTAAATTTTTTTAGGCTAAGATTAAATGAATAGAAGAATTTAATAACAAAAAAAAATTATTAATTTTAATTGAACAAAAAAATATTAAATTTTATAATAACTTTTTAAAAGATTACTTTTTTTAGGATCCCTGGGTATTTTTTTAGCCTCCCAAAAAAAGAAATTTAGGGCTTCCAAGGACGTAGTTTACGAATTTCAAGTCAAAAAGTTAGGAATTTAGATTAGAAATCATCAAGATGCGGTCCAAAAATTCCTCTGAAAACAACAATTGACTCAATTAGATAATTGTAAGTGCTAATATCAGTCGCTATACTTAACTTCCAGAAGCTGTGTGAAATTATTTAAATGACATTTAAGTGGTTATACTATTTGTTTCTTCAAAATTTTAGTTCAGTTGATACCGAGAGAAAAAGTTATTTTTCAAAGAAGATTGATTTTATTAAGGACTGATTAGCAAGAGGTAAATTTTTTTCAGAATTTACGTAAAAAATCATTTTGGTAAATTTTTATGGAGCAGTTTTCATCTTCCACTTAAAGAACCAATTATCAATTTTTTATCATATATAAACCTATATTTTTTGAAGATTAAAAGTTTTATTATTTAAGAAAAATTACTTTTATCAAAGGAAAATATTTAAAAATTAAAATTTTAAGACACAATCCACTAATGTTTTTTAAATTAAATAAATAACTTTATAAAGTAAATGGGAAAAAAAGAGATCAAATTTAAAGTTATACCAAAAAATTTTTTTTTTTTTAAATTAATCAAACAAAATTAAGCGATTGCATTTCAATAAAAAAAAATTTTAATTTCATTTTAGGACATCTTTTTTAAGTTTAATTTCTTCTTCTAAAATATTCAAATTTCACTTAATATCAGCTAGTTTCTCAAATTTATTCAGCTGAAAAAGAAAAAAAAGTTGAAAGATGCTTCGAAATCTTTACAAAGTAGAAACTCATATAATAATTTTAAAAATTGGTCAAATAAATACTAAGAACGAGACTTTTTACGCAGAATTTTTCATCGAAACAAAATGGACCGATCGAGTCCAAACGACAGATAGTCAAAAGAACTTCAGATATGATCCAGTGTGTCATTTTAATCCGAATATTGTGTTGAACAATTCATTAGGTGAGCCCTATCAAGAAATATCCTACAGCACCAAAGTGCTGGAGAGCAAGAAAACAAGCAGACTGATGGAAATAGTCGAAAGACGCAAAGTGCAGGGAAAATTTTGGCAAAAATTTGACTTCAAAAAATTTCCATTAGATGTTCAAACATTGATTTTGGACATATCATCATCAAATGCATCGTCCATGGTCCAATTTGTTGAATCAAAGACTAAATTTAATTTTTTAACACCGAATGCTTTCATGGACACCCAAGAATGGCAAGTGTACCAACACATACAAACAAATGGTTCGATAAAAAAAAGTGAATTTTCCTCAGACGAGTATTCAGCATTTACAATAGAGATAAATGTCTCTAGAATGCCATCTTACTATTTATGCAATGCTTTTTTTCTTGTTTTCATGATTACCTCAACTCTGTTCACAAAATTTGCAGGTGGTTGCCATCTAATTGATTTAAGACTTTTAATTGATACAACCGTGGCATTTACATTGATCACTTTTAAGTGGGTTGTTTCAGAAGATATTCCTCAAATATCCTATCTCACTTCTTTGGATAAGTACATTTTGTTTTCAATCATATTCACAGTAGCCCAATGCATTTATGACAGTGTCATGGCGTCTAGTACATTGCCGCTTTGTGCCATGCCTTATCGAGTCTACGACATTTATGCCTTAATCATTTCAAGCTCTTTATTTTTTTTGGTTAATCTAGTTCTTATAATTTGGATCATAGCTGTAGCTTTGAGAAATAGATATGATAAATATAAGCATATTAAAGAATCAAGTGATAGCAACACAAAGCGTTTGTATCAGCTGTACAATCAGGACATTCCAAATGTTAACACAGAAGAACTAGGAGACGTGGAGGATTCTACTAGCGAAGATTCAAAAAACTCTGACACTGATTCCATTCAATCTCAGACAATGAGACTTTAAAATTAATTATGGCTTTACTTTTATTTTAAAAATAATTTACAATTTTATTAATTTTCACCAATAACAAATTAAAGTTATGTTGGATTCAATGTCAGGAGATGCTGTTATAATTTTGGTATCATCCAAGCTCATAAAATTAATTTTGTTTGGATTTCGATGCAAAGTGTTCAGCAATTTTCCATTCTTTTAAAATTTTGTGAAAAAAAAAATTTTAATAAAGTTTTTTCTAAAATTATTTTATTCCAATCTACTTTGTAATCCCAAATAACAATTCTTTTAGCATCTCCACCTGTAATTAGCTTGTAATCGTCCATGTAACAAAATCTTACAATACCAAGGTGACCCTTAAGCTTGTACAAAAGATGGCCACTAAAATTCCAGATTATTACCAGTGAGTCAGCCCCGGTTGATGCAATAAAATCGCCGAAGAAATCAACCGAATAAACGTCTGAAGAATGGCCCTTTAGATCCATGCAATTGACTTGATTAAGCATTAATCGATCTTGACTTTTTGGTCCAGTGGAAATAGAATAGTTCCATATTTTAACTGTAGAGTCTCCGCTTCCGGAAATAAGGCATGAAAAGTCTTTAATTTTTACACAATTGATCACTTATATTAGAATAGTTTTTGAATATTTTAAAAATTTTGAAATCAATAAATCACCTTCTTGGTGGCCTATTAAATCAGTTAACTTGGATCCGTGGTTCAAATCCCAGATAGTGATTAAATTATCCCAGCCTCCTGATACTAAGATATCCTTATAGCAACATAAACACTGGACAATATTAGAATTATTTTTTTTTTTAACAAACAAAGAATAAAACTCACTTCTACTTCATCCGTATGGCCTCTTAAAATTGACAATAATTTTCGATTTTTGAGACACCATACTCGAATCGATCTGAATTTAAAAAAAGATAATTTTTTTTTAATTTTTCTTCGAATTTTATAATAAATGCTGATTATTAATGAAATTAAAATAGAGATTAAATTCAGGGTTTTCAGAATGAAGTTAAGATTTTTTAGTATAAAATAAAATGGGAAGACATAAGCTTAGATGAAAGGGTTTATTTATAATTAAGTATTAATAGTGAAGAAACCACATAACTTTTAAATACTTAAAAATTTTAATAAAATATTTCAGTTAAATGGCAGCAAATCGATGGGCACAGACCAAGTACATCCACTGATACTGAAAAACTGCGCAAAAACGATGTCAGTTCCATTGAAGATAATTTTCGAAAAATCATTAGAGACAGGAAAAATCCCAAAAGAGTGGAAAAGAGCAAACGTGTCTCCAATCTACAAAAAAGGAAGTAAATTAGAGCCAGCTAATTATCGACCCGTATCACTGACGTCTGTCGCTTGTAAAGTTCTGGAAGGTATTGTCAGGGACCGAATAATGTTTTACCTTCAAGAGAATAATCTAATAATTGGAAGTCAACATGGATTTGTTCCAAAGAAAGGTTGTGTAACGAATCTACTTGAAACGCTTGATATGATCACGACTGAGTTGGCCAAAGGTAACAGTGTGGATGAAATACTATTAGACTTTTCAAAGGCTTTTGATACGGTAACGCATCAACGACTCCTTCATAAACTACGTGGTTATGGACTAGGTGAGAAAATAGTAAGTTGGCTCGAAGACTTTTTGAGTATGAGAACTCAGCGAGTTGTACTTGGAGATGGAGTTTCTAGATGGTCAGAGGTACTGAGTGGAGTTCCGCAAGGATCTGTACTTGGAACCCTGCTATTTGTTTTGTACATAAATGACCTACCTGACTGCATTTCAAATAAAATGGAATTGTATGCAGACGACTCAAAAATACTCGGTATAGTTAATAATGTTTATGAGAGAGCAATGTTACAGAAAGATCTGGATGCAGTATGTCAATGGATAGAGGTTTGGCGTATGGGACTTTGTGCTAACAAATGTAAAGTAATGCATTTCGGCAGACTAAATGAAAGGCATAAATATACACAAAAAAGCAACAGGAATGTTATACTAGCGACCACAGATTGTGAAAGGGATCTTGGAGTGATGGTTTCATCAGATTTGAAGTGGACCAGCCAAGTGAAAAGTGCTTGTGCGAAAGCGAGTAGGGTGCTTGGAATGTTAAAGCGAACGTTTACAAGTAGAGAGGAAAGACTGTGGGTAAGATTGTATATATCCATGGTGAGACCCCACCTAGATTACGCAGTGCAGGTTTGGAATCCAAGTATGAAAATGGACGTGAATGCGTTGGAAAAGGTGCAAGAGAGGGCAACAAAAATACCTTTGTCTGTAAGAAACATGCCGTATGAAAAGAGGCTGACAAAATTAGGACTGACAAAGCTGAGTGAAAGAAGAGTGAGAGGGGACTTGATTGAAATGTACAAACTAGTGAATGGAATAGAAAAGGTAAGCTTGGTCAAGAATCTAGTGAATAAATCAGAAAACAAGGGACCAGCCGGGGCGTTAAGAGGAAATAGCATCAGAGTCCAGAGAGAAAGTTTCCCAGCTAAAATTAGAAACGATTTTGCGGCTGCAGTAAATGCCAGACATGTATTTTTCTCAAACAGAGTAGTTCCGCATTGGAATAGGTTGCCAGAAAACGTGGTGAAATCCAAGTCAACCGCTAATTTTAAAATGGCTTTAGATAAGTTCAATGGAATCGGCTGCTACAGCTCTACACGGCCAATTGGCGGTGATGGGCTTAGACAATCTACATGTTAGGTGTCGCAGCAAGAACTACTACTACTACTACTACTACTATTTCGATATTTAATTAAAGTAAAATCTATTTTTATATTAATTCGAATTGTTTACAGGAATTTTTACTTCAAGTCTAAAAAAATAGGTATCAAATATGGGTAATAATGAAACTACAAAATTTAAAAAATTTAAATATATCAATCTAAATTAAAAAATATTCTCATATTGTCTAAAAAATAGAAACTTAGAATTCGAATTTTTAAGTTTTGGAATAAAGTTTTTTTAGGAGGAGATATATTGATTTATTGGAACAAAAAATTAAGTAATTTTTTAGCTAAATTAGCCTCATCGTATTTTTGTAATAATTTTCAAAAAAAATCCTGTTTTCCAGCTATCTTTTTTAAAAAAGGAGCCAATTTAAAAATACAAAAGAAATTTTAAATTAATAATTCTGCAATGGACCAGCAGCATCGTGTTGTGAAATTAAAGTTGTTTAAGAAGAGAAAAAATCATGAATTTTTCTAAATCTTAATTAAGCTTCTGAAAAATCTTTTTATTTTTTCTGTATTATGCATGCCATGATTAAAGGTTAAAATAGAATTCGTAACTCTTTTGCAGGGTTTTTGCATAGGCTGAATTCAGATTTAACAAATAATCGAGGCATTTTGACTCATTCCTGATGACTTTGAACAGATTTTTTAAATAAATCTTTTTTTTGATTATGTAGATTTTATTTTTTTCTTTAGAAAAAGTCAATACGATATAAAATTACTTTAATTCATTTTTTTAATTTTGTATCTAAAAAACACCAAAAAATGCTAGGTGCTTCTAGTGTTAATAAAGAGACAGTTTTTTTAGTAAAGCAAATTATAAATATACTTCTGAATTGAACTTATAAAAATTTAATTAAAAATAATTTTTGATCATGATGATTAAATTTTAATTATTAGCTAATTTTTGTCTAGTATCAGTTAAGATTAATAAAGGTATTACGAAAAAAACAAATAAAAATTTATAATGCTTTTATTTTACATGGTTCTTACAAAAATTGATGTAATATTAATTAGCCATTTATAATTTTACAGTGTTGCTATATTCTTACTTTTTTAAAATTTTTTACAACATTTCGCAAGATAACGCCTTATTGCGAAAAAAAACGTAAATCGAAAAATTCCAAAAAAGGTCGATGTTTGGTAAAAATTCGTCTTGGTTTGAAATTTTTTTATTCCTAATTTTAATAAAAAAAATTATTGTAATTTAAGGATATTTTACGGAAAAAGACGAATTTTAACGCTAAAAAATTTTGAATAAAATTAAAGATTTGAAAAATTCTCATTAAGTCACATATTGCCTATTTTTGCTCTTTATTTAAATTTTTAAAGAATTTAAAAAACCCTTTTTTTTTGATAGAAAACAAATTGACTTTAAGGCAATTATAATATTAAAGTTACTAAAGCTACTCAAAACAAAAACACTTTTTTTTACCAAAAATTACCAATATTTACAAAAAACAATGTAAAAAATATAAATATTTTGCGAGAAATTTTTGAAAATTTTAAATTCTTATAAAAATTGAAGCTAAAAGAGCGAAAATTGCCAATTTTTGACTTAAATAGAATTTTTTTAGTCGTGTAAAAATTGACGTAAGCAGTAGTATTGATTTTGCCTGTAAGAAAAAGTAATCGTGCGCAAAGTTACATAAATTTTTGCAAGAACCATGTAAAATAGAAGCACTGAATTAATAATTAATTAATTTTACTTATTTACTTGTCAGAATAAATAGCAATAACTTTTTGATTATGTATTAAAAATTTTTCAACACCTTGTTCAGGGCTAGAACCATAGCTGAATGTTTGCTGAAGATCTCCGTTTACTAAGTCAAAAATTCTTATATTTCCATCGTCTCCTCCTGTAACAATGTACTCTTCCTTAAAAAAATTCTCTAATGAAACTTAAGAAAATTATTTTTAATACAAAAAATTACAAAGATTTTCAAGCAATTTATTGAATCAGTTTTTGATTTAAAACAATTAAGAAGCTCCATATCGTGAATAGACCATATCTTAATCAGCTTGTCATCGCTGCTTCCACTTACCATAACGCTACCTTAAGCCTGAAAGTTAGTCAAACAATTTTAATAAATTTTTTAGCGTATTTAGAACTTAATTTTTTTTAAAAAGTAAAGATTTTAATTAAGATTACGGTTTGAGTCAAAAGCCGAAATCCTGCCTTTGTGAGCCTTGATAACTGGTGCAACAAAATAGATTCCTGACTTCCAGTTTTTTATTAAATGCTCCGACCTGTCAAAAATTTTCCGCCATTTACACTGAGGATCCAAAATAGTGCCAAATTCTTAATTTGAAAATTTAAGCCTTAAAATAGATATTTGATAAGTTTGAACCTCTCGGAGAAAAAACTGGAGAAGAAGTTGTTGTTTTTAATGGAATGGATGGATGCGACTGAGTATCCAAGAGATACTCGTATTTAAGATAGCCATTCAATTCGCAAAGCCTATACCAGAATTTGTTCTGATTTGACCAACTACGCCATTGGGAACAACACGCGCCAAAGTTTGCCAAAGACTTAGCGTCAAGATAGAATAAAATTTTTTCTGTTATTAATTCCGATCTGGTCAGAAGCTCATTAATTCCCATTTTATGCTTATTTAATTTACATCAAGACTATTCAATTTAAAACTATAAACTAAAAATTAACTATGGAAACTAGAACTAAGAGTCGATAAATTTTATTAATTTATTTCAAAAAATATTTAACTTTTTTTCTAAAAATGTGCACCGTTATATTTGGCCGCGCGGTTCAAGAGTTTACTCAAGCCTGTGAAATAATTTTCATTTGAATCGACAATTTTCCACTCATAATTCTTTTTTCGATCTAAATAAAATTTAAAAATAATTTATTTTTTAATTGAAATTATTCTCACTGTCAGTTTGTAGATTATTTAATAATTCGCTTTCATCATGAAAATTAAAACACTGGGTTTCGATCCATGCGTTATCTGAAAAATTAGAAAATATTTAACTACTTAATTAGTTGGTATTTTACCAGTATTTCTCTTGTCATCCAAGTACCCATAGTAGACTCTTTTGGCGCTTATTAAAATTTTTTCAATAATGTCATCTTTAATTTTAGGAAAAATTTCGCGAATTTTTTTTGCACAAATTTCGAACATATTATCAGTACCGAATTCATAAGAGCTCTTAAATACGAAACTAGAATTAAATAGCTTATTTTTAATGTTTAGACTACATTTGGTAAGAAGTATCCTTCAGCTCCGTCCATTAGTTCTCGTTTATCAGTACACTTAAAAACTATAGTTTCTAAAATTGGTCTCATATCTTTAGTGTGAATACAAGCACAAAAGTTGGCATTTTTTTTCCATCTATTTTTTGTAATTAATTATTAAAACAGAGAAATTTATTAATTAATTTTTTTGTCTCGTACCTGGTAATGACTAAGTGCACTAAATGATTTACTCCCCATTTATCTTCCAGAAAAAAAAAATTTCTAAAAATACACTCAATTTACATTAAATTACCAAGAACTCCACGTCCCCTCAAGCCTGTTGGACCACTCGGATTAATTATCCATCTCAACCCCTCACTTGTGCTCACGGAAACAATATTTGCATAGAAGCTTCTTCGTGACTCGTCCTCAAAAGATACTTTATAGCTGAAGAATATTTTAAAAAATAATTATTAAACTAATAGATTAATTTAACCATTCTGGACTATCTGGATTGGGACCGATCGGTCTATCAATATATGGAGTGTTATCAAAATAGTCTTTTTGGTAAAAAAGAGCTAATTTATCTTCTGTAAACCATCTTTTCGGTAGGTTAATTTTTAATCTTTCTTTCTTAAAAAAGCGATTTAATTAAAAAAAATAAATTCATAAGCTTACTGATAAAAAGTCTGTTTCTTGGTCTAAATCCAAATTGGATGGCTCAGGAGGTTCAGGTTTAATAAAATATACATAATCCGCTAGGTGAAAATTGTTTAAAAAAATTTTTTTTAAAAATTTTGCATACTTGTCTTTAATTTTTGAAAATCCGAAGGAAAATAATATAAAGCGTCCATTTTTGAAAAAAATTTTAAATTTTTTAATTTTTTTTTTCTCTTTGAAAATAGAAAAAACTAGATTTAAAATTTCTTAACTATGGTATCTTATATTAAATTTTAAATGATTGACTCCTAGTTTCGAATTCAAAAATTAATTTGTGATTAAAAAAAAACGTTTCAACACATCAAAGTCTGATTTGTATCAAAAAATTAACAATCACTGTTCAGAAATCAATTTCAAGCTAAATTTAAAAGTAAAAAAAAAAAAAAAAAAAAAAAAATTCGAAATTCAAAACAGATTTATGGCAGATATTAGATTTGTTGAGTGAATTATTCAATGGAATCAACTTCAGCTAAAGACTTTCAAAGTAGGATAAAAAAGTTATAATTATTCAAAATAAAATTCATTTTGATTTTTTTATAGAAAAATCAGGTTTCAAAAGTATTCCGGAGGCTCATTTTAAATGTTTTTCAACTCCGGAAAATTATCCTGTTTTTTATCCATCAAGTGTTCAAAATAAACAAATAGTAAAATGCAAAAAAAAATTAATTTCGAATATTTTTTTATTAAAATTTTAGAGGCCTCTTTTTTTAAAACTTGTCAAGCCGACTGATAAGATTTGTTTATATTTTAAATCAAAATGTTTTTTTAATATTGATCAACTTCTGCCAATTCAAGACACTGCCAGCAAACCATTTAGAGACCCAGAAGATGTGTAAATATTACTATTAATTTAAAAAAAAAATTATTTCTTTTTTTAAACTAGTTCTGATATTGATTTTGACGAACCGCATAGATCAAGTTTTCATACGAAATTTTTTTTCAGCTATGGTCAGAAAAACAAAATTTATCCGGTTAATCCAGTGGGAATCACAGGCTTACATGGCAAAGGAATCTTAAGTAAGAAGATTATGAATGAGAAAAAATTTCTAAAAATTGTCTTAGAATATTGGGGTGTTAACCACAAAATAGAATTGATAATTTCAAGATATAAGCTTAATTCAAAGCCTAAGGAATTAGAGATAATTGTGATGAAAAATGTCGACGGGACTAAATTTCTTCTCCCTGGAGTACTGCTAAGATTAAAAAAATTTCTAATTTTAAACTTTAAATCTCTAGTTATTTGACCAATATAACCGCGATTTAAGTGAATATATTGTCAATGCATTTGCAGAAGAAATTTGTCTTACGGCCCCGTCCCGTGTTAAGAAAAAACTATGCCAACTTTTAAAAACAAAATCTGAATGCGTAATTTTTTATTCAATTTAAAAAAAAATTAAAAATTAAATTTTATTTTAGATATATCAGAGTTATATTGATGATCCTCGAAATACAGGTATTTTCATGGAAGAAAAAAAAATTTTTATGAAATTTTCTATTAGACAATGCCTGGATTGAATCGAGCATTTTTCATGTCAATTTTGACCATTCTTTTGATGAGTTAACATTTGAAAACTCTGGTAAATGGAGCCAATTTATTTATTTCAAAAATTTAATTCTATCTTTTCGTTTAGATGAAAAATTTAGATGGTTATTGCTGTCACAATGCCAAAATTTATACTCTGATTACACTAATGTGCTCAATTTATTGGCACAAAAATTTAAAGTAAATGGTAACTAAAAATTAAATTTTTTATCAAGTTCAAAATTTTAATTTTAAGAGTTTAGTTTATTTAATTTGAATTAAAAAAACAGACTCCTAGGTCTAGTAATTAGTGTCATTAAATGTTTTAGTCAATCATCAAATGATGGCATAATTCGAACATAGAGTCACGAATTTTTTTCAATTTAAATCTGATTTAACTTTGTTAAATAAATTGGAAACTTTTTATTTAACTTTTATTTAGCATTCAAAGAAAAATTAAGTCATACACAAAAAAGAAAAGAATTTTAACTTCTTTTTCCGAATCCTTCTGAAAAAAAAAATATTGTGAAAATTTTAATATTTCAGCATTTCTAGCGAGTTGAAGTCGATTGACGTCATTAGCTAAAAATTAAGTACGAAATTTCCTAAAAATCACAACTTAATAATTGATTACATCATTTTTAGAAGGAAAAAATTTTTCAAGCCAAGCAATTTAATCAAATTTCTGGCTAAGAAGAGACGCCTTTAAATTTCACTTCTATCATTTGAATCCAAGAGCTGGTTTCTACTCATTGTCTAATTTATTAGTTGCTTAGAAACTTCAAGGTTTTGTCATTTTTTTAAATAAATACCTTAATAATTGACTTTTAGACACGATTAGGTTTTTAAATATCTTAACGTTAGTGTCTAAAACGCACGAAAAATTTTCGGAAATTACTAATAAATATAAACAAAGTTAGTTTCAAATAACTGTAACACAAACGATTCATTTAACGCCCATGAGTTGAACGAATTTTTGCTAGCAAAAAAGTTTAAGAAAATAAAAATTTTATTTTTTTTATTCATAAATTAATTTGTGGTAATGTCGATTTTTTGTCAATTTGAATTTATCTTTTGGGATTCAAAAAGGAAGTTTTTTCACTCGCACAAATTATTCTTTAATAATTAAATGTTCGCTTACGGTGATTTTCAATTTTGCTATTTAATTATTCAAAAATTATTTTTGTTTAAAAAGGGTTTTTTTTTTTTCAAAAAATAATATTACTAATGCTCTAATAGAATTAATTTTTTGAGAAGTTTTCTCACAAATGCATATATTTTATTAGCAAAAAAGTAAATAAACAAAAATAATTTTAATCATAAATTGATATAATTTAATTGAATTTGTAAAGTTAAAAAAATTACGTTTTTTTTCTTTTATATTTTAAGAGTCAAAAAGGAAGCTTTTTTCACTTGCACAAATTATTCTTTAATAATTAAATGATCGCTTCCGGTGATTTTCAATTTTTTATTTCACTTATTAAATTTCACCAGTACAAATTTATTTATATCTTTATAAATAAATTTAAATGTAAACTATTTAAAAGATCTTAAAAATACTTTTATTATTAAACAGAAAATGTGCATTTTCATTTTTCACTAAGGGCACTCTTGAATTTTGTGATAAAGCTCGGTTTTAATTTTGGAAATATTTCTTGTGTCAAAAAAGGTTTTTATTTGCAAAGAATTTTTTTTAAACCAAAATAGTTGCTAATTTATAAAAAGTTATTTCAAATAATGCACGGAGCATTTTTATAAAGTAAATTTATTCTAGTATTAAAAAAGGTAACTTTGCTTACAAAAACAATTTCTAGCCTTTATTCTAATCAACAGATAAAATCTAATTTTTTTATAAATAAAAATAATAATAACATATTTTTAGATTTATTATTATCATATGATAAAATTTTATTTTTTTTTAAATAAAAAAAAAGTATCATTGTCTATTTTTAGAGAAAAAACAAAAATTTCTAATACGAATGAAGTTATTTTTGCAAAATTGTTAATTTTGTTAATATTCTAAAGAGATCAAAGTGAATAGAAAAACGCAGTTGAGAAGAATGGCACTATCCGCGGTAAAACCACGGACTCACACTATTTGTCGGTCAGCCGATTCATCTAATCTAGTATCATATCAAGTGGGCGAGAGCGATAAAGCAATCACAAGACCAGTAGTACCGGATGGCATGGTTCCTTGGAATGTAGACTACCGTGATTACAAACCCATAAAATATACCTCACCAATTGTTTTAGAAAGTCCGTCCTGGGCAGATCCAATTCAGCCAAAGTAAAATTCTGAAAGGTCTAAATTCTAAATTAAAGAGGAAAATTAAGTTCCGATACCCGATGGAATAGTGTAGACAAGCAAATAGATCGCCGCAGTCACTTGGGGCTCTATTCAATTGTGCATGGCCTGCCGAGAAATCCAGTCGGGAGAACGGGAATTGAAGGACGAGGTCTTTTAGGTGGCTTTTTTAAAGTTTGTTTTTTTTTAGTAAAAGTTTTGTGATTTTTTTTATTTCGCAGGGAAGTGGGGACCAAATCATGCTGCCGACCCTATTGTTACCAGGTAGGTGATCAATAAAAATTCCATATTAATCTAACTGATGAACAAGGTGGAAATCGAATCAAAAAGGCATGGTAGAGACCAATGCCAAGAGTAAAAAACCCATCTTGCAGTTTGTTGCTGTGGAACGAAAGGATACCAAAGAATGGGCAGTTCCGGGAGTGAGTAAATGTGTGCCTTGCAAAACTAAAAAACTAAACCAAATTTTTTTTTTAATTTTAGGGGATGTGTGATCCGGGGGAAAAAATTTCACAGACTCTGAAGCGAGAATTTATGGAAGAAGCATTAGATTCGCAAAATATGAATGAAAAAGAACGGGAAAAATATTTTAAGAAATTAGGTGATTTATTTAAAAATGGTACAGAGATATATCGCGGTTATGTGGATGATCCTAGAAATACTGACAATGCTTGGATGGAAACGATAGCGGTAAATTTCCACGATGATAACAATTTGTTCCGAAATCTAAAGCTTTCGGCTGGAGACGATGCTGGTAAAGTTTGCTGGATGGACATTAACTCAGGTCTTAGGCTTTACGCAAGTCACTCAAAATTTATTCACCAAGTTGCTCTACTTCACAATGCCGATTGGTAGTTTGTTAAATAGTTAACATTTTATTTCTAATTAAATTTAATTAATTTTCTTTGTTTAATCTTTAATAAAATATTTTATTCCTTTGTCAAATATTTTGATTTTACTTTTGTAGTTTAAAATAACTTAACGATTAATAAAATTTTAAGTGAAAAAATTTTGGGTCAATTAAAAATGTCAAATTTTAAAGGAATTAGTTTTCTTTTTTGTCATTTGGATAAATAAATTCAAGTTTTCTATTAAAATTAAATTCATAAAATTCAAATTTACTAATTCTTTAACGACTGATCATATTAATTTTTTTAATCAATTAAATTTCATTTTTGTCTAAAACCAGACTTGTCCATAAGTCAAAAAAAATGTAATTCTAGATTCTTTTCAAAGTCAAGTCAGTAACTTGTTTCTAAAAATTTTAAAATGAAGCTTTTTGACAAAAAAACTTTTAATTTAAAAAAAAAAATACAAATATGTCTATGACTTGACTTTTGAACAGCTCTGTCTAAAACAAATAATTTGAATGATTAAAAAAAATCTGGCCTTACTTTTTAACTTTTTAAATTTATTAACTAAAAAATTGACAAGTATACTCAATTTTTTTTTGCCATCTATCAGCAAGCTATTAGATTCCTATCTTGTACCATTTATGGCTTAAAGAGCTAAAAAACTCATGACATCCAGCTTCAACTTGGTTTTGGTAAGAAAAACACTGTCCTCTTAGGAAGTGAGTCATTGAAAGAGAGAGATGACAGTCATAAGCAGAAAGGCATGTACTATACCAGGAAACTTTCTTCAAATTTTTTTTATGGTTCCTTCGTTATCTTCAAATATTAACTTTTAATATTCGATTAACCAAAGCAGGACTCTGATCGTTCACATTGGATTTTTGTTCATCTTTCACGACCATATAGGTGTAGAATAAAAAATGACCCAAAGGTAGAGTTAAGTTTGCTTTATGAGTAGACAAGATTTTTCTAACAAAATTTTAATGTTTAAAAACTTATTTGAAAATTTATTTTAAAAATGTACCACACCATAAAAAAAGGAGACTTTGGCGATTCTGTCAAAATTAACTAAAATTGCCAAAATTTGAAGTTTCTAGAAAATTAAATGTTTTGGTTAAAGCCAACGTTCTGTTTATCAATCGCTAGATTTTATAGAAAATGCAAAATTATTTGTCTGAGTTGTCATTTCACCACGAGGAAATAGCGAACTATAAATTTTCCCAAGCAGACTAGCAATCAATCAACAATTCTACCCTGAAAATGGTTTAAATCATTTAAATTTTTAAGAATTAGTTGATTACTTAATTTACAAAAAATATTTTAATTTAGAATTATGAAGCTTAATAAAAAACGTCACTCAGAAAATAAAGGACAGCTTTTAGCAGAGAGAATTTTTGAATTTTTTCTATAAAATAGATTGTGATAATTGTTAAACAAAAAAATTGCAAATAAAAATTAGTTTCTGGTTTCTAACAATTTACATAAATTTTTTTACTAGTTTATCTTTTAAAATATTTAATTTCCAGATAAAAATTTTGAAATCTATTGAAACAAAGAATTATCCGGATGAAAATTGTATGCTTTTTACCAATATTAGGGATCTTGCTTCGGCAGAAATGGGGATGACTGGCCAAGGATTTTCCAAAGTATGGATGCGAGTCAAATGTATGATGTATTCACAAAAGAAATTGGATATCATTGCGCAATTTTTCAAATAAAAGCTTAAGAAAAAAACAGACCAAGACTGAAGCAGCTTAATACTGAAACCTTAAATCATGAAAATCAATGCATTCTTTGATACTTAAAAATTGTTATAACCTATACATAAAAGTGAATCTAAAATGGACATTTAAGATTAAAGACCGGTTTCCCTTACTTCAATTGTAGGAAAGGCTATGGTTTTCTACCTTGAAGGTCATGCACAACAAATCTATTCATTGATAAAGCAACTTATGAATATGAAAAAGACAACATGTTGACATTGTGTATACAGACTTCTCAAAGGTCTTTGATAAAATACCTCATAGGAAATCGATAACAAAACTTGAATCAAATGGGAAAGATGGTTAACTTCTAAGATGGACTGAATTGTTTTTGATAAAGTGTTGTTTTAGGTAATGATGTATCAGATTGGGAAGTAGTTACAAGCGGAGTACCAAAAGTATCCGTTCTTGGTCCAATCCTATTCAAAATTTTTACCAATCATCTCCTTGAGAGCTTGTTAGTCTAGGGAATTTGGCCTGAATACCTTCGATTAACTTCAGAGGAGATAAAGTGAGACAAAGAATTAAATTGTGTTGAATAAACGTTTATTGTAAACAGACTTGTTTTTAAGTCACAAGTCTTGAGTCAAGTCAAGTTAGACTAAAAACTGTGGGTTATAAACAAGTCTGATTGTAAATTTAAAATAAATAGGAAAAATACAAAGATGAAAAAGCTTCCTCTTTAAGAATTACATCTTCTATTTATATTTAGTAGTTGTATCTTAAAAAGGTCATTAATAATAAAGAAGTTAAATCAAGATAAATTGTGAATTAAATCGGTCATAAAGATTTATGAGTTATGATTAATGATTCATAAAAGCATAAAGATAAAATCAAGATAAGTTGTAAATTTTGATAAGGTTAATTTAAATAGTTGAAACGGTTATTTTCACACCGAAACAAGCTTCAAGAGTTTCGGTCTTGAGTATGCCGTTGACTTCCCGAAAGTAGTTTCATAAGAACTTCATTAATATCTCAATAAAATGTACAGATAACTGGTCAACAAATCTAAACCTGAACAAATGTAAAGCTATGTACCTAGGGAAGTGAAAAGAAAAGTCGAATACTAATTGTAAAATCAAAATATATCTCATTTCCAATAATAGATAACAAAAGAATAAGATTTGGGTGTTTTTAGTACAAATGATTCAAAATAGAATAAAAGAATGAAAGTTAATAAGAAATTTCTTAATGAACCTAAGCCAATTATTAAGACTTCTTTAAACATCACTTGTGAGACTTCATTTGGAATATGCAGTAGGAATCTGGAGCCCTTATTTAAGAACAGACATTAAATTCTTGAAAAAGTACAAAGTAGAGCGACAAAACTGATTGATTCTACAAGAACTAAGCCCTATGAAGACAGATTGAAATACTTAAATCTTGTGAGTCGTGAAAATCGTCGTTTAAGCGGAGACTTAATTCAAATATATAAAATTTTAAATGATTATGAAAAAGTATAGTTAACAAATTGTATCAATTTCGCTTGTAGGGTAAAAATCCAACGCAGACCACATGACAAAAGACTGGTTCGAGAAATAAATCCCAGAAGCTCATTGAGACATAATTTCTTAACAAATCGCAGTGTAAAATAATCCAAAAGTTTATCTGTGAATGCTATTAATACGCAAAAAAATAAAAAGTTTTAAAAAGGCTATTGACTATGAAGTCTTTGGAATGGTGAGAAGCAAAATTTGCCAAAGCCTTACAGTTATTAAGGCTAAACGCTTTACTACTACTACCACTACTACTACTACTACCACTACTACTACTACTAAAATTAAAAATGTATTATTTGATAAATTTCTTAAAAATCTATTGTTTTAAAAATATAATTGAACCGTTCAATAATTTGTCATACTGAACCAAATTTTTTAAGGAAAGATTGACAATGGATGAACTTAACATTAGAAGAAAAGAGATATATCAAAAGAAAGAAAACAAGATATAGACTTTATTAAATTAATTAATTTTAATTTGAGAATAAAGATATTAGTTTTGTTAAATTAATTGATAAATAAGAAATTTTTATGTTTAACTTACCAAACAACTTAACAGAGTCATTTGTTGATTCTAATAATATCAACATTTTTTTCTTAGCTTATTTTTTTAATCAAATAAACAAATATTTAATGTATTATTAATATTTTATTTTCGATTTTCTAAAACATAAAAATACTAATAAATGGGTAGCAAGAAACTAAAACAGAAATCGTTTCGTTATTTTAGCAAGTAAGTATTTTAAATTGTCTATTTATACTATTGTAACATTAATTTGTTCTTAAAATAATTAAAATAAATTTTTATTTTTTTAAATAAAAATACATTAAATTTAAAAATCTTATTAAATTTAAACCCGATGTTTTTAACTTTAAAATCCGAGCATAGCTTTGTAAAGAAAAATATTATAAAATAAAATTTATTTAAATATTACTCTATGATAGCATTGGCGATTTATAAAATAAAATTTATTTAAATATTACTCTATGATAGCATTGGCGATTTATAAAATAAAAAGTTTGATATAAATCAAGCACCTAAAAACAAAATTTTCTAAATCAAGACGTCCAAATCAATTGACGTCAAAAATAAGATCCTGACAAAAAAGGCAACTAAGTGTGGCAGGTTACCAATGAGCATTGTGCAATTCAGCAGCTTTTTGGACAAAATTCTTGTGACTGGCATACAACTTTAGCTTCTGGTCTATGTCCATCCAAGTAACACTTCCGGCATCATCTCCTGCACTCAGCGAAAACTCTTTGAATACAGTGTCGTCTTCATCGTGAAAATTGAATGCAATAGTCTCCATCCACGCGTTGTCAGTGTTTCTAGGGTCGTCAACATAGCCGCGGAATATCTACTTGTCAATTTTATTTTTTCCTAAGGTTAAAAAGCTTGATTTACTTCAACTCCTTTTTCAAAAAGATGATTGAGATGATTTTCGATTTGTTCACGTGATGACGAATTTTTTCCAAGGCAGTCGGTGGCTTCTTCCATAAATTCTCTTTTTAAAGTTTGGGATATTTTCTCACCCGGATCACACATGCCCTAGCAACAAATTTAGTTCTTTCCCTAAAAGTTGAAACAAAAATACTCCTGGTATCGCCCATTCGTTTGTGTCCAAACGTCGAATGGAAACAAACTGCAAAATTGACTTGTTTGTTTCGGCATCAAAAACTTTATTTCCTTGCTCATCTCGTTTCCATCTTCACAAATTAGATAATTTTTAGTACATTTGATGACTTCCGAGCTTACCTAGTGACTATTGGATCAGCAGCATGGTTAGGTCCCCATTTGCCAAGCTGACCCCTGCCCCTGATGCCAGTTCTTCCGCATGGATTCATCGGAATTCCGTCAATTAGATCATAGCAGCCCATGTGACTGCGCCTGTCTGTTTTGCCATCAATCATGTTCCAATTTTTGATGTCAAGCGGATTTTGAACATCAGCCCAAGCTGGTTTATCTCTAATCAGTCTTGGTGAAGTGTAATCCACTGGTTGGTATTGTGGCCAATCGACCCACCAGTTTACTTTGTCATCCGGAACATGTGTCCTCTATTTTACAAAAGATAATTTGGAATTTTATTTACATTTTATTTTAATCTCGTTACATAAACTATTTCTGAAGACTTTAAATTATCAATTTTGCTCTGATAACTAATTAGTTTGTTAGGGTTGGTGCTGCGACATGATTTATGATACTTTTTGTCAAGAGTAGTACTAGCGTAATTTGTAGACACGAAAAAGCTTGCAAATGTATTCAGAATACTAAGCAAAAGACCCATTATTTTTTTCAACTTTTATGAAATAAATATAATAAATAGAAAATTATTTCTGAGATTTAATTCGATTTGAATTTTTTCGTGCTATGGCAAATAAAGACGATAATAATAATTTATTTTAAAATTTTAAAATTTCAACATAAACTTGATTAGAAAAGGATCAAAAAATCATAAAAACATTCTTTTAATCATAATTAAATTAAATCTTTATTTTCAAAGTTTTGCTCAAAATTTAATTGCTAGACTTGTTAAAGACAATTTGAACCTAATTAATTTAGACTATTGGTAACATGGCTGGCCAAATTACTTTTAATAATAATAAATATTTACTCAGCGACATAAAAAAATAAACCAACTTTTATTCAAAAATACTTTCGAGGCCATTTAGACAATTAAGAAAACTTGTTACAAAATCGATTTTTATCAAATAAGTTTTTTCTAGTTTAAAAATCAATATTTTTACTAGCTTTCTTAACAAAATTTAAATAAAGTTAAACACAATGCCTTTTCCAAAGAAGCTGGATAATTTAGTATTATTTAAGGAATAGAGACCATCATCACCCAAAGTCATGAGAAATATGGTCTTAATACATTTCTTTTGTTTTACCAAGCATATAAATAATTTTTTTCATTTAGTGTTAAAAAAAGCCATTTTCAATTAAAGAATTCTAGTCGTTTAACAGTTGAATTTAAAAAAGATTAAATTTTTTTTTTTAAATATTAAATATTTAATAAATTAATATTTTATATTTAAGAAATTTTTTTGCCAAAACTTTAATTATTCAAGAAATTTTTGAGCTATTATAAAAATTTTTAAAATAAATAAATAAAAAAAGTAAAACCATCTTTTGCTTAGAATTTTGTCTAGTTTCAGAATTTGTATAAAAAAAATAGAGGTTAAGGGGTTTGCAAAAAAGTAGATCCCGAAAAAGTTAAAAAATGTCAAAATTTTTTTCCTAGAAAAATTGATTTATCATTGATTACTCAGTGATAATTTTCTTGGACCAAGAAAAATCTTAATTGTTACAAAAATTTACAAAAAATGTAAATTGTAACCAAATTTTTCATTTTGAAATTTAAAATCTTTTAATTTTTTACGAAAAATTAGAAAAAATAATAAATGCTTTTTTTGTTATAAATATTAATATAATAGCAATTTAAACAATAAAACAAAATTAAAATACAAATAAAATAAATTTTAAATTTATTTAAATTCTTCCTTTTTCGGATCTAAAGGCATTCTTAATTTCATTACAATAAAAATTTTCAAGTAGACTATTAAAGCTTGCATTTGATGGACTCCCAGATGAAAACTTGTGAAAATTAAATTTTATTCTTTTTGAAATTAATTTGAAATTTTTAATATAATTTATTTTAAATTTTGTTTTTGAAAAAAATTGAGCAGAATTATGTCAAAATTGGTTCTTGCGCTAAAAATTAAATTTTTTTGTTTCAGAAATTCTATCAGCAATTATCCGAAGTTGCTTTAGCTCGATTCAGATAACCAAAAAAAATTAATCATTTTTTTTTTTATTAATTTAATTTAATCCTCTTCTATAAAAAAAAATAAAAGTTTTCAACAAAATCTTTAAAAAATGTTACAAAGCTTTTATGAAGAAAAACTCTTTGAGTTTCTAATGATTTTGTTAATTTTTTGTCAATTAGTTTTTCTACTGATTCATGCAAAAATCATCAAAAATTTAAACTTCGATGAATGAGATTTTTCATAATTTTTTTTTATTCAAAAATATTTTCGAGACCACTTAGACAATTAAGAAAACCTGTTACAAAATCGATTTTTACCAAATAAAAATCAAATTTTTTATTTTAGTTTTATCAAAAAAAAATTATAAAATAAATTCGAAAAAAGAGAAAAAAGAGAGAAGAAAAATCAATATTTTTACAAGCTTTCTTAACTAAAATTAAATTAAACACAATTAGCTTCGTCAGAGAAGCTGAATCAAGCTTTTTTAACCATTTGCTCAAACAACAACCGGATTTACATAATTTACTCAGTGCCAGTATTGACCCCATATGTATTTTTTATCTTAAGCAGTTCTTTCAGGCCTTGGTTCTCTATTTCTAGTATGGTCAGTCGTTCTTCGTAAGCATTGGCGTTTTTATCATCTAGTTCAATTGATTTTTGCATCACCTCTGTCATTTCGGATATTTGAGAAATTTTGTCCTGTAATGTCTTTGGGGACAAAAAATTTGCAAAATTTTCAAAAAAATTTAATATTCAACTACCTGTGAAAGAGCTGACTTGAAAACATTTTCACATAATTCTTGTTCTTTTTTAAGTTGAACCAATTTGAGCATTTGTTCCCTGTATTTGGCCATGATGAATTCGAGCACGCTCTGGTGCTCCTTTAACGATTCCTTTAGCTCTTCATTCTCTTGTTGTAATAACCTGTTAAGTTAAAAATTAGAAATAAATATTTTTTAAATAAAATAATTTAAAAATAATCACTTTATAACTTTGTTCTCTTTTTGAATGCTCGAAAGAACAGCTACTTTGGACCTATGGTTTCCTTTTTCATTCAGATTGATGAACTCATTCTCGAGCTTTAAAAAAAGAATCAGATGAAATGACACTTTTGGTTTTGAAGTGAATGATACTTGTTGAATTGCGTCGACTTTTTTGGCTAGAGCGTTAGATTGAACGACTACTTGGTCGACATTTTTCTCCCGCTCTTTTAGTCTCATTACGAGCTCTTTGGCATCGTTAACCAGTTGACCCATAGAAACGCTCATTTTCTCTTTCAAACCAACTTCTTCAAAATTGTTATTATAAAATTTCTTGGAGAATTAGTCTTTGAATTTAGAAATTAATTATCAAAATTTATTAATTTGCATTTTTTGTGCACAAATTCGACAATTTTATTTAACTTTTGTTTAGACAAAATGAGAACTTAATCACGTACACAAACTGCCGTAAGTCTCATCAATTAGTTTGCATTGATAATTTTAGAAAATGAAACCTTAATCGTTTATCTTAAAATAAAAATATCAAAATCAAATAAAATAATTTTTTTATTCAATTTAATTAATGAAGAAAGTGAGAAATTGACATTTTGGAAAAATTTTAAAGAGAATCGCAATTAATCATTCATTCTGACCCACAGGGTGATCTATCATTAGCTGATATTTCATCTTATTCTAATTGTTATTCTTTTATCATGTACATAACGATTTTTTTATGTTGTAGTTCTCCTGATAGATTCAAACTTTAAAAAAATAAGATCAATATATATTTAAATTAATTTGTTGGACATTAAACAAGTAATAGCATAGTTTGATAAAATCTTAAATGGAACTCTGAGAAAAACTTTAATAAATCTTATTTTATGCTTTGTTTCAATCACATAAGAAAGAATATTAATAAAATTTTTCAAAATTTTGGATCTCTAAGTGATAAGTTATTATTATTATTTATTAGTTCCAAGCCTCATAGGCATAAAAGATAAAAAAAAAAAACTTTGTACAAATTATGATTACGTACAAAAGTCTATTTTCAGTAGATCATTTAATAGCTTAAAAAAGTAAAAATATTCTAAGCTGAGTTCCATATTTATTTTTATTTGCGAGCACACAAAGTTGATCGAGTCAACCAAACCAAGATTTCTGTCTACAAATATTATTCATATGTATTTTCTTCTCAATTTTCTTGAGCTGTTTGCAGTATGACGTATTCTTTTGTTCAAAGGTAGAGTAATTCCCATGCAGAAACGACCACCAGTCCCATCATATTTTACTATTTTTTAATTGTTTCATAAATAATAACTTGTGCTTCATACATAACTGTTCTACCGTTTCCAGCCTTAGAGTCTCCAACATAGGACTAATTCACTGAGTTTCCTGTCCACAATAAACACCACGTCTAAGTGATACCGGAATATTGATTGGCAAAACTGCTTATACAGAAAACCCACTAGATCTGGACAGGCCGACTTAGGTTTACATCCAAGGCCATATTGTGAGTAGAAACTCCTTTCCAATTTTTTCCATTTTTCTTCTACAAATTTCCAAATAAAGTCATTTTCACCGATTGGGAGACCTAGACACTCAACATAATGAGTCTTTCAGAGTCACTTAGTACTAAATTTTTTTTATATGTAGATCTACCTTTTTGAAGGGTAAGAGACGCTGATTTTTTAGGATTAAAGTCCATTTTCCACCGCCGGACATACTTAGAGCAAATGTCAAGTAGAGTTTGACACTGTTCAAATAAAGGTGACAATATAACAATATCATTACAGTATCCGATCATAGACAGGTTTGTCCCATTGATTTCTGCACCAATTTTGAGCTTAGTACACTCAATCAAGAGGTCGTTTATAAAAAAGTTGAATAAATATGAGGAAAGTTTACCTCCTTGTTTGATGCCTTCAGTTGAGTCCATCATGCTACTGGTCTTATTTTGATATTTGACAACAATTTTTGAGATTTTGTAATATTTGTATAATAAGCGCCATAATCCATTTGGGATCCGATTAATCAAATTATAGAATAGCCCGTCTCTCCACAGCTTATCGAACGCTTTACTTGCATTCAAAAAGACAACATGAAGTTTTGAATTATTGTGCCTTTAGTAATTAATCGTCTCATTTACCATGATATGTTTTATTCATAACCAAATTGATTGACGTGAGTTTGGGTGAGACACTCCATTTTACTCAGTAGTAGAGCTTCAAAGATTGAAGTCAAAGAATTTGATTCTGAGATAGGTCGAAAGTCACTTGGTACCTTTGTATCACCATTTTTTGGGATCCGAGTGAACATCGATGTGTTAAATAGATCTGGTAAGAAACCATGATATAAAGCTGCATTAAAGAACCATGTAATGATAACACTAAAAATTGAACAGGAACCAAATTTGTAGAATTCATTACAAATTTCGTCATAACCAGCTGATTTGTTTCGTTTAAGTGAGGCTAATTTGATAGCATAAGGAAAAACATAATAGCAAAAGTTTATTTTCAAAAAAAGTAGAGGTTAAAATATGAGATTTAAATATCGTAAATAAAAATTTAAAAAAACTCATAAACTTTATTACATAAATTTAAGTTATTTCTAAAAAATTTAGTTCTAATGATTAAGACAATAAAAGCCGTAATGTATTTCGAGCAAAAAGCACGGGTCCGTATTTTTGTATTATTTCTCCTGATGGAGGTTAACTCGAATTAATATTTACTTTATTAGAAAAAATTTAATTTCTCTTTTTTAATTAGTAGATTTTAAAGTATAAAATAATTATTATCAGTTATTAATTTTAAGCCTCATGGGTAGCAAAATAAATAAATAAAATAAAAAATAAAAAATTACCACAGCCTAATACAACATTTCCTTAGATTTAAAAAAAATAAAACTAAAGTTTGTTGTCTCACAAAATAAACATAATTGTAATTATATGATTTAAGAATCTAACAAATTAACTAAAATAATATTTTTTTGAAATTAACTTTTTCTAAGGTGACCGTTCTCAGAAAGAAGACTTTTAATTTAGAATAAAATAATTATCATTTAATGTTTATTTAATACATATCTTTAAATAAATAAAAGTTTTTTTCAGCGAAAAAAATATAATTTTTACAACTTTTTATAAAGCTCATCACCAACACTTCTTGTCTGAATTTTCAACACTTCCGATTTATGTCTTAGAATTATTTTAGGAATAAATTTGCCAACATAGTCGTGTCCGACTTCAAATTGTGCTCTCTTTGGATCAAAACTGCTGTCCGATTTGCGTCTAATCCAAAAGAACAGTCTTAGCTCATTTAAGGCCATATTTTTGTTACCTTTGTATTCACTACATGCCGATACATACATTCCATACATAGCCGAGGCTTTAATTGGCAAAAGACTAGCTTTGGGGTCAAAAAATTTTGCTTCACCACTTCCTCCAGTAATGAATATATAAGAAGAGTCGGGTGTTTCGGACAAAAGTTTTGAAAATGTTTTATACACAACAATATGCGGAAGAGTTAACTCTTTCATTCCATTTAAGTAATTATCTACAGATAATGTACTTAGAGGACCATCAGTTCGCCATCCTCCCATGCTGGCAACTAAATGGTTAAGCTGTCCATCAGTACTCAAAATTTTGTCTTTTAATCGAAGACAATCTGTTTCGCTTGCCAAATCAGCTATTTGAAAAGCTAAGTTAGAATGGAATTGTTCTGGAACTGTTTTCTTAAGTTCATCAAAACGAGATTCGTTTCTAGCTGCGACCCAGACTTTAGCTCCATTTTGAGCCAGTGATCCGACTATTCCGGATCCAACTATGCCACAGCCTCCTGCGACAAATGTTACTAAATCTA
This sequence comes from Brachionus manjavacas, assembly GCA_019054805.1. Taxonomy (NCBI): domain Eukaryota; kingdom Metazoa; phylum Rotifera; class Eurotatoria; order Ploima; family Brachionidae; genus Brachionus; species Brachionus manjavacas. Next base: position 431,550 of record JAHQIY010000009.1, read on the forward strand.
TTAATTAATCAAAATTGACAATTAAAATTTATCATTTATTAAATTAAAATACTTTTAAGAGACATCTTTTTTAATTTCTTTAGTTTTAAATTTAGCTTTTTTTTTTTGAAATTGAAATATTTATTTTTTAAATTAAGTAATATGTACGCTTTAGTTTATGTAGAAAAAACATGATCAAAAATGATTACCAAAAAAAATAATATTATATAATGTTCGATTTTTATTTTAAAAAGTATCGTTTAAATAGTCTTATTTAAATAGTTAATTTTTTTATCTTTATCCAAATGTTTATCAATTTAAACTTTAATTTGTTTACCAGACAGTTTTTTATATTTGCCAAAGTGTTTAATGATGGAGTTTAAAGACCGGACAATTTATCAAATATTTGATAATTGAAAAATGATTTATCAATCAATAGATCATTTAATATGAAAAGGATTTTTAATTTGAATTTACACGATGACAAAAATAGAAAAACTTTTGTTTAGTAATCTTAGTAGATTTAATAGGAAATAAAAGTAAATTTTAGGCCATTTTTAACTTTTTTAAGGAAATTCAACAAATTTGAAAAAAATTAAAAAAAATTACCGATTTTTACGTGAATTAACGTAAAGAAATTTTAAAACGGTAAAATTAAAATTAGTAAAATTTTGGAAAAAAAATTCAATCAATGTTTTAAATGCTTTATTTTAAATAATTTGTTTTAGCGTTTAGAACAGTCTCCGATTTTTGAATTACGATGGGAATAACCTTTTAAAAAATATCTTAACATAAGGTTTTTTTTAAATACCTTTTTTAAATAACTTAAATATTTTTTACATTTTCCGGCGTCAAAATTTTTTGAAATTTAAAAATTGACTCAATTCCATCATTTTCATTTTTTGCTTCTTGTGTTAAAATAAATTTTTTTGATTCTAATTCTCATCATTTTTTAATTTAAATTTACATCATTTTATTTTTGATAGTTAAATGAAATTAAAATAAGTATAAATAATTAAGTTTAGAAATAAATCCAATAAAAGAGATAAACAAAAGACTTAATGTTATTTGTCAAATTTAATTTTCAAATTTAAATGAAATAAAATAGCCTATAATTTAATAAATTTAATATTTTCTTTTTACTTAAATTTATGTAAAAAAGCAAGAAAGTGGTTCAATTGTAATTTGGTGCTGTATGAGCTACTATGGTCTAGGAGTTTTTTCTATATTTGACGGAAGGCTTAATTCTCACAGATATGTTGATATTTTAGAAAATAACTTATTTACACCAATATATATGTTGAGAGAAGAAGAGGCCTTCACATTTCAGCAAGACAATGCCCCTTGTCATCAATAGTGAAGGAATGGTTCCAAGAACTAAATATTGAAGTCTTAGCTTGGCCTGCAAATAGCCCAGACCCGAATTGCATTGAAAATTTATGAAGATGGCTCGATAAAGAGATTAGGATTGTCTATTTAATCCAATTTAATTTTTTATTAGAAATGATATTAATTTTTTTATGTTTTTTTTGTATGGATTGCCTCTTGTAGATCTGCTTGAGAAAAACAGTGGAGATTGCCAACTGATGTGGTCAATGTTTTATTTTAATTTTAGACATTTGAATTATGTCACCTCTCGTGCGCCTTTCAGTTAAATTGGTTAAATTTAGAGCTTTAAGTCTTCGGACCTAGTTTAGATTTTTAAAACCTGAAATTACACAAGTAGCTCTTAGTTGTACATCCTCTAGAATTCTTAGAAAAAAAGTAATCTAGTAATTTACATTTTTTTCTAATTATTATTTTCATTTCTAATAAAATTTTTCACACATATTTCAAGCTTGAAAAATATTTTACAGATATTTTATCTTTCTGAAGATAATTTAAAAATAATTATAAGATAATTATCTTTCAAAAGAAATTGCTACGGAATGACATTTTATCTTAACTTAGCATCTTCTTTTTTTACACAATTTCTCGTAATTTAACATGCTTGTGTAATTTTACGTAAAATTACGTAAATCGTTAAAATACTAGTATCAAATCCTTGAAAAAGTCCAGAGAAGAGTCCCCACTGCTTTGAAAGGCATGGAGAACGAGAGCAGACTTGAGCGGATGGGTCTTACATCTCTGGAGACAAGACCGATTGAGAAGACGGCTTTGAGGGACATCTCTGCCAGTTATCTCGCTTCGCGGTCTTTATTACTACTACTACTACTACTAAATCAGCACTGTATTTGTTAAATTTTGTTCGAATTACTCAAAATGTGGATAAATTCTTAAAAAATGATGTCTTAAACAAAAAAAATACTAATCTTAGTCAAAAAACCTAAATTTTATACACTCTTTCAATTTCGATTAATAAATTTGTATTTTTTATTCTTATCATATTTATCTTATTATTCTCCCCAATTATCAATTATTATTATTTTCCTTGACAATTTTTAGTTGATGTAAAAGTTAATGTAATATGCAGGAGTAATAGCTTGATACGCATAAAGAACAACAACTTATTTAAAAAAATTAACTCAAAAAGCAATTTTTAATATCTTATCTTTTTCCAGCGAATACTGAAAAAAACATTTTAAAAACTAATTATTATTCGTTTGTTTATGTAAACCGAGCTGATGCTCCTTAAGTTAAAAAAGTTTTTTTTTATTTTATTTCAGATTTATAAAATAGTCAAAAAAAAAAATAATAATTAATAATTAGAGAATAATATCATTTAATTGAGAAAAATTATAAAAATTAAGCTATTTAATTCAAATTTTTTGGTATCGATTTTAATCGTACTGTAAAAAAATTTAGTTATTCTAAATTTCTTGGAAATCTACAAAATAAGCTTTATTTAAGTATTATAAGCGTTAAAAAATTATCTTTAATTATTTATTTAGAAGCTATTGATTCTAATAAGTTCTTGACTATTATAGAGTAGCAAAAATTTAGATTTAATTTAAAAAATTGAGAAAGCAATATTTGAATAAACTTTTAATTATTAGAAATCATTTTGATTATATGAAAAAAGAGAAATAAGAGACATCAGAATTTTAATTAAATTAAGCTTTAATAGTCCATTGAATTGAAATTAAAATTAAATTTTAAATTAATTATTATTCAGTTAATTAATTTAATAGGATAACACTACAAACTACGAAATTTTTAATTCAGCATTGATTTCCACTAAAAAAAAATTTTATTTATTTTTATAAAATTTATCCCAAAATTCAATAAAGACTTTTTATACTCAAAAACTATTTAAATCAATTTTTCTATTTATTTGTAATTGTATTTGTATCTATGATCATCATATTTACTAAAATACTTTCGATCACCATGGCTTTTGTTCAATTCTCTTCTCTTCGAGTTGGATCTTGAAACAGATGGAGATCTCGATCTTTTTCTTGATCTGGAGCCAGACCTTGGCCGTCCAATACTTGATTTTGACAAGTGTCTATCATCATTTTTCCTCCTTGAGTAAGCATCCTGTTTGAATGTTTTTTTCATGTCTAAATTTTTGAATTCTTTTTTAGGCGACAAAATTTTCTGTATCTCTTTGCCATCAATTTGAGGATTTTTTTTTTCAGCTATTTTTTCCTTGTCATCATCATTTTTCAAGACAAATTCATTTAAATCGATTACAGGATTTTCATTTAAATCATCGTATAAATCATCTACGACAATTCTTGTTTCGTTTTCCTTATTCTCAGTCTCAAATCCATACAATTCCATCATTAAATCATCATTTTTGTCAATACAACCCAAAGTTTTATTAGTTTCTATCTTTTTCTTAGTCTTCTTTGGTCTCTTATCTTTAAAACCATGTCTGTTATTACAAAAATCATAGTTCATCAGTGAGTGCATGTCGCTGATCAAATTTCGTTTAGTAAGCCTTGACAAATCTTCCGGATTCTTAGTTTGCTTCAATTGAATTAGCTTGTTTTCATTTCGCTTAGCCATCTTAGACTCCAAAGATGTATTTTTCTTAATAGTTTTAACTAGGGTCCACTCTTTGATCGAATTGAAATCGCCAACCGGAGCCTCGTTCATGTGCAATTTGACAAATGCAAATTTTGTCAAGTCTAAAGATTCCAGTTGTGGATGAGGCTTGGATCTGTGTATCTGAATTCCTTTATTTTCTATGCAATATTGGTTTTTTTTGGCACTATTCTCAGGTTTAGTTTTTGTACAATCATTTAAAATTTTTTGCAATCTATCGAATGTATGTGATTCAGGTTTATTTTTCGGCATTTTTTGATTTCCAGGTTTATTCCTGAATTCTTGATCAAATTTTTTTTCGCCTATTTTTTTATCCTGCTTTATCAAGTCACTTGAGCATTTTTCACATTTTAAATTTTTTTTGATTTTCAACAAAGTTTCTTCTGATTTTGAAATCAAATCTAATCTTAAAGATTTTAATTTAATTTTTTATTTAGATAACAAATTTTAAATTACAGTTCTTCAAGTTTAAAAAGTTGCTTGCGTTGTTGGTCAATTAAATTTTCTAGTTTTTGTTTGTCGCAAGTCACCTGATCCAAATTAAGATTCAGCTTTTCTATGATTGAATTACCTCCAGTTAAGTTTGGCACCGGAGTCAATTTTTTCAAGATTTCATTTAAAAGATCCATTTTTTTTTTAAATAAAATTTATCATAAAAAATTTAAATCTCTTTTTTTTATTATAATAGGACTCATGTGGTCTGGTGTTTTGTGCATGCAGTCCTGGTTCAATACTTGCCGGAGGATAATTTTTTTATCCAAATTTTAAAAATAAATTCTAAGCTTTTATTTATCTTCAACCTTCACTTTTTTTTTAAATTTTTCTCTTACTTAGATCTGTATGTTCATTGATATAATCAAGAAGATTAAAATTTTAATTTTTTTTTAAATTTTTATCTGCAAAAAAATGAAATTCACTTTTTTATTTATTATTCTGGGTATTTTTAAATCTACCAACGCTCAGAACGGTAAATTAAATTACCATATGCCCTAAAATATAAATCACATCAGATCAATTTTAAGACTGCTTGTCACCGTGGGAAAAAATTGACGACAATATATGTCTCCTTCTCAACTCACATATTAAAACCTGGAACCATGCTAAAATGTCGTGCAATTTTTACGGAGGCGAACTGCTTTACATAAATAATGAACACGAAAATGAGAAAATAAATGGTATGTTTTGTTTACCCTTGATTTTTGAAGATTTTATTTAAATTCAAGACTTCATTGACACTCTACTCAGATACCGGTTCAATCTAAAGCCGTTTGCCTGGCTCGGGGCGCTAAAGAACTCCAATGGCTGGATGTGGTATCATGCCAATCAATCGGTAATTTTTTCCGACTTAACCAAACAATGCTTGGTAAAAATTTTCTCAGGTGATGTTTAAAAATTGGACCGAAAGCCCTGGCTCAAGTGAATACATGAACTGTGCATGTTTCCGCTTGAGGGAAAAAACCTGGCGACCATGCGACTGCAACACAAAGCAACATTACATTTGCCGAAAAGCAAACCGGCCAAAAAGTAGAAAGTTTTAGATGAAGAGAAGAATTTTTTTAATTATTTTTTTAGATGAATTTATTGCGACGCCAAAGTCTAAAGAAACAAATTTACCCCTGGTAATGGAAACACAAAAACTAATTGAAAAAGATTTAAGAAATTCGAACAATGAATTAAGTCAGGACGAAAAATCTATTATTGTTAGCTCTTTGGTATTGATGAAGGAAGAAGACTCCAAACAGACAGGTATGCATGGTAAAATTTCAACAAATTCATGCCGTGGTTTAATCAGTCTAAAAGCTTAAATAATTAATAACTCACATGCACTCAGGCAAATTTTAGCTTCATTTAGAAAAAAAAATCAATAACTAAAATGGATCATTATTGCGTAATTTGTATAATATGTCTGAAATTTATTCCACCAAGAAAATTAAAATCTATATTTCCAAATACACAATTTTTTCCAAATAAAAAAATTTATTTAATTTTTTTAGAGACAAAATCTCAACTGTTGGTGCAAGATGACATGAAAATTTTAGAAAACATGAGAAAAAACTCTGGATTCATGCGAGATCCAAATTTGTTCGTGAACATTTACAGAACAAAAGTTCTCAAAAACTCCATTATATTCACACTTTATGATTGTAAATATGGATTTGGGTATTATGCCGCTGGTAACGATTGCACCAAGTATAAGATGTGCGAAAATTGGGACCATAAATATGCCATTTTAGCATTGAATAAATGTGTAAATGGCAAAGTTTTTAGTTTTAAGGAACTTGAGTGTGTGATCCCGTCCGAGGATTTTTGTGACCCAAACGCCTTCGTACCAGTCTAGAGCTTTTGGTTAGCTTCTGTTGTTAAGTTTTGATCAAATAAATTATTAATTAGAAATAACCGAAAGAGTGCCTCAACTTGCTGAATCTTATTACTGTTTTTTATTTGTTTTATCAGTATTTATGTAATTTAGTGTCTAGACTCAAATTTTATTTTATTTTATTTTTGTTTTTAGATTAAATATTGATTTTGTTTTAGTAATTAATTTTAAAATCCAAATGATGATGATGATGATGATGACGCAGAGTGGTCCCAAAATTTTCATTTAAAAAATTCTACGAATTCAAGTATTTTTAGCTGGATAGCAAAATGACTAAGTCGACTAGAGGAAGCTTTTAAAAATTTAGAATTTTTGACAACCTCAAAATTGATAAAAAGGAAATAGAGAATGACTTGGTAAACTTAAAATGATTAATTTAAGACACTTGATGTAATTTAAGATAATTTTAATCAAAAATTTTTAAAAACTAGAAACGAATTGAGCATGAACTTCTTCTAAATTTTTTTATTGTATGTAATAGAGTGTTTTATGACAAAAATAATTCTTCCAGGATAGTACTTAAGATTTTATTTTTATAAAATAAATTCTGTGTGGTATGTCTAAAATAAATTTGAATTTTTAAAAATCAAAATTTTGCCAAACATAAATATTTTTAGACCAAAAAAGGGTATTTGAATATTTGAATTTAATAAAGATCACTTTAAGATTTAATAAACCAGACTATGAAAAAATTTGGTTTTAAAATTTTCCCTGATTGTCTGATTTAAATTTAGCACCTTGAAGATTAAGCATTTAGAAATTGAATCAAAAATATTCCTTTTCACCTGACTTGGGTAGTTGTTAAAGAAATTTTTTCTCAAAATATTTTATATCCTAGACAAAAGTGCTATTTGTTTGCATGTAATTTTCCCAAAATATTATATTAATCCACTGAATTAGGAAATCAATCTAAATATATAACTCAACTATGATTTGAATTAAGCTAGTTTCGAAATTTTGTAAGTTTAAAAAATTTCTTTCAAAGATTTGATCAAGATTAAGAGGGACAAAATATATTTTTGATTATTGACTTTATAAAAAATTTGCAGAAAAAAGTAATAAAATAAAACTAAATATTTAAAATTAGAAATTCTAGAAAATATATTTTAGAGGCACTTTGAATTATTTTTCAGAGCATTGGACCGGGTCGATTGACAAAAAAAATTCACAACCCCTATTGTAGACAAGCTTTTATCTTTACTAAAGAAGTATTTACTCTAAGTCTACTTCCTAACTAGCAAAAATCAATTAGAATAATTAATTTTAAACATATTTATTTTGAGGAAAAAAAATTAAATAAACTTAAAAAGTATTTGCATTTATTTTTTTTTAATTCTAACATTTAAACGGTTTCTTGAAAAATGTATGTATTTTTTTCAAAATTTTGAATTAAAGATGAAGAATTTATAGAAAAAGTTTGTGATTAAAATGAAATAAGTAGAAAAAAAACTTTCAGTTTTCATATTCATATTAAAAATAAATTAGAAATTAAAATTTCCTTTTAAATTAAAGAATCCTACAGAGAAAATTAAAATAAATATTTTAGAAATGTTGTAATTGTTTAATTAGGGATTTTTCAAAGACTTAATTATACAAATATGAAATCTTACTCAATCTTTTTTCTTTGAAGAATTTTTGTAGATTTAAGGCGTTGAGTTATTCATCAAATATTAAAAGAATGTAAAAAATAAATTGGTTGTCTATACGAATCTAATTGATTTATTTACCTCATAATTTGTCTGACTCTTGGGAGCAAATTAAGAAATCGGCACTCAAAAGCTCTTTAGATAAACAAAATGAAATTTACATCATTCTCAGACTTCACATAACTTTTAGACAAGGAAATATTAACCTCTCGAGAACATAAAAATTTCAACATTATTATACCTGGCATGCAGATGAGAAAATCGTGTGACATTTTTTTTCTTTCAGAAGAAATCCATATTTTTGAAAATCATAAATTTTTATTTTGAAAAAAAATTAACTAAATTTACTAAATAGTTTAGAGTTTTTTTATTATTTTCAAAAATTAAACGAAAAGTATCATACACAATTTGTGAACAGATTCAAATTTTTTGTTGAATTTTTAATTAATTGTTTAAAAAACTAAGACTACGAATTTAAAGAAAGAAAAAACATTTGAAATACCTTGAAAATCTCCGAGTAAAAAAAGAATTTAAATTAAATTAGTAAAATATAAAAAACATCAATTTTTCCAATTAAATATTAGAAGGCAATTTTAATTTTGATTTAAAAATGTTGTTCATTGTAATGTTTGACAACTATTTGGCAATTTTTTTTAAATTTATGTTTGTTTAAGGAGTTGTTTGACGAACAAAATATGAAACAAATTATTTGTCTATTTTAATCATATATAATAATGTTAATCTAATTGATTTTTTCACCTCAATTTTATTCAAATCGCTATTCAAAAGCTCTATAGACAAATAAAATGAAACTTACATAATTTTGAGAATTCACATAACTATCAGACTAGAAAAATAAAAACTCTCGGGTAAAAAAATATTTGATTTTTTATTATATTTGCCAAACACATGAGGATATCAAGTGAAGCTTTATTATAAGAGAGATAGAATTACATCCAGTGAGACAAGTTGTATCATAATCTTATTAGTAATTTATAATTATTTTAGATTTTTTTTTAAATTTTCAACAATTAAATAAAAATATTGAACACAAGTTGTGAAAAGATTAAATTTTTTTTTAAATATTTATTGAATACTATTTTTAAAGAAAGAAGAATTTAAAGATAAAAGGAAATATTTGAAATACTTCGAAAATCTCCGAAGGAAAAAAAGAATTTAAATTAAATTAGTAAAATAAAAAACAATTTTTTCAATTATGCATTACTAGATAATTAAGATTTTTAAATTACAAATGTTTTAAATTTTTAGGTAAAAAATTGGTTTTTTAAAAAAAAACTTTGCCCTAGAAGGATAAAACTCTCGGGCAAAAATAGAAAAAATAAAATTTTTAATTATGCCTGGCACGCAGATGAGAAAATCATGTGACACTTTATTTTTAGAGAGAAAAAGAATCATATCTAATCATTATAATTTCATTATAATCAATATTTTTAGAATTTCCTTCGAGTAATAAATCGAGGTTTTTCCTGTTTTGTTCTGAAAAAAGCAAATCTAGATGTAGTCTAAAAAAATACACACTTTTAAGTATTCATATGTTTGAGCGAGTGAGCCAAACTGCCGGTCTTGTTTATACACCACGACTAGTCTCAGCTCACACTTATTTCTAATTTTAGTATAAATTGTAAAAAATGAACACATCAAACTATAGAGCTAAATAAAATAGTCTAGACTAGTCTAACTTGACTATAGTCTTGATGGAAATTAAATATTTAGACTTATTATTTGCACGATTAAGCAACATTAAGAGTTTTTTTTCTATGCTAGTAATTTTGGTTTGGAAATTTTTTTCACAAAAATCAGAAAAAAATCTTAAAAAATTTTGAAAAAATCAATTTAAGCAGATATCAAGTTTCCAAGCTGGTTAATTTACTTGTAGTAAATAAATTTCAATTATTTTTCCAATTCAGACACGCTTGTAATCTGGTACGAACTTAATTTACATTTTTTTTGCAAGTCTTTCTCTCAGATTTTTTTAAAAAAGGATTTAAATATTAAAGTTTTTATTATTATTTATTAGTGTAATGTAATGTAATGTAATCTAATGTAATGTAATGTAAAGTAAAGTCTAGACAAAATTTTTGATTGCCGAACAGCTACTTAGACAATACAAAACCAAATCTATTTTTTTAAGAAAAAGTTACATCCAACATCATTTGTTACTTGTCTCAGCTAGATGCAATGAAAAATCGACTCCGCTTCTAAATGAAGCTAGCTTCAAACTAAGCTTGAATAAAAATAGAATGTGTAGGTGCTATTTAGACTTGTTGGTGGATTAACTTTCATAGACAATAAAACATGGTTTTTTTTACTTACATTATGACTAACAGTTTAAAAGTGTCAAGTAAAGAAATTCTTAAAATTTGACTAGCTTTGCAGTATTTAAAACTTGAAGAAAAAAAAAAGATGACGCTGCAACAATGGTCTGGTGAGGTTCGAGTCCCTGTGGGGTCCGCAAAATTGGTAAATGCGCAATAATAAACGCTCATAGGGCTCATGAGTTATCATGCAAATTTATATTATAATTTCAAGTTGCAATCGAGTCTAGACTTTATGTTAATTAAAAGCATAGAAAAAAAAAAAAAGAAATAGACTTGTTTTTTTCTCTAAAAAAAATAAAAAAATTAAAAATTAAAATAATGTTTTAGATTTCACCAATTTTTTTTTCTGGTCAATATTGAATTGTTTGCCAATTGCTGATTTTGATTATTTGTTTCAGATTTAAATGTTCTAGAATGGACACCAACTTGCACGATCAATCGGATCCATTTGCACGCAAAGAACAAGAAGAAGAGCAAGAAGAAGAACAGGAAGAAGAACAGGAAGAAGAAGTGTTGTTTGGAAAGAGAGTGGACCAGGCGAATAGTTTGTCTGACTGGCACTTGTCGACAAAAGACAATTTGTACATAGACACCCAATGCAAATGTCCTCTACATGAGCATAGGATAAAATTCTACAATCGACCGAGATCTCAGCCGAACAAATGCATTTGCACCAGCGAGCGATTCTACAATTGTAATTATTGTACAAGCAGCTATCCGATTAGTGTCAGACGTTCCAAAGACGGTGAAGAAAGTGACTATTCGAGCAAGCTCAAGCAAGCTTTGTGTGACAAGGCCGGGTCCAACAGTGGGTGCCAATCGGCCAAAATAGACCTTAGACCCTCGCCTTTGCCCGTCTCACCGCATTTAATAGCTTTGCTTACGCTGACCAGTCCGTCGAACAAGTTCATACCTGCGCCGAACAAAAATCTGGCCACTGTGGTCCAAAGCAAGGACAGAGAGCCCGAGCTGCTTGTGTGCGAGTAACTATTAGTTTTAAAAGAAAAATTTGTTAACCTCTGAACGCAGTGCCTCGGCTCGATCAATTTATTGCCTTTTTTTCCTCTATTTATGATGTAATTTAAATGTCTAAACTCAAATAATTTTTTTTTTTTTTTAGTTTTTTTTTTTTCATTATATTTATTATAAACCCAAAAATTGTTTTATTTTTTTAAAGAAAACTTTGTTTGAAAATATCAATTCTTTAAGCAAAATGAATAAATGAGATTTAAATTATTTTTTAAATGAGTAAAATTTTTTGGTTAAAAGAGAAAATAGAGGCAAATTTTAAGCCTGTGGAGGTTCTCTCCCATTTTATTCTATAAATTAAAAAAAAATGTAAAATTCAGAGATATTTTTTTATATTCCTAAAATTTTGATTTTTTATAACTCTTTAAATTGGACAAATCTTTTAAGGTAAGCCGTATTCGTAGTTCGAATTGACTATCTGCTACTTTTATTATACAACAATTAGCACAAAATGGATCTGATTAAAATATTTTACCTTCTATTTTAATATTTAAATATTGGGTCATTCAGAAAATTGACCAAGTCTGTCTTTTTTTCTTCACATATTTGGCCTCTTGAAGCTCATGATCACAATCACATGATAAAAACTTAACAGATTAAAATCAAAATAAAAATAATGAAATTATTTTTTTTTTAATTAAAACTTAAAATATTTATCTTTAATTGATTCTTCTGAAATCTGAAAAATTAAAAGACATATTTAAAATCAACATTATGTAATCGGAATTTTGGCTTAAACAAACTCTTTAAATGATATTCTAGTCTTTCTAAGTGAAACGAAATTAAAAATATTGATTAAGATTTTATTTCTACTTCAGGTAAAAATTCAAATAATTTACTTACTCGTTAAAAATTAAACAAATCATACTTAATTAAATTTAGTCATTTTTAATAAAAAGATGCTAAAAAAAAATTTATTTATAATTTTTTGCGTAAAAAGATAGTTACCATAGCGAAACAACTAGTCTTGCTGCGTAGGTCACCTGCTATAGATTATTATTTATTTCATCAAAAACCTTTATTTATTAATCTATAACAAAATTTTTTTTTATTAAAACAGATATGACGAAAGGTGAATTCTACGCTTCAAAATAAACTTGATTTCGCATCATCAATATTTTTGAATTTCATCATTAGTGGGTGTCAGGGTCTTGAATGATTGGAATAAATAAAGTAGTTCAGCGTTTGAAAATTCTAGTTTCTAATTTATTAAATTAAAACAATCAATATTTAATAATAAGCATTTTTTTCACTTTATTATATTTATTTAATAAATAATGAGTTTATAAATATCTTATTTTGGGTAAAAGCGAGTAGCTTTTGTTTATTTGGTTTCAAAATATATTTTAAGTGAATAAAGCATTTATTATATTAGTGAATCTTAATTTTTTAATATTCAAAGAAAAGAAATTAAGCCTTAATTTAATTAGATATGAAAACAAGTCTTAGAACAAGATATCATTCATGGAAAAATTATGCTTAAATTTTTTAGTTTTTTTTGCTAGACACCTGAGAGCATTGAGTAAATTTTAGTTTGCATGAGTTGAACTAATTTTCTATCAGGATTAAATTAACTACTAAAATTAATTTGTTTCTAGATTGCAGCTAATTAGAAATCAAATTATTTTGCTATAAATTTAAAACAAGAGGAAAAGTCAATTTTAAGGATTTTTTAAAATAAAGAATTTTTTGTAAAATTAGAATTTATCTCCATGAAAATTAATTTTCATTCATTTTTTATTTTTTAAGTTTTAAAAAATAAAAATAAAACAGGTCTAAAAAATAAAGTTTATATTTTATTAAACATTTAAAACTTTTTTTTTTAATTTACTTTTAATTTTTTTTTCAATCCTCATCCAATTTTCAGTTCTTTTTTAATAGAGTTAAAAATATTTCTTTGTTCTAATGGTTTTTAAGTTTTTCCGAAAAAAAAAATAAATTACAGTTCTTTTTGAACTTTAAAAAAAAATTTCGAGATAATTCTTACTAATTTGATAAAAAATTGATTCAAGAACTTTTTTAATCTTGAAGTAAAAATTTAGTTTTTAGTTTAAGAAATACGAAAAGTCAACTAGTAAATTAATTTTCATTAATGTGCCTATTGACGTAAATATTTAATTATGTAATAATAATTGACGTTTGCAATAAATACTTGAAATATTATGCATAACCGGGGTATTTTAAACAGAATTTTCAATTTAGTTATTTAAGTTGTGAATTTAATTAAACAAATTTAATAAGTTTAATTTTTGTAAAATCAATAAAACCTCAACTCTGTTTACCATCAAGCATTTTTCAAATAAAATAACATGATTGTTAATAAAAGATAATAGAAATGATTAATTTAAAAAAAACTGAGTAATAAAAAATAATGATTTTGCTTGAGTATTAGGTATCACGAGAATTTCGTGTCAAAACACTGAGTGCATCTTAAGCATTTTTAAACTAGATGAATGAAATTTTCTTATCTTGATTTTGTGATGATGAAAATAAATCACTGTAAAATAATTTAATAAAAATATTGTGAGTTTCATATTTTAACTGAATTGAAAAAGCCATTTTTATGAATAAGATGATAAGTTAAGTCAATAGAAACTTCATTTTTTGAAGCAAAATAGTTGAAATTTTAAAATTAAATAATCTCTTTTTAACAAGATTCACACTAGATAATAACTATTTTTAACAAAAATTAAAAATTCGAGAATAAAAGTAGAAGGAATTTGAATTTGATAAAAAAATTACTTAAAAATGTTTCATTATAAATGTTTTTCAGTAGTTAAATTTTACAAGAAAGCTTGTAAATTAAATAATTAATCAAAAAATACAATAAGTTGTTCTTTTGAATTTCAGCATTGGGATATTCATCAATGTAGCATTATGTATACTTTAATTCATTGTAAATCATGTATTTTGTTAGAAGTAGGTACTCAATAAAATAAGGTGCTAAATTCTTGCGTAAAACTAAAAAATGCATTTAATAAATTCTTGCTGAAAGCTGAGTAAACTAAGTCTTTCTGTTCTTTGCTGAAGTAATTGCTCAATTTTAGCGACATGTCCTTTTCTAGTAGACAAAGATTTTAAAAATGGCTTAGGAATTTGTAATTAAAGCATAAAAGTATTAAGAAATTTTAATCAAAGATTAAAATATAAAAAATATTGTTATTTTTATTATATTTTAAATTTTTTGAAAACAACAATGAAATTTTTCAGAAAAATTAAAAAAAATCTAGCCAAATTTCTGGCTTTTCTAGTCAAAAAATTTCGAATGAAATCACAAAAAATTTATGTCAGACAGACTAGCCAATTTTTTTGGTGTTGATAAAAATGCAACTTAAAAATAAATTTAATTTTTAAATTTTAGATAAAAATTTTCATTTAATTTTTCAACTTTATTCAAAATCCAATTAACAAAATTGTAATAGATACTTAATAATGATCCTCTCAGTTTTAATGAAATGACCTTAATTTTGAAAATTGCATTCACATATTTTTAAAATTTTCAAAATTTAATTCTAATAATGGATATAACAACTTATCAAGTCGATCATTAAATTTCCCAAATTAAAAATTTTAATTCATTTTAAAATTTTCCAATAGAATTTTTTTTGTTATTTTTGGGGCATGATTGATAACTAATTCACACTTTTATTTTAGAAAAATGCATGTTGGTTTAAGGGGTTGAGTTATTCAACAAATATTAAAAAAATGTAAATAACAAATTGGCATACAAATTTAATTGATTTCTTTACCTCATAATTTGTCTGACTTTTAAGAGCAAACTTGGAAACCTTAAAAGCTCTTTAATTATATGATTATATTTTTCAGACTTTAAATAACTTTTAGACTAGAAAAAATAAACCTGTCGGGAACAAAAAATTTTTTAAAATTTTCTATTTTACATGGCAGATGAGAAATTAGGAGATGAGAAAATTATGTAATATTTTATTTTATAGATAAGGAATGAATTTAAATAAATCACAGTCCTTAATTTTGACAAGAATTTAGCTTTATCAAGCAAAAATTTTTATAGATTTAATAAATGAAAATAATAAAACTATGCAAGAATTGCGGAAACAAGTTGTATCATAATTTTTTTAGTAATTTATAATTATTTAAGAATGTTTTTTTAAATTTTCAACAATTAAATGAAAATATTAAACACAAGTTGTGAAAAATTTTTAAAATATTTATTGAATACTATTTTTAAAGAAAGAAGAATTTAAAGATAAAAGGAAACATTTGAAATACTTCGAAAATCTCCGAAGGAAAAAAAGAATTTAAATTAAATTAGTAAAATAAAAAACAATTTTTTCATACAAACAATACTAGATAATTAAGATATTTAAATTATAAATGTTTTAAATTATCAGGTAAAAAAATTAGTTTTTAAAACTCTCGGGCAAAAATAGAAAAAATAAAATTTTTAATTATGCCTGGCACGCAGATGAGAAAATCATGTGACACTTTATTTTTAGAGAGAAAAAGAATCATATCTAATCATTATAATTTCATTATAATCAATATTTTTAGAATTTCCTTCGAGTAATAAATCGAGGTTTTTCCTGTTTTGTTCTGAAAAAAGCAAATCTAGATGTAGTCTAAAAAAATACACACTTTTAAGTATTCATATGTTTGAGCGAGTGAGCCAAACTGCCGGTCTTGTTTATACACCAAGATTAGTCTCAGCTCACACTTATTTCTAATTTTAGTATAAATTGTAAAAAATGAACACATCAAACTATAGAGCTAAATAAAATAGTCTAGACTAGTCTAACTTGACTATAGTCTTGATGGAAATTAAATATTTAGACTTATTATTTGCATTATTAAGCAACAAAATTAAGAAGTTTTTCTGGCTACAATACCAAAATTAAGGCTTTTAGCCGAGTAATTTAATTAAATAATTCAAATTATTTTTTTAAAAATTTAAATCCACTTCAAGAAAATTTTCAGTTTAATTTCCAAGCCATAATGTTGTCACATACTTTATTTTTCTCAACAAAAAGAGTAATAATTTTAACTTAAATTTCAATTCATAATTATCCAGCCAAAAAATATTAAGATTTAGCATTCTAAATGGTCTAGGTTTTGATTTTTTTGCGTTTACAGGTAAAATTTCCATTGTCTATATAATTTTAAATAATTTTTTCATAAAGCGTAAGAACCGAAATTAATAGAATTTGTTATTTTAGAAAAAATTTAATTTAGATTTAGTATTTAATGATGCATCAATTTAAAGCTAAATTTTACAAATGATTTATAAACAAGAAGGCTGTTGATCATAAATCTAGTCGACTATTTGAAAAAATTCTTTTAATGACTTCAATTATGGTAAAAAAAGTAAAAATTTGCATGCAGCATAGAATAAAATCAAATTTAAAATCTGCCAAAGTTCTGAACAATTTAAAAAAAAGGTAATTTTTTGAATAAACAAAAAATTTCAAAAGAACTTTTGCATTAATCAAAAAAGTTGATCAAAAATTAAATCTGGTCAAATTATTATATATTGCCTAACAAATGCTCAAAGGGCTCATGAGTTATCATGCAAATTTATATTATAATTTCAAGTTGCAATCGAGTCTAGACTTTATGTTAATTAAAAGCATAGAAAAAAAAAAAAAAGAAATAGACTTGTTTTTTTCTCTAAAAAAAATAAAAAAATAAAAAATTAAAATAATGTTTTAGATTTCACCAATTTTTTTTTCTGGTCAATATTGAATTGTTTGCCAATTGCTGATTTTGATTATTTGTTTCAGATTTAAATGTTCTAGAATGGACACCAACTTGCACGATCAATCGGATCCATTTGCACGCAAAGAACAAGAAGAAGAGCAAGAAGAAGAACAGGAAGAAGAACAGGAAGAAGAAGTGTTGTTTGGAAAGAGAGTGGACCAGGCGAATAGTTTGTCTGACTGGCACTTGTCGACAAAAGACAATTTGTACATAGACACCCAATGCAAATGTCCTCTACATGAGCATAGGATAAAATTCTACAATCGACCGAGATCTCAGCCGAACAAATGCATTTGCACCAGCGAGCGATTCTACAATTGTAATTATTGTACAAGCAGCTATCCGATTAGTGTCAGACGTTCCAAAGACGGTGAAGAAAGTGACTATTCGAGCAAGCTCAAGCAAGCTTTGTGTGACAAGGCCGGGTCCAACAGTGGGTGCCAATCGGCCAAAATAGACCTTAGACCCTCGCCTTTGCCCGTCTCACCGCATTTAATAGCTTTGCTTACGCTGACCAGTCCGTCGAACAAGTTCATACCTGCGCCGAACAAAAATCTGGCCACTGTGGTCCAAAGCAAGGACAGAGAGCCCGAGCTGCTTGTGTGCGAGTAAATTTTGTTGTTATTTTTGTTTTTATTAAAAATTATTTGTTCATTAATATTTACATCAATTTTTTCGATTAAGAACTTTACTAAATAAATATATATTTTTTCTATATTTTGTAATTTTTGTTTAATTTTTTTATTTTGCCAAATATGTAATTAATAGTGTAATTTTTTTAATTTATTGTTTAGTTTTTTAATTACAGACTTTGATTTTTGCTTTTTTTTTCTATTAATACTCAATTTTTTTCTTTTTTTGTTTTGAATAGTTTTTAATTTATAAAAATTCAAGTTCCTAATATTTTTCATTTGATATTTTCCTTTTTTCCATCCATTTAGAATTTAAAATTAAATGTAGGAATAGTTCACTCGTTATAAATTTACTGAAATTTTAAACTTGGAATATTTTTTCTTTAAATCCATCATTATAAAAAGTGAATTTTTTTTTCAATAAATAAATAAATTTATTTGATCAAAAATTTTAGGATGAATTTGTAGTGATTATTTAATTAAAGATGTAGCTTTTTTCGATTTTTGATTTCATTTTCTGATATTGTAAAATAATGGTATCTTGTATCAGTTTTGGTAGAAATTAAATATTTTGATCAAGTCAATTATTTTTTTTCTATTATTCTTTTGGAATGATTTAAAATTGAATTGACAAAGTTCGTTGTCGCTTAGAACGGTAGTTGACTTTTTAGAAAAAACTTTAATTTTTCGTAAAAAAAATCTGAATAAAATACTTAATAGATAAAATAATATTAAATATTTAATATCATAAAGAAGTAGAAGTTGGTTTTCAACAACACAATTTAATTAAAGAAAATATTTTTTATATAAGTAAACTTTACTTTACATTTTATAAAATCTTTTATTTTATAAGATGTCTTTTATTTTATAAAATTTCTTATTACACGTCAACATCTTGTATTCAATAGAGTATTTTTGATGACAAAAAGAGATAAGGTTTACTGTTTGTTGATAGATTGGCACCGTCAACAAAAATAAGTAAAAATTCAATAAAAACAATTTTTTTTTAAATTTTATACTAAACTTATATACGAGATAATAAACTTATATCTTATTTTTAATAAACAGCGTTTTGTAAGTAAAAATTATGTGCGTTCGCGTGGGGACATTTATATATTTTTAATTGAAATATTAATCTCCACATGATTAAACTAAATACTGATCTTACCAAGTAATTCACGGTTCTAGTCGAGAAATTTGCATTTACTTTATTTAACCAATTTTTTATAGGATTTATTATAAATTCTATTTAATATGAAAATAGGACTTTTCATAATGCATTAAAAATATGAAGCTTTCTTTTCAAAATATCACTTCTTTATCAGAGATATACAAACTTTCATCAATATTTTGGATATTATTATATTTTAAAATTAAGTAAATTTACCATTTTTCATGTAAATTGTTGTAAAAAATAAAGACCAAAACATCACTGGAGTTTTTTTTGTAAATTTTCTCAGTAATTAATAATAATTAGTCTGATATCACCTTTTTTATCGTAGGAAGCATTTTATTCAAACAAATCTGGCGTTTAATCAAATATTTTCATTAACTGTATCTAAAAGGTTGCAAAAACTGATTAAAGTTTCACAAAGACTAAAAATCAAAAACTATTAATTAAATATTTATGATTTTAATTTTGAAACAATCGTAAGAAAAATTTCAATTTGAGACGCAGTGTAAGAATACGAAAACCTACAAGAGCGCTTAGTCGAAATCCTCACTTGATCCCGTGTCAAAAATTTAAAATTAAAGTTAAAAAAAATTCGAATTTTTGAGTTATGGTGCAGACAAGAAAAAGTGGTTTAAAAAATTTAAAAAATAATTATTAATTTTTTGAAATTATTAGAAAAACATAATTCTTAGTGATAAATAAAGTAAAAATCAAATTTTAACCGAGATATTCATACCAAACTATTATATTTTTATATTTTTTTCTAAAAGTATCCTCAATATTTTTATGCATAAGTTTTAGCTATAAAATCAAGAATTGAACAAGATTACATGGTTATTTGAAAAAATTTAAGGTATTTAAGTTAGATTAATGTTATTGAAAATTGAACGCTTATATGTTTAAAACTTTGACATAAATCTCTTGATTACAACGAAATTTACCAGTCTTGAAAAACAAGATTCAAAGGTTTTTTCTTCACTATCCGATTTTGCCATTAATTCTTAAGTAAGTACCATCTTGTAAAAGGAATGGATCGATTTTCTAAAATCGTCATAAACGATGATTTTTTGATATAAATTTCAAAATTCATATAACATTTTTGGTTTACAGATTTATTTGAAAATGAATGGACTAGATATGGATAAGACAGGAAATGAACCCTATTTTGGTATAATGATCAGTTCAGATCTGAAATGAAGTATGCAAGTTATGATAGCGGCTAAAAGAGCTAATCAGAGTTGTTTAAAAGTCATAAAGTCTGACTTATGCGCAAGTCTGGAGCTAATATGGTACGCGGACAATTATCTAAAGCTCTCAAGTCAATTGGTACGTTCAAGAAGCTTTACGTGGCATTTGGTAGACCTCATCTCGAGTACGCGGTGGCTGCTTGGTGTCCGTACATGAAGAAGGACATTTTAGTTCTTGAGAAGGTACAAGTAAGAGCAACAAAATTGGTCAAGTCACTTAAGCATCTATCATATCAGAAGAGATTAGAGAAGTTGGGACTCGCTACCCTGAGCAAGAGAAGAGAGAGAGAAGATCTTGTTGAATATTTCAAGATAGTTAATAGTTTAACTTAAGTGAACTGGCACAATCCAAACAAACTTTGCAATTCGTTCAGCTGTTCTGGTCCAGTGAGGAGTATAAGTGGGTTTAGGATGATTCCCAACACAGAATGTCCAAACAACTGACGAGAATCAACCAACGAGAACATTTAAACTTAATAAAGTAGTAAACAACTGGAACAGATTACCTCCTAAAGTGGTCAAAGCAAGTTAAAAGAACTTGAACAAGAAAATTGTTGACGAAATTAATACGTCGTGATAGTTAAAGGAGAATTAAGCACTGTAGGAAAGTTATTATAGCGTTCCCTATATGGGTTTTGGTTTCGTGGGATAAACCACCATAGCTTATTATTATTATTATTATTATTATTATTATTATTATTATTATTATTATTATTATTATTATTATTATTATTATTTTCAACCACTGATTCTAAATTTAAATCAAAATTATTTTTTAAAATTTTGAAAAAGAATGTTCAAAAGTTTTTTTTCCATTTTTGCAAATAATAAATTAAATCCATTCTAAAGAAAAATCGCTTTTTTTACTATGTTATATTAATGGTAGATACATTTTATAATTCTAACACAAAAAATTAAACCATTTAAATTTAAAAATCGACTTTTTCACTGGTTTGAGAAAATATTTTTTAAATTATTTTATTTTTTAAATCTACATAATCACTAAAAAGTATTACAATCAAATTATTTTAAAAAAATTTAAAGGTTAATTTTAATATCTAAAGATAAACTCTTTGAAATGAAATGATATTTTGAATTGATCATCAAAATCAAGATGCCATAAAATTAAGCAATTGTGAAATTTATTATAAACTTATTATTCCAATTCAAATTTAAGTTTATCTTTTTTTTTAATTCGCATAAATATTACGCCGAAATAAATTAAAAATTTGATTTTTTGTGCCACAAAATTTTAAAGACATCTGAATAAAAAAAATAAAAGTTTAAACAAAAAAGAGAATACAGTCTGAGTGGGGTCTAAAGAGTCAAAAAAAATTAATTTCGATTTAGCATCGACCACTTTGAGGAGTAGAATTCAAAAAGTGTTTCGAAGCCTCTATGTTACTCATTAGTTCAATGACTTGTCACTTTTGAAATTAATAACAATTTTTATTTTTACTAAAATATATTTGTAAAATTATTAATTTACAAATAAAAGAAAAAAAAAGAAAATAAATATAATCGAAGTTAAAAATTAGAAAGAAAATTGCATTAATTGCGATTCTTTTAATTAAATTTGTATTGTTCACTTTTTTTTAATTTTCTTTTATCATCGTCCATGTGGTGTTAACTGAAATAAATAGCAATAATAATAATAATCTGATCAAGCGATAGCACCTCCAGAAAACTGACTGAAAAATTTCACAAGACAATATTTTGTGCATCGCTTGGATAGAGCAATTTACGCTAAGCGATGCAAAAAACTCTCTGAATATCCAAGTAAAATTTGTTTATATGAGAATATTTGAACGCCTCTGACATTGATGATTCATTTTATCAATTCCAATAGCTTAAAATAATAAAAATAAAAAATTTGATTTTAAGTTATTTTAATCTAAAATTAATGCTGCAATTAGAATCTAGCCGATGCGCTAGGATAAAAAGAAGGACGGATCTTAGCCGCAAAATTCCCCATTTTTCCCTCAAACTAAAAAAACACAAACAAACAAAAAATATCAAAAATCTGATATTTACAAATTTAATCAGCCCTATCAAGTTAGATGCTATTATTTCCAAACGAAATGCACATTTTAGATCAAAAAAAAAACAAGAAGAAAGAATCATATTAATTAGAAGTTTGATTTGGATTGAGCCAAATTGTAATTATCGCGATCTGAAAAGCCTAGAAAAATATGACCGAATTTTAGACCTATATTCTAAATCAAATATTCGCTTTGATATCATTTTGAGCAATCTGCCCAGATCAAAATTTGGCCCAACTTGAAGCGCTCAATTAATCAATTTCTATGCTCAACAAATGAGCCAGTCTCTTAGTCCTAACAAAAAAAGTTATTCTAATTTATTCTAATCAATTTTTATCGACACAAAATCGATTTTGATTTGGAAAAAAACAAAAAGGCCTATATCAACCTAAACAGCTAAGATCTCAAACATGCACAAGCTTTCGTCAGTGAACATTTGAAGCTCCGTTTTTTTTTCGATTTTAAAAGAAAACTAGTTGTCAAGTCAAATGAGTATGAGTCTTGGCTTGATTAAGGTGAGCCAGATGGTGCTCTGATTTTGTTAGAAATAGCTCGTTTTTGACATGGAGTTTTGCATAGAAATATTTTTTTTTTTTACGTTTATTAAATTTTTTTAAATGGCTCTAAGTAATAAAACTCCTTCCGCCATTGGAATTGAAAGTAAATTAAGAATAGTTAAAAAAAAAGCAACAACAAGAATTTAAAAAAAAAAAATGCACTGCGTGATTACAGTTTTTTTGTTATAAAGAAAAATTTAAAGACCACTTTCATTGATCCATAGCTTGTTTTCATCCCAGATACTGCAAAGTGGCGTTTTTTGTTTACAGGTCCTTGAACTGTTAACGAATGCACCAACATAGTCCTCAATGAGATTAAGTACAAGTTTGTTTTTAAATGTAACACATTTTCTAATATATTTTGTAAAGAGGTTTTTAAGGCGGATTTCTATTTTGTCAAGTTTTATGCCTTCAAAGAATTGATCTAAGAGATTTGTTGGGGTGTCATTAGGAAATTTATAAATTGATTTAATTGAGACATTTTGAATAGTTTGGATACGGGAAAAATTTGTATCTGAGATTAGGATAGGAGTAAAAAAACTATAATCAATTATTGAATAAAAAGAAAGTAAAGTTAAATACAGATAAAAATTATAAAAAGGAAAATATACAGTTACTGATAAAACTTCACCTGGACCAGAAGAAGTTAACTGATTAAATTTGGTTTTATTAATTCATTTAGAAGGTTTTTACAAGATTTGAATCTTAAGCTATTCAAACAAAGTCGTCACGAATATAAAAGTGCCGCTTAAGAAATAAATCAAGACTGTTTTTTGTCAAAAAATGACATTTCGTTTTTTGACAATTTTTTATAATTATATGCAAAACAGAATTGGCGCTTTTTTTTCAAGCAAGGATTATTGATCTAAAAAATTAATTTTGTTTAAAAAATTAACTTACTGCTCGCTTTCAGCAGGAAGAACAAAAATTTGAACTTTTTCTAGACGTTTATTTATCAGTCTTGTTTGACGGCAGAATTCCATTCATGTTTTCTAGTCAAACCTCTATCAAACTCTCCTCTATCAAATTTTCTAGTCAAACTTCATATTCCAACTCCTTTGTGGTAATAGCAACTGTGTATTCTTCTGTTAATTCTTTTGAATTTTTTTTGGAACATTTTGTTCTACCAATTGACTTCGAATATTGTTGTAACATTGTTGTATTGATTTTGTTATACCTCCGGTTACCTCTTATTTTAGATGAAAAATGACATCGGAGTCAGCCAAAGAATCATGGCAATGCTTTTCATTTTGTTTCGCTACTTTGTTCTGTTTAACACGAATGCTGGTAAAGCAGTTGGTTTCACTCCAAACTTATCTTGTTGAAGAGTCTTTATTGTAAGTTTATATATAATTACTAGATGAGAGTTTTTTATGTTCTCAATTCCGAAATTGCTGGTAATATAAATTGTATCTTGATTCATTTTTGTTTAAAATAGGAAAAAATTATTTTTGGAAGGTTTGAATTTATATTATTTAAATAAGCGGTTTCTATTTCTAGATTATTAATAATCAAAATTTTTTATTTAATCAAGAAATTCAATCAAAAAAATGCTGTCATTTTTTTCATTTTTAATTAATTTTCTATATTTTTTTATTAATAATAATAAAAATAATAATAATAAATTGAGTCATAGCAGGGAAGCACCCTGCGAGCAATCCAAAACAACTTGAATCGCTATGATGACTGGTTGTGCGTTTGGCGAGAAGGAATGTGGGTCGATGAGTGTTCGAGTTAAGACTAGTTGTTAGAGTTTGTTCGCGCCGGGCAGTTGGATAGTTGGACAAAAAGGCATTTTTTGTGACCCCTGATTGCGATGGCTGGGCCGTGGCAGGCGATGGACGACATAAGTTTGGTTGAGGCTAGCCAGTTGATGTCAAGTAGTCCATTTGCGATCTTGTAGTGGGAGATGAGGTCACCCCTTGATCTACGTGATTTGAGGATGGTTAGGTTCAGGATGGCGAGCCTGTCTTGGTAGCTGCGGTCTCTGACGCGGCCTACTAGTTTGGTTGCTCTCTTTTAGATGTTTTCGATGATCCTTACATCCGCTCGTCTATGGGGATTCCATACTGAGGTGGCATATTCGAGGTGAGGTCGGACAAAAGCAGTGTACAGGGACTTGAAGAATTGAGGATTCTAGGCATGGAAAGCCTGGCGGAGTTGTCCAAGAATGGAGTTGGCTTTGGTCGCCGAGTGTTGGCAGTGGGTTCTCCATTTCAGGTCACTAGAGAAATATACGCCGAGGTCCTTTTCCGTTTTGATCTCTTCAAGTGTCAGTCTGGAACCGGTTTCAGCTGATATCATGGAGAGCTAAGATGAAGTTCAAAATTTAAATTTAAAAGAAGTAAAAAGGTACTTGAAAAGGAGATGAGCGCCTCCCCATTATCCACTTGGATAGAATAGGGACAATTATTATTAAATTGACAATAGTTTCGTTATTTTCAAGAAAGAACAATAGACACTATTTTGTTTTTTAACGATTTGAT
The DNA here is from genome assembly GCA_019054805.1 of Brachionus manjavacas. Classification (NCBI taxonomy): domain Eukaryota; kingdom Metazoa; phylum Rotifera; class Eurotatoria; order Ploima; family Brachionidae; genus Brachionus; species Brachionus manjavacas. The sequence continues at coordinate 456,784 of JAHQIY010000009.1, forward strand.
TTTAGATTCATTTAGCACGGCAGAAAATCGATTGCTAAAAATTTAAAGGTAAAATCTTCCATTTTACCTAAGAAGTCTTCTCCCACTCAAGATCTTAATAACTATCGTTCAATTAGTGTGACAAGTTGCCTAGTTGAAAGTAACTTGAATATATTATTTTCATTAGAATATATGATTTTCTTGAGAACAAAAATTTACTAATTAAAGAGCAATCAGGATTTAGAAAACATAGACGCAGATAATCTTTATTTTTTTATGCAAAGAGTCTTTTAAAAGAAAGAAAAAAGTATGTTGTCTTTTTTTTTACATATCTAAAGCTTTTGATAGAGTTTGGCGCGATGGGCTTTTCTAGAAGCTACCGTATTCCATCAAATAGAAGAAACTTGCTGGTCTCCGAGTCAAAAATTTTCTTTAATTGAGTTGTTTTTCTCTAAAAAATGTGTCTCGTTTAAAAAAAAATCGTCAGTCATTTGTCACGTAAAGCAAATTTTCTTGTTTGTAATTGAAGAAAAAAAATGGACTAATTTCTTTTATTTGAGTCACTTATTTTGAGTAAAAAATTTTTGAACCGAACTTTCTTGAATTTAATGAAACACAGTACCGTATTTCCTCAAATAAAAGAAAGTTCGGTCATCAAAGGATTTCTTCTATTCGAAAATTTTTCCCTCCCAAAAAGTTACTCAATTAAAAGAAATTAATAGCTATTTTTTTCTTCTATTATAAACTAGAAAAATGCATGTTTTACATGAGAGATGATTCATAAATTTTCTTTTAAACAAGACACATATTCTCTAGAAAAATAACTCAAATAAAGGAAAATTTTTGACTGAAATACAGGCAAGTTTCTTCTATTTGTGGTTACTTCTATTTGAGGAAATACGTTAATTATAATTAATATCCCTCCCTTTCTAATTTATAGGATAAGATCGTTTCTCTATTTAAGATCATTTAGGGCAAATGTAAATGGTTATCTAAGTGATCTATATCCTTCAAAAGCAGGAGTTCCACAAGGGTAAGTAATTAGTCGATTTTTTTAGCATATTTATAAATGACATACCAAACAGAAATAAAACAAACAGTCAATGTTCACTTCTTTTATTCCCAAAAGGATTGGTAATGTTGAAAACATGATTAATAAATACCTCGAAGAAGTTTAAAAATGGATTTTCAAATGAAAATTTCTATTAAAAAGTCATGTTACATGATCTTTGAGAAAAAAAAGCAAAATTTAAAATCATGACCTTAAAATTAATGGAAACAATTTAAATAATGAAGAAAAAGTCAAATTCTTAGGCCTCACATTGCACTCAAAACTCGCATTTAGTCCAATGGTGGATGAATTAAAAGAGCACTGTAATTCAAGACTTAATATAATAAAAAATCTCTTAAATAAGAAGTGGGGTTTAAAACCAAAAAGATTAGGTAATCTTTACAAATCTTTGATAGGATCAATCTTGGATTATTCTTTTCCTTGTTTAAACAGATAACTAACATCAAAAAAATGCAAGTAATTCAAAATTCAGCACATCGATCTATTTGGAAGCTGAAATATGATATCCTCTCCAATATTTTGCACCAAGAGGCTTTCAAGAAGCCTAAACTACTAGCCGTTTCAAATCGACTTTTTGGGTTGAGTGAGAGATGTGCCAGCAAAGGATTGAATCATTCTGTTCCATTAGTCGTCATACAGGTGGACGAATATAGAGAAGGCTTTGAATCAAAATTTATCGAATATCCAACTCCATTGTGTAATTGCTGCCTAACAATTTCTTCTTTTTTTCCTGAACTATCAAATATTTAAACATGTCTGGCCTCTAGCTGTAACATCTTATCGTTTTTGATTTTCTTTTCATTTCTCTGGCTTATTTATCTTTTTTAAACTTATTTAGCTTTATTTTTTAATTAAAATATGTATTATTGCAAATCATTTTAATAAATTAGGAGAAATGAATTGTCACTTTTCAACTGAAGTCTCAGAAAGAAGCTTAGAGGAGTAGTAGTAACTAGTCAATGGCCAAAACAATGCCATTGATGGCGCTTGTAGCCGAAAACCCACGGGAGAGATGACTACCAGAATAGTGGCCAGCATATTTACTGCGAAACACAAATTCAGAGTCATTTGACCATTTGCTTCGCAATAAGTGATCAAAGAAAAAACAAAACTAGATCTAATTTGACTAGAGCCATAAATTAAAGCCAATAGAGTCGGGCATGTTTGCCCAAGCTCTAATTTTAATTATGAAAATGAAATTTGAAAAATTTATTTCAAACTGACCACACGATCAATTCAAAATAAGGTCGGACCACACTTAATATTTATTCAGTTGTTTTTTTTTCAAGCAAGTTTAGAAAATTGGCCCATTATGCTGGCCTAATTGGCTCATCGCATCCAGCTCGTGTCACTTCTTGAACAGTTTCACTGATAATCTCTAGCTCAATTTGGACAATTAATTATTATTAAGTAATAAAAACAATTGTAATAAAACCAAATTGAGCTCAAGTTTAGAGATTAGTTTTATGACCGAATTGAAAAAATTCAGTGATTGCAGCAAATTCTAATTGTGTGTAGCGAAAAAGTACATTTGGGCCTGGCCGGCTGCATTCTGCGTAGACTAGTAGTAGCTCTTATTTGCATTTGGAGGAGAAGACAATAAAACAACTGGCGTGCTCATTCATTGCTAACAAAGACCACTTGTCAGCTCTGTTTTTTTTTACTTATTAAAAATATTAAATTTCTTCTTTTTGTTTTCATAGATTTTTAGACTTTGTTTCCAGATCATAAATATTTTCATGCTAATCTTTCTGAGAAACAAAAAAATCATGCTCAAAGTTAAGTCTTTTTCATTTTGGTTTATTGTCAACGACACGTGAAGATCAAGGGCCTTTAGAATGGAGGAGATAAGCGCATTAAAATAGCGCGCATAAGCCAAAATGACAAAGAGCCGTCATTTTTGTTCGTGGGGATGGGGGCCATTCGAATTCAGAACACTTCAAATCAGTTAGCTTATCTTTGCTGCTTTAGAGAATGTAAACTTTTTCCTACAGACAACAGAGATAAGAAAATGGAATAAATTAGTCTGTCTAAGTTCGATAGTTCAATGGGAGAAAAAAATCAATTTTTTCCTCAATATCGATCGGTGATGAAGAATTTATAATTTTTATCAAGTTAGCCTGTGAATATTTAATTTATTCAAATCAATAAATCAGATCGTTCAACCATGATTAGAATGCTAGCAACACGCAGCTAATCAGATAATATTTTGTCAAATATTGAGTGGCCCACACAAGACCTTTTTGCTGTTTTGTTTCATCCAGCTATGACTTTTTTTTCGTTTTGTTTAACTTGTTTGCCAATGTGGTAGATAGTTTTGCTACAATTTTGTTTAATCAACTATAAGTAATCGAATAGAGCTAATCTCTCTTGGTTTGGCTCAGCAAATATTTGGCTTTCATTTGAGGTGGATAGCGCAAGTTTTTGCTTTTAATTTTAGATGCATTTAAATCTTCTTTTAGGTTAGTTCAAATTCAGAGCTGAATGTAGTTCTAAAAGAGGTTATTCTGAATTTAAATTAGTAATTTTTTTGTTTGAGAATATTTGTTTATTTGAAAATAATTCAAGGCAGTTCAGAGCGGCTCAAGTCCTCTCTTCGGTCCTCCTGTTTGGAAAAAGTATAGAAAGCTTGAAAATTAAATATACAAAATAAAGGATAAATAAATAAAGTTAGTTCAAATTATAAAGTTTCTTTTTAAGTTCTAGTTCAACGAAGAGCGACTCAGTTGATCCCAAGTTTGCAAGCTCTTGAATTAAAACTCGGTTCAACTGATCTTAGAATAGGACGACTACGAGGTGATTTGATTCAAATGTTTAAGATTGCAAACAATAGTGAAAAAGTTAACTTTGTTAACGGGATCAGTTATAGCCTAAAAATACCAAAAGATACAACTTAAGAAGGCATTGCAAGAAGCTAATTCCAGAACATGTAAAAAACTGTCTTCCAAGATATGACTTTTTTACTAATAGAGTTGTGAATGAGTGGAACAAATTGCCAGAAGTAAAAATAAATGCAAATTGTCGTTTCAAGGCAAATTTTTATGGGTGGTTGGCGAAGCGTATTGATACTACAGCCATGGCTTATTTAAGCTTCGCTTGGAGAATATCCAAGTTAGTAGTAGTAGTAGTAATATTGAAAGCTGTGACACAGGCGAACCTGTGTGAACGCAGTTTATAAGGCTACATTATATCAGCTAAATCCTTATCTGCTATGCCAATTTCTAAACCTGATATACCGATCTCCTAAGACTTACCGACGCCATGTGTGCATCAAGTTCCGACTTGAAACCGTTGAAATATAAGTTGCAGTTAATTTTAACGGGTTTTGAACAAAAAATGGCACAAAATTAATTTTATCATTAAAATTTTTAATTTTAACAAAGACTTTAAATATTTTTTAAGTTATAACTGAACCCTCCTATTTTGAAAACATAATATCACTTAAGGTAGTTAACTCCATGACCACGTATGATATCGAGCCTAGAGCGGACAGTCTTGGCATGGTCTTGTACAACCATTGGGTCCATATTGATCAGGAAAGTGCGAATTTTGTTTTCGAGTTGCTTAAGATTTTTGGCTTTCCAATCACCCTCATAAACTATTGCTTTCAAATTTCCCCAAAAATCTTCGATTGCTGCATTCACTTCTATGGCAACATACCATATTTTTTTATCTAACATATAATTCTGTACCATATTCGCATAATGAGATGATGCTAAGTCGGGCCAAAGTACATATTTGCCATCCTGATAATATTCTTTATCGATTGGTTCATGTCATTTCTTAATACACTCTCCAAGGGAGACATGTTGATTGACCGCTTAACCGCTAGGTACAAAATATGGTTCGCTTATTCCGCATCGTGTAATAGCATAATTTTTATTTATTTTAAAGCTAGGATCAGTCTGATTTTAAATTTTGAAAAAATTGGGAAAAGTCTTGTCCACTCTTAAAGCAAATTAAACTTAACTTTTGTGCCATTTATTATTTTACACCCGTTCCTACTACTGCTACTACAATGTGGCACTCAAAGAATAAAATAATACTTCCAGATTTTACAGAACAAAATTTTCAGTATTAAAAAGTTTTTTCCATTTAAAGCGAGCATAGCCACAATCCACAAGACATTAAAATATTACCTTTTAATTCAATTTTTGAAATCAAGATGCTACCACTAGTCAAGGAAAAACAACGAACCATGTATAAGGAACATTTTTCTTTTTCAGATTGTTTGAGAATAGACTTTTTTAATCACTAGGCTCGGCTTACTAGCAACATTCAAAAAAGCTGGTTGAATAAATAGCTAATGTGCTAGAACTCGTTAGAATCGCGATAATAAAAGATTATTTTTTTATTTAGATTTTTCATTAACAAAACTCAATGAGAAGTGTGGCAATCTCTTGCTAAAAATTGTTGTATTCATAATGGCTTAATTGACTGTAAAATGTGCAAATCATAAAATTAAATTTAAAGTGTGTATTTAGGCTTTTTTTAATTTTAGCTTTAGATTTAAAATAAAAAATAAAAAAAAGAAATAATCAAAATATTAGCTTTTACTTTTCAACTAATCCTCAATCAAGAAAATTCTAAACTTTTTCCTCAAGATTATTTAAGCTCGGTTACACTTTGTTTTAAAACAAAACGGAACCTCGGATCAAGATTTTCGTAATCTCTACTCTAAACCAAATGCTACTTAGTTTGGTCGAAAATAGGAAGTTGGTGATTAGCAAGAGATTTGATGCATAGTTAGACATAGAGCCAGAAATACCAAAATTCAGCTGATACGATAATACGATATTTTGATCAAGATCTGCTGTTCAAAATATTTAATTTAGAAAAATTTTCTAGACAAAACTCAAGTCATTTTTTTAAATCAGGTTTTTAAGTAAAATGAACAAAATTTGCTAAAGCATTTGATAATAAATTATTTTTATTTTATATTTTTTGTTCAGGACTAATTTAAATTAAGATTCGAATATCTTTTATTCAAGAGTGGCAACAACCGGTTAACAAAACAGATTAAGAGCGCACAATAGTCACTCGAAAAAAATAGAAAACCAATTTTTTTTTACTCAAATATTTGCTCAAAAATTCGATCAAATGAATAAGCTCATTGGCAATTCATAGGGCTTTTTAAATTGCTAATTCAAATTTTAAAATACTTTCCAAATGTCAGTTTATTTTAAAATTTAATTAACTATCATATGATCATGCTAAACTCTATCTCGTTTTTTTGTGAGATAAAATTGAGCGTAAATTTCATAACTTGTTCTAGTGATATTTATCACTTGTATCACTCTGCCGTATCGGTTTCAAGCCGAATTGGGTCAGCTAAATAACAATTTATGGCTTTAGATAAAACGGACACCAATTATTATTTAATCATTTTTTTTGTTCGTCATTAATGCAAGAATTATGCTAAATTAAAATCACTTAATGTAATTTAAAATTAAATTTCAACAATTGTAAAAATCGATTCTGGAATAAAGAAGAATTCATTTGGAAGTTAGTTTTTTTATTTTTCTAATAATGAAATTTTAAAATTTTAGATTTTTTTAAATACCAATTTTGGAGTAAGACCCTCTTTTGAAAAATTAAAAAAAAGAAATCAAATTAGGAAAAAGACCAATTTTTTAATTTAAAAAAATTAAGAAAAAATTAAAAAAAAATTTTAAATTTTATTTGCCTTTTTATTATAACACTCAAACAATTTTATAAAATTTTTTGATTTTTTGTTGATATTGTGCTACAAATTTTTATGGACTCTTGTTTTTACCTTAATTTATGGCATAAAATTATAGTGATTAATCAATTCTTAGACAAATTTACCTTAAGCCAGTTTTTTTTTTAAAGTCAACTAGTTTTAAAATTTTTTATTTAAATCAAATGAATAATTTTGTTCAAATATTTGCCCATGTAACCAACATGAATAAGTTTATATCATAGTTGATAAGATGAATGCCGATTGTGACATTTTGAGGTGACCTAAAAATTAAAGAAACTTAAACAAAACTGGGTATTTAAAACAAGTAAGAGATAAAGATGTAATAATGAAGAAAAAAATTATTTACTAGGCTAGACATTTTCAAAGTGTCAAGTTTGACCAGAAATGGCTCGAATGGCTTTTATGGGACTCAAGAGAGCAACGCCGATAATGGGCTAATAATAAGCACTTTCATAAGACGCATAAAATTGAATATATTTTTCGAGTTTCTTTAAGGATTGATCTTGATTACCTTAGCATAATATTTTTTCTTTGATTTCAGGTATAATCCACTTTTACCTTTTTAATTTAAATCTCAGTAGTTAACTTTTTTTTTGTTTTCAAAGCTAATTCGAGAACTTTTTGTGTTAAGAAAAAAAAAATTTGTACGAGTTCGGCTAGTTATATTAAGCGACTAGACGAATCACAGGTATTTTCAGATTTCAGTGTTCTAATGCCGGATCTAAGTGCTTATCCGAAATTCCCTAATGAGAAAAGTGGAGATTAGTTTTGGAACATTCATATCAAAATGTTATTTTTATTGTAATGAACGAGGTTTTGGTCATTAATTTTATATAAGGAAATAAAAAGAAAAACAACACGAGGAACGTTGCTTGGGGAGAAAGCTCATTTTATTGTACTTAAACCTAACAAAACTAAGAGGGAAACATGTTTCTGTCCTACGTTTGCTCATTCTGATGACTGAGGTTTATTATTTTAAAAATTTTTTTTATTGAATTTATTTTAAAAAAATAAATAAAAAATTTTGATTAAAAATATGAGCTCAAAAATTTCATAAAACACGTCAAAAAGCTTAGTTTTCCAAAAATTGTGAGATCAAAATAAAAAATTCCTCAAATTATTTAAAACGGGAGCTTTTTTTCAATAAGTTCATTAGGAATAAAAAATGGATTTACAATACATTTTGCATTAAAAATAGATGAAATTAGTTATTTTTTTTTTATAAAATACAGATAGATGTTTAATAATTTAGATTAGAAAAAAATATTTTCATCAGTTTTCCGATTATTAACGTAGATAAAAAAAAATAAAATTTTTGAAAATTCTCTTTTTGCAAATTCATACCGATTAGTTAATTAAATGCATTTTTTTTAAATTTTTTTATAATTAATAAAATAATTCCCAGTCAAAAAAATTGAAATACAAAATTTTTTTTTCCTAAAATTAAATTTTCTTGAGCTGATGAATTAGTGTTTTAGTTAAATATACCAAATTACTTTTGATCTAAAGTAAAGCAAAATTTTTAGACAAAGAAGATTGATTCAACATTTTCATCAATTTTCTTTTTTTGACATGATTCAAACATTAGTCTAAACAATTAAATTTTTTTTTTTAAATTCATGATAAATTCAGTATGAACTATCAGGACAGATCTTAATAGAAAAAATCTTTTTATCAATTAAATATTTAACACATTTAATCAGAAAAATGTCAACAACTAAAAAACTAATTTTTTTTAATAAACTAAAGGCAAATGCTTTGATGCAAAGATTTAAATTAAATAACAGTGGGTCCGAATATTTATTTGTTTCAAAATTAATACAAAAAATTTTCTCTAAGAAAACAAACACAAAAATTAAAAAAATGCCATCTATAAATTTTTTTTTTTCAATTAGTCATCATATTTTAGTGAAACACTTAGTCAACAAAAAGAATTTTTGAAAAAAAGGTAAACTCCGATGTTCAAATTTAAAATTGTGAAATTAACAATTTTCTTCTTTTGAATTTCAATCGCAATTTTTCAAACCAAATTAGCTTTTTAAAGCTTCCATTTAAGAAATTTTCGATAAGAATAGTTAATTTAAAGCATGATCTAACTAATGGCTGCTGAAAATTATTTGTACTCATGGCAGTTAATTAAAATCAAACCACCCTAATAGTTATCTTTTATTTTTGTTTTTTCATTGAAAAAAGAACAAAAAAAAACAAATAGTTAATTGCATAACGTAAACTAAACAAAACCACGCAGCCATTAAATTTCAAAATTGGCAATTAAAATCTTGAGTTGTTCAAAGTTAAGCAATTTTTTGTCAAATTGAAACAAAAAAAATTAAAATTTTAAAATCATTTTGTTTTAAAAGCTAGCGATATTTGCCAGACATAATTAAATTTAAGCATAAATAAATAAAATTCAATACATACATATTCTTTTTATTAATTTATAATTTTAAAACTTTGAATAGAAGAGACGGGTGCCGGGCACCCATGTTTACTAATGCCAAATATTTGGAATACTTTAGGCTATTTGTTTACAAGCAAAAATTTTAATTAAGATTTAATTTTAGAACTATCCATCTCTCAATCGATTTGTACATAGATAAGGATTTAAGAGCTTAGCAAACTCTTCGAAACAAGACCAGTCCTAATTTAATCTAATATTTGTTGAATAGCTCAGCTTGAAATTTTTTTTCTTCCTTTACTTAGAAAAGGTGTTTTCCTGTTTAAACTATTTTCCAAACTTTTTTTAGAACAAAGATTGTTTATTTGCTCTGAGCGCCATATAAACTATTAATTTTGTGTTCGCCATTTGTCTTTATTTTCTAAACTGCAAAAATTGATTTAATCAAAAGCATAGCGAGTGGTGTAGGCGCAAGCTCTACCAATTCCAAGCAAACAAAGCACAACACAAGCTCGAACAGCTCTGGCTCGAGTCACAACACGAGCTTGAACAACGATGCTATGATGAATCAGCAAGTGTCCTCTAATTACGTATTCAATGGCAATGGCACGACAAGCAGCGCCGGCAGTTCGAGTAGCTACGAGACCAACGAAAACAACAACCACGCTCTGTACAACCCTCAAATCCAGGGTCTCAATTCAAAGATGTCTAACTTGAGCATGGCCAGCATCAACAGTGCCAATACTAACTTTATGATGAGCATTTTGCTCAACAATGTAGAGGACTCGGCTTTCAGCGATCTGGGCAAGGACGAACTAAACCTTTTAATGAATGAAGCTATTGTAATTAATAAAATTTGAAAAAAATTTTTTTTGCTTATTTTTATTTATTTTTTTCTAGAGTCACATGGATCTACCACCGGACAAGCTCAAGATTGTCAAGATGCTGCCGGATGAGAAAAAAATTCAAGTGCTGCGCAGTCTCAGATTCGTGAACGAAAAACAACCTCCGGACTATTACATCCAAGCATTGAAGACCTACATAGATGTAATAAACAATCAAAAATCTCATCGTAGGTCCAAGGCGCCACTTTTGGAGACGTCAACAGAGCTGATTAAAAACCTGGAAGTGTCGCTTAGAACTAATCGGATAGACTGGGTGCACAAGTTTTTAGACCCACCACTGAATGGCCTTGACGTTCTAATTGAATATTTGCAGTCCACTCTTAATTTTATGAGAGAGTGCGAGCGGTTTAACTTGGACACATTGAGTGAGAACATATCCGGCACCAGTACATTGAGCTCCAACATTCTTAGCTCTTATTCGAGCTCGGCATTCACAAACAATAGATTGAACACGAACGGCAATCGTTCTATTTTAAATGGCATTGTAAATGGCAACACTAGTTCTATGTCGACGCTGACCCGGGCGCCCAATTCGCTCAGTTCGATCGCTTCCATTGAGCGACGACATTCTCGGCTTCAGAAAGACACCAGAAAAAGAATGAACAGGGTTAAAATTGGTGAAGCTGCCGATGACATACACGAGTGCGTTAGATGCCTAAGAGCCATCATGAATCACCAGGTAATTATCTTTGGTAGTTGCTGTCATTTTTTGAAAATAAATTGAATTTGAAAATTTTTTTTGGAATTTTTTTTTCGTATGGTCTGGGGTTTCAATTAAACTGAACATTTATTTTTTAGGAATCAAAAAAAAAATATTTATTAATTAAAAGTCAAGTTTTTTTTGTAGAAATTAAAGTAAAATGAATTCGTTTTAAAGAAATTGTTTGACAAAAAATTTAGAATTTTGTCCCGATTTTAAAAGTCTAATAAAATATTTAATAAAATGTAGAATATTATGCCGTCTTATCAATAAATAAATTGATTGTCATATAAAAATTAAACGGGTTCCTTGTTTAAGGATTCGGGTATGCTGAAAATTAGAGTATTATTAGTTAAAGCTAAAATTAATAACCAAATTATTAATTTATTAAAATCTTTAATTTAATTATCCATTTGACAATTTATTTATAAGTATGATGGGTTAATATGCAACCAGAAAAAATTATCTACTTAAATCAAAAGCAAGTGTTTATTATCTAATTTTTTAAATTTATTTATTTGTTTTTCTGAACCGAGATTGAGCTCCTTCAGAATTAAAAAAAAATTAAAAAAAATTAAAATAAAAATAAAGTGTAAAGGGTTAAAATAAAAGAAATTATTATCAATTTAAATTAATTGGAATAGATTAAAATGATGATTTATTATAAGAATGCAGAAAAAATGTTTAAAAACACCTTTTTTTGTAATTACTTTTCAAAATTCGAAAAAATTCAACCTTTTTTTTTAATCATTACAAAAATAAAAATTTAATCTCTAGAAAAATTTTGTTATAATTTACTTCAATTATTAAATTAATTTTCGAATTTTTTAGACATACAAAAACATATTTTATTTTAAAAAAATTTAAAGCTTTAAAAAATATGATTTCAAAAGATTAAAAGGTTCATAAATTATTTAAAACCATTCAAAAGTTGAGGTCAAAGCTTTCTTTTTATAATTTAATTTATTTTGCAAAATTTAAAGTAGTCTATAAATTATAGACAAAACGAATTATTAATTTAGGTCTAACCAATTCCTGTCATTTATCTTTTGTTATTAACTCCAAAAACAAAACGACGGTGAATTTGTTTGCCATAATCTAATAAAACATTGATTTTTGTTCTATCTAAATTTCCTGAAACGCTTTCGACTATAAAAAAACAATTAGGGTGGCTATGGTTTATTTACTCAAAACAAATTGTTTGAATAAGATTTTTGTCTAATTGTTTTTTTTATAAACAAATCTAAGACTTTACTGTAATTTTGACTGACTATTTAGAATTATTAAAATTACTGCGTTTACACAAATGATGGCTTTCAAAGATTTAGAATTGATTGAAGTTTTGAAATAATTTATTATTTAGAACTAATAAAAAAATTGGTTAAAAAGGTTAAAAATTTTTAACCAAAAATTTGCCAAATAGGGGGCTCAGAATATTTTAATTAAATATCAATATACTTATTTGTTTTACTTGATGATTGCATTTCTTAAGAATACACTTAAACAAAAAAACAAAAAGTCATTGTTAATAAAAGTGCAAAATTATTTGATTTTATCTTATCACTTAAGGGATCAATCCGAGAAAGTCTTTGTCCTAAAATGAGAGTATGATTTTTCTATGATTGATGGCTTTTTTTAATTTTCTGTTTAAAAAATTCGCGAAAAAACATGGCATAAAATTTGTGTCTCCATTTTATTAATAAAAAATGTTTTAAAATTTATTTTAATAATTAATTTTAATAAAAATTAAAAATAAAAATAATCTAAGTACGGTTTTCATATGATAATTGGACACAAAGAAGCCATCAACTCTATAGCGCTAAGCTTAAAGCACAAAGAGTACAGAACAAAATCGTTGGTATTGGAGCTACTGGCCGCTGTTTGCCTAGTGGACGGCGGACACAGCATAGTCCTTAGAGCGTTTGATAACTTCAAAGACGTCTACAAGGAAATGTACAGATTCGAGACGCTAATGAACTATTTTAGACGTGATTCGAACGATGCCGATTTTAACATCGACTTTATGGTAGCTTGTATGCAATTTATAAACATAATTGTCCACTCGACACAAAACATGAACTTCCGGGTGCATCTCCAGTACGAATTCACTCAGCTGGGTCTCGATGACTACTTAGAAAATAAGCTAAGATATAACGAGAGTGACCGATTGCAGGTACAGATCCAGGCCTATTTGGACAATCAATTTGATGTTCAGCAATTGCTAGAGGACGCCGAAGCCAAGGCCGAGACGCTGGTAGAAATCGAAAAGCTCAAAGATGAACTGTCCATCGAAAAAGAAAAATACAACAAGTCCCAAGACGATGCGTTGAACAAGATCAGCGAGTTGCAGAACGAATTGTCAATGACCAAGCAACAACTGGACCTGATTACCAAAGAAAAAGAGGACATGAACATTACCATAAGTACTCTCAAGCGAAACCAACTGGCCCAACTGCAAAAACAACACCAGGAGTTTGTGAATAGTTGTAGCAAGACATTCGATGCGAGTATTGACTCATCTTCAGCCTTGTCGCTTCCTCCGGCACCACCGGCACCACCGCCCCCACCTCCTTTGATGCTGTCCACTCCGGGTGCACCACCACCGCCGCCTCCACCACCTCCTCCGCCTCTCCTCGGCTCCCTCAAGAGCCCCATACCACCAGCGCCTGGCATGGCCGAACCACCTATTCCAAGTAACACTTGAGAATTTTTTATTCAATAAAAAGTATATTTTTTTTCCAGCAATGACCATTAAGCGAAAAATTGAGACCAAATATCGCTTGCCAAATTTGAACTGGATTGCTCTTAAGCCACAGCAGGTCAAAGGAACCATCTTTTGTGAGCTAGATGATGAAAAGCTGCTGAAAGTAATCGATTTTGAGACATTTGAGGAATTGTTCAAGACTGGCCCATCAGTCAACTCGTCTTTGTCCAAGACCAAAGTTGAATCGCCCAATGCCGTCAAAAAATTGATCAAAAAAAATGAGAATTTAACTCTTTTGGAAGCGCAGAGGCAACGAAATTTGGCAATATCTAGAAGAAAAATTGAGATGGGAATTTCTCAAATTACCAAAGCAATTAACAAGTACTTATAGAAAAATACAATTTTTTTTCATATTGTAACAATGTTTTGTTTAAGTTTGGATTTGAATAGTTTGCCAATCGATCAAGTCGAAATACTTCAGCATTTTATTCCCACTGATATTGAGGTAAATTTTAAAATTTTGTTGTTGTCATTTCAAAAAAGATGGTTAATTCCTATTGAAAAATTATTTCGATGAAATTTTTTATTTTTTTGTCTCTAAAGATACTCGACGAGACATTCTAATCTTTTGATTTTTTTTTAAAACCGATATGGTTCTCAAACTCTACACCAAACATAAAATCAAGTTCCAGAAGATTTAGATTTATTAATTTAATTAATTCTTAAATTAGGGACTGATTTTAAGACTTCGGTGCTAAATGTTATTTTTTTATATTTTTTCAATTATTAATTCGATCAACGACAGTCAAAATAAGAAATTCTATATTTAATAATTTGAAAAAGTTAACATTGGATGCATTTTCTTAACCTCAATCACAAATTTGGTATATTCTTTTCACAAGATTTATCAATCGATGCGAATTGTCTTAAATCTTGTTTAATTTGAAAAATATAGTTATTTATAAGATGAATTGATTTTAGAAAATTTTTATTTGAATTTTTGTAAAATAAGTTTGGTAAAATAAAAATTCGATAAATTCGATTAAGATTTTATTTTCTTAAACTTTTAATAGTTAAAAAGGAAATCTAAAAAATTTCAGGAGTTTTCATGTGTAAGTTAAAAATTGTACTAAACTTAAGTTTTTTTTTTAAATTGAATAATTGACAACATATAAAAAGAATTTAATAAATAAAATATACAAAAGAAAAATAATTTATTTTTTCTATGATTTTCCAAAAAAATTAAAATAGTAAAATTGATTGATTAAATTTTATTTGTTTAATTTTTAATTTTTTAAAATTTTTGACAAAAACTTTGTTTCCTTTTTAAATTAAAATATATTTTTTTATTAAAACGATTATTTGATGATATTAAAGAGTCTAAATCTGGTGGAACCTGATCAACAAATATAGCGTATTAATATTAATTAGAATCATCATCTTTTTATTAGAAAAATGGCTAGTTGAACTTTTTTATTTATTAAAATATAAAAAATATTATGTCAAAAATTCAATTTGCTTCTTAAACTTTTTTAGTATGTAAATAAAAAAAAATTATTTTTTTGGCAATTAAATTGGGCTAAATAAATTATTTCATGCTAGAATTAAAAGGATTTAATTTAAATAAAAATTGATTGTATCACCAAAATTAAAATAATTCGAAGAATTTGTTAATTAAAAATTATCTCATAAGTTATAAAGTGTTAAGATTTAAAAACTAATGTTATTTTTTCCAGCTCAAAGCGTTTACTTCTTATACTGACAGTGGAAAAGATATAAAATTGTTGTCCGAAGAAGATCAATTTTTATACGCGGTATTTTATTAAATTTAATTTAAAACCAATTTTTAAATTTGATTATTACAGCTAAGCAAAGTGGAGCGTTTGTCGCAGAAATTAAATATTATGAGCTTTATTGCAAACTTTTCTGATACTTATAAAAATCTCCTGCCACAAATAAACGCGGTCAGTTCAGCTTCTTTGAGTATAAGGCAAAGTAAAAAGCTGAAAAAACTACTTGAAGTTGTTCTGGCTTTTGGCAATTACATGAATAGTAGCAAACGAGGCCCGGTTTATGGATTTAAACTACAAAGCTTAGAAACTGTAAGAAAAATAATAAAAATAAAAAAGAAATGTACACAGTTTATTTAGCTTTTGGAAACGAAAACTCACGACAAGAGGCAAACTCTTTTACACTTCATTGTTCAAACAGTTAGCGAAAAATTTCCTGAATTGAAAAATTTCGATTCTGAGCTGATGTTTATAGACAAAGCAGCCATGGGTAAAAAGAAAAAATTGTCTTTTAAATCTTTAAATTTTTTTGTTTCCTAGTGTCACTTGAGAATGTTCAGTTTGACATGAACGAACTGGCAAAAGGAATGAAAAATACCAAAAAAGAATACGAAATTAGACAGGAATCAAAAACAGACACTCATGTACTGAAAGAATTTCTGTCCAAAGCCGAACAACAACATAACGAGCTGACTAATAAGTACAAGCTTTCCCAAGACCAGTTTAATCAGTGTGTTGAGTACTTTGGCGAAACACCTAGATCACAATCACCCAATACATTCTATTCTACATTTGTCAAATTCCTCAAAGCTTTTAATGTAAAATTTAAATTATTTGAAGAGAAAATAAAATAAAATTTTTTCAGCAAGCTAAAATTGATAACGATTTGAGGGCTAAACAAGAGTTGGAGCAAGCAGCAGCTGCAGCAAACACAAACGGACAATCTCCGAGTCACAACAAAGCACCTAGACAGCATATTACAGTAAATTATCTAATTTTGGCTTTTTACATGGCATTGTGAATTTTAGGAAAAAATTTCAGGGGAAACTCTTAATTAATTAATTAATTAATTTGTTTTAAAGGTGTTCAAAACAGTTATTTAATCAGAAAACTAATCTTTTCAAATCTTAATTCAGCCTTTACAGAAAAATTTTATTTTCTCAGTAATTTATAAAAAAAATTTGAAGAGGCTCAATTAAAATTTTAAATATTTTTTTCACTAATTCTTTAGACGACGACCAAAATATTTCCTATTTATTAAAAATTAAAATTTAAGGATTAAAATAAACTTAGCTTTTAAATTTATAATTAATTTTTTCACGGACCATAAAGACTAAAAATTTAGCATTCAAAAATTTAATTTGTTTATTGATTTTATTTTTAAGAGTTTTTTCTATTTTTAAGTTTAATTTTCCAAAATTTCTGTTCAATTTTTTCTGAATTCCAAAATGAATTTTATTAACAGTGTTCAAAATTCTTCTGTCCATTTCTCTTACATTTATTCTTCCCTGAAATTTTTTAATTTATTCTAAGAATTAATTTTTAAAAAAAATTTTTTCAACACAATACTGAGTAATTTATTTTTTGGAATAAAACTTAATTTTTTTTTAGAACAATGAAATGATAAAAGAGCTTAAGAAAAGAAATCCTATTAATAGCGGGCCACGAGTGCGACCCCAGCCCAAAAAAGAGATAAATATAGAAGATTTGATTGAAGAAATAAATAGAGGCTATGTGACTGCAGATGCTGAACGACGCAAAAGACAAAGAACACAAGAGATAAAGAAAGAGTTTGTTAAAACGACGCCAATTCAGATAATTTAAAAATGCCGATTTAGCTTCCATATTTTAAGACTAAAAGAACAAATTTTGTAAATAAATGGTAACTTTTTAAAGGTTAGCTTAACTAAGCGGAATCGGATTTACTCGGTAAATGTATAGAAATCGGTTGAATGTTTTTTCTTGTCAAATTCGATAATTATTCCCTAGCTCTTTTTTTTCTATGTCAAAGAGCTCTATAAGCTTACTGTTTTTTATTTTTATTTTGGTGAGTTGAACATTTGAAATTTTAATTTAATTTTTTAATCTAATTTAATTTGAAGTTTAAAGTTATTTTTTTCTGATCTAGATGTGTGTGTCAATTTTGATTGTAGCTTCTTTTTCTTTTCTAAATAGGAAACTTGATAAAACTAGTTTAATTTAAAAACACATTTATTAAATTATATTGATTAATATTTTGTAATTATTATTTTTGCTTTTTAATCAAGTTTAAATAATATTTAAATATTCGAATAAATAATTTTAAAAAAAGTTTTATTTTATCTGTGAAATCCTTAATTTTATAAAAAACATAAATACCAGTCATTAATTTTGATTCCCTACAACAAAAAGAATTAGTTTGCTTAATTAAATCTAGTATAGTAAATTACAAATTTGAGAAATTTAAAATAATAAAAAAATTTAAATTTAAATTTAAACTACAATGAAATTTTTATTCAATTTGAAAATTTCTAAATTTAATAAAAGAATATTTAATATACAAGTAAAAATGAACCCAACCAGAATTTAAAAATATTATGTGATACGATGCCTTCCGGATATGATGCATTTCGATCTAGTCAACAATCTTGAACATGAACATTTATTTATACAAATTTCTTTTAAAGCTTTTCTATCTGTAATCTTATCTCTTATATTGACCTAAAATTCAAACAGTTTTTCTATTTTCAGTACTTTACTATGTGTTATGTGCAAGGAGCTACCATAGGTGACCTCCTAGTAGGCCACCTCCGCAAGCAAGTTTTGCTGTAAATTATATATATTATTAATATTATTATTATGTGAAAATTAAAATACTCTAACCCATAAATATTTAGTCTAATGTTCATTCTCGGATATGACTAATATCCTATTTACTTTTCAAAATCCTGAGTTTTACTAACTTTCGAATATATTAATTAATTTTTGAAAAAAATAAAAAATCAATTTAATATACAACTTTACTAAGTTCTCAAATATTCAAAAAAAAAGAAGAAATTTTTTAATTACTTTTCTATTAGTTAACTTTTGCACTTATTTTGAAGTATTAAAACAATTTTGAACTTTTGTTTGAATTATGTTTTACCTTTTAAAACTTACAGAAAAATCTGTAGTAAAAATAAATTTTAATTAGGAATTTTTATTGAAATTTTTGTATGAAAATTTACAATGCGGTAACAGTCTAATTTATTAAAGATAATAAATTTCTTAATGAAATTGAATCTTAAAATATACACAAAAAATGATTCTCGTTAAGTTATGGTACTTGGAAGCTTTGAAAAAATTTTGCTTGTGTTCAAAAATGACAAAGACAAAAGAGGCGCCTTCAAAAAAGTCTTTCAATTTTCAAATGGGTCTGGTGACCCGGTCTTTTTGAATTCTTAAAGAACCAAACAATTTATTAAAAGTTCGTACAATTTCTTTACTTTGACCAAACTCAAAGTTTTCTAAAAAAATTCATTTAAATCTAACAAATAAAAATACTTTTTTTTCAAATTTGTTCTTTATGAATTGCAAATTATCAAATTTTAATTGAAAAAAAAATCCAACAATCAATTTAAACAAAAAAAATTAAATTAAATAAACTTTAAAAATAAAAATGTGTTCTAATTACATATTTATAAACTATAAAATAAACTAAAATTAACACAACAATTTTGACATGTTGGCATCAGGATCTGCACATTATTTTTGACAATAAATAGTGAAAACCAAGTTTAAAATCATTATTGAACAAGTAAAAAAATACAAAATTAGATGAGTGAAACGAGAAGAGGACGAAATTTCCGAACAAAAGATAAATCATGTAGGCGTCATTGCTTATAAAAATAAACAGAATGGGCGCTAATGAATTCGGCAAGTTTCCAATTAAATAGAATGAGCCAAATATTAGGGTCATTACGGTAAATTTATGTTCTGATACTGAATTTGAGCTAGTACTGTTGTTTTGAGTTGAATTATTTGATAATGAACCTAGAAGCATAAGAATTAAATAATTTTTTTTTTTAAATAAAATACTTTTTTCAATGGAAACACCGAATTTGATTATTCTTGCTTTGATGTAGTGTCTCAATTTGATGGCAATAATCAAATTAAGCAGAAACAAAATTATCATCAGTATAAATCCTCGTGCCAAATTGATAACAAAAAGAACTACCTTGACCCATTCAATTAGACTAAAATCAAGCGGTTCCACAGAATAAACATCCATTTCATGCTGCCACCGCTTGCTGGTACCATTCGACTCCGGTCTTAATATTCCTATTTGCTTAACATACCGAGTCATGGCATAGTTGGGTATATTTGCCAATGTGGTGATCAAAATGACTAGCAATATTTTCCCTCTAAATGTAGTTGACTCAGCCCTAAGTGATCGATTTGAAAATGATCTAACCCGATTGTAGCAGATTAAGAGATTAACAAGCAAGACAAACATTAGCAGCACATTGCCTAAGTACAGGTAAAAGTATAGTTCATATAGCTTGGAGATGTATGTGTATCCGTAGGGGCAGAATCGTCCACAACGAAATACCACCAGAAATATGGACAGAAGGAGGAAAAAAAAATCAGAAACCGAAATAGACAGCATGAATTTGTATAATTCGGACTTAAAACGAAGCCGGATAAGTATAATTATTGATAGAAAATTTAAGATTATTCCCATGAGGCAAACTGATGGCAGGACATATATGTTGACCAAGTCGATGGTTTGCTCGGACAGCTCGTCCAAAGAGCCATATATTTTTAGCTCCGATTGAGTGTTTGACAAATTCATCTATTCTTTTCAAGTAAAAAAATAAATAAAAAAAAGTTTAATATTATGACATAATTTGGAGGGAAAAGTAATGATTGACATTTTTTCAAAAAGTATTTTGGACAAAATGATGCAAATTTATTTAAATTTTGTTTCGTTTGATCATAAATTATTAGAACAATTTAGGAAACAAAAAAAAATAAAAAAGTCTGCTAGAGGATTTCTAAATGTGTCTAATTTAAATTGAAAAAAAAATCTTTGGGGAAAAGTTATAATAAATTTGTTTTAGACAAACTTGACTCGATTTTAACTTTATTTTTGGCATAGAGTTCGACAAATATTTATAAGAAGCTTTAAATAACTTTTCTTGTATCAAATGTTGCTGAAGAATGAAGCTACAAAAATATTTAATAAGAAGGCTCTACTGCTATCATAGGGTTAAGAATGACTCAATTTCATTTTAATTACAACGCCAGGTTTTTGACGACAACGAATTCGATCGATAATCGTCGAGTTTACTTTAGAGAAATTAAATATTCAAAGCTAATAGTTTTTGAAAAAAATTCAATAAAATATTAATGAGGTGTTTTCAATTTACTGTTACTTTTTCTCCATTGAATTCCTGAAATCTGATATTAATTTCTTTAAATTTTAGTTGCCAGGTCTACATATGAAGATTGACGCATTAATACCCAAAATTGGCAATTTTGTTAGTCAAGCATTATTTAGAGCTAATTTAAATAACTTTTGAAAATTGTTCCAATTTTAATCTACCGTGTTAATTATTTTTATAAATTTTAAATTGATAAAAAAATCTGTTGTTAAATGTACAAATAAATATGATCATAAATTCTGCAAAAATTGCTGATTTCGACCCTGGAATTAGTTACTATTTGAATCTGTGAATTTTTTTCAATTGACTCAATTCAATTAAGAAAAAATTTTAAAGATAGAATAATTTTTTTGAATAAGATCATAAGTTTACAGAAACATGAATTAACCAAAAATTATCACATAATCTCGTGAAATTAAAAATTTTGATTTTTTTAAAATAAAATTATTAATCGAAATTGTTAAAAAATTAAAGATATATGGTGTTGTCTAAAAAAGTTATCATTTTAATGATGCTGATTAGGCGAACAAGAATGATGTCACAAGAACTTTGAGTATTGATCACTAAAATAATAACTTAAACTGGCTTAATAAAAACGAGCAAAAATTCTCTAAATTTGGTCGACAGATTTTGAAAAAAATAAATAGATCCAGCAGTGCTAAGAATGTAATTCCTTGATGGCACTTCAATTCTTGTGGAACATTTAAATCAATTTTTGACGGCTCTTTTTTTTCAGTGTGTAAAAAGTTGATCAGAATAAATTTGGCTGTCATTAGATCTATGGACTGCTGAGTTAACTGAAGCACAGTGGATTCAATTCTTCTCGATTTTGATCTTAAATCACAGATTATCTAAATTTACATTTTGATATCTTAATTAATTTTATAAAAATATTAAAAATTACGAGTTCTTAATTTTGATTAAAAAAAATTTGTATTTTTTTGCCTTTTAGTCTTTATATTTTAGATCACATATTAGGTTATCAGTCTTGTTCACCTAACAAGCATCATCAAAATTTTAGATAATAAAATAATTATAAAATATTTGTAAATAAATATTGTATAACTTTGTATAAATTTTGATTATTCGATTTTTATTGTCGTCAAAATACCAAATATAAATAGTTAAACTTAGAAAAAGAGATATTTACTTGTTTTTTTTTTGAATGAAAAAAGTCAACAATAAAAAAATAAATTAACAGGGTAATTTTAATTATTTTAGTGATGAGCTAACAAGAAAAAACTTAATTTTTTTTTCACTAGTTATATTACTTAAATTACTTGTAAAAATTGTTAATTAGCTTATTTTTTGAACTGGCCTGATTGACAAAATTTTGGTTTGTTTTAGACTTGTGCAAGAGTCAAAAATAGTCAAGTTATTTATTTTTCATATTTATTCCTAAATAAATTTACTGAAATAGTTAGTTTAATAAAGCAATTTTTTTTAAAGATTTTGCAGAAATATACCCCTTTGACTTTCCTGAGCAGATTTATGTTTTCTTTTCTCATTAGATTTTAAATTAAAATTAAAAAAAAGCTAAAATAAAAGAAAAGAGTTAAATTTCTTTGGCCAGCGTTATGACCTTCGAAAAACTCTGATTAACATTTAAAATTTCAAGCAAAAATAAAAAAAGATTATAAGGATAAAATTATTTTACAAAAATAAATTTATTTGTGAAAAACATCAAATTTTAATTAGAAAAATAGTCATTTAAAAAGAAGAAACAATTTGTTTTAATAATTGGTACAAGTTAAAATTTTGAACAATTTTTTCTAATTAAAATCAATTGATTTTAAGTTAAAATCGTTTATTCTGAAAACTCAGTCATCCCTTTGAAAAATCTTCCAAAATTGATTGAAATTGCATTGAACATCAATTTCAGGAGAAAAAAAAAGACAACTCGATATTGCTCGATTTTTTTGATATTGATCAAACTAAATTTTTTGAAATGAAAAAAAATCAAAATTAATTGAACTTAAATAGCTTTTATTTATTTAAGTGACAAAAAAAATAAAACAAAAAACTCTATTTAAAAAAAAAATTAAAAAGCATCAATCTACATTTTCATTTTGACTTGTTTTAGAATATCGGACATTTTTTTTTGGTCCTTGCATGCTTTTTGGTTGACCAGAAAGGTTTTTTTTTCGCGATTCGTACACGTCCATCAAATACTTCTTGTAAATACTAAAGATAAATAATACTGTCATGGTAAAAGTGAATATTGAGCATAAAATGATAAAAATAGTCCTAGGTCTAAGCTGTAGTGGACCTTGGAAAAAAATTAATTTTTTATCTGGTTTAAACAAAAATTACAATTAGCTTCATCAAGGCCATTGTAGATGCAATGGACCTCATTGTCACATACCAAACTTTTGTCTATGCACATTTGGACAACGCTATTGCTTTCATTTTTGGCGTCTTTTTCAGTGTAGCATTTAAAGTCACAGCCTACGTTGTTATACATGGTTTCGTAGATTTTCTTGTTGTCAATCAAATGTTTACTGTCATGTCGACTAGCCTGGGCTATTTGTTCCTTGTAATTTTTTTCAATTATCTCGTTTCTATATGTTTGCAGATTGATAGAAAAAAAGTTATAATTTATTTCAAAATGAAATCTTTTTAATTTATCTGATTTTATTTCGATTAATAAGTTGTTGAAAAAATTGTTTTTTTTTAATTTTTTTTTGTAAGGGTTCAATGTGTGGGATATTTCGCTGGTAAGGAAACAAATTTTGTTTTTCGAATTGAAGCAGTTGAAGCTGGAATTGGCAATTGACTCTTCAAAAAATTCAGCTATTATTAAATTTTGGCTATTTTGTTGATTGCTGGCACAAAGTCGAATGAATGGCGATGGACGATTGTAGTAGAAATATTTAATTTTCAATTCATGGTCTATTAGACTGAAATTTGAATATAATTTTATGTTATTATGGTCACAATTTCCGTTAATTGACAAGTCCGCAAATTCAATGTGGATGAAATTGTTCTTTGGCGGAATAACATTAAATTTGCAGTGAAAATTTAAATTGTCAAATAGCACTAGTTTTAAATTGTCAATTTCTCTCTGGGTTTTGGTTTCAGGTGATTGATAAAATTGAAGATTGTCGTGGTAGCTTAACTCCGATTTTGTACCATTTAGAAATTCTAATAATTCGCTTTGAACACCTTCAATTAAAATAAAGAAAATTGTTATATATTTGGTATCCTCACAAGATTTTAAAAAGAATTATAAAGTACTCGATTGTGTAATTGCTATCTTACTATTTCTTGTTTCTTTTCTGAACTGTTCAATGCTTAAATACTTTGCACATGTCACCTCTTACAATTTATCAATTTTTAATTGCCTTTTTATTATATTTTAACTTATTTTAATTTTTCTTATATTTTTTCTTTACATTTTTATTCTATTTTGCCTTAATTTTATTTTTATTTTATTTTTAACTCCTTTTTCAGTACACTTTTCGTGTATAAATGCTCATTGAGACGATTTCAAGTCAGCAAATTCAAATCGCTTTTTTTATATTCAAAAATCTTAAAGATACATCCTTAAATCATAACATCATCATCAGAGCGATCATCTGCCTCCATAAAAATTCGTCTAGGAACGGCTTTAAAAGAATTCGAAGACAAACATTAGACTTTTCAAATGACTCTTTTGCTAATGACTAATTATTCTTTTTTAAGCAAATTTACTGAAACTATCACCAAAAATTAAGAAAAAATTCATAATTTTTAAATTATCCCAACAAAATATTATTTGTTTCATAATTACTAAAGTGATTTAAAAACACTATTTTCATTAAAATTTACTGAATTTAAAAAAAAAATTAAAAATGTTACAAATTGACGTATCGAATATTCTTTCCGGTATAAAAGCTATTTAACTAGTGTTGGATACGGTCAAGACGAACCGGTCCATTACACAGAAAGTTTTTTGCGGTCATTTGACCGGTCAGCCAGGCGGTCTAATTTTTGGACGGCCAAAATAAACGAGCATTCAAAAAACCGGCCAACTTTATGTAAAATTTCGAAAAATAAAATAAATTAAAAATTTTTTTAAAATAAACTAAGAAAATTTTTTTCTCTTTTTTTTATCGTTTAAATCAGTTATTTTATTAAATTAAAAACATTATTTAATAAAAAATATCAATTTTGAGTTAAATAATAGTATTGGGATTGTTAGAACTAATCCAGATAATTGAAAGTTCTCCAAGTGTACTTGCTATGATTATTTTAAAACTTGGATGTGCAAACAAAAATATGTAATTGTTTTTGCTAACAATCAAACCTTTCTACCTGAAAAATATTTTGATTCAGAAATAAAAAAAGGGAAAAAGAAGAAGCCTAAACATTGGCATGAAAGAGACTTTTTTTTTAACTTTGGGATTTATGAAATAAAATTGTGTTTATCTATCTAAATAAAAATTATGAAACTTAATTTGTGTTATTGTTTTCATCAAGTAAAATTGGTGATAGTTTTAGTAAATTTGATGAATTAAAATTAACTAGCCATTTCCATAGCCCTTCTATTTTATTAGAGTGGGCACCAAATTCTGGACTCACAAAATGAAATTTATGATTGACTCATAAGTGATTATATTTAAGATCCTTAAATTTTTCGTACGAAGACCAGCTATCTGAGACCATAGTTGTCCCTTTTTCAACTCTTTCATATATTATCCGAGGCAGAGTTTCTGCTTTGCGATCAGGAACTATTCCTATATGACATTGACTATTCTCTCCGAAGTTATTATTATTTAAGTTAATTTTGAAAAAAAATAAATTTTTTTGGTTTCTTTAATATTTATTCTGATTATATTTTAATTTTTAAAATTTTTTCTTAATTAAACTGAGTCCAATAAATAGCATCGGGAATCCATCGGTCAGAATCAAGGACAAATGATATTTATGCCGTTCCAGGTAGTTATTATGGCGGCAAAGCAAGTGCTGGACTTTTTTTTAAAAAAAATTTAAAGTCCGGATTTGGACTTTTAAACAATTTTGTCTTCAATTAGGAGGATACTGGTACTGTATCTGATAAGCTTTGGCTTGTTAAAATACCAGAGGCGGACAAAGAAATCAAAAGAAATTCTAATTTTTAAATTAATTTATCCATTTTTTCTTTATGAATTTATTTTGATTTTATGATTTTGGATTGATGAAAAAATCAAATAAAAAAGGCTATTTTTTTTTACCGCCTGTTATTTAGTAAAATCTTTTTAACAAAGAATAAAAATCCTAAACTTTTTTGTTGTTACTTGGTTATTTCATAAAGTAAAATAAAATTTTAAATTCAAGTAAATCTCTAAATTGATTACCTAGACCGCGTTCTCTTTTGTAAACTATTTTGGCCTTCGATTTTGACTTGAAATCTTTGAGCAAAAATTTTTCACAATTTCTGTCTTTGAACTCGTACTCAAGTTCAAATTGATTCCATTTCAGATCATTAAGATTATTTTCCAGCAATAAATTATACTCAATTTCAATCGAGTCGTATTTTGACACATAATAAAGACTCATGTTGGCTGTTCGCTTGCACAAACAAAGCTTAATGTCCAAATTATTGTCAAAATCGTTCACATCATAATAGTCCGGAGCATCATTGTAGGCAAAATTGGACCATGAGTGCCTAGGCTCCTTTAGGATTATTTTTTTGCGCAATTTCGAGCAACTGTCATACTGGGACCTGGTAAACTGGTCATTTAAATTGGTAAAGTAGACATTTTCGGGCTCATTTTCATCATCAGCACCATCACCAAAATCAATCGATTTAAACCGAACCACAATGTACTGGTTGGGTTTGGCCACCAAACGGTACCTACACTTCAAAAAAGGCTCATTTGTTTTGTAGAAAATGCTCGCCTTTGGATTTGTAAGCACCCCTTTTGTTCCAATGCCAGCATCTGCATTCAAATCGTAGACAAAATCACATAGGGTGTCGTTTTTATAATTTGACCAGTCGAAATTCAAATATTCGAAGCTTAGCTCAAAATCGCCAAGCTTTCTTTGCAGAGGTGCCATGCTGCTGAAATAACTAACTACCAAGTCTTTATTGACGTCTAGGTCAGACAATTTTATCAAAAAATATTTCACTGTCAGCTGGTCAAAGGTTGATTTATTACAGAATTTCATCAATTCAAAATAAACTTTTTCATTTGACTTCAAAGAGTCGATGGAAAAAAAATTCTCTTCACAAGAGTCTCTAGCAGGCTCGAATTTGTTCAAATTGATGGCAATTGTGTTGAACATGGAACTTCTGATTAAGTATCTAAGAGTAAACTGGTCAGGCTGGTACTGATTGATATTGAATAGGTAGCTGATCTTAAATTGAGCGCTTTTGTCCTCTTGGTAAATTTTCTCCACATGACTTTCGTCCAACTCTATGGTACAAGATGCCATATCCGAATCGCATTCATTTATTTGCAGCTGTTCAATCAGCTTAAATGAGTTTAGTTCAGCTTGGTTCTTGAAGTCCAGTGTGATGAAAGAGTCGATTTTTTGCGAGTAGGTCTTGTCTGTGAGGATGTAAAATAGAAAGCCTGAGTTGGCAAAAATTCCATCTGTCGAGCTGGCAAACTCTAGGATGGCTGTTGGTTTGGAAGTGACTATTTTGGGCAAGCGACCCATGCCGCATATTTTTTTCACCAAAATCAAATTTTCCATAGAGTGATTGCTGGCCAGATAGACATTTAAATAGTCCGAACAGTCTTGCGAGTACCTTGGGCCCGGATCGCAGAAGTAGCTGGTCATAGGCTGGTGGTGGCCAAACGAGCTCTCAAAGTGACACAAAGCTGAATCTATCTGAATATTATCATTCAAAATGATCAATTTGTCACCGGGTTTGTTCTTGATGTTAAACTGACAGTGTTTGTTGCGTGAGTAAATTCCCGGATAGCCTTTGGTTGATAGGAGACAGGCATCAGTTGAATGCGAGCAGTCTTCAAATGTTTGAGTGCAAGTGCTTTTGTTTGATTTAGAGCCATAGTTAAATTTGGAAAGTGCAAAGGTGTTCTTTTTTCCGGCTTGCTGAAATTTTAGCTTGGAAAAAAGAAGCGGATCCAGCGACTCTTTTCTGTAAAATGATATCTCGAATTCAAACGAGTCTTGATTGTTGTGTAAATTAAAATATTTTAATTGTACCACTTGGCTAAATGAATAAAAACTGTTTCCTAAGTTGTGTAAATCGCCGCAGAACTTTCCATTTTGGGTATCAGATGCCCAAATGTATTGGTCATTTTCTTTTGATTTTGTTGTCAAATCTTATTCAAAAGATGAAAAAAAAAATTAAATTTTTTGAAAAATATAAAAAATGAAATGTGTCAACAACAAAAAAATTTTCTGACAGACAAAATAGAGTATTTTCTTTCAAAAAAAGTCATAATTTAAAACAATTCTTGGGCTCAACTTGTTTATTTTCGATTTTAAAGCCTATTGAATTTTATGAACAAAATTAAAAAAAAAGAGAAATTTAGATTGAAATTTAAAAAGAATATCCCAATTTTTCAATTTTTTTAACCAAATATAAATTAAAATTTCACAATTATTAAGATTAAACACGAAAAAATTAATTAAAGATTTACAAAGACAATTTACAATTTTATTTTTTTTCTACAATCTAAAAGAGCTTTAGCTCGTTAAAAATAAACAAATAAATGAATAAAAATAATATGATTAAGAGCTCAATTTTTGTTTGACAAAATTTAAAATTTGTATTATTGATTTAAATTTTCTAATAAAAAGTATCATTCTAAAAAGATAAGTGCCAATAAATTTAAAAAAAGTAGGATCCTATTAAATCTTTCAATTAATTTTGGGTAAAAAAAATGAAATGAAATTTAAATTTCGATCAAAATTTTTCTTTTTAAAATTTCTTATTTTTGTTCATAAAATTCAATGAGCTTTATTATTGAAAATTTTAATTAAAAAAAAAAGCTTAACGATTAAGTCAGATTTTGGCAAGAATAAGAAAGTAAGCCAAGAACCAAGGAGAAGAATACTGAAAAACTCCGAAAAAATTTTACCACCAAAATGCCATGACTCATTTTCTTTAATCTCCTAAACTTTGTCTGCTTCTTTGGGATCAATATTAATTAAAGCAATAATAGTCATTTTGGGCCTTTTGCAATATGTGACCATTAATTCCTACTAAGTTACGGGATCAGAACTGATCATCTATTACGTTACCAGTAAATGTGATCAAAAAAGAATTGTATTAAAAAAAATTGGTTACACAATTTTTAAACTGGTCACATAAAATAAAGATAATGGTGAAAAAAAAGTTGATAATCGAGAAGTTTTCCGCAATACGAAAATATACGAAAAATGGATTAATTTTTTTATGGTTTAAAATATAAAATAAAAAATCCTTGTTATCTATTTTAATAAATTGACTAACTTTAAAATCGACTAAAATTTTTTAATTGATTTTAGGACTTAAGTTTTTTAATTTTCATTTGAACAAACTAAGCTAATGTTCAAAAATATTTTTTTCTGTACCAAATTACCATAAATTAACCAGGAAGGAAACTAATTGACGAACGACAGTTTTGTTATTGCTACAGTGTTCCTATAAAAAGTCCTTAATTAGTAAACTTACCTTAAATTTCAAAGTTTTTATTAGGATTTTTTTGGTCACATCTTTTGATAAATTTTTTAAAATTTTATTTTCTTCTTAATCTAAATTTTTTGATCACATATTTTAGACCCGTTTTTTTTTCACATATTAATCATTTGCTTAGCTATTAAACGAGTTCATTTTTTTAGTTTGTATATTTTTAATAACTTCATTTTTTAATAGAAAAGTATTGTTTATACAGTAATAAACAATCAAAAGATTATAATTTTTAAATTTATTTTATTTATCTGAATAGAAATGACTGAATCTTTTTAATCTACTTTTAAAATCATAAATCTCAAATATATTTGAAATTTTGTAAAAAATATGTTTTAAAAAATTTAATAGAAAAAAATTAAAAAATACCTTTTTTTACCGGAATCTTCTCTGTAACCAATCCATAATTAATAAAATCAAACTTATCCAAGTCCGCTTCTTCGATTTCGATCCATGAGGACAGGCATTTCTTTGAAATCAGATCAAATTTACCAACAGAAAATTTTCGAATTCGTATACCAGTAATCATATTGGGATTTAGGTTTATAATTCTAGAAAAATATTCTTATTAATTAAGTGTCGATTAATCGGTACTTTATCATTAGATAGAACTATTTTTTTTTGATATAAAAACTTCTCTTCTTTAATATTATCAATTATTTACTAAAATATAATAGGAGTAGTATAATCAAATCATGAATCATCAGAATACACTAAGTATTCTAAGTATACTAAGTAAAAAATTATTTTTAAAAATAAGCTGAATCTGATATTAATTTTACATTTATTTATTTTTTTTATTTAATTTGGTATTTGAGCCATGCGGAAAATGTGACAAAATGTATACATATTTTTTAATCAGTGGTATCATGCCGATTTTGAGAACATCGATAGATGATCAGGTTATCTTTTGATTTTTTTCAATTTAAGATTATGAAAATTGAAGTGTAAATTGACGATTGTGACAAAATGAAAAAAAGTTCATTATTTAACTTTCAAAAGTTTCATCTTTTTTCTTTAAATGCCATAGCGTTTTTATTTTGAAAACATTCAAAAATTTAAAATTTTTTTTCTTCCAAAACGTAAAGTTTTAACTCATTGTAAACACAATTAATTGTCTGATCTATAGGGAACTTATGAGGAATGAAGGAGAAATTTGATCAAAAATAAAAATATTTAATTCTTGTCCAATTTATTGATCTACCTTTTATAATACCACTGGGTTTCAAATATGAAAGCGTCTGATTACATTTTTTGTCTGACCATAGTTTTTTTATTTATAAAATGCTATTATACTTAACTTGCATTCAAATATAAAATATTTTATTTCATAGTCAGAAAATGTGAGCGCCAAGGTATCAAGTCATTAAGAATCAAAAGCATAGAAAAAGTAGAAAAAAAGCAATTTATAATCAACAGAATCTCAAAAAAAGAATAAATACAATTTCGAAGAATTATTAAAACTATTCAATTTGACGAGTGAAATAAAAAAAAAATAATAAAAATCAGAAAACTAAATTTGTCAAGAATATTTAAAAAAAATGCTAATCAACACAAAAAAATTTTCTTTTTCTTTACTTAAAGCGTTCTTAATTTTTTTCTGTCTAATTTAACATTCATTTTTGTTTAAAAAAATGAAATTATATGATTTTCACATTTCAATAGAATTATTTTTAATGAGAAGTTAAAAAAAATAATCTAATGATAAATAATTAATGGTCTTAAAATTTTACTTATAATAGCAATTTGTGACCATATCTGGACTTGGAACCAACAACCGACTTTTTTCTTTGTTGGTAAATGTTTTGTTGCACCCTTTGATAAAAAGAGTAAATTTTTTTAAAGCCATTTTTCATAAAGTGTTTACAGTTGCACTCAGCTTCGTCGGACTTGTCAGCGCAATCTTGATATCCGTCACATACTTTCTGCTTACTGATACATTTGAAATGTGTCTTGCACTTAAATTCTACATCATCGGTACAATTTAGATTCCTCTTTGGTTTAATTTTCAGTTCTTGAGTCCGGGTGGTATTAAGTAAAAATATAAAAACTGGTATAAAAGCAATGCAATTAAGGCTCAACATTAGACGATTCGGATAAAAGTTTTCATCACTTAATCGATATTCAGTCTAAAAATGAATTTAAATTTTTTTTTTATAATTCAATTAATTAATTAATTAAAAATAAATAAATTAAAAAAATTATTCATTTAAATCAAAATTGAATTATATTTAAAATTAATTTTTAAATCTTTAACTCCATATTTTTTTCTATAATTATTTGATTGACTAATTAATTAATAACAAATAAAAAAATTAAAAAAATTTCTCCAGAATTTTGATTTTGAAAATTAATTTTTTTCAAAAAAATGGGCAAAATTTGTTTCTTTTTTATGTTGGTGGCATAATGGGCTCTAAGTTTGCGGAAAGAAAAAATAATTTATAACTATTAATTTCGTACAAACCGCCCCGGGGTTTTAAAGAATCAAAATTCGAAATTAGAATCAATTCATGAGTTTTAATTCAATAGGAAAAATTAGACCGAAAATCGATTTGCTAAATTTGTTATTCAAAGTGTTGATTTCAAAATTGTGAACACTAGCGCAAATGATACCAAATCGATTTGAGGCTCTGAGACAAAAAGATTACTAGAAAATTTAATCGAATATATTAAGTATGGGCTCTAATTACGACTTTTCTCAAAATTAATATTAAACAATTAAATACTGATTGTATCTGTCTACGCTTCTACAATTTTAAGTTCTGAAGAAGCAAATGCTTTGAACAAAAAATAAATTCTCGAATTCTTACGCCTCTCAGGACTTTTAACTTTGATAAAATTGTCCTCTTAAGTTAAAGAAATTTACAACTCTTAATGAATAAATGTGACAATAAGAAGATTCTAAATTATTTAACAAACACTACGAAATTTTAATGAAATTATGTGGAAATTTAAAAAAAGATTAAAATAATAAGAATATTAAATGTCAAAAAAATCGCTAGAAACATATGAAAATTTTTGAAATTACATTACCAAATTACTGTAAATTAGACACTTATATTTAGGCAAATTGAAGTTTGAGATAAAAATTTAAAATTTAATAATTTTTTAAAATGATAGAAAAAAAATTATTTTTTTTCTGGTCTTAATTAAAAACTTCACTTGATGTGCAATTAATTTTCATACATAAATTTTAAAAAATTCCTTCTTATTGAACTTTAATAGGTTTAAATTTTTTAATTGATTTTGATCAAACCTTTTATTGAAAAAAAATTTGATGTTTAAATTTTATAATTTTTTTAAGTGAAAAAAATAGAAAAAAAGAATTGCATATTTAATGAATTTTTAAAAAACTACATCTAGTCTCGCTCCACAGGTCTTCTGCTGTAGCTTATTATTATTATTATTATTAAAATTTTTTATTTATCTATATGTAAATTTTGAACATTTTTTTTATATCAATTTTTACGTCGCCTTTTGGTGTTTTACTCGAATTGAATAAATAAATAAAAAAATATTGTTCTTATTTTTATTACTATTTTTTAATAATTTAATTATGACTGAATCATCAAAAATTTTTGTTGCTCCAAACAACCAAAATAACGAAGATTCACTGTGCGGTCCTGAAGAAATTTAGCAGCAAGAGGGAAAACTAGAAAATTTATATCTATTTTTTATTTATTTCAAATTCAAAGAAATGCAGACCTGGAACATATGAGAGAGCACTAGTGGTTCAACCTTCTGAACGTCAAGACACAAAAATATTGATGGTAAAATTGATGAATATTTTGAATTATTTTTTGACCATGATGATGATGTCGCTGCAATTGTTTTAGTTAATATTGAAAATATTGAACCGACGGTAGACAGAAAAAAGGTAGACCGGTTGGCTCAAAAAACAAAAGATCAGTCAATCGTTACAGATGCTCAAAAAGACCTAAATAAAAAAACTGACTTATCTTTTTTATATCATTTTCTGATTTCTAATACAAAAATTTGTTAAATATCACTTATATTAGATAAATGAATTTTTAAAGAAAAGAATAGAATAAAATAAAAATATTCCTATAGCAAAGAATTAAAGTAAAAATTAGAAAATAAATAAAAGGTTTCAAAGTTATCCATTGTGAGCTTAAGCTCCGTCAGTAAAAAAATTAGGCTAATAAAAAGTAAAAATTAAAAAATAAGGCTAAGTTTAATAATTTTTTTTTCCTAAGCTCATAATTCTCCTCCATTGTTCAGTGCCAATGGTTGCAGATAGCTCCGATCTAACTAATGGTATCGATTGTTTATGTTATGGAATTAAAGTTTTATTTGGATCCCATATATTTAAAATTTATAAATCTTAAAACGGACTCTGGTTATTCTAGTCTTTAAATTCTAAAAATTATTAATTAATTTTATAAAATTAAAAAAAAAATTTAAATCAATAAATATACATTTACACAATTAAAAAAACTATTTTTTATTCTAAAAAGATTAAATTTTTCACCAGACATGAACAACAGGGCAAGAATTTATTAATTTTTTTAATAAACGTCAATTTTGGCGGTGTAAAAATAATTTAAACTTGTTTAAAAAATTTTAAATAGTTGATTTAATTTTCAATTTAAAAATTAATTCATTATCATGGCTTAAATCCCAGGTATTTGAAAAACTCTGAGAAAAAAATACAAATCTAGACAAAGAAAGTTTTCAAAGTCATGTCGTAACTGGCATCTTATACATTAAAATAAAATATTAAATTTGTTGATTACTTTCGAAAAAAAATTCAAAAATTAATTCGTCTCTTTATAGAATTTAATAGAAATGTAATTTAGAAATTAGCTGAATTCAACAAACTTGAATTTCTCCAAAATTTAAAATAATTAAAACTTATAAATTTTTTATTCGAGAAATTTGATATCTTAATGCTGTAAGAGAGTCGTTCTAACTTCAAGCAGCGACCATATGAATACTTTATCAAATAATTTTAAGAAACCAGAATTAAATTTTTTTTAGCTTTTTTTCTAAACCCTTGACTAATTTACTTTAAAAAAATAAATTAGTTCAAAACAAAAAACAAATTTAATATCCGAGATACAAAGAGAACAAAAAAAGTAAAATAACAGATTATTACTATAAAAATGGACAATTTTATTAATTGAAAAAAGTTAAATTTAAAAAAAAAATTTCGAAAAAAAAACAAGTACAAAACGATCTCTAATGATTCTACAAAATCCAATTAATTTTTAAATTGAAAATCAACTATCCAGAAAAAAATGCTATTATATCTAAAGTAAATTTGTTTAATTTCAAAAAAAAATTAACAAAACGAAAAATTGATTTTTTGATTTGTATTAATAATAATATTTAAATATTGATTGCATTTGTCTACGCTACTTAATTTAAATTCTACAAATGTTTGATCTACAAAATTGCGGGATATCGTAGGCCTCTCAAGACTTAATGACTTGAGTTGCTCTAAATCGTAATTAAACATTTTCGGATCATAGCCCTTGTTTGATTAAAATTCTAGCTAATGATACAAAAAACAACTTACAAAAAAAAACATATTTTTTGATAATATTCAGATTAATTTTTTAATCCAAGAGCTTTGTGCTTGGTTTTGCGCTGTTTTTGCTCCAAGTTTATGACAAATAAGAAGAGCATAGATCCTTGAAATACTTAATCAAAAAAACCAAATAATGTCACGCAAGACTCCAATACTCTTACGGTTGTCCAAGATTAAGCAATGAGCTTAATTATCTAAATTCCTTTTGAATAACAAAAAAAACTTTCTAATTGAATAAACAAAATTTCTCAAACTCAATTTAGTCAATGTGTGTCTAAACGAACAACAAAAAACAAAGCCAAGAATTCTCTTAGGCCTCTATCTTGAATATATATCTATCTTAAATATATATATCTTTGAATCACTTAAGAATAAAACTAGACTAGGTGAAAATTTATTTTTTTAGCCAAGATGAAAAAAGTTCTAATTGTACATTTGATTTTGAGCTTGGCTCTGGGTCTGAGGTGCTCGACCATAGCCGTGTTGGACCTGTCCGCAGTGACACCCTACACTATTATCAATCAAACAAACATGACAGTCTATGACAACGAAACAGTGTCTGACACTGACTCACAAGATCTGCAGCCTGTGATTCCAAGCTATTTTAATGATGCACAAATGGAACAAAATGTGAGCGAAATTTTGCCCGAGCTGGCCAATTCTACCAACCACACTTCTGCGGTAATTTCAAATTACGTCGAAGTCTTTGTCTTCAATGAAGGCCTGACTCAGAACACTACTAGAAAGCTTGCTTCGGAAACAACTCGCAGCCAGCTTTTCCTAGTCACGCCAGATGAGAATAGTACCAATGACAGCTTTGCAGCATTCAACATCTCAATATATGAGAACACATTCAACTTTTCGGCATCATCCACAAGTAAACTTATCTAAAAAGCTCTTTTCGAAATTAATATGTTGTATTATTAGTTCAGTGCCAATGGTTGCAGATAGCTGCGATACTAATGGTATCGATTGTTTATGTTATGGAATCAATTTTAGCTTAATTGTTCCATAATGTTGTTTATCTTATAATTAAAAATCTCGAACAAGGCAACTAGCTATCCAGCCTTGTTGAGTTTTATTTAATTTAAGACTAAGTGCTTGCTGATTTCCTAAATTTTGTCAAGACTTTCAATAGCATCAAGGAAATTTTATGAGAATTATTTTTATTTAAATAAAACTTATTTAAATTAATACATATTTTTTCTATGCATCAATTTCGACTTTAATTTGCATAAAGTGGAAGTGAATATGTCGAGCTAACAAAAAATGTCCAAATAGATTTTGATTTAGCTTTTAGACTAAATCTCTTGTTTATTGTTTCCAAGTGATAGAAATCTTAATCAATTTCGGATAAATTTGAAATCTAAAACTTTTTTTTCTTTTTCATTTTTCTATTTGACTTAGGAAATTTAATAGTATGAATAATTGTGTTGAAATTTGAGAATTTTTTCTTCCCCGTGGTCTTACTTTTAGCTTTCTGGCGTTCAAAGTCAATAATCCTAATGCGTTTTTGTATCACTGTTTAATTAATGAGATTATGCAACCACAAGTTTAAGTCCGATCGTTCCGATTACGAAATTAATAGATTCCATTTTTAATTTAAATTTTTTGGCAAAAATAAAAGTCTAATCAAAAATTCTTGTTTTGGGATTGAATCAAATTTTCTAATTAAGTTTCATTTCTACCAGTGATATTTTTGTGGATTTTTGGGTATTTGTCTCAGAATAAATACCATGGGCTTTTTTCAAATTGCAATTTATTTAAATTGGTAAATAGAATAAATCTAAATTTACTTAATACAAAAAAAATTGATTCTATAATTTGTTTTAGCAAAGCTGGGGACATTTTTTGAAAATTTTTTAAATTCAAATCTTAAGAAATAATAAAAAGACTAAACTATTTGAACAAACTTTCTCTTGATTTTACTGACTTCGAAGTGATTTCTAATCAATAAGACAATTTTTTATAAATTAAAACAAATAAGCCAAAAAAATTCTCAAATTGAAAATAAATTTTATTTATTCTTTATATTTATCTATTAATTGTATTAGAGGAAATAAAATAATAAACTGCTTCTGAGCATATTTTTACTAAATTAACCACCAAACTAATTTGTTTTAGATTAAAAAATATATAGAGTCTTCAAATAATTTAAGCCTCAAGTATTTTACGAGGTCTAAATGACACTTTTAAAACGATCACTTTATTTTTATTAAAAAACAATTTTGGGAAAACCTGAATGACAATAGCCATCGTTTGAATTGATTTTTAAAAAATTTTATTAATCGAATAATAATTCATACGAAAAAAAATTCTAATTTTAAAAATTAAATTATTTACAAGATATAAAATAAGTTGCTGGGGTGCAATACTTGGATCTTTCGTGGTAGAGGTCGAGTCGAGTAAAATGATTATATTCTCATTAATCAATTTAAATTGAATATTTAAAAATATCCAAAGAATAAACAAATTTTTTCATACGTCTTAATCATTTTATTAGTTTTATATTAAATTGTTAATCCATGTTTATGTTAATCATGAGATTAAGCAAAAAATTTAATTAAAAGATTTGATTTTTTTTTCATTCCATCCTTTATTTGTATTATAATAATATATAATATTTACTTAGCTCTAAGATGCTTTTTTTGTAAATTTTCTTATCCTAAGAACATTTTTAGAATGATATGTGATTTTTCATTTTACAAATCAATTCTCCTATTCTTCAATATACTTTTTATTTAAGACAATTTTTAATTGACTAAAAAAATTATTTTTGAGAGAATGATTCATCTTTTCATAAAAATTTTCAGGACGAAGCGAATATTTATTAAAAAACTTCACAATTATGGTTGTTAATGAAATGTCAAATTTTAAAATGCTGTCAGGCAATTCCTCAAAAAGAGACAAATGAGATTTTTTCAACGAAAATTTATCTAATTATTTTAGTTTTCCAGTAAAAATATGTCACAAAATATAAGACTCGTAAAATAGAATTAAAATAATTATGATTTTGATTCTAAAAAACATTAAAGATTGTAAAAATTGATGTCATTGAACTTTATTCCGCATGAAAGAGTCCAATTTAAATTGAAAATATTTTTTTATTAAATAATTATAATTTTCTGATTTATTTTTTTATTAAATCATTATCCTTTGATTTTATTTTTAAAACCCAATTTTAATATCTGATAATAAACAAAGCAAATTGCTTTTTCCAATTATTCAATCTGATTAAAATTATGCTTTATTTTGATTTATTTTTGAAGGGATATTTTCGAGGAAAAATTCATGAGAAATTTGAAAATCTATTTAAAAATATCTTTTCAATTAATTTTGATAAGCATAAATTTTAAAACATGACACCTTTTTTGAATATTTTTTTTTTTTGAGTTTTGGAATTTGTGTCCAAGTTTTAAGCTTTCAAGTTTTCAACCCTCTTAGTCATAATTTTTTAATGTTTTTTGGATTTAAAATGGCAATTCAATTCATATAATCTTTATTTCATTTAATCCTTTTTTAGATTTATCTTGGAAATTATTTAGCTGATAATAAAAGAAGATGTGTCAAAAATAGACAAAGTGCTCAAATATTTTAATTAAAAAATTATTTATTTAAAAAGAATATGCGTTTAGATATAGATTGATTTTTTTTCACAAAATATAAATGTATACTTTATAAAAAGATAAACTTTTTATCTTTTAATATAATATCTGTGATGGTCACCGAGTACATCACTGTGTATGTACTCGGTCACCTGTGCAGTTGCATGCTTTCGTCTGAATCAGTAGACGATGTGCATGTTGAGCGCAGGCGAGACCGTGCATACACTCGTTCCCTGCACACTGACATGTGCTCGTCTTAATGAATAGGCGAGCCACATGATGTATGCATTTTGCGCTTATTACGCAGGCGACATGATAATGTTGCTTGCGCATTATGCGGCTAGCAATTAATGCAAATTGCTAGATTTTATTAAGTATTTTTTAATATGTATTTTTATACTAATGCTTCGCGTGAGTTTCTGATCCGTCACGGTTGAGTGGTTTTTGATCGATCTTCGATTATTGATTTGCTTGACTGATATACGATCGAAAGAGGGGTCCCTATGGCACTTCTCAATTCCTTTTTTGTATACTTTACAATATACGGAAAAACTAGACTACTCTGTGCTTGAGTTGGTCGGCTTATGACCAAGTCTTTCGTCTAGTCCATAGGGCCTCAAAGAACGAAGCAATAAGATTTTTTAATGATAGGATACTTTTCAGTAACCTAATAGATGACTTTTCAATCACCTATAAAATTGAACTAAAAGATACTTTTCAATATCTTATTCCGGAAAGTAAATTAAGATAATTTTCTTTCTAAGATTTTATTTATGTTCTTTTTTTATTAGTTATTTATTATTCAAAAATACAATTAATATATATATGAAAACTCCAAAGTAATACGAGTTTTTCTCATTAACTTTTCTAAAAATAACTTAAAAAAAATTAAAATAAAATTAAAATTTTATTAAAATTTTCTTTTTTAATCTTTTTTAATCATCTTTACATTTGTATTTCCGCCCGATGTTCAGTCTACGACGACAACCGGGCCCGGTTTTCCTTTTAGATTAATAAACTCAAAAACTTTATTAAACAATTGTTTACTTCATATCAATATCTAGTAAATTTCATCTCTTTATCTATCATAACTAATCCTATGTCATTTTTTTGATTTCTTTAATTTAGAATAAATTTTTAAAAGCTAATGAAATAATTTTTGATGAATTCTGTTGAAACATCTATTCATATTCGAATTTTTTTACTTCAAAATTCTTTATTTAAAAGGTAAAGCTTCATAATCAGATAACCAAAATAACCTGATGAAGTATTACACATAAAAAACCATCTACATTGAGTAAAATCAATTTACCTAATAAATCAATGTATATTTTTTATTTAAGAAAAATTCAGTTAGTCTCGTCAATTTTGTACAATTATAAGATAATTTTGATTTCTAAATGAAAATCAAAATAAAAAAATGATAAAGAAACAAAGTAATCGATAAAAAAAAGGATTCTATAAAATTACATTTTTCTGTAATCTTTGCCTTTTTACTTTTCTTTGAGAACCTCTTTTATTGTTGAAATATTAAATTTTTTGAAAATTAAAAACTTTTTTTTTAAAGTTAAATTCTACTTTGATAGCTTTTAATCTTGAGGAGTTTATTAATTTTTAATTTTAAACAAAGATATAAAGCATTAAGAAATGAAATAAAGAAATAAAACAAAAGGCTAAGAATAATTCCTTCATGTTCATACAAACTAGAATGACAAAATCGGTGATCAACAAGTAATAAAATAAAAAAAATTTATTTAATTTTTGATTAAAAAAGAGTTAAGATATTAAAAAATCAAATTTTTAAAAATAATTTATAAAAATTTTAATAGCAAAGATGGCAAATTGTTAAAATAAATTTTAATTTTAACAATTTGCCATCTTTGCTGATCAGTTAATTTTTTACACATATTTCCTCTATTTTGACAAATTTTAGGTAGTTGTACTTTAACACTAGAAAGGCTACGGGTTTTTTAAGCTCTTTTTTATTTAAATGAATACAAAATTTTAGAAAAAAATGAAAATTTTTATATTTTTCAATCTGAATTTGCATAAAGTTTATGATTTTAATGTGTTAATTAAAAAGTTATTATAGTAAGACTTAAAAAAAAATATATATATAAAAGCCCAGAGGGTTTTTTTTAAACCCACCAACATTTTTTGTTTATTTAACACAACTAAAAATAGTAATTATAATTTTGATTAAAAATCCAAAAATCTAAAAAAGCCAAAAAGAGCACTATCTTTACGTGCATTGGAATTGCTTACGAATGTGAACGAAGTCGAATCAGGTTCTTCAGAGGATGCTGACAATGAATTTGAGGACGATGATTTTGAATCTGAAATTGGTTCTGAGGATTCATCAGACGACACCAAAAACATCAAAAACACCACCAGTTCGAAAAAGACTTGCCTCGGTAGATTTGAATGCTAATTCAAGCCTACCATAAATTGTGCTCAATCAAAGATAAAAAAAATTGTCAGATAAGGCTTTGTAATCAAAATAAAGCAAATCTTACCTGTGTATCATGTAAAAAATTTTTTTACGAAACATGTAGTAAAGAACAAAAAACAACAGCTTTATGTGAAAAGTGTTTTGATTATAGAAAATAATTATAAACTCAACTTATATTCTTAATTTACTTTTTATTTCAATTTTTTTAAATTTAATTATTTTTAAATTCGAATCATATGATTTCAAAGTAAAAAAAAAATTTCAATGCAATAATGCAAAAATTAATTCGTATGTTTTACATAAATAAAACTTTATTTAAAAAAAAAACTTTAATTTGACTATTATAGCAGAATTTGAAAGTGAGTTTAAAAAACCCTCATTGGGCTTTTAATGTATAAATAATTTGGCCTATCTAGTGTTGATGGGAGTGGAAAATTTTTTAGGATAGTTTATTTTTATTTAAAAAGACTTTGAGTTATCTAACTCCTTTAGCTATTGTTCACAAATATATTTCATATAAAAACAATAGTAACAAAGATATCAAGTATTACATTGCTAGATGCATAATATTTAGAAATATGCAAAGATATATAGTAATATTGATATATAGTTTGATTAGCTTTATTTTTGATTTCTGCAAAATGCTCATCCCATTTTAAGTCTTTGCTAAAAACTACTTCCAAATCTCGCTCGTTTGGAGAACTCTCTATCGCATAATTACCAAGTTTATAATTTAAATTCAAGTTTTATCAAGTCAAATTCTACCAAAGTTAATCACCTAACATTTTTATTAGATAAAACTCATTGACAATTAAAAAAAACTATTTAAAAAAAAAAAATATAAATTAGATAAGCTGAAAAAGAAAAATTATTTTAAATCAGTTTTAATTTAAAACTTTTTAATGACTTTAGACCCTTTTTTATGGTCAAATGAATTTTGTTAGTCTTGATCCGTTAATCCATAAAATCAACATAGATTAATTCAAAATAGCTGAATTAAAAAAGCTAAAAATCAAAATAGATTCTTTTAAAATAACTGTTTTAAAAAAGCAAAAATTCAATATAGATTAATTCAAAATAGCTGAATTAAAAAAGCTAAAAATCAAATGGATCAATTAGAAAAAAACTGAATTTAATTCGCATTTTGTTACAAATGATTTTTCCTAAATATATGTTAATAACCAGAAATCTGTCTTTCAAATCGGCACTTTAGTTGAATCCTAATCTTTAAAACAATTTGAAGAAAAATGGATCTGTCTTGAACGAACACATTCTGATTGACTTCGGCAGCTAACTTTTAGGGAAATAATTGAATTTTTTGAGAAATTGGAATAAACTTTATCTGGCTATCTTTCTCTCGCCTCTATTTTTAAATCAAAGTCTCAAGAAGTTTGTATTGGTGAGTATATTTTAATATTTATATTAATCTATAGCTTTTATCGGTTTGTCGTATTTTTAAGAGAAGATCAAAATAGCTGAATTAAAAAAGCTAAAAATCAAAGTAGATTAATTCAAAATAGCTGAATTAAAAAAGCTAAAAATCAAAATAGATTCTTTTAAAATAACTGTTTTAAAAAAGCAAAAATTCAATATAGATTAATTCAAAATAGCTCAATTAAAAAAGCTAAAAATCAAAATGGATCAATTAGAAAAAAACTGAATTTAATTCGCATTTTGTTACAAATGATTTTTCCTAAATATACGTTAATAACCATAAATCTGTCTTTCAAATCGGCACTTTAGTTGAATCCTAATCTTTAAAACAATTTGAAGAAAAATGGATCTGTCTTGAACGAACACATTCTGATTGACTTCGGCAGCTAACTTTTAGGGAAATAATTGAATTTTTTGATCAATTGGAATAAAACTATCTGGCTATCTTTCTCTCGCCTCTATTTTTAAATCAAAGTCTCAAGAAGTTTGTATTGGTGAGTATATTTTAATATTTATATTAATCTATAGCTTTTATCAGTTGGTCGTATTTTTAAGAGAAGATCAAAATAGCTGAATTAAAAAAGCTAAAAATCAAAAAAAATTCTTTTAAAATAACTGTTTTAAAAAAGCAAAAATTCAATATAGATTAATTCAAAATAGCTGAATTAAAAAAGCTAAAAATCAAAATAGATTCTTTTAAAATAACTGTTTTAAAAAAGCAAAAATTCAATATAGATTAATTCAAAATAGCTGAATTAAAAAAGCTAAAAATCAAAATGGATCAATTAAAAAAAAACTGAATTTAATTCGCATTTTGTTACAAATGATTTTTCCTAAATATACGTTAATAACCAGAAATCTGTCTTTCAAATCGGCACTTAAGTTGAATCCTAATCTTTAAAACAATTTGAAGAAAAATGGATCTGTCTTGAACGAACACATTCTGATTGACTTCGGCAGCTAACTTTTAGGGAAATAATTGAATTTTTTGATCAATTGGAATAAAATTTATCTGGCTATCTTTCTCTCGCCTCTATTTTTATATCAAAGTCTCAAGATGTGTTTATTGAGTTTATTTTAATTTGATTTCTTCAAAAATAAAGGTATAGAGTCTGATTTTTTCAAGAGGGATCACTGCCTTATTTGATCTCAATGTAAAAACGGTGAATTTTGACACAGGTTTGGACTCGATTGAGTTTCGTATGAATTCTCTTTACTTATCTGTGGCGAAATTCGATAATGAAAATTCAAGCTTTGAGACTCTTGATGACAGCTTTGTATTTCCGTTCTCAAAAGCTCAAATGATTCTTCCTTCCAACTCTTAGACGCTAGTACATCCCCAAAGTCTCAGACTTCTCGGTCAATTAGTCAACTAATTTCCCAAGAAAAACTTAACTTTTGGTTTACAAACGCAACCAGTCTGAATAACAAAATGCACTTGCTGGAGGCAAATACAGCAACCATCTTCTTAGATATCATCGGAATAACAGAAACATGGTTTGATCAGAGTTCACCTGCTGCACTTTCTGGATTCCAACTTTTTAGATCGGATCGCAAAGACAACAAAACTGCAGGCGGAGTATGCATTTTTGTGCGTGATAGAATTCAAGCGATTGAGGCACAGGAAAGCAGCTTGCTTAGCAAAGAATGTGAGCCAATTTGGGTGTCTATCAGGCTCGAAGATGAGTCCCCTTTATTAGTTGGCTGTATCTATCGACCACCACCAAAAAATGTGTCCAATACGGTACAGGTCACTGACAGCTGCATCTCACGATCAATCTACACCGCAACTCAACTCCTCGCAGACCGAGCATATTCGAGTGTCATCTTGATGGGTGATTTTAACATGCCAGACGTCGAGTGGACCGAGAATGATACACCGGTTTTAGCTAACGTTGCTTCGCCAAGCGTTTATGTCACCGACGCGATCAGCATTTCAACTCTTGTACAGCTCGTATCTGGCAACACATTTATCAGTAATGGTCAGTCGAGTAGCTTGCTAGATCTCGTGTTGGTCAGCGACTCAAACCGAACAACAGTTGAGATTGGCCCACCCTTGGTCACTAACGCGTTAAGGAGCCATTTTAGTCTGCAATTTCAGTATATTTCACGAATGACTCCAGAAAAACCATTTGACAGCAGGCGCTTAAATTGGAGAAATGGTGACTACGTTTCAATAATA
Organism: Brachionus manjavacas; assembly: GCA_019054805.1. NCBI lineage: Eukaryota > Metazoa > Rotifera > Eurotatoria > Ploima > Brachionidae > Brachionus > Brachionus manjavacas. The sequence goes on from JAHQIY010000009.1 coordinate 501,300, forward strand.
GCTTACCTCAAAAAATTAGACTGGAAGAAAATTATCGATACTAAGTCAATACAGAGCTCTTATTCGGCCTTTCTGGATGTTTTTGGAACAGCTGCAGAGCTTTCAGTCAAACGACATAAGCCACGACCCGTAAATATGTAGCCTCCTTGGTGGAATAAACAAATAGCTTCTCTCATTCGTCGCAAAAGACGTCTTTTCATCGGTAAATGTGCCGATAAGGACAACAAGAAATTGTCTGACAAATACAAAGCAACATGTAAGTCGGTCAAGATAGTTGTCAAACAAAGTGTCATCGATTTCGAACTCAAACTTGCCCAGGAAGCGAAAGAGAATCCTAAGAGACTTTATATTGATAATGCAGCTCAAAAGAGCAAATAAATTATGCAACTAATGTCTTCCATATTCGTGCCCAGCCTGATCCAGCCTTCAGTGTCGAAAACATTGTTACACCAGAAAAAGTCCTCAAGAAACTCGAAAGCCTGCAAAGCGACAAGACGTCAGGTGTTGACCAAGTATCCTCGCATGCCCTCAAAATGTGTGCAGCATTGGCTGGCCCGATGGCTCTCTTTTTCGTGCGTCATTAAAACACTCAGCTATACTTCCTGAGTGGAAAGATGCCAACGTCACGCCAATTTTTAATTCAGATGATAGTTGTCAAATGGATACGAGCATTTCTCAGTAACAGAAAACAACGTGTTGTAGTTGGTGATGTATTATCCGAATGGAAGCCAGTTACAAGTGGTGTGCCTCAGGGCTCGGTCCTAGGCCCACTTCTGTTCGTCATCTTCATCAATGATTTGCCTGATGCATGTAAATCTATTTGTAAACTTTATGCTGACGACACAAAGCTAATGAAATCCGTTCAACGAGCCGACAGAGATACGAGAGAACTTCAGCAGGATCTTGACAATTTATTTGAATGGTCGGTGATGTGGAAAATGAGATTCAATGAAAAGAAATGTGTAGTCATGCACATTGGAGCTGACAATGAGAGCCATAATTATACAATGAATGGACAATTACTCTCCAAATCCAGAAAAGAACTCGATCTTGGAATTATTATCACTTGTGATCTCAAGTCAAGCGAGCAGTGTAAGCAAGCAGCAGCTAAAGCAATGATGGCAGCCTACAGATTAAAAAACTCTTTTAAAATTTTCAATCATCGGCTTGTTAACTTACTGTTCAAGTCGTTCGTCAGACCTCATCTCGAGTTTGCGGTAGGTGCTTGGGACCTTATCGACGTGGTGACATAGAAATTCCTGAACGAGTACAAAGGAAATTCTCTAAGCTAGTTCCAGAGCTTAAGTCCAAGCCGTATTTGGAAAGACGAGAAGCTCTTGGTTGACCGATACTTGAAGAAAGACGTAGACGTGGCGATCTGATCCAGCTCCACAAGATTCAACACGGACACGACAGAGTTGAGCTAATTCATGGATGTCAATTACTTGCTTCAAATCTTCTAGACAGCCCGGCGAGCGGTACCAGGCGAGGTCGAATGTCAATCAAGAGACAGTTGGTGCGCAATTGTGGAGTCCGTCATAATTTCTTCACTAATCGGACAGCCGGAAATTGGAACACTCTTGATGCGGCGACAAAGAGCGTCACAAATACAAACATTTTTAAAAAAAGAATTGATAAAGTACTGAGATGAAAAAAAAAAAAAGAGAAGTAAAAAAATTATTCATAAAAAATGTTTTTTTAATGCAAAGTTTAAAAAATTTTTTTGTATCTAATAAATGGTTATTTAAACTATGTAAAAAAAAAATTATTTATAAATATGTAAAAATAAGTAATTTAAAAATATGGGCAACTGGCTGTTTAATGTGGGGCTTCTGCGTGCGCCACTACTTGGAGACTCAAGACTCCCACAGCTTTTGTACTACCACTACTACATTGAAATGTGCGATGTTTCAAATATTTTTTTCAGTCTCAAAATAATTTTAGGTTAATATTGCAAGCATTTTCATGTTTGAAATTGAATTCTTTGATAAAAAAAATGAGTTTAATTTTCATTTGGAAATTTAGAAAAAAAAATTTGATAATTATTTTTAACTTTAAAACAATTAAAAACTAAAAAATCAAAATAGATTAATTCAAAATAGCTGAATTTAAAAAGCTAAAAATCAAAATAGATTAATTCAAAATAGCTGAATTAAAAAAGCTAAAAATCAAAATGGATCAATTAAAAAAAAACTGAATTTAATTCGCATTTTGTTACAAATGATTTTTCCTAAATATACGTTAATAACCAGAAATCTGTCTTTCAAATCGGCACTTTAGTTGAATCCTAATCTTTAAAACAATTTGAAGAAAAATGGATCTGTCTTGAACGAACACATTCTGATTGACTTCGGCAGCTAACTTTTAGGGAAATAATTGAATTTTTTGATCAATTGGAATAAAACTATCTGGCTTTCTTTCTCTCGCCTCTATTTTTATATCAAAGTCTCAAGAAGTTTGTATTGGTGAGTATATTTTAATATTTATATTAATCTATAGCTTTTATCAGTTGGTCGTATTTTTAAGAGAAGATCAAAATAGCTGAATTAAAAAAGCTAAAAATCAAAATAGAATAATTCAAAATAGCTGAATTAAAAAAGCTAAAAATCAAAATAGAATAATTCAAAATAGCTGAATTTAAAAAGCTAAAAATCAAAATAGAATAATTCAAAATAGCTGAATTAAAAAAGCTAAAAATCAAAATAAATTCTTTTAAAATAACTGTTATAAAAAAGCAAAAATTCAATATAGATTAATTCAAAATAGCTGAATTAAAAAAGCTAAAAATCAAAATGGATCAATTAAAAAAAAACTGAATTTAATTCGCATTTTGTTACAAATGATTTTTCCTAAATATACGTTAATAACCAGAAATCTGTCTTTCAAATCGGCACTTTAGTTGAATCCTAATCTTTAAAACAATTTGAAGAAAAATGGATCTGTCTTGAACGAACACATTCTGATTGACTTCGGCAGCTAACTTTTAGGGAAATAATTGAATTTTTTGATCAATTGGAATAAAATTTATCTGGCTATCTTTCTCTCGCCTCTATTTTTATATCAAAGTTTCAAGAAGTTTGTATTGGTGAGTATATTTTAATATTTATATTAATCTATAGCTTTTATCAGTTGGTCGTATTTTTAAGAGAAGATCAAAATAGCTGAATTAAAAAAGCTAAAAATCAAAATAAATTCTTTTAAAATAACTGTTTTAAAAAAGCAAAAATTCAATATAGATTAATTAAAAATAGCTGAATTAAAAAAGCTAAAAATCAAAATGGATCAATTAAAAATAACTGTTTTAAAAATTAAATTTTATCCCTAAAAGTTAGCTTCCAGAGTCTATTAGAAAGACTTCGATCATAAAAAAGACCAGTCTCTTCAACTTGTTTTTTTAATATAAGATGCATTTACAGTGTCGAAATGACAGATTGATATTTGGTTATTCACTTTTCGTAATTTACTAGAAATCTATGTGTCCAATCGGCACTGCAACAGCTTGGCTTTCTCATTATCTCCACTTTTTAGCAGATCCCCAATCTTTTATTTTAGTGCGCTAGACATACTTTTTTTACTTAAATTTTGCCATAATAAAGAATTCTTCTGATGTTATTTTGAAAGAACATGAGGGGTTTAAGATTTAAATTGAGGGATTTATTTTTAGCAATTAAGGAGCAAAACTTGCACAAATTTTTAAGATATTTAAGAATTAATCATCAAGGTATGAAAAACGATTGTTTTAATTGTTTTATGTCTTGGATTATATGAATTTTGAAACCTTTTGAACAGACTTTTATGTTTAAATCTTTATATTAAGTTTTTAGATTGTAAATAATTAAAAGTTAATATAATTTAAATGCTTTCAAAGAACTAAAGAGTGAAGCGGCTTCAGTTACTGACCAAATACATAACTTAAAGCTAAAACATTTCCCCAGAAATTCATTAAAAAAAATTTTAGGACTTTTTAATCTATCTTTTCGACTAGGTATAATTCCCAAAACATGGAAAACTGCGAACATTACTTTGATTCTAAAATTAGCCTCTAATTCACAAGATTCTTCTAATTAAAGATCAATCAGTTTAACAAGTTGCCCAGGAAAATTACTTGAGCGTATAATCTGCTCAGGACAATTTTTTAGAAAAAAATTCATTACTTATCCAGGAGCAATCTGGATTTAGGAAACACCAGCGAACTTCCGATAATCTTTACTTTTTGATTCAGAAAATTTTAAAGTCATTTGGTAAAAAGAAAAGAGTTTGTTCCCTTTTCTTTGATAGAACCGAAGTCTTTATTAGGCTTTGGCATGAAGGTTTTCTTTATAAATTGATTAAAATGAATCCACCTCATAACTTGACTAACTGCATTAGATCCTTTTTAGACTATAGGGCATTTAGGGTAAACGTGAATGACCACCTGAGCAAAGAATACCAAATAACTGCATGTGTCCCTCAAGGCTCAGTAATTAGTCTTCTTTTATTTAGTAAATATATTAATGACATCCCCAAAATAAACAAAACAAATATGAATACTCACCGCTTTTCGCAAATGATCTAGTTACATTCTTCATTTATAACAAAAAGATGAATTTTGAAAATAAAATAAATAAATACACAAAAGAACTAGAACAATGGTTTATTAAATAGAAAATGAAGATATCTGTTGAAAAGTCGTGTTCAGAAGTCTTCCATAAGTACAGAAAGAAATTGATGCCTTAACCTAAAAATTTATGGAAACAGAATAGCGAGCCAAAAAGAAATCAAGTTTCTAGGTATCAAATTTTATTCTAAGTTATAATTTAATAAACTGGTAGACGAAATTAAGGAACGCTGCAATAACAGGCTAAATATTATTAAGATATTGTCAGGCAAAAAATGGGGTCTTAATCAAAATGCACAAGGAAATTTATAGAAATCTTTAGTCGGATCAATTTTAGACTATTCTTTTCCTTGCTTAAATTCATTTTCAGAAAATAATATAAAAAAACTCGACTGCTGTACAAGAAATTCAAAATACAGCAGTCAAATGTATCCTCAGATTAAAACATGATACTCCCTCCAACATCACATCATAAAGCTTTTAATAAACCTAAATTACTAGCAGTCTTGAATCGGCTTTTTGAGTTGAGTGAGAGATTTATGTTGAATAAGGACTGAGTCATTTTATTCCATTGATTGTCAGACTAGTGGAGTAATACCAAGAAGGTTTCGAATCAAGATATATTGAATCCCCAACTCCATTATGTAATTGCTACCTTACTATTTCCTCTTTTTTTCCTAAAACTTGAACCATGTAAACATGTGTCACATGTAACAATCTATGTCTTCTTATCTTTTTTTTTTTTTAGCTTATTTTATTAACTTTAATTTTATTTTTGATTTTGATTTTTTTTTTTAATTTATTGTGAAAGAGCCCTAGCTCGGTACAGAAAACAAATAAATAAATAATAAAATTAATAATAATTCTTAAAATAATAAAATTGAAAATAAATTAAAAATTTAAATCATGTAACAGTCTTTTTCAATATATGTATTCATAACTTTCTTCTCATTTTTTTAAGCTTATTTACTTTATTCTGATTTTTGCTTCTTATTTTTATTTATTTTGTCTTTAAATTTGGAATCAGCTGCCGGACAGTATAGTAAACGCTAGTAGTCTCAATATATTCAAAGCAAGATTGCATTTTTGGCTTAGAGAAGAATATAATAGGAAAAAGCTTGGTTAATGGTGCTTCAAGAATTCAAAAATCACCACAAGATACATTGTTTTTATTCATTATTTTTGCAAAACACTATTTATCTTTTTTTTAGTTCTTTTTAGTTTTTATGCATCAACACTATCAAATTATTTTTATTTATATTTATTGTCTTTTATATTATGGTATCTTTATTTTATCGGGTTTTGTATTTATAAATATATTCTTTTTTCTATCCCATGTGAACGGTAATTAAGGGCAGTCGAGAAATTAGTTAAGAGGATAGGTTCAAATGTTATTATGCTTCGGCTCAGAGGCTCATAACATTACAGGTACTCTGGCTGCTACAGTTGGGCGTTTTTTTTGGGGCTCTGGCCCACATTCCAGTTTGTGGGTTTCCATGCAGCAAATTTACTACTACTACTACTATTTATCCTGAAAGAGCTCTAGCTCGGTACAGAAAACAAAAAAAAATTACTTTAAGAAAAAAAAATAAAATTGGTAAAAATGTCTTCTGACCAAACTCAAAACACTGTTTCTTTTTTTTTTTTCCTTCTTATTTTTCTTCGGGATAAATTTGCCTATTACCACAATATCATCACAATAACCGACCATAGATAAATTTATGAATGCACCAGTTTTAGATCAGTACATTAAAAAAAGTGTCATGTTCTTTGAAAAAAATCCGGCAATTATCTACTTTGGAGAGCCTTGGGGAGTGTTATCAAGTTGGCCAACCTTTTTCACTTGTGATTTTTAGAATAGTATGATTAACAATTTTCTTCTTTGGTGAAAAGAGACATCTTTTTCTCTAGGTTATAATTTATTCTTTCAAATAAAATAAAGAATTTACCAAATGCTAATTTCGCAAAAGTATTATAAATCTAACCTGAACGAACGAGAGAAGCAAACATTGCTAAATTTCAAAATGAATAGCAAATTTGACAAGCCATCGTTTTATATAGTCGTTTTTTTTCTGCTCTGCGTGCATTCGTGCACACACATACACACAACCAAGTCGAGCAAATATTATGATTTTTTAGTAGCAAATTTATAATAAATTAATAAACATATTCAAATTTTTGTTTTGCATAGCTTAAATAAAATTGCTCAAACCTTTTTTTAATTTAAGTCCAGGAGTACTTAAACTTCCTTAAAAAAGAGAGAGATAGAGAGACAAAAAATGTTGTTATAATCAATTCGAACAAGAGGGGATCAAGTGTGACAATAAACCAGTAGTGACCAAGTACTAGAAAATGTCCGATTTCGACATCGATCTAACAGCACCGTTGGACGACAACATACTCAAGGACTTTAGTCCGTCGTACCAGAGCCAGCCTATGGGCCACCTAAGCCAGCAGAGTCAAATGATGCAGAGCCAGCAGCTGAGTCGGGCGGGCCAGCAGATGCGACCCCAAGTGCAAATAAACCAAATTCGGCAGCAATTGCAGAACAGCAGTGTCATACAGTCGAATTCGCCGTCGCCGGCCGTATCGTCGCCATCGCCCAACCCCGTCAACTCGCCTCAGCCCCAGCTGCAAAAGATAAGCACTCAGCAAAATGTGCGCATCGCTCCTCAGCAGATAAACTACCAGCAACAACAGCAGCAACAAATAACTCTAGTGTCGAACGCACAAAAGAGCTACATGAACCAGCCGCCGCCGCCACAGCAGCAACCAATAGCCTACCAACAGCAGCAGTTTCAGCCAAAAGTGCAGCAGCAGCAGCTGAGCAACTCGGCATCGGCCACCAGAATAAACTCGCCGTATCCGACGAGCACAATCGGGGGCTCTCCGGCCGCGGTCGCCCAGTCGCCCTCGCAGACAAACAACATGTCGCAGCAGGCCACTATTCTTGTCAAAAATTCCAACGGTCAATTTCAAGTTCTGACGCCGTCGGCCGTCCAGTCCAACAAGCCACAGCAATCCAACTCATCGATGAGCATTGCGCAGCAACAGCAACAACAGCAGCAGCAGCAGCTGAACCGGAGCCAAATGAGCCAGCCAAACAGCCAGAACCAAACAATTGTAAGATTTCCACAAGGGAACATTCAACAACAAGGTCAGCAGCAGGTCATATCGGCCCAGCAGCTGAACCAGCAAGGCCAGAACCTAGTGGTTATAACCACGTCTAATGGCGGCCTTACTACTTTGTCTAATTCAAATAGTTCTAATCTAATCGCATCTATAAAGACTCAGCCTCAGCAGCAGAACAATCAGCCAACGCACAATCAGAACTTTGTCTACCAGAACAAGGCTGGCGCGGTGCAGGGCCAGGCCGCTGGCTACAACGCGCAGAACGAGCGCAGTTCGCTCACGCCCAACAGTATGATGATCCAGCAGCAGCAGCGGAGTGTGCAGCAGGCCCAGCAGACCGGCGCCACCACACAGGCCAGCACGCCCAGTGGTCTCGACCTCCTCAAGTGCTTGAGGAAATTTCTGCACACTCTGTTGGACTTGGCCAAAAATTCGCTGCCCGAAAAGTTCCAAGTTGTGCAAAACTTAATCCAGGAGTTACTTGTAAGTAGAGCTTTTTTTGATCTCTCTATAGCAATTTATGTTTTACGGCACATATTGTTTATCTTGACAACAGTTTGATTTTTTGAATTTTTTTTTCAAAATTTTTAATTGTTTATTGAACAATGTGGAAAAAAATAAAAGTTTTGATTAAAATTAATTTTAGTAATTTAAATTTAGATTATTATTTTTTTCTTTAAATATTTGAAATTTAATATCCTAACTAACCTTTTTATCTTGAATCGCTATATATCGCGCTATAAACAAATAAATAGCGCAAATAATTGAATATTTTTTAATATATGAAACCAAGTTTTGTGTTACTAAATTCAAAAAAATTATATTAAACATACTTCGGAATTAATAGGCTAATGTTTATTAATTAAAAAAGCATCTTTTTTTTTAAATATGTACGTAATCTTTATATACCACAGATTTTTACGTGAAAGAAGGACCAAGTTCCTTTGTGAATGGCCTGAGGTTCTCTCCAAATTATTATTTTTAATATTTAATATAATAAATCTAGTTTTTTTGAATAAAACACCCCAGACAATTCGATTGACCATATATCAACATCAATTCCCTAAATAAACATTAAACTAGCACTTAAAAAATTGACACAAAAATACTGTAAAAATCAAAAGTCTTTTACTTCCATTTTCTGTTTATTTTTTTTTTAAATTTATATTTTACTTTATTTGTTTCTCATTTTTTTAGCCAGAAGGAGCTCGTCACAGGTAAATAAATAGTTAAAAACAGGATCTATGTCCAGTACCTCCTTGTTTTTCAATTTAGACTTTCCTTAGAAATTTACAGCAATTTTTACATAAGCTTTATTTTTCAATTTTACTATTTCAGAAATTCTCTTGATCAATTCAATTTTACTATTTTACTTTTTTAGAAAAATTCTCAAAAGTTTTTTGATACTTTTTTACTATTATCTAAAGAAGTAATTTTAATATTATTTAAAAAAAGTAAAGTTAAATAAAGACTAATGGAGGTGGGCTCTGCCTCGGACCCCAACACGTTGAACCTGCTTCAAGATATTTTTAAAAAAGCCATGTTTTTGTTTAAAAATATCGATTTTGTTATTTATTCAATTTAACTAACACGATTCCCTAAACCGGAGTTGCGTTCCGGACCACGTTATTTCAGAAATTTGATAAAAAAAAGTTGCTACCGACGTCTTTCGCTAAGTCAAACTCAATGATCAATTTTAGTGTTAATTTTCTTTTAAATGATATAATTTTAAAACTGCACAATCCTTAATTTTCTCCTTTAAGATTATTTTAATTTTAATTTTCGAAAAATTAAAAAATGTTTATTCAAATAATCGAATAAAAGTTTTCTAAAAATTTTGTGCATAATTGAATTTTTACAGTATCTTAAAAAACGCAACTTAAAAAATTTGTAAAAAGTAATAAATTTAATTTTATAATTTTGAAATAAATAGAAAAAATTATCTGTAAATTAAAATTATGAATTTCTCTCACTAAAAAAAATTTTCAGTATATTTTTTTTCTTTAGATTTAAAGAAAAAAACTTAAATTTTGTGAATTAAACTATTTTTTATATTTATTATTTTCCATGTAAAACATCGCCAAGTCTGGCGTAATTTTTTTTTGAATAAATTAAATTAAATTAAATAACAGAACTGTTTAAAATAGTAAAATATTAAAAATGATCTATGGGAAAATTTAACTAAAGAAGTAAAATAGTAAAATTGAACTTTTTGAGAATTTTTCTAAAATATTAAAATAGTAAAATAGTAATTTATTTGTTTACTGGACATATATCAAAAAATGGACTATCTATCAATTATATTATAAGTTTTTTAAATATAAAATAGCTATATTTGATTACACAGTGATTTATTTATTTGTTTATCTGTGATCAGCTCATTCAGATCAAAGAAAAAGATAAAGTTAAATATAAAGTAAAATTTAATTAAAAAAAAGAAAAAAAAGAAAATATAAATTAATTTAAAAGAATGAATAATGAAAAATTGAATTAGAGTGACTGTTTACAAAGTGATATATAAAAAACGTTGAAGAATATTCAAGAAAGAAAAGAGGAAATAAAAAGTTAAAACACCAAAATTTTTAAAGAACCGGAACATTTTTTTATCTAATTTAATAATAAAAAGTGTATTAAATTCTTCAAAAATTGTGGTTTCCTTAATTTATTTGGTGTAATTTTACTGGTGCTTTATTCCATTAATTGGCATAAATGTTGATTTGTGGTCAATTAAAATATTTGGGCTATTTTATTAAAAATTTGGGTATCGTTAGAATTAGATCCCGATTAAATTTTTATCCTTATATTTATTTACATTTTTGTTTGATGGAGCTTTATATGGGCACAGATTAAACAAATAAATAAAGTATTAAATAAATGAATATCAAAAGTAAATTTTAATTTCAAGTAAATTTCTTCGATTTGAATATAACTTTAATTTATCTTTTGTATTTGAATAAATATCAAATTCAAATTTATTTTTGTATCATTTAAAAGTAAATCTACTTGATTCACTTAAGTTGAAATTTTTCATTATTATAATGGAAAAATTTAATTTAAATTTTTGGTTGTTTTTGACTACTCTCATTTTGCTGGATTTTTGATCTTTAAAGATAAAAAATATCACAAATTAAGTGATATTTTAAAAATGATTTTTGTTCGATTTTGGTTATTCTCAAAAAATAAACTGTAGTGTGGGTCACATGGAATTGATTCCTTTTTCAATTTTCATAAAATATCAACACAAAAGACAAGAAAGACCATTTAAATGCTAACTTAATTCCATATTAAAATCTTTTTTAGAACTCAATTTCATCATCTAAATCATAACTGTAAGGGTCATTTTTGGAAGATCCTACGCAAAGATAAAATATCTATAATTATATGGTTAACTGATTAAAAATTAATCACTAATTAAAAAAAATCGATTTGTTTTTTATTGAAACTCATGTTCATTAATATCTTTTTTCATCATTTTTTCCGTTTTAATCTGTATTGTTTTTTCTATCTTATTAGATAATAAAAATTTAATCATATAATCTAAAATTGTGTTTACTTTAAAAGATGTTATTGTATTTAAAAAATAAACTACAAAAGATAATGAATCTCCTATCCAAATAATTCCAATGTATTTCTTTTCTTTTGTATGACATCAGGAAAAATCCAGTTAAAAATCATTAACTTAAGTTATCAAATAGTTAATATTTTATAATAAATTCAAAAAAAAATTATTAAAGAAAATCTTAATTTTAAAGCTTAATTTTATTTATTTCCGTAAATCGCAAAAGCCTTTTGTTATAATTATTTTTAAAAATCTTATAATTCGAAAATTAAATTATGATAGCTTTTGATCACAATCATTAAATTTTCAGCATTTGCTTTAATCTCTCATGCGTTCAAACTTTTTATACGTAGGGTTTAATTTCAGCTAAAATAATAGTCATGAAAAAATTAGTTTTTAAAAAAAAGTTTTATTATAGTTAAATTTTACTTGAAACTAAATATGCTAAAAAAAGATTAAACTTTTTTCAAAAATCTCAAAATTTGAAAATAAAATTATGGTCATGTAAATTCTTTTAATATTATAATTAAAGATTCACTAGCTAAAATGAATATTAAACACTCCAATGTAAAGTTAGGTTTCTTTTTGAAAATTTTAAAATTTTCAAGTATTTTAAGCTTTTCAAAAACAATTTTTAAAAATAATCAGAAGTTGTCACACACAGAATCAGAAATTGTTACAAAAGTTTTATTATAAAAACTTAAGTTAAGCTTTCTTTTTTTAAATCGTAAGAAAAAAAACTAATGATTTTTTCTTTAAAAATAATTACCGTTCTATTAATTTTTTTCGCAAGTTGAGAAACTTTCAGTAAAAACACAAAAAGAATTATTACCTTAAAATTTTTAAAGGTCTTTTAGAATTTCAGATTCACTCAAAAAATACTAAAAAAAGACTAATTTGCTGAACAATTCTTTTTAAATAGAAACTCTAAAATAAGACCAAATTTTTAATTGTAATGCCTTTTAAAAATATGCTTTGATTGATTGAAAGAAATGATAGCCAAATTAAAAAAATTAAGAAAATTTATCTAATGAAAAATATTAAATTATTCTGTTAAAATTTCAAAGACAAATTTTTTTGAATTTTAGCAATCTTCTACTTAAAAAGCTATTTTTCAAATTTTCTCGTTTCACATTATTTTGATTAATTCTAAAAAAATTAAAATTTTTCTGATTCAAGAAAATATTCAAATAAACTGGTATAAAACTTTTTTATTTGAAAAATAAATTTATGGAATAACTTTTTTATTTTGAGTATTTTTTTGAAGTGAATATAAAGAAAAAAATATCAATATTAAACAGCCGACTCGTGATAAATAATGCACAGAGCGCGGAGCATTTCTAGAATTTCATATTTTTCTTTTGCAAAAAATATTGTTTTTGTAAATCATTGATTTTATTTTAAATTTTTAATTCTATGATTTTTTTCTTGACCAAATAATAATTATTAACAGAATTTTTTTTTGCCAAAATAAAAATATCTCTTTTCTTTTCTTGTGAAAAATTAAACAAATAATTGTCAATTTTAGCAACTTTCATAGAAAAGTTATTTAAAAATTATCTAGCGTCTGGCAGAAAACCAAATATTCATGATTTAATTAAATAAAACAAATGACTAGATTATTTATGTAATAACGAAAAGTATGCTCTTTGATTAGATGAAATTTGATTTAAAAAATTCTAGAATTGAATTAAATTCTGTAGGTAGTGAACTTGAAAATATTTTTCAATATTATATTCAAGAGTATGAAATTTTTTTTTCAAGACTCTTTCTTTTACGTGATAAATAGTCTGGCACTAAATTATTGTTAATTCTAGCAGAGTTAACATAAAAAATCAAAATTGATATTTATAACAAAATTGAGTTAGTTTTTAAACAAAAAAATTATTAACTAAATAAGTTAGGTAGAAAAAAACATCTGCTTTTGATGAGAAAAATATTTTTTTTACAAAATTTGGTCTATATTTGAAAATCTAATTTTTCTAAAAATCTTTACAAGATATTTACTAGATAAAAATCAATAGTCTGATTGAAAATTATCACTTTTTGAAAAATTCCAAAAATTTTTCTCTTAATTATATAAATTTTTTCTAATTAAAAGGCCTGTAAAGAGTTAAAAAAGAAAATTAATTCAGCTCTCGATTTAATAGTCAAGCATTTAATTTAATTAATTTTTAAAAAGTTTATAATTTTAAAATTTTGTTTTTCAATATTTAAGGATTTCTTTCTTTTTCTAAGGATATTTTTGTTTAAAAAAAATAAATTTTAATCTAAATTTTAAAATAAAAATTGAAATGAAAAAACAAAAAGTTGCTTTTTTCTTAAGGATGAACGGATCGATCCGGAGACATTTATTAAAAAAATTCAGATAGAAAAAAATCCGCCATCTCCATCGCTGGTGCCATTTTTGACCGTAAGAAACTAAAAAAAAATTTTGAAAAAAAATCTACAAAAATTTACAGAAAGCCATAAATCAATGGAAACAAATGAGGGGCAATCAGTCTATATCGATATCGAAATTTTTTGAAATGATTCCACCACAGACCCAGCCGACTTCGAGCACCCAATCGACCACTCAGCCTCCAAGTCAACAGTCCCAGCAGCAGCAAAATACTCCTATTGTGATATCAGCCTCGGGGTCAAATGCGTCATCGAACACAAGCTCTCAGACAACAACGAACAGCTCTGGTATTCCGATAATAACCAGCATATCGCAAGGCTCGCTGTCTCACGGCCAAAATGTGCTAATTCTCGTAAGTCTAAGATTAACACTTGGATGAGCGATTCTAAGATTTTTTTTAGAATCGGTCGTCTTCAAACGTAGGCCAACAGCAGGTACAGGGTGGCCAGCAACAGCCGATCCAGCAACACAGAGCTGTGCCTCAGCAGCAGCATCAGCAGAATGGCACCCAAATAAGCCAACAGCAGTTGCAAATTCAGCAGCTTAAATACCAGCAGCAGCAGCAGCAACAGCAAAAGTTGCAGCAAGTTCAAATTCAGAACCAGGCCGCGCAGGGCAAAACATCATCGCCTCAGATTCAATTTATCAGCACCAACCAGAACGGTCAGTACACCATTCAGCCTCAGTTCAATCAATCCGGTGGCAAAGTAACCATCCAACAACAGCAACATATGCAGCAATCACCTCACGGGACCAACATAGCATTGGCCAAAGTGGCCGCTTCGTCTCAATACTCTCAGGCTCAATCGCCTCAGCAGATTCAGCAGAATGCACAACCGACTCCCGCCTCGGTCAAAATACTAAACACTAGTATTACCAATTTGAAACAAATAACCTCGCCTATTAACCAGTCGACGGTAATGTCACCGATGGCTGGCATTTCGTCGCCGATCAAGATCGAGCAGCACCACTTGGGCCAACAGACACCTCAGTCGCCCGCCAAGCTTATATCCAAAGTTATTAAAATGGAGGAAATTCAGCCGAAGATAAAGACAGAAAGTGACGATGAGTCATCGTCGATGTTCGGCGTCGACTTGGAAGCTGAGAAGAAAACACTCATGGGCTCTGGTACTGCGGGCCGCGCTAATAATCTGGATCAAATAAGAGTTTTTAAGGAGGAAAAATTTCTAAACATTATGATATTACATAAAAAATTTGTTGAAATAGGTAAATAAAAAAATGGTCCTTTTTTTGGAGTAATTAATTTTTTTTCTTTCCAAAGCTAAAAAGCACAAGTTAGAAGATGTGTCTGTGGATGTGGCCACTTTGGTTTCGCATGCCACGCAAGAATATTTGAGAGGTATTCTTGAAAAATTGAATGTTGTATCTCAGCACAGGCTCGATTTGTCCATGAGGGTAAATATTTGTTTGCTTTTTTTTTGCCATATAAAGATAAAAAAGAAAGTGATTTACAATTCCTAAGGGTGGGGGGTATTGACGAGTTTTGCTGGGTCAAAAGATTGACGGTTAATAGAATTTTTTTATTTTTTTTTTGTTTAAAGCAACTTTGGTCTAGTCTTTTATGTGACCAAAATTTTCATTAAAAAAATCTATTAACTAAAGGTGTATGCTTCATATGTCATACTCTCGCCTATACGTGTCCAAAATAGGACCTGTTAGTACCGTTTTTTCAATGTATTTCGCGAATCCAAAACTTTGAATTCAGCTTCCAAAACTTCATGGGATACAAATCTAATTTGATTCAAAAGTTTTTGATTAATGTTGGATTTTAAAGGTTGGATCACTTTGTCTTCTATTTTTGATCCCTAAACACTATTAGAACTATAGGTTCATGGTGTCAAAGTAAACAAAATTTAAATTAGAAAAAAGTTATCATAAATGTAAAAATTTGGTTCAGAAGTCGTTCAACATCTGCTACAAATTTTCCTATGTCTTTTAATTTCAGGTTTTGCTTTAAAATGGTGTTTCATCACTTCCTGATACATTTCTTCATTATGGTAGCTTTCTGCTTTCAAATTAGCCCAGTACATTTCTATCGGACTTAATTCACAGTGATATTAGGGAACAAATAATAGAATTTTTGAATGACAATATAGATGACTCGGATCCTTTTATTATGTGTTATTGTTGTAATGGAAAATATCATTTAACTTTTACTAAAACATATGTTACGAAAAAAAAATCATTGAAATGTTTTTTAAAAGCAAATCCTTTTTCAAATTTTTATTTAATTATCTATCCTCAGTTAAAATAATCCTAAAAGATATTTTATCTGTATGCAGGAAAAAAAAAATCAGATGATTTTGTGTTATAAGGTGGCCTTCTTTATTTTGTTTATTTGTTTCGATGATCTGATAAAAAAAATTTTTTTTGTTAATTTCAAATCAAAATATAGTTTAATGTTTCTTAAGTTTTTGAATATTTTACAAAAATTTGACTTATTTTGAATTTATAAAAAATTTAAAAAATGAAGAAATATTGTTTGAATGAGTGGGGTTTAAAAATACATGTAAGTCGGACTCATAAAAAAAGTTGAAACACTGTGATACTTTTTTTTTCTTCTAAATTACCTAATTAACACTTTAATTTTCAATAAAGTTCACGTATTAATTGATCAGTTCACGTTTTTTTTTGTCTATAAATTTTCGTGCACTTACTTTTTTAAGTACAAAAAAGAGGGTGATAATCTAAACTTAAAAATCTATGGAAACAGAATAGTGAGCCAAAAAGAAATCAAGTTTCTTGGTATTAAATTTGATTCTAAGTTAAACTTTAATACCCTAGTAGACGAAATTAAAGAACGCTGCAACAAAAGGCTAAATATTATTAAGATATTGTCAAACAAAAAATGGGGTCTCAATCAAAACACACTAGGAAATTTATATAAATCTTTAGTCGGATCGATTTTAGACTTTTCTTTTCCTTGCTTAAATTCATTTTCAGAAAATAATATAAAAAAACTACAAGCAATTCAGAATACAGCAGTAAGATCTATCCTTAAGTTAAAATATGATACTCCCTCCAACATCGTGCAACATGAAGCTTTTAATAAACTAAAATTACTAACAGTCTCGAATCGTCTTTTTGAGTTGAGCGAGAAATATGTTGGGACAGGACTGAGTCATTCTATTCCATTGGTTGAAAGACTGGAGAAAGAATACAAAGAAGGTTTCGAATCAAGATATATTGAATACCCAACTCCATTGTGTAATTGCTACCTTACTATTTCTTCTTTTTTTCCTGAAACTTGAACTATTTAAACATGTGCCACATGAAACAATCTATGTCTTCTTAACTTTCATTTTTTAGCTTATTTTATTAACTTTAATTTTATTTTTATTTTATTTTTTTATTTTATTTTTATTTTATTTTTTTATTTTATTTTTAATTTATTCTGAAGGAGCTTTAGTTCGGTACAGAAAACAAATAAATAAATAAATAAATAATTCACCTATCAACTTTAAGAAAGTGCACATAATTTTCAGTTCACATATCAGACATATGCCAAAATTAATTCATTCTAATTTAAAAATAGAATCTCTAAAACATTCGAATCAAAATTTGAATTATGTAAAATTTGAATATAAAACAGAATATAATAAGTAATTAAAAAACAATTGAAAAACAAAAAAATTTAAAGAAAAATTTGAATAAAAAAACTTTCAAAAAGTAAATTGAGTTTTGATGCTATTTGGATACCAATATCTATGTCAATTTTGAGCAGCCAGCAAAACTCTTCTGAAATTTTTTAAAATTTACTTGACTTATTTGATTAATTGGTGAACTTGACGAATTTACTAAGAGGCTAAATTTCGTATTCAAATAATTTAAAATTTTAATTCATTATTTTGATATTTAAATCAAGAGTAAATTTAATACTTTTTTAAAGTTTTTTCAGAAATTAATCGTTTTGGTTGGAATTGAGTAGTAGAGCAATAATAGCTTTTAGACGAGTAATTGAAGATTTTAAAAGAACCTAAAACTTGACCCTTTTGCATCTTGGGGCTAAAACTGAAGATATTAACTCACAAAATAATTAGAAAAAAAGCAGACTCCAAATTTTTGATTTTGTTTAAGAAAAATGGTATCAAAATTTAAAGATAGTGGTAAAAGAAATAAAAAAATTATTTGGAAACTTCTAGGAAGAACATCCTTTTGATTTTTGGAAGACGAACAAAGAAAACTATCCAATTTTGTTTTCGATGTAAAAATTAAAATATTTAATTTTCGATTAACTGTTTTTCATCTAAATTTAAATTTTTTATTTTTATTTTTTTAAACCAGTTTGAGATTTTGTTCAAATTTAAATTTAAATTTAAATTTAAATTTTATTCGAACATGTATCAAATTGTCTCAGAGATTTAACTTTTATCTAAAAATATTATTAAATTTTAGTTAAAATATATTTAAACAGTAAATCAAAAATTTAAATTTTATTTCTCATTACCGAATCATGGATAGACAATCAGATTAACCTTTTAAAATACCATTTTCCTTTTTGCACTTAATAAGAGTTTTAAAGTTGTAGATTAGAGAAATATTAGTTAAGACTAAAAGTAATGACTAAACTTTTAATAAATTAAATCATTAAATTTAATTATCAAAATGTACAAAAAATACTAAAAGAACTAAAAGAAATTTTTTTTATTTCAAATCTCATTGTCTATTCTTTAGAATAAAATAAAATTACCATTAAGTACATTAAGTACCAAAAGGATTTTTAAATTTTAATGATCTCACTGTCAATACCTCCTCCGAATATGATCAAGTTTAATTAAAAAATTTCAAATTTAACACTTGCAAAAGATGAAACTCTTTGAAATTAATAAAATAAAGCAAATATTAATTTTGATTAATTTTTTGTAATATTTAAAAATTAAATAGCTGAATATTTTATTTCAATTTATTTGAAAATTTACTAAAAAAAGACTCTATAATTTTTTTCGTCATTAAAGACAAACGATGCTTATGAAATGACAAATGATGTAAAAAGTCAGATAAAATTTATGGAAGAATTGGACAAAATAGAGAAAAAACGCAAAGACGAAGCAGATAGAGAGAGACTGATGAAGGCGGCAAAGAGTCGATCGAAAGGAGAGGACGGAGGGGAGCTGAGCAAGCTGAAGCAGAAAGCCAAAGAGGTGATACAAGCGGAGAGCGACGAGTTGAGGCGCCAGGACGCCAATAAAACAGCGCTGGCCGCAATAGGTCCTAGAAAAAAGCGAAAAATAGAAGACGGAGCAACCAGCGCTAGTGGCGGCATTGGTCAATCGAATTTCGGTAACCGAGTGGTCTACAAGCCTAAGATAAAACGTGTCAGTCTAAGAGACATGATATTTGTCCTCGAACAGGAAAAAGAATTTCGCCGGTCCGCTATTTTGTACAAAGCGTTGAATAAATAGAGAAACTCAAAAAAAGTCCCAGTCCGTTATTTTATTTTTAGTTCCGTTTGTAAATTGTTGTCGTTGTTGAAGAATATGTGTAAAAATGTCCCCGACTCAGTATGTATGGGTCATACTTTTGGCTTTTTGTTCAGGTGCTGAAATGAACCGTCGAGCCTGGACTTGTCATATTTGTTTATTATTGTTTTAACTTTATTTTTTCTATATAGATATATATATATATAAATACATGAACAGAATTTTTTTATCTATTTTTTTTTGAGTTTATTCAAATTCTTTTTTTTTCTTTAAACAACTAATATTTTTGAATTTCAAACTAATTAAAAAACAAGTCAAACCTTATCAAGTTAATAAAAGCAAAGGTATTAAATCGAATTTAAATTATATTTTCTCATGGAATTTAAAACGTATAAAAATAAATCAAAACAAAAAGTTTATTTTTATAATAAAAAAATAGATAAATCCAGTATGTTGTTTTAATCAAATGTTTTTAAAATAATTACGATCATCAATTTTAGACGCCTATTTAACAAAATGAAAATTAATTTTTTTTAAATATAACAGTGGTACTAAATTTCATGGATTTTCGAATAAAAATGACCAAATAAATAGTTTTTGTTAAATTATTCAAGTGGAAATTTATTTTCTCTTTTTTGATTTTTTGAAAATCGGTAGTTTGTTCTTTGACTCAACTTAGATGTTTGAGCAAAGATATAAATTCATTTTTAAAAGCTCCACTTCTCTTAAAACAAAATATCTGATTCTTTGCATCCACCTTAGTATTTAGGAGTCGACTTTACTGACTCGATATCTTATTCGTAAAGAAAGGCTCTATGTTATTTCTGAGAAATTTTTTTCAAAAAAAAGAAAATTATTTTTGTGAAAATTTTTTAAATAGAAAATTTTCTAAGAAAAATAAATTAATTGACGAAGTTCCATTGGGATTTAATGTAAACAGATCAAAAAAAGAAATTAAAAAGATGCTTTAATTATTATAAAATAATTTTATTAGATGATTTTTTATTTTTTGATTTATCGTAAGAATTGAAAATAGTTTTGATGATTTTGAATAATTATCTAAATAAAGACTAATTGAATGCTCAATTTATTATTTTGTTTTTTTTGATGAATTTTTTCTCTAATTTTTTTTCAATAAAGTAATTTTCTCTAAAGTTGTCTAATTTTTTCAATTTTAGACAATTTTCACAAAAGTAATCCCCTCTTTTATCTCTTGAGTCATTCACTTTTTAATTTATAAACAAATTAATTCAAATCCACTTAAAAATTATTTCATATTTTGAGAAAAAAAATGGAATTTATTCAGTTCATGACCAGATGAGATTGGATGCTTTACTTGAAAATTTTGATTTTTAATTTTTTTGATCAAATCGAATATGCATTTTCGAACCGATATTTGAATACGTTGCTATTAGAACAGAAATCAGCTTTGAATACAATATTTGAATATAAAAAAATTAAGGCATATGTTTGAAATGTGCACTATAGATCACAAATTATGTGCACTCTCTCGAAAAATAGTGCACGAAAAAGTGTGAACTGAAAATTATGTTATCTTTTCAGTGCACATAATTTTAATTTATTTGAAAAAAGCAACAAACAAATTTAGTCTCTTGTGTTGTTTTTATAATGAACTCTAATTTGAACGTCGATGAACTAGACTATGTTCACCAATTTCGAAAGATCGGTATTCTATCGAATAAAAATTGTTCTAGTTCTAACTCCAAATTAAAAATTGCAAAACGCAAGCGAAACAAAGACGGTTGAAGTTTACTTTCTGCTCGGTGTAAGAACTCAAAATGTCAAAAATTTTCAAGTATTCACAAGGAATCATTTTTTAGTATGTTTCTTAAACCGATGTTATTCATATTAGAAATCATCAAGTATTGGGCTGTTCAGTTGACCATATCGAAAACAAGTGACTTGATTAAAATTAACGAAAATGTTGAAAATGATTCCAAGTATATCGTTTCAAATGTTTTAAGATTACTGACAAATATTTGTAGTGCGAGTGTCCAGGATTATACTAGAAATGTTAAATTGGGAGGAATAGGTATGGTAGTAGAGATTGATGAATCTCTAATATCTAATAGAACCTGAAGTAGAGGTATGCTCAGTAATTAAACCTGTACAGTCAATCCAATCGCAAATGTTAGAAAAAATGAATGATTTAAATGCCCGTCTAGAAAATGTGTCTTTAAATAATGTCAAAAGGAATGCTTTGGCCATTAAGAAAGTATCTTATGAAACTCCAAAGCCGAGTAATGAAGCTGTGCAGTCTGTAAATGTTCTTTGAAACAAAAATAAAGTAGTCAATACAAGTGGTATTTTATGTGAATTGTGTAGTCAGTTTGGGAAAGAGAAATATTGTTTGAATGAGTGGGGTCTAAAAATACATGTAAGTCGGACTCATAAAAAAAGTTGAAACACTGTGATACTTTTTTTTTCTTCTAAATTACCTAATTAACACTTTAATTTTCAATAAAGTTCACGTATTAATTGATCAGTTCAAATTTTTTTTTGTCTATAAATTTTCGTGCACTTAGTTCACCTATCAACTTTAAGAAAGTGCACATAATTTTCAGTTCACATATCAGACATATGCCAAAATTAATTCATTCTAATTTAAAAATAGAATCTCTAAAACATTCGAATCAAAATTTGAATTATGTAAAATTTGAATATAAAACAGAATATAATAAGTAATTAAAAAACAATTGAAAAACAAAAAAATTTAAAGAAAAATTTGAATAAAAAAACTTTCAAAAAGTAAATTGAGTTTTGATGCTATTTGGATACCAATATCTATGTCAATTTTGAGCAGCCAGCAAAACTCTTCTGAAATTTTTTAAAATTTATTTGACTTATTTGATTAAGATTGCCCTTTACACAATACACAATATACACAATTTTCGACATAAAAAATTTCTCCTAATGGAAATGACAGTGTAGGAGTACAAAAAACTCAAATTTTTTTAATTATTCCATTTAATTAAAGCAGAAAACAGAGAGTAAGATAAAACATAAAAATGCAATAAAATTAGATAGTCATTTAATATAGGATAAAAATTTGAGTAGTCATCGCCTAATGAAAATATAAAAAAAAATGATAAAGTTTTACTTTATATTTTTTCAAAAACTTTACCGACTCAATATTTAAAATAAGTTATATACTATAGTGTGCCTTTTTTACTCTTCATCTAAGCTTTTCAGACTGATAATCTGTCTTTAAAAACAAAAAATAAACTGTCCACACATACAACATAACAAATTATAAAATAGTCATAAAAAAATTTTTTTGAATTAAAAAAAAAATATAAATAATAAATTTTTCAAATATTTTATTCAAATTTTATTATTTTTATCTTTTTAGCTGATTTTAATTTAATTTCAAATTGCTTTTCAAATTTAAATATAGTTCGAATTTTAATTTAAAAACGGACATTTTTCGAATTTAATTTCAAAAGTAAAAATGAATAATTAAAATTCAAATTTAACTGGTATTAAATATTTTATTCGACTAAAATGCACATTCAATTATCTGTTCAAATTTTTTATTTATTCAAGTTTCAATTTGTGCCGAAAAAATAATTCGATTTCACCACTATAATTTTTTGTATTTCTGTTTGAGTCAAGATTTTTTCAGTAAAAAAAAAAAAATCAATAATATTTTAATTTTATAAGGTAAAAAAAAAACTTTCATCAAAAAAGTTAAAAAAAGTATTTTATAGTATTTTAAAAGTCAAGGCATTTGACATTAATGAAAATTTTCAAAATTTTTTAATGGATTTAATTTTTTTAAATTTAGTTTTTTAAATTACAGCCATATAAATTTAGTTTCTAAGGTCAATGATAAAATTTTTTCTTGAAATAAAAAAATATAATGTTTTCTTTTTTTAATTAATATTTATCTAAAAATTTTAGGCATAATTATTTTCATTGTTTTTGGAAACAAAATATGTTGACTTCTTACTTCTTTAGAAAATTGTGTAACTTCATTTGTTTGGACAAATTTTCATCTTCCATTACCACAGTCATGGTTCTATTTCTTTTTGATAATTATTTATCTTTGCCTCAAATATACTTGTCTTATTAAAAATAAATCAGGTTTAATTTTTTTCTTGTATTAAAAAATGTATTCAATGATGAAATAACATTGAAAAAGTTCGATGTTTCAAATTTTTTTTAGTTTAAAAAAAAACAATTCAAAGTTAATATTGCAAGCATTTTCATGTTTGAAATTAAACTCTTTAGTGAATAGAATGAATTTAATTTTTAATGGAAATTTTAAAAAAATATTGAAAATTCTTTTTTTAACTTTTGAATAATTTATTTATTTGTTTATCTGTACCTAGCTAATGCTACTTCAGAACAAAAATATATGAAAAAAAATTTTAAATAAACTTAAATAAGATAAGAAAAAAAAGATAAATAAATCATTTAAATTAAAATATATATTTAATCGTTGAAAAACTTTTCAAATTTCTGAACTAGTTCACCTAATTTTTTTATTCACATAAAGGTGAACCAAAATAGAATTCGATGAACAAATTGAATAAAACAATTTAATAAATGAATGTCTAATTCTCGTAACTGATATAAAAATAAATAATTGAAGTTAATAATTTTTTTGTTTTTTTTAATCTGAAAGAGCTTTAGAAATAGCATTTGATCTGATCAGTTTGACCTGGTATTACACTTTCAACAATCCCATATACCAAATGCGCTCTTTACTTAAACCTTTGCCTTTAACAAAAATTATAAAAATTTAAGATGACTAAAATTAATTTTTCACCCTTCGAGTGTTTGACTCTCGGGAACATTTATACATATATTTTGCAAATTTTACCTACTCTGCCCAACTTTAAATTTTTTATTTGTAATTATTTTTTTATAGCTCTTTTCTAAATTGATGAAAAAACTTCAAAATAGGAAAACAATTTTTAGATTTGGTGAACTAATAGTTCATAAAAAATGAGAACAAGAATTTTCCCAGTAACAGGTTAACCATAGTTCACCTAAACGACTAGACGCGAAAAACTTTATTTTTTTAGTTAAATATTTGCGATTAAATTCAATGCAAAGTTTATTTTTTAAAATTTTCTATTTTATAGTCATAAACTCTAAAAATAAAAAAATTCATTGTTTACACTTTTTGAATAAAATTGTGTCTTTTTATTATATACTGCGTATTTTTTATGCAAGAAAAAAAAAATTATTTATTATATTTTTAAAGTAAAATATTACATTAGTTTATTAATTTAAAATAATCAATAAAATAAAACAAATTTTATTGTTGATTTTAAAGACTGAAAAATTTAATTTTGGTTGATATAACTGTTTTTATGGGAAAAAGTCTTATGTTGATACCAAGCTCAGAAAAAAATAAATAAAGGATCAAAGAACAAAAAAAACAATAATTTCTCCTCACAGAGAAAAGCTCACAAAAAATTCTTAGTCTTAAAAAAAAGCTCATGGTCAATCCATGAATACTTAGACATTTACAATCTGTCACTCTTTATTTCAATCATTTTTTATTTTAGTATATTTCCCGAAGGAGTTTCAGCTGGTCACAGATAAATACGAAAATAAAAAAATTTACAGAACGTTTTCTAAGAGTTTTTAGACACTTTAACAAAAATTAGATTATTTTACCTAAAATTCTTGAATTTATAAAGTCAATTCAATTTTTAATTTATTAATTTTCTTATATTGTTTTGGCCCGAAATATTATTTATATCTCAAATTGAAAAAAAATTCTAGTTTTATACATTTTTGTCAGCTTTCTAAAATTGAATTTTATTAGAATAATAAAAACAACTAAAATCATCAAAAAAAAACATTAAAAATATCAATTTAAATAAATTAAGCTTCAGATTCTGTGTTTGTTTCGATATTGTCGGTCTCCGCTTTTGGATCATTTTCATTTAAATCATTGTCATCAATATTTTCCAAAATTTCTCTGTCTAAAACTATGAAATTTGGATTGGGTGAAGCGAACGCCAACTCGGCGACATTCATTAGCGCATTTCTATCCTCTTCACTTCCATTATTTGTACCATCATCATCATTTTCTTGCTTGTCCGGCAATTTGCCAATATTTGCCAACAAAATTTCTTTCTCACGTTTTTTAATCACTTTCAGATGCTCAGACCGATTCGATTCCTTCAAAAACTAGTCAAATATTTTTTATTTAACTAAATCAAAGTCACCCACAACCAACTCTTTAAAGGCTTCTTGAGTGGCTCTGCTAATAGTCTCGCAAATAGACTTTGAAGATACATCACTCTCAAAAACATGGCATGAAAGCTTTAGATTTTGACCCCTGTCTTTGACTATTATTCCGAATAGTCGGTCATTTTCGGGATATGAAGCCCAATAGCCAATATCATCCAACTTGAATCTAGCACTCAGCAGATCATCTATATTGTTAAGCTTGCTAGATGTTTCATCTCCTGACAGCGGCATTTTAAACAAACTAGCAAATTTGGTGTCTACTACCATGTCATATTCACTAAGATTAAAGATGCTCTGCTCGGCTCTGGCCGACATTACTTTCCGTATTGTCTCAGTTATGTATTCATTGCCTCTGTCGGATTTAACATCCATAGAGCCGAGAAATCTTACCTTAAAAGATTCGCCCTGGCCCAAATGCGATTCTGAATTGTGAAGATTTTGTCCTGTTAGACTTCCGTCTAATTCAAATCGTATTTCAGGTTTTTTCAACAAGGTAAGGCCTGCTTTACCGGCCAATTGCTCCAATAGTGATGGGTTATTGAGCTTCAAGTTTTTCATGTGACTTTCTAGCTTTATTTTATTGTCAGTCTTGATGGCGTTTTCTAAAATATAAATCCACTTAAGAAATTAAAAAATATATTTTTTTTAAAATATTTATTTTTAAAAATTTTATTTACTTCGTCTCTGTCTTGGCCACTGTTTGCCTGAAAGTAGAAAATTTTCTTGGGAAATTGAGAAGTAATTTGAAATGTAAATTGGCGCTCATCGATTTCACAAGCTGACACAGACAGGTCTGATTTTAGCTCTAGAAATGCTGAG
This sequence comes from Brachionus manjavacas, assembly GCA_019054805.1. Lineage (NCBI taxonomy): Eukaryota > Metazoa > Rotifera > Eurotatoria > Ploima > Brachionidae > Brachionus > Brachionus manjavacas. Next base: position 527,486 of record JAHQIY010000009.1, read on the forward strand.
CCTGCTATTTCAAATTTTTGTTGGTGCATCAAAAACCCGTTTTGAATGAAGTAAAAAGCTGAGTCCCATTTGGAAATAAAAGGAAATTTGCTTGACAAATAAAATAAAAAACAGATAATAAAAAAATTTAAATTAAGTTACGATCTTAAATTTAGATAGCCGGATTTTTGGAGAATATTTGAATTTTTCAAATTTTTATTAGCATGATCATGAGCTCTTTCGGCGTAATAGATTGAGGGATCTTGCTGGAGTAAATCAATTAGATTATTTGTTTTTTCCATATTTTCCATTTGTTTTACTTTAACACTGTGAATAGAAAATTAAAAAAATTAAAAACTTAAAGAATTATTAAAATACATGACTTACTCACAAACATGAGAACCGATCGTATTCAAAAATTCATCTATTTTCGATGAAGAATCGGGATTAAATGTCTCAGAGCCCATTTTAAAGAAAAGCTTCATTGTGTGCACAAAAGACATCATCGGCTCGATGAACATGTATTGTCTTTTGAATTGAAGTGAATTCAGAGAAGAAAAATAGTTAAGACCACTCTAAAAAGAAAATTTTTAAATTTTTTATAAAAAAGTTTATTTTTTTTAATTTGTAGCATCGTTCAAAGAGCTCAGTTGGCTTTTTATATTAAATAAAAATCAATGGCTTTGTGTAAATGCGATCAAGAACTTAGTTTTGAGGTTTTTTGAATAAAGAGTCTAAAATTTTACAATATTACAATACAATATCTAAATTTAATTTTTACTCATTTTAAAAGAAAATTTGAATTTTCAAAATATTGAAAAAAAACATTTTTTTAGACTTTTTCCTAATAAAAATCATAAGTGAATATTTTTTCCATAATAAATCAGATATTTAAGGTTCCGAAAATTCGAATTTTATTCTAAAATGTGTAAAAATTAAATTTCAAAATTTGGAACCAAAATTTTTATTTTTAAATTTTTCGAGGAAAAAGATCTTTTATACAAGGCAAACAGGTGAAAAATGTGCATTATTCAAATAAAATTAGCCAAAAATTTTATGATAGATTATAAAACTAGATAAAATTCTGAACTAAAAAATTGTGAAATTTTTTTTTTATATTTTGTTATGTTTTCAATAATTTTAGTCCAAACCAAGAGGTGAGTTCACCATTGAAACGCGGGTAGACGCAACTACTTGCTTTTTTTTAGGGTAGACTCGTTCTTGGACTTAATTGCCAAAAAAAATTCAGTTCAAATAAAAAAAAGCGAAACAAAATAATAACTGAAAAAAAAGCTCCAAATTAAGACTTCTAGCTAAAATATTGATCTGTATTTGAAACAAGTATAAAAACAAATTAAAAATAAGAAAGAGATATATCTTTTTTTGAAAAAAATGTAGGTTGTATGAGGCCTCGCTTCGGAACAAACTTGAGAGATCATTTCTCTAAAATTATCTATCTATCTATCTAAAGAGATCTATATTTTAAAAAAAATATTTAAAAAAAATTTATTTGATTTCTGGAGAGGATCAAAATAAATTAGCAAAATTCCACTTTTTTAATTATGTTTTAAATCCATTACTTTAAATAGATATTTTTTTGAGTAAAATTCAAAATTGTCACACTATCAAATTTTTTCAAATCTAATGACTCTAGTTTTAAATTAAATTTGGTTTTTTTTTTTAATTTTTTTTTGTTGTTTTTTTAGTTTTGTTATTTAAAAAAAAATTAAAAAAAAATTCAAATTAAATTTATAATTAGAGTAATTATATTTGAAAAAATTTGACAGTGTGGCAATTTAGAATTTCAGAGCCTTTTTTTTTCAGAGAGGTAAACCTTGAACTGAATATTTTCATTAAAAGTTAAGGAAACTTTAATTAAAACGGCTATGAGAAAAGAGTCCTAAATGGTATGAAAATTAAATCCTTAAGCTTTGTTTGATGCTACTGATCGAAGTCACATGAATTGAATAGGACGGACTAATCATTTATTTGTGGAGTTAAGTCGTGGCTAAGTTGATTTAATAAAATTTGTTGCGTCAAAATTAAAAATGAATATGAAATTCAAATTAGACTATATTAACCTTAATAAATTTCTAATTGCACTTTAAAAATAGTTTGTTAATATAAATAATTGATTTTTTTTTAATTGAAATTTAGTCTATGTGAATTAAAGATAAAAAAAAATGCAAATCTCAATAACTTTTCTTCAAAAACTTTAAAAAAATTTTCCGTAAGTTGTATCAGCTGATCATCTAGCCTCATAAAAGTAACTTTTATATTTTTTAATCTTCTCCCTACGAGACTAAAAGCTAATAGTATTAATGATATGAATAATATTTTTTTGTTCTATTAATTAAAAACCCGTGGTATGATCATTTTGCTTTTAGAATCCTTAGAAACAAATTAAATTTTTATCGTCATTTTTAAAGTTTAAAATCTTAACTTTTCCTCCATTTTATAGAATTTAAAATGTTTAATTCAATTCTTTAGTGTTAAAAATCATTGGAAATTTCAAAATTAGTATATTAATTTAGTTTCGTAGTTAAAAACTTCTACCCTTAAGTTGTAGTTGACGAATTTTGATTTGATTTTTTTGAAAAATTTCATAATTCATTTTGAACTTTAAAAATACAAAAAGACTTCCAAAAAAAAAATTAAAAAATAATAAAAAAGTTAATTGAAATAAAAGCTAACACGAATAAAATTAATACTTCATGAAATTTTTTTCTGAAAGCAAAGCATTCCTCATTAGCTTGGATGCGCTGTTGTTCATACTCTTTTCGATTTGGTATTTTTAAATATTTCTGTCTGGCAAGCTCGTCCTCTTCACTCGATATCTGATACATTTTCTCTGAGCTTGTAAGTTCTTCAAAAAATAAAAATGAAAATACTTCAAATTTAAAATCGAACTTTTTTTACCATCGAACTCATTATCTATAAATTTATTCAATGGATAAACCATGGAGTCATTTAGCTGAGTTACAAATACTTGAAAGCACGTTGATATCTTTGAGTTTGGAAAATAAAAATAAAAAGTTGAATAAAAAATTTATTTACTTCATCTACGTAGCTGGCAAATTGGTTCAGATTTGCAGCAATAGAGCTATTTTGGGTCTTGCCTTCGCTTGGACCGACAGATGGATCCAGAGGAAAATTCTGCATTCCGTAAAGCCTTAAATAGTAAGACATTTCTTGAGTGGCACTTATCATTGCCACTTGAGCATTCAGAACTTTTTGACAACTGCTGGCAAATGCTTTGCTGAATTTTTTAAGCATCTGAGCATCCTTTTCGAACACTTCAACCATTGTTCGAGTCTGAAACAGGCCAAAATTTATTCGAAATTTAAATACACTCATTTTGTCTTACTTGTGGAGCATCGTCTAAACAATCTTCTAAAAAGAGCTTTTGGATTTCACCTGCCATTTTCTTTTCTCTAAATTAAAATGCCGAAAAATGGATACTTTAAAAAAAAATAAAGTTCAAATGATTAATTCAGTTATTTAGTCATTTTTGGTTAAAATAGAAATAAATTCATTCAAAAAAAAGAATAAATTTTAATTTCTTTTGAATATATGCTAATTTTTTATTTCGAAGACAAATCGGATACTTCAAATATTTTAAAATGGAAGTTTCTTATTACTTTCACCTAATTGTTAATTTATTTTGAATTTCGATATAAATAAATGCAAAATTCACAATATTTCTCTCAACATTTGTTGCATGACAAAGAGAAAAATTAATTTGAAATTAAAGAATTAAAATAAAAGATTATTGTAATCATGTATTCTTGTTAGATAAATAGTTTTTAAAATTTGAAAATAATATTCTTCAAATTAGCATTTAAACCCGAAATTAAAGAAAAAAAAATTAGCAAAAAAATTTTCAATCGTTTTACTTTATAACAAAAAAATATTAAATACCCATTTATTAATTAGTTTTATTTGATTATCATTTCGAATTGAATAAAAAAAATTCTTATTTTCTTTCAGGAAGTTGAGACTATGTTAATTAAAATATTTTAAAACTATTTTGTCTAAATTTTTTACACTCTTTAGAGTTTTAAAAATGAACAAACCTTTTAGAAAAATTTATTAAGATTTTTCGGTAAAATTTTTTTACCAAAATTGAAAATTAAAATCAATTTTGAACCATTTTTGGATTCCAAAAATCTTCTATTTTGAACATTTTTTTACTAATTAAAAACAAAAATTTTCTAAATAATAAGTTGACTTTTATTTATTAGTCAACTAAAAAATATGATAAAAATTAAATCTAGTTCTGCATTTTTTATAATTTCAAAATATGCAAAAAAATATTCTCAAATCTTTATAAAAAGACTTTAAAATAATTTAAGCTGAATTAGTGGTAAAAATTCAAAAATGGACCATCAACATAGACGTAAGCTTTTTTTTTGTAAACCTCGGTCAAGTTTTTAATCGAAGCCTTTTCATTTTAAGCTGGTGGTAAAACCGGAAGCGGTGGTGTCGCCTCGGCCTCAGAGACAAATAGGGACAGACGAGAAAGATTAAGACAACTTGCTTTGGAAACCATTGACATTTTCAAGGATCCATATTTTATCAAAAATCACTTGGGAACATTTGAATGCAAGCTTTGTTTGACCCTGCACAACAATGAAGGAAGTTATTTGGCGCATACTCAAGGAAAAAAGCATCAGGCTAATTTGGCTCGTCGTGCTGCTAAAGAGCTTGCCGATGCCCCTTCTGTTCCCATGTCATCTGCTAAACAAAATGTTGACATAAAAAAATTTGTCAAAATTGGTAGACCAGGCTACAAAGTCACTAAACAGAGAGATCCGGATACAAAACAACAAAGTCTTTTGTTTCAAATTGATTATCCGGAGATAGGTGACGGTGTTATTCCGAGACATAGATTTATGTCTGCTTATGAACAGCACATAGAGCCTCCGGACAAAAAATGGCAATATCTGCTATTCGCAGCCGAGCCTTATGAAACGATTGCGTTCAAAGTGCCCAGCAGAGAAGTGGACAAGAATGAAAATAAATTTTGGAGTCATTGGAATCCGATTTCAAAGCAGTTTTTTATGCAGTTGGCATTCAGAATAGAGGGATCGCAATCTGGCGGTAACTTCCCGTCGAATCAGCCTGGTATGGTGCCTATTAGACCACCCCCTCAGCTACTAACAACTCAGCCTATATATCTTTTGCAATAGATTTTGGACAATATTTTAGAGTTTTTTCATAAAAAACTTAATTTTCTGTGTTCTTTTTGTTAATAAATGGTTGTAAAAATTAATTTTTAAATTATTAACTGCTAAGCATTATTGATTATTCAATGTTTACCGAAGATCAAGTTTTTAGAAGACTGTTATTTCAAGGTTTCTTAATGATATGCTGTAATTGACGCTAATAATAAAAGGAAAATTAAATAATTTTCCAGAAAATATTGCTACATGAATTTGTTTTACCAAAATCTTTTTTAAATAAAATTTGATAAAAAATTTATTTTCAATGGAATAATAATAAAAATTAATGCCAGAGTTGTTTAAAAGATCCAAATTAAAAGTCTGGAGTATGGAGTTTAATAAAAACAATTTTTAAGTTTCTGACTTGAGACTTGTGACTATTTGAGATATTTTTTTGGAAAAGTTCTCCAAAAAAAATTAGAAAAAATAAAAAAGTTATAAGTGCAGACTATTTTTTGTTCGTAGTTTCCTTTAGATTCGAAACAAAAAAGCTAATTTTTTTATTTACTTACATTTTTCAAGTTTTTTTAGTTGTTCGAAAGCTTGAGTTTATTTAATCAAGACAAAATATACCGTTGGTGTATTAAACAGAAAAATGGTAAAGTAAAAACTGAAGTCTGAACAAACATATTGGAAAGAAATCTCACAAAAATGCTTTTTTTTATTTAATTTTCTAAATATTCTCAATATGGTATCAAAAATCAAAATTTTACCACAAATAAAATATTTTGTTTTCATTACATTACATTTAATTCAATTAATTTAAAAGAAAAAATTCTAAATAAATTTTATCATTCTAATTAAAGACAATTAACTAGAATTTTCTAGAAAAATAGCTTTTTATTCAAAATTGTCTAAATTATGGTTTTAATTAATAAATTTAAAAATAATTTTTTATTAATTTTATTTTTAATGTTTATATTTAAAACATACTTCTGCAATTAAGCTAGCTTAGCTAATCATTTAGATTGTTTTAAATGAAATTAATATTTTTAATAAAAAAAAATTAATTCATTAAAATATTAATAATAAATTATTAATATAAGAATTAAAAATCGTAAAAAAAATGATCAAGATTTTTTCATATTTAATGTCTACTTTGATTTGGAAAATTTTCAATTAAACTTTGAATTCTTAAAATTTTTAATTTATCTATAAATATATCAAAAAAACATTTTTTTAATTTCAAGCATTCGATGCGGAGAGAAAAGATTAAAATAAAATTCAGTTTTAAATGTTATATCATAAAGATTTGTGTGCATTTTTTTATGCAAATTAGAGATTGCGAAAATTAAAATACGCTTGGCAAATTGCTATATACCATGTATTTTTCATAATGAAATTTTTTTATCAAATAGTAAAAACGAGCCGCATTTTAAACATCTAAAGTTAATAATTATTACCTTTGTTATTTTCATAAGTAGAAAAGACAAAAATATTTTTATATATAGTTAGGTATACTCTCATTAAATATAATAAAAACAGAGTAAATTGTGCAAATTGAATCAAACATTAAACAAAAAAAAAGTTTTTATTACCTTAAAAAATAATTAATAATTATCTTTTTTAATTTATTTTAAATAAAAAGCTTCCAAATATTGACTTAAAGATTTTTTTAACTTATATAATTTTTTTTTTTTTTTAATTTCTATTTTGTATTTTACATTAATTTAAAATAATGATTTTAATTAATTTTTGTAATCTAAAAGAGCTTCAGCGCGGTACAGATAATCAAATTAATTAATAATTTGTTTACTTTAAGCTATCGAAAGACTTTATTCAGGATTCTCGAAAATGGCTAAATGACTCCTACGATTTTAAATTAAGTTTCAGGAACAATTGATTAAAAGTTTACACAAAAATTTCATTAAAATAAAGAGAGAAAAAATAGAAAAATAATAAGAAAATAGCTTCAGAGAATGAACCAAAACCAAGTTAGTTTGAATTTTTCTTTCTAAAAGTGTAAATATCTAAATAAATTTTGAAAAAAATTTTTATAAAGAGATAATAAGTACTAATAAAAAATTTAATAAGCTGTTAATAAATGAAAAATTAACAAAAGAATTAAATAGATAATGTTTCTGAAAAATCTCCTCAAAAGATATGAGAAATAAAATTTTTTCAAAACGAGTCAAAATGACTGATTTAGTGCTTGTTGCGTTAATTCAAAATAAAACGAATTTTTTATTTCACAATGTCATTTTTCATCATTGTGCTTAAAAAATTATTAAAAATAAAATAATTAATCAAAAACTATCTAAAACAAACTCTTTTCAAAATTATTTTTTGCACCAAATCTAATACAACTAATTTCTTGCTAAAATTTATGAAATTTTTCAAGAAAAATAAATTGATACCAGGAAAATCCAGATTTTATCTTCAGAGCATGGTAAAATTTTAAAATCAAAATATTTAAATTAAGCTTTAAACTTTTCAGTTTGAATAAAAGTTTATTTATGTTAGATTTAAAATGGATTAAACCAGCTCATTATTACTGTATTCAAGTGCTGTTTAAGCTAAATGCGCTAAGCCAATTTGTTTCAACATCATTGCAGTTGTTTAAGTAAATAAAGTTTAAATTTGATTCTTAAAAAGTCGATTTTTTTCAAAGTCATTAACCAACGTCACTGCTCGATTTGTATTTAAGAAGAATTTTACTAAGAAATTTTTTGATAAAACTATATCAAATTAATTTCATAAATACTGATATTTTTTTTGGTTCAAAATTCTTAATTAAATCATTATTTTTATATATGCTCAAAAAGTGTTTAGCTTCAAAAACTTAAAAATACAGATTAGGAACGCTTGATACTCAGAACTAAAAATAAATGGGCCCAAAATCAGGATGTTTATTTACACAGCTAAAAATATTTTAAAAAATTTCCATTTAAAAAACAAGCCCAATCAAAAAATATTTTATTAAGTAATTATTTTAGCACATTAATCAATAAGTAAAAAAAGTCGGAAATAGTCATGAATAAATTTTATTTAAAAAAATACATTAGTTCAACAATTTTTTGATTCAGACTTTGAATTATTTCTTAGAATTTAAATTACTTAGGGTCTAATTGCTTCATTTTGGTTAATTCGGATGAAAATTATTACTCGAATGTAAACTAATGTGAGCCGGCGATCAGCATGCATCCAAATGCCAGCATCTTAGAAACAATTTTCTCAAAAGTCAAATCTGAATAATTAAATACAAAGGTTTAGCTTTCTATTTTAAATAAATATTACGAAACATAAATAAAAAAAACTTTAAAAAATCAAATTTTTTAATATTTAAATAAAATTCAACAATGGTTTATTTAGAATTCAAAGATGACTGCTTTGGTCCAAGGCTCAGAACTAAAACAAAAACTTCAAAATTCCAAATTCAAGCGAAAGCCGATGCCTGTCGATTTCCAGGAAGCGCAAACGCCCATGATCAATGAAACCAGGGACACCTCTTCAACTCCAAGCTATTCATCCAGCTTCAACGACTTTAACTACATGTATTCGGACACGCACCGAAAAAAAACAGACTTGGACATTGACAACTCGATCAACCAGTACCAGATGAATGAAATAATGGACAGACTTAAAAGCCAAGAGACAAAAATGGCCCTAAAATCAAAACACTCGCATGCCTATAAGGAAATAATTACTAGTTTATTGAATGACAATTTGATTGCTTATTCGAAACAATATGATTTGTATATTGGTGAAGAGCCGCAAGTGACTCGGATAAGCCATCCGGAGCTGAATGTTGAAGAAAGAGCCCTGGAGTTTAAGATTGATAAAAAGACTATTTTGAAGCCCAAAGTGAAAAGAAACCATTCGCTGGCAAACAATGCGGCTCAGAATACAACCAAGTTTGCATCACACCGCTCCGATTTGACTCTTCCGGCTATTAATGACGATCGAGCGGACGCAGCCACCAAAAAAAGTCGTCCCAGCACCAAACTAAGCTTCTCAACTCGAACAGGTTCCAGTTTTTCAATGAACACACAGCGGGACGAGCAGTCACGAAAGGCTTCTTTGCACGATCCCAAAAGCGACTGTGCCACCCATCGTTCCAGGATTACAGACTTGATTTTTAGAGGCTATAGCCACGAAGAAATGCACTTGTTAGAAAATGACAATGTTAGTGTAAATGTAGTGCCTATTAAACAACCTAATAGTTATGTTACCCCTAGTTTTATGATCAGGCGCTTTGATTTAAGCGAGCCCAAGCAACTGGAGCTTGCCAAACAGGACATTTACAAGCGCTATTCGTTCATAAATGACAAAAGTGTTAAGCTCTCAAGGCATCTAAAGTACAATGTGGCTGCTAAGGCTTCGCACAAAATAGCGAAGCCTAAACAATTAGAATGAGATGTTCTAATTGACTTTTTGCCTTATTTTTTTTGTTAGAACCCAAATATTATAATTTAAATTATTTTAAAAAGTTAAATTTAAATAAATATTTACTTTTTTTTTAAATCTTTTGTTTTGGTTAATTAAAAAGTCGATTTTAAATTGATATTTAGCAAAAGTTCTGCCTAGTTGCTAGGCTTAAATGGTAATTTAGTTGTTTTTTTTTATGGTTATGGCAAATAATTAAATTAGAAGCATTAAAAGCTATTTTGTGAAAAATATGTTTTGATTTTTTACATTTTACTTGCTAACATCATCACTCTAAATTTCAAGCTATGGTAAAAATCGAAAGAAGATAAAATTAAAAATCTCCCTTTTAATCACTTAATATTTTTCTGGTTATTTTTTTTTAAAAAGATATGGGTCAATGTAAAAAAAAAAATTGAATTTTTGATTATTTTTTTGAAATATTGACGAACTGAACTCAAAATTTCAAAAATCTGAAAATCTGTGGTCTTTTTAAAATATTTATAAGCTCAAAGTTATAATCAATGTTATACTCAAAATGGTCATTTCTTAGTCTATTTTTTAGATTTTTTTCAACTTTTTTTAAACAGTCAACTTGTTCTTAAAGAAAAAAATTAAAGTTTGATCATTGAATAACTAAATAAATTTTTTGAGTTAAAAAAAAGTTGTTCATGTTGTTTCTCGTTTGTTGTAAATCCAGATCCAAAGTGATGGAATCTTTTGTTTTTATTTGTTGTCCTGATTGCTAATGATCAATTGCCTTCATGGATCAATTTGTACGATGCTTCTTCCAAAACATGTTTCAAAACATTCTTGGTTGTAATGAACAGTCTTAGCCATCGCTTTTCTATTCAAGATACGTCATAATCATAAGCTGCATCAAGGTTGTTTAGGATTGCTAGTTTCGAAAAATTCCAATTGTTGATTCATAGTTATCTTCTGATGATGAAAATGAATCATCTGCTAGTAGTAGTGATTTATAGCTACAGCATGATTACGCGAGTTAATCACGCAGAGCGCGTCAACCGAAATTGACGCCCTGTGGCAGTTGTCCAGTGCTTGCCCAACTTTCTCTTCAAGGAGATTACTGAAGAGGCGTTTATAAATTCATCTGGTAACGAGTTCCAGCTTTTTGCTAATCGATTTTTAAAGTATCCTCTGTGGTATCCTCTAGCGCAGCCTAGATCTGGTTCTTAGTACCAATTATTTCATCTATTCTGTTTTCAGATTTGTATTTTTGAGTGAGGCTTTCTCTTATTCTCTTTTCGAATAGTGAAGAAAGGCCAAGATAGTCGCATATAGCTTTGAAATTTAGGACTTTGAGTTTATGAGATACTTTGGTGGCTCTGTGCTGATTTTTTCTTGTGCATTTGTTTCTATTTTGGTGTATGGACAACAGGAAGGTAATGCAAATTCGATTTAAGGTCTGATATAGCTAGTGTACATTTTTTTCTCGAGCTCAGGGTCTCTGTATGTGAAGCCTAGTTTTAGGAAGCCTTAAAATCAATTTGCTTTTGAGGCAGCTTCATTAACTTGGTGTGTTGGTTTTAAAATTGTTTGACATAAGTATTCCAAGGTTGCGTTTTTAAGATAACAAAAAAGATGCCCGGATGACATTGCTTGTGCATGTAATTAAAAAAAAATGAAAAGGATTTGAAGAAAAGTGGCTGTAGTTTTATTTCATGGTCAAAAATTTACATCTGTTATCTGGAACAAAAATTCTTTAATAAAAAAATATAAAATTGTTCAAAATCGTATTGGAAAAATTAGACCAGCAATAAAATTATTTAAAAAGAATTTAAATATTAAAACTTTTTCCCTTCAAAAGATAAGTTAAACCTATGTCTCTAAATTATAATAAAATTATACTAGACTAAAGATATCAAATAACCTGAAGTTACATATATAATAGATGAAAAGAGATTAAGTTATTTAAGGTTAAAAAAATTAAATTGACATTAAATACACTTAAAATAATGACTAAGTAAAAAAATCAATTAAATCACTGAATCAGAAAAAGTCACTCAACAAGATATTAAATTGAATGAATTTGTTTAAATATTATTTATTGTGCTTCTCTAAAAAACTTTTTGAATTTTGTTTAAAAAGGATCTTTTTGAGTGTGTCGTAATACTTGTCGTATTTTATTCGGACTCTTTTTTTCAGTTCTTCAAAAGATTTTCTATATTCGTTTACAGATATCTTGACTAGAATTCAGGATATTTTTATCAGAAAAATTAGAAATTCGTCTAAAATTTTTTTCTTCTTCCCGCTAATAATTTTTTATGAAGAAATTTATGAAATTACAAAGCAAATTCATTCTTTCAATTCATGATAAAATATTCTTTTACTTCTTGTTCACAATTTAGGACCTGGCAAATAAAAATTTCAATAGAATAGTCTTATTTTACGATTTTTTCAAAATTTGTAAAAATTAAAAATTGGTTTTAATCTTATAAATATGCTAAATAAGAGAAAAAAGTAATGATTAATTTAAATTTTTTTTCAATTGTTTATTTGTACCGTAATTAACAAGAGACCTTCAAATTAAAATAATTTAATTAATTTTTTTCAATCTAAATTAGAAGTTAGAAATTATTTAGATACAGTACCGATTTGACAAGTGGATTTCTGGTAATTTTACGTAATATTACGTAAAATTACTTTGTAACAAAAAGTAAATTTACGTATTTTTACGTAATTTTACGTATATTTACGTAAATTTACGTAAAAATTGGTAAAAATGAAAATGCCAAAAAAGCCCGATTTTTTGAATTTTTTATTATTTTCTAATAAAATTTGAAAAAATTAGTTTCTATTTATTAAATAAAATTTTACCAAAAGTTACTTTTTTTTACCATATTTTACCATTTTTACAAAAATTTACGTAAAAATTAGTAAAAAAAAGTAACTTTTGGTAAAATTTTATTTAATAAATAGAAACTAATTTTTTCAAATTTTATTAGAAAATAATAAAAAATTCAAAAAATCGGGCTTTTTTTTGGCATTTTCATTTTTACCAATTTTTACGTAAATTTACGTAAATATACGTAAAATTACGTAAAAATACGTAAATTTACTTTTTGTTACAAAGTAATTTTACGTAATATTACGTAAATTTACGTAAAATTACCAGAAATCCACTTGTCAAATCGGTACTGTATTTAAAAATTCAAAAAAAATCAAAGCTGTCTTTTATTCATATTTAGACTGACTTCAGTGATCGGATTGATTTAGAAAAAATTTAATTATTTATCGAAAGTTTGTTTAATAAAAAGAGAGTAAGATTTAGAAATCAAAAATTATAAACTCTGCTTGAATAAATTAAGGTAATACAATTGCCCGTAATATTGCCGTATTTTGTTCACTCACAAAAATAAACTAAGTTTCGCACAAACTGCAATTATGTAAAGCTTTTTATTTAAAAATTTTAATTTTAGTCTTAATTCAACAAATATATGCTTGGTGTAAGCTCGAAAAAACTGCGTTCAAAAAGCGTATGTAACAAAGACTCATGAAAATACTGCAGTTCATGAACATATAAAAATTTAATATTAAAAAAATATAAGTTTATATTTAAGTCTTGATAAAAATGTAATAAATTTTAAAAGCTATTTCTTGGACACTTGTCCGTAATGTTTATTTCAAGCATTTAATTTTTAGATTTAAGAAGCTACCAACTAAATCAAGATGGCTTTTACAGTCCGAAACTTGGGCAAATTGACAAAAAATTTCAAAAAAAATGTAAAAAATTTTCTTTACGTAAAATTCACTTAGTCAGTTTACAAATAAATTTTTTTCTTCAAGTTGATCTTGCCTTCAAGATTAGCCAACTCTCAAAGTTATGAGCAACTAATTAACAGCATGCCGGAGACCAGAGTAACCACTCTTTCAAATGGTATGAGAGTGGCCACTGAGGACTACGGTTTTCCAACCTGCACAGTAATTAACCATAATGCTCAAAAATTCAATTTTAATTATCTAATAAAGGTCGGCATCTGGATCGATGCTGGTAGTCGTTTTGAAACCGAAAAAACAAACGGAACTGCCCACTTTTTGGAGCATATGGCTTTCAAAGTAGAAAAAAATGCCAAAAAAATAATTTTCAAAAATTAGCTCTTTTTTTTAAATTAGGGAACTAAACGCAGAACTCAAACTGATTTGGAATTGGAAGTAGAAAACATGGGAGCTCACTTAAATGCTTACACATCAAGAGAACAAACTGTCTATTACGCTAAAGCATTCAGCAAAGATTTGCCAAAGGCAGTTGACATTCTATCGGACATCCTGCAGAACAGCACTTTGGGTGAAGCCGAAATCGAAAGAGAGAGAGGAGTTATCCTGAGAGAAATGCAAGAAGTAGAGACCAATTTACAAGAGGTTGTATTCGATCACCTGCACGCAACTGCTTTTCAGGGAACTCCACTGGGACGCACTATCCTAGGACCTACCGAAAACATCAAATCAATTACCGCTAAAGACTTGCGTGACTACATAAACACTCATTACAAGCCGTCTCGAATGGTTCTAGCTGCTGCCGGCGGTGTCAACCATGACGAATTGGTCAAACTTGCCGAACAACACTTTGGCTCGCTCAGAGCCGACAGCAACACACAAGTCCAGGGATTGGAGCCGTGCAGATTCACTGGTAGTGAGATCCGAGTCCGAGATGACGACATGAGACTGGCTCATGTGGCTATAAGTGTCGAGGGCACATCTTGGTCTGATGCTGACACCATACCATTGATGGTTGCCAGCACCATGTTGGGAAGTTGGGACAGGTTGAAAAAATAAAAATAAAATTAAAAAAATAAAGATTTATTCTAAATTTTATTAGATCAATGGGAAGTGGAGGTAATACTGGTAGTCGATTAGCTCAAGATAGTGCAAAATTCAACCTTTGCCATAGTTTCCAGGCGTTCAATACATGCTATGCTGACACTGGTCTCTGGGGTGTTTACTTTGTTACCGACAGATTGAAAATAGATGACTTTATGATTTCTTTACACGAAGAATGGTAAGATAAGTGATTAAGAAAGTAGAGTTGTTTTTTTTTAAATGAATTCAAGGATGAGATTGTGTACCAGTGTGACCGAGGCCGAAGTGAACCGAGCCAAAAATTTGTTGAGAACGAACATTTTGTTGCAGTTGGACGGCTCGACTCCAATCTGTGAAGAAATTGGTCGCCAACTTTTGGTCTATAACAGACGTTTGCCATTAGCTGAATTGGAAGAGCGTATTGACGCAGTGAATGCAAATGTGATCCGTAAAGTAGCTATGAAATATATTTATGATCAGTGTCCTGCGATATCGGGTGTTGGTCCAGTAGAACAATTGCCAGATTACAATAGAACAAGAGGTCGTATGTGGCTAGCTAGATTTTAGAATTAGAAAGCAAAAAAGTCTGAAAATGAATTTTAAAAAAATGTTAAACTTTTATGATAAAAGCCAAACTAAAAATATATTTTTTTTTCAAAATTTATCAATAAAATAAATTATTAATACCAATTTGTTTTTGGCAATATTTTGGTTGCTGATTTAATTTTGTGACAAGTGTAAAGGTGTTCTTCTTTTTAACAAAAATTATATTGTTCTCAAGTTTAATAAGTTAAGGGGTACTTATTCAATTTTTTTAAAATATGAAAAAATTAGTTAATTATTTTATTTTTAAAAAATGCTGAAAAAATATTAAATTGTGATTTAAATAAAGAAAATAAATTCTTAGGTATTTTTCGAATTTTTTTGATAATTAAAAGCTTCAACATTTTATTTATAAGTCAAGAATAGATTAAAATAAAATTGAATTATTAATTTTTTTTGAATATCCGATCCGATCCGATCTTAAAATTTGAGATTGTTAGATAATAAAAGTTTTTAGATTTAATGATTTTGTAGATTTTTGATAAATTTGAACTGTTCAATATCGAAA
This sequence comes from Brachionus manjavacas, assembly GCA_019054805.1. Lineage (NCBI taxonomy): Eukaryota > Metazoa > Rotifera > Eurotatoria > Ploima > Brachionidae > Brachionus > Brachionus manjavacas. The sequence continues at coordinate 542,984 of JAHQIY010000009.1, forward strand.
ATTAATAAATTTTAGCTCTCTGTATTTTTTGAAAAATAAACAAAATTAAGTTGAATTATAAGGTAATTTATTCATTTAGACACTTGTTTGACTTTTTTTTCACTAAAAGAATTCTGATGTATATAAATATCTCATTTTTTAATTGTTTCCATCATTTTTTTCAAAAATCTTACTAAAACTCTTTTCCAATGAAGGAAAGGAAACGAAGAAGAGATAATAAATTCGAGATTTTATCATGCAGTTAAGTCAATCGTGGATAAAATCCAATTACTATTAGGTTACATTGCAAAAAAGAAGTTCTGTTGTACTTCAAATTTTTTTAAAATTCTCTTTTTTCTTATTTTTATTTTATTAAAACATGTTAAAAAAACAAAAAGAATTAAATATTTATTTATTTTATTTTTTAAATGCAATTTATAAAAAACAGAATTTTCTTTTAAGTAAAGCGGAAAATTAAAAAAAATTAAAAATTTTCAGCCTGGAGACTAACTTTGACCAATTGACCAAGTCCGTAACTTTTTTTTTTAATGCGAAAAGTTAGCTTTAATAATACAATTATAATTTTATTTTTAGAATTTTAAATAATTTCAATCTTATTTTAAAACAGAAAATTAAATTTAAAAAAAGTTGTTTTCAAGTAAAATAGAGTTAACAAATTTTGAAAACTTTTAGCATGTTTTTTTATGTTTTTTGTTTTTTCATGACTGTGCTCTAAACACAGTGGTGGGAAGGCTTAGCAACTTGAAAAGGAATGGGTCATACCACCAGATCGGATTAAAAAAAAAAAAAAAAAGAAAAGAATTTGAGTTACCTTGATTGGGATCTTTATGAAGATCAAACTAGTAGAAAGAAGGAAAAAAGAAAAAGATTAATTAAAAATTCTAAATGCAATGGTGATCTAGTATATGTGTGTTTTGTTTTTTTTTTTGTTATTGTTATTATTACATACCACAGTTACCATAGATGGGAGCCTACTGTTTCCCATCTTCGCAAGTCTAGCTTGCTAGCTTGTTGTAACTAATATTATTATTAATATTATTTTAGCAGGTATTTTTATGGCCTAAAATTTGATAGAGTTTTTAACTTAATTGATTGAAAGCTTTAAATTGAAAATCAATTTTAATCTTTTTTTTTAAGAAACATATAAAAAGACTATGATTTTAATCAATAATTAGAATTATTTTGTTTTAGAACTTTTTAAAATTTAACTAATTTATAAAATTAAATAAAATATTTGGTGGTACTGCCGATTAAATTTTCTACTTAGGATTTTTTTCTAAAATTTCAAGAATTTTCAATGCTTCAAATAAAATAAAGATGCATCACTTTGAATTAAATTTTTTTAAATAATTAAAAAAAATATTCAAAATATTTATTATTATTAGATATAAATAAAAAAATAATGAACCATGTAGAAAAATAAACCTTAATACCAAAATTTTACACCAAATCTTTATAAAGTCCAAGAAATCAAGCTAATTAAAGCACTATACTTTCTTCTTCTGTCGCCTGTAGACAATAGTACACAATAATTGTTATCAAAAAAACAGATAACAAGTACTTGAAGTTTTCTCTAATCCAGTCTGAATGATCACCTTGATTCTGGTTCAATTTAGTAATTGTAATCGAAGAAGTAACTTGGGCGCTTTCAGTTTTACTTTTCTCAGTGAACTGTGGACTAAGATCAATCAAAGGTTTGGAATTAAACTCAGGTGACTTATTTAATTCTCTGAATGGAACAGACTGATCAATCTTGACAAAACTACGTCTATTTAGTAGATTATCTGAGTGATTGATCTGACGATCGGTTCTGATATAGCCTAGAAATGGTCTCTCTTCTTTCGTGTACCTATCCGAAACACTTGTATTCTTTTCATCGTTATTTATTAACCTAAATTCCAAAGGCAAAGTACTATTTACACATTTTGACGAAACTGATCTTGGATCTTTTTTTTCCATTTTCTCCAATATTGAACCTGAATTTGTCTGAGATCGGCTCCTAGATTCCGCCATTTCTCTGGATGAATTTCTATTTCGTTGCATGCTCAATGGAGGAGTGAACATGGGCTGACTTTTTTGGCTTGCACTGGGATACATTATCTTTTCTTGAGCTGGTTGCAGTTTTTTTTCAGCTTGTACAGGTCTAGCTTCATAATTGTCTCTTTTTGTGAAACTGGGCAGCTGATTTTGAGTGAGTTGTTGCACTGATATTCGAGTGACTGGTTCATCATCAGGTTGAATTAGAGTCTTGATTGGTTTGCTTTGTTTGACTACCTTTTTTTCGACATACATGGGTGAGTTGGTGTTTGCCGCATCGTTTTTGTTTGATTCTTTTAGTGGTTCAACCGCATGAGGTTTTGGTTTGTCGAAATTTTTTTCCGACTGAGTTTTTACAGGAGCAATGTTTTCAGGCAATTTTGAATGTTCTAAAAATTTCATGAGTTTTTTTTCGTACAATGAACGAGTGGTAGAAGTAATGGGGCCTTTGTTTAGTCCAGCTTGTCTCAGAACCTTCATTAGCTCTGTATCATTTAAGCTTGGCACGTCCTCGGGCTTTATCATTTTTTTTAAAGAAAAATTGGAGCTTAAACTTAAATTTGAGTGCTTCTAGAAAATTTTTGAATTATATAAGAGATTTTTTTATTAAATCTCTAAAAGTCACATCATCTATTTCAAATTTTTATTAACTTTGTTTTCAAATAATTAATCAAGTATTAAAAAAGTAAAACAATATTTTTTTAAGTCCTCAAGCCTTTGAATTGGAATCTTATTCGAAGCAATCAAAATATTTGCAAAATTTTAGTAAAATTAAATATCTTTTTCTCTAGAAAAATTGAATTTGAGAAGGAATTTACTTCTTTTTTGTTTTAAAAGTTTCATCTGTTTTGTCTTTGTCTTGTTAGTAAGAAAAATATACAAATAATTTTATTCTAAGATAAAAATTTCAATATTTGCTATAATGGAGTCTTATAAATCGGAACATTTATTGTATACCCAAAATAAAATTATCAAAAAATTAATTACAAAATTATTATTGTTTAGTTATACTGCACCTCAAAGGCGACTTGAAAAAAAAAAAACTAAGATTAAATTATTTAAGTTTCTGATTTATTCAGCTTGAGATAAAAATAAAAATAAAAATTTTTTGGTATCAAAAACATTAAAAAATTTGTTAAAAGAATTATTTTCATGATTTTTGAAAAAAGATGATAGAATCCTAGCGTGATTGTCTTTAAAACAATGAAGCTGAAAAAATAAAGTTCTCAATTGGTAATTACTTTCTTCCAAAATTTCATTAAAAAATAATTTGTTGAGTGTAAATTAGAGTGATCAAAAATTTCGCAGTTGTTAGAGCTATTTTATGACCATTGTCTTTTATTTATCCTAAATTGGCACCTAAATTTTTTTTACCAATAACAGCTTTAATGATCTAATGAAATTCCTTAGATGGCTATTGCCCCGCACAACGCTATATTTTAATTATTTTGTTAATTTTAGACCCATTAAAGATTAGAAAAATAAAAAGTAAACATGAATATATGGACAAGAGAATGTTTCAATTTTTTATTTTAATCAAAAACATTTTCAAAATAAAAGTTTGATTAAGTTACTACGGTTAATTTTGTTTATTTTTTGTTTAAATTGTATTTTCGTATTTAATTTATTTTTTGTTAAATAAAATAAAATTTCACTTTCAATTTCATAGTTAATCAACAGGCTAGAGACCCTATTTTTAAGACTGGTTAACACTCCACATTCTTAAAAATCCTCTATAGATGTATTCATTTTAAATTCTAAATTAAAAAAAAATAAAATTTGAATCCGAAATTATATGAAAACATGTTAAACAATTCAAATTTTTTAACAAATTCTAATAAAATCAATCATTTGAATATTTCTACTCAAGACTTATAAACTGCTTTGTCTTTAAAAGATCAATGGTGAAGTTTTCATTTAAGCTGTAAATTTTCAAACATTAAATGCCATACTTTTCTAAAGAGTTATTTATTTCATTAAAGTTATTTGCTTTAAACTTTAAGTTTATAAGTTAAAAGATATAATAACTTTTAGCTAACTTATTGACCGCTTCCTTTGTAAGATAGCATAGGAGAGCAAAGCAATAATCAAAATATGGAAAAATAAAAATCTTAAAAAACTGCACTTTAACTGATGTAGCAAGATAAAAAACTCTTTTGATTTTAAGCTCATTATTTTTTCTCTGATATTTTTGAATAATTTTGAAATCAAAGGAACTTTTTGCAATTAAATGCAATGACTTTAAAATTTTTAATTTTTGGAATGAATAAAAAATTGTACTAAAAAAATGTTAAATTTATTTTGAAATTAAAAAAAAAGTTAAAAATTTGGAATGCTTGCAAAAGGTCAGTTGAAATCAAATCGATTTTATTTCCTATGAGATAAAAATAATAAGCCCTAAAAATATTCATCAAGTGACCTGGATAAATTTCAGTCTGAAAAGATATTCGAAATTTTTTAAACTGGGAGATAAAATGAATTTCACTTCCTTATTGGAAAAACTTTTGGACTATTCGATCACAAGCCTCCAGAAATTAAAGTCAAATAATAACTCAAACAATAGGATCAGTGACGACTCTGAACTGATCCTGACATCAAATACAACATTGGGAGAGTATTTTCGGCAAGTTCTGGTCAAATGGCCACCTAGAACTGATTTAATAAATATAAAGCTATTTAGTGATGGCAATTTTCAATCTAATGATGAAGAATTATCGACCATACTAAAGAGAAATTTCAAGCTTCCACAAAAACCGGATATTTATTTGGAAAACTATTCACGGTCCTTATCTACATTGATACGTCCCAATAAATTCACTTTCATTAAATTATTTTGTGTATCTTTTATAGGTATTCTTTTCGTATCGTTTGTAATTTTGCTATATTTAATTCGAAAAAGAAATGCCAACATTTCAAACAAAAACAAAATTAAACAAGCAAATACTACAAAATTAGTGCCTAAAAATCCAAAGTATTAATAATCATTTATTTGTTGGTAGTTTTTTTATTATTTTATTATATGTTATTTTTAAATAATAAAATTTATTGAAAAAAAATTTTTTAACTTTTAAATTTTTGTTTTTAAAAATTTGAAATATTAAGTTTTTTATAATAAAAAAAGAAGAGGAAATTAATGCACACAATTATTTTGTAAAATTGATATGCTTAAATGAGTTTTCAATTTTAATTTTTATTAATAAATTAATTTGAATCTAAAATTCCTAGTTAGTCTAAAATATCTAGTTAGTTAAAATGAGGACAAATTTTGAACTAAAAGGCTTTTTTAGAATTTAAATGATACAACAATTTTTCTTAAAAAAATTCAAGTCTTTTATTTGATTACTGTAGATTTGGGGGTAAAGACAATGAGAATACAGAGTTGGTAAAAAGTCAAAAATTCTTTTGAAAGTCTGCGAAAGTCAAACTACAAGTCGACTTTGTCTTTTTAAATTTTCATTTTTGAAGTAATCTACGTTTCAAAATTTATATTTTTAAAATAAAATTAAAAAATGTTATTTTTTTTTATTTTTTTATTTAGGAAGTCAAAATAAATTTCAGTTTGGAGTTTTGGACTTTACTTGAAAATAAATAAAAAAAATTTGTAAAAACTGAAATTATAATTTTTCTCATACAAAGATTAATTCACTACTAATTGCCAAGCAAATTTGAAAAAAATCAAAATTTTCTTAATTTCAAATGCAAATATATGTAAACATGACTTTGACTTTTCAATAAATATTAAAAAGTAAAAATATAATAAGGTAAAAATTATTTTTGTAATTTAAGTGCTTTATTTATTATTTTTTGACCCTGTTCCATTTTGAAGAAAAAAAAAGACTTCCATTTAATTCTGGTATTTTATCAAAAAACCCATTAATTTTATTTAAAATTTAAAAAATCAATTTTTTAGTAATTACTAATTTATAAATAAAAATTGTTTTTTTACTTTATTTTTATCCTAAATTTGATAACTCTAAAACAAAATAAAGTCCTTTTCTCTTTTTAAAAATTATTCAAGGATCTAAAAACTCGGATTTTTAAAATATTTCAAGGTTTTATTATTTGATTTATTTACTAACATAATTGAATATTAAGCCTAGTCATTCAATTTAATTATAGTAGTAGTAGTAGTAGTAGTAATTACTGCAACTCGGAGCCAGTCCAAGCAAAGCTCTAATGAGCTATAGAAGTCGATTCATCTTGCTTTGTCATCCAAACGTCAATCTTAGCTTTAAAGATGTTTAGACTAGTTGCACTAACAATTTCCTCCGGAAATTTATTCCAGACACTAACAACTCTGTTTGTAAAATAATTAAATCTCTGACTTCAATTCCTTACTCTTTCTCGAACCAAGTTATTGGAGTTTCTTCTAAGATTATACATTTTACTGTCAGTTCTATTGTTTAAGGTGCAGTTTAAACCTTTACTGAAATTCACAATCTCCATATTGTGCACTAGTTTGAAAATTTGGATTAGATCTCCACGTATCCTTCTCGTTTTTGGAGTTGGTAATTTCAGCCTAGATAGCCGCTGTGGATACTGCAAATTTGCAAGCCGTTACTAACCGCGTCGCCCTTCGCTGCACTTCTTCTATCTCATCTATATCTTTTTCTAAGTAAGGACACCATGAGCTGATGGCATATTCCAAATGAGGTCTGACAAGTAAACAGTACAGTAGTCTAACTATTTTGGCTGTAAGAAATTTGAAAGATCTGCGGATCATTTCCAATTAATGGTTTGCTCTTACAGTCACATTTTTGATTTGAGAATCCCATCTTAAGTCACTTTGGATATATAAACCTAAGTCTCTTTTGCAAACAGATTTGCTGGGCGGGTTTGAATCGATAGTGTGATCAAATTTTGTGTTCATGTTGCCAATATGTAAAACCTTGCACTTATCAATATTCAGTGATGCTGACCAGTCCTTTGACCATCTACATATGCTGTCTAAATCAGATTGTAGACTAAGAATCGAGCTGAAACTCTTGATAACGGATATAATTTTAGTATCATCTACATTAGCCTCACACTAATTTTTGATGATTTCTAACATGTCATTAATGTAAGAATAAAAAGTAATGGCCTAAGTTATGATCCCTGAGGCACTCCACTTATCACATCTATCCAATCTGAACACGTTTCACCAAGTACTACTTTCTGAGTTCTACCCTTCAAAAATGATGTGATCCATTTTATCATACGTTCATCATAAAAATAAAACCCAAGCTTATACAAAAGCTTATCATGAGAAACTCTATCGAATGCTTTTGCAAAATCTGTTTAGACCAGATCCACCTAAAAACATTGTGTCAGAGCTTTAGTAACTTTGTCCATTGTTTCTAGCAGATTCGTCAGGCACGATTTACCAGGCAAAACCATGTTGGCAGCCTGATATAAGGTTATGATTTAGTAAATGTTCTAGCATTACATCTTTTACTAGGCTCTCAAGTAACTTGCATTTAAAACTGGTTAACGAGACAGGACGATAATTCCTTGGTGACAATTTAGAACCTCTCTTTTGACGTGGAGTAACAAAAGCCTGCTTCCAAAGCAACGGTAGTTCTCCAGTTTGAATTTAATTATGATGGTGGAATTGTAAAATATTTAAAGCGTGTTCAAATGGATATTTGAGAAAAAAATTTCCAATAACTTGGAAAAAAATGTTAAATTTAAACCCAAATAATATTATTAGATATGCTTTTAAAGAATTAAAATGGCGAAGGTTGTTAAAATCAAATGATATTAAATTATTTGAATTTGATAGCTTTTATATTTAAATTCTATTTAAATTGTAAAAATATTTTTTTAATTTATTTATGAATCTTCATTAAAAAAGCAAAAGTAAGTTAATAATTAGTTTTTAATTTTTTTAGAGATTTTGAAAATACATTTCTTTCGGAGTTATTAACATCAAAATAATGTTAGAACAATTTTTTAATTTAATTTCAGAAATTAATTTGTATTTAGGTTATATTTAATTAAGAATTTCCAATGTCCGACTTGATTTAAACTTAATTGTAGAAAAATAAAGAAATTGGCTTTTTTTCAATTTTTAAGTTTGATAATAATTTTTGGATGGATTCTAGAAATTTATTCGTTTGGAATTAAGTCGAAAAATGGACATTTAAAAAAAAAATATATTAAATTTATGTTTATTTCTAAAATAAAATTAATATATTTTTTAAAGCATTATTTTTTGTTGGTAATGGCTGCATAAGAAATGAATTTAAAGTAAGAAACGATGCAATAGTATTTTTAAGAACTTTACTTAAATGTTTTTTTTTTAATCTGAGAATAATCTGAGATAAGACAGAAATTTCGTATTTCAAGTGATAGAATCGAAAAATTGTTAATTTAGAAATTAAAAAAAAATTTGATAAATTTAAATTTAAATTTAAAATCAAAGTTATTTAAGACAATAAAAATGTCTGAAACCCTTATAAATTTTGAGAAAAAAAATTTAAAAAATTCGCTTTTAAATGTTGACGGTGCAATTTTTTCAATTTAAGTAAATTCGTCTCTAATAAAAAAAAAACAAAACAAAACACGAAAATAAATTAAAGTTATTTTACCTTTATTTCAGATCAAATTTTAATTAAATTATCAATTAATTTAATTTTTTTTGGTGCTAAAATAAATAAATACTTAAAAAAAAAGAGCTCTCATTTCAAATAAAATGTCGCTTAACGGAGAAGCGAACAGCGACGATTTGTGCAAACCATTCATTCCACATGAACACGGTCTCGATCCAAATTGGAGACTTACCAAATTTTCGGATCTCAAAGGATGAGGATGCAAAGTCCCTCAAGCAGTTTTGCTAAAGCTCTTGGAGGGACTTCACTCAAACCCAACACCACTACAAACAAACGACAACCAAACACTTCCTTTTTCAACCCAACCACAAGCCTCTATCGGCATCGGCCTAGACTCTTGCGTTATTCCTCTCCGACACTCAGGACTCAATTTGATTCAAACAACAGATTTTTTCTATCCTCTAATCGAGGATCCGTACACAATGGGCAAAATAGCCTGTGCCAATGTCCTCAGCGATTTGTATGCAATGGGGGTGACCGAAGTGGACAACATGCTCATGCTTTTAAGCGTGACCACAAAGTTCAGCGACAAAGAGAGGGACCTTGTAATGCCTAGGATGATTCAAGGATTCAAAGATTGTGCGCAAGAAGCGGGCACAACAGTAAATGGTGGTCAGACAGTCTTTAACCCGTGGCTTATCATCGGTGGCGTGGCTACTTCAGTCTGTTCAAATCAAGAGTTCATATCGCCTGATAACGCCATGCTAAGCGATGTTCTGGTCCTTACCAAACCGCTAGGAACTCAAGTGGCCGTAAACGCTCACCAATGGTTAGACAATCCGGACCGATGGAACAAAATAAAACTCGTTGTTAGCGAAGAAGAAGTGCGCAAGGCCTATCTAAGAGCCATGAGCTCAATGACCAGGCTTAATAGGATAGCCGCTCAGCTAATGCACAAGTATAACGCACACGCCGCCACCGATGTCACTGGATTTGGCCTTTTGGGTCATGCACAAAATTTAGCCAAACACCAAAAAAGTGAAGTTAGTTTTGTCATTCACAATTTGCCCATCATTGCCAAAATGTCAGCTATAAGCAAAGCTTGCAACAACATGTTCAATCTGGTGCAGGGAACTTCTGCTGAAACTTCCGGGGGTTTGTTGGTCGCATTGCCTAGAGAGCAAGCGGCAGCATATTGCAAAGATATACAAAATCAAGAGGGATTTCAAGCGTGGATTATTGGTATTGTGGAAAAAGGTAACCGGACTGCAAGGATAATTGACAAGCCGCGGATAATCGAAGTGCCGGCTAAAGAAACCGATGGAGAATTGTGGTAGTTTAATTTTAGTTATAAATAGAAGTAAAACTTGTCAAAACAGAATTTTTTTATGAAGCTAAAATGCCAAAGTTTTATCTAAAAACTGCATCTTAGTTGAAAGAGTTGAGTTAAGGTACTTCTAGTGTTGATTTTTAATCCGATATTTGCTACATCGAGGACAAATCATCCAGTTTGTTTTTTCATGGTTGTCGTTGTTTGCTGGATTGTTTGTCCGATCGGATTTTCATTGAGACTATTGAATCATGGCTTGACAAAAATTTGTTTTGATTTGTTTTGGTTTTAATTATTCTTTTTAATTTTTGTTTTTAATTAATAAAATATTTGTATATTGAAATTGTTTTTTTACTGATTAATTTTGAAAGGGATTAGATACCCTTTTTAATTTATAAAAAGTATCAACAAATAAGATTCATAACGAAAAATTCTAAAGATAAAAAATCAACATGCAAAATTTTTAAAATTTTGACTTTCGAATTTTGTCCAATTTGTGTTTAGTAATCAAAATTGGTAAAAAAAACCTTTTTTCAAAAAATTAGAATTTTTCTCCTCCACATCCTCCTATACAGTGTTAAATACACATTTTATGGTCTTTTTAAAAAAAAAATATTTTTTGTAAATATTCAAAATTGTTTCTTAAAATTAAAAATTATTTTTGCATCAATTTCTTAAGAAATTTTTTAGGCAGACCTTTTTATGAAAAATTAATAAGAACATCAGTAGATCAATTGCTTTTTTTAAAAGTCTGGCCACCACACTAAAAAAATATGCTTAAGGTGTTATTTAAAGCATTTAAAAATTTTGATAAACTATTAATCAAAAATAAATTCAAAATTTTAAAGTATATACTTTCTAAGGCATTTAACACCTTGTAAATTAAATTAGAAAAAAAGGCTTTATTAAAGATTGAAAAATTCTATATAAATAACTAAATAAAAAAAATCGCTATATAATTCGGATTAAAAATTCTAAATTTCTCTTAAATATAATATTTTAACTTATTTTACTTTTTTACTTTTTTTAATCTGAAGGAACTTTAACTCGGCATTGATAAAACTAATAGATAATAAATAATAATATAAATTAATATATAATATGATAAAAAATAAATTAGTATTTTAGTTTATAAAATTTATATTAACTAATAGATCATTAAATAGTTTAATCTAAAAAATATAATAAATCAGTTTAAACAATCAGTCAATCTATAAAGACTAATTAAGTAAAATATTATATAAATAAAATTTTTATTTTTTCATAAATAATTTAAAATAAAACGATTCCTTTTTTTTAGTTTAAAATTCATTTGTTTGTTTAAAAAATGCCGGTTTTACAAAGTCACGTGGAAAACAAGCTTAGAGAAAATTTGAATCCAATATTTTTGGTAATTTAGCACAGCTTATCAAACTTTGTCATTAAAAAAAATATTTTAGAAAGTTGAAGACTTTTCTGATGGATGCGGCTTTAAATACAACGTTTTCGTTGTTTCCAAGGATTTTGAAGGCAAGAGTCTACTTCAAAGACAAAGGTTGTAGAATTATTTTATCAATTTTGAGTTTTTAAAATTTTTAATCAAAGACTTGTAAATGAAATTCTCAAAGAAGAAATGTCTGAAATTCATGCATTGACACAAAAGTGTGTGACACCTGAACAATGGGAAAAAATGGTTGCCGAAAATCCGAATCTTTCGAACGAAAACCAAGTCGAAAAGCCAAATGACTCGACCAAAAAATGCGAATTTCATCAACACTAACTTTTAAGTCATTTTCAACATTTTAAATCTAAGTCACAATAAAAAAAAATTTTAAATATAAAAAAAATATTTATTTATTTATAAAGTTTTGGATATTTTTTCATACAATTTTGCAACTTTTCAAATTCGGCTAAACAATCACTTCCCTTAACTTTAGCTTCACTAAAATGAAAGCATTTAAACGCATTGCGAAACAGCATTGAGCATGGTCCGATACTGGCAGTTCCTAGGCATGGACAACCCCAATTAATTGTTCCATTTGGCAAAATGACTCCTTAATTCAATAAAGAAAATAATTTAATTAAATTTTAAAAATGTTCCAGCCATATTTTTTTATTAAAAACCTATTATATTCTCTTAACATTAATAATAAATAAAAATTATTAGAAAAAATTGTTTGCCCACACTTAATTCAATTGTTTTTGTTTGATAGATGATTTATCAATAGAGATTACTACTGAAATAATACTTAACAAATATTAATTCTAAATTATAAATTTTGAATTCACTTCGATTTATTAATTAACTATTGAAAAACGGTGAGATTTTTTTACATATTTTTTGAATCTATTTTTTCGTTTCTACTAACAAGGAACCCTAATGCTCACCTGGTTGGTCCGGATCGTTATCAGCTAAGTGTTTTATGTACTTCGATTTTTCGCTCAATGGTCCGGTGAGCTCATTTTTGTCAAAAAATAAAATTTTGTCTTTCCTCGACTCTTTTAGTTCCATTCTAAAATGACACAAACTAGATAACTTGATTTTTTAATTGAGACTAAAGGCTTTTACCCCTTGTAGGAACACAAAATTAATAAAATAAATCAATTTAAGTTTATTTAAAAAATATAATAAAACAGTCCATATTAACAACACCCTGCTTTACATAACAATAAAAGCCATAAAGCAGCTCAAAGCATAATTTTTTAATCTACAACTAGATCCTTGTGAATTGGTTATTCCATTTTTATATCTGGCAGATGTCTATGGTTAATATGAGCATCCAAATCTCTCTGTGACATGTAGCTTCGACCGCATCGGCTTTTTTCATACAACTTCATTTGATCATCGGCTTGGTTGCCTATTTGATTAAAATCTTGTTCATAAGTGCATATAAAAATTCGACCGGCATTTACTTTTTCGATTCTGTCCACATTTTCATGACATGATTCCCTAAAATTATTTAAATTTATTTTTAAATTCTAAGTCATTGACTTGACTTAAAAATTCTAATTCAATTTTTGCTTCAATTAGTTAAATTACCTTAAGCAAATTTTTGGAGAAAATTTAGTAGCGCAATCTGAACAGACAACGTGCTTGCATGGCAGCAGGCGACCAAAAACTAGAATTGGCAAGCCGCATGAAATACAAACATTCATTTTTTGATTGAGTATCTTTTGTCCCATTTTATTAATCTAATAAAAAAAATTTAATTAATTAAAAAAAAAATTATTAAAAAAATCTACATTATATGACCAGTTTAAATTAGATACAAAGTTAATTGAGCTAAATTTTTTATCTTCTGAATCGGTGCTAGCAGAGGTAGTATTGGATGATGGCTGAATGTTGGAAGAATTGGACGGAAAAATAAGGTTACTAGATGATTTTATTTTGAGCTGGATGTGCTTTTTGACCGATTGTCTCAGATCGGCTCTTTCTTCCCGAGTATCCAGGTCTAAATTTTAAAACTTTCAAGATAATTATTTTCTTAATTGTGTTTCCACATACCTGAAAGATCCATAACAAAGTAATATTTCAGATTTAAAATTTATTTTAGAATTAATTCAGCTTTAAATATTAACCAGTGATATACAAAAAGCTAGGCAAAAAAGTCGATTTATATGCAATTTTGAAATCTAAATAATTTTTTTTTTAAATTAGAAATAAACAGCTTAGTAACTGATCAAATTTAATAAAATAAAATAATGCCACCTTCAACAGCGAACAAAAATTCCGACTTGGACGACGAAGAAGGGTGCTGTACCAACAAAAAAACCCATTTCTACGAGTTTAAAGAGCATGACCAAGTAAAAAAGCTGTTGGATAACTTGCCACAAAATATAAAAGAACTACGCAGCCGTGAACGCTCATTTGAACAATTTAGGTTCATATGTGACACTTACCAAGAACAACCTCATCTAATAGACCCATTCCTCAGTGACATAGTTGACAAAATCATCAACACAATCAAGCAAGAAATTCAAAATGACAATCCATGTAAACTGTTGATAGATCAAGCGTTCAAATACATGCACTCTTTGGCCAAGATGAGGGGCTACAAGCGCATTGTTCAATATCTACCCCACGAAATTACTGATTTTGAGCCGGTTTTAAAGCTTTTGCAAAGTCAGGACCCTAAAAATTCAGAATCATGGGAAACTAGATTCGTTCTGCTCCTATGGCTTTCTATAATATGCATTGTTCCGTTTGACCTAGAGCGCTTTGATGCAAGTGAGAACCAAGCAGATTCCATCTTGAATCGCTTTCTCAAAATTACAGTGGTAAGTAAATGTGTTTATTTTTTCAATGAATCATCTAAGTTAATTTAGTCATTTAAAATTTTTAATTTTTCAAATAAATAGCAAAATTTTTCTCTAGAATTTATGAATATGGCTTCATTTTTATTTTAAAAATCAGCTTTATTATAGATTTAGAATAAAAAGTTTTTCAAAAGAAAATTGTTTTAATTAGATGAATATTTTGTACTGTGTTTTGAAATTTTTTTTATCTGACTCATATTTACAGGATATGAGTCAGATACGGTTATTCTCAGGAGATAAATCTTATAATGGATCTTAAAAGATCTTTTTAAAATTCAAAATAAAATCATAATTTTAAAATCATCATAAGTTGAAAATTAAGATCTTTGACATTTCTTAAATAATAGAGAATAAAAAATTTGTTTTCTTAACTTCAGATCATAACAATGAAAATGATTTTAAAAACTTAACAAAACCTCAGAGTTTAACTAAAATTCACTTTTTAAGATTTTAATTTTTTCTTATAAAATCTTAATCGAAAAAATATGCAAAAATTTTAATGTAAGAAATGTTCAAGATCAAAATACAACTTGTTTATTTTTTTCAAATGATTTATTAACATTTATTCATTAACATTCGACCTATTTTATTTCAAGATCTTATTAACCAGAGAAAAAACCAAATGTTCAAAAGTAAATTTTCTTAAAATTTCTTAATTCTTGACTAATTTTAAAAGATTCGTATAAGATCAGATACCGAACTTGAATTTCTACTGTTCCCGAAATTGGACGATTTTTAAGAGAAATTGCCAAAATTTATTCATTTAATTCTTTACAAATTTCCTTTAGAAAGTATTTTTTTAGAAAATTTTACATTTAATCACTAAAAAATTAGCACTTCTGAATTCATATTTATTTTTTGTTTTATTTAAAAAAAAAATTTTAAGCCTAATAGGCAAGTTGAAAAGGAAACACAAAAATACAAATCACAATTTACAAAAAAAAAAAAAGGTTAAATAAATAAACTAAAAAATAGCACTTCTGAATTAATATAAATTTTGAGCAAAAAATTTAAAACTAGTAGAAATCATCAAAATTCGTTGGTACTTTGACTTTATAAATAACTTCTGGTTATATCTGATAAATTTTGAATTTTTACTTAATAAAATCTTTTGAGAAATTGTTTCTTTTTTATTTAAAAAAAGGCCATACTTTCTTTAAAATAATTCAGGAATAATCCAAAAAAATTATTAAATTTTACATTGATTAACTACAAATTTAATTTTTTTAATCAAGCCCTATTTGTTTGTGAGCGACAAGTGTCAAGATGCATGTGCTCTGCTCCTGTCAAAGTTTATGTCTCGCCGAGACCTTCAAAAAAAAGTTCTTCCCGAATTTTTCGATCAAATAATTCAACACATGAAAGAATCGGCCAAATCGGGTGACAAATTCAAACTCCTTGGCACTCTTAAATGCATAGCTAGCATTTACAAAAATGGTAAACGCGAGGATCTATTGTGCTACACATTACCAACTTTGAAAAATATTGTCGAGCTCAATTTATTGAGCTCAAAACTAGCTCTAGTGCGAAAATATTACATCAAAATACTTCAAAGAGTGGGCATGACGTTTTTCAAAGTAAAAATTGCCAAATGGAGATATGAAAGAGGTTCTCGAAGTCTATTGAACAACGTCAAATCAGTTCAAACAGCGTCCACTGAAAGAGGCCAAGCTGATGATGAAGATGATGAGGAAATCCCTGGTGAAATTGAGGAAATAATTGAACAGCTGCTATATGGACTAAAGGATCAGGACACAATTGTTCGGTGGTCTTCGGCAAAAGGTATAGGCCGAATAACCAACAGGCTCTCCAAAGAAAACGGAGATGACATACTTCAATCGCTGCTTGAGCTGTTTAATTTTGTAGAAGATGACTCGGCTTGGCACGGAGGCTGCCTTGCCATTGCTGAACTAGGCCGGCGAGGTCTCCTACTACCACAACAATTAAAATCAGTAGTTCCGATCATTCTAAAGGCGCTGATTTTTGACAAAAAATTGGGAAACTATTCCTTGGGCAGAAATGTGAGAGATGCGGCTTGCTATGTTTGTTGGTCAATGGCTAGGGCTTTTGAACCCGATGTAATTGAGCCCTATGTGAATCAAATAGCTGGTGCTCTTTTAATAGTCTCTGTGTTCGATCGGGAAGTTAATTGTAGACGCGCTGCTTCTGCTTCGTTCCAAGGTGAACTTTGTTCAACAAAAAATTTTCACTTTTTTTATGATTTTTTTTAGAAAATGTTGGTAGACAAGGCCAATTTCCGCACGGAATTGATATTATAATCAAATGTGACTATTACGCTGTCGGGCAAATACACAACTGTTTTTTGGATCTGGCAATTTATATCGCTACCTTCGAAGAATATCGACAACAGATTGTAGACCATTTAATGGTGCATAAATTTAACCACTGGGACCATACTATCCGCGAGCTTACCGCTCAGTCTTTTTTCAAATTGACACCGTTATGTCCAGACTACATGGCTTTTGTGGTAGTTCCGAACTTGATAAAGCAGTCGTCTAGCATCGATCTGAATACTCGGCACGGTGCACTGCTCTCGCTTGCCCAGCTAATTCACGCACTCAGCGAACTAGTCAATTTGGAACCAGAAAGACTTCTTAACAAATATTTTAATGAAGAATTCATTTCCAAATTGAGACATGTCCTCGGTCAAATATTTGATGAAAAGTATTTTAGGGGTTCTGGTGGCGAGTACATGCGCCCGGCAGTTTGTTTTTTTGTCAAAAAATTCTCCCTCTGCAAACAATTGCACAAACAATTTCAGCTTGATGACAAGTTCATCGGCCAATGTGAGAACTTTCTGGTCCAGTGCATTGAGCATAACAAGGAAAGTGTGCAATTGTCTGCCGCTGAAACCCTGCCAGTCTACTGCGACCTGCCTCCTTATCACCACAGCGACTCAAAATTGGTCGAGTCATTTATCAAAAATCTGCGACAAACATCCAAAGACTATGTTCGTTCCGGATACTGTTTTGCGCTTGGTCATTTACCACCATTTTTTCTAGCCAAAAATGACAATTTCAGAAAAATAACTTCCACTTTAATTGTTGCCAGTAAATGCGTCTCAGGCGCCATTGATGATAAAACGGGTGCTTTGCCGCCCAAAAGTGTCCCTAAGTCAATCGAGGCCGAGTCGACATGGGTCCAGGCGCGCCGCGACGCCATCAAAAGCTTAACATACCTGTTCAAATCAGTAAGCAGCGCTGAGGATGTGAAAAAATACAACTTGAATGAGTCAGACTTTGGCGAGGTTTTCCAATGCTTTTTGGCAGGTTTAGAAGATTATTCAAATGACTCAAAAGGTGACACTGGTTCAAAGGTTCGAGAGGCGTCCATGGAGGCCTTGGAGTTCTTGTTGTCGCTAAGCACTCGGCTAAATTTAGCCCTGGCCAAAGACAACAATTTAATTGAGAAAATTCTCGCTGGACTGATGCAGCAAGCGGTTGAAAGGATAGACCGGACTCGGTCCATTGCCGGAAAAAATTTCTGCGCAATTTTGTTCAATCCTGACCTTAGCATTGATGGAAACACTGTGGCTCAGCTAAAACAAGTGTTTGTCAAAGAAGAATGCGATGCAATCGACTGGAATTTGGCCTATGTGTCCATGCCAATGTTTGCCAAATTTTTAAATTTAAAACAATTTCAAACTAATTTACTAATTGGATTTGTGTACAGTATTGGCTCGTTGACCGAGTCTGTGGTCAAGTCGGCAACTAGTTCGTTCATCAAACAAGTAAAACAAATGGAAGAGGAAAGCGCTCAAGATTTCAGAGATCTGGTAGAAAAATTGCTGGCCTTGTGCAAGGTTCACCTGAAAGTGGACCGTTTGTCAAGCAGCTTGATCAAAACGGTCGATTTGCTTGTCCAAAATGACTTTTTTGCCAATCCTATTTTGAACACGGATAGAAACTATCCGCTTGAGTTTCTAGACCTTTTTTTGGAAAATGTCAAAGTGACCAAAGACATGCAAAGATTGACTTCGTATACAGATTTTTTTTGCGATATGCTGCAGTTTGATGATGAAAAAGTTAGGAAAAATAGTCTGATAAGACTGATGATTCAATTATGTCATCAGTACTCGCGTATCCGCAAAGTGACAGCCTCAAAGTTGTTCGAGGCGTTGATCAACTTGCCAGATCTGTTCAAAAGTGATGATGACAACTCGGAGTGTATTTCTCTGTTGACCGAGACCGATTGGGACCAGCCGATCAATGTTATCAGATCAATTAGAAACAGGCTTTGCGAGCTGACTGGTACGCCTAAACCAGTTGTTAAAACAACAAATCCGGTCAAATAAATTTTTTTAGAAGAAATTTTTTATTTTTAATTCGAACCTTACTTTCAATATTTAATCTAATAAAACTCTTAAAAATTAAGGTTGAATTTATTTTAGATTCATTAGAAAAATTGGTCACAAAAAATTTTTTTAAATTATTTTTTAGCAGAAAATAATTCCAAAAAAAAATTTCCATGATAAATTTTTAAATATTCTTTGAAAAAATAAAAAATGTCAAAATAAATTAATTTTTAATTTGATTGATTTATATAACTTTGAATTTTTTTATGGTATTGATTGGATCTAAAAATTGAAAAATTTAAATAAAGAAAAGGTAAATAGATTTTTTGGTAAAAAATTTACTCATTTTTTTTATTTTCGACGCTGAATATATTTTAAATAAATAATTAAAGGGTCTACTTTTTCCCCACAATCAAAATCTTTTCTCCACATTTCAAAGTCTTATCAACACACTTTCAATAATTTTTTTTAAATAAATTTTAATCTGAATGAGCATTAGATCGAGACAGATAAATAAATAAATAAAATAGATTATTTATTATTAAAATCTTTAGTTTCTGAAAAAACTTTTAAAAATTTTTTAAAATAAAAAATAAGATTTAATAACTTTAAATTTAAGGTTTAAATTTAAATTTTGAACAAATCTTGATAATTTAATTTTCAATAAATAATGTTGATCCTTATAATAACAAATTTTGTTAAATAAAAATTAATTTTTTTAGTAAAGGTCGAATTTAAGGAATTTTCAAAAGTCAACTTCTTTTTCCAAAAACCGTTTAAAATGTCAATATGTCTGTTCCTGGTCCAAATTAATTAAAATTAATTAAAAAATAACTTATTCTAATGGAACAAAAAAAGACTCATTAAAATGTTAGATTCAATAATTTTATTTATTTAAATTTTTAGACTAATCATTAATTAGTTCTTTGTGGTTTTTTTCTTATTGTATTTGCATTTTTTTCTTTGTTTATTTTTTTCATAGATTTAATTAAATTCGAAAAAATCGTCCTTAATGTTTTTGTTTTCAGTTTTTGCTGTGAAAATTCTTTTTAGTAAAAAAAATGCACTGGCCGGGAATCGAACCCGGGCCGCCCGCGTGGCAGGCGAGCATTCTACCACTGAACCACCAGTGCTTCAATAGCATTTTATTCTTTACAAAAATTTAAATAATTGCAGATATCTTCAGTTAATTTCATCGAGATTTTTAAATAAGCTTTAAATAATTTTCAAATATTTTTTTTGAAGAAACATGTATAATTTTGAAAGGATTGTTTATTTTTTAAACTGCAGAATATTAATGGATTGTTTTTTTTGAAGTTTTTTAACAATTTATGAAAAATTATTATTTTTTGGTTCAATTTAAATTTCAAATAATGTGTAATGCTGCATTGGTTTATGGTTTTACTGCTCCAAAAGACACAAGAATTAATTTGAGGAATGTCAAAGGAATATATGAATTTGCTGGTGACTTACACAAGGGTTATGGATTAAATTTGATCTATGGTGTTAAAATTGATCTAAAATATTACAATAAAATTTCTTTTAAACATGTAGACATTCTAGCTGATTCTTTTGATCAAAAAGCAGATTATTATTTAGCTATTAGTGGTTCATATGATTTTTTTCCAAATGGTAATAAAGATATTGTATTTGAAGAACCAACGATTAAAAAAGCATCAGACGCTTTAGAAGAATTGAAAGTTGATATTGAAAAAACAAACCCCGATATTTTTGAAGAATTAGAATACTTTTTTAATTAAAACACTATCATGTCTAAATTTTTTTTATTTTATAAAGACGCATCTGGATATATAAATAATTATTTTTATTTAATAAAAGATAATCATCTATAAATTATTTTTTTAATATTAATTTAAATAAAAAAATAATTTTAGAAATTTTAACTAAAAA
The DNA here is from genome assembly GCA_019054805.1 of Brachionus manjavacas. Taxonomy (NCBI): domain Eukaryota; kingdom Metazoa; phylum Rotifera; class Eurotatoria; order Ploima; family Brachionidae; genus Brachionus; species Brachionus manjavacas. The sequence continues at coordinate 563,406 of JAHQIY010000009.1, forward strand.
TCTAAATTTTATTATATAAAACTGAGGAACAAAAAGTGCCGAAACTCGGGATCGAACCAAGGACCTTTAGATCTTCAGTCTAACGCTCTCCCAACTGAGCTATTTCGGCTTGATATTCTAAAACAATTAAAATTTTATTTTAAAATTAATAGATAATAGAAAATAATAAGACCTTTGTTAATATTTTAGGTAATAATTTGGTTCCATCATATTTAAAATTTTTACTATTCAAAAAACCTTAACACAAAATTACTTGTTTTATTAAATAGTTAAGAGATATTATAATTATTCAGTCAAAATATAAAAATTATTTGCTAATTAAAAACAATGCCAACTAAATTTTAAAAAAATATGTATCTATATTAATTTTCTAAAATTCATTATTCCATTCAAGGCATAAACAGAATATTTCTCAAAAGACTTAATAATCAATCTATTTAAATTCAAGGAGCCATATTTGAATAATGATTTTTAATAAGGAATAGTGGTTGTTAAATTTTTCATAAAGTTTAGTAAACTTTACTTGAAAAATAAAAGGCCTTACGGATTTATTTCAATTATTAACTTAATTAATTTAAAGTATTTGAAGACGAAAAAAACACTTTCAAGAAATAAATCTATAGATGGAAAATTCAGAAATCTAATCTATAAATACAGATGTTGAGCGTGACCTTAAATGGAATCAACAAGCACCTCAAGCGGCAAACAAAGCAAACATGATTCTTCGGAATCTTAAACAATTTTTCAAATACTGAACAATTAAAATATTTAGGCAACTTTATGTATCTTTTTTTTTGGACGCATCTGGAGTACGCTGCTGCTACTTGGAGTCCATATTCAAAAAAAGACATAGAAACCTTTGAAAATATACAACGCCGTGCAACAAAATTTGTGCCTGAGATAAGGCATTTAAATTACGAAGAAAGATTGGAGAAGCTAGAATTAGCGTATATTTGAAAGAGGAGACCTAATGGAATTTTTTAAATGTATTAAAGAGCTTTGCTTGGTAACATGGTAAAACGACATGTTTCTTAGAGACAAGGGTATTTTTGTTGCCCTCTCTTGCACCTTTTCTAAAGCAACTAACATCCCTTTTCATACTTGGATTCCAAATCTGCACAGTCTAGGTGGGGTCTCACCATGGATATATACAATCTTACCCACAGCCTTCCTCTCTTCTTGTAAACGTTCGCTGTAGCATTCAAAATACCCTACTCACTTTCGCACTAGAACTTTTCACCTGGCGGTTCTATTTTAAATCTGATGAGACCATCACTCCATGGTCCTTCTCACACTTTGTGATCGCTAGTACAACATTTAAGTTTTTTTTAGTGTATATTAATGCCTTGCATTTAATCTGCCGAAATGCGTTACTTAACATTTATCAGAACACGGTCCCATACCCCAAACCTCTATCCATTGACATAATTCATCCAGATATTTCTCTAATATCGCTCTCTCATAAACTTTATTAACTATGCCAAGTATTTTTTAGTCATCTGCATACAATTCCATTCTATTTTAAACGCAGTCAGGTAGGTCATTTATGTAAATAGCAAATTATACAAATGAATCGAGTATATTTTATGAATGAACTTGACTGCATATAAAATAAAGACTTTTTTTTCGCACTAAGTTAGCTAGCATAGCAAAATGACATCTATTCTCGCTTCGCAGGTCTTCTGCTGTAGCTTATTATTGTTATTATTATTATTATTTTCTTTACTCCAAGAAGATAAAAATAACAAAAATAAAAACGCATCATTTGTCTTTTTTTCAATCGATTTACTATTAAACTTGCTAACTTAAAAATATTAATAATGCTTTATTTTTAAAATAAACGAAAAAAGAGTTATTTTCTTATTTATTTGTGAAAGAACAGAACGAACATGTCTCAGTAAACAGGTAGTAAACATAATCAAGTCTGTTGCTTTTATTTTTTTCTAAAATTGACTAAAAAATAAAAAAATTGTAATCGATTAGAAAAATTTCTATTTTTAAATATTCTCTAAAATTAAATTTTTTTAAATGATTTAAATTGATTTAAAAATTTTGTAGTTTAAAAATAAAAGCTTTTCAAAATCAAAACAATCAAATATTGAATCAATTTTTAACTTCAAAAATGCACCATTTCCAAATTATTACACAAAATGTCTTCCATTCAAAATAAGCTGGACCAGTAAAAAGTAAAAATTCCAATGTCAAAGACGCTAATTCATTTTTTATTTAATAAAGTTATTTAATAATTTAGATAATAAAAGCTTTTTAAAAATCAAGTTAAATAATTTAGTTCATAAAATCGCAATCAACTATAATTTTACAATTGAAGAAAACTAAAAGGCTTAAATTCCGTACCGGAAGCATTTATTTTAGAAAATGACAATAATTACTATTTGAATTATATTTTTATTTATTAGATAAAAATCACAAATTGCATCAGTATTTGTCAAATTTATTTACTTTATTCGAAATTTTTGTTCAATTTAAGAAAACTAGAGAACTTTTTATATTTCCATGTCTAAGTGAAAAACTTGTACGAAAAAAGCGTCAAATGTTTGCGGTAAGTATTTTTCAAAAATCACATAGCGGAATAATTATAAGAGTCGAAATTTATTTTTAATTCTCCTTTTTAACATATTTAATTAAGCTTTTAGAATTTAAATACAATTCTGCATACTTTCCGATCAAATAAAGATGTCAAAAGAAATAAGTTAAATATTTTTTCTCTAAAAAAAACTCTTAAACTACTGCTAATGCTCACACCCGTTGATCCAAAAGGCTCAGGCTTTTTAATCAGATTTGGAAATATTCAATGATGTATTGATTATTATTTTTTTCTGCTAATTTCATGTCATCATCGAATTGCATCTTAATGACTCAAGAATGCTAATACTAAAAAGACATGAACGGTTCCGTATGCACAACCAATTCCCCAAAGAATTTTCATTAATTTAAGTTTTAATTAATTTTTAGACTAATAAGACTTGGGATAAACCATTCCCATGCTTTCAATTAACTTGTTTGAGTATTATTTTAATTCTATTAAATCAATTAGGTAACGAGACTCATTCGAAGTTTAGACTACAACTAAAGCTTGAGCAATTTTTGAATTTTTAATTTCAATAAACAATTAATTTCAAAGATCAAAAAAGATAATAGTTAAATAAATATTTAAAAGCCTAATAACAATTTTGTTTAAAGTCAAAATCAATTGTTCAAATTGAAATTACATCAGCAATTTTGTCAAAATTTGCTTAATTCATTTATGACAATTTTTTTGTTGTTGAGAAATGATGCATTTATCATAAAGCTAAAATAGATCGATTCTGATTTTATTAATTTTTTTCTTTTGCCAAGTATGGAGTTTTTTTGGTGGCGGTATTTTCTCTTAAATGTTTTAACTCATCCAATTTCCTTTTAGATTTTGCATAAATAATTTATTGACAATTTTTTTGCTCAAAATGCTTTTAAGTTTTGGTTTATTAAAAAAAAAAGTCATCGCGGAAATAACTTAATGTTTAATATATTGTCTCAGTAAATGCGTTAGTTACGTTCGGTTTGACTCTAAACAACTGAAGAAAACTCAAGTTAAAAATTGAATAGTTTTTTTTTGTAATTTATGAGCCAATTTTTTTTAATTTTATCATATTACAGTCTATTAATAAAGATAAAATAAATTATTTTTTTTGATATTTAAATGACTCTTTTTTCACACAATAAATTTTTGGATCTATTTTACTCTTAAGGCTGATTTAAAACGATATTAAGACATATTATATTTCAAATTAACTAAATAAAATCAATTTATTTTTTTTCAATTTGTTTTTGTTTTATGAAATTTGAGAATAAAAGAATTTCAATTTAATTAATTTATTTTTATGGACACAAAGTCCGTCAATTTTTTTAATCAGTTTTGAAATAAAATTTAAAATTCTTAAATTCTTTTTCTAATAATTTAATTCTTTTGCGTAGTAGAAACAGGTAGTCAACAAAATCAATTATAATCATATCAGAATTAAAAAACGGGCTCAATAAAGCTAGATTATGATTGTTTATCAAAAAAATTAAATCTCCGAAGAACAAATATATATTTTAATGAAATAATGGGTTGTTTTGGCAGCACTCAAAAATTACCTAAAGCTGATCTTCAGTTTTTAATCGAGAACACTGAATTTACCAAGCAGCAAATTGAAATTTGGTACTCTGGCTTCATAGTCGACTGTCCGTCAGGTGAATTGTCCAAGTCAAAGTTTATCGAGGTCTATCAGCAATTATTCCCACAAGGAAATGCACAAAAATTTTGCACACACATCTTTCGCACATTTGATGTGGACAACAGTGGTAAAATAGACTTCAAGTAAAATGAGAACAATTTAATAAAAAACTTCAATATGAGTTATTTTTCTTTCTTTTTTCTAGAGAATTTTTGATGGCTATAAACATAACAGCTAAGGGCGACCCGGAAAAGAAGCTAAAATGGGCCTTTAAAATGTATGACGTCGATGGAAATGGAGAAATAGATAAGAATGAAATGCTGCAGATAATTCAGTCAATATATGATCTGATCGGAATTAACTCTAGACAAGCTGAAAGTCAAAATGGATCCTTGATAAACTCAGTGAATGGTGGAGAAAAAAAAAACCCGAACGGAAATGGACACAAGGCAAGCAATTTGAAAGATCTGCCTGCAGAGAATCCGGTCGTGAGAACTGAACAAATTTTTCAAAAAATGGATCTAGACAAAAATGGAGTCATATCTGAACAAGAATTTATAAATGGATGCTTACAAGATAAATTTTTGTACCAAATGCTCACCGCGGATTACAGTGACAGCTTTTGACCGATATGAAACCAAGGATTCGACTTTGGTCGAATTTTTTGTTCACTGAATAAAGCCAAATTATTTTAGATGAATTAATTTAATTGTAAACCAGCTAATTTTTGTGTTTAAAATATTTTTTAAATAAATATTTTTTTGAAAAATTTTTAAGTATATTTTTTAACAACATGTACCATCATTGTCATATATATGATTATTTTTAATAAAATTAGTTTTTTGATATAAATTTAAAGTTCAATTTATTAGTAAATAAAATATTAATATTTTTAAAGAATTTAATTCAATAATTTTTGCTAAAATTTTAATTATTTTTTGAAAGAATTAAAAAAATTGAGAAAAGATAATTCTTAGATCTTTTTAATAAAGAAAATCGAGCAATTATTTTTAATCTTTAAGTTTAAAAAAAAAGTAATTTTTATTTTATTTTTAAAAAAAATTAGTTCTATTTAATTCTGCGACTATAAACAAAAATATTTTCATTATTCCAATTTCCACTCTGAATGATTGTGTTGGTAACCTCTGAATTTTTTTATATTTTTTAAATAATTTAAAAAAGGAGCTATATTAAGTTTTATGGTTCGAATTTTTTAAGAAAGTGCTATAACCAGAGTCTACCTGGATTTTAAACTGAATTTTTAATGTTAACAATGCTTTCGTAAAATTAAAAATAGACCTTATTGCATTAAGGTAAGAGTAAGATATCTCATACGTAAATGGGGCTTTTATATTATATTATAAGATTTATATAACATGATATTTTGGGATAAAATATTACTTTACTACTAACAAAGATAATTTTTATTGATTGAAAAAAACCGGTGTATTTCTTTCAAATTTTGATTTCAGTTTTGAAAATTTTTTGGGGGGATCTTTTGAGAAAAAAAAAACAATTAAGGAAAATTTATTTTTGAAATTTAAGCTTTAAATCAATAGTTTTTCAATTATATTAATGTAGACATAAAACATTAAATTCAAAAAAGGTACTATAGGAATTTTTTAAAAGATTTTTTAATCAAAAATTAATAATTATCTTTAAATTTTAATATCTTAAAAAATAACAATATAATGTAAATGTATTCCTAATCAAAAATAATTCTCATCTGATTCTAATCATTTTATTTATATGAAAATATGTGATATATTTAATAATTAATTTTTTTATTATGATTATTATTAATTTCAATGAATTTTTTTAAAAGAGTATGCTTTAAAACCTACTGCCGTCAATATTTTGAAAAAAAACACCGTTAGTTTTGAAATATTTTTATTTCTGCTTATCTGAATTTAACTATTTAACCTTTTTCACCTAAAAAAATGATCATGAAATAAAAAAAAAAAATCCAAAAATACTTTTTCCTAGTACACCAAAGGCTGATTTTTTGACGATATTTTTTTCCACAAAATAAAATTGCTGCTGTAAGTTTTTACATTTTTTAATTAAAATTAGTTTTTAAACTAATTTTTTTAAATTTTGTTGATATTTAGATAAAGGTTTTTTAAAGCTTAATGATGTTCTAAAATAAATTGAATATTAGTAAATCAATAAAAAAAATTTTATCAAATAATAATAATTTTTTGATTTACACCTGGTGTTTTTTTTCCATATTGTTTTTTAATATTGACGAAAGTAGGTTTAGTGGTTAATTTTTTAGTTTCTGGTAGAGGTCAATATTTTAAGTCCAGATAATCGAAAAAATAAAAAGATTAAATGACAAATTTTTTTAAGTTGAACCTTATTACCTAAATACATTGAGAATGTTCAACTATTCTAAGATTTAAAAATTAAAAATAAATATCACCAACACGAGGTAAGATCCAGATCCAATAGTTATTAAGTTTTTATTATTAGAGGCAAAAAATTAAAAGCATTATGGTAAAAAGAAAAGTCACGGACCTGACTTAAGAAATTTTTTGTTCAAAGTTAACACTCAAAAAACCGGAGGGTTTTTTCGACCCTTTTTGGTACTTCATTTGTCTTTTTTGAAAATTTTTTTTTCCATCAAAACCAAAATCAAAAAAATGTTATAATTAATTTATTTTGATTACAAAATAATTTTATTTTCATGCTTAAAAAAATCATGCTAAATTTTTTTGTAAAATAAATCAAAGACATGGGTAATTATGATTTTAATTCCCATCTCTACTTAATTCCTAGATTAAATAGTAATTTTTTGAACCATGCCTCGATGAAAAGCTCTTGAACTTCTTAGGAATGCGGATGATAGCTAACCTGAAGTTTCTGATGATATTTTTAATGATTATCAAGTAAATGATGACTTGTAAAAAGGATGTTTTATGCCAAAATGTTCCTCTCAAAACCATGTGGTCAAGCTCGATTTTTTTCCTTTACGGAAAAAAGTTTACTTGTGATAAGAATAAGTTACATTTGGTCCTTATGTAGGGGAGATTATTTTTAAATCGTAAAAATTGTTAAGAACCAGTAATAAGAAATTAAAAAAAAAAATTTAACAAATATTTTTTTCCTATAATTTTATCAATTTTTTTTAACGACAATTTTTTCTTAAAAATAGTCAATTTTTGTTTTAAATCAAAACCAAATTAATAAAAAAACATTTATTTTTACATTCAGTATATTTTCTTACCTATTTTGAGTAATTATGGTAATTTTTGCATCCTAAAAAGCATATTAAATTGAAGGGGTTTTTGGACCTCTTCAGTACTTAACGTATAAAAAAATTTCCGGTTTTTGAGTGTTAAGTAATTTTATTGAATTTAGTTTTTTTGCAATTTTTTTAAAAAAAAAAAATTAACAATGGAAAATATTTTTTAAACAAAAAATAGCATAATTTGGCTGTTTTGAAATTTAAAATTTTAAAATTATTTAGAAAAAAGAAAAAAAAATTCCCGATGGCTAATTCAAATTCTCTTACCAAGACTTTTTCATAATTTCCAATTTTTTCTTTCTAAAGCAAACGGCAACCTGAGTTATTATTAAGTTTAAATTTATATTTTATTTAGACAAAAAAATTGATATATTAATGAAATTAAAACAAATTAATTTAATTAAGAAAATTCTTAAGCCAAGTCAAATGAGTTAACTTTGAAAAAAAAAATTTAATTTTTGACTAACTTTAATATAAAAGCTGAAGTCAGTGAATAGCACCGAGGGATATGAGCTGCAGCGCGAATAATTTGCAAGCTATTTAAAAGGATCTAAAAATCCATATCATTTAGAGTGCCGTTGCTTTTAAGCTTTGAAAAAAAAAAAAATTTCAAGAATAAATTGTTTTATGATTTAAAAATGGTGAAAACTGTGAAGCTTTTTTTAATACATTCATTATTATTTACTTAATATGACTTACTTTTTTATAATTCGTCCTAAAACCTGTATAAAACCTAAATGCTTTTTTGTCAAAAAAATCTCTAATATATAAATTAAGATTTTATTTAAAATAAATGAACAAAAAAGTTGTGATTATCGGGGCCGGAATCGCGGGTCTGGCAGCTGCCAGCTATTTTGCTGAGCAAAATTTTGATGATTTTGTTATTTTAGAAGTAAACTAAAAACTTAATCATGCTTTGATGTAAAATTTTTATTCATAAAAGGCAAGTAGTGAGATTGGAGGACGAATTAAAACATTACCTTTTCGTAATTTTTTATTAAAATAAGAAAAGAATTTTTGATAATTGCTTTTTAGAGAAAAGTTTTATTGAGTTCGGAGCACAATGGATGCATGGTACAGAAAATAATCCAGTGTATGACATAGCCGTGACCTTAGATGCCATTGACAATTCTACTGGTATGAATCAATTTTTTTTGATAATTTATCAAATTTTTTTAGACAAAGCCGATAATTGGTTTTACTCGAGTCAAGATGGCCAAAGACTGAGCGAAATTTTGGTAGAATCAGTTCAAGATGAGGCTCAAAGCTTGCTAGAGAATCTCAGCGAAAATATAGATGAAAATGATTTAAATCAAAGCATTGGTAACAAAATCCTATTTTTTTTCTGCTAAAAGAAATGTGCTAGAATAAAATTTTTTTTTATAAATTTTTAGGGACCTTGCTCGATGATTTGTATCCAGAAATAGAAAAAAAATTCGAGTGCGAAATGGACAGTTCAGCCATTAAAGGCGTATTCCAGGCAGCGTTAAATGTGGAAAAATTTGAAAATTCATGTGATGATTTGCATGATGTGAGTGCAAATGGTTGGAATAACTACGAAACCTTAGGTGGTAATTTGCTTACCAATAACAAGTATGGCTATGGCAAAATAGTGGACTATTTGGCCTCTAAATTAACTGGTAATCAATTGAAACTGAATCAGACAGTCAAAAAAATAGACTGGTCTGGCGATGAAATCATCATTACTGCCTATGACGGTAAGCAAAATAAAAGGTACAAATGGATATGTGAGGCAGTGTTGTGCACAGTTAGTCTGGGCTTCTTAAAACAAAACCATTGTGAACTATTCGAGCCAAAACTTCCTCCAAACAAGATTGACGCTATAAATTGTCTTGGATTCGGATGTTTGAACAAAATATTTGTAATTTTTGACAAAGATTTTGAGCCAGACTTTCAAGGACTTCAAATTATTTGGAGGGATGATGTTGAGTTTGAGCTTGGAAATTCAAAAGAAAAATGGAATTTAGATGTAAATATTTATTTAAGAGAAAATTTATTTTAAACTTATGGTTTGTCTAGGATTTAGACTTTTGTAGAGCGCTTGATTTTTTTGAAAAACTGCCTAATCACAAAAATGTTCTCTTGGCCTTTACGGTCGGAAGCAATTCACAATTAATAGAACAACTAGAAGATGATTGCGTTTTGGATGTAATTTCAGAGCTAATTGAAAAATGCTTCGCGCACGCAAATTTGCCCAGACCTGTCAAAATCATCAGGTTTTTGATTAAAAATTTTTTGAATTTTTTTTCAAAATTTTCTCTTCAGATCAAGATGGTCTAGCAATGAATTTGCCAGAGGATCGTATTCTTATTTTAAAGTGGGTTCTTCACTTGATGATGTGGATGCACTTGCTGAATGTGTCCAAGATCGGCTCTATTTCGCTGGCGAAGCGACTATTTACAAGCATTTGGGTACCGTGCATGGAGCCTACATATCAGGATATGATCAAGCCAACAAAATTCTGTCTAACACTGACAATGAATAAATAGAAAAAATCAATAATAAAATAATTAATAAAATTTAATGAAACTCTAAAAATGTTGACTTATTTGAATAAAAACTCCAATAAGCATTATGACAAATGCTTTTAATTTAATACTCCTTCTTTGATTTAAAAGCTTTTGAAAGAATAATAATTCAGTATCTTAATATTTTTTTCCACTGTAGTTTTATATCTGCTGTCTATTCGAATAACGATAAAAAAATAATAAAAATATTTAATAAGCCTAAATTTTGAGCTTTATTAAATTAGAGAAGTGCTTTTTTTAATTTCCTTCTAATGACAATGGCTTGAATATTTATTTTAATTAACAATAATTTAACCATAGGAAGAATTTATTTGTGCTAAAGATAAATTTTATGCTAAGGTGAGAACACACGGCTGCCTTTAATTAAACAACTGAAAAAAGAAATAAATTATTTTTTCTTATTAAATAAAATTAAATTTTTTTCTGTTTGAATAATTTTGGATTTTGTCAAATTAAAATAATGAATAAATGGCAAATTTTACTAATCATTTAGTCGAATATAGGGTGGCAAGCTGATTTAAATCTAAAATCATTTTTGAAAAGCATAATTTTTAGAAAGCTGTTAATCTTCTTTAAGATATAATGGAGCATACTAAGGTTTTGGTGGTAGGAGCTGGCATGTCCGGCTTGTCGGCATGTTTAAAACTAATTGAAGTAGGCATTTATGATTTCAAGCTGATCGAAGCAAGTGATCGAATCGGTGGACGAATCGACACAATTTTTTATGGTAAAAATTGAGTTTTTCTATTGAAAATTTTTTTAAAAGAAAATAATTTTTTTAGAAAACAGTTTTATCGAAATGGGTGCACAATGGATTCACGGTACTAAAAAAAACCCAATTTTCGAGCTTTCAAAATCTCTGGATCTATTAGATGACCGAAAAAGTAACATTTTCTTTTTTAGTCAATGCTTCTCGTTTATTTAAAACAAAATTAACTATCACCTTAAAAATAATAAAAAAATTAAATTAGACATTATTAGCTTAAATTATTTTTAATTTAAAACTTTAAATAAATCAAAAAGATTTAAGTAAGAGTAGATTTTTTTTCCAGTCAAAAGAATCAAATGCAAAAAAGAATAAAAAATTTAAGCTTTTCTTTTTTTAATTTTGTTCAGTTCAGAACTAACTATATAATCAATTTAAAAAAAAAACATTAAACGAAAAAAATTCAAGCTAATTTCAATTTTTTTGTTCGAGATCTTCGAAACAAATGTATTTTGTGTCTATTTTTTCAAAAGGTTCAAAAATTATAGGAAATTTTATTCAAAAAGAAAAATTTAAAATAACTGATTCATGTTTTTATTTTATATAATTCGAAAGATAAAATTTACTATAAATATCAATTTTACTAAAAAATTTTCTTTAAAAAAAAATTTTTTTTTCAAATTTAATTTAAAGACTTATAGCATTTTTTTTCTTTAGTAAATTATTAAAAAAAATACATTTTTTAGGCGAAATCTATTTAAGATTATTCATTGACAATTAATTAAGCTTGTCTGAATTAAAATAAAAATATAATATCCCGAAGGATTATTTATTGCTTCCGTTCAAATTTCTCAATACAGGCAGATTTAAGCAAAGACAAAAAAAAAAGATAAAATAAATCATTTACGGCAATAAACAAAATTATTTATACTTTATGAAAAAAAAAATCTTACACTCGGGTAAAAATAAGGCGCCATGAAAAATAATAAGTAAGAAGCATAATCTGAACAATCTGTTTTTTTTGCCAGTCAATCCATGAATAAATAAAAATTTAAAATTGTTAAAGTTCCAAATTATTTGCTATCTAAAATTAAAAAATATATTTTTTGTTCTATTTTAAGTAAATGAGGGTTCAGTGCACTATAGGTCCCAAGATGGAACAAAGCTGGATGAAAGCTTTGTAGAAAAGATATTCGACAAAGTAGAAAATATTTTTGACAATTTAGAAGATTTGATCGAAAATGAGCTGGAAGAAGACTCAGACGAAAATATGGGTAAATACTTTACATTATTTCATTAAATAGAAAATAAAAATAGAAAATCCGAACAAATTAATATACAATTAAATAAGTTATTAAATAATTTGTAAAGAAATCGTGTTTTATAGAGAATATTCTACAGTCTAGATTATTTTTATTTTTATTGATTTTTTTTCTATTGAAATTTTCTATGTAAATTTGAATTTTTTAATTAATAAAAAACTAATCTTATTGATATTTTTTAAGGCTCTTTATTAGATGATGGTTTTATAAAAATTTTAAAAAAACTTAAAACAAATGAAAATGTAAATATAGAGGTTATAAAATCGATTTACAGATCACGGTGTAATGAGGAAAAGATTGATAATGCATGCGAAGATTTGAGGCGACTAAGTGCTATCGGCTGGAATGAGCACGAGTATTTTGATGGAGAGCAGTTTACAAGGCTCAAGTATGGCTACTCTAAGCTAATTAAATATTTTTTTGCTCAAATTCCGACACATAATATACTCTTCAATCATTTGGTCACTAATATAGACTGGTCCGAATCGCCACTTAGGACCACTTGTGTTGATCAGTCAAATAAACAAAGCATTACTTTTACCAGTGATTTTGTAGTTACCACTTGTTCAACTGGGTATCTGAAAAATCATCACCACAAACTATTTAGTCCGAATTTACCTCTGGAAAAAATAAAAGCCATAGAAAATCTTGGCTTTGGTTTAGTTGATAAATTATTTGTTTGCTTTGATAAGCCTTTGTTTAACAAGAATTATGAGGGTATGAAAATTTTGTGGCAAGATAACATTGCATTTAATTTAGACTGTGACAAAAAATGGAATCTACAAGTAATTTAATAAAAAAACATGATAAGAAAATTTTTTTTTTTTATTTTTTATTAAAAGGAAAATAAGTTTTACCGGGCATTGGATAATTTTGAGGTGTTGCCGAATCTTCCGAATGTTCTGGTTTGCTTTGTAGTGGGAAAAGAGGCACTTTTTATTGGAAATTTAGAGGAAGAGTGTCTAATTGATGTAATCAACGAACTTTTTGCCAAGTGTTTTTTTGATCTTAAATTACCAAAGCCTAAACGAGTTCTCAGGTAAGATATAATTGAACAAAAGGACAATATGTGACTTTTTTTAAGGTCTAAGTGGAACGAGGATAAGTATGCTTTGGGCTCATACACTTACATCAAGACCGGATCAGGCCTAAAAGACGTCAAAGAATTGCATAGGCCATTGGTAAATGACTTTTTCCTCAAGTTTAAATAAGTAAAATAATAAAATTTAGTTTATTAATTCTTATTTAAACGAATGTTTTGTACTTTTTTATTTAAATTTGAAAAAAATTTAAGAATGAGTGTCTTTTCTTCTCTGGCGAAGCCACAAATTACAAGTATATGGGAACAGTTCATGGAGCTTATATCGCTGGCAGAGAAGTCGCTAATAAAATTATACGATTGGCAAAATTTTGATTTGTATTGACATTTTTTAAATAATTAAATGATTTTTAAATTAATGTAAATTTTTTTTCAGGCTTTTAATTGACAAAATAATAAAAATCTTTTTTCGAAAATTTTCTAAAACTACCTAATAATTCTTAAATGATTTCTTTTAAGTCTGATCTTAAAAAATTTTAGGTCTATCATCTAAGATCTGATAAATTCTTAAAATATTTTTGATGTAAGGTTCGCGCGTAGCAAAACGACAGCACTATCTTAATCGACAATTTTTGAAAGCATATTCGTAATCTACGCATATGAAAACCTAGGAAAACTTGTTTCTTTATGGGGAAAAAAAAAAAGATTTTTGACTTGAGGGTCTTGAAGTTTGATAGTTTTTGAAAACAGTGGTTTAGGTTTTTGAAATTTTTGAGATGAGTTTTCATTCAAAATTCAAATTCTTAAAACATATTTCTCTGGCAAATCTAATGCTAAAACACAAGAGCATCTAAGAATTTCTAATAGTTTATTAATATAAAAGATGAAAATTAAATTTTAATGATTTTTTTTAGAAATTGAACTATATTTTGAATTTTTTTTTGATTAATTAAGCTTTAAATAAAAAAGTGAAACCTGGGATTTGTTCAGAATTTTGTCTAGTTTTATAATTTAAATAAAAAAGTTAGGGTCTTGGGTCAATACTCCAACGAGAATCAAAAAAACTGGAAAAAAGCACAAAAAATGTATTTTTTTGGTTTAAAGTGCAACTTAATTCCACTTAAAATACTTAAAAAATATATCGTTTAATAGAAAATTTTGCGCTCTTTAAAAACATATATAGATAAAGTAACTTTTGAATGAAAACTCATCTCAAAAATTTCAAAAACCTAAACCACTGTTTTCAAAAACATAATAATAAACTTCAAAATCAAACAAACAAACTTAATATCAAACTTCAAGACCAAAAATCAAAAATCTAGTCAAAAATCTTTCCCCCCCCCTTAGCTTTTCATATACGTAGATTACGAATATGCTATCGAAAATTGTCGATTAAGATAGTGCTGTCGTTTTGCTACTCGCGAACCTTAAGATTCTATAAGGTTTTCAATTAAAATTGTGAAAAAAAAATATTGGCAATTTAAGAATCCGTAAAATAATTTTTTAAGATGGTTAAAAAAAATTTTAAGAATCTAAATTGTTGTATTTTCCTAAAGATTCGTCAAGATTCCTAGTGAGAATTTAACTTGTTTTTCATCTTCAAAAGATGCGGCAATCATCAAAATTCACCGGAAACCTATCTTAAGAATTTTGAACCATTGCTGGTAAAATGAACGCGTCAGTAACAGAATAATCCTAAACAATCTTCATAAAAATTGTCAAAAAACCAAACCCGAAGCTAACTCTTTTTAACCATGAGCTTCCGTCCTCAAAAGTTATCAAGCTTTTGGGAATGATCCTTGATTATGAATTTTCCTTTAAAAAGGATAAAAATGAAATCAAAGAAAAATAGAAATCAAGATTAAATCTTATAAGAGTCTTATTAAATTTTGTTTGACTATCAAAAAGTCAGTAAAATGTGTGATCGTTGGGAGTCCTGGGCACAAAACCCGAATTTTGCGTTCAATAGAAAAAAAGTCAAACAAGATTTTGAATTTTTATTAATTATAATAAATTTTTCGCTTGAGTTTTTTAAATTTAAGTCTTTTTTATTACGTTTAAATTTTACTTTTTTTCATTTTTCATTTTTTTATTCGGTGATTTAATTTTTCATTACAAAATTTTACCAAAAATTGTGAAATTTTACGTAAAATTAAGTAAAAAAGGGCAAGCAATGATGAGCTTTTTTTTCAAAATAAAATTGCCTCTAAATTTTGGAAAGAAAGTGAATTTATTTTCATGTAAAATATAACTAATTAATGTTTAATCTCGATTTTAACGACATGTCACAGTATAAATAGTGATATGTCGTTATCTCAGAATAAAGTATAAAATAAAATTATAAATGAATTTTTCTAAAAACATAAAATGAAGTTTCATTACTTAATCGGAGCTAAATGCCTTTTACATTTAATTTTTTTAAACTAAGCTTAGTTTTGAAAGTCATCTTATTTGGGAGCGTAAAATTTTGAATTGAAATTATAAAAATTAAAAGATAAAAAGGAGGGTGCAAGCTTTATTTAGAAAATAGCCTAATGATCACGCCCCCATGATCGAGTTTAGATTTTTTGAGTATTAGGTAATCAAACATTTAGAATCCAATAGTTAAAATATCTAAGCTCTAGCGTTGGGGCTTTATACTTTTTAATTTCTCGAGAAAATATTGTGGTTATTAAGGTTATAGTAAATTAATAATAGAAAAAAAAACAAAGTAATATTTAATTTATTGTAACTTAATAAAAATCTATTTTTTTGATTTATTTTGCCTTTTATTTTTATCATCAGAATTAAACGATAGTGACCTCTTGGTCAAACAATCAAATTCACCCTGTTCATTTTCATCACTCTCGCTAGTAATTATAGACTTTTCATTATTTTCATTGTCAATATCTGAATTATCACTATTTTCTTCATTAAGTAGTTGATCTACGTCATAATCTTCACTATTTAGACAAATTGGTATCAAAAGCGAATTAAGTTTTAATCCTGGCATCGGAATTTTTTCATTCTTATGCCCACATGCTAAATAGTAAATAACTGAGGCAACGTGAGTACAACAGCCAACAGTTCTTTTACCTGATTTGCAGCTGCAAATCCATTCTAGTGACCTATAGTCATTTGAGTTAGGAACAAACTTAACAAATACTTTATATTTTACACTATTCGAATGTCTTGAATGTATCTCTGAGGAAATTATTTTACAATTATTTTCAGTCACTTCTTGAACATCAATTTTGAATTTAAAACGACCATTTTTTTTAAAGTGTTCGGATAAATACCCATAGCATTGTTTGAGTTGATATGATCCTAGCATTACATATTTTCTAATAATATCGATTTTAAGCTGTGGAAAATTGAGATTATTAACTTCGGTTATGTCCTTGAAGATCTTTTGACTTTGACTATGATGAATATTTAAATATTTTTCTAAATTATTTTTTGAGTTCAATTTTTGCTTCATCATTCTAGCTATCGCAATAGAATCATACTTGTCTGCTACTCTTTGGCTGAAAAATAAGTTGATTAGAGCTCCAGCGATTCTGAAATCGTCCATAATATTATTCAACATTGAATTTGGAGTTTTATCGAGAGCTTTGAATGATTGTTTCAAAATTCCATTAATTACTTCTACAACATACCTACATTTTGTGACAAAACGTGTCTCATTACTCTCTTTGCAAGTTAGTTGTTTTTTAGACTTTGGTGCACCTTTTAAACATCAGCTTACAAAATGAAAAAAAAATATTTTAAGAAACTCACAAGTCGGTAATTTTACATTTAGCTTTAAAGATTTTAAAAATTTAACAGAAAATTTGAAACCGCGATCTAACAAAATAAGATCACTTTCTTTGAAGAATTCTTTTAATTCTTTTTTTTCTGTAAAAAGCGAATTAATGATTGTTGAATCACTATCAACTGCTGCAAACGGTCCATAAATATCTACGGTTTTTCCGTTTGTGGCACATAAAACAAACGGCTTAATCAGACTCCAAGTCTTTTTTTGAAAATAATAATTTGAACTTTTATCACAATAACAGTATGTTCCATCGGCTACCAAAGCTAGTTGAGAACTGTTTAAGTCAAAAAGTTCAGCTACCATTTCCGTATTTTCTAATAACAAATCATCTCGGGTCAAATGATTTGCTCCAAGATTTTTTGGGACAAAATCTTTAAGCATAGCGCTACGAACTTGTTCGTAAATATTGCTCACTAATTGCCTATATTTTAACTGAAATATTTCGCTTATAGTCGTTTGATCAAGACCTTTTCTCAACCAGAATAAGTAAATAAAAACAGCTTGAACTTTTGTGCGATTTTCTGTATCATAAAGTGATTTTAGTTCATTTTTTATAAAAAACAACTCGTCCTTTGTAAAACCAGTAAAATTCCAGCATGTCGTTTCAGGTACGGTTTTTATATCACGAAGTTGATCAAACAAGCTTTTTGAACTTGTTACGCGGAGACTCTCTAGTTAAATTTTCACTTCTTCTTTCTTCATAGTTGTCACATTCTTATAAATCGGAATTTCATCTATTGCCTCTTCTTTTAATAAACCGTTTTCTTGAAAATGGATTCTACAACAACGGTTTCCAATGGGAACAATAATACCTCTTTTAATATAAATATCAGCGATCGCATTAGATGATATAACAGAAAAACGGATACCCATGCCACATTTCTTTTTACAAATAAAACAATCACTGTGAGTTGCATTACATCTTGGAATGTCCAAATTAAGTATTTCTAAGTCTATATTAGAATTCGAGCCTTTCGAGTTGTTTTTTTGATTTGAGATAAAATCGATTTGAGGAGTTGAATTTGAATGCAGTTCTTGATCATTTAAAGCAGTTGTAACGCTAAATTCGGGATAAATTTCAGCTTGAGCTGACGTACATGGCACATTTTCAACAACAATTTGCTCATCATCATTCTGATTTTCACTAATCGAAGTACTCAAATTTGAACTACTTTCGGTTTCCATTCTTAATTCGTTTGCATCGGTTGGATGCGTTGGTACGTTACTAATCGCTTGTGAGATCAAAAGTGGATTATCTTTTCTAACATAATTTTGATAGTTCTTTAAATGTTTTTGGCATATAATGTCATATAATTCAATATTTTTATCAAAGTGACTATTTAAGTTAGTTGCAAGTTGTTTATCTTTTAATTCCATTAGATTTTTTATGCCAACTTTTTCACCCCTTCGATGACAAATGCTACAAAATCTGTTTCTCAAATTAGTCAAAACCATTATTAATATTTCATGAATTAAGTTTTGGATTATATGGATATTTTTTTATTCAATTTTTATTTATTTTAATTTTTTAAGTTTAGTGAGTATAAATAATCTATTCAAAATTAAGGGTAAAGAAAGATAAATAATCAGTTTGAAATTTTAAATACTTTCAAATTTTCATAATTTAAACAAAAGTCTCGTGAATTTCAACATAAAATTCAAAAAAAAATTCAATCAGCGATTTATGCTTAATCATGGAATTTTTAGTTGATCTAAAATAACCATTTTTAATCTCTAATACAGTACTGAAAATTAATTTGTCACATCATGACATGATATCATTTAATATCACATGATATCATCTTATATGAGAAAAAAAATTATTTACATATTTTTACATATAGAATTTTCAAATTTTTATTCACCGGATATTATCTGATATCAAATGATAATAGCTGATATCAGCTGGTATGAGGAAAGTTTAAAAAAATGATATTAAATGGCATCAGATGATATGATGCGACAAGTTTATTTCCGGCACTGTAATACACATTTTTTTTTACTATTTTGGGCCAAAAAAGGTACTTAACTGAAAGTAGTTTTTCTAAGCTTCAATATAAGCATAAATTTGTTAAGAAAAAAAAAATTTTTAATTGTCTAATTCTACGGCAAAATTTACATAGAAATCCGGCAACCTCCTTTATTATTAAAATCAATAAGATAAAATAAAAAAAAGGATTATATAATGAAAAAAAAATTAATTTTTTATTTTAATTTATTTGTTTTATCTGTGCCAAGCTAAAACTCCTTCAGATTATAAAAAGAAAAAATTAAAACAAAATAAAAATAAAAAAATAATGTTAAACAAGATAAAATAAAAAAAAAAGTTAAAATATAATAAAAAGAAAATTAAAATTGATAAATGGTGAATAAGAGGTGACATGTGCAAAGTGTTTAAGTATTGAACAGTTCAGGAAAGAAAGAAGAAATAGTAAGGCCAACAAAACTGTGAGAAATGTGGCGATTAGATTTTTCGAGATTATTGGCCTAAATGTTTGAGGCAAAATCAATCATATTATTACAATTTGTACTTTTTTTTCAAGAATATTTGAATTAAAATAAATTTTTCTTCAACTCTTTTTACTCATTTTATTAAAATTAAGAAAGCATAATTAAGCTTACTGACATGTCAGTAATGTCGAAGCAAAAATTTCGAAAGAATGTCAATTTTAGGCTATTTTCGACATTAGCGACATGTCATTTTTAAAACCAGTGTTCGATATTTAATGACATGTCACAATAGTTTGGTATCCGAACATTGTGACATGTCACTAAAATCGAGATTATACGTTAATAAAAAAATTAATTGATATTTTTTAATAAATACTGCATTTTCGAAACTTTATTTGTTTACTTCATTTACAGAAAAAATTTCCAAATAAAGTAAATATTCGAGGATGAGCACTTAAAACACCAAAAAAATAACTAGCTTTGTAGTTTTAATTTAATTTTTTTTTTTTTGCCGATGCGGTTGCAACATAGGATTTATTCATTTTTTCATTGTTTAGTAAAAAAAATATATTTAAGTTTTTTCATTATTTTACAGATGAATTACTTTATTTTGTATCACTTTTATTAATTTTGTTTATTTTGCTTAAACAAATTTCAAAACAATTAAATAAATTTGGTAAATTTTTTATCAATAGTAATAGTCTTTTTTATTAAAATTTTTGGCATGTTTTATTAAATTTTTTATTGGAAAATATTAAGCGCCATAAACTACTTCAATTACTTTGTCACTTAGCAGAAAGTTTTTTTTCTCATTCTGCTCACAAAAAAACTTGATCAAAGGTTTGTTCATAATTAAATTAAATAAAAATTAATAACTGTGCTTTGAAAGGGATTCAACTGCTTGTCAAAATTTAATCTTTAAATTTCATCAATTTATTTAAGATTCATTTATAAATTGTTGTAAAAACAAAAATGTCCCAAAAAATTAAGATTTTTGGCATCTTTTTTTTTTTTTGTGGTTTTGGAACTTAATATTTTTTAAAAGAGATTTTTTATTATTTGCAAAAATCTTAATCATTAAGTCTATCATTAAATATTCTATTTTAAAAAAACCGATGGAATAAAAGTAATTCTTGAAAAAAAGTTTTTTGAAAAATTTCTAAAAAGAATAATTGCTTCAATTTTATTAAAATTAACCAAAAATTAAATAAATAAAATAAATTGAAATATTCATCTACGGCAGACTTCTCTGCGGGCATTTGTTTTTGATTTAAGTTCTCTGGTCATGTTTGGTGATCGTACGGGAGTTGAATTTCTGGGTGCATTTCTTCTCGAGTCCTTATGGTCTTTGAAGTCTTGACGGGAACTCGAGCTTGTGTTTCGTTTGTGCTTGAGCTTTTCATCGTGTCTGTCCGATTTTTGCCTGCGGTGACGCTCGTCATTGATCGATTCATCGTCAAAAGATTCTTCATTTCTGTGCTTGGATTTTGGCGGCCGTGGTGGTAGATTAGATGGAGGCTTTGGTCTTGGCGGCAGGTGAGTCGATCGTTTGGACGGAGAAGCACTAAAACTTTCATCTTCAAAATCCCGATGTCTTGAGGATTTTTTTACATTTGTCGAAATACTTGAACAACTGGTCGCTGGACTGAAAGGTCTGGGCGGCGGAGGCCGCTTGGGCGGAGGTGGCCGAGCAGGCGATGAAGGTATCTTTGCACTCGTTTTGTCCTTGGAACGAGACTTTTTTTCAACATGTCTAGAAGACGATCTTTTGTCTCTTTCGCCACTTTGATGCTCACTGCGTCTGTGTGGACGCTTTGGAACCTCTTCTTCGGACATGTTGCTTGAAGAAAAAGTCATTGAGGCTTGAGAGCCAGTCTCGGAATTGATGCCTTTGGATGAGACTTTTTTGCGGTGATTTGAGGGTCTGTCCGAACCGATGCTCTCGTCTGGGTCTTCCTTATCATGATGAATGGCTTTGTTTATGAATTTGGATGAAGAATTGGTAAAATTTTTTAGTTTGTTTCCTATTTTTAGGTCCCTGACCATTTTGGTGACTCCCGTAAGTGCTTTGGCAGTCTCCGAACTAGTGTACATTTTTTTGCATCTAGAAATCAGTTTTGACTCGTGTTTTTGGTTCGTTGAAGCAGCATCGGCCTCGTCGGGCACCTGGTCTCCGACAACATGTGACTCGTCCATGCTGGATAGATTTCTTGATCTATTTTTCTTTAATTTAGACGATGAGCTAGTCGTTCTTTTATTTATTTGACTATTTAGACTAATCTTTAGATTATCTTGGTCATCTTCGTCAAACTCTTCACTAATGATAGCATGTGTGGCTAAGAGTTGCTTTTGTTGCTTTTGGCTAGCTTAAAAAATTAGATTTAATACCTACAATTTTGAATATTGGGTCTTAAATGACAAAATTGATTAACATTTTTTTGATAATGTAATCAATAAAATCAAGACATTTGAGACAATGGTTTATTGATACAATTTGATTGAACTTGGTTAATTTTTCTGGATGAAATTTTGAATTTAAAATTTTTTTTGATTTCACTCAACCGTGAATAAAAATTTTTGGAAAATTAAAATAAATAAAATTGTATTTATTGAATAAAATTTAGAGTTTTAAAGAAAATTTTTAATTTTCTAGTTAAAATTAATTTGGTATTTCTTTGATTTTGAGTTAAACTGAATTAATTTTTTAAGTAATTTTAAATGATTGATGGTTTTAACGATTTTAAATGCTAATTCAAATATTTATTTGGGTTTTAAAAATTTAAATATGAACCTATTTAAATAAACTTAAAATTAAAAAAAAAGTTAAATCAAGCAATTTAAAAAAATTAAAATATTATTTGAAAACTACACAAAATTGTAAACGACAAGTTTTTTTTTTAATCTTTTAAAACCAATTTTCTTGTTTTCAAAACTTATTCACAAAATAATACTTAACACAGTGCTGATTAGTTAATAGGATTTTTCGGAGTCTTACTTTTAAAGATTTACGTTTAAATTTTTTAAATATTTTTCACGAATCTTCCACAAAATAAAATTCTAGCAAAATTAAATTTTTTATCACAAATTTTCTTAAAATTTCTATTATTTTTATGAAAAAGAAAAATAAATCATAATCTTATGGTTTTATCATAATCTTATGGTTTTATCATAATCTTATGGTTTTATTAAATTAGTTTAAAAAAAAAACTGGTAGATTTTCCAAATTTAGACTTCTTTTAAAATAGAATATATTTTTTATTAATATTTTTAAAAAATTTAGAATTTTTTATAAAGAAATAATGATAATAATAAAAAAAAAAATTTTAACTAGTCCGAGTTAAATTTAGAATCAAGGGTGGTCTATACATTTACTAAAACTTCATTAATTATCATTCAAATTCGTTTCAATTTCATTATTCTTTTTATTTTATTTTATTTTCTTATTATTTTTTTTCTTTTCTGATGAACTATCAAAATTTCCAGATATTTAATTCTTAATTGAAGCTTTAAAAATAATTAGGTTCGCTTATATTTAATTTATAATACTCAAATCTTATTTTCTCATTGACATTCAATTTTTTCTTTTCACTAAGGACCTGAATATACTAAAATTATACACATTAGCAATGATTAATAAACTGAATTAAATTTCATAATATTTTATAAGAAAGCGCGTAATATAATTAATACCCATTTTTTTATTAAAAAATACCAAAAATTTAATAATACATCCATATGTCAAATAAAAAATATTTGTTTTAATGATCTTATAATAAATTGATAAAAAAATTATCAATTTTACTGATTTTCTACTTAATTGATTAAAAGTATACTTTTTTAAATTAAAAAACACCTAAATTATTCTTTTTGGCTCAAACACTTCAAGTGCAATCATGTTGTTTCGTGTTCGTTTAGACTCCAGTTACTGGATTTCAGCTCAATTGACTTGGATTTGCCGATACAAAAAAACAAAAAAGAGGTGCTCCTGTTAAAACTCTAAAAAGTCTTCAAATTCAAACGTCTGATCTAAGAGAACCAGAAGAAAAATTGATATTCGACGTTGATGAATCAGTTCCAGGACAAAGTAGCAAGCGACAAAAAACTACGGAAAGTTTGAGTAAAAAAATAGTAAGCCTTTATAAAAAAAATTGTATTATTTTTGACCAAAAAATAAATGTAAACAAAAAAAAAAGTAACTAGTTAAAAAAAAAAAATTTGAGTAATTTTTTGTTCTTTTTAGTATTTTTTTTTTATTTGGTAATAAATATATTTTTTTGTGGTTTATCTATTAAAAATATTATGCAATATATTATTTATTATGATTTAATAAATTTATGGTAATTTTTATTAAAACAATGATATTTTTTATTAAATATATGATATGAAAGTGCTAACGTCTATAAGAAAGTAATTTATTAAATATATCTCTAATGAAGTGATTTATATTACATTTTTAAAATATTGAGTTTTATTTTAATTTTTTTTGGAGAAATTTTACATAAGTTATTGGAAATTATGGTAATTAAAATCTTTTAATTAAACAATTTTCATGTTTGTAATTTTACCTAAAATCGCCGGAGTTTTCATTAATTTTGATAAAATCCATTTCTTAAAATTACTACTATAAATAGATTCAAAATCTCAATTTAAGTAAAAATTAAATTGATTGAAGTAAAAATTAATTTAATAATAAATTTTTCGAATTTTTGGATAAAACAAAATATTTCGTAAAATTACGTGTTTATTTTTTCAATTTTAAAGGCATTGCCTTAGCCAGTTGCATTGGAAAATAAAGATGAGTTTTAGTTTTTAAAAACTTTTCTGTCATTCAAAAATCTAAACATTTTAAGCTTTTATTTTTAATAATTCATAGAATTAGAAAGAAAAAATTCCAGAATTTTTTTGAGTCAAGCCATGACTTAAACTTGACAACATTAATTTTTATCGGATAGGAAGGGAAAAAATAATTTCTGAGAAAAATTTTCAAGTCGTAAGATTTCAAAAATTAGATAGAATCCATGTTGATCAATGTTGTGCAAAAGAACCGTTCTGTTAAAAATTTAGACTTGATTCTCTTTTTTAAAAAGTATCACCCATTTTTTTACTGATTCGGTATATTTTTGAAATCTAATTTTAAGTAATAATAATAATAATAATAATAAAAAGCTACAGCAAGCGAGCTTGCGGAGATGACTTACTCGGAAGCCATCTATGGTAGCTAATTGCGCAAAAATCGAGAGATAAATTAAGGAACTACAATGAAAGTAACAGAGACGAAACTGAGGTACAAGACGAATACGAGAGATTATACAGATTAATGTGATTAAGTAGATTAAAAGTAATTCAAAAAATTAGTCATGAATAAGAAATAAATAAAAAATGAATTAAATAATGGTTCAATAGTATAAAAAAAAAAAAAAAAAATTTGCTAAATAAATGAAAGTTAAGAAGACTTAAATTGTAATAGATTGTTACATGTGTTCCAGCATTTATTTTTTTTTTTTTTTTTTAACATTTAATTAAATTTACAAATTTAAAATAAAGATAGGAAATTTCTAATATATAGTTACAAGAATGTATATAAAGAAAGGTTAGACGTTAACCAGTTATGAAGTACAGGCCGAATTATAGGCATCGTAGTGGTTCTTGAATTGGTTAACCGAGGTAGCAATTTTAAGTTATAATAATAAATAAAAATTTTGGAAATCTCATTTAACTTTTTTAAAATTTTTAAAACCCAAAAAACCTTCCATGGCAAAAACATTGTCTAAATATATTTTTCAATAACATTTGAAACAATAATGATACCATTTACGAAAAACTACGTAATCTAAGAAAACCAAAAACCTCGTCAAGTAAATGTCTTTATCAAAATCTTCCAATTTCCAATTTTTCTTGAAGAGAATTAAACGATTCATTTAAGTTTATCATATTTTTTCGTAATTAAAAATTTACGACATAGACTCTATTTTTTTATTAAATTAAATGTATTTGTGAATAATACAAAAAATATCAAATAATACAATTATAAATTGAATTTTCTCAATTATTATGAAATCATTTGAAAACTATACTTCCTGGAGAAAAAATAAGCACATTTTTAGAAAGCTCGTTAAATTCTCTCCAGGTTTATAAAAATATAAGATTATTCAACTTTCACGAAAAATATAAATTTTGAAGAAAAAATAGATTAATTTTCAAAAAATAGAGAAAAATTCAAACTAAATGACAAATTAAAACTTTTAAAAATGTTTTCGCTTTGCAAAAAAAATGGGAATCAGATTATTTTAAAATATTGGGGGTCAGAGTTTTGTAGGACCTCTTTTTTTTAAACTCTTTTGATTTCAATATAAAAATTTTAAAGTGAAGTCAAATGACTTTGAAATAAAAAAAAATAAAAAATAACCAAATATAAAAGTCTTTTTATTTCTTCTTTTACTTCAAAATATCAAACAATTAACAAAATATTAAGCCTGCTTTGGACACATTGAGAAAGAAAAAATTTCATTATAAAAATTTTACCATTTATTAAACCAAAATTTATCTAAGTCTATTAATGTGGTTAAATGCAGATTAATTCGATTATAAAGTTTAAAAAAAGGGAAAAAAAGCTAAATTATGTCTAAAATTTTTTTTCAAAAATATTTAACTTCAAATTTAAGGATTAAGAAACAGGAAAACTAAGATGACTAAGAACACTGAATACAAACACAAGTTTAATTCTTAAAATTTGTATTTTTTAACTGTAAAATACATAAATGTATATATTTGTGAAAAAAACAAATTTTTTATTTAAAATAAGGCCATCAATTAATGGACTGACAAAAAAAATTAAATTTTACTGACAAAAAAACTACATATGATGACAATAAATTAATTTACTGATAAAATAATGATTTGAGTGAAAAAATACTTTTTTGACTATTTAATTATTTTTACAAAAAATTAATGATTTTGAGGCCACAATAAAAATCAAAATCTTGAACTATAGCACCAAAATCAGAAGGAAGCTCCAGACGATTATGACAAACCGCTTTGTCCAAGTCTCATCATCAAGCTAGAGTCAACTATGAGAAAACGTCACAACTTAAGTTCATTCCGTACTTAATCTTAGAGAATTAAATTACTAAATAGCTTTCTTTTTTTTTCCTTATTCACTTCTTGTGAAGCATAGGGTCATTTCTTTTGATTTCCACTCAAGTCGAACTAAATAGCTTAATTAGAACTAAAATAAAATAAAATAAAAATGAATAAAATTTTGTCAGTGCAAAATTATTAAATAGTCATCTCAATATAAATAAATTTGTCAGTCGTTTGGTTTTTTTGTCAGAATAATTAGTTTACTATTGTCAGCTAAAATAGATTAAATTAGTCACCACTTTTAGTTATTTTTGTCATCTTAAAAAAAATTAAATTTGTCACCCCCAAAAATTTAATATCCTCAGTTTTTTTTATTTAAATTTTAAAATTAATTTCTTAATTTTTTTTTCTAGTATAAGCTGATATCAGCTAATTTGAGCAAAGGGCAATAAAAATGATCTAAACTGATAGCTAATATCATTTGATATTTTGGAAAACATTATTTTTTTAAATTATACTTTTTTAGCTCATATCTAGATGATTCTTCAAATCTAATATAATTTCCAATCTTTTTTTCTACTAAAAGGATGAATACAAAGTTTCCGGACTGAGGATGAATCGAAAAGAGACCCTTCGAAGTTTTGGTGTGTCCAAAAGCAGCATGTCTGACTATGCGACGACAAAACATAAAAAAGCCTACAAAAATAGCTTACCCAATTCGGCTTTGTGTTGCATTTTTCTCATGTTAGTTCTCTCTTTCAAATTAGTCAAATCAATTTTCAAACTCTTGTCCTTTTTTTTGAGCAAATTCTTGATCTTGTTAATGTCGCTCTTTTCCAATGTAAGCTTTAGGGCATTTTGTTCAGTCTTTGCCGCTTTTGGATTGGGATTGCTTTTGGAACCGACTGGGTCCGAGTCTCTGTGGGCCTTTACGGCCGGCGTTGTATTCACTCCGTTGCGGGTTCGACCAACCCGATTGTTGAAAATGGTGCTGAAATTGGGCTCAGAGCGTGCAGTGCGGATTTTTTCACCCTTGTCCATCAACTTGGTTCTGTAGCTAATTTTGTCATTGTCCGAAAACCTGCCTCTAGTTCGTACCAAAGTTTCCAAATCGAATTTAGGATCTTTTTCCATTCGCTTCAAAATAGTGAACCATTCATTGTATAAAATTTTTCTCTCCGGACTTTTGAGCTTGGCAATAGCAGCTATGTTTTTTTTGAATATCAAATTGGAGGTCGAGTCATGTGACGACTCTTGGGTATAGTCGTAAATCTGCTGCAATATTTCCGAATTTTTCTGGGACAAATTTCTACCTTGAGCATTGCGCTCCACTCTTTGCTTTTCCCTATTTTTGTGCTTGATGGCCGCCTGACGCTGCTCCAAGTCGGTTATTTCGTTGTAGAAATGGTCGGGGTTGAGTTTGCGCGGCGATTTTTTTTTGTTCAAAAAATTCTCATTCTCATAGTTTGGCTCATTTTTTTTCTCTTTTTTGGCACCAGCATCCAAATGTGGCCTTTTGGCCTCGTGCGGCATCACATTGGCATACAGCTTGCTCGCGGTCTTGGAAATTTCCGAGCCCGACTCAGAAATGTCCAACTGAGGAGTTTTGCTCCTTTTTTTGCTCACCTTTTCCATAAACTGACGCTTCTTGTTGATCAAAAACTGCTTGCTAGAATAAAGCCTTGACTTGGCCGGCTCGACCTCTTCACACTTGGACACTTCGCCCTGGGCCAACTTTTCCAGCAAATCAAACCAACGCTTCACTTGGTTCTTGCTTATCCTATTGCCCTTTTTCGAGTACATTAGCGGAAATTCTTCCGACTCTACTGTTTGGTTCAAATTGCCAATGACCATGTCCAACAACTGGTCGCAGGACTCCGCGTCCAAATTTTGCCACGGTATGTGCGCTTTGGACACCAGTTTCAAATTGTCTTTGTCAAGCGCTGATTTGCTCAGCATTTCTTCTTGGTCCTCTTCGTCCTGTTCGTCATAGACCAGCTCTTCGGCTTGGTCAATTTTTTTGAACAACTCAGCGTCCAGTGGCTTTTTGAGCGGACTGGTCTTTTTTTTCAGCGTCAAGTTTTTAATTTCACTAAAGTATTTTTGGAAGAGGTTTTTTTGGGCGCGAGCACTAGGCTGATGGTCAGCGAATGTGAGCGACTGGCTCAAGTTGGACAAGTCCTTAATGATTTCACACTTGGAATTTTTGATCAATTCCTCTTCGAATTTGACCAAATAGGGCTCCATTAGAACGGACTCGAGCGACGAATTCACGTTCAAGTCCGACTCGCTTGAAGTGTTTGACTTATGGGCCATGTTCAACTTTTTCCTGTCGAATATCCTCGAGCTGACTATGTAGTTGGAATTGCACAGGTCGTCACGGCTCGATCTGTTCAGCCTGTAGTTGCTTTTGGCAAAGGACTCGTCCTCGTTGAACGAGTTCAACGAGGCCTTGGACATGGTCTTTTTGTCAAAGATGGACCTACAGGGCGAAAATTTTCTGTAGTTGAGGCTTTTTTTGCGCTTAAGCATCTTTGGTGACTTGACCTCGCGCTCACTCTGGCTAGAGGAGTCGTATTTTTTGTCCTGGACAGCAATGATAGGGGTACTGGACTTGAAGTTAAATTTTACATTTGACTCCGGAGAGGAAAGGCTTTTGGAGTCTGACTTGGGCTCGTCGTCCCCGATCACGTAGTTCATGTCCAAGTCCATTACTTTGGACTCGAACATTTGGTCTTTTTTGGCGAAAAAGTGCAAGCTTTCGGCAGGCGGCTCCGGAAACGACTCGGATGAGCTGTGGGCGAGCTTTTTCTTGGGAAAGTTGGGCTGCTGGCTGTTGAGGTCGTAGGGGTCGGGTTCGGTTATTTTTTTGGCGCTATGGGTCGGCAGGTGCTTGCGGTGCGAGTTGGACAAGTAGGTCTCGGTGGTCGAGCCGGATATGCTGCCGAAGGCCTTGAATATTTTTCCGTCTGGTTGCCGCTTGGCCATGGACTGGGAGCTGTGCGATGACGCAGAGGAGGCACTTGACTTGGACACTTTGCACTCCGGGTCCTCCTCTTCCTCGAGGCCGATCATTTGCATGTTTTGGAACAAAAAGCTTTGAAAATCTGCCATTATTAATTTTGGTAAAAATAAAAAACCGATTAAAGTATAATTTAGATTGATGACTAGGAAGTAGTTAGACGAGATTAATTAAAAAAAAGATTAGACATTGATAGTAGATCGTAGTCATCTGATAGGAAAAAATTGCTAAGTCCCGGTCACTCTAAAGCGTTCAAATCCGTAGATAAACAATTAGGGAATAAGAGGTAAATAGAATGAAAAATATTTGCTTGCAAATTAACATTGGTTTGATCAAGAGGAAAAGAAAATTCGAAAATGTGTTTTAAAGTACTAAGGACACCCCAGACTTGGACTATTTTGTCTTGTCACCTATTTGAAATGACTAAAGATATTTAATTAATTGTTTGTATTTTTCCAAGTCTTGTCCAAGCTAATTAGACCGATTTTAGTCAAAAGTTAATTGCAAATAAAAACAAAATTTGGACCTTTATGTCGAGGATTAGTTCTTCTTTTACTAAAGTAGATTAGACTATTAGTAGTATAGAGACAATTTATGTTTCCGATACCACCGACTTTGACACAAGGATTAGCTCATAGTTCTATAGACTGCTTAAACGTGATTCAATCAAAGGCACACTTGATCGTGATCTTAGCACCTTTTAGCCTAGATCGGATCAAGTTTTGGAAGTTAAACAAATCAAGAAATACTTGGAGATTTTTTTAAATCCCAATTGTCGCCGTGAAGGATTTGTGGACAAAACATAAAAAAATTGAGCCTTTTACAAAATTATTAATTTGGTACCAGATATTTTGTAAATTTTTTTTTAATTTTTTTTTTATATAATAAAATTTAAAATTTTAATTTTAAGTTCAATTATTCGGTCAAATTGTAAATTAAAGGACTAACAAAAAAAGTTTTAATCAAAAATTTTTTTTCTACTTAAGGATTAATTATCTGACCGAAATTATTATTTTAATGAGAATTTTAGTTTTTTTAATATAATAAACTAGAAAATTTATTAGAATATCATCAATTAATCACAAAATTGACCAGTCCTCCTACTTTTTAACAAAAATTTTATAATTTTTTTAGATACCAGAAACCAATTTGACTATTTAATACAAAAAAAATTACAAAACTAATATTTAATTTATCTTTAAAAACTTAATATATCAAAAAATTGATAGCTTTCATGATTTTTAAGGATTTTATAAGGCCCATAATTTTCCTCACCGTTAATTTTATTTAGAAAATTGCTGTTTTAATAAAAATAAACCCCCAAATTAAAGTTAAGAATAATTTATTAAAAGACCCTAACCTTCTGCTTACCCGAAACCTTAAACCAAGGCTCTGTCGCGGAGACCGACTGGTTGCACCCGCTTCTAATTTAGATATGTTTTTATTAAAAAAGCGGTACCTAAGCATTATTTAATGACAGATCAAATTTTAACTTAATGGACAATAAATAGGAGCACAAAACATAACAAAGGGATAATAATGCTAGATAATGCACTTTTAATCATTATATTTTTAGATATTCTAAAATTTACTCTAACATTTGTCAAAAAAAGTTTTTTTTCTGTCTTATGTGTCAAAGCATTTATAGAACTTATATTAGAGATAGAAAAATTGAAATTTTTTCCCAAATATTAGACCGTAATTTAGGAAGAAAAATTAAATTTTTAAAAGCTGTGTTTATTAAGAATTTTTTTTATGACTCATAATTTTAAATTTGAAAAAAGTTGTTGAATTCTTTTTTCCTACTTTTTTAAATAAAAAATATATAAAAATTAGAGGAATTATCCTTTTAGAAAATTCTTTATCTAAAAATTAATATTCTCTTCAAAATTATTAAGATTAAAATTATTACTTGAAATCATGATTATTGTTGTGTACGGGCCGTCCATTTTGTATGTCATGTTGAGGGACAAAGTTTTAGCTCATGCCAAAAATATTCAAAAATAGTGAAACTAATGAAAATTTATTACATAAAATAAATGAAAAAATTACTAATAAAAGGATTAGTTTAGGTATATTCATCTCTATCATTAAAATTAAACGAGGACTAAGTATCATTTGTATATTTATATCGAGCATTATTTTTGTCATTTTATTCATTAGGTTATTCAACAATTTTTTGTTTTAATTAATCAGTAGTTTTTTTCAAAAGAAAATTAGATCACGATTAGTAACTAAGTATGGATAATTTGAGTAAAATAATAATCCATTCACTTTAATACATCTTATTTTGAATTTTATTCTTTTTTTATTTATTGATCATACTTTTTATTTAGAATAAACATGGAAATAATTATATTTTTATTTCGTCTTTGTTCCGCTTGCTTTCGACGATGATGTTCCATAGATAAAAATCGTTAGGATTTAAATTTTGCTAATTGGCAGGCTATTTGTTTCGAAAAAAAGTAAAATTGTATAGGTGAGTAAATTTATTTTAATTTATTAAAAATTTTCCACCTGAAAGACAAAATCTTCATTTTTTTTAATTTTTATATAAATTTAAAAAAAAATAATATTTTTACAATAAAATAATGGCAAAATTTTCCACTCTTGTTTACCTTTAGAGAAACCCAAAGGAAAACTGAAATAATTTTTGATTTATTAGAGATTGTTTAAAAATAATGCTTGGTTATTTCAATAACGTAGCTTGGTTAGGTGTAAATTGATTTTAGTTGGCACTTTTAGATTAGAAAAAAATAAATAAATTTCTTTTAAAATAAGAATAATTTTTTGTTCATTTATCTAAATAATTTGACCAAATTTAGTTGTAATTTTAATGTTTATAAAAAAAAATTTTATTTCAAAAATTAGATTTATATTATATATTATTTATTATAAATTTTAATTGATAAAATTCTAAATTTTTTCAAAATTTAATGCTCTTTCTTTTGGATGTTTGACTGTGGTCCGTTTTTGGTCCGAAGATTTTAAAATTTTCGATCTCCTTTTTAGTCCGAATTTAAAAATATATCTCATACAACAACAAAATCTCCATTTTGAAATATCGACACATGTTTCTGTAAAGCAGTTTTCATAGTAAAAATTTACATACATTAGCAGTCCTAATACTGAGATCATAAAAAAAACACCACCAAAATAATAATTACCACCAATAGTTTCCATACCCGAGCTTGTCGTTCTATTACGGAACACAATTACTTTATGACCACAATTAACCACATTTAAAATTGTTCTATTAGATGTGATAGATTTGGTAAAATTGAATACCAAAATTGACAAAATGTCACTTTGATTTGGCATTTTAACTCTTTTCCATTAAATAAAAAGTGTGTTAAATCTAAATTTTTACTAAAAATTACATGATTGTAAAAATCTTAATTTTCTAATTTTTGACTTGAAATTCGTAAACTACGTCCTTTGAAACCTTAAATTTCGTTTTTTTTGGGAGGCTAGAAAAAATTTAAACCCAAGGGTCGAACAAGTTGTATATCTTTTAAACCTACTTGTTCAATGATAAAAAATGTTTTTTTTAAATCATATATATTCTTAAAGATTATAGCTGTAAATTTTTATTTAATTTAATTTTTTTTTATTTTTAAAAGAGCCAAAAAAGAACGACTTTTTTCACTTGAATCTTATGTAGTTCCATGGGTCAATTAGGACCGCACTTTTTTTAAACTAGACAAAAATCTGAACAAATCAATGGTTAACTTTTTTGAATAATATTTTTATTTTTAGAAAATCAAGTCTCAAAATCATGTAATTTCATTTAAATTTTGATTATTTTAACTAAATTTTAAATTTAGTACTAAAATCATATATTTTTATTAGTAAAATCAACAAAAATAAAATGGATGAGAATTATTAAATACGAGAAGAAAGAAAACTAAAACCAAAAGAGCTAAAAATCAAGAAATATAGTAAAAAAAACAGAGTATAAGTATAAAAATTTGATAAGTTATTAAGTAAAATTAAAAGTGAGGCAAATACTGCTGTATCAAATTATTTTTAATCTCCTGCAAAATCTCACCTTAAGTTTTCTGATAAATTTTGCATAGTTTTATAGATTGTTGGGAATGATGCAGCCATTTTTGTTGAACAATATTGCATTTTCAAAAAAATTTTCAAAATTTTTTGAAATTTTGTAGTGTTCCTTAAAAAAACCAAGATTGAAGAATTTTTGGATAATTTTAAGATGCAACGATTTTAATGGAAAATTTCGACAGCAGCCCCAGTTTAATAATTTTTTAAAATATTAACAAAAAAAATAAAATAACTATTTTAAACTTTTCTAAAATATTTTGCTTTTTTCATTCCTTAAATAATTTTTAGCCTTTAGAAATTTTTAAAAAACTTCAAAATTTTAAGATTTATTCTTAAATTTTCTGCATAGCAATAATTTTTTGTAAATTTTCGCAAACTTTTCTATTTTCTTAAAAAAACGCTCGTCCCATTATCTAAATTTAATATTTCTTTTATAAACATATAAAAAATAAATTATTTTTATTATTTTAATATTTTTAAAAAACAAAAAAGATAATACTATAAAAATATTTTCTAGTTTTAATCAAACTACAAAGAAAACTATTATTTCAAAATTTTAAGAATATCTCAAATCCATTAAGTATACACTCTCGAGAATTTAACGCCTCAAATTCTTTTCTATCCAAGTGAAACAAATGCTTGCCTAATATCAAATTAATTGAAAAATAATCGACGATATTCTTCTTATATTCTCAGTCATTATTTAGTTATTAGTATTATCAGCGTAAAAATAATTGATGTGTTTTTGAAAATAATTGTGATTCTGCTATTTTTAAAAAGATAAAGTAAAAAAAATTGAATTTCGAAAAATAATATTTTTCTTTTGCTTAAAAATTTTTAATTATCTAATTGAAACTCATTTATTCACAGGATTACTAAGCCTTATGGCATTTCTTTAAAATTTCAACCATTTTTTTTAAGTTTATTTATTAAAATACAATCATTTCGGGAAATGAAAAAAAAGTGAGTTATTTTATGCGCTTAGGCGATTTTGACAATTTCAAAACGTTTTGAAGAGCTAAGTGATTGGAAAAAATCGAGAAATTTGATTAAGTCTTTGAAATGAAGGATTATTATATGAATTTTATTAAAAAAAGCAATTTCGCCATTTTCAAGTCACGAATCGTCTAAATAAATATTTTGAAAAAAAATTTTTGCATTCTTTTAATTAAAAACATGAGGATTCAATAGATACTTCTATCAAATTTATTCAATAAATTGAATTTGATTTCCTAAATACCTCTTGAATAAGAAAAATTAATTTTGTTACAAGAGGATTTATAATTAAAAAAGAATTTCGAATATTTTAAAAATATGAAATAATTAGCTATTTTCAGAAAGTTCAAAATTAAAAAATACGAATAAATAATTTAAATGAAAAAATGATACATTAGTAAGTTATGAGTTCAAAAACACAACCCTTATTTATAACAATCATGTTTTTGCATTAAATACTGATAATAAAAATTATTTTTTTCTAGGTAAATTTGGTTATTTCGTCTTAAGTAGAAAACTTCACAGTGCTAGAAAAAATATTTTAATGATTTTAATGATTAATTAGAAAAATTCTAAACCAAAATTTTTGGATTTACCTTTTAAAAAAAGTGGTTAATTTATATCGAAAAAAAAAACAATTGGATTAATTAGAGTTTTTCATCGATTTTTATTTAAATAATCAAAAATTCGTTACTTTACTCAGATTCAATATGAAAAATTCGGTCATAAAAAATTCGTTTCATTTTTTGGTAAATTATCACAGTCATAAAATTTTAAAAAATCTTAAAATTGGTAAAATCTTGGATCAATATTCAAGAGAATAGAAATAGACAATAATGTTTTTAATTAAAAAAAAAAAAAACTAATTAAAATCATGAAAAAATATAAAAAATCTTTTTAATTTATTTTAAAAAGTTTTTTAAGATTTTTTTTTTCAAAATTTTACAAAAAATTTAATGACCGCCCGCTAAAAAGTCGATCGGTTTTTTGGCCGCCCGTATTTTATAGACCGTGTATTTTGGCGGTCCAAAAAATAGACCGCCCGCTTAAAGGTTGTCCGGCAAATGCGGACACGGTCACGGTTTCGGAAAATTTTGGCAGGTTAAGTGTCCGCTTGTACAGGTCCCAACACTAGTTTTTAGGTTTAATATAAAGATTAAAAATTAAATTTTTGAATAATTGTTTTATTTAAAATAAACGCTTCAAAACATACTTGATTAGATAATAGATTATTAACTTTTAAAGCCTGCTACTACTAAATTTCTGAAAAAACGAGTGAGTTACCAGCAACTTTTAGAATACTTAGATGACTATCTCGCGAATACACCTGTTTTAAACAAGAAGTACATCACTTATTATGAAAATTTCAAAGAAAAAATTAATTATTAAAACATAAAATCTAAATTTTTACATTTTCTCTCAAGTTCATTTACTTAATCTTAGTATCTCGTTAAATTATTTTTCTTTTTGTTCTGATTTAATCATATAGTTTATTATTCTTATTTTTATTCAATCGCTAGGCTTAAATGAGTGGCCTGAGGATTTCTTCAAAATCCTTCTACTGATGCGCAAAATCGCTGCAAAATGCAGTTGGCTTGTATTTAAAATTTAATTTCTGCTTAATTCTCAGAGTTCATTATTAATAAAGGTGCAATTATCCATATCTTCAAACCCATGAAACAGAGCAAGAAGACTTTTAAATTATAATTTATTTTTTAACTTCATAAAGCTCTATTTTCTCAATTTGATGATTGAATAAAGTTCGCTTCAATTCTCATAAAAAATTTTATCAAATTTTTTGAAAAAATTAGAAATTTTTTTGACTTTATTTTAAAAATCAACGAAATAAAAAATGAGTTGAAGCGATCAAATTTTAATATTAAAATTATTATCATTATAACTTATAATCAATAATAACAAGCGTCTTTTAAGCTCTTAAAAAAAGATAAACTTATTTTAGAAGTTGTTAATTCGATAATAAAAAACTGAAAAAAGAGCAATAAACAAATAATAAATCTATTTATTTTAATTTTAATATTTTCACTGCTCAAAGTTTTTTTGAATATTTAATTTGTGTTTTTTGTCTACCATTCTTTCATTCGGCTATATTGAATAAATCTACTGACAAAAAAATTAAATATGATGACAAATAAATTAATTGACTGAAAAAATAATTATTTGAGTGACAAAAATACTTTTTTGACTAATTAATTATTTTTACAACAAATTAATGATTTTGAGGTCACAATAAAAATCAAAATCTTGAACTATAGCACCAGAATCAGAAGGAAGCTCCAGACGATTATGACAAACCGTTTTGTCCAAATCTCATCATCAAGCTAGAGTCAACTATGAGAAAACAATTTAAGTTCATTCCTTACAATCTTAGAGAATGACATTATTAGATAGCTTAATTAGAACTAAAATAAAATAAAAATAAAACCTATGGGGTTGTGAAGTTCGTTTCAATTCGATCATTTCAATTCAGAAAAACTTGAATAACTTTTTAACTAAAAGAGATAATTCAGTTCTGTAAAATGCTTAATTATAAGCAAATTTGCTTAATGCATTCAAATATGTCTGCAAAATACTCTTCAATTTTCTGCATTTTGCACCCCATTAAAAAGTATTCCAATCAAGTGTGCAATTACATTGCAGAGTTTTTGCAGACATATATTTTTGGATTAAGCAAAGTTGCTTAACGATTGAGCATTTTACAGAACTAAATTATCTCTTTTAGTAAAAAAGTTATTCAAGTTTTTCTGAATTGAAACGATCGAATTGAAATGAACTTCACAACCCCAAAACCTATCTATAAAATAATTTTTTTTTTGCCAGTGAAAAATTATTAAATAGTCATCTCAATATATATAAATTTGTCAGTCGTTTAGTTTTTGTGTAAGAATAATTAGTTTTTTATAGTCAGCCAAAATAGATAAATTAGTCACCACTTTTAGTTATTTTTGTCATTTTAAAAAATTAAATTTGTCAAAAAAATTTAAGCCTTTTTTTAGTTTATCTTTTTTTGTGAATTTAATTCAATACATTTTACCCGATTAAGTGCTTAAAGTTTAGACCAAAATTATAAAATTTTTTACCACCCGAATAAAAAGTGATGTGGTGGATAAAACAAAAGCTTTTTGTGCATAAAGATACTCGTTGGAATCTTAGTCAAGTCAAATAAATAACTGTTGTGCTAATAATTGTTACATGATTTGAATTTATTTCCAAATCACCACTATGAATTATTTTTTAAGACCAACATTTTGAAAAAGAGTTCCCATTTTTTTCAAAAAAATAATATTTTAATCCGATTCGACTACACATGATGCCGTTTATAATGATGGGATGTTGCAGTTCCGTTTTTTCTAACATCCAAACCCTTGCCAGTTTTTTCTTTTAATTCCTGTAATTTTTTTTTAATTAAATTGTAAAACTGCATTTGTTTATTTATTAAAAAAAACAGAAAAATATTCTAAAAATATATATGATATAATAAGGTAATTTAGGTTTAGAGATGTTAATGAACCTATTAAGGAATCAATCTAACATTAAAATTTCAATTAAGTTTACAAACTACATAAATTGATTATTACAAAAATGAATTAGCAATGCAAGATACAGTGGTGCTATGATAACTGCATTTTCCAAATATTTCCGAAAAATTACGTAAAAATTAAAATCGAACAAGAAAAATTCGAATTTTTTGGAGAATTTTATATGTTTTTTTTTATTTTCCCTTGAATAAATAAACAATTGGTAAGATTTTTATTAAGTTATTTATTTATTCAAGGAGAAATTGCATAAAAATCAAAATATTCTCCAAAAGCAATTTAAAAGAAAATTTTTTTTATTGATGATGGATTAATTTAGCAGATAATTTAATAAGTAAAATGTATAAATTTTCTCATTTAATAATACAAAAGGATAGGGTTATACCTTAAAAAAGTTTGTGGCTGATTCTTTTTCTTTTTTAAATTTATTAATTTTCTCATATATTTTGAATTATTCTATTTTAGACATTTTTACTCTAAATTCATTTTATTTTGCTTGTTCAGATTTTTATTTTTATATCTAAAAGAGAGGATTAAATTTGAAATCTGAAATTTGATAAATAATTTTACCTTTTCTACAATCGATTACTTTATAAATTTAAATTTTAAAAAATCTTCATCAAAATCAGCTAAACGTACAGTTAATGAATGTCTGCAATAATTAATTTGAGGTTTTAAATAATTATCTATTTATTATTAACATTTCAAATTTTTTATCTTTTAATTTGTTTTTTTTATTAACCCTTTTTATTTAGGCCCGAGCTCATTCTAATTAGGTAATAAAATAAAGTAAAATAAAATATTTATCTAGCAATTTTAACTTTTGTGTTAGTTTTAATAAATGTAAATAAAGATTTTTTTTCAATTTAATTACAAATGTTAATTAACCATTTTTCACCATTTTTTACTATTAAATTGATTACATTTTTCCAAATTTACGTATTT
The DNA here is from genome assembly GCA_019054805.1 of Brachionus manjavacas. Taxonomy (NCBI): domain Eukaryota; kingdom Metazoa; phylum Rotifera; class Eurotatoria; order Ploima; family Brachionidae; genus Brachionus; species Brachionus manjavacas. The sequence continues at coordinate 602,395 of JAHQIY010000009.1, forward strand.
ATGGTAAATTTTCTTTTTAACATAATTTTGAAAATAAATATTGAAGGACAAAAAAATTCATTTTTTTTTTAAAAGTGCCAAATTATTTCAATTTTTTGGACATTTTTTTTACATAAATTTACGTAAAATTCGGTAAATTCACTATTTTTTACGTAAATTGTCGTAAATTACTAAATCCAGAACAACACTGTATGCTCAATTAATTTGAATATATGCTTTAGAAAATAAATATTAAATAATTTAATTTAAAATCATATAATAAAGGCTTCGAAATACACCCAAAAACATCTAAAATTTAATAATTATTTAAGAAAAAAGCAGTATCCAAAATTTTGAAAAAAAATGTCAACTTGACACTTCCCGACCCTGGAGGATTAATAAAATTTCCAATTTTTGAAAAAATTTATTTTATGACGTTTCGCAATTAATAGGCACAAAACATATTATCAATGATATTTCATTCTATTCTATCTTGTTAATTAAAAGTTAAAAAAGGAAGTTGTCAAATATTATAGTCGCTTTTCAAAATAAAAGGTGAATCAATAAATGAACTTATACATATTGTTGCTCCTTTTGCTTAGTTTAGAAAAAAGTCAATTCTAAAAAATAATAAAAATTAGTTCCCATTATCGGTTAGTTGGATAATTAAAAAGAATTTTAACATTTAAGATAAAGCCTTTGGAAAATCAATTAAAAACAGTTTCGAGTATCTAAATTTTGGTTGATGTTAATCATTTTATTTTAAAACTTGATAAAAAAAAACTGTTTTAGAAAAAATGCTAAACGGCTTGGGAAATGTAAGACGTTTGAAGTGGCTTTTCGAATTCTATACTTTTGCTTGGCTCTTGACTTTGCTGATTTTCAATCTGATTTTCCTCGTAGACCAGAAAACATTTAATACAAGAACACACTGGCAATTTGGAAATGTCTTCACATGTATCTGTCAAACAATTATCATGGTATAAATTTACATACAGCAAAAGAATTATCACTGCTATCATAAAAACAACACCTGCTGTGTAATAATTTCCACTAGTGGATACACGATGAGGATCGCTAGTGTATACATGCAGTGAGCTGTTAGCGCCCAATGGATTAAATAATTTGTATCTTTTAAAATGATTTATAGTTGAAATGTTGAACATGATACTTGATAGGAATTTACTTCCTGGGTTCATTCTGAAGAAAAAACGCGACAAACATAGCGGGGTTTCATTATGAATTTTTGATGTATCTAAATCAAGGGAATAGATTCTAAAATAAATAATCAATATTCAATCTGACTAAATCTAGCAAATTAAATGATTAATTTTTTAAAAAAGGGAAAATTTTAAACATATAATTATATGAAAGCCAACATTAAAAAACATCTTTTTTCAGTCAATTTTAAGCACAAACACCTTTTGAATAATTGATAAATCTTTTTTTTAATCGAGGAAGGAATTTTGACGCGATATTTTTTTGAGAATAAAAAGTCTTTTGGGAATAATTTTTCATTAGGGAAATGGCTCCACTCAAAATCATCAAGTAGTTTAGGAAATTCATTAAATTTCAATGAAAAATTTCTTAAGGTAAAATTGTGTTAAGAGACCTAAATTAGAAAAAACAAATTTTTTAAGTCACGAATCTACCTGGTGAATGGCTAATTAAATAAATCGACATTACTTGATTTTTCTTTGATTAAAATTATTGACTCCAGTTATTCAAGAAGAATTATAATTTCCAAAATTAATCGTGTTTTTTTAATTAGAAAACATAAGTTAGTTTTTTTTTAGATTATCTGTCTTTTATAATTAAAATGATCTAAAATTTAATTTTTTAAAATTAAAAGGTGTCTTGTTATTTTAAGATTTTGTATTATCCTAGAAAATATTAACTTAATTTGAGCAAAATTTTTAAATCTTAAAGAATTTAAAAAAAAAATAATTTCTTCTTTAAAATGAATTCTTTATGTATTTTTATATGTTAATTAATTAAATGGATTCGAAGATTTTGTTTACATATTTTCAAATTTTAATAATTAATAAATGTTTGTGATTTTTATTTTTTAAATTTTTTAATTCCTAGGTTAAAAATGAATTTGTATTATTTTTCGGACATGAATCAAAAAAATGGGATATTTTAGTTCTTTTTAAATGATATCTTTTTTCAAAAAAAAAGCCAATTTGATCTGAGCACAATTTTGATTGATAAAAATAAAGGTAATAGAAAAATAAGATAAAAAAATAACTCTAAACGAACTTGATCAATGGCTTTGAAAAAACAAGAATTGAGCAAAATTTTGTTTAAAAATTTAATTAAACTTTTTTTCTAGCTAAAGAATTTTCATTTACTGAACAGCTAATTTTTATATTAAACTGATCATTCTATGTGTTTTATAAAATAAAAAATATTAAATAATAGACAGAAAAGGTTACTTGATCAATTTCTAACTTGTTAATATTTGTCACTTCGGATTTTCTTTGAAGTAAAAAAAATAGAAAATTAATACAATAATTTTCTAAGGTTTCACATAACTGAAATAGAAACAGAAATCAACATTTTTACAATTTAAGATGAAGTTAATGGCAAATATTCAATTTATTGAAATTTTGAAATCAAATTAAGGTACACATAAATCCCCTAGGGTGCTAATAAAAACTATGGAGCTGCCATACGGACTTTTTTAAAAGCAAAAATAATTACTGATGGTTTTTATCTTTTGCAAAGTTTGATCAACATGTTATTAACTGATAACAAAACCGGGTAAACCCGAAACTTGACAAAAAATAAATTTTAAATTTTCTTTAACTTCCAATATAACTTAAGATTAAACTATCATTGTCTCACATAAATACTTTTCTATTCGATCGAACTAAAATTTTAGTTTTGTTTATTTAAAAAAAATTGGGCAAAAATTTAAAAAAAATTGATTTTTTTAGGTAAATAATTTACATAAGGAGCTGAATTCAAAGCATCTCATTAAATCTAATAGTTAAAAGTATTCCAATCAGTTAAATTAAAAGCAAATGAATCATGTTTTTATTTGTTTTCTTATTTATTCAATAAACACCGGATGATGTTAAAAAAAATTAAAAAAAGAAAAAAAATTTAAAGAGACAAAATAAACAATTATTAAAATTTTATTTTCACTCAAGAATTTTGAGCCCGATTTCTGAATTTTCGCCAGAAAAAAGCTTTTTACTGAAAACACAAAAATAAACGTGAAAATTAACTCATATAACAAATTATCTAATTCAATTATCTAAATATCTAACTCTGAAACAAAAAAAACTAAAAAAAATCAAAATTTTGAGCAAGCTTTATCGTAAACAAATTATCTTAATTAGTAACAAAATAAATGATTTTTTATCAAATCGACATTTTTAGTGTCAATTTTTTTTAAACATTTACTGCTCTTTTTTTTCTTTTATCCTTGATTAAGAAGCCTAATGTCTCTAATAAAAAAGTCAGAGTTCGAAGCAACACTCAAGAAATTCAGAGAAAGGTTAAGCAAGATTGTGGGTAGATTTTTAAGATTTTAAAGAACTTTCTAATAAAATTTGGATTTTTGAGCTTAATAAACAAAGTTGGTTAAAAAGCTGCTCTATCTGCCATTCTTTTTCCAAAGATATATTTGTAAACACATCATTTTTTTTTGCATTTCGTTTTAATGGGATCGTATTCCAAAAGCTAAAGGAGCTGTGGTGCGACAATAATTTTTTTTGCTTTTTATAATTTTTTTATTTTGTTAAAAAATAATTTTTTTTGTCTCAAACTAATTTTTTTTTGTTACACAGTTAGCCACTAATAGAATTAAAAAATATATATTTTTTGTCCTACTAATTATCTATTCTGTTATTTTTATAATTTTTTTGTTACATATAAAAAAAAATATGTAACAAAAAATTTTTTTCGGACATGAATGAAATAATGAAAATGAAATAATATAATATAATACAATGAAAGACATAATATAATGAAAGATATAATGAAATTATTAAAATTTTATTAATTTTAATATTTTTTGTTTTTTTGATATGCAATAAATCCTAGCCAAAAATAAATTACTTTTTAGACTAACCTTAATAGTGTTGTTCTGAATTGTTCGTGATGAATGTCAAAATGCATTTTAATTTCTAAAATAGATTGAAAAATTATTAACTATTGAATAGTGATAATTTTTAGAAGCTAATTGAAAAATAAAAACAAGCTGAAAGTATATTCTGTCAGCATGGAATCTATTTACAAAAATAAACTTTATTAATTATTTTTATTCAAAAATATTTAAGTGAAAACATAGATGTAAAAGTCATAAAAACAAGATTAAAAGAATTCGATTAAAAAATGAGAAAATAAAGCCAGTAAGTAGTTGCTTTATATTAAATGCTTATTTTCGACAATGAAATTAAAATTGCTTATTACATCGGAATAGTTTTATTTCTATAGACTTTGTAAATACTATTTGAATAATTAAATAAAAATAAACAACAAAATTCTTATTAAATTTTGTTTATACTATTGAAAATGGTGTTTATCATTTTATTATTTTTTGTTGTTTTTGACTGAGGCAACAAACATTCGTATCAAAAAATCAAATATTTTGTGTTTGATTAATATAATTAATATGTAAATCAGCACCAGGCCGAGGAACACAATCAAATAGCTTAAGATAAACTTAAATCCTGTATTTTTAATTGATCTATTTATATGATCCAGCGATGAATTGCTCATTTCTACGATCAATAGCTAGTTTTGAACAACTTTTTTTCAAAATTGAAAACTTTTAGAATCGCGCCAAATAATCACTAAGCGCTACTTAATTTTAAAAGAATTAAATCACTAATTTTGATTTTATAACTTTAAATTCATATTGAAAGTTTAAAAAATCCAATAAAAAAATCTTTAAATTTTAAAAAATAAATTATTAAACCCTTTAGAGCGAGAAAAAAACACGCTAAGTTTTTTTTGAAATTTTTTTTCTTTTGAATACTAAAATTTTAACAATTTTGCTTAATTTTAATAATTTTAAAACCGGGATAACATTGTTAAGGTTTCTTTTAAGATATTGGACAAGAATAGTCACTGATCTTGAATATCGTTTTTTAATTTGTGTTAGAATTTTTTTCAAAAAATTTTTTTCATTTATTTTTCCTTTTTTTACACCTCTCTTATGTAATCGAGACTTTAAAATTTAAAATTTTAAATGGATTAATTAATTTTTTATGAAAATTAATAGCATTTGTATATTTTTTTTTAAAATGTAATTTGTATTTTTGTGTTTCCGATGAGGCCTTAAATTTTTAAAATAAATAAATAAAATAAAAAATGCTGAAAAACATTATTTTTGATGATTTTATGCAATGAAAAATCCGACTTGTATGCAGAAATTTCCACTCAATTTTTGAGAAGTTTGGGTTAGATTTGAGAAACTCTTTTTTTCAGTTAATTTTTATGGGTATGGGTTAGAGGGTTAGAACATTTTTGGGTTTAATGGGTACAACCATCCAAAAAATCTCAAAAATCAGGTAAACCAACCTTTACCTGAACCTAAATACCCAAGGTTTTTGGGATTTTTAGAATGATTATACCCATTATACCCAAAAATGCGAATAATTCAACCCATATCTACACCTAAGTACTCGAAAAAGTCAGCACTCTAACCCATACCTATAAAATAAATAAATTTACATTTTTCTTAATTGAAAACCATTTTCCACTCTTTCGCCCATTGAACTAATGAATCGTTAACCTCACTTAGAACTTGGGTTCAGTCTGATTCCTATTGTCCTAAAACTATTCTTTGTCTCCTACGCGTTTTGAATTGTTTCAGTCACTTTAATATACCCAAACGGATCTATGACAGACTTTATAAAATGCCTTCTTGAAAAATCTTACATTAATTTTTCATGAATTTTCTTGAATAAAATTTAATATCTACAGTATTGATATTATAAGTAAATTTTTGCTAATTTTACGTCGACCTAAAAAAGAAAATTTAATAAAATTCACCGTAAAACTAAAAAGGGTCAATATATCTTCAATTAAGTGTTAATTTTGGTAAAGGAACACGAAAAATTGATATTTTATAATTAAGAAGATATTATGAAAAAGTAAATTTACGTTAATAAATTTAAAATTACCAAAAATCCACATACCATAGCCGTATTGAAATTGATTTGAATTTTTAGACAAGATTTTTAAATTATTATTTTTCTCTCTCGATTATTCTAATTGAAATAGAAAATTGAAGACTTTATGACAAATGCTTATTGGATTCTTAATACTCAAAGGCCAGGGCAATGTGAAATATTAGTATAAAAATTACAGTACAAAAAGTAAAAACGCTATTATTATTTTTCTAATTGTGTAAAAATGGTTCTGTAAACAGTACAATATTGTAAAATTTTTTTAGAAACGAATACCAAGCTCTGCAAAAACTCTGCAATTTATTGCATATATTAATCATTTATTTTTTGATGGTGTGCATTTTACAGAAAAATGCAGAGTTTTTGCAGAGCTTGGTTTTCGTGTCTAAAAAATTTGTACAATATTCTACTGTTTACAGAACCATTTTTTCACAATTAGAAAAAAAAATATAGCGTTTTTACTTTTTGTACTGTAATTTTTATACTAATATTTCACATTGCCAAGGCCAGAGGGGTTTTTCGACCCTTTTTGTTACTTCTTTTGCTTTTTGTTCACTAAAATTAATAATTTTTGGCATTTTTTTTTCAAAAAAATCGAAAATTGGTTAATTAATTAATTTTTTTTAACAAATATTTTTATTTTCATTCAAAAAAGAATGTTTACGTCAAAGCCGAAAAGGGTTAAAAACATTAAAGACATAGCTAAAAAAGGGTTTTGTGAAATTCAGAACAGAATGATAAAAAGAACAAAAAAATTTTTAAAAAATTGAAAAACTTTTTTTCTAAAAGCTATAAATTAGTCCTGTGAATACATCATAGTTCAACATTCAAATTTGCATCAAATTTCAAGTTCTGCTAAATTTCCAGTTTTAGCAAAATTTAATTTCTATATAATGAAGTGTGCATTTTGCAGAGATTTTGCACATCATTAGCAAAGATTGAGATTTGATGCAACTTTAATGTTGCACTATGATGTATTCACACAACTTATTTTAAGCTTTTAGAAAAAAAGTTTTTCAATTTTTTTACACTTTGTTCGGTTTTTTTGAACTTAACTTCACAAAATCCTAATTAAGCTTTTAATTCAAAACTTTACTTAATTTAAATTATTCTTATAAAAAATAAAATTTTTCTGAACCATGTCTCCTAAAGAAAAGCTGCCTTACAAGTTATTTAATTTCTTTGGAATGCAGATGCAGATGATCCAAATTTCTCATTAAATGTATTTGAGATGGTTTGCTGATGAATTGCTGTAAATGGCAAATAAAAGCTTATAGAGTACAACACCAATTACTCCAGTTGCTTTTAGGAAGTGCTAAGCAAACATTTATGCTGGATAACAATTAGAAAAAAAAATTCTTTGTATTTATATAAGATATTTTTTTATAAATAATTTCAGATTTTTACTTTAAAAAATACATTAAATTTTAAGAACATTACAAAAATTATACTTTTTTTATCACTTTTTTTAACAAATTATTCTAATAAAAATGGTAGCCTATTTTACCTAAAAAGCATATTTAATCAACAGAGTTTTTTGAGGACCTTTAGTCCTTAACATACAAATAAACAATCGACCTTTGAGTGTCCATCATGAAAAATCAAACAACATAATAAATAAGAATCCATTCATGGGTAGCGCAAATTTTCATCATTATAGTAAAAGAAAAAGTAAAATACCATAAAAAAGAGGTCCCGCAGAACTAGATGACTTTTTCTCTACATTATTGTATTCTTTTTCCATAACAAATATAATTTAAAAAAAGATTTAAAATTTTCCAAGTTTTTTTTTCAAATAATTTTCAAAATATTTCCATTTTTTTAAAACCAAAATTCAAAAAAAAAAAAGTTTGGACTTTTTATCCGCATTAATTTTAACTGTAACAAAATACTTTCAAAAAAATATTGGTTTCATCAGAAATAATAAAATAATAATGAGTTTTTCTAAAAAATAATATTTTAATACTTTAATTCCTGTTTTACCTATTTTCGAAGAAATTTGATTCAAATTTAATAAAAACGAAATCAATATGTTTATGTGCAAAAATAATAAGAATAATTGATCAATATTTTATATTTTTACTTTTAAAAATCAAACTTAAAGAAAACAAAAAATAAAAAAAATAATAATTAACGAAATGAAACAATTATGAAATATGTCAATTTTTTTACCTTTTTTGATCAAGAAGAAAATCAATAACGAATAATTAGTGACCACAAAAGCTAAAACTGAAGTTAAATATGGCATTTAAGAGTTGGAGATAAAAAAGCGAAATATTTTAATAAAATATTATCTTACAGTCAAGCCTAATTCGAAACTCTTCGGGAGCAGAATGTTTATGGTGTGTCCGAAAGTGATATCAAGTGTTCGTAATAAAATTGATGAATTAGACTCTCTCTCGGATCATCGTGTAACAAAATAAAGTTTAATTAGTCTTATATCACCTAAATACTTTTAGTTAATAAAAAAATTTAATTTAATTTAAGTTTTTAAAAAAATTGTTTTTAAATTACTTAATTTAAAATTTTTTTGTTCAAATTCAAACTTTTCCAAAATAAGGAGAATAATTAATTAAAATGAGAAATGAAGAGGACCTATTTAAAATATTGAAAAAACAATATCTATTAATTTGGTCAATTTCGTAGCCATTTGATATTATTTTTACTAAGCTAAATTTTTTTTAATTATGTGAACAAAGAATAATTTTTTCTAAAATAATAATTTGGTCAGAAAATTAAAAAAATAAACCGAGATTTTAGACAATTATACTTATAAGTGTATTTTTACATAAAATTCGCACTGAAATTTGTCTAATTAGAACAATTGTATTTTTTTAAAAACATTTAACTTATTAAAATTATACTTAATGCCAATGCCTCTAAAGATTTCAATTTGACGTAAACAAATTAAATTTATTTATTTTTAACTCTTTAAAGAGTTCTGGTAAAATGTTATAAATCTTTGAGAAGAAGAGCCTAAAATAGACTAACTGATATTTAGACTAAAAGAAATGAACTTTTATTCTCAGATGTAGAATAGAGCAAAAATTCCATTATTTACAAAGGTCAAATTTACCTTAATTACACCTTGATTAACATACCTTTAACAGATTATTTAAAATACTAAAAAAGGCTTTTGTTTATTTAATTTATTCAAAAAAGGTGAAAAAAGATTTGAAAGAAAACAATCTTTAATTTAAATTTTGTCCAATTTAATTTATGATGATGCAGTACTGTTTATTTTTATCGAAATATTTAAGATTTTTTTCGAGCTTTCCTCAATATTGAGGTTTTTTAAAAAACAGTACCAAAGAACGGCACTAAATTTCTTCTTCACCAAAATAAATCACCAAAAAAATAATAAAAAATGAACCAAATAAATATATTTTTCACCAAAAAATTATTTATTTCAACTAAATAAATACTTTTTATCACCAATAATAATACAAATCAAACCAAAAAAAATACTGAACTATCAAGGCTTGTTTTGCCTTTGCATATTTTCCAGGTTTTCTTTTTTCGCCGATAGGAATATTTATCGCTGATTATGGTATTTCACATCCAGGGATATTTAGAATTTTTGATATCCCAATCAAGTACTTGACCTTTGCCTCTTTTCCTTTTTCTGTGCAATGTTTCAGATTCAATTTCCGAATCTCAATCATCACTAGTATCTTGACAAACAAGTACGTTTTCACTTGATGACTATACTGTGTTATCTTGATCACTGCTGTTGCCATCGTATCGACTGAGTTTCAATTGATTTTTTAAGGATTTGCGGGAAAATAACATTATTTATTTATTTATTTATTTGTTTTCTGTACCGAGCAAGAGCTCCTTCAGAATATGTTAAAAATAAAATTAAAGTTAATAAAATTAGATAAAAAAAAGAATCATAATAGAGTAAATAAATAAGCTAAAAAAATGAAAGTTGAAAAGACATAAATTGGAAAAGATTGTTATATGTTGCACATGTTTAAATAGTTTAAGTTTCTGGAAAAAAAGAAGAAATAGTAAGGTAGCAATTACACAATGGAGTTGGGTATTCAATATATCTTGATTCGAAACCTTCTTTGTATTATTTCACCAGTCTTTCAACCAATGGAATAGAATGACTCAGTCCTGTCCCAACATATTTCTCACTCAACTCAAAAAGACTGTAAGTAATTTTAGTTTATTAAAAGCTTCATGTTGCACGATGTTGGAGGGAGTATCATATTTTAACTTAAGGATAGATCATACTGCTGTATTCTGAATTGCTTGTAGTTTTTTGATATTATTTTCTGAAAACGAATTCAAGCAAGGAAAAGAATAGCCTAAAATCGATCCGACTAAAGATTTATATAAATTTCCTAGTGTGTTTTGATTGAGACCCCATTTTTTGTTTGACAATATCTTAATAATATTTAGCCTTTTGTTGCAGCGTTCTTTAATTTCGTCTACTAGTATATTAAAGTTTAACTTGGAATCAAATTTAATACCAAGAAACTTGATTTCTTTTTGGCTCACTATTCTGTTTCCATAGATTTTTAGGTTTAGATTATCACCCTCTTTTTTGTACCTAGAAAAGACTACTGAACACGACTTTTCAACTGATATCTTCATTTTCCATTTAATAAGCCATTGTTCTAGTTCGTTGGTGTATTTATTTATCTTAATTTCAAGGTTCCCTTTTTTGTTATAAATGAAGAATGTAACTAGATCATCTGCGAAAAGCAGAGAGTATTCATAATTTGTTTAGTTTCTTTTTGGGATGTCATTAATATATATACTAAATAAAAGAGGACTAATTACTGAGCCTTGAGGAACACCTGCAGTTATTTTATATTCTTCGCTCAGATGATCATTCACATTTACCTTAAATGTCCTTCTATCTAAAAAGGATCTAATCCAGTTAGTCAAGTAGTGAGGTGGATTCATTTTAATCAATTTAAAAAGTAGACCTTCATGCCAAACCCTATCAAAGGCTTTAGAAATATCAAAAAAAAGGCCACAAACTGTTTTTTTTTATATAAAAAGATTCCACAATTTTTTGAATTAAAAAGAATAGATTATCTGATGTTCGCCGGTGTTTCCTAAATCCAGATTGCTCCTGGATAAGGAGTGAATTTTGTTCCAAATAATTGTATAATCTTGAAAATACTATGCGTTCCAGGAGCTTTTCTAAACAACTCGTTATACTAATTGGTCTGTAATTTAAAGGATCTTGTAAAGAAGAGGCTTTTTTTTGAATCATAGTAATGTTCGATGTTTTCCATGCTTTAGGGACTTTACCTTCTCGAAGAGATAAATTAAAAAGTTCTATTATTTCTATTAATGAATTTCTAGGTAAGTTTTTTAAAATTAGATTATGAATTTGGTCAGGTCCTGATGCCGCTTGATTTTTCAATCTTTTTAAAGCCATAATTAATTCATTTAAGCAAATTGGATCATTAAAATTAGACTAATCATAATTTCTAAAGAATTCAGAGTTAGAATTAAGTATTTCGAAATCTTTATCAAGATCTATTAAATCAGAATTAGGACTAAATATGGAAGATAGGAGTTCTCCAAACCATTTTCCCCTTTCTTCATTAGTTTTGAATTCAAAATCCTTGTCATTTAAAATCAAATTAGGAATCAAATTTGTTCCTTTTTTTGTTCTAAATTTATTTATTTTTTTCCAAAAAGGTCTACTTGTCAGTGGGTTTTTTCCCATTTTCTCAATAAAATCAAACAAATTTTGATTCCAGAATTTTTTTAAAGAGGCCTTTAACTCAAATGTAAGTTGATTAAATTTTTCCTGAGATTTTGACAGCGAGTTTTTTGAAAGTTTCTATTTACTTTCCTGCGTTCTTTTATCAGAATAACAATGTTCGGGGGAAGACTGGTTTTGTAGATTTTCTGAGAATGATAAGGAATGCTTTTATGTGAAGAAGAAATAATTTTTTCTGTAATTTTATCATTTAGTTGATCTATTGTGAGGGAACTTTCAGTGATATTCACTATTTGAGAATTTAAAATCTCGCTGAATAATTGCCAGTTTGCTTTCTTATAGTTAAACTTTTTAGCTGCTGATTTATTTTCTAATTGATAGCCCACAGAAATCGATGCTTCGATTGGGAAATGGTCACTAGTCATGTCTTGACTATTTAGGACACAAAAGTCGGAAATTTTGTCAACTATAAGAAAGCAAACTGGCAATTATTCAGCGAGATTTTAAATTCTAAAATAGTGAAAATCACTGAAAGTTCCCTCACAATAGATCAACTAAATGATAAAATTACAGAAAAAAATATTTCTTCTTCACATAAAAGCATTCCTTATCATTCTATTAATTTTATTTTATTAATTTTATTTTTATTTTATTTTTAACTTATTCTGAAGGAGCTTTAGCTCGGTACAGAAAACAAATAAATAAATAAATAATAGCTTATTTACTTATTTTGATATTTTTTTCTCATTTTATTAACTTTAATTTTATTTTGATTATGATTTTTTTTTAATTTATTCTGAAGGAGCCCTGGCTCGGTACAGAAAAAAATAGATAAATAAAATTCACGAATTAGGTGTTAAAATTTGGTAATCGAGTTTCGCCTTAGGTTATATTTTTTTTTGGTGAACAAAAAAATATAATTGGTGAACGAATTGTATGCCCTAAAGAACAGAACAAAATGATAAAAAATTGAATAAGTTTTTTTCAATTTTCAAATTTTATCTGTGAATAGAGCATGGCGCAACAAACAAAGTTGCATCCAGGCTTGTTTGTAAGTCAAAATGTTTATAATTTTATAACATTCGGCCGCTGCATTAACTACCTGTAACGGCAAAAAATTCATGTCGTTCGGATTTTTTTTTTTTAATTTTAAGTAATTGACTTGATTTTACTTAAGACTGGTCAAAATGTCCCAAAAATGTGTAATCTATTAAAAAATGCGATATACTGGAATATATTGAAATTGAATTTATGCTTATTTTACAGAGTTAAGCAGACATTGACAACTATTGATGCAACTATGTATATTGCACCATGTTCCATTCACAGAACTTATTTTGAACATAATGAAAAAAAATTATTCAATCTTTTATCAGTTTTTTCTGTTCTTTAGTACTTAATTTCATGGAACCCTTCATTGAAGAATCAGATTCAGGACCCGACCACTGTCTTTAAACATTTTCTTCAATTTCGAGTGAACATCTTTCTATAAAAATAATTTTTGAATTTTACTAATTTCGTTGAATTTGTAGTCTATTTATTTAATTTAAAAAAAATAAAATTCTTTTTAAATGTGCATTATAATTTTTCTTTTCCTCATACTTACTTAGTTTACAAAAAAAAGTACATTGAAAATATCTCTTAAAAATCATCTCAAAATAAATAAAATCACCAATTTTGAAATGAGACAGGTTGAACGAAACACATAAAATGATAAAAAACATAAAGCAAAATTGGCATCTTGAAGTTCATGATCATGATCACATGATCAAAATTTAATAGATTAAAATTTTAATAAAAATGATGAAATAAGCTTTTTAATTTTTTTTTAAATGTTTGTTATTTGGTATTGTGAATTTTAAAAATAATAAAAGCAAAAATTTTTCCTTTTAGGATAAATCAAAATTTACTAAAGTAAAAAAGATTTAGAAAAATACTGCAACATATTGCAATAAAAATCATTAATTTTTTGTAAAAATAATTAATTAGTCAAAAAAGTATTTTTGTCACTCAAATCATTATTTTATCGGTCAATTAATTTATTTGTCATCAAAAGAATTTTTTTTGTCAGTCCATTAATAGATGGCCAAATTATTTTAGGCAAAAAAGTTGTAACAAAGTTTGTTGAAATATGTTGCAGTATTTTTCCAAATCTTTTTTACTTTAGTAAATTTTGATTTATCATAAAAGGAAAAATTTTTGCTTTTATTGTTTTTAAAATTCACAATACCAAATAACAAACATTTAAAAAAAAATTAAAAAGCTTATGACACGCGATTTTACGTAAAATTACCGGAATTCCCGTAAATTTACTAAAATTTTGGTAAATTCGCATAAATTTTGGTAAAACCCATAGGAACAATTTAGTACTGTATGCACCGTTTTAGTTTCAACACTGTGTGTCAGTAAATTATTTTATTGACACAGTGTGTTAAAAACACACCGTATAAAGTTAAATAATATAAAATAAAATAAAAAATGAATACAAAAAAAAAGATAAATAATTCACTTAGAATAAAGTTTTTATTCAATTGTTGAAAAACTGGATCTAGTCGGTTAGGTAAATCATAGTTCACTTATTATCCAAAAAATTCTTGTTCTCAGTTTTTGTGAACTATTGGTTCATCCAATTTTTTTATTCAAAATATAATTAGGGTGAACCAAACTAGAATTAAGTGAACAAATTGAATAAAGCTATTTAATAGAACTCTTAATTCTCGAAACTACATAAATTCATTATTCTAATTCTACATTTTTAATTCCAGCCGTTTAACACTTGGATTAAAACTTTTTTTTTTTACTTAGAATTTACATAATGAGTTTTTAATCTTTTTTATGAAAATTTATGAAAATTGTAAATTTGTTTTCTTTTATCATATATAGGAAAATTTTAAAATCTAAACTCAAATAAATTTAACTTTTTTCAAAAAAATCGTTTTATTTTTTTTACATTATGTGGTATCAAAAAACAATCATGTGACTGAAAGGAAGGACTAAGTCTCCATTCCAACCAGCCAAGGCTTCGCCTAAATTATTTTTCAAATAAATAAATTAATTAATTCTCGAAACTGATATGAAAATTAGTTAATATTTTTTTTTTAATTTGAAGGAGCTTTAAAAATAGCTTAGCATTTGCTCTGATCTGGTTGACTTGGAATTATCCATTCAACAATCCCAAATACCCAAATGCGCTCTTTACTTAAATCTTTGCCTTTCAGCATTAAATAATAAAAATTAAAGAAAATTAAATTAAATTTTTCACCCTTTGTGTTTGACTTTGGGGAACATAGATTCATCTATTTCCCAAAATTTACTTACTTCACCTAACTTTAAATTTTCTATGGAATTATTCTTTATTTGTTATTTTTTATAATTACATTATCTTTTTTTCTAAATAGATAAAAAAATTTCATAATTTTTAGATAATGTTATGGTCAACTAATAGTTTATAAAACATGAGAACAAGAATTTTTCCAGTAACTGGTGAACCATAGTTTACCTAAGCGACTAGACCCGAAAAACTATGTTTTCCTCTAATAAAATTTTGACTTTAGTGATAATTTAATTTCGTTTGGTGCATTTTAGTAAATACTTAATTAATGAAATATGAAGAACAGAGCGAAGATTTTTTTTTAAACTACAATTGTTATCTTTAAGGATCATCATATCACAAACCCAAAGTCAAATTTTATAAAAAAACAAAGTTTTTCATGTTTGCAATATTAACTTAAAATTATTTTTTTTTTTAAACTGAAAAAAATACTTGAAAAATCGCACTTTTTCAATGTTATTTCAACATTGGATACATTTTGTAATTCAAACACAAAAAATTAAACCATTTCTAAGTTGGTTTTATTTTATTTGATAAAATTTAATTAATTACAAACAATTTTAAAAATATTTAATAATATTGTAGCAAATTCTTGGATAGACAATGAGATTAAACTTTTAAAAAATTATTTTTTTACTTTTTGTACTCTATCAGAATTATAATTTTTTAGGTCCTGTTCCTTTTTGTACTTTTTGTAATTAATAACTAATGGTAATTTTTATCATTATATTAAAAATTAAACGGGGTCAAAGACCTGGTTTAGGGATTATTTTTTCATTGTCTATACCTCACCAAATGAGTGATAATTTTAGGGTCTACCTTTTCAACACAAAAAAAATGCCATTCAACACAATTTCAAAATGCTCAGCACAAAATGATTTCTTCTCAACACAAAAATTTAAATTTGAAAAAATACTGCTAGCACAAAAATTAAAAAATAAAATAAATGCATTCAACACAGAAAATAATTTTGAAAAAAACAGTAAACACAAAAATGCTTTTTAATTCTTTCAATGCAACAATAAAGCGTGACTTTACTTACAGGAGAAAATTGAGCGTTCATGCTTTTTTAATTAAAAGCATGGAAATAATTAAGTACTATTCAATTGATTCAAAAATTTTTGCCGTGGTGCCTAAGCCTTAAAAGTGTAGCATTAAACTGGGTAAAAAAATGGCTTGTTGGGAAAATTTTAAAAAAATTTATTCAAGAACTGTTATAAAGTTAACCTTTACAGTAAGAAATGTTCTTGCAAGTTATTCACTAAAATAGGATATTGTGCACATTTATTGTCATTAAAAGAACTGTTTAAAAAAAAGGACCAATTTGTCAATAAAACTAAAAGAGGTAGAGCAAAAAATGCGGAAAAATGGTTTTCTAGAGACTAATTTTTTTAAGTTCTTTTATTTAAGCTTCGAAATATACTTTATTTAATTAATTTCCACTTATAAATATAATTAAATAAAATTTAAAATTAAAAAAAAATTTTATTTTATTTAAATGTTTTTGTGTTGAAAAAAATTTTATTTTAGAATTATTTTCAAGCACAATTTTTTTGTGTTAGATGTTTTTTTTTTAAATATAATTTTTTGTGCTGAGAAGAAATCGAATTGTGTTGAATGTTTTTTTCATTGTGTTGATCAGAAATTGATTGTGCTGAAATGATATTCCCATAATTTTATTTATCCTATTTAGCAATTTTACTTTTAAGTTGGTTTTATTTTGTTTGATATAATTTTTATTTAATCTGAGGTAAGTTGTAATAAATTTAGTAGAACGAAATATTCAAGTTCAATTTTTATTAGGAATTTAAATTTTGTTTTTGAATTTTTGAGTGAAAATTCACAAAGCCATTAATTAAATTAATTGAGAAGAAACCAAAAACCCTCGGCTCTTTAATATTTAGTTTTTATGATAAAAATTAAAAAAGCCTTACGGTATGATTTTTTTAAAGCTGATTAAAAAATTCATTTAAAAAAAAAAGTAATATTTATAACCCTTAATTTGATATTTCCAGTTTCAATCGATCAGACAAAAATTCGGTCGCTTCATTTAGGATTCAAAATTCGAATAAATTTAATAGAATTTTTAAATTCAATTCAAATACAAAAAAAACGAAAAATAGGTTATTGGACTGACCGTTCTTAAAGGTAATTTTTCAATTGAGAATGAAAAAAAAAATATTTTTTGCATTTATTTTTACTAAAAGAAAAAATGTCAAACGAAGCTAATGTAGACATAAATTCCGACCAAGATGAGGCTAATCAAGAGTCGGCCACACCGAGCACTACCCTCAAGTCTCCGGAAAAACGAGCGTGGCTCGAAGTTAACAAGATAGAAAAATACAAACCATTTTTAATTAATAAGCTGGAGACGAAAAAATTTAAACCAAGTTCTACATTAAGTAAAGTTAGAGATTTCTTGCCAATGCTTAAGCAGTCGACAGATAAGTTACTTGAAGAGTATAAGGAAAATCCAGACCAGGTCAATATTGAGAATGTTGACGACGAGCAAGAGCATATTGAGATGAATTTGGCTCTAGTGGCTCAATCGGATTCTGACTCAGATGAACCAGAAGAGTCCGAAGAAAGCGAGCAGGAGAATGAATCAGGCTCCGACTCCTCAGCCGACTCAATTGATCATCTTAATTTAGGATTTAAGGTTAAAGATCCGAACAAAGTTACAAAATTAAAACTTGATTCCAAGAAAACGCCAATTCGCAAGGACCTGATTCAAGTTGTCAATGAAGAGCAAGAACAAAAAAATCAAGAGGCTGTCAACTAGATTTTTGATCTATCTACCCGAGTCTGTGTAAATTAAAATCAATGACATTTTTTGTGGCAATCTTTTTTTGTTTTAGAATAAATTTGTTTGAAAAGTTTTGAAATTTGCTTTTAAGGTAATTTAATAAGTGATGGAAAAAAAGTTTTCTAACAAGCTAAATGATGTTTTTTTTTGAAATTCCAAAAAAATATTCTTAGATATTTCTTCTTTTTTTGTTATCTAAAATTTTTACATTTTACACAGCAACCAAAGAGATATAAAAGTGTTTAGGGTCGGGTAAGTGACAAAGACAAGATTTTCAAAATTTTCAAAATTTTCAAATTTTTTCTTTTCATTTGGAAATTAATTTTTTTTATATTTTCGATTAGAATTTTTTTTTTTTTTTTTAATTTAAAGACTTTAACTAAAACAGGATTTTCTTTAGATCTAATTTTCTGTCTTTTATAAATTTTTTAATCAAATTAAAAAATTAATCCATTTTTCTTTTTATGAAAAAACTTAATGTAAATGTGTAACTTCCGCTCCTTGCGAGCCTCTATTCAGTCAGACTGGTCTGATTTTGACCGATATAAGAAATAGAATAAATCAAATTGAGCTAAAAAATAATTGTCAATAAACTCCTGGTCAAAGAAATGCTTTTATATGAAAAAATATGATTATTGTTCTAATGGGGTTCAAATTAATTCGACTTTTTTATGATGATGGAATGAAGAAAGGGTCTATTAAGATAGCTCAGAATCACATTTTATACTTAGTTGAGAAACACAGTCTGACAAATAATTACATGACAAGAAACTCGAGTGTTGATTCAAACGACTTTTTTTGAGGTGAAGAAACAAAAGATCAAAATGAAGAGATAAAAAAGAATAAATTGATTAAAATTTGACTAAATTTTGGGCGCACAATAGAATAGATATGCCAGTAGGGGTGAAAATCCGGTTGTGGAACTGGTTCGAGGTTGAAACCGGTTTTAACAAAGGATTAAAAGGAGATTTATGAAAGTTCAACTTTTTAACTTTATTAATTTACATTTTTTCAATTAAACGAAAATTAAAAATTTAAAGCTTTTTTCTGTTATTTAATGTTGAACCGGTTTTAAAAGTGAACTGTGGCCTGAGGTTGCTTCAATTTTACAAAAAACAATTTTCATCAAGGAATATTTAAATAAAAAAATGAGATTTTTTTTTTATTTAAAAAAATGATTTTATTTAATTTAAGTTTTTTATGTACGAAATGTAAATTCCATTTTAATTAAATAGATTAAAATACGATCGTAAAATAATCTCACGTTCCGAATGGTTTTCTTTCGTTTATTTTGTGATATCTTGATCAAAAAAAATTTTCAAATTAAAATTTTTTAAACAAAAAACTTTTTTGTTTCTTAGGATTTTAGAAAAAAAAATATAAACTAAAAAGCGTGATCCGTGCTAAATAAATTGTACTTTACATTACCCAACTCTAAAAAATTTGGGTTAAGCTGAAAAAATCAACGATTTTTCGGTGTCAAGAGATAACTTTTATTTTAGAAATAAAATATCAGGACTTGATTTTTATAAATATAGGAAATATTTTTTGTCTAGTTTTATGAATAGATTTTTTGAGATGATCCTTGCTATTCTAGGTCATAGATTTTCTTGGTATTTTTTGGAATTAAAAAAAAAATTTTAATTAAAATTTCTAAATTTAGAATGGGTTTTTTCTATGAAATTTTATTTTTAATAACTATTTGCATTTCAATCAAATCAACTAGTGGTACATTGATAAAAATTTTTTTTACTTCCTTTGTTAATTAATTAATAATTAAGGTCTTTTATGCTATCAATGCGACAGTTCGGTGGACGAGTACTGTCCAGAATCATGGGACCGAGATGACATTCAGCCAGAGTCATGCGACCATGTGCAAAACGCTGCTTTTTGCGTTAAAACAACTGGTATGTACGGCGCTATAGTTGGAACAAGAAGATTTTGCAGCTCAAGACACATGGATAACTCCTGCAATGAGATCAATCTACCTCAAGACTCACGAATCTACTATTCTTGTCTGTACACATGCACTTCAGACGGGTGCAATCGATCCTCAAATCTTCATCACTTGAATTTTAGCTCTTTTTTATTTATTCTATTGAGCTTGCTGGTTTTGGTGTAACTATTTTAAATCTAATTATACTAAAAATCATTTAATTCTCAATTAATTGTAAATAAATTTTAAAATTAGATAATTCTTTTTATCAATTTTCTAAAAAATTCTGAAAGCCTCAAATTAATATTTTGAAAAATTTGAAAAAAATACTAATTCTTTTATTCTTAAAATACATTAAGATGGCATCGTGAATTTTCAATAAAACTCTACAAAAATTACAAAAATAAATTTATTTTTCGATTATTAAATTTTAAAAAATTGAACCTTCAAACATTTGATGATGAAACAACATGAAACAAAATATTTTTCATTAAATTCAAAAAATATAAATTAATTTTAATGTAAGAGAATATCAAAATCGAGAACCTTTATTTGAGCTGGAAGCTTAAATGAATTAGTATAAATATTTAAAATAAAAAATGTAATAGTTTAGAATACTTGAATATCTCTCCAAAAATTCTAAGCCTTTTTCTTGATTTTCTACAATTCTAATTTACTGATTAGACTTGCTTCTGGTGACTCTCAGTGAATTTTTGATAAACGTTTTTTATTAAAACCATTAAACGTATTGCCGGTACGCGAAATTTTTGAAGCTCAAATTTTGATACATTCAAGATCATTCGGGGCTTTTCCAGATTCCTTTAAGTATTAAAAAAAATAGCAATTACAAATTACTGAAAGTTGATTTAGATTTATGTTTTTTATCTTTTTTATTCAATTGATTTTATGTTTTTTTCTCTGAAATTAAAATTATAATTTTGCTCTTTGCTTTATAATTTTGTTTTAAATCTTTTTTTATAATTCGCCCAAAACCCCTTTTCTTCATTCTTGATATCTCTATCTATTTAAGCTGCTATTCTCTCAGCAATTGCTCTTTCCAACTAGTCTTCCTTGTTGACTTGTCTCATTCTTTCTAAATTTTCACCATAGCACATTTCTCAATCTTCGATTTTATTGTTGGTTATCTCAGATTTGAAACCATTTGGAACCATTTTAATACAGATAATTCTAATAAAAACGACTGACTCATGGTCCAGCCACCGGTCAACCAACATTTTTATCCACCCTATTACAAATTTTATCTGCATTAAAATGGTTCCAAACTTGCAGTTCATATTCTTTTCTTTTTTTTTTAAATAGTTAAATCCACACATCAATTAAGGTCACAGAATTTCCAGATAGAAAGACAACTAGTCAAAAACTGTCATCAACGTCAAATTTTTTTTTAAAAACAAAGTATCAAACGTTTGGAACAATCTACCAAAAGAAGTAGTCCCATCAAATAACATCAATTTTTAACTACAGCTTTTTATTAATTATTATTATTATTGAGGTATAAATAATGAGAATATTAAAAAAGGTAAAATCCTTTTTGTACTTTATCATATTTTAAATTTATTAGGCCCTGTTTCTTTTTTTTATTTTTTGTACTTTTTGTACTTTTTGTACTTAATGGAAATAAAAAATGGTTTTAATTAATCAATATTTTAAATAACAATTTTAAATTTAACTAATATTTTCTTAACACTAGCATACCCTAATTCCTAAACCAGGGCTCCGCCCTAGACCCCGTTTAATTTTTAATATAATGATTAAAATTACCTTTAAGTACAGAAACTAAAAAAGGAACAGTGCCAAATAAATTTAAATTATGAAAAAGTATAAAAAGTAAAATAGGAAAATGTTTTTTTTTAAAGTTTAATATCATTGTCTATCCATGGAATCATTTAAACATAATCAAAAAAATTGTGTGTACTCTCTTCGTAATAGATCATGCCTTAAAAAAGTACAAGAATAAATTACATAAGTAAACCAATTAATTAATTCTGAATTAAGCTTTAAATAAGTATTTTGAAAAGTTGTCCCTTGTCCTTAATTTTTGTCGAGAACCCTGAGTTTTTGTATTCAATGTATTTTGATTGCATAAAGCTGTAACACATAATTGTGAGTGAAGTTCATAACGCTGCACTTTATCAGCTTGCAACCTAGGTTGTATTAAGTCAAAGTTCCTCAGTATCAGATTTTGTAAAAAGATCTTTTCCAGGTCTCCGACTTCGTGTGTCCATCAATTTTGGCTTTAAACTGATTGACCGTATCAGTCACTACTATTTCCGAGGGTAAAAGGTTCCAGGTTGTAGCTGTTCGGTTAAGTAAGAACTTATTCCTCATGGTCCCTCCTTGCTTTTCCCTTGTTATTTGGCTATTGTATCTTCTGCTTGCCCCCTCACTTACTCCCTCATTCTCTCTGATATCCAAATCTACCTTCTCGAACCCTTTCCTGATCTTATATATTTGTAATAAGTCCCCTCTTTTCCTTTTTGTTTCCAGGTCTGTATAACCAAGCTCCCTAAGTCTATCTTCGTACTCTAATCCTCTTAATTCTATTACCATTTTAGTCGCCCTTTTCTGGATTCCCTCCACCTTATTAATTTCACTTCTAGTCATAGATTTCCAAACCACCGAAGCGAATTCTAAATGCGTTCTGACGAAAGCTGAGTACAGTTTTTTAAAAATGTGATCGTTTTCCTCATTATACCTAAAGCACTGTTAGCTTTAGATACCGCCGCTTCTACTTGTTTACTAAGCTTTCCATCACTTGAAACCATAATACCCAGATCTTTCTCAACCTCCGATTCCTGCAACCATACTTTTTCTTCTCCATGATGAATGTAATATTTGTTTCTTGGGTTCTTCTTCCCGTAATGCATTATTTTGCATTTCTTGCTGTTTAAGGACATTGACCACTTCTTGCAACAATTATCTTTTACTTTTATATCTGCTTGTAATTCTGATTTTGAAATTTGATTCCCCTCTGAAATGACCTTCCTATCATCAGTGTAAATCTGCATTATGTTAATTTTATCTGGCACGTCATTGATATATATCACGAAATGTAAGGGACCTAATGCTGATCCTTGAGACACATCACATGTTATATTTCTCCACCTTGACTCCAACGTGCCCTTAACCACTTTTTACCTTTTATAGCTCAAGAATGCCTTTATCCAGTCAAGCAATTTATCAAATATTCCATACCCTCTTAACTTGATGATTAGCTTCCTTTGTGAAACCTTATCAATAGCCTTCTCAAAGTTCGAGTAAAGTATATTGTCATGAATTTCTTATATGACTTTGTTCCACCATGATTTTTTATGGTTTTTTAGATTTTTGAACGTTTTTCTAGTACAATCAATGAAAATATTGGTACATTGATTGATCAGAGCTGACAGTTTGGATTAGAGTTTATCTCTATTACTCCCTTGACTAATTTCTTATATTTTTTTGTCTAAGATTTTAATTTTCTTAGCCACTCTCTCCTGATAATTCAGTCTTTAGATAATTTGGCATAGGTTGAAATTCACATATATTTAGTTAAACAAACATAAACAAAGAGACCCCAGTCGGCGTAAAATTAATGCTGCATTACGTTTCCTCAAGGATTCTCGGTGTAACATCAAAATATTGATGTTTTATGTAGAAATGTGAATGTCAAAAAAAAATCTGTTTTTTATTTTAATTATTAATATGGTGTTAAAATTGATTAAAAACTCACTTGATCTAAAAATTCAAAAAAATAAACTTAAGATATTTATTGCATTCAATATCTTAAAAACTTGCATTATTGATGTAACAATGATATTTTAAAGATAATTTTAATGTCACATTTAATTCTTATTACAAAATAAATTAAAATGAGACTCAAAATAGGATTAAACTCATCAGTAGAAAAATTCACATTTTCAATCAAAAATATTTTTAGTTTGATTTCTGAAAAATTTAATAAAAACACTTAATATCAGGCAAAAAAAGACCGAAATCTTCAAAATATAGATTAAAAAACCAGGCATTTAAAAATAATTTTTATTTAATAAATTAATTACTAGCTGTTCAATTTAAAGCCAAAATTCCAAAAATTCAAACCAAACCTAAAAATCGATGTTCCGGAATATTGCCAAAAAATTCTAAAAATCCATGCTCGATGTCAAAAATTCTTTGCTTGGATGTGAAAAGTGAACCTATTGACTTACAGTATAAGATAATAGAAACCCGAAAGATTCAAATTATTATAAATTTCAGAAGATATAGATTTAGAAGACACATTTAAAAGTGGCTTTGAAGTTTCTTTAAGTGATATTTTGATTAATAAGCCTGTTTCGGATAGCTTAAGTGATCAAGAAAAGGATAAAAACTTTGTAAATTTTTAAAAATCATTTCTAACGATTCTCTTTATATCCTAAAAAATTTTTATAATTGTCAAAAATATATAACAGACTCAGAAATCTCAGAAAACGAATTATAAAATTTCAATTGATCAGCAAATCTGAAAAATTGTTGACAAAAATCCCTCTTTGTTTGACTATTTTCATAAAGCAAATTTTGGCGATACTATAGATTATATTTTTGATGGTGAAATTTATTTGGATATCATTTCAAAAGAAAAGAAACGATCAAATTCAGGAAAATATTTCACTTTGATGTTAAATACAGATCGAATTGAGCTCTCTAAACAAATCTGACATTTCTTTTTGGCCTGTCATTATTGTTATAAATGAATTACCGATTAGGAAAAGATTTTTGATTGATAATATTATAATAGCTGGTATGTTTTATTTATTATTTTTTATTTTTTAATAATTTTTGTAAGGTTTAACTGTATCTAATGCTCAACCAAATCTAGGAATTATTATCGAAGATCTGAAGAATGATCTAAGATTACTTGAAGATGGAATTGATTTGAAAAAATCTTTTTTGAAAATACCAGTTTTTTTTTGATAGCAGGATTTTTTGACAAACCAGCCCGCCCTTCTGTTTTGAATTTTATTTCTTCAAATGGATATTTCGGATGCATTAAATGTCTACAATCAGGGAAACGTATACCAACTGAAAGTACTGATTCATTTAGAAAAAAATTGTTTTTAAATTAAAAAAAAATTCAATTTTATTTTAAGAGGGAGCGGTTCATACTTTTCCGTTTGACAATCGAATCCACTAGGACCAGAAAGAACTATTAATTCTTATTCCCTAAATTTTAAACTGTGTCTGGAACAGAATAAAAAAATTTTTCAACTCGGCTGTACTTCTCGGCAGTTTGCAACCGATCAGGAGCTTTACGAGTCTTTTTGGGGTGCACTAGTGATTTTTGGACAGCTTTTCCCTCCTCCAGCCATTCAGGAACAATTTCTGAATTTGGAACAACCCAGTAACTTTCTTGATCACATTCAAAAGTACTGCTCGGCTCAAGATGCGTCTCCTTAACGGGACTTGCTGAATTCGATACCAGTTCAATTTTCTCACTTTCCTGACTTGCCATCGATTCATCAACCAATGTTGGATAACAGGTATTTTCGTGGGGTGCAAAAAAGAAGACTGGTGTGAGATACCATTGTATAATGATTAAGATGATACAATGGTATCATTTAAATAATGATATTAAGATGATTTGAGCAAAAATTATCCTAGCATAATCATTCCTAGAGAAAACAAGATCGAACTAAAAGTGAGACAGCTACATCTTTATACAGAAAATTAATAGGCACATTAATCCCTCAAGATTAAATTTGGGCCACTAGGGATAAAAGTTTAATGAAAAAAGACTTTTCTCAGCACATAATGGCTTCATTTGGTTTGTATTTTTATTTAAATTGGTTTAGTAATTATTTTTAATTTAAAGATTATATTCGGTCGCGGCGTAGTGAGTTTACGATTAAACAGGCTGAAAATGAGGTGAGAAAATTGTGTAATGAAGCAAGGAGACGTCTTCGAAAAGCTGGTCAAAATATTGTGAAAAACGATTCAGACTCATTTAAAAATTCATTGAAAGCTTACTCTTTTAAATCTTGAGTAAAGAATTAGGCCTAAATAACCTTTTTAGTGTATATATATAAAAATGATTCCTTTTTTTTGCAATTATAATCTATGGAAAAATTTCCAAATGTTTTTTATATTTTTTTTAATTAATTTAAGTAAACGATTGTAATTTTTTTCTCTAAAATTTTTATTTTTTTCTTGGTTGATAAGATTTTATCGGTAGTTGAAATTTTTTTGTTCAATAAAGAGAGTTTTAATACTAAAATTCCTTTTTTTAAATTTAAATCATTCATTTTACTTTTAAATTGAATTACATTAAGTATTGATGCAACATTAATGTACCCATAAACAATAGTATGATGGGACATCAATGCATTTGAGACTCTTGCATTAATATCAAATCATAAAATGCATCAAGTTTCCTCGACATCACATCAATTTTTTTCCAACTGGGACAGACATTTATTGAAACGTGAAAAAAACATATAGAAATATTGTATTACAGCTAGAAAAACATAAGTCATTAATTAATTTTCTAGCTCTTCTTCTCTTTCATACCAATGACCAATTTTACGTTTTCTTGAAGTTGTTTTTTTGACAAATTTTTTCAACTCTAAACCAGGGTACTGAACTTTTGCTACACGACAACAGCAAGCCAAATGAAGGCAAATAGCTTTGTCTAAAAATATGGCACAGATCAAAACATACAATCAGTGCAAAAGCACTCAGGATTAATGTTTATTGTGTACTTTTGGCTAAAATCATACTCTAAATCAATACCGAATCGATCAGTGACTTTTTTAAGAGACACCCAAAAAAAACTAAAATCTTTTTCTTGTTCATTAGAGGTAACCATAAAGCAAATAGGAAAGAATCTACAATTAATATCTGTAGCACTTAAAATAGTTTTGCATTTGAGTTAAAGTTGGCGTAACCTGATGTTCAAGAAGTAATTTCGTATAATTATTATAAGGTTTGTATATATTTTGGTTAAAAATCAAGTTCTCGATTATTTCTTTAAACTTTGAACTAACGCCTTTTTAATTAACTCAATAGATACAACTATGACTTCGTCGTGTTTATGAAGATTTAGTCCTTTAACATTGATTTTACCGGTTTTAGTACAAGTCATTATTAGAAAACGGGTCAAGCAACATGGTTTACATAGACAATATGGATACTTTACTCTCATTTTGTGACCATTGTTGTTGTCCTTACAAATTTGACAATTATTTAAATTGGAAAGATTCTAGGCAATAGGATTGAATTGTTTAAAGAAAAAATCTAATTCAACTTCACTGCACACAGTGGTCAAAAAAATCCATTCTATTTTTTTCCTCATTCATGTTTTTTTAACGTTTGAGTAAGCCAAAAAAATTAATAAAAATAATTATGTGTTTTTCTCAGATGAAAAATAAACATGTGTTTTTATACCAGTTGAAACAACAACTTATGTTTTTTTCACTATTGAAGAAACAATTTGTGTTTTTTTTACTTTTTCAAAAATAATGCTTAACTTCATGTTTTTTTTCTAGGCTCTAATATGTTCAACTTTCATTTTCATATTTAAATGGTGATTTTTATTTTCACTTTTTTTATGTGAGTTTAATCCTCTGCCCCAAAATTTTGCCAATTATGGTATTTTTACATTTTCAAGTTTCTTTTTCAAGTTTGAGTAACTTTTTTTTCACAATGGCAATCTATTGATAAAAAATGTGAATATCTAGATCTGATGAATTAGCAGGTCTTTTAAAATTTTGAACACCCGTTGATAAGTTTTAAAAGTAAAATTTATCAAGCAAATAATTTTTTAAAAGGTGATAATTTTTGCATTAGTTGGTAAATTTATTTTTGGTTGGATGTAATGGAGAGTTAGTCCTTTCTTCCAGTCATACGATAAATTTTGATGACAAAAAAATATTTTGGATGGGTTTAATATAAATATTGAAAAAAAAATTATAAAATTCTCTTTATTTATGTTTTTTTTAAACTCTGATATTGATTAAAAATAAAAGACAAAACAATAATTTAATTGCAGATCGTAACAACAAATAAGTAGCCACTTGGTTCCGAAACCTGGTTCGGGCTTAAAAATAATTAAAAAAAGACTAATATTAATCCAAATTTCAGAATAATTTTATTATAATCATAAAAAAATTTACAAAACGATAAATCAGCAGAACGATTAACTTGGAAAAAGATCCTACGTCAAAAAATTCGTATCCTCTTCAAATATAGATTTGATTTGTGTTCGGATCGAGCGTTATTTGTAAAGTATGCGTTCCTCCATTGAGTAAATTTTGACCATTTTGGCTAGCGGCAAGACTTAACTGGTGCAAAGTTGTGTTGTCTAGACTTATAATGGTAGTTGCATTTGATTGATTAAACTGGTGGCTTAATTGAGTGTTAGAAGAAATCGCCTGATCGGAATTCGAATTGTTACTGTTTGAAATTGATAAATTAGCGCTAGAATTCGGATTTGACGATGAGCCTATGTCATTAGAAGCACCCAAGTCTAAATGTGTCAATATTTGCGGAGAGCAGCTAAAAGCGAAAATGGATTTGGTTTATTAATTAATTCAAATTTTAAATTAGTTTACTTCCACTCTTTATTTATGCAAAAAATATCAAGTTCAAATCAAATCTAAAAATTAAGTGACAAAAAAAATTAAAATTAATTTCTGGAAGCAAAAAAAAAGATTTTATTAGATTCTATTTTCAAGGCTAATTGTAAATTTTCACTTGCAGGATTTTATGGAAATAATTGTATAATTGTTCCTATTCTATCCTAGTGGATAATGGGAAGGCGCTCATCTCCTTTTCAAGTACCTTTTTGAGCAACGGCTCCGATCTGACACAGAGGCTACTGCATCGAGTTGATCATCTACACCGCAATTATTATCCAGTCGAAACTGGTTCCTCTATTTTCAAAAAATTTTTTAGTTTCAAATAAAAACTAATTTTAAGTGAATATTGCAAGCAATTTTTTGTTAAATTTAACCATCGAGGTGAAAGATTGTCAATTAAATGATTGTTGAATTTTAAATAAAAAAATTAATTTTCAATATTTTTTAAATCATAAGTGGCAAGTTTTTTTTTCTATTTTACATTTCTAAAAATAATTGCGTAGTTACATTTCAAATTTTAACATGCTTAAGTATTGAGTTTTAATGAAACAAAGTAATTTCAAAATTTCAAAAAAGTGAAATAGAAAATAAAAATTGCCAAATCAAGAATTCCAAAATAGAGCTATAAATAACCCAATGTAGTCAATTTTCCACATGTAACAATTGTAATGGATGGGGATTTTGGCCGAGAAGGCCGCTGGGGTAAATGAGAAACGTTAAATGGGGGGAGAAAACACTTTATTACTCATCTACTTTATCACAAAAAAACAATCTCATTTTATAGTGAGAGTGTAGATGTGCACACTCTCAACGTTTAGAACTCGACGAATGTTAAGTTACTATTCGTCGAGGTGGCGAAGGAATTGGTTTATTACACAATTCCCCCTCCTCTTTGGAGTCGCTCCGGGACCCAATGCCCGCTTCGGTTGACCAATGGCCGAATCCGTGCCGCTTATCTGGGTCTTCCCACCTGTTGGTGCTGCCGCGACTGCGATTCCTCATATTCTTCAGACGCCACTGCGTCTACGGGCCGGCTCTTATCGGTACGTTTCTGCTCTGACGGCTCTTCGGTTTTGTCCGCTCCACGTGGTTTGACGAGCCGACACCATTTTGGTCGGGTGCTTCGGGTGGGCCTCATGTAAACCAACATATTTGGGTACTCGACCTCCATCGTCTCCTTGAAATGTCGACGTTTAGTCTGACTTGGAGCTTGTGTTCTTTCCCCTCGAAGGTGAATCTCGGTGCGTTGAAAACGTAATCGAACAGCTTTACGTGATCCTGGTCGGCATAGAATTTTACAAACGCTACCGTATCCGGCCTCTCCTTTTCGTCCAGTATTCGAAAATATCGAATCGGACCGATTCGCTGGTAAATATACGTAGCGAACTCGACGAACGTTTCTTCGTCAACGATTGGAAACATTCGCAGCAACGTTTGATGTCCATTTGCGTTCATCGTCTCGACTCTTATGAAAATGTTTTTATTATATATTTTTTTTTTTTTTTTTTTTGAAATGAATCTTGCCCCTCTTAAAATTTTATTAGTAAAAATTAGATATTTGACTCGTGCTAATTGTATCACGTGTCAACTATTCAAATCGATTCGATTTTGTCTTACAAAAATTTTTTTTTTTTTTTTTTTTTTTTTTATAATGACCGGCTCCGGTTTATCGTCGATTCGGATGCCCATAATTCAAGCGTTCGGGTACCGCTCTAGCGCGCTGATTTGTTGTTCTTGTTGGAGACCGTCTGGAGTCCGGCCTCGTCGTTCTCAGCGTGTGGGTGGTTGGTTTGAACGTTTCGTCGTCGCTTGGATCTTCTTCTTCGCTCGAAAGGGCCGTTTTGTGGGTCAACATCGCCCTTTTCGCCTTGTTGACTATTGATCTGGCCGCACTGTGTTTGGCTCTCGTATGGGTTATTTGTTTCAACACCTCATCAGTCCCATTTGTTGTTTCATATTGTAACTCGCCACCACCGTAGTGTCTCTTGAGTCTATTTACATGCACTATCAGTCGCTTGCCTTTTGTTTTGATTGGGCGAATTTTATAATTAGCCTGGTTTACTTTTTGTTCCACGACGTGGGTCCATTCCAGTTGTATGTGAACTTCCTGCACTGACCCCTTTTAATGACATCGTTCCTGACCCACACCAGGTCGCCGGGTTTGAATTCAGCGGCGTAAACGTGTCTGTCGTAGTTTAGTCTCATTCGCCGAATGCGCACGTTCTTATTTTGTCTAACTTTTTCGTAGGCTTTTTGTAGCTTGAATTTTATTAGATCAGCATATTCGTCCGGTGTAGTTGGGACGTTTATAATTGGGTGCCGATAAATAAGATCCAGCGGCATCTTCGCTTTTCTCCCGTACATCAGTTCGTATGGGGTCACGCCTGTCGTTGCGTGGACGGAAGTGTTGTAGGCCAGACCTAAAACTTCTATTTGCTGGTCCCAGTCGTCATGGTCTTCATTGACATAACAGGTTATCATTCTCTTGACCGTCCTGTTCAAACGTTCGCTGATTCCATCGGTTTGTGGGTGGAATGGCGATGTTCTCAGTCTCTTAACGTCCATAAGGTTCCATAGTTCTTCGATCAAAGCCGACTGATAGTTTGTCCCTTGATCGGTTAGTACCGCTTCCGGTATGCCGTGCCTACAAATAAACGCAAAGAGGCATTTTGCGACTGTTTTGGCTTCGGCGCTTTGTATTGCAAATAACTCCATCCATTTGGTGAAGTGGTCAATTATACAAAGAATGTATTTGTTATTTGTTCTGGACGTTTTTAGTGGTCCTAAAATGTCTGATGTTATTATTTCGAGCGGCCTATTGGTAATTATTGGTATCAACTTGTTTTTGATTTTACGTCCAGTTGTTGACCTTTGGCATGGCTCGCAGTTGAGTATAAACGTTTTAATTTCGTCGAAATATTTTGGCCAGTAAAATTTCTGTCGGATCTTATTAAAGGTTTTCTCTAATTTTAGGTGTCCACTCCATTTTGATGCATGTTCTTGTTGCATTATTAATTTTCGTTCATTAGATGGTACAACGAACTGGGCACAATTGTTATTATGTTTGTCTATTCGATACAACACCTCCCCAATCAATTTAAATTCGTCCCATGAATTGTAAAAAGATTCGTGAATATTGTTTTCAAACTTGTCAATTTTTGGTTTCTCCTTGTTATTTCTCAAAATTTCTATGAACCACGCAATGTCTCTGTCTGACTTCTGGCACTCTGGTTTGTTTATCTCTTGGAAGTGAATGGTGTTTATTTGTTCTACTTCGTCGTAAAGCATGTTTATCATTAAATCATCGTTGTCTGGTTTGTTAACGTTGTCGTCAGATCTAATGGCCATCTCGAAAGGCTATCGGCGTTTTGGTGTTTGGTGCCTTTACGATACATGATTTTGAAATCAAATGATTCTAGTCGTATGATCCAGCGTGCGAGTCTAGGTGCCGGGTTTCTCACCGTTCTTAACCATTGTAGTGGCTGATGGTCGGTGACTACGATGAATTCTTGGCCGAACAAGTATTCACGGAAGTGTTCGATCGAGTTTACGATGGCTAATAATTCCTTTTCTGACGTTGAATAGTTTTTTTCAGGTTTTGACAGGCCTCTAGAGTAGTAGGCTATCGGTCTCCATAATCGTTCGTTCCCTCTTTGTTGTGATAACACGGCACCGATTCCGTAATTGCTAGCGTCTGTTTCTAGTTTGAACGTTTTGGTGAAGTCTGGTATTGCCAAAATCTTATGTGACATCAAATAGCTCTTGAGGACCTGGAAAGATGTCTCGCATTCTCGTGACCATTCAAAGTTTGTGTGCTTATGGTTTAGTTTGTGGAGCAGGGCGGCAATTTTTGCGAAATTTCTGATGAACTTCCTGTAGTACGAAGCTAGGCCAATGAAGCTGATTACTTGGTCAACGTTTTGTGGTCTTGGATATTTTAGCAAAGCTTCTATTTTCCTCGGGGATGGTGCTATTGTTCCATTGGAGACTACGTGACCTAAGTACTCGATCGATGTTTCGAAAAACTGGCATTTGGAAAGCTTGATTTTTAATTCGTATTGTCGGATGACATTAAGAACTTGTTGAATGTGATCGTAATGTTCTTCAACTGTCTTTGAGAATATTATGATGTCGTCCAGGTATATCATACAGATTTTGCCGATAAGGTCTTTGAAGATCTCGTTCATGAAACGTTGGAACGTTGCTCCTGAGTTTGTTAATCCCATTGGTAATACTCTGAACTCGAAGTGACCGAATTCACAATTGAACGCTGTAAAGTGTTGACTTTCTTTGGACATTCTGATTTGGAAGTATCCCGATGCGAAGTCGATTTTTGAAAAGATCCTCGCATTCTTTAGGTTTGATAGCATAACGTCAATTCGTGGAAGTGGGTAACAATCTCTTATTGTAAGGCTATTGAGTTTGCGGTAGTCAATTGTTAGCCTAACGTTTCCGTCGCTTTTTTGTACAAGGTGTACCGGGGATGAATATGGTGAACGACTGTTTGTAATTAGTCCCGCCTCTGCCATCTCGGTGATTAACTGTTTGAACTCGTTTCGTTTTGCGAAAGGTACGGGTCTAGGTTTGATGCTGAATGGGATGTTGTCTGTGAGTCTTATTTCGTGTTCGATGGCGTTTGTTGGTGTTAAGTCTCTCAGGCTCTTCGCCGAAACGTCTCCTGCTTCTTTGGTGATTTTGGTGCGAAGCTTTTCGAGTATAGGGCTATTTATCGGTTCTTCTCTCTCTTCCATGAAATTGATGGTGCAGTCGTTGTCTATTTCATCCTCTTTGATTTCTGTGCATTTCAAACGTATTATCAGTTGTTCTATGATGTCCTTTGTAACGTTAAATTTGTTTAATGTTTCCAATCCAATCAGGCAATCGTTGAGTAGGTTTCCGATCACTATTACTTCCGTGTCAAGTGTTTGATCGCCTAGTGTCAATTTAATCGTTGTTTTTCCGACAGTGTTCGTTGGGGTTCCTATTGCTGTAAGCATTTGTTTAGATGTAGGTGTTATTGGTAATTTTAACTTTTTGGCTATGGATTGGTTGATGATTGTTCGCTTTACTCCGGTGTCTAATAGAAATTTAACGTTGGTTCCATTTATTTGACAAGTGCTTGTTAGTCATTGATGATTGGGTGCATTTAGATTGTTAATCAGGGCTCTGGGTGGGATGGGATCATATTTTGGTCTTATTTGTGGACAATTTGGACGAATGTGGCCAGTTTGGTTGCACCTGTAGCATCTTTGTGTCGGTTCGAAGGAAACGTGTCTCGAATCTGGACTTATGTTTCCTGGTTGGTCTTGAATTGGATAGTTCGATTCCGTGTTGATTTTTCTTGCATGCATGCTTGTTCTGGGTGTTGTGTTCAAGACCTCTTCGTACCTCGATGCTAACTCTGTAATTTCACTCAGGGAGTTCAATGTTGGTCGTGCAACCTTTAACTTGATTTGGATTTCTGTCGATTTTATACCATCGATTAATTGATCTGCTATGAAAGTGTCTGTTACGTTTTGATCTACTCCTGGGAATGCCTTCTTTGAAAGAATGCGGAGTTGCGTCACGAACAGGTGAACGTTCTCATTCTCGAGTTGTCTTCTTTCTAAGAAGGATCTCTTCGGGTTTGAGTTCTCTTTACGTTCGTATAATTGGATCAGCAGTGATTTCAATTGTTGGTAAGCCTGATTGTCGTATTCGCTGAATGGATATTCGTCAACGTTCTTCCTACATTCTTGGTCAAGCTTCAAAAACATGATGTCTTTTCTGTTGTCTTGGATGTTATTTATTTTGAAGAACATATCGAAGTTTTTGATCCAATCTTGATGTCGTCACTGTTTGGGTCGAATGCGTTTGGAGCTTGTATTTGGTAGTAATTTCTACTTTGGTGTGTTAGTGTGCGGTTTGATAACGTTGGCGCTGCAGACACCGCGGTTGTACCGTTTAACACAGGAAGCGCTGTAGGTAGTTGGCTCGTTGCGTTGTTGTTTTGGTTATTACAGACGAAGGTGAAGTTGTTGTTCTTTTGTCTCTTGTAACTCAAAATAGTTGTCCACATTATCATGATAATTATTGTTATGATTGCCACAAACGTTGACATCAGGACGTTGTCATTGATCAGGCACCAGCACCGGTTCATGCATGGAGTTATTTGTGCTATGCTTGTTTCAATAAATTTTATTATACGTTTTGTTATTCCTGATTCTTGTTCCTGATGTGTTATCGCTTTCAAAATATCCCATAGGCCCATCTTGGCTTCGATTAAAATGGATCCACTTGGTTGAGTGTTGATTGACTTTTTAACAATGTGCGTTTTGAGAATGAATAATAATTCCACCCCCAAACAACGTTTTATATAATGTGAAAACGTGTTATTAAATATAGTGTGTGTGAATGTAAGACTTAGCTATGCATCGCTATGTCTGTAATGTGTATGTAATCAATTCTGCATGCACCCCGTTTCGGGAACGCGACTTATGACAAATTAATCTGCGCCTCATAGGTCCGCGACTTAGACTAATTAGTCTGCACCCCGCTTTTGGGAACGCGACTTACTGCTAGAATGACAGATAGCATCGTTCCCTGGTCCTATCTGTATGCTGAAAATGTGATGTCTGAGTGGACCCTTCTGGGCATCGCGACTTCTGACAAATTAACCTGCGCCCCATGAGTCCGCGACTTAGGATTAATTTGTCTGCGCCCCGTAGAAGGTCCGTGACTTACGATGAAATTATGTCCTAACGAAGAAAGCATTGACAAGAGTTTCTCAGGGCAAATATAGTCTGAGACTCACTTGTGGGCACCAATGTAATGGATGGGGATTTTGGCCGAGAAGGCCGCTGGGGTAAATGAGAAACGTTAAATGGGGGGAGAAAACACTTTATTACTCATCTACTTTATCACAAAAAAACAATCTCATTTTATAGTGAGAGTGTAGATGTGCACACTCTCAACGTTTAGAACTCGACGAATGTTAAGTTACTATTCGTCGAGGTGGCGAAGGAATTGGTTTATTACACAATCTATGTCTTCTTAATTTTCATTTTTTTTAGCTTATTTACTTTATTACGATTATCTCATTATTTTATCTCATTTTATTAACTTTAATTTTTATTTTTTAAATTTATTCTGAAGGAGCCCTAGCTCGGTAAGAAAACAAATAAATAAAAAGTAAAATAAATAATAATTTTTTATTTTTTCAGTGAAAACCTTGAATTTAAATAAGAATTTTCAAACTACTCTTGGTTTAAGTCAAAATAATTCATTGAATATTATTTAATTATCTTTGATCAAAACCCCAGTTTGCTACTGATTTTTTTTTGTATAGTCTCATGGGATTTAGAAAAATTTTAATTAAAATTTCTTGAATATCAGTAAATTATGGAAACTCTTGACCCAAATGTTATAAAAAATTCATGTGATGTCTTTCATATAAAGACAGCTTGAACATTTTATTCTCAATCAAGAATTCATCAAAGACATATATAATGATGCTCAAAATATTCATGGCTTTTATGACCACAAAAGATCAAAAATTAAGGCAATTATTAAGTCATTTTACTACACTTGAATTTTTTTAATAAAATTCGTTTATTTTACTTTAATTATTATCAATTTTTTTGGGTCCTCCTAAACACTGACCCCAATTTTTTGAAATTTCCTGACCCCCATATTTTTTGCAAAGCAAAAATATTTTCAAATGTTTTTAAAATATCATTTGGTGTGAATTTTTCTCTATTTTTTGAAAATTAAATTAGTATATCTATTTAAAATTATTAAATTCGATTTCAATAAAAACCAAGGTCTTTTATCAGGTCAGGAAATTTTTAAAATTAGGGGTCAGTGTTTTAGTAGGACCCTTTTTTTTAAACCAAAAAAGAATAAAAATCAAAATCTAAAAATAAAAAATTGCTTCTGAATTAGTTAATTATTTTAAATTTCATTTTTTTACTTGATAAAATAGCTAAATATCAAACAATTCAAAATTGCTACATTATTGTGATGTTGCCTCAAGAAATTTTACAGTCCGCCTAACAAAATTTTTGCCATTTGCTTTGGAAGTTAAGTAAAGTCAAATTACTTTATTTTGACTTCCACACAGGTCTGATTGAGAGGCTCATGGAGCACTTTGCAAGGCTTTACGGTATATCATAGCTTAACTTTTTGCCACCTTTTTTTTTCTTTTTTTGAGCCTTGAGATAAAATTTTTATGATTTGTATTCGTTTGCCATTTATGTAGATTTTGTTTTCTGCAGTTATTATTTTGTTATAAATTAATTCAAATTTTTGTTAATTCCTAATAAAAGGCTTCGGCCAAATAATATTTTTTCCTTAAATTAACTTAATCCCCATTTAAGTCCTTAGAAAATTGTAAGTTATTTAGATCATTGTATTTAACTTTTGTTCGTTCTCTTTTGGAATTTGCTGTGCCTGTTTGGTCTCCATTTCTTAAGTCGGATTATGAGAATCTTGAGAGGATTCAACGCAGAGCTACGAAGTTTGTTTCTTCAATTAGAAACAAACCGTATGAAAGCAGATTGAAGGCTTTGAACATTCCAAATCTGGTGGAAAGAAGAAAAAGAGGTGATCTAATTCAATTATACAAGTTCATGCATGGAATAGAATTGGTTGAAAAAAGCAACAATTTTAATGTCACCAAAATCCAAGGAAGAGGTCACTGCTTCAAATATCTCAAAAAAATTTCGAGACTCCAACATAGAGATAACTTTTTTTTCAACAGAACCGCTAACATATGGAACACACTGCCAAATCAATTAGTTGAAGCCCCCAATGTTAACAGCTTTAAAGCAGGCATTGATTGCTGGATGAGCAGCAATCAATCACATCAGCTGTCATAGTGTACCTTATCAGCACACTCGCTGGCTAGCCAGCTACAGTCAAAACTACCACTACTAGTACTACTAAAACTGGTTTGAAATCAGGCTGAAGCATGCTTTTTTACCTAAAATAATTTTATCATATAAAAAAGAAGAAAATTGATTATTGATTTGATTAAAAAAAATAAAATAAATATTTTAATTTTAAGTATGTTAATGTATTGTATTGAAATTTTTTATTTTATCTTTAATTTTAAATTATCAAAAAAGAAGAATTGTTGTTAAATTTGCATTTTACAATGCCTTAAAATTCAATTTAAAAAAAAAAAGAAAAAAAGGATTTTCAAATTTTTTTAAAAATTTCCCTAAAAAATTTTCCGAAAAGAGAAAAAAGCTTCACAATTTGAATGAACACAAAAATAAATTGTTGAACTTAACTGTTAATAAAAATCTGATAGAGTGGTTTTACTTAGAAAAAAAAAGAAAATAAGGATTTTCAAATTTTTGAAAAAATTTGCCTAAAAAATTTTGCGAAAAGAGAAAAAAAGCTTCCCAATTTAAATTTGTGAATGAGAGTGGTAGATAAACTAGACTCAAAGGATAAAACATCAACTTACAATTCGTTCTGAGCGCTCTTGTCCTTGTCACTAGTCTTGGACTTTTTCCTCGGAGGCTTGTTCAGCTGTTTCAATTGACCATTGCCGGCCTTCTTCAGCTGTTTGAGCTTGCATTGTTCAATGTGAATATTTTTGTTAAAATTGCTCAAGTTGGCCAACGACCTGGAACAGTATTCACAATATTCGCACGCGTCCGCACCAATTTGACTCTGTGCCAGCGAATTGTCGTGACTGCTCGATTGCTCCGAGCCGGCCGTCACACTCAGCGAGCTGTTGCCTCTTAGGGGAGTACTCGGACAGCTGTTGTTGGCCAACATCATGATACTGCTCTGAACGTGGTCCAAGCCGCTCTCCTGAGACTGCATAGTGCTCAAATTTAGCGAGCTGCTGATCACATTGTTCAATGTCTTTAGCTTTCGCTTTTTCGACTTGCAGTGCTCGGAGTGCAGGCGCCGGTTAAAGTCGGACAGCCTGGCAAACGACTTGTTGCAATAGACACAATGGTCGCCGATGTCACTGCTGCTGTTGTTGCTGCTGTTGTTGCCGCTGCTGCCTTGTTTGGCACTGGTTTGGTCCTTGTTTGTTCCGCCTGAGCGGATGTTGCCCTCGAGGGACTTGCGAATTTTGCAGTGCTCGATGTGCATCTTCCTGTTAAATGAGTTCAGATTGCCGAGAGGCTTGGCGCAGAATATGCACGCTTCGGTCAGGCTCTGGAGCAGGCTGGTCGAGGGGCTGGATGCGTTGAACTGGGCCGAGGCGGGCTGAGAGTGCTCTTGGGCCGTGTGCTGCAGCTGCAGAATGGAGTCGCGCCGATCGAACGTCTCTTTTTTGATCTTGCAGCATTTGATGTGGATGCGTTTGTTGAACTCGGACTTGAAGTCTTTGAGCGACTTGAGGCAGAAGCTGCAGCTGTCGCCCATGAAGAACTGGTCCATGTCGCTCGTGTCCGACTGGGTGTACACGGAG
Source organism: Brachionus manjavacas (assembly GCA_019054805.1). Lineage (NCBI taxonomy): Eukaryota > Metazoa > Rotifera > Eurotatoria > Ploima > Brachionidae > Brachionus > Brachionus manjavacas. Next base: position 641,326 of record JAHQIY010000009.1, read on the forward strand.
TCGAATAGCTTGCGCAATTTGCACGTGTTGAAGTGCATTTTTTTGTTAAAGTCGTGCATTCCGGCCAAGTACTTGGAGCAAAAGACGCAGTAGTCTTCCAACTCGATGATGTCGTCCATGGTCGGCCAAGTAGCGAGCAAACACTGGCTGTCAAAATAATTTACTTTGATTATTATTAAACAACAAATTTGGTTTAGATTTTATGAGCGAAATTTAGTCTCTATGGCGTTAGTGTGCGACTCTGGAGCTCTTTATGCGCGCACCGTACTTGCATCGTGAATAATGTTGAGTGTTGAAATTGGAGTTTTTTGTCTTGACAAAATAAACTTGACAAAAGTTCAGTTTTTTTTTAATTTTTAATTTCAATGGGCTAACAAGTGTTGGCAAGGTTCTCCCCGTTAAAAGACCAGTAAATACAAAATGCTCACACTTTTTTGGGGTTTGATCTCAAATTCAGTATAGCGGGTGAGGAATTAATTAAGGGGCAAAAGTTTAGGGAAAATTATCAAAAATATTTGTTCAGCCTTTGGGTCAAAATGGAGACTCAAATTTAACCCCCTTAAATCCAACATAGTTGAATTCGGTCCTCAACTCTTCAAAAAAGAGTGTTTCATCAGTAATCAAAAGTTGAATAAGGTAGATAATATAGACTACCTTGGAGTTACGCTCAATTCTAATCTTGGCTTTGATATTACAGCTACTGATAAATTCAAAAAAGTCCAAAAAATTTTTTTTCTATTTCTTACCTAGGTATGGAACAGAATTCTTTAAGTCCAGATCTCAAATCCTTAATCGTCAAGACATGTCAATCAAAGTTTACCTATGGGCTAGGTAGCTCAACACTAAAAGTGAAAACTTTAAAATTCTTAAACACTTCCCAGAGCAACCTTATACGAACCATGTAAGGTTTGAACTATAGCTTAATATTCTTAAGATCTTGAAAATTAAAGAAGAATCTAATGACAGCTTATTTGACTCCATTAAATTATGTCTAAACAATCTAGAGTCTAAGCACCTTAAGACTCTTCTTAGAAATTTTATCGGATCTTTCTAGTCAAAGTCTTGATTTTTTTTCTTTTGGTCCACAGTTCTTAATTTAACACTTGTGGAAAAAAAAATTTTTTTGGTCTTTTGATGTTTTCTTTTATTTTTATTCTTAAATTTTTCATATTTATATTTTGATATCTTATTTTTGTAAACTACAATTTTTACTTCTCCACAATGGAGGTTAATTTAGATACAAATTATCGAAAAAAATTGTCTTTAAAAAAGAGAAAAAATTATTTCATTAATTCATTGGGTATAAAATAAATTTTTAAAGCAAAAGATTGAACTTTTTTTATTTCTATTTCTTTGATTCCTTTTTCCTCCTTCAGTCTTGGATGAAGCAGGAGCAATTTTTCGATTACACTACATTTGTCAAATCAAGATTATTATGTAAAATTTTTTAAATTTGATGAGTAAAGAAGGATGTTAAGTTTATTTTGTTAATAAACCTATTAAATTAATAAAAATAGTCAATTAATAAAAATAATCAATTAATAAAAATAATCAATAAAAAAAAAAAAGATTGATTTCTTCTTCTCATGATTTTTTTTAATCTAGTCCAGAAATCGATTTTTTATACGCAATCACGTTTATTTAATTAGCTCGTCACCTCGTTCCTCGCAAATTATTTATTTCAGTAAACCCCACTTGGGCGATAAAAAAAAATTTTTTGAAAAATAAAAAAAAACAACAAAAAAAATTTAAAAATCGCATCGAGTTTAATTTTGTAATTTTCTTTATAATTTTAGACACATTATAGAATTGTGAATTTTCATACAAACCTTCCAAGAATTACAAAAATTAAATTCTTTTTCATTGATTTAACACTCACCTATTTAACAAAAATTATAATTTTAGCCTTTAAAATTATGTAATTATTTAATTTTAGTATTTAACAAAAAAAAATTTTTTTAGACCCTAAAAACCCCTTTAAAAAAATTCTTTTTTAGTAGTAGTAGTGGTAGTAGTAGTAGCGGGTATGGAATAAAAAATGGTACAAAAGTTAAGTTTGATTTGTTTTAAGGGTTGACAAGGCTATTCCCATTATTTTTCAAAATTTAAAATCAGGCTGATACTAGCTTTAAATAAATGAAAATTATATCATAAAGTTGGATTTTCGATAAGTTGTTAGTAAAAAATGTACGAAATCATCAAAAAAGATTTGTACAACTTTGTAAAAGTAACCAAAATGTGCCAAAAGCTGATGCTGTAAGACGATTCACTGGTCTTGTATTCAAAAAATGTTCTGTTTATCCATAACTTGTTATAGAGCGAGATATAACTTTTAAGAGAAAAAAAAGAAGTAGAAGACCTGCTAAAATTGCGAGGAAACTAATGGTTGCTAAACTTAGAGTCTTTCAATCATAAATCGGGTCATTCGCAAAGAAAGATGGCTTTAAAGTTAAATTGCCACTAAACCTATATGGCAAAAATTTTAAAGAAGTATACAAACATCAAAAAGTATAAAAAACCCAACACCCATACCAAAATGTCGTCGAATGCTTTTAAAGATAGCAGATATGAATTTGTAATTAATGACGATTCATATTTCACTCTTGGTAACACCGCTCTGCCAGGAAATAACATTTTTTATAATAGTGACGTTAGCAAGACACCGGAGAGTGTAAAGAACAAGTACGTTTAAAAAACACGAAGAAAAATTAATGGTCTGGTTTGCTTTTAAAATTTGATGATGAGACAACTTGAAACAAAATAAGTTTAAGAAAATTTAACAAACAAAAATTAGCATTAGTTAACAGGCAAATATTAATGAAAAAATTAAATATCAATATTTTGAGATTTATTTTTTTTTGCAATTTGAAAATTTATTATAAATAAAATGTTAAAATTCTGTCATCGCTACCTAAACAATTTTGAATAATTTTGAATTTTAATTTTAAAAAATTTATTTTTCAATTCTAAATTAATATAGAATTTGATTAAAAAAATATCAATTTATCGACCTACTCTGGGAGGCGGTCCCAAGCCGGACAAAAAAGAAACTAAAATAAGATTGAAAATTGACTTGAAAATAATTAAGCTAATGACTTGGCTTAAAAAAAAATATTTAGAAATTTTTCAAGAATCATTCCTTCACATATCAGGCTCGATGTTAAGGCATATCTTTCTGATTGAATTGGAACTCGTCGTTTGATCTTACCATATCCATTGACGAAAGCATGTAATTTCCAAAGATATTAAGATGTCTAAGAGATTCAAGCATTCAGTCAAAAATTGTAAATATTTTTAGATCATAATAGCCAAAAAAACACCAAATTCCAATAGAAAAACTTTCTTGCTTCGTTCATTTAATAGAATTTGAAATAACTAATTTGTTCTTTTTTTGAAATTCCTTAAATCTAAATTTATTAGCCTTGAATAGAATTTTTTTTTAAATTAATAATTAATATTTGTTTTTTTACATTTAATTCATCAAAAATCAGCAAAAGAAAATTATTGTTTTTAAAAGTAATATTAGATTAAATTTAATTAATTTAATTTTTAAGGATAAAATTTAAAATTGAATCGATATTTTTTTTAAATGGTTCTTTTAACACTCAAAGACCCAAGAGATTTTTCGACCCTTTTGGATACTTTTTTTAATCTTGCACAATAAATTTAATAATTTTTGTCAATTTTTTTTCATCAAATCTAAAATATAAAAAAATAATAATTTTTTTTTTTTGATTGAGTATTTTTTTATTGTTTTGTAAAAAATAATTAAACCTTAAAGCCCAAGAGGATTTTTGTGGACCCACCAGAAGTATTGCTCTTTTTTGTAATATAATTAGGAAAATGATGACTTTGAAAATGATTTTGAAGATAAAATGAAAATAACAAGTCAACCAGATGCTGAACTTGATTTAGATGAATACCCTAATAATGAAGAAAATATTTATATTAATTCATCTCCATTTTCCGAAAAAAAAATTGTCTAATTAGACTACATTAGAGACTACAGATGCAAAAAAATACATTAGGTCCTTGGGTAGGGGAAAAAGTTTTCAAATTTATTTATAAAAATTGTTACAATCAAATACTGGGTATTAAGGTAAATAATTATTTTTTTAGAAAAAAAATTTTTTCCTTTATCAAAATTCGTTTCAATTTTTCTTTTTAAATAATTATAGATTATTGCTTAAATTTTGACATTTTTGATGAACCTTTTTTTTGCAATCTATAACGTTTTTTAATATATTTAAAAATTTGATCAAATAATTTTTGTTAGAAAGCGAATCTAATTCAATAGGTTTTTGAACCCCTTAAATTTATTAATTAATAAATAAACAAAAATAAAATAAAATTTAAATATTCTAATAATTTAAAACTTAATATATTTGGAAGAAATTACATGCGATTTTTATGTTGGTTTGGGTTTTATTTGGAAATACCGGGTTGAGCCAAAACAAAAAAAATCTAAATTTTAAATTAATGACTTAACTAATTTGTTCTTTTTTTGAAATTCCTTAAATCTAAATTTATTAGCCTTGAATAAATATTTTTTGCAGGTTACTTCGAACAATAATTAGTTATGTGCATTTTACAAATAATAAAGAGCACTCTTTTGTATCTATTTTTATCAATTTGAATAAGAATTATTTAAAATTTTGGGTGCAGAAAAATTTATTCCTAGAACTATCTTAATTTAGGATTTACAATTATATTAAATAGTGTTAAGACTTTCTAAAATGAATCTAAATAATCAAAATGAAAGCGAAAAAGTGGATTTTGAGCAAAAATTTTTGCGGACAGCCGACCGAAGAAAATTTAAACTTGGTCGAATTTGAAATTCCCGATCAATTAAAAGAAGATGGTTTGATTAAATATTTTAAACTTGTTTAAAATTTATGAGTTGTAATCTTTTAGAGGTACTTCTCCAAGCAGTTTATCTTTCAGTAGACCCTTATATGAAGTATCTAATATATTTCTTACATTTAAATTATTAAAAAAGATTTTAAAGGGTTTTTAAGAAAAAAGAAGGTCAGACAATGATCGGCGAACAGCTTTCACAGTAAAATACACAAAATCTAATATCATATTTTTAAATAAAAAATTTAGAGTAATTGAGTCAAGAAATCAAAAATTTCCAAAAGGTACCAGAAATTTATTTTGTTGAGAATATTTTTAAATAAATAAATAAGGAACGATGGTTTTGTCCCATGCTGGATGGATTACAAACTTCAAATCAAAAGGTGATGACTTGAATTTCATCCGCTTTGATCTTGGCAAGACACCGATTTCCTATACTTTGGGCGTTTTGGGCATGACTGGGTAAAAAACGAAAATTTAAGTCAAAAATTGAATCTTTTATTTAAGTGCTACGGCTTACTTTGGCCTGAACAAATGTAACCCAAAGCAAGGAGAGGTGTTTGTGGTGTCTTGTGCTGCCGGAGCGGTTGGGTCCATTGCCGGACAATTGGCAAAATTGAAAGGATTGAAAGTTATTGGTTTATTTTTTTTATTTATTTATTTATTCAATGAACGCCTTGTAGGCGATGTAAAAAAAAAAAATTTAAAAATAAAAATAAAATTAATAATCGTAAGACAAAAGAATTGAAGTTGAGTTGGAAGTTTAGTTGGAAGTGATGAAAAAGTTAAATTTTGCAAGGAAATCGGGTTTGACCATGTTTTCAATTATAATTCATGCAACATAAATGAAGAAATAAAAAGAGTTGTTCCTGATGGAGTCGATGTGTATTTTGACAATGTATAATTTAAAATTAGATTTATAAAATTTTAATCCTTTTAAAAGGCTGGAGGAACATTTTATTCATCTATAATTGAAAAAAATATGAAGAATAATGGAAGAGTATTAGTTTGTGGTTCGATTCAGACATATTGCTGTGAAGATCCTTCAAAATGTGAGAAAAAAATTTGATTTTTTTGAATTTTAATTTAAATTTACTATTAGATGAAAAGAATTTAGAAAGTGATATCAAAGAAAAGAATTTATCAGTACTTGACTTTAAATCAAGTGATTACTGGAACGATTGGCCTAAGGCTTTTAACGAAATGAATAAATTTATCCAAGAAGGAAAACTAAAAGTTAAAGAACAGGTTTATTATGGATTTGATCAAATGAAGAATGCTTTTTATGGTCTATTCAGAGGTGAGAATATTGGTAAGGCCATTGTGAAAAATGATTAAATTTTTTTCTATTAATTAAAAATTAATAAATGATTAAAAAATAAAAAAAAATGGTCATGATTATTTTTGTCTAGTAACTTTTAAAATAAAGAAAATAAAAAAAGAATGCGTTTATTATATCAAAGATTTTATTTTTGAAATCTAAATACAAATTATTTGAACAAATTATAAATAGATAAAACATTTTGGAGAAAAATTTTTGGAAATTTTTAAAAAAATTTGCCCAACAGGAGGATCGAACTCATGACCTTCGCGTTATTAGCACGACGCTCTAACCAACTGAGCTAGCCGGGCTTGATTTACGAGCAAATAATTATAAAATTTTAATTGTAAAAAAAGTTTTTTTTAGTAGGGCCTCTCGAATATTTTTAGTTTTACAGTTTTTATTAAATTTTTTTCCTACTGACAGATTAAACAAGAAAAATAATTTTTTTTATGGCTTTCCACATTTTAATAAAAAATTATTCTGTCTATGTAATCTTTATTTTTAGACTTGAATACAGAATAAAGTGATCTTGAAAAAATTAAAGATTTAAGAATTCACTATTTTACTAACTTTTACTTCCATTTTTTAGTTTATATTTCTTATAAATAAAAAATCAAAAAAAATTGATTCCTGCTTTTTTCTTATACATTTTATTATAAAAAAAAAAAAAATTATAAATTTTTTAAAATTTTAGATTCAAATTATTTGAAAAAAAATTTGCCCAACAGGAGGATCGAACTCATGACCTTCGCGTTATTAGCACGACGCTCTAACCAACTGAGCTAGCCGGGCTTGATTATAGAGAAAATAATTAAAAAATTTACAGTGTAAAAAAAGTTTAAAAATTTTCCACAAAAATGCTTAACTAACCAAACATTTAAAGCATGCTATCGTATACTCTAAACTATTAATTTTTTATTATCAAAAAAAAATTACTAAATTTAAGGGCCATACTACTTAAGATGTCATCTCAAAAAGGCAATGCTAGTCGTAGCAGACCACAGAAACACAAAAACACAAGAGCATTCAAAAATGATCTACATGACACCAGCTTGACTATCAAGAGAATAAATAACTTGGAATTTTATGGAATATGTGACCACTGCAAAGAAGTTATCGACTGGAAGGTTAAATACAAAAAATACAAACTTCTCACAACCCCAAAAAAATGGTTTATAATTTTTTTCAAATTTTAAATAAATATAATTTTTTTTTAAGTGTTAAATGTTTTGAAAAAAAAGTCAAAGACTCATATTACATTGTTTGCAGGGACTGCTCTGCCACCCATAAAATATGCTCTAAGTGTTCAAAGCCACATGAAAATCTAGAGTAAAATCTTTTGTTAAAATAATTTTTCTTTAAACCTTAATTTTTTAAGATTCGGTAAAAGTCAGGCAGAAAAACAGCGTAAAGAAGAGCAATTTTATCAGGAATTAAAGCACTTAAATGAACGGCAGAGAAGTATACAGGAAATTTTAATACAAAAACAAACTTTACCTGGTGACTTGAAGGAAAATTGCTTAGATTGTTAGAAAATGGAGCGTTTTCCAAAGAAGACTTTATGGATGATCCAAATTTGATTAAATCGCGGACTCAAGACAGTGATGAGGAATTTGATGATGAAAATTTTGATGACGACGATAAAGATGAAAATGAAGATGAAGAAGATGAAGAAGAAGAGTATTCAGATGAGGAAGATCAAGAAGAGCTAAAAAACATTCCTAAAGACGATGGTGATGAGGACTACGAAACTTTAGATGAAGAAGACGAAGATGATGAAGAAGACTTACAGAAAAAATCCAAGGAAAAACCTAAAAAAGTTTCATTTGGTAAAAAAAAGAATCTAAACAGAAAAAATTAATTTAAATAAAAATATTCCTGAAAAGTTTTTTTTTAAATGTTTTTCTTCTTTAATTTCATTATAACATTTCCAACTTGAATCGCTGGGCTAAGCACCAATTTTGTTCAAAAAGCCAAATGCGAAATTTAATCAAATTTTCACATTTTCCGAGGAAAAACGAATTATTATTTGTTAAAAGAAATTTTGTAGGTATTTTCTCTCGGAAGTTCTTAAGACAATGAATTTTTTATGATTATTTCATTAAATAGTGAATGGCAACACATTTAAAAATGATAAAAAAGTTTTTTTTTAAAGGAAAAAATATTTTGCATCTAAAATATAATTAGTTGACTAATTTTATCAATCAATTATTTTTAAACCTACCGATTATTTTCAATTTAATAAGAAAGGTAGATTAAAAAGCAGATTCTGAGCAGAAAAAAAATTAATTCTTCAATTTGAAAGAATTAATCACTAAACTAAAATTTTTATTTATTTAAATTTATTTTTCAAGTGTAAAAAATGCTAGTTTTAGATAAAAATTTTATTGAAAAAACCAGAGTTGTTTAAAAGTCACAAGTTTCAAGTCAAGTCCAAGTCCCGATTTTTTTTTTTCGAAAATCCGAGTTAAAAACTTTTTTTTTCTATTTTATTGATGATTCGAAGTTCCGAGATCCCAAAGTATATTTTTTATACAGTTTTAAAAATTAATCAAATAAATTGTCCTGTTTTTCCATTTATGTAGAGTAAGTATTCAAGGAAAATTATATTTAACTGAAGATCACGAAAATGTCCACCTAATTCTCAACTTCTGTCAAAGCATTATTTCCAGTCATTTTTTATTGCTTAACATGATTCTGAGATTTTTTTGCTCTCAATGAATACGAAGACTTTTTTGCTAAAATTGTAAGAAAAGTTCTGTTTCGCCTATTAATTGTCCATTGTCCAAATATTTTCAATTAGCATCTTTTGAAAAAAATTAAAAATTATATAGATTTTTTGATATTCAAATTTACACAAAAAATTAAATTTTGTTTTGATTTCTATGATTTTTATTTTTATTTTTTTTTTATTTTTTAATTAAACTGAGTCAAATAAATAGCATTGGTAATCCATCAGTCAGAATCAAGGAAAAATGATCATCCCAAGTGGTTATTATGGAAGCCAAGCAAATGTTGGACTAAGTCCAGACTTAAACTTTTTTTTTAATGACTTATACTTTATTTTGAGACTTTAAAACAACTCTGGAAAAAACTACCTTACTTTTGTAACTTTAATTCTATTCTAGAATAAACAAATTTCAAACAAAAAAGTTTAATTTTGAAATCTTGAAAAAAGAATTAAAAAATTTGAAGAGATTTTAACAAATTATTAGCAGAGTTAATGTGGGCTGTAAAAAAAATATTAATCGATATCAATTTTGATAAAATTATATGCTTTAATAATGTCACTCTAAAAATTTTATTCTAATTAAAATAAATCACAATCAAAACATTTAGTTAAAAAAAATTAAGTCTTTCTAACTTTAAAAGAAAACTAATAATAATTGTGTCAAGAAAAAAATATTTGTTTAAAAAAAAATAAAACTTTCTATAAAAATCCTTTGTTCGATACCATTTTGCAGTCGATCTAAAATTAGAATAAGTTTAACTTTAATTAAAAGAAATGAAAAATCTACCGGAATAACTTGTTCCCAGTCAGTTCCTTTTAAATTGGAACTAGTTACATTTTTTCTAATCATGAGTTTATTTGGTCTAGCTGCAGTCTCGCTAGTAATGGCAAATACTTGATTCTGTGCATTTATGGTAACATATTTAAAATTCGAGTCTATTTTGGCCCAATTGGTTCCTTCTGGATACGATTTCGAAATATTTTGCCTAAAGTAAATTTCTTTTTTCCTGCTAATGGCCCAAACACAATATTTTCCGACACTAATTTGTTCAAATTTTTCAACATTGCTCTCTATTTCGTCAAAATTTATTCTATTCCAGTCTGTTCCACAGAACTTATTCTCCCTGCTTACTCCAGCTCTATAATAGACATTACCATCTGTATCAATTGACCAAATTTTCAGGCCTGGACCAATACTCACATAGCTAAAAGATTGATTTTCACTATTCACATATTTCCACTTAAAATTTGACGGATCAGAACTAGTCAAAACAGCTGAAAGCACGCATCCAAATGAATCGGTTGCCCACAGTAGAATTTCATTTTTGGCCAGAAAATTTTTTTTCGAATTCATTTCTTGGTCTATAGCAATGCATCTAAGCTTATGAAATTGGCTGAGCTCTTTCCATAGACCTTTAGATATTATCCTGCATTTTCTGACCCATCTACGCCTTCTAACAAAATGTGAAATAGGATTGCAGACAGCGTGATATGAAGCGGGAAAATCTACAGCATACTGCCAGCCGTCCTTGTCAACACCTGGTTGTAGCGAATAATCTACTTGCCAACTGGATATCCACTCGAACATTGGTGATGGCAGATGGCATTCTTGCTTTCTTCTTCGTATTTTGCCTGTTTCGTCAGACCAGTGATACCGATCTGTGGGAAGTCCAACTTTTGTGAAGCCCATTTTTGATCCAAATATTCCTGTAACGATATTCCATCGTTGATTTTCAAATCTGTAAATTTCCAACTCATCCGATTGTAAATATGGTCCTTAAGGTTTAAAATTATTTTTTTGATTAAAAAAAAAACAGATAACTTTTCAGTATTTTAATAATTTTATAAAAAATTTTTTTTGTTTTTTAGACTTGAAATGGATCTTATTAGTGCAATTTCAAAGATCGATAGAAAAATAATATCTTTTCTTTTTGGAATATTCAAACAGAATAAAAATAAATTTAAATTCGAACATTTAAAAATTCAAATTAAAAAAATTAAATTGTTGAGAAAATTTATGTATGAAATTCAAGCTGGTTTGGAATCGTATTAATAAAGGGTGATGGCAAAGTTTCCGGACTAAGTTTGCGTTTTACATTACTTCCTCATTTTAAATGCAATTTCAAATCTGAAGACAGTTTGTTTAGTATATATACAATGCCACCATTAGGTTTGTAACAGCCCTCAGTGGTGTCATGTGATATCAGATTATATTAACTGACAGCAAATGATGCTAGGGATCGAATGTTTTCATTTTGTACCATTTTTTTTCCAAAACCGGTATCAGCTAATATCAGATTCAATCATATAGTATAAACTGATAGCCAAGTCTATCATTTTTTTAATTTTAATTTTCGAAAATATTTCAAGTTATTTTAGAAGTAAAAGTAATTAGATTAGTATATTTTTTATTTTTTTTAGTTTGATTGGTATTTTTGTTAGATTTTTTAGTAAAATCACTGTAAAAATAAATGATTATTGAACTTAATTTATTAAGATTCGATAAAATTTAGAAAGAAAAAAGCGTAAAGAAGACTGATTTTATCAAGAATCAAAACAAAAATTGTTTTAATATTTTTTACACAAAAAATATGAATGCTGTGACTTGAAGGAAGATTGTTTGTCACAAACACTAATTTTTGAACTACAGTCAAGTCTCGATAATCCTAATACACTTTAGTCCGAATAATTAGATAACCGAGCAAAATTTACCGGGCTCGGAGCTATTTCCCATATCTTTACATGTAAAATTCATTTGTTAAACCGAATTTTTTGTTCGGTTTAATTTGACATCCGAACAAAAAAACTTCGGGTTTATTGTCAATAAATTCAGTAATAAAAATATTTTTTTATTCGAATATGGATTTTAGTCTCCAAGTTTTTTTTTGTACGTATATTAACATAATTTTAGTTTTAGAGGTTGTTAAAGTTGGATCAAAAGAGGCTTTTGAAGGATTTAAAAATTTTTGTTTGTTTATGGAGCAATCATCTTTGATGAATGGCAAAGATGCTGATTGTATATCTTATTTTAAGTCAAGATTCATTGACGTAAAGGCATCAAGCCAAACACAACCAAGCTTGGTTAATTTCTTGTCACGAAACTAAATTATTTTTTTTGTCAATTTTATTCCGATAGTTAATTTGTAATTTGTAAAATAAATAAATGTATTTTCGTATAAAAAAAATTTTAATTCTGGTAAAATTGATTATCCGAATATTTTAATCCGAACAATGATTTCTTAGGACGATTTCTTAGGAAAATATTCAACTAAAAAAAATATTTACCTTTATAGCAATCCAATGGTTTATTTTGTGTCACATCCAGAATCCAAAGCTTTCCATTTTCTCCACATCCAAAGGTAACACCACTCGAATGCTTTTCAATTTGTTTAAAATGACCATCTATTTGATTCAAATAGATAGGCTTGTAAATGTTATTCAAATAAGAAAAATACGAGTAGCCATCACTAGTGACCAAACTTAAGGCATTCGACAGTGTGTGAAAAAAATGAATTTTGCTGCAATAAATTGATATTTGATTTAGCCAATTGTTCAGCTGATTTTTGGAAGATGTCACAAAAACAAATGAAGTGAAAAGCTTGTCGTTTAGATAGATGGCAAAGGATAGAGCTGAACGCTTCGGTTCAATTAAAAATGGCTTTATGAGCAAAATGTCCGAAAAGTTTATTTCTTTTTTCCAAATAATTTTTGATTTCTGCTTGATACTAACCACCAGCAATTTTCTGGTCGAATTATCACAGTGTATTATCTCCAGTGTGCATGGAACTAGCTTTTTCCGATGAAGTATCTGCACCGAATCGGTACGAGACCAGCTCGTATCGTTGGCATAGGGCACTGATATTTTGTCAATTGTTCGAAATTCTCTTAAATTTCTTTTAATCAATTCATTAAATATGTGATCTCTCCATTTAGAGTTTATCTCCAAGCACCTTTTTGCTGGCTGCGACTCCGAGTCGTACCACCGGATCGGAATTTTCGACAGACTCATGCTATTGATGCAAATAGAGTGATAATCAAGATCAACCTGTTGAAAACTGACCAAAGATTCTTCATTTGAAAAATTCGAATTCAATTCATCGAAAGAACTGTCTCTGGTCTGGAAAGAAACCACTGACTCACTGCGAGATTTTTCTAGAACTTCCTCAATTTCATCTTTTCTAATCAGCTCATCAATGTATTTGTCAAGTTGTTGATTAGTTTCCTGCACCTGTTTACCTAATTCGCTTACACTGTCCGGTGTTTTGAATTCATTTAAATGTATCGTTTCCTCAAATTGTTCTTTTGGTTCTTGGGCGATGTTATAATGGGTCGGTCCAGAGTCATAAATCGAGTCCTCTTCATAAATTGAGTCTTCTATGTAAGCGATCTTGTCGGTGTTTTTTTGGTCAGCTGGAGTTTCTTGCTGAAAAATTGGACTTGGATCTTGAGCTAAGCTAAAAGAATTGAATGCTGAATTTGGACGACTTTTTTCGCACTCGGAACGATTGAATACTCGGTATTTGAGTTTTATTTCTTTCCACGCTGTGCCGCTCAGATTTTCCTCATCAATTCCATCTCGGAAAAATATTTTGTTATCAATTAAGTTAATAGTTAAAATCTGAAATAAAAAGTTATAAATTTTTGAAAATTTTTGTCGAATATACAATTTAATTAATGCCTATTTAGGAATTTAGAGTCTTATTTTAAATAAAATAATTTAATTTTTAGATTTTACCAAAATTTACGTAAATTATGGTAAATTTTATTTTTTACATAATTTTGAAAATAAATACTGAAGGATAAAAAAAATTCATTTTTTTTTTAAAGTGTCAAATTATTTCAATTTTTTTGAAATTTTTTTTTTACATAAATTTACGTAAATATACAATATTGTACGTAAAATTCGGTAAATTTACTATTTTTACGTAAATTATCGTAAATTACTAAATCCGGAACACCACTGTAAATTAAAAATTAATTTCACTTCTTTTATGAAGTCATAAAACACAATGTATTTAAATATCATGTTTAGTCTTTTTATATGTCATTTATTTTATTCGTATTTTAAAAAATTTATTCTAAACTAAACAGTTTTTTAATTTCTCGACATAGTGTTCGAAGATTTTGAAGGCATGAGAAGAATTCAGCAGAAGACTAAGATTGAAGCAAAAAAAAAAGTTTTGTGTGAATGGAATTTTGAAAAAGTCAAAGTTTAAAAAATTAATTAAATAAAAAGATACAAAGAAAGGAATAAAAAAATCAAAAACATGAGGAAGAGTGAAAATGTTTGTAAAAAAATTATTAATATCTATTAAAATAAAGTCTACTTTTAGCTTCTTTTTTTAAAGTCTTTGAAATGAAATTTTAAAAAAATCATTTCAGGACTTGTTTTCACAATGCCTTGAAAACTAACATCCACTTTTACTCATTACACGAAACACAAACATTTTAGATAGGAATTCTAAGGCAAAAATTTTATTTCCTAAAAATTCTTCTTGTATAATTTTTGCAGATTTTTGTACTCTGAGCTTATAATATTAAAATGCATTTGAGATTAAAAAATTAAGTCTAATTGAGATCAAGATCAAAAGATCAAGATGAAAAATGTAGTATTTTATTTGAATAATTGAGAAAAAAACTTTTTTCTAAGCAATTATTTGGCATATTATGTCAAGTTAATTTTGAAATATCTCTTTTTATTGAACTTTAATAGGTTTAAATTTTTATTGATTTGAATTAAATTTTAAAAATTTGATGTTTTAAATTATAAATTTGTTAAAGTGGAAAAAAAATGTTATTCTATAATTTTAAAAAAATCTATTTGTGAATCAAAGAATTTATTAATTATGGATTTGAATTTCTGAATTAACTTAACGTGAATTTTTTAAATTGATTGCTTTTGTTAGATAAATTATGGATCAATCATTTTGATGCTAATTTGATTATGAACCTTTATTAGACATAGCATGTCTAGTAATGTTCATTTTACATTTTTTAAAAATTATCAAAATCATTAGATTAATTAAGCTTTGAAATTTTAAATGATCATTTTGGTCTGAAACTTCAATTTGAAATCCAAAATTAAAAGTTTTATTTTCATATAATAGATGTTAAAAAAAAATGTTTAAAAGATTGACCCTAAAAGAAATTCTGAGCGAATTTTACCAAAATTTTTATAATAAAAAATATTTAATTACAATTTTAAATTTTTTTTCAAAAAAAATATTCTGCAAATTCTTCATCATAAATCTAGATTCTCCCAATTTTTATCAATTGAATACCATTGTGAAAAAGAAGATTAATTAGAAAATGCTCAAGCTTCGATAAAATTTAAGAAAAATAATTTTCCGTAAAGAAAATGCCTAAAATTAGATACAAGGAGCTTTAAAATGCTTTAGCTATAGAGTAAGAAAAATAGAAAATGTAAAAGTAAAAAGACAAAAAAAAAATTAAATTTGAATATTTTTTTATGTTTTTTAACAGATTACTTTAGAAATAATTTAAGAGTTTATTTATATAATTTCGTTAAGTACGTTTTTAGGACATAATCTATCAATATTCAAGATTTTTTGAACATGTTTACAGAACTCAAGAAGAAATTAAGTATAGAGTAAGAAAAAATTAAAAGTTTCAAATCAAAGATAAGAAAGATATGAGAAAAAGTAAATAGATACTTATTTTTTATAAAGTTATCCAAAAAAGAAAAATTTTTGGGCAATGTGAATTTTCATACAAAAATTTCAAAACAAAATTTAAATTCTTAATAAAAATATGGCTTTTGAACTACAGATTATTCTGTAATTTTTAAAAGGTGAAACAAACAATGTTTCATTTAACAATCCAATTTAAGAAAAAATTAAAATGATTGTTTTCCAATAAATTGATTTATTTTAATCAAATTGAATGTTAACATAGAAATGAAGAATTAAACTTTTACAATTGTAACGATGACAGAATTTTAACATTTAAATAAAAAAAAATTACAAAATGCAAAAAAATATTCTGTTTTGAATAGATCATAGAGACAAGAAATAAATAAATTCCAAAATATTGATATTTTTTTTATCATTAAAATTTTTCTGTTAATAAAAAGTAATCTTTTTTTGCTGTATTTAGTGAAACATATTTTGTTTCATGTTGTTTCATCATCAAATTT
This sequence comes from Brachionus manjavacas, assembly GCA_019054805.1. Lineage (NCBI taxonomy): Eukaryota > Metazoa > Rotifera > Eurotatoria > Ploima > Brachionidae > Brachionus > Brachionus manjavacas. Next base: position 657,394 of record JAHQIY010000009.1, read on the forward strand.
TGAAAAGCTCAATTTTGTCAATTTAAATTAATGAAAAAGAATTTTATTTTTGTAATTTTGGGAAGGTTTGTATGAAATTTCACAATGCCAAATTTTTGTCATTTTTTTTAACAACTTTTAAATTTTAAAACATAGTAGATCATTTCGATTGTTTTTATTGCTCTTTAAAATAAATTATTAAAGAAATTTATTATATTGATAAAAATTAAGGGTCAGGTGTTTCAGGTGGCCTTTTTCAATTAGCAAACCAAGAAACAACTATTTTTTTATTTTCTTAATTGCCAAGGTCTATTAAATATCTTTCCAAAATTTGGTTAAATTCGGTCCAAATTTTTTTAGCTTACCAATCTTTTAAACATTCGTTTTTGAAAACCCTGGTCCTAAAACTTTTAATTAAAAACTTTCCAAATCTTCAATTAATTGCCAAAAATACTCATAATTACAAATTTTTTATATTTTTTACTATTTTGTATTTTAATAAATTACCTGGTCAGTTAGTGAGCATGAAATGTTTGACATAAATAATGGTATAAAGACCCATTTTTCACCCTGGGGTTTTCGATTAGTTACACCTGATCTGTAAAAAATTTTACCAAGATTATCTATACACCAAACCGAATTTAATCCCGCAGAAATTTCTTTAATGCCGATTACATCAGTCGGCGGTGCTATACTAAGCCAGCCACTGCCGTAAGGAACTTCCCTGGAAATTCCAGTCCTCATGAGGGCCTCGCCTTGATCATTTACCACCCATAGACTTCCACTAACCGAACAAGAGCAGTTAAATGCTTCAAAATTGTGCGGCAATTTTATATTCAGCCAAGAGTCACCTTCTAAACTCGAATGCGAAACATTTTTTCTGAAGTAAAGTCTACCTTTATTTGAAACAATCCAAACACTTAGAAAACCTTTTTCCACAAAAGGCACAAGCCACCCGCCTATAGATACATCTACTATACATTCTGAAGGCAATGGTTTTTCAATCTTTAATTTTATTTTAGTCAAGTCATAAATAAATTAAGTAAAAATTCTAGTTTCACTTGAATAAATTGGTTATAGGTGACAAAAATTCGATTTCGAGTCCATTTACGCCTTCGGACAAATGAAGAAATTGATGGACTGGGATGATATGTTGACGGAAAATCTATCGAATACTCCCATCCCTTTTGTTTAAGTTTATTTTATTTTATTTTAGAATTAAGTTATACATCAGAAGAATTATTTTCATATGTCCAATTATTTTTCCAGACCCAATTTTTTGTTGGAAGTTGAAATTTATGTTTAGGCAGGCTAATGTCACCTTCTTGGGAACTGAAATTTGGCCTATCTGTAGGAAAAAGTCGGTCACTAAAAGAATTTATGTTCAAAATGTTGTATCTTCTCTTTCAAAAAAAAACTTTAATAAAGCCAAATAACTTTAATTAAAATTATTTTAACTTGATTTTCATAAGTGATTTCCTGATGTTCAAAAGGCGCATCGAGCATGTAAACAAAAAGGTAAAGATTTAAATTGGCCGATATAGCCCATATGCACCATGGACTACTGCTTAATCGTTTTATCTTAACATTATTGTTTGACTCATTGCATTCTAGCAGATTAAGATAGTCGCTATCTTCGTCAGCGTAAAAAACTAAACCATCATTTGATACTACATAGGCTCTATTCATTGTGGAAAAGTCTAATAGTTTTTAATTTTACCTTTAAGTTATTTGAAAAAAAACTCGTGTATCATGTGATGATAAAAAATTTTAAATATTATTAATCTAAAATCCCTTTTTTTTTACTAATTCAAAAAATATTCTAAAATTATAGATAATTAAAAATTTGATTTTTTTTTAATGAAACTGGGCTTGAATATTAAAAATTTTAAAGTAATTTAAAAAAAAAAATTAACAAAAATTATCAGTAAAAAAATTAAATAATAAATGTAATTATTTTAATAGTTAAATTAAATAATTTATCTTTTATAGTGATTTTTTAGACTCAAATATCAATTCAAATTTTTTAATTAAATTTTAATTAGCTTTCTGGAGAAAGTTCTGTGATCTTCTGTGATCTGTGGCCGCTTAGAACGGGAGCATTAATTCTTACTTAAAAAAATTAAACGTCATAAATTTTCACTTTTATCTTGTAATATCTGAATTCTAATTTAGTAAGATTTATAAAATTGATTAAGGTAATTTGTTAAACCATGTGGCACAAAATTCAAAATTTTCGTTAAATTATTTAAAAAAATTGAACTCAATTTCATAATAATCTAAAATTTATTAAAAAATGTGAGACAAATTTCTTTTGTTATTCTACGCTGTGTTTAAATTAGATTTTATATCGTTTCATAATTTTCTATAAAATTTTTTTCAATTTCTAGTACTTTTACCATTGTCGACTGATTAACACTTGATTTATTTAATTAAAATAATTTTTTATTTTAACATTTAAAAAAGTGCGTTTTGTAAAAATAATTAACAATTAAATCTAATGAAAATAATTAGAGATTGATAAATTTAATTCAAAACAAATCATTAAAATTAAGCATTTTTAAACAAATTACCGTAATTTCGTAAAATATAACAAATTTTTGGTTAAAAATTTTGAAAAAACAACTGTTAATTTTTTAAACAACGAATTATTTCAAAAAATAAAAATATGGATTAAAAATTTTTTATTATTTTCGGTAATGTTGCGCAAACTTGAATCGTTTTTGAAAAAAAATTTGAATTATTTGTATCCTACTTGATTAAAAATAAAAGTGAATTTTGAAATGATTCTTTTACAAATTTTATTAAAAAATTTCAAATAAATTAGAAAAAATTAAACAAGCTTTAAATTTAAAATTAAGAAATTAAAGAATTAAATTTTATGGCTAAATCTTAAAAGCTACTAATTTTTATAGCACCGCAAACAAAACGAAAAAAATTTGAATTTAGATTTTTTCACAGAAAACTGATTCTAGTTGAAGAGAGTCTTAGAGGTTTGTTGAAGATTAGAGCCAAAATTTCAATTTTTTCAAAAAAAAATAATTTTTTATTAGGCAAAGTCTTTCAAGTTTTTTCTTGATTTCTCAACACGTGTAGTTCTTTAAAATATAAAAAATCTAATGACTCCATTTGAGAATAAAATTTTGGAAACTTTTTGACAAAATTAAATAATTTGCATGCAATTACTAAAAGCAAAACTGAGAGACTTATCTTGCAATTTTAAGCACTTATGCATCTACAAATAAATTCAATGCAAGTATACCTATATAAAAAAATTGCATTCAAAATCAAATTTTACTATAATTTCTTCCTAAAGTTTTAAATTTTGTATTAATATATCTTTAACTGAAAATTATAGAATAAAAAAAAGTCCTGAAAATGCCGGATTTGGATAAAGAAACATTCAATAAGCGAATCAAGCGATTTTACAACTACTGGCAAGTAAGCCCAGCCATTCAGTCTATCAAACCATTCCAGCTACCTCATTTTTTTTAAGAATACTAAAAAAGATAATGAATTAATGGACGCTGTTTGTGTCGTAACAGGCACCGATAGTGACAGTTCCTACTATAAAGCAACTGCTATTCAACAGTGGCTCTTCGGCGTAGAGATTACAGATACTGCCATTCTGTTTCTGGACAAACTCGTAGTCTTCGTAGCCAGTCCGAAAAAAATCCAATTCTTAAAACAAGTAAAATTTGTTTTAGAAGTTTGTTATGGCTAAATTTGTTTTTTTTTCAGATTGAAAGTGGCAAGGAAAATGATCATTTACCAAGGTTTAAATTCATTATTCGTGAAAAAAACGAGTCGGACAAAAGCTTCCTCAACGAAGCAATTGAACTCATCAAAAAAAGCAAAGAAGTAAATTATCAAATTTTGCTTTTTAAATATAACTTTTGCCGACTGAAATTTTCTTTAATCTCTTTACTAAATTTCTTCTTTTATTTAGAGAAAAATACTGAATTTTAGATTTTAAATTTTTAAATTGGTCCCGAGAAATTATACTTTCTGAGAATATTTTAAAATTTGATGGTGTGCATTTTACAGAAAAATGCAGAGTTTTTGCAGAGCTTGGTATTCGTTTCTAAAAAATTTGTACAATATTGTACTGTTTACAGAACCATTTTTACACAATTAGAAAAAAAATTTTAGCGTTTTTACTTTTTGTACTGTAATTTTTGTACTAATATTTCACATTGCCATTTATTGATACATTCAATGAATTAACTTAATTCAATTAATACAATTGTTTTGAAATATAATTTTCATGTCACAAAACAAAGTCCAATTACCTCAAATTAATATTTCTTAAATGTAAATGAATATAATTATATAAATTTTATTTTATTACAATTCTAATTTTTTAAATTGTTTAATAATTTGAGCCTAAAGTAGCAAAAAAAATAAAAAAGATTTAAATTGATTTTAAATTTAAATTAACTTAGTTTGTCAAATTATTAATCGAAAGGCCAAAATTATTAAAATTTATATTCATTTTGATTAATAATTAATAATAATAATAACTTTTCTCTCAATTTTCTTTCCACTTTAAAAATTTTATCTTTAAATGTTCGCTTTGATTTTATTTTTTCTACTACAATTCACAATGGAGTTAAATGAATGGTAAAGAATAAAAAAACAAATCTATGAAAATTTTAATTTATTTTTTAAAAAGACTTTTATTTTTTTTTAATTAAAATACCAATACTTATTTAGAAAAATTAAGTAGAAAAAAAATTGAAATAATCATGGCCGAAGTATTTTAATTTTTTTACAGCTGGCGAATTTTACGACCAATTGATAATATTTTTTATCATAATAAAGTTTTAATCATTTTACAGGAAAATTAACTTTTCAGTAGAAAAAAAAATAGCCACGATTAAGTTTGGTTTTTTTTTATTTTTTTTTTAATTTAAAACACTTAAAAAAATGATCAATTTAACAACATTTTATTTCTGTCATTAATTTAATTTTTTTTTTCCTATTCGCTCTTTACCATGTTTGTTTAGCTTTACCAAAAATCTTGTCAATCAAAGTAATACTTTTCAACAAAAAATCTTTCTACCAAATTTTAGGGTAAATTTTATGATCAAAAATTTTTTGATCAATAAAATTTAAATTCGAAAACTAGCCAGGTAAATACTAAAATGACTAGCAAAATTGGCTAGACCCGTGTTTTTCTGTTCTAAATAATTTTGTCTAATTTTTTTAAAATTTAAAAAAAAAGGGTAAAAAAATTGGCGTTTTTCCCAAAGAAAAATTCGACGGTGACTTTTTCAAAGACTGGAACAAATCGCTGGACCAAGCGGGCTTCGACAAAACAGACGCCAGCGCCCTAGTGTCCAGCATCCTGGCCATCAAGGACGAACTAGAGCTGAACAATGTGAAAAAGGCGTCCGAGATCACAAACAAAGTATTCAGCAAGTACCTCAAAGAGCAAATAATCAACATTATAGATGGTGAGAAAAAGGTCAAGCATGCCAAGCTGAGCGAGGGCGTCGAACAAGCAATCAATGACTCGCGGTACGTCAGCAACAGCGACAAACAGCTGGTCGAAATTTGCTATCCCGCAATTATCCAGAGCGGTGGCAACTACAGCTTGAAGTTCAGTGCGTCAAGCGACAAGAACAACCTTCATTTCGGCACAATCATATGCGCCCTCGGCTTCAGGTACAAAAACTACTGCTCGAACATAGTCCGCACATTGATGGTGGATCCAGCCGAGCAGATGCAGCAAAACTACAAGTACCTGCTCTCATTGGAAGAGACGCTGATAGACTCGCTGAGAGATGGCGTCAAGCTAAATGACTTGTATGACAAAATAAAGCAAAAGTGTCAAACAGACCGGCCTGACTTGGTCGACAAGCTGACGCCCAATTTTGGCTTTCTGATCGGAATCGAGTTCCGCGAGGCAAATTTTTTGATATCAAACAAAAACAGCAACAGTGCCAAAGCCGGCATGACTTTCCAAGTGAGCATTGGACTGTGCGATTTGAGCAATGCGGAGGCCAAAGAAGAGCATGGCAAAAAGTACGCGCTGTTCATTGGCGACACGGTCCAGGTCAACAAGGACGAGGCGGCCACTGTGTTCACCCAGTCGAAAAAAAAGATGGAAAATGTGGGCATTTTTATCAAGGACGAAGAGGCCGACGAGGAAAGCGAGGAAGAAAAAGGCAAAGGAGAGAGAAAAGAGTCGGTGGACTTGCTGAGTCGGGCGACTCGGGGCGCAGTCCTGCAATCAAAGACCAGAGCGGACACCAACCAGGAGCATGCGAGACGCGAGCATCAGCGCGAGCTCGGCAAACGCCTGAACGAGGAGGCTCGCGAGCGTCTCCTCTCTCAGAAAGGGCCAGCAACCAAGGAGAAAGTGCGCAAGGCGATCACGGCCTACCGCAACGCCTCCCAACTGCCCTACAAACAAACCGAGATCCAAGAGCTCAAAATCTATGTGGACAAGGGCCACGAGACAATCATTTTGCCAGTGTTCGGCTCTCCGAGTCCATTTCACATATCGACACTGAAAAACCTGAGCTCGTCAGTCGAAGGCGACTATACCTATTTGCGCTTGAACTTTTTTCACCCGGGCGTTACCATAAACAAGCCGTCGACAGCGCCGTCCGAAGGCACCTATCCCAATCAGGACTGTGTGTACATCAAGGAAATAACCTACCGGGCCACTAATATCAAGGAGGCCGGCGAAATATCGGCGCCGTCCACCAACTTGGGCCTCGCCTTCAAGTACATCAAGGACATGCAGAAAGAGTTCAAGGAAAAGGAGCACGAGGAGAAGGAAAAGGAAGGCATGGTCAAGCAGGACAGTCTGGTTTTAGCGCACAACAAGAACAACCCGAAGCTGAAGGATTTGTACGTGCGGCCTAGTACCACGCAGAAGAGAACTCCGGGCACCCTCGAGGCGCACACCAATGGATTTTTGTACACTTCGCTGCGTGGCGAAAAAGTCGAAATTTTGTTCAACAACATCAAACACGCCATTTTTCAGCCTTGTGACCACGAGATCATAATTCTTGTTCACTTTCACCTGAAGCATGCCATCATGTACGGCAAAAAGAAAATAATCGACATTCAATTTTACACTGAAGTGGGCGAAGTGATAACCGACCTGGGCAAGCACACCAAAGGCGGAGACCGCGACGATTTGATCGCCGAGCAGTCCGAGAGGGAGATGAGAAAAAAGCTGAACATGGCATTCAAGTCTTTCATTGAAAAAGTGGAAGGTCTGACCAACCATCAGATTCAGTTCGAGAAGCCGTTCAGGGACCTGGGCTTCAACGGCACGCCCAACCGCAGCATGGTCCTGCTTCAGCCGACCTCTTCGTGTCTCATCAATGTGACCGAACAGCCGCCGTTCGTTCTCACACTCGAGCAAATCGAGCTCGTGCACTTTGAGCGCGTTAGCTTTCACTTGAAAAACTTCGACATGGTCTTCATATTCAAGGACTATAACAAAAAAGTGGTCATGATCACATCGATACCAATGAATCAGCTGGACCAGATAAAAGAGTGGCTGAACTCGTGTGACATCAAGTACACCGAGGGCTTGCAGAGCTTCAACTGGCCCAAGATCATGAAGACGATCACGGACGATCCGGAGGGATTTTTCGAGCAAGGCGGATGGAACTTTTTGGAGTCGGAGAGCGACGAGGAAGAGAAAGAGGTGGACGATGACATATCGGACGAGGAGGACGACGCGTACGACCCAAGCGAGAGCGAGGAAGAGAGCGAAGCCGAGTCCGAGTCCGAGTTGAGTGAGAGCGATGAGTCGGAGTCCGAGTCCGAGAGTGGCAGCGCGTCAGGCTCCGATGCCGAGAGCGGCAAGAGCTGGTCCGAGCTAGAGGAAGAAGCGAGGCGCCATGACCTCGAAGTTGATAGTGATCACAGTGACAGAGACAACAAGAAACGGAAAAAGCCCATGCCCAGCTCCAAAGTCACATCAAGTGCCAAAAAGCCAAGAAAATAAATCGAAACCACTTTTTTAACCAACTTTTACATTGTCTATACTTTTAATTTTTTTTTCTTTTTTTCTTTATTTTCTCTCTTTTTTTTTTGTTGGCTTAATTTACACAACTTCTGATTAATGATTCATTCATGGGTCCATTCTTATAAAAAGAATTTATAACATGTATACCTAGAATTTTAAAAAGTATGTTTTTTTTCCTAAATGAAAAATATGCTTGTCTTTAATTTTTTTTTTAAGAATTTAAATGAACTATAAATTTACAAAACAAAACAAAATTTATCTTCTAATAAAGAATTTGTATATTTTTGAATATTGAAGTTTTTATTAGGCTAATTTGGTTGATAAAGTTCAAATCCAAATCCTCAATCAATCAAATCCGATTCGACTCTAGAATTTCGTAGTTATTTTTTATTTAGTTATTTATTTGTATATCTGTACCGAGCTTAAGCTCCTTGCTTATGCAAAAACACGGACCGCGGTCGGATGTTATTAGGAATAATCCAAAAACTTCCTACCACCAGCCATTTTGTAGAGAATTTGATGAAACTTTATTAAACATAATTTGTTTAATCTTTAATTGTAGTTGTAGTAGTAGTAGTAGTAATATGAACTGCAACTCGGAAAAATACCCGAGCAAAGCTCTAATGAGCTACAGCAGTCGCTTCTTTTTTCACAAGCCAAGCATCTAATTTCGACTTAAAAATTTTCAACGTTCTTGCGCTAACTTTATCTTGTTCTATATGTTTATGTTTGCAATTCTGGTTCCATATGTTTGCAATTCTATTTTTGAAAAAATGGAAACGCGAGGAACAGTTTTTTATCTGTTCAAGAGGTAGAGTCTTTGAATGCCTTCTTAAGCCGTATACTTGACCACTTTGACCATAGGTTAAACCATTATTGAACTCAACTAACTCAATTTTATTATTTAATTTGAACAACTGGATCAGATCTCCTCTCAATCTTCTCGTAGTTTGGTCCGTCAGGCCGAATTTACTTAAGCGTGTTGAGTAAGGAAGGTGCTTTACATTTGGAACTAACTTAGTAGCTCTACATTGAATATCGTTTTTCAGGTAAGGGCACCAGGAGGTTATGGCAAATTCTAAATGAGGTCTGACCATTAAAGTGTACAGTAGTTTAATGTTGTTTACATTGGGATATCTGAGCGATTTTTTCAGCATACCCAAAATCCTATTAGCTTTAGCTGTGAACTATGTTACTTGTGTGTCCCATTTTAGGTCATTTTTTATAAATATACCGAGATCTTTTTCGCATACTGATTTATTAAGTGGAAATGACTCAATTGTATAATCATGTTTTGAGTTTTTACGACCAAAATGGACAACTTTACATTTCTCGACATTAAGCTGAGCAGACCAGTCTCGTGACCACTTACATATATTATCAATGTCAAATTGTAACTTGTATTAAGAGGAAGAAACTACAATTGTGGATATAATCTTGTTGTCATCAGCGTACGCTTTCGAGCTGTTTTGAATAATTGGGAAAAAAAGTATATGAATTTTTTTCTAAAGTTAAATACAATCTAAATCAATATTTTTAAAATTTGCAGCACAAAATTTAACTTTGTTTCACTGTAAAATAGTTTAATTAATATTGAATTTGGATGCTTTAAAATGGATTTTAAATTTGTCTTAAATAAATATTTAATAAAAATCAATTAAAGATCAATTGGGAAAAAAAAGCTTTTCCATTATTTTTATTAGCATTTTAATCTATTAAGTTTTGATAATGTGATCATGATCATTAACTTCAACGTGTCCAATAAATGTATTTTTTTGAAAATTCTTTAATTTTAAAAAATTGAAAACTTTATTGCGTACCGTTCTGAAGATAATTAAAATCTCTACATTCTTATATAAAAAATGAATATTATTTTTGAAGCTCTGTCAAAATTTGTTCAAAAGTAAACAAAGTTTGTTTTATTAAGTTCTAGAATTAAGTAACTTTATTTTCGGTTTGTTTGTGCTTTTTTGATTTAAAGGTTTATTTTTTGTAAATAATACTTTTTCAACTTTACACTACAGTACGTTTCTGAAATAAGTTGACATTTTTTTTTGAGCACTGCGCAAGCAGCTCTAGAACATCGCTTTAGCGCTTGCTCTAGACCAAGCAAGAACGAGATCTTGGCCTCATTAAAACTATTAAATTGATAAACTACGATTGTATTTTACCCAAAAGAACGAAGACTGTTCTTTATTCATTGATCAGTTGTCTAAAATGGATCAATTTTGTAGCGTCGATCGGTCTTTTCAAAGTAAAATTGATATACATTTTTCTTTTTAATCTATTTTTTATTTTTTTCTTGAGTCGCTCATTAAGGACTACATTGTCAAGATTCTCAACAAGCACAATCTCATTTCTGAGAAGCAGCACGGTGCACAAGGCATGCAGGACCAATCTCCTTAAGAAAGTCGATTTCTTGACGGATTACATAAGTCGGCTGTTACCAACTGACGTCATCTATCTTGATTTTGAGAAGGCGTTCGATAAGGAGTCACATGAATCGCTACTTATCAAACTGGCCGCGAATGGTCTTCTCGTATTGATCATCAAATGGATACGTGCCTTCTTGAGTGAGCGTAAGCAGCGGGTTGTTGTTGGCGATGTAGTGTCGGATTGGATACCGGCGACGAGTGGCGTTTCCAAAGGGTCAGTGCTTGGCCCTCTTCTCTTTGTAATTTTCATTAATGACATGCCAGAAGTGTGCAGCTCTTTTTGCAAACTATTCGCGGATGATATTCTTGAAGGCAGTTCAGCGTGACGAGGATTAGATAATCTTCAAAGAGATCTCGACTACTCGATAGAATGGTCAAATTTGTCGCAAATAAGTTGCAATGAAAAAGGTGCGTTGTTATGCATCTTTGTGCGAACAACAAGTGCAATGACTACCATCTAGGAGGTCATGTATTCGTAAAGACCAAGCAAGAACGTGATCTTGGCCTCATTATCACTAGTGATCTCAAACGGGTGAGAAAGCTAAACGTGCGGCCGTAATAGCAACGACGATGGAATGTCGCATCAAAAACACCTTTACTCACAATACTTGGTCAATATGCTCTATAAATTGTTTGTTCAACCTCACCTTGAGTTTGCGGGAGCAGCCTGGAACCCGTACCGACGTGGCCATATTGACGTACTCGAAAAGGTTCAGAGAAGGTTCTCAAAGTTTGTGCCAGAGCTCAAATCGAAGCCGTACGTGGAGAGAAGAGAGGCTTTCGGAGACAATTGAAGAACGGCGAAAAACCCGGCGATCTTAACCAGCTCCATAAGATTCAGCATGGACACGACCGAGTACATTTCATAAATGGCATTCAAATGTTGGCATCTATTGGCCTGTTCAGTCCAGGGGGGCGTACCAGAACAAACCATCTTGCCATCGAGAGGCAGCTCTTAATTTTTAATGTTGAATTAAAAATTCAACATTGGTTTTTTATTAATCTTTTTAAAATTTTTGTTTCATTTCTAAATTTTTAGTTAAATTTTTTTTTTACTCAGAAATGTATAAAAATGTTCTTAGAAAACGAAAAGCACCAATTATCACTATATAGCCAATCGGAAGATGAATTGCAGCAATCAGCTATTGTTGAATCAGAATCCAGTTCTGACGATTCTTATAATAATGCCTCTTCAAATAGTGATACTGAACCTGATAATGATTTTAAAGGTAAAAAAAGGCAAAAGAAAATAAATTAATTAAAGAGCCTAAAAAACAAAGAAAAATAAACTACGCTGACTTAGATTCTCCATATATTACTCCGTTTGATTCAAAATTTTTAGGCGAAATACCGGATTATTTACAATACTCATCTCAAAATGATTTACCAATAGAATAGTTTACAAATTTTTTCACTTATTTCCTATTCCACAGAAGCAACAAATATTTATTCAACTGAAAAAAGAAGTAAAAGCTGTAATTATTCAATTCAAGAAATGGAACAATTTATTGGTAAGTTGCTTCACATGGGAGTTATTCCAATGCTTGATGTCATAATGTACTGTAACACGTACAGCCAGTAAAGTCCAATCGCACAAACCATGTCCAAAATTGAATTGCTTTATGGAAATTAGACAATTTTTTCATGCATCATTTAATTCGGAACTTATCAATGCATCTCAACCATTTGACAAATTATTTAAGTTTAGAAAACTTTATGACAGAGTCTAGGAAAACTGTCATAAACTTTTGCCGGAGGAAGTAAATTCTATATACGAACAAATCATTCAATTTAAAGGCAAATCGAGTTCGATGAAGCAATATAATCCTAAAAAACAAAAAAATGGGGTTTTAAATGTTAACCAGATGTTCATCAACTGGTATTGTATATTATTTTTTTTTATTTACTGGAGCTGGTTCACTAGATCATTTTACAATCGATGAATTCCCATCTAAACTAAATAATTCAGCTAAAAACTCTACGTATGAGTCGACATCATCAAATCCAAATTTTACACAAACTTTAACAACAGGAGATACAACACCAGTTACGCCAAAAATACGATCTAGTATTCGAATTTCAAAAATTATTTAATTTATTACACCCACCCAAAAATCAGTTAAAGCTTTAAATTCTTCCACACATACATCTAATTTTCTAATTGAAACTCCGAGTTCATTCTCCTCTCCAGCTTCTACTAGCCGATTACAATTGAATACATTCCCACAAGCTTTTATAACAGTGATACGTTTGATTGAAAATTTGCCAAGAAATATTCGTTACAAACTCTTTTTTTACAATTGGTTTTCTTCAGAGTAATTAATTGAAAAGTTGACCGAATTGGGATTTGAATGTATTTGTACTGTAAGAACAAATAAGAAAAACAAGAAAGAGGCTCTTTCGATGTAAAGATTCATTCAAATAACAAAACTATTGCTTTTAGATGGTTAACAATAAATCTGTCCATTTAATGTCAACATATGTGGCTTTTAAACCTATGGGTCATGTTTTGAGGTGGTGTAAATCCTCTAAAGAAAGGATAAGAGCCGATTGTCCTTCAATAGTAAGAGAGTATAATAAACACATGGGTGGTGTAGACTTATGCGACATGTTTCACAAGACAAGATAACACTCAAGCACCAAAATTAGGAAGACCGAAATCGGATACAAATGATTCAATAAATGGTCCTAGATCTTACAACAGAACCAGAATTAGTGAAGACATAAGGAATGATAACATAGGCCACTGGATTATATAAGCAGATAAAAGAAATCGATGTAAATTGTGTAAGAGTACAACTCAATAAAATTTTTCAAAATGTGAAGTTATGCTTTGCTTTACATCCGAACGAAACTGTTTCTATAAATTTCATAACGAATAACTATATATTTTTTATTATTAGATATATAAAAAACCTTAATAATTTAAAAATTCGAAAAAATTTCTTTAAAAATTTATCAATTGAGATGATTTTATTTAATGAGTTTTAAACCAATCTTGCAATTTCGCAGCAAATTTTTTTCCATTGAAAAAAATTTTTTTTTAACTTTTTTTTCTAAAACTTATTTTCATATTAAATCATAAATTTTTTTGACAAGTTCTAGAGAGTGCGGTAGTTAAAGGGTCAAATAAAAAAATTTATTTATTTAGGATATTTTTGATTTTGCTGAGTTGCTTAAAAGTCACAAGTCTCTAGTCAAGTCCAAGTCCGGAATTTTTCTTTCAAAAGTCCGAGTCAAAGAATTTTTTTTTTATTTTTTTTCACGATGATTTTAATGACTTAAAGTATTTTACAATAGTAAACTGTCTCAATCTTGATGACTCGACTTTCCGAGATTACCAAGTCAATTTTTTCTGCGGTTTTAAAAATTATTCAAATAAATGTTCCTGTTTTTCTATGTAGAGTAATTATTAAGGAACGGAAGATAACGAAAATTTTCGGCCATTAGCTAACGCAGTTACAAATACAGCAAACTCCATACTGCGTTCAATTATACGTCGCGTCTAAATCCCAAAACAGAGACACAAACAGTTTACTAAACAAAGTATATATTAGGTCCCATTTTGAGTATGGAGTGCAGGTTTGAAGACCTTATTTAAAAAAGGCTGTTATGTGATACAGTCCAAAACTACAAAACAACAAAACTTGTTCCGTAGTTAAGAAAATTAGGTTATATCTAAGATAAGTGGCATAGAATCTAACCACTTTAGAGACAAAAGCATTAAGAGATGGTTTAATTGAAATGATTAAGATAATCAATGGACTGGACAAAATAAATTGGCATTTACCCTGTCTTCAAGAACACACATGAAATTATGTGCCACTCTTTCTCTAGACATTTAATGAGGAATCAATTGGTGATGAATTTTGAACATTACAATAATTTTAGCAAAAGGGGAGTCAATGTTTGGAACAGGCTTGATAATGATATTGTTAACTATAATTCTATTAACGTTTTTATAAATAAAATTGATAAAATTTATTTGAAAAAGCTATTTTAAATAGATTAAATGCTCATTTTGTGCCAAGCACATCATAAATATTATTTTTAATTGTTGAAATAAAAAATAATTTAAATTATTTAATTTATAAATTTATTTTGTCTTACGGAAAAAAATGGATAATGAAGCAAAATAACTCAAGTATCAAGAGGTTGTTTTTAACATAAGTAAATGCATTATCATTTATTCATTTGATTTATTATTTTTTTCCAAATTTCGTAAATGCTGCTCATCTTTTCCTCATCATTTACAAATTCCCATAGTTTTTCGCCTTCTTTTGCTCCAAATATATCCAAATTTTCAGGATACATTAATGCATGTTTTAATCTAATAGAATATTTTAATTCAATTAACTTTCTTAAAACCTATTTTGTTACTTTAATGAAGCTATATTTATCAATAAATCGCTGTCCACTATTTTTTCACAGTATTCAACTATTTGATAAATTGTAACTAAGAATGAAAAATTCTTCGAACTATCCAAGGATAAATTGAGTTCACCGTTTTGTTCTTTTTTGAATGCGTCATTCAGATTTTCGAAAGGGTCCTAAAAATGCAACTGCTAATTTCAAAATTTTTTTTTTTGTTTTTTTTTTACCATTTTATCCAAAGTTAAATAAAAAGCTTTTTTTATCATCAATAAAATCCAAATGCTTAATAAATGCTTCATTTGACACTGCTCCAAAATCTTTTTAAAAATTCATCTATAAAAAATCAAAAATTTAAAAATACAAATTTACAGTCATTTTGAGAACCAATTGGACATTTTGTTCAAGATAAATCTTTTTTACCAAATTCGACAGACTTTCATTCGGACATCCACAAATTGTTTTTGAATAGTTGATTAATATTTTTAGGACATTAAGTGCATCGGTCACTTCTTCGATACTTTTAAATTCTTGGAAGATGGTTAATTGGATTAATTGGTCGAGCAATTCCTTATAAATTTTTACTTTTTTATCTCTAAATATTTTAAAAAAATACTTGTTTTATAACTGAATCTAGACTCTTATAGAAGTTGGATTCACCGATTTCATCTGAGCATAAAAATTCTGGTAAATTTATTTCAATCCGAGGCTTATTTTTTATGTAGCGCTCCACAGTTCGATTTTTTATATTCTCGAACAAAAACCAGTACTGAGTTTCTTTTTGATCATAAATAAAATTCGACTTTAGAATCCTTAAAAAGTCATGGTCTGGATCAAAATCAATGAGATAATCTTTAAATTCTAAAATATTAGATTTGATTGTGGTTATTAGGTCATTTTTGTGATAAAATTCTAAAAAATCATTCTGTGAATCAATCAAGTAATTGAGCAAAATGAAGCTCAAAAGACCATTTCCCATTTTAGTTGGTAAAAAAAAGGATAAATTGGTATCCATATTGAATTCGAATTCGTCATTTTGGTTAAAAGTAGGAAGCTCTTTGAGTTTTTGGTTTACTTAAAATTAAAAAAAAATTAGTTTTGCATTCTATTTTAAAAATTTATCATTAAAACGAAAATTCTTTCGATTAGTTTTACAGTACATCCTAAAACTAACTTCATCGATTTCTTTCCTCTTCTTTCCTCCTTCTTTTCCTCTTCTTTCCTCCTTCTTTTCCTCTTCTTTTCCTCTTCTTTTCCTCTTCTTTTCCTCTTCCTTTCCTCTTCTTTTTCCTTCTTTTTTCTTAGAGGAAAGGAAGAGGAAAGGAAGAGGAAAGGAAGAGGAAAGGAAGAGGAAAGGAAGAGGAAAGGAAGAGGAAAGGAAGAGGAAAGGAAGAGGAAAGGAAGAGGAAAGGAAGAGGAAAGGAAGAGGAAAGGAAGAGGAAAGCGATGAAGTTAGTTTTAGGATGTACTGTATCTTAATTAATAAATAATTCTTTTTTACTTTTTACTTAATATGATTCAATATTAAATTGAAATTTTCTTAAATCTTTGACCGAATTACTAACTCAGTTGTTAGCAAACAAAAATTAATTAAGATCAGTTAAATTTTTTAAGATGACAATATTAGCCAAAATTCATAGCTTAAATTTCAAATTTAAAAAAATTAATATGTCTGTTAATAAATGAACCCTGGTAAATTTTACTAATTTATAACAATTTAAATGATAACATATTTTTTGTTTCAATTAAAGCTTTTTTTTTTTAAATAGTTTCTATTGAAAAATTAAAAAAATCCTAAAGTTGACCATAAATATATATTTCATTCAATTTTCTGATCAAATTATTATTTTGTTCAAAATTTTGTTTTTAACTAATATTTAATAAATTATTTTTCAGATTCAAGCTTTTCTGTAAATTATTTAATTTAAAAGAAGTTCAAGGCATTTGAAATTCATCAAATAATTAAAGGCTTTAATTAAATAGGAGATTACAAAAATTACCATATTTTTGAAGATATTGCTTTGAATTGAACCATGTATCCTGAAAAGCTTGAACAGAAATCATAAGATTTTCGTTACCAAACGATTTAGATATAATTCCTTTAGCCTCACAATACTTTATACTAGTATTCTTAACCACATGCTTGGCCAATCTTTTGTAATACCCATCATTAATATGATTTATTAATTTCATCATGCTATTTAAATTTTTAATTAGTCTAATTCGATGGTCCTAAAAAAAGATAATCAAATAATAGTAAATTAAAATTAAAAATTAATACATTTTCGATTAAATATTTAAGAATTTTATGCTCGTATTGATTAGTGAGGGCAAGTTTTGTCTTGAAAACACTGTAATCACATAATGGCTGATACTTCCATATATCTGGTACTTGGTAAAGAGTTAAAAACTCACGATTTTCATCATCTACTATTTCGTAGGCTATGAAATATAATTTTTGAATTTCATCATTGCTATTCTTGGCTTCTTTTTGAAGTTCTTGTGTAGCCTGAGCTATAGTTTGCTCATATGATGTCAAAATGCAATCGATGAAATTATCAGCAAAGTCTCTTTCATATTTTTTTCTTTCTTCTTTAGATTGCCATTTTGTGAAGGAACTAGATGGTGCCGATTGATTTGATAACATTTTATCACTTACCAAATGAAGTAAAACAAAAACCTGATCCATGTTTAAATTAAGTTTTTTAGATATTATTCTCAAATCTTTGTGCAGATAATTCCAAAAGAAGTCCTTTAAATCCAATGTTTTGACATGCATTATTTCAATTAGTTCATTGGGCTTTGAATTTGTGGCAAAGTAAAGGATGCAATGAATGATAAATCTAAGTATGTGAAAATAGGCGGGATTCAAAAGGCGTTGATTTGCTGGATTATCATTTTGAGTGTTGGCAGAGGGCAAGCAATAGCCTCGAAGTGTTCGATCTTGATCTTCCAAGCGAGTATTTCCAGGACACAACTCATGATTTGTTCCACCGATATTCTCGTTGCATTCAGAACATTTAGTGATAACCCATGGTCTACCACACTAAAAAATATCAATATTTATGTTCTGAATTTTAAATATATTTTTTCATTTGGAATAATCGAAATTTAGATTCTTTAAAAGTAAAAAATATTTTTTTTCTATCATCTTTTGTCAATTAACACATTAAAAACCAGCACAGAGTTGATCAAGATTCAAAGTCTATTTGACTTAAATTTTTAGATTTTTTTAATCTTCTGGGAAAAACTTATTTGATTAAAATTTTTAATTAAAATTTAAATTAAAAAAAAAATTCGATTCTGAGTTTAAAAAATTGAAAAAGATATTGATACTTTTTTCAAAAAATTTGTTCAAATTAATTTATTATAAAATCTATAATTGATTACTTGAAAAAATTATCAATTTTTTTTCAAATTAAAACACAAAATATAATTAAATGTCTACCTTGCAAATTTTAATCATTTGCTAATATTTTTTAACCTACACAGTAGATAAAAGCAAAAAATTAGTCAAGAAATTTATACTGTTGGTATTACCGAAATAAATTTTGAAATAATTGCATTTAAAATTAAGTAACATTTTTAGTTTTTTTCAAACACTGATTTTTAGACATTTCAATTGACAATTGGTTTAAAAAAATCTTTTAACATACCTTACATATGACATGATTATGCAAAGCTAATTAGTGAAAAAATTTGTCAGATTTTACAGAATTTTAGGTAAATTTTGTTAATTTTAAAAGGAAAAAAAATCCTGAAAAATATTCTCAAGGTAAATTCATTTTTTTTAAATTAATTAAATAATAAATTTTATTACAATATAAAATACACTTACATCAAATAAAATATATGGATGACCATTCGGGCAAGCTTAAAAAAAAAGTTTATTTTCTTGGTTATTTGAAAATTGTTTTTTATGGAAACATTTTTGAAAAGATTGTAATTTTTTCAGCTTTATAAAGTAAAATAATTCCTTAAAATATTCATCAATAAAACTCAAAAATAACTGATTTAGCATCAAAATTTTACAGGAATGCGATTTAAATGCTACTGAATGCTATCAGCCGCAACAAAAATTAATGATATCAGTTTTATTAATATAGGACGAATATTCAGTTATATAGAAAAAAGTAGATAAGTTATTTTTTTCACAAACGAGAATTGAAAAATTTCACCAAATTTTTTTTTGAATTATCCGATCAAATTATTATTTTTCCCAGCATATTTATTTGTTAATTTATAAAAATAAAAATTTAAAAACCAGATTCATTTTTTTTAGAAAGTGAACATTTTAAATGTCAGAAAAGTCATAATCTAAGACAAAATTAAAATTATTTTAAATTAAAATTACTTTGTATCTTTAAATTTCAAAATATGAGAAACTTTTTTTTTTCTAAAATGATAAAATAATTATTTGCTATTTTTTCGGTTAAAATATCTGAACCGAATAAATGCATTAAGATACATATATAAAATATTTATATATAAATCATCTCTATTTTCAAGCTAATGGCCAGTATTTAAAAACTATGTCTATTTAATTTTAATTTAATTCTTTTTTTATTTTGTGGAAAGCTTTGAAAATAAATTAAATTGAAAAAAACAATCGTTTCAAAAACACTGTATTTGCTTTTAAAATTTTTTGTTGATCATTAAAATAAAAAATAATGATCAATTAGCAAAAATCCAAAATAAGTGGTATTTTTTAACTTACCATATAAAGTCGGATTATCAGTTGTTCTGTTTTGTCTTAGAGCAATCAAATTGTCGTACAACGTGTCCTGAGGCATGCATGGAATAAACGACTCTTTGAATTTCAATGGTGATTCCATCATATCAGCCAGAGGCAAAATCAAAACATTCTTGGAAAATTGGATGGAATATTTAAGCTGAAGCATCAACAAATTTAATTCAATTGAACTGGAAACTTGCTGACTCATTTGGACAATTTCCTGCAAGTAATGGCGCTTGTGGGAATAGAGCTTTTCAAAAGGAACATTGATGATGTCACACGACAACACATTAATGTTTTTTTGTACTAAGAGAACATTTTTAAATATACAAATTAGAAAATATGGAAACATCTTTTGGGGGTCCTTCTCCAAAACAGCCTGTAACTCTGTCGAATTTTGATTTTCAAAGCCGTGTTGAATGGCTCTTTTAATTTGTATGTATTTGCTTCCAGTTAGTACATAACGTTCAGTTATACCCAAATTGTCTCCAATTATTTGCTTGGGCGTCATCCAATTCATCATGGTATTGTTGGATATGAATTTGACACTGCTGAAACTGTATCGTCTGACGAATTCTTTAATCAAAAAGTTGAATACCGTGTTTGTGTAGCCCAGTGTAGGCTCGATGAGTCTTTTGACATCAGAAATTAGCAAATTTAGTTGAGAAATGTTTTTTATTGAGTCCAAAGTTTCTTGATTGTTTGTAGCTTTGACCAGAATTTTTAGGACAAATTTCAGCTTGGCCAAATACGACAGACTTTCAATGTTGTAGCTTAAAGTTTGATCTTGTAAAATAAAATCAAGGAGATGATGACCAGTTAGCAAAAATTGGCATATTCGCTCAGCAGCATTTATTTCCTCATCAATAGATTTGTTAATCACATCGTCGAAGAGTGTCTCTTCAACACATATCATAAAATGAACAGCTGTTTCGGTATTTTTATAAATATTCTGATCAGTCTGATTAAACCATTGATTTAAATAATTTAATGATTTTTCATAGTTTTTGAATAATAATTGCAGCAAGAGCTTGCTGGTTTTGTTGTCTAGATCGAATGTTCGTTTGCTTGAAAAAATTCTGCCCTGTATGGTCACTCGGCAAATGGATTGAACAGCATCATTCTCTGGCTCAAAGCAAACTACCAGATTTTCCACCACGTTCAAGTAAAAAATATTTAATCTTTGTATGAATTTTTTGTACGGTTTAGCATTTTCCCTTTGAAAAGAAAATTTATTACCAATTCACGTAATACAGCGGTGCTTTAACACAAGGATGTTTGGTAAATTTTAAAGTGAATTTTTCAGTTTTGTTAAATTTCAGCAAAATTTTTATCTTTAACGAAATTTGACTTAAAATTTTTTCCGTAAAAATAATTAAAAAATGGTAAATAAAGTAAAAATTTCAAAAATTAATTTAATTTTTTTAATTATTCAAACAAAAAGCCTCTAAGATTTTAAATTGGCTTAAGCTTATTAGCTTTACATAATTCTAAAGTTGAATTATCTGTCACTGATAGATATTAAAATTTAAGAGTTTATTTTAATTCAAAATAAATTCAAAAAACTTTTGCAAGTCCAGAAAATAAATAAAAGATCTAAATTCAAGATTTTATGTCGATCAAGTTAATTAAGGAAACCTATTGGTATTTCAAACCTGCAGTAGAAAGTTCATTAAAAATGATTTCAGAACAATTGAATAATCTGAATAAAATGTTAACAAAATCAAATGAGTAAAATAAAGAACTAAAATAATTAATTTAAAAGTGAAAGTTTAATTTCTACGCGAATAAAACGGAAATTAGATAAAAAACAAAGTGTTGAAAAGGAAAAAGAAGCTTACATGTAAATCTGAGTATCTATTAGAAAAAAAAAGCTAAAAATTTTTATATTATATTTGGAATAGAGCAAAGAAACTGAAACATTTATCAAGAAGAATGTTACAAATGCCATGAAAATTTTGATAGTGAGCATGGATTAAAGGAGTATAGAAATAAAACTTTATTTAATTGGAAAAAAAATGAAAAAAATAATTCTCTTTTTCTAAAAAAGAAAACCAAGCAAAAGTTTTCTTTTATCCAAAATAAAATATTTGAAACTTTTATATAATTTTACGAATATTAAACAAAAATAAGTTTTTTTATTTTTAAGATGATTTTTATCTTGATTGAAGTAATATTTAGATTAGTCCTATAATAATTTAGTAGTATAAATTGATAATGAGTTATTTAAATTTGATTATAAATAATTTTACTTGAATTAAATTAATATTTTGAAACCACATGTTTAATCAAAAAAGAAAAGCACAAAGTTGGTGACTCTATTTTTTTTTAAAAACTAAATTTCAAAAACTTACCTAAATTCTTTTTAGAAATTTTTATGATAAATTAAGAAAAGAAATAAAAAACAAAAAAAATTTTAATATTCATTTTTATTTATTTTTTACAAATTTACGTATTTTTTAGTCTCACAAAAAAGCCTAAATATGTAATAATGTATGCCACTCTATCTTGCATTTGTAAAGATAATTTTTAATTGCAAGAAAAAAGTTATAACAAGGCGAACCAAGAAAGAAAAAGATTCTTTTGCTATGGCGAACTTTTTTTTGAAATTTTTTTAAAGAATTAAGATACATTAAACTAACAATTCTCAGGAAATAAGTTTTTTAAATTTTTTTAAAAAATCAAAAAAAAATCTTAGATTGTTAAAATTCTAGCTATTCAAAAGTGACCCGATATTTTAATAATTCTAATTTTTCATACAGTGTTTTACTTTAAACCGCAGAACGGGTAATATTACATCATTTAACGTAATTTTCATCAAAAAGTGTACGATTCCAAAAAATTAATTCAAAAGTAGGATGTAATAAAATGTTAGCTTAAGGTATTTAAGCCTCATCTATAATTTAGCATTTTGCTGAAAAATTTAATCAAATACCTTTGAAAAGATATAAACAAAATAATATTTGATTTGATTTTTTGATTCTTAACTTCAAGTTGGCGAATTTTGTTCATAAGAAACAGAATTTGGAGAATTCATTATTTAATTTTATCACAAAAAAATACCTTTTTTTACAGTTTTTGACATTTTTTGTGTAAAATTATTTAAATAAAATGAAAAAACTAAAAAAATTTAATAAAAAATCAAAATTTTGTTCGAAAAATTGGACTTTTTTGGCGTCAGCGTTTTGTTAAGTTTTACTTGAAATAACGTAATTTTACATCACTTTATTTAAGTTTACATTTTATTACATCTTACTTTTGAATTAATTTTTTGTAATCGTACACTTTTTGATGTAAAATTACGTAAAATGATTTAATATTACCCTCCTGCGTTTTAAAGTAAAACACTGTATAAAAAACAAAATAATTAGATAGCTGAATGTCGAAATTTCAAGTCTTTAAAAAAAAGTTATCTAGATTGAAAAAAATTGGATCGATTAAAAACTGAAATGATCATGGTGGAAATTTTTTATTAATCTTTTAGCTAAATAAAAACTTTCTACTTACTCTACTTGGTCTAGGCTAACGCCAATTTGATTGTCAATCAATTTAACTTGGATTTTTTTCCTACAACCCTTACAAACTGTTGTTTGGTCAACCATTCGTAGTTTCATAACATTTTCACAATCCGAACAAATCAAGCATTCACAATCTTTAGTGTTTATTTTCTTGTAAACAGAACATTTCTGTTGGCAGCATTTGGGAACGCTTGATTCTAAAAAGCAGTGATTTCTTGCTTTATCCACACAAAATAACATAAAATCATGAATCATTTCGATGGTATTTAGTGTGCCAAAATCGAAGCGATTTTTTATAATCATCACTTTCAGTTTAAGCAATAAATCCGAATAGACTGGAGCAATAAAGCTCTCTACTCGGCCACATACATCATTATGAAACAAGTCCAAAAACTGGAATGAATTAATCTTGAGGCAAATAGTTTTATACAAGCTTGAATCGGCTTTGCTCTTGGCAAATAGAAGAAGATTTCTGACCATATTTATGAGAGTCTTTAGTTTTTTATTTAAAATGTGCAAATTTTCCAGTTTTTCGATTTCTCGACTAAACTCATCAATTGTAAATACACAAGACTCAATTTCCAAATTGTCAAAAGTACTCTTTTTTACCAAATGCTTGCATATGCTTGGTTCTAAGGTGGAAAATTTGAGGAAAAATTCAATTTTTGGTCTAAGAAGTGTATAGGCCAAATGAATGAATGGAAAACTTATTTTGATATCTGACACATCAATGTCACTTAGAGAATTGCTGATTGCCTTTTTGACCACTTGTATTTGATCTTGGTCCTTAATTCTGCAGTTTATGAGAACAAAATCGCTCAGGTAAAGATCAAACACTTGGTCTACTAGCTGTTGATTTAGATTTTTTTTTAATATTTTAAAGCAAGCTGTGTCTTGGAACAAATTCGGTATTGTTCTGGCAAAATGCGCAAATTTTTCACTTTCCTCCATTAGGTTCGATATTCCGTCAAGATAATTTAGGCAAAAAGCGTTTAATTGCTGATCAATGGTCCAAAAAAATGGAATGTTCGAGCTGAATTGTTGGTCTGAGAAAAATTCCTTTTCAAGAATATCAGATTTGCAAAAAAATTTATCCTGTTCTCTTCCATTCAACTCATCTCTCATTTCGCTGTAGTTTATCTTCAAAAATTCATAGTTGTTGACTATATCAATGAATAAATTGGACTTCCAGGCACAACTCTGGTCTAGTGTGTCCAAATTGGAGTGAATGTCGATTTTGGATAGCAAAAAAGCCAACAAAGGACTGAGCTTTGACTCCAGGTAAGATTTGCACGACTTTCTCAAAGTAGAACATTCATTTATTCGTCTAAAATTGACCACTTCCTTGCTGAACCAAGATTGGGATAGGTGCACATTGCCGAAATTGTTTTCCTTTTCTTCCTGAAGAGTGGCAATGCGTGACAAAATTGCCGATAGAAAAGTGTCATTTTCGCAAATTGTGTTAAAAATTGCGATGCGCTCAATGGTTCGATTAATGTTGGTGTCGTCGATCATTGAGCATGAGCGGTGACAGAGAGTTTTGAGGAATTTTTTCAGATCGATGCTGGCTGAGTTGTGCAAGTTTTGGTTCAAAATTTTGCTCAAACTTTTGGATTTTAGGCTGTTTAAATCAAGAAGGTAATCGGATGAGTCCTCTAGTTCGTCCACATGGTGGCACGACCACTGCGAAACTTGGAAGCCGGTGAATTTTCTGGAGAATTGGCGCGACAAATTTATCAACAAGACAATGAAGCAGTTTTTTAGGATACTTTTGTCAGCGATTGCTTCTTTGAATTTTTCATTAATGGAATGTCTGGCACAGGAGAGCAGGTCCGATTCCAACTTTGTGCTAAAGTCACACTGGACTATTAGGATTTTTCTGTCCTCATTTGTTTGGCACAAGAATTGTTCTATTTTTTTTGAAAATTGATTTTCAGTATCGAAAGATTTCAAGAGACAACTTGATATATTGTCATTAGGTATATTCAAGCTCTCAGCTATTGATTTAAGGCTCTTTCGAGTCAGCAAAAATTTTGAATGAGTGGTCACTTGGAATAGGTTTTTTTTCAATTCAGTGTTTTCTAAGTTATTTTTCAAAAGCTGCATCAAACTAAAATGGTGACAATTTTGAGTCAAATAGTCATTTTCTAGAAGATTTTTGTTCATTGCTCGGTACAAGTTGTCCAAGGTTGAGCACTGCAACAGGAGCATTTTTGCTTTGATTAAAGTTTCCTCATAAAAATCGGTTTCATAAATGTCATGAGAGTCTTTACTAACATAAAAGTCAACTCCATTTTGTTGTATTAGGTAAAGGATTATGCTAGCAAGAGTATCTCCGTGGTATCCTATGAAAATGTCGTTTAGTTTTATACCCATTTCCAGCCTGGCGAATTCAGCAATCCATTTTTCCAACATTTTGCACAAATTAATTTGATTGTCGTTGAGCATGGTGGCCGAATTGAGGAAGTGTTTCTCAAGACGATTAATTAGCGGTATGGGAAATATTTTCGAGTCATAGACAGACTCTTTATTTGACAAAATTATCATTCTGAAGTTTTCATGTACCAGACAATTAACTCTTTGGGTGTTAATTCCTTAGATAATATTTTTAATTTAATAAAAAATACAAAAAATAACTTATTGATTTTAATTAATTAATGTTGCAGGTTTGAGTAGAAGTGAAATAAGTCACTAGTTTTGAACTTGAATAAAAAGTTCTTCTATTTTAGATTTATTTAGGCTAAAAAAAAGAATAATACTAAATAAAAATAAAAAAAACCTATATTATATTTTTTTCTAAAGATTTATTAAAACATTTAATTTTTTTTAGAGGTTTTTAAAGGTATCTTTATTCACCTCGATCTTTATCCAAAATAAAAAATAAAAAAAATAATATCTTTGATAGTTGTTCTTTAAATTTTTTTATTTATTTTAAAGAATCTTATAATGACTGAGTCTAAGACTATGCAGACAATAACTTAGTGGAATCAGAAATTCATTAATTCAATTTTAGGATATTTTTCTATTTTTCTTTAAGTATAGTTAGATTATTTGCTTTCATTACTGAAATTATTTGATTGTTATAAAGGCAAGTTTAAAGAAATCGATCGTGGATGAAATTGAAATTTTAAAATTAAATGACTCAAAAAATTGTACTATTTTTTTCTCTAATTTATTTTCAGAAAATAAAATTATAAATTTGCAAATAGTTAATTTTATTAATGACTTAAGAACATAAAATTAAATTATTAAAATAACGACTCGAAAGTTTTTGAAAAATTTCGTCTTTAAAGTCAGCAATTTTCAAATAATTTTGATTAATCAATTAACATTATTTTCGAAAAAAACACTGTCTTTTAATAAAAGAATATAATTAGAAATAAAGAGTGAAGACAAAGTTTTCGGACTAAGTTTATGCTGCCATAAATTCCTCATTTTAAATGAAGATTTTTGGTCAATATTGAAAGAAAAGTCTACGATGATGGCTAGGAAGCAAAAACACTTCATCATCAATTGAGGCTCAGGATACTAAAATTTCTGCCTGAAATCCGCCCTGAAATCAATAAAGACAGTCAAAAGTCAGATTGACAAAATTCGAAGAAATGATATAATAGAAAAAATATTATAAATAAATTTCGCAAAGTTTTTAATTCTCTTTCCTAGTCACTTGATCTTAGTCTTCATTTTTTAAAAAATGAAGGAGTTATGACCTGTTGAAAAAATTCCGTAAAGTTTGTGGCATTGTGAATTTTCTTACGAAAATTCCAAAACAAAACTTAAATTCTTAATTAAAATATGGCTTTTGAACTACAGATTTTTCTGAAATATTTAAAAGGTGAAACAAATGTTTCATTCAACAGTTTAAATTAAGAAAAAACTTAAATAAATATTTCCAAATAAATTGATTGTTTTTAATCAAATTGTATGCAAACTTAAATGAAAATTAAAAAAAATAAATTTAAATTTTTAAAATAATGCAAAAAAAAATTCTGATTTTAATAGATCATAGAGACAAGAAAAAAATAAATTCCAAAATATTAATATTTTCCTGTTAATAAAAATTAATCTTTTTTTGTTGAATTTAGTTAAACATATTTTGTTTCATGTTGTTTCATCATCAAATTTTAAAAAGCTCAATTTTGTCAATTTAAATTAATGAAAAAGAATTTTATTTTTGTAATTTTGGGAAGGTTTGTATGAAATTTTACAATGCCAAGCTTTGTCTTCACCCGTTATGTAAATAAAAAGTTTTTTAGGCTTATAGAGTCTTAATGGGTAAGAAATTGTACCTGAAAAATAGTGGATATTTTTCGTAACGGATGTTCAATATAAAAATATTTTTTTTTTCGCTGCAAAATAAATTAATAATACAACTTACCCAGATAAACATATCTTTGTCCGCCAAACACTTGATAATACTGGTTCAAAACGTCATACAAACTTTCGAACAAATTTTGAAAATTTAGCAAAATAACTGTGTTTCCAACTTCCATACTATGCTTTATTTTGCTAATGTTTTTGCACACTTCAGTATATTCCATGTCATGCTTAAAGTTTGAACCAAATATGACCACAATTTTGTGAGCTGGTATGCCTAGACTGTTAATTAGATAATTTTGTATGATCTCAGTCACTGAGTAATTTTCTGTCAACAGCAGTAAATATCTTGAATTTGATTCAACATTTTCTCCCTTCAAAGCAGCCTTTATTAGATCAATGGAGCCACAAAGTGGATCTGTGTCCAACTTCTGTTTGTCCAGCTTTGAGTACAATTGATTTTTGAACGGTGCTAGAAAGTCAATGCTAAGACCGTCGAAATTCCGCTTCACTGAATGTTCCAGTTTGTTCCAGGTGAGGCGGCCATCACGCAAACAAAACCAGTAAAGCATCTTAATCAGACTGTAATAATCTCTCAGGCCGAAAAATTCCCTTTTAAAATTTTTAGCTGCTTGACACACTTGTAAATAGGCAGTGGCAATTTCTGTGATGTACGGCTCAATGATGCTGTATATATTTCGGTCATACTTGCATATGCCCTTGGCACTTTCGACCAATTCTGATATGTCAGGCTCACTGCGAGACACAAAAATGCCACGGTTCATCTTTGCGGGATCAAGTGCCCAATTGCTTATTCCAATTACGGCCACTTTTTGATGCGGCAGCGCCACATTTTCGCTCGAGTCGGCGCCATCTTCCAGCAATGGATGCAGCGTCTTCAAGGGCATTGACTCCGAAGCTTCAGCCAGGCCAACTTCATCCAAATTAATTACGGAAACAAATTTTTCCAAGTTGTTATTCTCTTGAAAAGAAGCTGCCTCCTCAAAAGTCCTGATGATCATTTCAGCTTTGGTCAATGGGGAACATTGAAAATTCAGAAAATAGGTCTCTTTTAAATTTTGAAACAAAAAACTTTTGCTATTGAGTCCATGCATTGAACTTTCGACAATGCTTTTTGCCAATGATTTTGAACTGCCCGGCTTGCCAACAATAAACAGCGGAATTCTCAGTTCCAAACAAACTATAATCATAAAAACATTTTCCAACAGGGCATGATTGCGCGCTATATTATTTGCCAACTGAATTTCGTCCAAAAATACATGCTGGCACTTGAGTATTTCAGCCAAGACCCAGTCAAAGCTTACATCTAAATTGACATTCAAATTTTCAGCTATTAATTTGCGGAAATCGCATCTAGTATTCATATTGTACAAACTAGAATGATAGCAGACAGTCAGAGCGAGCAAAAAAGCCCGCTTCAAATCCCCTATCTGATGCTGGTAAGAATTATCTTCGAACATTTCAATATTTTTTTCATTCATTTTGTTAAAAATCAACTCCTTTTTGTCCATAAACCAACCGGTTACCTTAATTACTCTTTCCACGTCTCTTAGACTCACAAAACTGCACTCGTCATTTCTGTTTCTCATAAATTTCTGACACCTGGTCAACAATTCACTTAGCTCATCTATTTGATCTACGTGTTCTTTGAATTCCTTTTTGATCATTTGTTTTATGTATTTGTTTTCGGCATCTGCATCCAACTGACCAAAATCCCATACCAACGAAAGCATACTTGCTGGCAATGGCTGCACTCTGTACACCAATTGTCTCATTGGAATTTGGCCCAATTTTTCCTTAGATTCGCTAGTTGACACATAAAATCCCAGGCCAGCTTCCTCTAGTTTGTTAATCATCTCATCCGAATGCTTTCGGTACGGATTTACTGCAGCTACTACTCTAAGGCCATAGTCAAAGTCTATCTTACGCCCATTGCATGTCCTGTCACACATTACTTCTTTGATGAGTCCGATCGCATCGGTTGTGTTTGCCTCGTCAATGAACAAAATTGCCGAAGCTAATTTGGACCTTTTTTGCTTTTGGTCGAACACTTGTTGATAGTTTTGTCTAGATAAGCGTTCCG
This sequence comes from Brachionus manjavacas, assembly GCA_019054805.1. Lineage (NCBI taxonomy): Eukaryota > Metazoa > Rotifera > Eurotatoria > Ploima > Brachionidae > Brachionus > Brachionus manjavacas. The sequence goes on from JAHQIY010000009.1 coordinate 686,852, forward strand.
CTTGTTCAATTATTCGCTCAATGTCCTCGAAACTAGTGCCACCATGAACCTTGAAATGAATTAGGTGTTTGATTGATCTTAAATTTGGGTTTATGTGGAGATCGGATAGAAATTTTATCATTCTTGTCTTGCCGCATCCAGTTTCGCCCATTATTATGACCGGTATTTTACACTTAAGACGCATATAAATTGCCATTAGCTTAAGACAATTATCCAAAGTTAGCTCATAAGTCGGATCGGGATCGTGATTTACACTGCTTACTAGCCCGAGTCCCATCACTTTGCGCAAAGATTGGATTTTTTTTGTGCGTCCAAAATCATTGAAGTTGTCATAAATAGAAACTTGACTTTTAAGCAAAGCAATTCTTGCACTAGCATCCAATTTGACTTCGATATCATCAATAAACTCCCCCGTATTCGGGTTTATAAATTTATAAGTTCGCCTATCTAAAAATATGCCCATAAATGTAAACGATACTCTGTCATCATTGAAAATGATATAGGGATGACTAAAATTTTCCCATCGACGGCTTATGGCCAATTTGTCAAGCTCAATTTGGATGTTATTATTGGAGCTTAGGCTTACCACTTCTCTCTCATCACCAATATTCAGACTTGGTATGCCGAAATCACGCGACATCAAAATAATTAATCGCGTGCAAATAAATTTCAAGTCCGGATTGCTTGTGAACACTGGCGATGTTTCCAAGGCCTTTAGTTGCATTTCCATAAAGTTCACGAAATTGTTCAAGTCAACCCAATTGGGATTTTCTAAACTGGAATAGTCGAGCAAAATTTTCAAACATGATATTTGGTCTAAAAAGTTTTCATCACTATAAGCGTAGGTTTTCAAATCATTGACAGATTCCACGAACAGTTTCAGATAGTTGGCACACCGCTGATATTTTTCAATAAAAAATAAAGACTCGAAAAAATTATCAGCTGGCGCAGAGTCACAATTAGAAATATGGTAGAGATACTTTTTGGGAGATTGGAACAAAATTCTGGGTAGATAGTTTAGAGTTGTGTGGTAAGACAGGTTGGTATTGCTTTTGATAAATTGAGGCATCATTTCAATGAAATACATGTCGTTTATTGAACGACGCCATACTCTTCCTCCGGAATGTTTTAGGTGATTTAAGATTATTAAATTAAAAATAAACAAGTCTACATTGTCAAAGACCTCATTGGCAATGTCAATGTGGTAGATGGTTGCATGACTGCTGGATTTATTTTTGTAAAGTTTATCAAGAATTTTATCTGTATCTAGGGAAGTTGTTTTAATGCGGATTATGACATGATTGGAACTAGAGTGAAAATTGGGAATGGATCGCTTGAATGTTTCAACATATGTTGATTTGCCATTTCCGGCCTGTTTGCTTAAGAGTGCTCGGACACTACTTTTATCAATGTCGTAGCTTGCCAAACTTAATGGAGATTTTGTGGTCAATTTTAGCTTTACGTATTCATTTATTATGCGAGAATTCAGCGCTATTGGTTTCACGTTGTTTTTGGCAAATGATGAAGCGATTAGTGAATGCTCTGCACGGTCTGTGCTGCAAATACAAGCTATCACATATTCATCTGATTGACGTAAATTTGTTTTTGAAGATAAAAATTTTTCAATTCTACTCGAATTTTCGTATGTTAACTCCTGGATGTTGATCAAGGTGAATATTTTTTTACCATCAGACCGAAAGGCTATTCGGAAAAAGTTTTCAACCTTAGAAAAATTTTCAATAAATTATTAGAAAAACATTTTGACTTTAAATTTGTTTAAAGGTTGGAGAATTTTTTTTAGCTAACAGAACTCTGAAAATTGATTGCTTTGACAAAAAAAATTAAACTAAAAATCTAAATATTCAATGTTTCTCTAAAAGAGATATTTGAAATTCAATTGAGAATTGTAAGTTTTTTCAATTTTTTTTATTTTTTTGTTTGCTATAAATCAAGAACATAAATTTAATAAACAAATTTGTTTATTTCTTTTTCACTTAATGAATTTATTTTAAATGACCTGATCATCAACATTAATATTTAATTGATAAATTTTAATTTTGAGACATTTTAAATTTTTGCAGAAAAATATAATAGCAACTTTATTAAATTTAGATTAATTATTTTCTTTACTAGTCTAAATTTAGTTCAAGTGTCTAGTGAAAAATGAAAAACTATAAGAACTTCAAAGTGAGCCATAATTAGGCTTCTATTTCAAAAACTAAATCTGGAGAAGGGAAAAAACTGGAGCTGTTGTCTACATAATTCTTAAAAGTAATATCTTGTTGATTTTTAGATTTTGATTTGACCTATTGATCTAATAATAATATGAGTCTTTAAATATTTAAGTGTTTGTTACAGGATATTTGCGAAAGTGTGTATCTGCTTGTTTTTGCTGCAATTTACATTAATCATTTATCTAAATATTTGAAAAATCCCAATGGGTAAAAATTATTTAACTCTCTTACATATTAAAACTCTTTTCAAAATAGATTATCACTTAATAGATAATAAAAAAAAGAAATTAGTGCTTTTTATCTATATTTAAAAAAATAATCAAAATTAGTTAGATATTCAAAATTAAACTCTTTAATCTTCAATTTATATTTTAGATAAAGATATTTTATGAAATTGAAATAAAAAAAATTGAATTTTTTATAATTTTTTACTAGAAAAATGCTTTGTAGATAAAAAAAATAAAAATATTTTGAAAAAAAAATTTTCTTAATCCATTGATAAAATTGATTTTTAATTTATTAGACTGATTTTTTGGAGATAAATATTTGAATTTATTTTAATGCTAGATACTAATACTTTCGAAATAAAAAATTCAAAATAAACTTTAAAAAAAAATCGGTTAATACATAAAAACATAAAAATCAATTTTATCAATGGATTAAGAAAATTGTTTTTTCAAAATTTTTTTATTTTCTGCATCTACATAGCATGTAAATCAGGTTACATTAAAGCTATTTAAAAAAATCAAAGATGAATTTTAATATCTAAAGATAAACTCTTTTAATTGAAATGATATTTTGAATTGATCATCAGTTTCAAGATGCCAAAAATAAAGCATTCTAAAGATCCGATTTATCATTTAATAAAAGAGTGAGGTTTTCTTAAACTTAACTGACGAAAATGAAATAAATTCTCAGCCTCGTAATTTTATTACTCAAAGCCTTATTATAATTTAAAATTAGTTTTTTAAAATTAGATGAAAAATAAAAAAATAAAAAAATTTTTAAAAGTGTTACAATTCAAAAAGAGAAACGATATAAACTTCAAAAATGAAATACATTTTTTCATATTTTTAATTGAATAAATAAGTTTGTCTTTGTCTTTTTTTATTAGTATAGTTTTAAACTTCTATATTTAAAAACCTGAATAATAGTAAAAAAATATTACCTATTAGTAAAAATTAATATACTAAATTGATTATTAAAACTTAATATCTTATATAAATATATTTTTTAAAAAAATAGAATATACCTACAATGACAAAAAAAGCGGTTAAGTTTTTTTTTTATTTTTAGTCAGTAACTTACAAAATAAATAATAATTCTTACCTCTCATTGCTTTATAATTTTTTAGATAAACAATATTAAATCTCTACTTTAAAGATCTAAAAAAAAAGCAAATTTTAAAAAATGAATGACAAAAATAATTTTTTTGACTCTTTGGACAAGTTAAATCAATTAGATATTTTCATTATACCATTTAATACAGAATAATTTTTAAATTAATATTAGATAACAATAAAATGGCTGCGCAGTTTACAAAGAAAGCTGCTGAAAATTTGTCATTTTCAGCTCTCTTCTACTACTGCTAAAAAATTACAAAAAAAATTTTCAAGTAAACTTAGCAGTCATTAGAAAAACATAAAATAATTTTTTAATTTTAAATACCTCTTCAGCTGTTGTTTGAGAATTGCAAAATAGAACTTCATCATTGCTAGGAAGCGGAGCACTATGGGAATGGGCATAAATAGATAAAACAATTTCAACTTGGTCTCTCTGCTGATTGCACACAATCAAATTAGGCTTTCCTCTGTGAATCAAATAGCCAGGAATATCCCTGACAAAGTCCCTACTTTTGTTGCCTGATTGATATAATTCCTCCAAAAAAATAGCAAATCTTTCCATACTTAAATTATTAGAGCTTGAATTGTTCTGTTTTTGGCTGAACTTTTCCAAAATTAGCTCTAATTTGTTGCCAAACGTTTGCTCAACCGACTCTTCATGATCACCTGCATTTGATTCAATCATTTCTAAATTTCCATTTTGGTCATAGGTATCTGAGTCGTTTTCCAAGCAGTAACTAAGCAGCTCTTCGCCAAAATTTCCATACAGGTCGTAGGCTTCTTTAACCACTTGAACACTAAATCCATTATTTTGAGCATACAGCCTGATCTTTTCAAATTGTTCAGCTTTGTTCTTATCAATTTTCTTCTTAGTAAAAATTGTCTTGAATTTTAGACTTTTCGTTTTTTCTACCAGTCTCTTTACCACATCAACAAAAGAGTTTTTTTCAAAATCACTTCTGATATTGTAGAACATTGAAGCTAATAGATCAAAATGAAAGTGGTCAATTTGTTGTTTGTCAAGTGCATTCTCGAGACATGATTTTATCAAAAGAATCTGGTTGACTGTAAAATAGTTGATAAAGTGGTACTCGTCACGCACCATTTCGACATACTTGGTCCAAAGGTCAAAAAAATACTCCATTTTCGAGCAAATTTCACTCAGTATTTGCAAACTAGGCCTTTTGGCATCTGATATAGCAGTGTTCTGATTGAAAATTAGTTCAATTAAAGGTTGATTGTCCAAACGAGTATTGTTGCTGTCTGAGTAAAGATTCAACTTTAAATTGTTGAAAAAATCACAACCATTATTTCTCATGTTCAAAAAAATGTTTGCCAACCGGATACAGTTGTCGAATATATGAATAAAATAGTCCAAAGTATTGGCGTCCTCTTGGTCTTCGGCGGAATCGCTGGTTTTTTTAGTAAGCAAAACAAGTATGCTTTTAAGCTCATTTAATTTTTCAAAGTTAAATTTTTTCTGTTTTTGTGTGTTATTCACTTTGTTGACCATAGTCACATCCACTTGGATCATATCCTGAATGGACAAGTGCTTTGGCAACAGCTCAATTTGAAACAAACCATTTTCATTTATTTGTCTTGCTTGTTCGATGCTACTTAGCTCTACATTGCCTCTTTTTTTGTTTATGTCCTCTAGGACACCAACTTTGTCTTTTATTTCAACAAGCTTCTTGGCTATGTTGGCATCATTTTGCAGATTGTTCCAAACTGTGGCACAAAGCGCAACAAACTGCTCAAAGTTTGTGTCAGCATTGATCTCAAAAATGAGCGGCGCATAAGCCGTAGTGGCTTCTTTGAACGCTTTGGCAAAAATGTTCTTATCAGTGCTGTTCTGAATTTCACTTGATTTTGTCAATGATATCAAGTCGACCAAAAATTTCAGCTCCTTCAGGTCTTTGACATTTTTTTGGATCCACTTGATAAGATCTTTGCATTCAACAAAAGCTCTCAGACATTCTACTTTTTCCCCAGAGGAATACTTGTCCAATGTTCTGATCATCGACAGCACTCCATTGTCCATTTTGTTCAGGCAAAAATTTTCAAATTCATGAGATTTAAATTTTAAAAGCTCATTTAACTCGGCATAATTTTGTCTTATTCCGAATTCGCCGCACACCTGCCGAATCACCTCGGCTATTTTGTAGCATTCGCGGAATTTAAAATAAGTCTCAAGCTGAACCTTGGACTTTTCTTTATTAGGCTTGTTAAAATAGTCTATGATATAGACCAATTCTTTGAGACACTTTTTGACATTTTTATCAAAGTGAATATTCAGGTAGTCTTCCAGCTGTTTTAGCATTAGGTTTTCGGTGTCAATTGATTTGGCAAGTGAGTCCCAGTTTTGTAAAGCATTGGGCAATACCTCTTCCAGGACTGTTTTTAGCTCGCATTTTTCTCTAAACGAATTGGCAAAAAAATGGTTGAAAATGACCAATTTAAGCTGATCGAGCTTCTGAATTCGGTCCATTTGAGTAAAATGTTCACTTCTTATTCCTTCAAAATAGGTTATCTTTGGCAATGGATCAGAAAATGCGTCATTTATGTCTATGGGCTGGCAAAATTGATTAATTCGATAGCATTGTTTATCTTTGGCACTTAAATCTTCCAACAGGGTTTTATAAGAGCCATAGGAAAAATTTTTAGACTTGGAGCAAAATTGTAAAAAAAAAACCAAGATGTTAATGCAATCGTTAAAGCGTAGCCACTCGTTTTTTCTAATTTTGATGAGATGTCTTATTTTGTCAAAGTGAACTTTGTTCTTTGAGAAGGGACAATTTGGCTGCAAGTCAAAGACCATGTTAGCTAGAATTTGGAAGTTTTCTCTATGGTCGAACAAAAAATCAAACTTGCAAATTTCTATGCTTCCATCGATCAGCTCATTGACCACATTTTCAAATGATTGAAAAATTCTCTCAAATTGGTCTGTCCATTTCGGACTCAGAAACTTGTTTTCTTTTAGAATTTCTTCGAGTATAACCCTATATAAGTCACAAGTGAGAAAGATAGTGCATGGCTCATAAGTGATGGGAAATTTTTTTTCCAAAAATTTGTCCATCAAAGACTCAATTTGTTCCTGTTTGTCCAAAAATTCGCTAAAATGAGAAATGAGTTCATTTCTAGAAGCCAATTTTTCTATCAAATTATTTTCGAATTCAGCTCGAATTTCTTTATTATTGAGCAGTGTGTCAAAATTGTAGTACAAGTAGATTTTGGCAACGTGGTCAAAACTGCTCTCTTTCAAGCGATCAGACAAAATTTCAAGAATAAAATGAGTAAAATTTTTATCAACTAATTTTGTATTTTTAGATCTTATTGGAATACTTAACATCTGGTCAAACATAAATGGCTCATTTTTGTTTGTTACTTCATTAGAGCCCAACTCATAATTGTCACATATTCTGCTGTTGCCAAGTTGATAAAAAAACCACTTCTTGATCAAGCTAAAAATATGGGCGGACTCGATTTCGCGTTCATTGGAATTTTTGGCTTTGGAATGGAATTTAATCAGACACAAATAGATCAATTCAACTTGAATTTCAAAATTGGAATTTCGATTTTCCACTAGAGACTTGAGCAAAAATAATTCAGCGTCAGGACTTTTAGATTCCAAAATTTTGTAGTTAAAATGGTTCATTGCTATTTTTATCAAGCAGCCAAGAATTCTAAGAAAAATCACCTAAAAAAAAAAATTATTTAAATGAAAACAATGATCTTGTCAATGGGACCAACTTTAGTTTTGGGCAAAAATTGCCTTGATTCAAAATCTGCCTGATATTTGTTCAGATAAAGTAAATACATGAGAAGCATATCGGCCGAAAGACAGTTAGAATCTAGCAGAGTTTGAAAATTTTTAGAACTAGAGTCACACAAATAGTGGATTAGTATGACAACATATTCTTTTTTGAACTCCAAGATCGGTTTATATTTCTGGACCAATTCTTCGAGTGTTCGTTCACTTAAAATAAAATTAGTGGTTATTTGGTTAATTGGCACTGATTTGCTTTTTAAAGATTAAGTTTTTTTGATAGACAAAAAATTCATAGTTTATCGATTTTTTAAAAAAAAATGGCCATCAATTAATGGACTGACAAAAAAACTACATTTGATGACAAATAAATTAATTGACTGATAAAATACTTATTTGAGTGAAAAAAATACTTTTTGATTGATTAATTAAAAATAAATAATAATAATAATAATAATTAATTATTTTTACAAAACTTTAATGATTTTGAGGTTACAATAAAAATAAAAATCTTGAACTTTGGCACCAAAATCGGAAGTAAGTTTCAGACGATTATGACAAAACGTTTTGTCCAAATCTTATCATCAAGCTAGAGCCAATTATGAGACAACGTCACAATTTAAGTTCATTCCTTACAATCTTAGAGAATGACATTATTAGATAGCTTAATTAGAACTAAAATAAATTAAAACCTATCTATAAAATAGGTTTTTTTTTAAAATAGGTTGTTGAAAAATTATTAAATAGTCATCTCAATATATATAAATTTGTCAGTTGTTTAGTTTTTTTATCAGAATAATTAGTTTTTTATAGTTAGCCAAAATAAATTAAATTAGTCAGCACTTTTAGTTATTTTTGTCGTCTTAAAAAAATTGAATTGGTCACCCCCAAAAAATTTAAGCCAAATTAAATTAATTATTAATGATACTTGTAATCAATTAATAAAATTTTCCCAATAATTATTAGTACTTAAATAAATAAATTTAAGAAAACAGAATTTGAAATAAAATTTGAGTTCGTGAAAATAGTAAATTTTTGGACTTGGATAAAAATTGATAAGAAATTTGAAATTTTTTTTTGATTTAAAATTTGTATTAAATCGTTAAGGACTTGGAATTTTTTTATAAACATATCATAATTTGACATAGGAAAGAATTTATTTTTTAGTTTTGAAATTTCTTATCAATTCTTATTTCATCAAAATTTTGAAGTCGAAAAATTTATTTTTAATAGAAAGCAATAGTTTACTTTGTAAATGTGTTGTCAGAATGTGATTAAGTTACAAATAAATTCCATATAGCTTTTGTAGTACTCCCTACTGCAGTTTTATTTTATTATTTTTTAAAAAAAAATTTTCACTTATTAATCTAGTAGGACGACAGAAAGTTTATTTGAAAAAATGTTTCTAAATTATTGAATATCGAATTTGTTGATCAAAAAAATTGATGAATTTTTTTAACTCAAATTTAAATAATAAAAAAAATTAAGAAAAATAACCCTGGCACTTTCTTGTTTAGAAAATTCGAAAATGCTTTTTAGCATTATGCCTAACATTTTGCATTCTTATTTGATAAAATTAAAAAAAAGGAGTAAAAGATGAATTTTATGTAATTTTCTATTAAAATCATTCCCTCTCAATTTCATATGAATTTTTTTTCTACGAATCTAAACATCTCTAATAATTTATTTTACTTTAAATCCTCAGTTATTGATCCAAATTTGATCACGATTTGAATGCAGTTATCAAAGTCAAATTTAGGTATAGAGATCTGGCTACTTTTTTCTAGCAAGTTGTAATAAAAGAACAAAATAATAAGGGCTTCTTTGGATGGATTTTGTAGATTAAACTGCAAATATTTTTCGAACATATCACAAATTACACTTGAAAATGAAAAAAATAAAAATTATTTTTGCTTAAAAATGTAAACCTACTGTTGCTGATCAGTAAAAAAATTAACAAAAATAACTCTAAAAAAATCAACACAAGTATTTTGCAGAGATCTAAGCAAAATTCTCATTTGATTTTCGTTTAAAATATTGTTTAAGTCATTATCTTGGCAAATAAATAAAGTTGTTAGAGCTAAAATTGTTTTGACATCTTGTGATAATCTTCTGTTTTTATCTATTAATTTTATAACATTTTTCAAGGATTTTTCAAATTGCTAAAAAACAAAAAGTCAATTTCGGTAATCAAAATTTTAGAACAACAAACCTCACGGAAATAATGTGTATATTCAGGGTCACAGCACAATTTTTGCTTAATTTTTCTTATCAGTGATAAAAAAAATTTATGCTCATTCAAAGGATTATCAAAAAAAATTTCCAAAATTTGATCTAAATTTTCAATCATCGATTCTTTTTTCATTTTTTTAATCTTTGATTCCTCTAAATTTTGAAACAAAACTAAACCATCTATATGAGTAGAGCTTAATTGGTCTCTACTAGTATCTATAAAACGTAGCTTTTTATTGTCAATCAAATTTATCTCTTCCAAAATGTGAATTTTGTCATCTTTATTCTCAAGCAAATAATAATAATAACTAATTGGTGTATCAGTGTCAACTAATTCTTCGGGCAAAAACACAGAAATAGTTATGGATAGAATATTTGAGCCAGTTTTTGTGCTGTCAATATGATGATAAATCAAAGCTCTTTGGCTATTTTGGTCATATAAGAAGCACACTCTTAAATTATTTAATATTTTGGGTTTTTTAGGAATTTCTAAATTCAAAAAGCATTTTTGGTAATCTTTTTGAGGCTTCGAAATGGGTCTAAAATTAAAAAAATTTTTAAAATTTTTTTAAAATATTCTAAATTTTACATTAAATTTTTTAAATCAGACACCATTCTGATATAGCTGATAAAACCATCTTCCTGATTTTCATTTATTGGTGTTATCAAAGATTGCTCTGTTAAATTCTCGATATCTAGATCACACTCGACCAGGACAGCACCGTCGTCAACACATCTTTGAGCTTTCAATTGAATATTGGAACACTTGGGGCATTTAAATGCTCGGTTCATCACAATTTTAATTGTTTTTTGTTGTTTAAATCAGCTTTTATTTTAATTTAAAATTATTAAATCTTTTTAAATAAATTCTAATCTAAAATAAAGACTTTCTTCTATTAATAGAAAAAAAACTGTGATTGTCAAAGGGTAAGGCTGTAATTATAAATTTTGTAAAGTTAAAATTGAAATTGAAATTTTGAAATATTGCCAGGCAACCATACACGAAGTCCATTTAAATTCAAAAGTATTCTTGTTTATTAAGAAGAAATTTTTTCAAAATGTCCAGCAAGTTTCGTTTTATTGAAAAAAATTTCGACACAATCACAGGAAAAGACAATAAGGAATTTTTGATAAAATGGTAAAAAAACGCTCTCTCATCTAAATTTTATCTTATCAAAATCTGAAGGGGAATGAAGGGAAAGTTAAAAACCTTTATGTTTACTTACGACAAGCAATTTCATATGGGCTCTAAGGACTCTTTTATTCTTGTAAAAATTTCAATAAACTTCTAAAAGTAAATTGTAGACTAAAAATTTTTTAAAGGATTTTTTCCAGGATGAACATGTACTTTCAAGGCTACAAAAAATGACAAATAATGGAGAGTGGGTTAATATGGGTAAAGTGTTATTAAATGAATTTTTTTTCTTGAGTTTGATTTAATCTAAAAGAAAGCCGACCTACCAAAGTCAAAGTTGAAGAAGCAAATTGTTCACTCTTGTCAGTGGAGATTTTTGACCGGTTGTATGAAAAAAATATTGTTAGAGAAAACGGGTCGATTAAGAAATGTTTAGACGAATATTATGAAGATATATTGATATCTGACGAGCTGAGAAAAGTGATTTTTGTGAATTAAAAAATTTAATTTTTTATTAAATTAGAAAATTTAATTTAAGCTTCTTTTAATAGAAGAATCTGATAATTATGATATATATACTGATCAAGAACGTAATGAGTTTTTGTTTAGGTAGTGTGGATTTTAATTTTTTTAAAATTAAATAATAATAATTTTAAAGGTTATTCAAACATTTTTGTCTTGGTGGGCAAGTTTGTCAATTTGAGGATAATGTTCAGCCGTATGTTGACGTAGCGCGATCAGTTTACAAAGAATTTATAAGTGTTCAAAAAGATCCAGAGACAAAGAAACTTCGCATCGTATCTTATGTGTTTAAAGTTGAAATCTTTGTAAGCAGCAAGAAAAATATTGAAATTTTTTTCTAAATTTTTTTAACTTAGAACGACAAGAATATCAAGATTTATCCTAACAAGACTGTAATCGAGCAAGATTTTTGCTATCTGGTCATTGATCCTTACAAGAGACATATCATTGTCTTATACCATAGATTCGATGGTCCTTTGTTTATTGAATAGCATTTCTTACTTTTAATTTTTAAATAAAAAGAGTCTTAAATTTTTTAATTCTTTTATAAATAATGTACCATACAAAATTTAAAGCTTAAAGTTTTCTTTTGGTGAAAACAATTTCGGGACAATTTTTAAGAAAAAAATTAGAAAAGATCAATTTAATTTTTAAACAAAACATTTTCATTCACACAAAATAATCTTTTCAATGAAAAAAATATCTTTTTTTAAAAAAAACTCTTCTAATAATAAATCAGAAATTTCTTAACCCAGGAGATGAATTCGATTCAAATCTTGAGTAAGAAATTGGTAAGATTAGAGGAAATTCCTGGTAAAATTTCTTATCTTGTAACATGGGGCAATTATTTGTTATTAAAACCGGTTGAAAACTTTTGAAAAGTGCTTTATTTTCCTTATAAACAGAATTTTTATAAATCTTTCTTGAATAGTTATATAATTTAGGGTCCATAGAATAGAATGTTCATTTTTTTTGATATTTGCTGATTGTCTTTGGGGTGTATTTTAAGCTCAAAAAAACTGCCGAGGCAATTAGTGAGATCTAGGCAAATTTTAAATTTTATTTCGAGTGTTTTTTACCACAAAAACGTTTGTTTTCAACCAACTTAATTAGACTGCTAACTTATCTTAAGCCAAGGATCTAAACAAAAAAAAATTGATATAATCGACATAAGTGGAACTTAATTGAAATTAGAGTTGATCGAACGGTAATTAATACAAACAAATTTGAAAAACTAGTATCAATTCTTTACCATTTTTTTTGGATTTCAATAAAGTTTATTGTAATTTCTTTTTTCCAAGGTTAACTAAAAAGAAGTGGTTTAAAATTTTATTAAATTTTTTTTATTTGATCCCAAAGAGCTGGAAATTAAAAAATTACCTAAGAAATTTAAAATGCATTAATTTAATTAATTTTTTTCAAGAAATTTCTTTAGCTTCTGATGAATTTCGTGATTTTGAAAAAAAAATTTTTTATTTTAACGTAATTATCCAAATTGAGTGAAATGTAGTGTTGAGATCCGTACAAGCGGACACTTAACCGGCCAAAATTTTCAGAAACCGTGACCGTGTCCGCAATAGCCGGACAACCTTTAAGCGGGCGGTCTATTTTTTGGACCGCCAAAATAAACGGTCTATAATATACGGGCGGCCAAATAACCGGCCAACTTTCTGGCGGGCGGTCATTTGGCCGGTCAGCTAAGCGGTCTAATTTTTTGACCACCAAAATAAATGGTCTAAATTATACGGGCGGTAACTAAATTTTTTGTAAAATTTAAAAAAAAAAAAAAATCTTAAAAAACATTTTAAAATAAATAAAGAAAATTTTTTTTTATTTTTTTTAACATTTTAATTAGTTTTTTTTTAAAAATTAAAAACATTATTTCGAAAAAATTTCAATTTAAGTGGCAAACCGCCAAAAATTTGGCCATATTTTTGGCCGCTCGTTTTTTTTAGACCGTTTATTTTGGCGGTCCAAAAATTTGACCGGCTAATTGACCGCATCAAACATTAGTGAAATGTGTTTAAAATAGAACACTCTATTTTAGTGTTACATTGTAATAACATTTAAAAGATTTTACAGTGACATGTCACTAACAAATTTGATGGCATGCCCCAAAATTCGGATAATTACGTTAATTTTGGAATTTTCTTTAAAAAAGATGAATTTTTGGACCTGGTGATAGAGAGCGGTCCTTAAAAAAATCAATAGAATTATTTATTATAGTATTAAAATCAAATTTAATTTATTTTTAAAAGTAAAATTTTTATCACAATTTTACCATCCCCAAACTATTGATTTAAAAAGTCAATTTAAAATTTTTATAAACTATCTTAATTTCGCATCTAAATTTTTTAAGAGTAATAAGTCTATACTTATTTTACTCGACAAGCTCATAAACGTGATTTAGAAATGAATAAGAAATAAAAAAAAACTATTTTTCTAAAGCACCACACCCATTAAAAAATATTCATATGTAGTTTAGCCGACTTAAATGCATTCAAAATTGCGCATTTTAAATGCGATTTTTGTACGAATGCAAAAGTTATCATTATTTTTTTTATTAGGTTATTTCAAGTCTAATTTTCTCAAACATATATACTTAAAATTTAAATAATATAAATCATAATTAATACAAGATTTTTTTATTCTAATTTCAGGTTAGTTATTTTTTGACATTTTAAATAATGCGCCCATTTCAAAATGCATGGCGGAACATGGCACACAAAAAATCAAGCATCCATTCAATAATTAGAAAATCTGATAAAATAAATGTGAACATAGCTCGTTATCTTAGAGATTCGACTAAATTGTCAAGTCACTTGATTGACAAAAGCCAACTAAATGATCAAAAAGAGCACAAATCTCAGGTATCTTGACCCTTTAGACTAACAAAAAAAATTTTCATATTAATTAACCATATTTTTAGTTAAATGGTGAAGTGGAAGCACTTGGCTTCAATGGAACAGCTATTTTAAACTACATCCAAGTACCATTTTCGGGCCTTGGTCAAAAATATAGCAATTTTTACAATTATTTGAGCACATTTGTGTCATCAAAAAAAGACTCACAAAAAACTTTAGTTGATTTACCCATAAAGCATGAAATAAAACCGATTTCATTAAAAGATACATCTGCACAAAAGACAATTCTCATACCCAAAAAAAGTGTTCCATGTGCCCAAGCAGAGTTATCTTTGGAGAATAAGACAGTGCAACTGTGCGATTCGATAGAAAAAGCCACGTCTATTTTGCTTCAATCAACATTGATATCAGACCTATTTAAACTTTTGTACCAGAATCCTCAAGATGTCACAGATATTATTTTCAGACGCCATAGGAGAATTATCAATGCCTTGATAAAGATACGAGAGAGAGCCTATGAAAAAAACGACAAACTGCTTTATGGAAACATAAACCAATGTTTGGCAATAATTGGCTACGTTGATCATGATTCAATCAAGCATAAGGGTATAAATATACTGGCTCTTGATGGAGGGGGTAATTGTTCTTTGTCTGGTGCTTTGGTATTGACTAATTTTTGATTGATTTCAGGAGCCAGGGGATTTGTAACTATAGAAATTTTAAAAAATTTGGAAAAATTATGTGACAAACCAATTCATAAAATATTCGACTACATTTGTGGAACAAGCACTGGTGCTGTTCTAGCCGCACTGGTCGGAATCTATAAGCTGCCTCTAGACGAGATAGAAAGGCAGTATAAATATTTTATTAAGGAAATTTTTTCGACTAATAGAGCCACCGGAATCGGAAATTTGATGATGACTTATGCGTACTATGACACCAAAGTATGGGAAAACATGCTTAAGTAAATAATTTTTCTTATTTTAAAGTAAAGCTTCAAATTGTTTTATTCTCTTTCCTTTATTTCTTTAAATGATGAAAAGCTGGTTACTTTAGTTACATTTGCATTAATTTTAAAAAAAAAGCATATTTTTGATCTATCAAATTATTAAAATGATGGTTTGAAAAGAGGATTTGACCAAAGCTAATGCAAGATAAATTAACTCAAAAAAAAAATTTTATTTTTAATTTATTTAAAGCAAAAAAATTACTTTGAAAAAATTAAAAAAAAAAGGATTAATTAATTGAAAATTTTTTATTAAAGCTCATTTATCATTTAATTTATAACGTTGTCTGTTTTTTTCTTAATTCCAGTTTGCTTTTTTCCTTGTCAATAAAAGATTTGTATAAAAAATGAATAAAATTTTCCACGATTATATTATTCATCTTAGTTAGATTGATGAATCATATTTTTTAAATTGATATTTGATGATTCAATATAAGTATCCATTGAATAAGCATTCATTTTAAGAAAGAAGTAATTTTTCATTCAAATAGCAGTGCTTTTAACGTTTTAAGGAAATTTCTCTACTTTTAAATTCATGGAAAAATACACGTTTAAGTTTTCCTTATCACAAGCCTTTAATTGAAATAGTTACTTTTAAATTTACTAAGAAACTTTGTGTAAATCAATCTTTTCTTTAATTAATTTTTTTCAAAAATTGAATCGCTTCGAAAATTTTCATTTTAACTTCCATTGAATTTTAAAATAGAGGAAAAAAATATTCAAAAATTAAAATTTTTTTAATTAAATATTATTAAAAGAAGTGATATGCTGCTCGAAATTAGTTGGAATAATTTTTGCAGAAACAAACTCCTAATCAATCGTATCATGATTCAATCTTGTATGTTTTTATTCATTTAAAATATTGAAATTTAAATGATTTATTATACAATTAAAAAAAATTAAAATCAACACAATTTTACCGAATGTTGGGTAAAAAAAAGGGTAGAAAAGGGACAAATTATTATGAATTTTTATTTCTTATTTCTAATTTCACTATTTAACATGATCGATAAATCATAAAGACGAAACTTTAATATTTTCTCTAGAACTGTGAAAATTTAAGTCTCATTTTTTCACATGCTTTAAATTCAAAAGCAGAATTTTTCTTTTGAAATTATTTTTAAAATATTCTACAATTCCAATTTTTGTTAATATTTCAAATATGTTTAATCATTCTGATTAAAGGTAAACTTCTAGAAATTAAAAGGGATTTTTTTTTCACCATCTCATTTTAACTTCATCTTCACTAGAATCAATTAATTTCACTTTCAAAATAAATCATTCTATTTTCAAAAAAAACAGCAGACAAGTTTTGTCAAATGAAAATAAATTTTTTAATAATAAATAGTCGTTGTTTAGAGGAGTTGACAAAATTTTATTAAAATTGGTCACGAGTATTTATTTTTTGTTTAAAAAAAATAAAAATTAATGAAAAAATTTTTTTTTTATATTTGTCAGTCTTTCATGACAAGGATACTAGCCGATTGATATTTCTTTGAAACTTATTATTCTAAGCCAAAACCGCAGACTCTAAATGAAGCCTGACAAATATGGAGTAAATCAAGTTTTTAGTGTAGTGAGTTCCGTGAAGGTTTTATGGTGCATTATCAAAATACCATTTGCTCTTGAAACCATCAGCTAAATGTAATATTCACCTTTTCCACTGCTCGACATTGTTACCTCAAGATCTCTTACTACTTTATATCTTTAAAAGCTTTTAAAAATAAAAAATATATTAGATTTTCTATCATGAGATATCAATAAAAAAATTAAAAAAGACAAATTGTTAATTTTTGAAAGAAAATGCTAAATTTGAAAGTTTGTTTTTAACTACCTACTCCAGAAAAAAATTGATCATGCACTCCTTTTAATTAGTTTTAGTTCACTCTTTAAAATTAACAAAAAAAACATCCTATAACTTTTTTGGAGACATTGTTTACCTTTACTTAAAGGTATTTTTGAAAACCTGTTTCCAGTAAAATTCCTCAGAGACATAGACTTGTTATTGTTTTCAAAAATTATTCAAACTATTATTGAATAAAGTTTATTCAAGAAGCCTTAAAAAATTAATATTTGGACAAAATTTTGCTAAATTTGCTCAAAGTGAACATTTCAGTGTGAAGGTTTTAAAAATTGTTTTTTTCAACACCCACTTTAATTTTTCTTCCAATTTTATCTAAATTAATTAAAAACTTATCAATTTTTTAATAAATTATAATTGCTACAAATCTTGAAATTACATTTTTTGAAAGTTTACTGAATTTTTTTTTTTAAGAGAAGCGGTGGGAGATACTTTGGTAATAAATTCAGCCAAAGACAAAGACTCTTGCAAAGTAATGAAAAAAAAGGAAAAAAAAAGAAAAAAAAATTATTTAATTTTATTTAAGATCGCTTTGGTCAGTAATGTTACAACACCAAATCACATGAAAGTATTTCTATTTAGAAATTATAGTATTCCATCGTATTCTCAATCGCATTATGATGGTACAATACGTCACCGAGTATGGGAGGCGTTGAGGGCATCAAGCGCAGCTCCGGGATACTACGAAGACTTCAAGCTAGATGGATATGTTTTTCATGTACATTCTAAATAAAAAATAAAAATAGATAAATAAATTTTTTCTAGGATGGAGGATTACTGGCCAATAACCCAACACCTATAGCTCTTCACGAAGTTAAGCATCTTTGGCCATCTGCAAAGACTAATTGTATCGTATCAATTGGTAACGGGCGATACAAACCCGAAGGCTATTTAATTACCAAGGCCAATTCTATAAGTCTAAGACAAAAGATAACTAGAATCGTTGGTGGTATTTCATGTACAGAAACCGTCCATAATATGATGCTCGACTTACTGCCCACCAAAATTTATTTTCGGTTTAATCCATATTTATCCGAGGAATTTCATTTGGATGAGAATAGACCGATAAAGTGGAAACTGATGCAATTCGAGACTAATATGTACATGAGGCGGAACAAATATAAATTTGAGATGGCTGCGAAAAATCTTCTTACTGCCAAGACTCCTGGCCAAAAGCTTTGCGAAATGTTCCAGAAGCAATATTTGAGTCCTATTTAAAAAAATAAAAATTAAGTGTAAAAACAGATAAACTAATTTTGTTAAACCAAGGCCTAATGATTGTAAAATACAATTTTTTTTATAGATTTAGTTTTTTTTTATTTTGTCAATTTGAAATAATTTATTTCTGATCAATAAAGTGGTCGAATTGAAAATAAATTTTTATCTTAAATTTTACTCTTCAACGGCTAAATAATTGTGTAAAGTTTATGTTATGTTAATTTTATTTGGAAAAAATATACTTTTAAAAATTTTGAATAAATATTTAAAAAAAATTATTTTATAGTTTTTAAGGATATTTTTATTAGTTTCTTTGAGACAAATTACTTAATTCCATGCTTTTTTTACTCTTAAGACTGAAAACAAAATTTTACCTCTCTCTATCATTGTGAAATTTCATACAAATTTTCAATACAAAAAAGAAAAAAAGCTAATTTAACATAAATTTAAAATAAGAAATATCAAAATACACCCTTTTTGAAGCTTTTTTCTTAAATACCTAAAGTTGGTGTTTAATAAACGTACAGTCAACCATTTAAAATAGAAATCGAATTAATTTAGTCATTTTAAAAATTATTATGTCAGTTTTTTAACTTATTTAACTTTATTTTTAATTTAATTGATTTTTATTTTTTATTAATTTTTATATTATTCTATATATTTTTTTTCTGAAGGAGCATTAGCTCGGTACAGATTTACAAATAAATCAGATATTATTATTTTTTTTGAAACCTAAAAAAAGTAAATTAGCAAAGCAAAAATTTATTTCTTTTTATTAAATTGGCAAATTTTTTACTAAAATTAGCTAAAAGTTTATTAAAATCATCGGTGAGGAAAAATTTGAGCCCTTAAGTAGAAGCATAAGATTTTTTTCTACCAGCTAAATATCAAATAAATATAAGAATATTATGATGTCTTTTTCAAAAGCTTAAAAAAACTCTACCGTGGAAAATTTCATCAATTTAATTTAAAAATGAAAAAATGATAAAAAAACTTAAGATTTTAACATAGACAGCGTAAAAACAAGAAAAGAAGCATAAATTAATTTTCTTGAGATTTTTTTTGATTTTTTTTAGATTTCCGAAAAAATGCAGAAAAATTACTAAAAAAATTTATAAAACCAAAGAAATAATTTTTTTTTAAACTTCATTTAAGATCATTCCGATACAAAATTGTGTTTTGTTATTTTTTTAAGCAAAATAATCAAGTGAAGCATGAAAATTTAACAAGGCTTAAAGAATTAAAATATCAAGTTTTAATTTTTTACGTTTTTGAAATTAGATCATTTTTGAGATCAAAATGTTTGTTTTAAATTAATCATCAGATTTTTTTTTATTTATTAAATAAAAACATCAATAAATTTTTTGTAAAAAGTCTTTTTTAGATGATTTGTATCCATTACTTAAAAATATTTAAATCTAGTTGGAAAAATTTTTAAAATATTTTTTATAAATGGTAACATTTTGACACCCAAAATCACCTGAAAATAATGGAGACATTTAAAATAAAATAATGCTTACACCTTAAATCCTTATAAATTTTATTTGCTAAAACTGGATTATCAGCACTTTTTTTCAAAATTTTACTTTCAAAATGAATACTTTGACTTCGAAAAAATATTTTTTATTTTAAAATAATAATAAATTATTTGCTTTAAATATAAAAGAAAATAAATTGGATAATTAACTTTTCCCTGTTGAATTGAAATTTCTTAGCAAAATATTTTTTCCCGGAATTATTATTCTTTATATCGATGCATCGCTTAATTAAGAATTTTTTTTATTATTAGGACTATATGCATTTCTTTTTTGTTAAAAAAAAATAATTAATTCAAGAAATATGACAAAAGTTTCTTATTAGAATAATATTTAAATAAATCGAAGTCAGTTTATTTTATAAAAAATTGAAAATTCTAAAAATTTCTAAACCCAGAAAGCTTCAAAAATTAAAAATAAAAATTCTTATTCCAACACTTTAAATTATTATTACAATAAGAGAAAAATTTTAACTTTTTAAATAAAGCGTTTAAAAAGATTTAATCAAAATCACACTTAAATTGCATCTAAAAATAAATTTCAAATTTACTCTTTTCCTTTGCTACTTTTTGATACCGGATGTTTTAGAAGCTTTTTAAAAACTAAAACATTATCTTAGATTCATAATCACATTCAATATTTTACTAAAAAATTAAAAAATATCAAAAAAAAATCTTTTCAACATTTAACCATTTTTATTTGGATAAACGTATTTAATATTTGTTTTTTTTATTTTTTTTTATTCTAAAAAAAATATTTGTTATACAAATTTTTTAAAATTTTTAGAGTTCATTTTTGTCAAAAGAATATTTTATGTCAAATAAAGAATCATTATATATTCATCTATTTCTTCCTAGCAATAAAAAAAGAAAAATTTAATGTATTTTAAAGCTTCGAATTTTATGAAAAAATTTTTAAAAAATTTATTTTAAAAATAATTAGTAAAAAAAAACTCCAATTAATTATTCTAAATAGAAAAAAAATCAAGTCTAGAAAATTAATTGCCTCTGATAGATTTACCTCTAAAAATTAACCAAATTGAAAATTCGTTGTCTGCTAATGATTAAATCACCGCGAATTTTAATAATTTAAAATCTCACCTATTCAAATTAAGATACCTCAGAGGCGTCTAGCTAAAAAATGACTTAACCAAGACGGCCGAGTTTGTTTCCTTGAGATGCTAGATACTTCTAGGCTAGCAAGAGTGTCCAATACTCTCGACAAGAGCTAATACTCTCCACTAATAAATAAATAATTGCGGGTTAAACTCGGCCGTCTTGTGAGTCGGTTGCGGCACTTGTTTAGAAATCACTCGATGACACACATGCCACAACAAATCCATATCTATTTACATGACGCTACTCTATTAAATGTGCCATTGGCACTCGAACTAGTCTAGAAAAAAATTATAGATTTAATCTTCACAATAAATAAAAATAATTTAAAAATTAAAAAAAAATTATATAAATTCATATTTTAAGTATCGAACACAAATACTAGGTATCTTTAGTGCATCGATCAGATTTTTATCATTTAGAACGTAATCTATGTTGCTAAACTCATTTTTAATTCTTGCCCTGCACAGCATTTGCAGTGACCAAGGACTGTCCACTGACTCTTTGTAAATGTCAAGAATGTGCTTTTTTGTAGATGACTGATCGGACATTAGTCTGGCGCAAGTTGGCATGCCAAACTTGCGCTCGAACCATTTTTGAACAAACTTTTTGTTCACATCCAACTGGGAGCTGTAGATGACAAGTGCAAACAAATACAACATTCTGAGCCTGAGAGTGGCCAAGTCTTCGCTTTTGCATACATTGTGCAGGATTTGAAAATTTTCAAAAATTAAACTGAGAATCAATAGGACACAATGATTTAGAATGTTTGATGCATGGTCAAAATTGATGTCAGTCCTTGGCTCGCATGCATTGAACATGGCCAATATGTTTGGCAGCGTGACCAGTCTTTTATTGAAGCACTTGTGCTTGATCATTAGGATAAAGCACTCTAAATTATAGCTGAACAAAGCCGAGTCCATAATTCTGACATTGTGTTTGAGCTGGCCATAGAAATCCTTTAGATCTTTTGAATTTATTTTGAGACCTATTTGAAAAAGCTTGACCACAAAGTCCAAATTGTGGCTGTACTTGATGGCCAAGTACAAGTAGCTGTTTCTCTTTGATTCCACTTGAGTAAAGTCTATTATTGATGCCAAGCTCTTTGAATCAAAGTATCGCAGCAGAATGTTCAGAGCTCGCATGTTTCCTTGCACACAAATGTCCTTGAGCACAAAGTGGCTGATGTTGGAGCCACTTTTGACCAGCAGCTCGAATATTTCCCAGTGTTTTTTGGTGTAGGCGACAGTGAGTGCGGTCCGGTGCACCAAGTCTTCCAGATGCAGATCGGCCAGTCCGCTTGACAAAATGATCATTATTGGCTCCTTGGAGTTGTTCTCGGACGCCAAGTGAATGGCCGTTTTGCCGTCTGTGTCCTGGCAATTTAGGAACTCTTTGGTGAGCAGATCGGTGTTGTTGTTGTTGGAGAATGTGTTTTTCTCGACCAGGTAGCGCACTATTGCGGTCGAGTTGTTCAGGGCAGCGTAGTGGAGCGCAGTGCGACCGTAGTTGTCTTTGAGGAACTCGTTGCAGCCGAATTTTATCAAGAGCTGAACAAGACCGTAGAAATTTTTCATGCAAGCAATGTGAAGCAAATTTTGGCCATGCTCGAACTTGACGTTCAGATTGACGCCCATTTTCAGCAAGCACACGGCCAGCTCGAAGTCGCCGTTTACACAAGCGTGATAGAACTCGTTTGTATAGTACTGCTGCGACTTAAAATGTTTCTCCAACATTTTATTTGATTTTTTTTAGAAAAAAAATTCTATTTTTTTTGTTGTTATTGTTTGAAATAATTTCTTATTTAAAATTTGTTCTTTTGTTTGTGTTTTTGGAAACACTACTAGTCGTCGAATGTGATTTGATGTAAGCGCGTAAGTGCTACCAGAAAAGCAATAAATACCATAAAATAAAAACTATTTCTTTGATTGAAATTTTTTTTCTTATTAAAAACAAATTCGTATGAAATGTTTATCTAAATTTAAAATGAACAATAGAATTCATGTTGGCGAATACAAATCTTCAAAGAAATTTGTGCATTGTAATATATGTAAATCACCTAAATGTACCATTGTTTATTTACTATAAGCAAATTTTAGAAAATAGTAATTAAAGGTAGGAATGAGCCAGCTGTAAAGATAAATATTTGACTACCTTCAATTCACAAGGATGTTTTCTATGAAATAAAATAAATCAATTTCCGCATAGAAATGCTTTTGCCAATCCGCTCACCAATCTTGCTCAATTAATCCACAACTCTAGTTTGGAACGCTTTAGTCACAAAACTTTTGCTCTCGCCTCTCACGTCATTTCACCAAATCTGATGTAAAATAATTCTTAATATTTAATAATTAATTTTTATTTAACCAATATGTTTTTTAATAAAGACAAAGAAGGAGCTAATTTTTTTCTTCTCTTTGTACTTATTTTTTTTGTTTAAATTAAAACTATAAAGGATTGACGAAAAAAAAATTGAAGAAAAAAATTATTTTTCCCCTAGGATTTTTTTAATTAAATTACAACACAGACAAAAAAATTTTATTAAAATTTCCATATGAGTTTTTGACAAAACTCACTTACTTTTGTGACCATGAAAATGAAAAAAAAATAATTATGTCACTTTGATAAATAAAACTAAATATTTATTCTAAGCCATACTTTATATTAAGCAATTCATATTAGAACTAGAAATGGTAGTTCTTCATTCATGTTTTAGAAAATATTTTTTTGGTGTTTTTTTAATTTAAAATGATTTTTTTTTCGAAATTATATTGACATTACAAAATTAATTTGAACGGAGCAAGATAATTTTTTAAGGAGCTGACAAAAAAATTTAATTTCTTATTTCATTGATTTTATGTCTAAATTAAGGTTCAGCTCTGCAGGTATAGTTCAAATAGTGTTCTGTACCATTGAAAAGAATTAATTGTCCATTCTTGTTTTAACACTTATTTTTAGAAATTTTAATTTTTTTCTTGGATTTAATAAATTTATTTGCGACTTTTACAAATTTCTTAACAATCCCTTTTTATGACAATTTTTTTTCCATTTCACTCACCATTTCGCATCCAATAAATAATGATATTAAATAATTAGTCAAATAAGTGACCAAATGCGAAAAATCAAATTAACTTCAAAATATTTAGAAAATAATAAAAAAATTAAATTAAAAATTCAACTTTTTTTTCTTCAATTAATAAAAGCACTTAATTATGGTCAATTTTATTTGCAGTGGAATATTAAATACCAAACACATGTATTTGATGCTGCACCAATGCACTACTTTAATGAAAAATGAGGTAATCCCCAAAGTAATATTCTTTGAAATAAGGTAAACTTCAATTTTAATTTTGTATAGAATTTCTCTTATCGAAACCGTGTTAAAGGATTTTTTTGAGTCGAATTGTTAACAAAATTATTTTTAATTATCTTTTTTTTATTTTAAGTGTAAATTTGAACTTTGGACGCTAATTGATACTTTTTTTCAAAAAAAAATTAAAAAATTTCTAAAACATGGTTTCGATGAGATAAACTCCATATAAAAAAATGAACCTGAAGTTTACCTTTTTTATAAGAGTAGCAGTCAAAGGATTATGTTTTTTTTTAGAATATCTTGTCTTATTATTTCAAATCATTGTCTTACAAAAATATTTTTTTTCGAAAAATTTTCAAAGATGTGTCTCAACTTATGGTTTTTATGCCAGAAAAAAAGAAAAAACACTTTTTATTTAAAGCTTTATTAAAGTTATTTAAAATAAATCCTAGATGAATGAAGCCACGATTTTGAAAATAATTATAAAATAACTGAAAAATTAATTGCAACACGATTCCTTACACTTTAAGAACTAGATTTAAATTTTTTTTGACTTAGCAGAATTTTAATTAACTTTTCTTAAACCTGATAATTTAACAATGGAAAAATTGCCAAAAAAAATGGCTACCTGCAGGCACTAGGCCTTAGGATACAAATGCTAAAAATTACTCTATTTAATTAATTATACCGGTCGCATTTAGAACTTTTATTTAAAAACAAAATATTTAAATAATTAAATGACCATTGATTAAAATTTCTAAAAAAATTTAGCTAAAATCATTTTGTATTGTGATTTAATTGAATGTTATAATAATCATTATTTTAAATTTTTTACTCAATTTCGGGTGCACTTTTGGCTTAAACTATTACTTTGCTTACTTTAATTTAATGATTATTTTTTTTTAAGAGGCTTTTGATTAAAATCTTAATCCGCGAAATTGAGCTGATCTACAGAATTTTTAAACAATTTAAAAGCCCAATTTGCAAGCGTTTATAACCCACTTAATAAATCTCCAAGCATCTAAATATATTTATTAGTTTATGTTGACAGTTTCTGCCTGACATAATAAATAAATTAATTTTTATTTGAATCCTGAATAAATAAACATTTTGAGTGCACCTAATTTTGTAAAAAAAAAGTGTCCATTTTTTAAAGACGAAAGTTTACGGCAAGCATGAAAACTAAATACTTATAAAAAAAAAACAAAATATTTTTATTACGCAAATTAAAATAATTAACATTAGTCAAACTAATTTAAACTAGTTTTAACTTTTCTTGGAAACGTGTCAAAGCATTTTTTTCAGTGTATAGAACTAAAAAATAAAACACATCAAGTGCCAAATATTAAAGAAAATAAGAACTTTACTTGGTTAAAGATAATCTTTAAAATAAATTGCCATAGTTTGCCAAATAAAATTAAAATCGGACTTGACCAAAAGATTATAGATCATTCGGAGTTGGCAATTTTGATGATCGATCAAAGTTGGCTTAGATTATATGGCCTCAAAGCTACTAGATACACATTCTATTGAAAAATAAATTTCTCATCACTTAATTGCTTTTTGGTATAAACAAATCTTGTGTCAAAAAAAGACAAATTTGACTCTCAGAGACGAAAATTTAAACCAAAAATTCATCATATCGAGATTGAAAGGTGCCATTAATTAAAAAAGGTATTGTATCAAAAGTATTTGATAAAATTCCATCACTCCAATTTCTATCAAAATTCTATTGTCCTTTTTGACCTAAGACCTAATTTAGTTTTAGCGGTGTCTCAAGTCTGCAATCAGCAATCGAAGTCCTAAGGTCCATATCCTCACAGTTCACATGGTTCAAGAACTTGTTAGCTTGTAAATTCCTTTATTATAAAAATAAATAAAAACTATAAACATTTTTGACAATTTTTTTTCTTTAAGTGTTCAATTATATAATAGTTGCATCAGACTTAATTTAGTTACAATCAATACTCAACTGGCTTATTTATTTATAAACTTTGAGTAAATACTTTTAAAAAAGAGTAGGAAACAAGTTGTTTTTGAAACAAGAAAAAAAAACACCGAGATGGTATATACACCAAATAGAAAATTTTATGATCTATTTTCTAAGTGTTTTGTTTAAAACAATTCTGGAAAAAATTGACTTTTAGGCTTCAATCAAAAAAAATAAAATTAAGTGGTAATAAAAAAGCTTTTAGAGATAAAAAATTCCAAAACTCTAAAAATTAATTTAGATAAGAGACTGAACTCTAATTAAAAAATAATAAAAATTGTCAATTTACCTATATTTAATTTGTTTGATTGAATCTCTTGAAATATTAAGAAAATGAGTTGATAAAAATAGTTTGAGTGGGTGAAACCCGATCGGTTCTTAATAGCACTGATAATGCATCGGCATTCGTAGAATAAAATTTTCATATTAACCAGAAAAGTAGACTTAAATTTTTGCATACACAATTCCATTTACCTTATTATAGACGCGTGGAACAGGTATATCAGCATATCGGTTTTACAAGTTTTTTTTAATTAGAATACAGAACATTTAGCACAATGCAAGCACATTTAATTTATTTAGATTATTAGACTGAAATAATATTCTTTTAAAATTCATAATATTATGCAACAGAGGAAATTAATTTAATATGACTAATCAAACATTAGTATAGTAAAAAAAATACCTGAAAATAAACTGTCTGAAATTAATTATACTAATTATAAAGAAAAATTTTAAGCTTAATGATCAAACAAAAAAATTAAATTTTCTTTGGAAAATTTTTCTTAGCATTATTCCATTTGAATCAGAAATTTTGCTCAAAAACATTTGGTAATTTATGTACGCAAACTTTAACACTGGTTGAGCCCTCCAGCAGCCAAAATGGCATGACTGAATTTTCACTTGGAATTTTTTCTCCAGAATTTACCTGATAGTAATAATTTTTGAAATTCTATTCTCTCAAATTGCTTAAAAAGGTACTAGGCCAACATTTACAAATTGACATTAAATTTTACAATAGCTATCTTAGAAAGCTTTTAAGTAAATAAGAGTAGAAAAAGAGAGAAGTTCGTTCCAATTGCTTTAAAAACAAAAATAATATTTTTAAATAATTTCTTAGCATGCTCAGGTTTTTTTAAATTTTGTTTTGCTGAACCTTCAAAACAGTTGAAAATTTCCAATAAAAAGTAACTGTTTTCAAGTTGCTTAAAGTAAACAAACCCGGATACTATGTCCATGTGAGTTGACCACAGACTTTAATTGAGCAAGCTATCAGTCGCTCAAGCTGCCTACACCACCGATCCACGGCATTGTGTAATTTAGAAGCAAAAAAAATTATAATTATTGTTTTTCTAGAAATTTAAATTTTTTTAGCGAAAAATTTGAAAATAAATGGGCTTTCTCTTCAAGATTGTCCACCTTCTCTCCAGAATGCACCAAGCTTCATCATGATAAAATTAAATTTCGAAAAAAAAAAATTTTATTTTTTTTCTAATAAATTTTCCAATACCTGATATTGCCACTCAAGCACGGCTTCGCATCATTCGAGAAAATTTTCATTATTTTTCTAAATTAATCTAATTCATTCTGACTGAACGAGAGGACCAAAATTCATAAAATTATTCTTTTTAAATATTTTCGGCTTATCTAATCACCTCTAAATATTCTAAGATTTTTGATGAATAATCCAAAAAGCTATTAAACATTTCTATATCAAGTTAAATGAATTTTTTAGAGCTCAAATTTAGATTTAGTTTAAATTGAACACATAAGCCGGTCAAATTGGGACATAGCCTAACCTGATTTAGAAAGTATCTAATTTAATTTGAACTGGATTTTTTTTCTAATTTTAAATGAAAATAACAGAATTTTCATAAAAGACTTATTTGGATTAAAAAAATACTACTCTTTAACCTGAATGTCTACTTTTTTTGTATTTGGACCATGCCATTTTTTTCTAAAATTTCTTGAAGTAAAATAATTTTCTCACATTTTAAAATCACATCAATTTTATAAATTAACAAGAGGCATGCTTGGGTGAATGTTTACAATAGCGATTGATTTTGCCAATTCATTGTAAATAATTGATTGTTTAATTGAGCCTGAATGAAAACCGAACTGAGCATACCTGACTCTGTGCTTCGACTTGCGCCAACGACCATTATCATTAAATTATTATATGCAAATTAAAATTGGGTTTTCTAAATATTTATGCAATTCTTGGTAACTAAAATAAATATTGATATAACTTTTTTTTAAGTTATTAATAAAATACTATTAAATTTTTTTTCAAGCAATCTTTAAGAGATTTTAATTTTTGAAATGCCTAATATTTGGATATAGAATTTCCCTAATTTGTTGAATTTATTCGCGTTAGCATTTGATATCATGTTTAAACAAGTTAAATTTTAAATTATCTATTTCTTTTTTTTGCTAAATGTTTGCTAATAAATAAATAGGATAGGTGTAATTAAAATTCCAAAAATTGCTTTTGAGATAAAATAAAGTCCTAAGGCTTATATAAAATATGCAAGAATCACTTTGATTCTAGTTGACTTTTTAATTCAAAATAATTCAAATTACGTAAATAAACTTGGGTGTTTTTATTATTTACTTAAGGAATATGAGGCGATTTGACTTGGGAATGTGCTTCATGGAAAATCCAAGCTTTGTATCTGCGCTTTTGGAAGTATTTTGATGCACTTCATATTTTATTGCCTTCCAAAGTTTACACCATTTAATCGATGTTTTTACCATCGATACACTACCAGAACCCAAGAGTCTTTCAAGTCCAAAATTAGGCAGAAAATAAAATAAAAAAATAAATTATCAAAAGATTTTTTGTTGATCTAAATAAAAAAATAAATAAGAAATTTTACAAATCTTAGTTTAGTAATTTTTTTTATATTCAATTTGATGAAGTTAAAGGCTGTTTAATAAGTCGTGTCTAAATATTAAAATCAAAAAAAGTATGATCTAATTTAGCTTTAATTCATTAAATTTGGTTCATTAATGGGTCCAACATTTAAGTTAAAAATTAACAAAGAATATTAAGAAAGATAATATTATGTACGTCTGGTCTTAACATTTTCTAAAAGGAGTCCTCAGCAAAGAAATGTTAATTATTAGATATTTCATATATTTAATGAAAGATAATATTTTGAGGATCAATTAAAGATCGATAAGATAAAGATCGCAATTTTTGGACGCGATTCAAGATAATTTTGCAGAAAAGCTTGAAAATAAAGGCTAATTAATTTTACATTCGATCGAAAATTAATTAAATTTAATGTGAAATTTTAGGTTAATATTTAGATAATTTTAAAGTTTTAGGAGCAAATTACTAGTAGATAGTATTTTGAATGCAACAACAGAAAATTGAGACATAAAGTTTAATCTAATCTTCAGCATATTATTAATCATTCAATAAATTAAATATTTAATAATTAGCATTTCTTGGCTGAGGACTCTTTGTTAAGACCACACGTACAAAAAATTATCTTTCTTAATATTTTTTTATTAATTATTAACTTAAAGGTTGGACTCTTCATGCGCAAAAATTTGGTGAATTAAAGCTAAATTAGGCCATAATTTTTTTTGAATTTTAATATTAAGACAAGTCTTATCTTTATTTTATATAATTTAAATAAAAGAAATTAATTTTATTATATTTATATTTAATAAAAAAAAGGAGAATTAGCTATAGATAATTATGAAAGTCCTGAGTCGATTTCCATGACTTATGTTTTCATGAAAATGCAAAATATTTTTAATTGAAACAACTATTTACAATTTTATTGAAAAAAAATGAGTTAAAATTTTTTTTATTAACTTTTCTTATATTTTTGTGTAGCCAGATAAATTCAAAGCTTTGACTTTTGTTTGTTTTATTGGAATGCTTGCTACAAATCAAATCATCTATCTAATCTAATTTATTTTAGAACAGACTTATTCAAAGGAAATATTGGACCTGAAAATTGAACTTGGAGATTACATTTTTTTTTAAACTTATAAAATATTCAAATTATAAAGCCATCAATATATTGAGAATTCTAGATTTCATCTATTTTGTCAACAAGGCCTATGAAAGTTAACCAATTCAAAAAAGCTAATTGTCTTCAATTTCTTATAACTTACAATTTCAAAGACTTCTTATAATAATCAACTACTCATTAGATAGCTAAAACCTTAAGCTTTAATTTAATATTATTATTTTAATTATTGTGATTAATTTTAGCTAAGTTTCATCCAATAATTTGAAAAAAAAATTTTTTATACTATGAAGTTAAGTTTTTGATATCTTCCCATAAATTTAACAACAAGATAAGTCCATATTCTTAAAGCTCATTAAATACTATATACATTGACACATTTTAGTCTTCCTTTTTGTTTGCTTCAAGATTTATAAAACTTAAAGGAAAAGATTTAAGTTAATTAAACAATTTCATTAAATTTAAATTTACTTTAAAATAACTAAAATTTAAATTTTTTCTGCTAATCATCTTTTTTTTCGATCAATGACTGACAATCAATATATCCATGAAAATTAAATTTTATAAATTTTTTTTACAGAACTAATTAATTAGCTCTAAGAATGCAGCATAGTGCGACAAAAAATATTGCCTACAAAAATTCTGAAAATTAAAAAAGGAATTTGATTTCTTTTGCAGAGTTTTGTGAAGTTCAGTACTAAAGAACAGAACAAAGTGTAAAAAAATTTTAATTAAATAATTTTTTTCTAAAAGTCTAAAAAATTAATTCTGTGAATGCAGCATGATGCAACATTCAAAGCTGCATCAACAGTAAAAGTCTGTTAATGATGAACAAAATCTCTGCAAAATGCACTACGTTCGAATACATTAAAATTTAATTTCTTCTAAACTCGGCAAATTTAGCAGACCTTGATATTTGATGCAACTTTGAATGTTGCGCTATGTTAAATTCACAAAACTAATTTTATTAATTTAGAAAAAAAGTTATTCAATTTTTTCGCATTTTTTTCTGTTCCTTTTATCATTTTGTTCTGAATTTCAGAAAACCGAGATTTTGGATATGATTAAAAGGCTTTGACTGCTGATGCAGCTAAATATGTTGCACCAATTTACATTCACAGAACTAAATTTAGACATCTCAAAAAAAACTTACTAGATTTTTATCATTTTGCTCTTTTTTTTGTGCTCAATATCTCAAAGTCATTTCAGTGTTGAAAATCATTTCAGTTGCTTTTTCTTTTTTTCAAGAGTTTATTGTTAATAAAATCTTTTAAATTAGGTTTTTTAATTTTTTTTAATAAATACTGAGAATCTTTTCTTTTTTTTAATTCTTAAAATGAAAACTAAGAATCAATTTTTCTTTTTTAGAATCATCCGCAGCTATACTCTAATGCATTTTAATTAGAAGATTTTTCAAAAAAGATATTAGCTGTAAATTGCACATCTTGTGCAGGTTTTAACTTTAAATGTTGGAATTTAAACCCTAAACTCTTAAAGAAATAAAAAAAAAAAAAAAAAATTCTTTATGATTTTTTTGAATAAGAAGAGAATTCTTTAAATTAAGTCAATAAAAATTTGGCTCTGAAAGTAGAAAATGAAAATATCAGAGAAAAGTCTTATTTGATGGTCTTTTCCGGAAATATTAAAGTAAAATAGGGCTAAGGACTAGATCTTCTTTGAAAAAACTTGAGTCTTTTTTAGCATCTCTTAGCGAGTCTTGTGTACTCGTGTAGTCTAAATTTTGGTTCAGTGTACATTGGTGATTTGATAAAAATTTTACCAAATTTTAAGTTGCTCTTAGAAAAATTCCAAAATTTTCATTCCACCTCCCAAATATTCATTTGCTTACTCAATTTAACTTACGATCTTTTCAGGAAGAATGCAAAAACTTCTCTAATCCAAACGGTATACTTCAAAGTTAAATAATTAAATATTAAATAATTGTCCATATTCTATCAATAATTAAATTAAAGCTTAATTATTCCATTTTATCGTTATCTCAAATTTATTCGTAATTTTATTTAATCAACTTGTTTTATTTTGTTAAAATAAAAAGCTGAAAAAACAATATAAAATAAAAAAAGGCCTCGCGTCAGAACATCCTTGGAAAATCATCTTTTAAAAAAGTCATTAATGAAGTAAACTAAATAAAAAAATTTCTAACTAAAAAGTTGAAAAAAATTATACAATTCTGTCAAACAAAAAATGGGACCGAAACAT
This sequence comes from Brachionus manjavacas, assembly GCA_019054805.1. Taxonomy (NCBI): domain Eukaryota; kingdom Metazoa; phylum Rotifera; class Eurotatoria; order Ploima; family Brachionidae; genus Brachionus; species Brachionus manjavacas. The sequence continues at coordinate 719,198 of JAHQIY010000009.1, forward strand.
TAAGAAATTTTTATAATTTTTTTTTTATGTTCAATCTTGAATTATTTTTTCTGTCTAAACTCAGAAAATTGAGAAAATTTTATTGTATACTTTATCTACTAAAGGCAAATGAATAGAAATATTAATTCATTTTTTTAAAATTTTTTCTCTCTTTACTGATAGTTTAAATCTGATATTAAGTTAAATGAGCTGGTTTGAATTAAAAAACAAGATTTTAGCATTGACAGATGTAATTAAAAAAAAATTCGGAATCAAAATTATAAATTTTTTCATGTTTAAGGTGAATATATATGTGTTTTCAAGGAGCAACATTTTTAATTGTGGGGACCAAATAATCTTCACTAAAGCAAGAGATCAAAAAAGACTATAAACTATGAAACTGAGAATTTTCCTAAAAGAAATTGTAAAATCACAATCAACCAGCCTGTCTGCATACACAATTTGTTTTCATATGATTTTTAGTTGTAAATGAAAAAAGCCTTACCTGTTCATAGCAAAAAATGTAAAAATTAATTTTTTTATCAGTCTGACTTTAATTTATTCTTTCTCTTTTTCTCTTTGCTTAAATGCAACTAAGACACTAATCATGATCAGATCTGCAAATATGCTTTTTAGCATTTAAATTTTATAATCACCAAATCGCAATTTTTAAGAATTGCTTAGAAACTTAAACAATTTTTTTTTATTTTTTAAATTATTTTATGATCATTATTTTAAAAAATAAGCTAATTTGATATCTAGAAAATTAATAATACTAGTAGACTGGTGTTTCAACTATAAAGTAGAATTAGGAAATTTTATTTAAAAGTACCATGATTTTTGCCTTGGATAAATTTAGTTCAAAAATACCAAATTAAAAAAAAGAATTCTTTCAGTTTTTAATTTTTTCTAAAAATACAACAAAGCTGATCCAAAATTGTCATTTTCTAAAAAATAGACTGAGCTGAGAACAAACAAAAATCTAAGTACGGAATTTTTCGACAATGCTCAATAATGAAATAATTGTTGTTAAAATTTTTTCTTATTTAGGTTTTAAGCAAAATCATTGCCTTGGTATTTTAACCTTTAAGATGCCATCAGGATAATCCAAATTTCAATATCAAAATTGAAAATTTTTTCAAAATTAAACAAAGGATCAACTGTTTTTTTGCTGAAACTCTGGTTTAAACAAAATATTAAGAAAAATTTAATTGAATGTGCAGTGAAATTCAAACAAAAACCATTTTTTATGTAATTTTGATCAAAAGTTTTTATTTCGATTTTCTCTTGTTTGAGAATAGAGAGCTTAAATTTTTTCCAAAATTTAATTTCTTAAAAAAAAACTTAAATCAAGTTTCGATAATTTTCTATATTCCAGAAAATATGATCCGAACCGATATATTTTCTTTCCGAAAAGTTCGGATAATCATAATAATAAAAAATTTTAGTCTATCTAAATTGTTAATTAAAAAATTAAAAATAATAAATAGTATGATCTGAATTCTTTTATTAAAAATTGGCGCATTTATCTAGAATGTGAAAGAGCCTGAAATTTATAAATTTTGTTCCTTAGAAATGTTTTATTAAGAAAATCTTATCACTACCTTATCCCTAAACTTATCGCCTAAAATTATTTTTTGTCATTTTTCGCAATTAATTCAACAGTTGAATTCTACTAAATATTATTTTCTATAAAATAATTTCTTTAATTACCTTTTGAAAAATATTATACAAAAATTACTCTTCAAACAAAAATAGTTAGAACATTATATAAAATACTTTCTTTGTCGAAATATTTTGATTTTAGATAAATTTTAAATAACCGAAATTTTGAATTAAAAGAGTTTTTTATCTAAAATTAAGCATATTTAACTCAAAAACTTTTGATAAAACTCATTTAGTTCTGAAAATCATTTGTTTATTAACCTTTCAATAATATTGATCATAATGATCTATTTTTTTGTTTGTTTTATAATTCTTCTTTTTAAAAAGAAAATAAATTCTTAAAAATTTTTAATCGATTAATTGGTTTAACTTCGTATTCCAATTTTGCTAGCTTTTAAAAAAAAGGGAAGAAAAAAAATTGTTTAAATTGGATTTTTTAAAAATTTACAAAATTTATAAAATATTTGAGTTTAATAATCGATTGATCATTTATATTAAAGAAATTTATATTGTTCGATAGTAAGTTGACAAACAAAGATCTATTGATTTTCCTTTAGTGCAAAAACTCGGATATTTTAAAAATCATCTTGATATTTGACTTTTTAATTCAATTTTTAAATAATAATATTTTACAAAATTACCCCAGATAATTTTTCTAATTTATAAAATTTAAATTTAAGTGAAAAAAATAATTTCCATTTAAAAAAAACGAACTGGATCTTAAACTACCACACGAAACTAAATCATCTTTCTTACAAGATTGATGGATCTACCTGATTCAAAATACAAACCATAAAGTTTTTCTAGCAAATGATGATTCTGAGATTTTTCCAATAAAATTGATAAAGCATTTGCTTAAAATTATTCTAAAATTCATATAAAATCAAAATCTAAAAAATTATTTTTAATTTTAAAAATCTTGCTCAGTCAAATATAAAACTGTTATTATATTCCTCTTCTTTATCTTTGCATCAATAAAAAATCTTTAATAAAAAAGGTAATGTGATCGTAGCAATGTAACTATTTTTTAATAATTTCAAAAATTGCACAAAAAACAAAAAAAGTGTTTCTTTTCAGAAACTAAATATCCGAATCGATTAAACCTAATGAAAAAAAATATGTCTTCAACTTTTTAATTTTCTTAATGCATAACTTTTAGCGAAACTTTTTTGTTTTAATTAATTTTTTTTCTTAATTTTCTTTGTTTAATAAACTTTTTAATAATGAACTCAGATACAAAAACTGAAATAATTAATTGACCTTGAGTCCCAAAAATTTTATCTAAAACTAATAATCTTAGCATTTCTTTGTGATCATAGATTTTGAGATCAGAAAGATCGACTAAACCCTTTGCCACAAATTCTAGTAATAAATTGATCACAAAAACTTGATGACCCGAATTTTGAGTAAAAATTTCGATCTAAAAAAATCAATAAAAAAATTAAACAAAGCAAATTTAATTTAAAAATTATTTCGAAAAAGATCTAAAATAGACAAATTTACTCTTATTTTTATTGCAAGTAAATTTAAGTAAAAAAAGAATTTAAGAATGCATATGAAAATTAATTTAAAAAAAAGTATTTGAATAAGAATAGTTTGAAATCAATCCGCAAAATTTACGGTCATTAAAATTTTAATTTTAAAAATAAACGCGTGTCTAAATATTAATTAAAACTTAGTTTATATATTTTCCAATAAAGGAAATTGCTTGCTGAGTGTAATTAATTTCTAAGCCTTGATTCATGAAACCAACTGTAATCTAATCTTACATTTTCAAAAAAATTTTAAATTTAAAACCCCAGTTTTTAAATTTTCAAACTCTAACCCTTAATATTAAAATAAGAATATGTTTCTATCAACACAGTAGAATTTAATAAATCAGTCCAAACATAATTTTAGTTTTAGCACCCATTTTTCATCAAATAAAAGAAAAAACGAACAGAAATAGTAATTCCTTGGTTACTTGATTAGTCGAATTTTGGATTTATTTAAAGTAATGAACAAGAATATGAGATAACTTCTTCAGGGTTATCAAAAAATTCAAATAAATTCTTTAACTTTTATTATTTTATGTTTTGAGGCTTTAGCTTAAATGAAATATTTTAACAAAATTATCATTTGAAGCTGAATAAATAATTTTTGATTGTTCATTTAAACAAAAATCTAATATTTCAGCTTTGTGGCCCTTGTATGTTTTGCTAAGCTCCAAATTTCTTCCATCAAAATCTTGCAAACTTCCATCTAATGTTGAGGCATACAATCTTTCCTGACTATTCCAAGCTATTTTCGAATAGCCGACCATACTGTTATCAAATTTTGATCTTAACACATTTGAATTAATATCCCAAATAAATATTTTACCACTGAGAGTGGCACATGCGACCAATGGCAAAGTCTTGCAGAAAGAAACACTTTCGATCGAGTCCCGGTCTTCTTCCATAGCTTCGTCTTCTGATTCAGATTTGCTCTCACACAAAAGCTCACTAACAATCTTATAGTTGTTGGTGTTAATTAACTTTAGTTTCATATCTAGACCACCAGTTGCCAATAAATTTCCATCAGGGCTCAAATCCATGGATAATATGTCACCTTGATGGGCATTTAACAAATTGTGCAATGTTTGTCCTGGTTTAATGTCCCAAAAGCGAATATTTCCATTGTTGTAAGCAGTTACTGCTCTTTTTCCATCTTTTAGGATTCTAAAACAGCCTAGTCCCACATCATCGCCCGAATACATAATTCGAATTTCTTCGCTTGAAAACTTAAACATGTAAAAATAGCCATCTGAAGTTGAACAAAACAGAATATTGCAGTTGGGGTGCCAGTCCAAGGATTCAATGTCAGTATCAAGATCATGTGTCCAATGTAGACTTTTGGCCTCCACGGTGTAAACACGAATCAAACCGGACATATCGCTAATGGCGACATATTTTCCATCATTGCTGAACTTGACATTGGTAACTGAGTCCTTAAATTTATCAGTTTTTATGAGTTCTTGGATATTTTTTGATTCGTGATCATATGAAAATACATAAGCCAAGTCATCTTCGCCTCCAGTAGCGAAAAAATTTTTGAAAGAGTCGATGCAGAAAACAGCACCATCGTGTTTTTCAATGGTCTCAATAGAATCATCTTGACCATCTTCTTCAGCTTCAAGTTCTTCGATTAAATCATCGATGTCTACTTCGACCAAGTCCTGGGCCAATTCGTCCTCTGGTTCTTCATATAAATCTTGTTCAATCACTTCTACTTCTTCTTCAGCAACCTCATTTTCATCCTCGATCGGATCATTTTTTTGAGTTTTTTCGGTCATTTTTTTTTATTAAAATAGCTTTAACAATTTTAACTATTGTCTTTTAATAAAAGTGTTAGATTAAATTCAATTTAAAATTTATTAAAATTAACGATTAAGCAACACGGGAAAATTTATAATGAAAAAATAAAATTTACTTAACTTTTTAGCAAATTTACCTCACGTTTTTTATTTTTATTCAAAATTTTAAATTTTTAATATTAAAATTATTAAGCATAAAATGATTTTTTGATTTTGTTTCGAAAAAAATTACTTTAAATCCCTTATTAAAATTAATGAATATAAATCAAAAAATTAAACAAAAATTTACTGAAGAATTAAGTCTTAAATTTTGTCAATATTTGTAACAGCTGTACTACTATTATCTGTTTTTACCAAAATTTATGTTCTTTCATTCAAATATTCTCTTGTCAATTATCTAAATAATTTTTGGAAAGTTTTTAAATTTTATATTCGTAATTATTTAAAAAAAATTACTTCAATTTGCGGAATTTTCATGAAAAGACCATAAAATTAAGCTTTTAAAAAACCAATTTGCTTTCATTTTCTTTAAAAATCAATTTAAGTAATTTGATAATTTTAATCATTATATTAAAAATTAAACGGAGTCCGGGGCGGAGCCCTGGTTTATCAATTTGAGTATGCTGAAAGTAAGAGAAAAATTATTTAGAAATTTAAAACTAATATCTTAAATATTCATTAATTAGAATCTTTTTTTAGTTATCAAAAAAGTACAAAAAGTACAGAAAGGATAATTTTATTATTTCTTTATTTCTGCTAGCAAAATTTAATGATAGTAATTATTTTATTCTGCTGGAAATTTTTTTTCACCTGCTTGTAAAATTATGTTTATGATAAAAAAAATAAAAGTATAAAAAAATAACCAAAATATTTTGATAAAATTTTTTTCATATTAAGTTTGAAAAGAAGAAAAAAGAAATTAAGCTTAGTACCGACAAAAAAAATTAAAATTTCATATGTAAATATCAAATTTAATTTTTCACTGTCTTTTTGATTATCTGAAAGAATTATTTTCTGTATTTCTTTTATAGTTGTAGAACCACGAGGTCTGCCACGGAGTTTAGGACCATTTGAAGATTTTTGTGCATCAGCTTGATAATTTTGATCAATATTTAAATCATTCGGTTCATCTAATTGTAAAGGATTTGATAAGTTTTCACTATTTTTTTATTTTTTATTTTTTTTTTTTTTTTATTTATTTACATTTGAGCTATTACTATTTATAACATTGGATAAATCGTAATACTCTTGAAACAAATTTTCCAAAGGAGTAGCTTGTTGCTGTTGCTATCAAGTGTTAATTCAAATTGTCGATTAATATTAACTGGTTTTTCTATTTAATTTATTGTAAAATTAGCTAGCAGGTATTAATTTTATAGAAGCATAAAAAAAATTTAGCTATCATTAATTAATTTTTTTTACTAGCAGTTATAAAAAAAATTTGCAAGCAGAAGAGAAAAATTTACTAGCAGAAAGAGATAGATCTCATTTTATTTTAACTTATTTGTTCTTTGTTCATTTTTGGCTTTAATATTTAAGAGATGTTTTATCTTTATTATTTTTGGTTACTAGTCAATTCACAATTAAAAGATTTGATCAAATAATATTTATCTTTTTTACAAGTTTGAATTTTCGAAAATTTATTAGAAAAAATAGATTAAAAATAAGTTAGATTTTCATATAAAATATGTGACCAAAAAAAAAGGGGTTCAAATTGAAATTATACAACGGTGGTTCTAAAAAAAGCCCAGAATTGGTAAAATCACGTCATTTTACATTGGTTTAAGTCAGCTCACGTGATTTTAATTGAATTCAAAATATTTATTTAATTTTATTATGAAAAATCAAAAAAAAATTCAACAAAATTTTCAATTAATCGAAAACAACAAATTAATAACCAGATACCAACATGGCTTCGTTAAATTCAAATCATGCGGCACAAACCTAATTGAATCACTTGATCCCATTATCGAGACCATTAACAGAGGACTAGTGATCGATTTAGTATCCTGGACTTTGAAAGCCTTTGACATTGCTTTCGCCGCGAATTACCAGCCAAATTCTACGACTGCAAATTCAAGGAAAGTAAATCACTTACTGGCTGGGAACAACTGGCTTGCTGCAGATTATTTGACAATAATTAAATTATTAAGATAATTTGTTTAGAAAAAAGTTTGTTAAAAATTTTGTTTATCTATTTTTTTGTTACAGAGTTAGATATTTTGATTATTATATTTGATAATTTTTTTTATTAGATAATTTCCGCGGTATTTAAAATAAGAACGTTTAATAATTACGAGATGAAAAGTGATCATTTTCCAATTGAGACAGCTCTTTCTTCTTACTTGCCATTCTCAACGCAAAAAATTAAACTAAAAACAGCAAACTGGTTTTTATTTTTTGAGATCCTAAAGGAACCTTGTATTTTTCGATCAGAGGCTTCAGTTGAATAAATAAATGAATTAGTTACTCAAAAATCCCAGCAGCACAACAAAGTATGTCTTTTCAAACGTAGAACAGCTATAAAACAACTCTGATATTATCTCGTTGTTTAAAGACCAAGGAAAACTAGAAAAAATTAAAAAAAAAGTAATAACAGAACTGAAAACAAGTTTAAAAAATTTTGAAACCAAAATTTGTTAGATTTTATCAAATACTTGGGAAAAAATCCTCTTTCAAGTATAGCTTTCTAGAAAAAAATTATATCAGCAAGATATCTCGAATACCCGACTCCACTATGTAATTGCTATCTAACTATTTCTTCTTTTTTCCCTGAACAATCAAACATTTTCTTAATTTATCATTTTTTAACTTTATTTTATTCTAATTTTTTTTAATCTTAAGGAGCTTTTGCTCAGTACAGAAAAAAAATAGGAGTAGAAGTAGTAGTAGAAGTAGTAGTAGTAGTAGTAGTAGTAGTAGTAGTGGTAGTAGTAGTAGTAGTAGTTCTTGCTTCGACACCTAACATGTAGAATAAATAATAAATAAATAAAATTATTTCGAAATTTTCATTTTTTATGGTTCGACAAAATTACAATATCTTACAAAAACAATGAAATAAAAAATTTACATAACAATTAGTTTAATTTTTTGTCTTTGTTAAAAAATTATAAAATGTGTCCAATATCAAAATAACATTGAAAAAGTGCGATGTTTCAAATATTTTTTTCAGTTTCAAATAAAAAAATAATTTTAAGTTAATATTGTAAGCATGAAAAACTTGGTGTTTTTTTATGAATTTTGACTTTAGGTTTGTGATATGATGATCCATAAGATAAAATACTATCTACGCTCTGTTTTCCATTTTTAATCAATTGAGTATTTGATAAAAAGCACCAAACGAAAGTTAATTACCACTTATGTCAAAATTTTATGAGAAGAAAACAAAGTTTTTCGTGTCTAGCCCATTAGGTAAACTATGGTTCACCCGTTACTGGAACGAATCTTGTTCTCAGGTTATTTTATATCAGTTTCGAGAATAAGGATTTATTCAATTTGTTCACACAATTTAAAATTTGTTCACCAAATTCTATTTTGAATAAAAAAATTGGGTGAACCAATAGTTCACAAAACCTGAGAACAAAATATTTCGGACAATAGGTGAACTATGTGAACTATGGTTCACCTTACCGACTATATCCAGTTTTTTAATGAATGAATATAAAATTTAATCAAAACGAATTATTTATTTACAGTGCTGCTACGATACCTTGAATTCACCATATTTTACGTAAATTATGGTAAATTCACAATATTTTACCATATTTACCGTAAAAAAAACTAAAAAAAAATCTAAAAAACTAAAAAAATAAAAAATCCATTTTTCCTTTTTTGTTGAATTTTTACCATTTTTTACCTTTTTTTACAAAAATTTACCGAAATTTACGTCAATTTTTGTCACAGAATTCAATCAAATTTTTTTTTTCCTTTTTCAAAAATTCAGAAAAAAAAATTTTTTTTCATGAAAATCGTTTTTATTCGAGAAATTTTGGAATTTTTTTTTTTTCAGTGAATTTTACAATAATTATCGGTATTTTACGATAATTATCGTTATTTTACGCAAAATATCCTTTTTTAGATTACCATATTTTACGGTAAATATGGTAAAATATCGTGAATTTACCATAATTTACGTAAAATATGGTGAATTCAAGGTATCGTAGCAGCACTGTATCTATTTTTTTTTCTTTTTAATGCTCATTTTTATTCTTTTTATTTATTTAATTTTATATTATATAGCTATTTAATATTATATATTATATTTTATATTATTTTTAGTTTTTTCATATGTTTCAAGTCTGAATGAGCATTTGCTCGGGAAAAAATAAATAAATGAATTATTTTAAAAATTAAAAAAGAATTTTCAATATTTCTTTCAGATTTTAAAATAAAAATTAAACTAACTAAAGAGTTTAATTTTAAATATGAAATGCTTGCAATATTAACTTAAAAATATTTTTTATTTGAGACTGAAAAAATAATTTGAATTATCGCACTTTTTTAATGTTATTTCAACATTGAATACATTTTCGAATTCAAACACAAAAAATTAAACCAATTTTAATTATCATCAATTTCAAAAAAATCGCTTTTTTAGATTAAACTTTCATTAATCATCCTATAATCAAAAATAAAATCGGTTGCGCTGCTAAACCCTTTTTGATCTCATAGATACACTTATTCAAATGATTGTCATTTTGTTTGATGCATATTTTTGTTGTTCTAGGATATGTAGTTAAAATCTTTGCTGCGTCTTTTTTAATTGTAGAAACCAGGTTTATACGAACCCAAATTATAAGTATACATGATACTATATCTTAACCTTTTGTTTTTTTTGTTAAAAATTATATTTAATAAAAATTTGATAAGAAAAATTTTCTATTTTATTTGATATGCTTTAATTTAATTGAATCTAGTTGTAGTCAAAGACAATACTTTATAAACAAATCGAATTGCTCTAACTTTGAGTCAACTACCACCCTCAGTAATTCATGCTAAAACAATTCATTAACAATTAATACAATCTCTATAAATATTATCAATTAGATCATCAATTTATTAATATAAAAAATAACCCTTTGGAGGTAGATATTCAGTTTTTGACTAACCATTTTAATCTTCATTTTGCTCACGTTAAATATTGACAATTATTGACTTTTATTTGTGAATAAAAAGATCTTTGATTTTTGATTTTTGTGTTTTACATTTTCTATATTTTATTTTACTTCTCTTGGTGGGAGGTTAGTTAAATTCAAATAAATAAATAAATTTAAAAAAAAGCCAAATATTTTAAAGTAGAAGACAAAAATTTAATAGAAATTTGGCAATTTCCAGGTCGTTTACCAATAGTCAATTGACCAAGTCTAAAATTAATTTTTGAATTTAAAAATTTAGCTTTTATTATGAAATGGACTAGGTGAGAAAATAGTAAGTTGGCTCGAAGACTTTTTGAGTATGAGAACTCAGCGAGTTGTACTTGGAGATGGAGTTTCTAGATGGTCAGAGGTACTGAGTGGAGTTCCACAAGGATCTGTACTTGGACCCCTGCTATTTGTTTTGTACATAAATGACCTACTTGACTGCGTTTCAAATAAAATGGAATTGTATGCAGATGACTCAAAAATACTTGGTATAGTTAATAATGTTTATGAGAGAGCGATGTTACAGAAAGATCTGGATGCAGTATGTCAATGGATAGAGGTTTGGCGTATGGGACTTTGTGCTAACAAATGTAAAGTAATGCATTTCGGCAGACTAAATGAAAGGCATAAATATACACAAAAAAGCAACAGGAATGTTATACTAGCGACCACAGATTGTGAAAGGGATCTTGGAGTGATGGTTTCATCAGATTTGAAGTGGACCAGCCAAGTGAAAAGTGCTTGTGCGAAAGCGAGTAGGGTGCTTGGAATGCTAAAGCGAACGTTTACAAGTAGAGAGGAAAGACTGTGGGTAAGATTGTATATATCCATGGTGAGACCCCACCTAGATTACGCAGTGCAGGTTTGGAATCCAAGTATGAAAATGGACGTGAATGCGTTGGAAAAGGTGCAAGAGAGGGCAACAAAAATACCTTTGTCTGTAAGAAACATGCCGTATGAAAAGAGGCTGACAAAATTAGGACTGACAAAGCTGAGTGAAAGAAGAGTGAGAGGGGACTTGATTGAAATGTACAAACTAGTGAATGGAATAGAAAAGGTAAGCTTGGTCAAGAATCTAGTGAATAAATCAGAAAACAAGGGACCAGCCGGGGCGTTAAGAGGAAATAGCATCAGAGTCCAGAGAGAAAGTTTCCCAGCTAAAATTAGAAACGATTTTGCGGCTGCAGTAAATGCCAGACATGTATTTTTCTCAAACAGAGTAGTTCCGCATTGGAATAGGTTGCCAGAAAACGTGGTGAAATCCAAGTCAACCGCTAATTTTAAAATGGCTTTAGATAAGTTCAATGGAATCGGCTGCTACAGCTCTACACGGCCAATTGGCGGTGATGGGCTTAGACAATCTACATGTTAGGTGTCGCAGCAAGAACTACTACTACTACTAAATGCTCATTTTATTTTGCTAAATCAAGTGGGATTTTTATTTCTGTTTTATAAAAAATAAAATGACTTTTGTTAAATTAAAAAAAAAAATTTGTTTAAATTTATTTGAAAAATTTATTTGGATTTTTTTTTTAGTTTGTTTTGTTTACTTTTCATTTGTTTTCTTAGCATGCGATTTTTTTGTAATTTAGCTTGTCCAGCTCGATCTTTTTTCAATCTTTTGTCTACAACTTTATAAGGACCCTTGACACCCTTACTTTTTGCCAGAGTTTTGCCTCTCAAACCCTTTTTGGCAACAACATACTTAACATCAACTTTTTTCTTAGATATTAATCCAGCTCTTTTATAAATAGATTTAATTGTAGAGCTTCTTTCTTTATCAGTCATGTCCTGATTTTCTGATACAGCTTCGGCTTTCTTTCGTGCACTTTCTGTTTTTTTCCACATCTTAGAATTAAATTTAAAAAATTAATCTTTGCTTCAATGAACTTTTTTACTCTTTTTTTCTTTCTGGCCTGAGCTTCGACCACTTTTTTGATCGGTCTTGCATTAATATCTTCATTTTTCTTTCTGTACTCAGAAAATACCTTGCTCGGTATTGACACATCTTTTGTAAAATTTTTTTGTTCGTCTTCGACAAACCATTTGGGCAACTCTTGTTCATCTTCGAATCTTGAATAGCGATTATAACTTTCGTCTATTAAGTCACGCTTGGTTTTTTTTGAGTTAACAATCATTTCACCCACAGACAATTCTTCAGGTGACAACTTTCCTTAATTTTTGAATTTTTAAAATTAAAATTGATAAGTGTCTTAATAGAGAAAAATACTTTTTTTTGCATCATTTAAATTTTCTTTATTCTCATCAGATTTCGGTAAGGTAGTTCCGGTTTCTTCGTCATTCGAATTCTCTTCCGATTCATCAGAGTCTGAATCGCTATCAAACTTGCTTTTAGGTTTTTTTTTCTTTTCTTCTGTTTCTTTCTCATCGTCCATTTCAATTTCATCAAGTAGTTCTTTATTATGCTCATCATTGCCATTTAAAAAATCAAAAGCATCCTTTAAATTAAAACAAAAATAAAAAAGTATTAAAAATTTTTTTAAAATGAAAATTATATAATTCTGTATTTTTTTCCAAACAAATATATGGAAATACCTCATCGAATATTAATATTCGATTTTTTAGACTTGATAAAAATTTAAAACTTTATTTTTTTCGGCTAATGAACAAGAGACGATACTGGGCCTGCTAAATGCATGTGACTTTTATAAAAAATTATAAATATTTTCGTGTCAATAATAAAAAATTGTTTTTATTCATTAATTTGGTACTAATTTGTTTTGAAAAGTAACTCGCTTTTTTTTTGTGAATAAAATAATTTTGGCATAATTCTAATAAATTTTGGATATCACAAATGAATTCGTCATTTTTTTATTGCATCTTTAAAAGAAAATTATTTATTAAATTAAAATTATAAAATTTTACTGATATTTTAGGCATTTCTAAGATTTAATGTAATAGAATGAGAATAAAATTTAAAATCGATGATTAAAAATAAATTTTTTTTAAATTACATATAAAATTTTGTCTTTTTTTAGGATAAATTTAATTTATTTTTCATCAGAATAAACTAATAGATAAAACTTTTACATAAAATAAATATTCTATCTTTTTAAAATTGATATTTTTAATAATCCTTTCAAAGGTTTAATTTAGATTATTCCTTTATTATTTATTTGTTTATTCTTATCGAGTTAATGTATTTTCAGATTTAAAAAAAAACAAAAAACAAAATTAATTTTAGATGAAAGTTGAAATAGAAATTGATAAAGATATATTGATTATTTCTGCCTAAGAAATTTTTAATAGAAGGATAAAAGATCATTTTATTTTTAATTTAATTTCTTTTTAATAATTTTTAATATTTTATGTGAAGATTTTTTCTCCAAGTGATTTACATGTAAAGGATACTGGGTGGTTAGCTCTTAAAATAGGAGCTAATGAAAATCTTTCTGATGTGTTTATTAAGAATACTTATAAATTTTTTTTACCTAAGAAAAATTTCTCGTAAAAATATTTGAGCATTTTTTTTAAATTTTTTTAAAAAAAATACAGATAAGAGTAATGAAGGTAATTTTTTTAGAAATTTTTAAAATTACTTTACTAAACCAAGTATTGGTTTTGGTAGTTTTTTTATCGGTTTCATTAAGATCGGCTAGTAGAGGATTTTCTTCATCTTCTGAGTCAGAATATTCGTTTATATCCTCTGGATCTGAATCTTTTTCAAATTGTAGATCTTGCTCTTCGTTTTCATCATCGTCTCTATCGAATTCGTCCTCTGTCTTGGCATCAAATTTAGAAAATGTGACTTTTTGTTTAGTCTTTGGTTTTGGCTCATCGTTGTCGTCGTCTGAGATCTCCAAACCCGGTATGGAACTTTGAAGCTCCAACAGTTGCTATTTTAATCAAAAATTTTTTATTAATTTTTATAAACAAATAAAAAGAAGAAAGAATTAGAAGAATACTTTTTTTGTTTTTATTTTATTCAAGCTGAATATTTCATTGTCGCCTTGAGCATCGTGATCAACAATATCATTTGCAAAGGTCATTTTAAACTTCAATTTTTCTTTTAATTTTTGATTTTCTTTTTGATTTTTTTTCTTTTTTCTTTTAAAATATAATTAGAATGGAAAAAATGAACATGGAAATTACCTTTTGTCAATTTTTTTCTCTGCAATCAGAGCTTCTTCGATTTCATTTTTTAATTTTTCTTCCTCATCAGTGCTCTCTTCGTCTTCCTGTTGAGCTTCTTTACTTGGTTTTCCTACCATTGGCTTAATAGTCTCATTGTCTTTGTTCAAGTCTGTTTTAAGCTTGATTCTCCATTTTAGCAGATTTTTTAGATCGCTTTTTCCTAATAGCTTCAAATCAGCTAAACAATCTTTTATTTCATTAGTTGTAGCTGGATTATTGGCGATTCTTTCGTCATCAATTTCGATCTAAAAAATTAAATTTTCAATTGAATAAATAAAAAAATTAAAAAAATTTATTTTTTACCATATTTGATTTGGCTAATAAATCAATAAAATTTTCACTAGCTAAAAACTCACTAGCTTTAAGCTTGTGATATAAAGTCAAATCGCCTTCAGGATAACCTCCTCTATTCCTAGAAAAAAATTGTTACCACAAAATTTTTTTTTAATTTTTCTAATTTACCTCTGATTCAAATTATCTTTAAACAAATCAACAGCTCTTTTATTATCATTTTGATTTTCTACTTCACTGAACACAAATTTTATGTCGAAAAATTTTGGATCAATTTTTTCTGGTGCCAGATAATTCTGGCAGACCACAAAAATCTCAGCTGATTCGTTTCTTGACGCTTGTGGCTTGGTCGAGTCTACTTTTTTGAAAAACTGCTGGAATACCCACATGACCGAGTAGTAGTCTTTGGAGCGAAATATTTTTGTCACAAAATTGCCTCCTTTTTTCAGGAACTCGGTGGCCAGTTTGAAAGATTGAAGTACCAGCATATCTTTTTGAAATTTAATAAATTCTTTTTCTTATTTTGCAAAATTACTTTGCTGATAGGCATCATGAAGCCAATTTTTGCCAACATTTGGAGCACCATCATGCAGAACAATATCCGCTTTGTTATCCACCAGGTCTTTTTTCAGTGTCTAGGAATTTAGACTATTTCAAAAAATGAAAAATAATTTTTTTCAACATAGCTTACAGATCTACACTTGTCAGTGGTAATGTCCTCAATATGGGTGATGACATTTGCAATTGGTTTGATTGGAGACAAGTCAACGCCGATTATGAGAGAAGAAAGTGGCATGTGGGTCGCTGCTACTTGCAGCCATCCTCCAGGCGCAGCACACAGATCAATGCAAACTCGTGATTTTTCCAAAAAATGGTAAGTTCTGTTCAATTGCAAGAGCTTGAATGCAGCTCGCGACCTGTAGCCGGCTTCTTTGGCCAATTGATAAAACTTGTCCTTGCGTGATTTGCCGGTTTTGACTTTTTTTCCCATTTCTAAACAAAAACAGTCTTTAAATCAGCCCAATTCGATGACACTTTCTTCAAACCCTTTTACAGGTTTAAGCAAACAAACTTGATAGAATTGAAATTTTTAAAAGTTTATTAAATAAAAGTAATCTTAAATAGAATTAGTTCGTCACCGAAATTAAAAGAAAAAAAAAAGCTCTGATTTTATCAAGTCTTAGTCTCTTCTTAATTTAAAATGCTCTGTTACTACACCATCTTTGGTAATTACATTAATGAAGACGGCATCGCCGGTGTAGATGTCGCGCTCGGTTGCCGAAGTGTAAATATCTTTGATCAAGGCAACCACATCTTCTTTGCTCATTTTAACAGTGTATGAGCGGTTCAGCTCGAATGAACCTTGATTTTTTAGCCCAAGCTGCGAGTCTAGCAAAGGCTGGATCAATGCGGCAGAAGAGCCTCCAGCTCTGTACACTTCTCTCTCGTAACTTCCCACTGGGTCGTAGCTGTAAACACATCCTTGGCCATCGTTTGTCAAACCGGCGATAATTGTGTTTACGTAGTATGGGAAAAATCTTCGGTTATACAACATGGTCGATACTAGCTGGGCTACTGCTGGTGTACTTGCTTTCTTGTTGTTCTCATATTCGTACATTCTGAGTCTAATTTGAAGGGTCTTGTTGAATGTTATGCAGTCACCGTGAAAGCCGACAGAACCCATGACTGTTTTGGGCAATACTTGGTATAAATGCGGGTTGTCGCGGCTTAGAATTGAGTATCCCTCGCTGAGCCGCGTGTCTGATGCAATCACGGCAAAGTCTTCGCCAGCTACGCCGACAATTGTGCCACCGTTCATTTCATATGGGTTGAAGCGGTGTTCAGTCGGCTGCTGAGCGCTACTTGGTCTAATTTCGAACATTGTTTGGCTGGTTGAAAAATTTGGATGAATTTTAAATAAATTTTATTTTTTTGTTAATAGTAGAGAAAAATAGACGAATGTATGTAAAATATTATTCAATTCAAATTAGCACTAGTCATTTAAAAGAGAAAATTTTTTAAATTTTATTTTTTGAGCACATTTTAATTTGCATTTTTTTTCTTTCTCAAAAAGCATGCAAGTTTAGTTTTTGATGTTAGATGTAGTTAAATTTTTGCAATTTTTTTTGCAATTTTGTTATTTTTTGCACTTAATTTTTTGTATCTACTCAATTTATGTCTGACGAAAAAATAAAAATTAACTTTTTTTTGCGGTATTTAAATGCTGAAATTTAATCGAACTTCAAATGATCTTTTGAATAATTTAAACTTTTAAAGAAAATACTTCAGAAAATCTGTCAAAATTATCTAATGTTTTCCTGATATTTTGTCTTGAGTAATTTTTGCTATAAAGATGTTGCCCTAATCTTCCTTTAGCTTTTTTACTCGATTCACCTAAATAGAATACAGTACATTTTGAATATTTTATAATATTTAAAACTTCAGTATGCTCAAAATTTGAGTTGGTTTGAGATGGAATACAAAAATCTCTAAATTTTAAATAATAAATTTTATTTGTAGAGAACAACTTGTACAATATTTAATATTTAAATGTTTTAATTTTTAAAATTTAACTTTTTTAAAAATCAGAGAAAGTATTTCCCTAAAGGCTAAAATATTTGTATCATTATTTTCAATAAAGAATTTTTCTTTTAGAATAGAGTCACTTATTAAATAAATTATAATTAATTGGTGGTAAAGCTTCTATTTTTCTCGGTTGTAATAATCCCTGTGAATCATTGATAATAGTATTACATTTATTTCTTAGTATTGGCTGTAATATAAAATTTAACAAAGCTTTGAAGTAGAGTGATCTTTGCAATTAATAATTAACTTAATTCCAAACTTTGATTAACGAGCTTTAGGTAATAATCTAAAGCAATCTATCTTACTTTCACTAAGCTTCAAAGACAGCTAAATTTTTTTTGTGATTTTCAAGTGAAGAATTTATAATTATTTTAGAATATTCTAAAGAATTTGAATCTAATATCTTGTAAAATTTTTATCATTTAGATGTAAAATAGCAAAATTCAAATAGTCTTGATTACAAATCAATCAATTTACAAAATTCTTAACGCGTTATAGTATAGTTAAAGGTTTTTCTGAGATAAATCTTTTGAGAGATAAAATTTAATTTTTTTTAATGTTTTGTTTTAATTTATTATTAATATGATTTTTTGATTTTCCTAAAAAATCAATTTTAATTTTTAATGTTTCTTCTAATATTAGAATATTGGCTTTTTTTCTAAGGTAAATTTTTATTTTTTAAACACAAATGATATCGTTTGATAACCGATATCATTTGTGTTAATAATAAATATTATATTTTTAGACTTGCTGAGACTAAATTTGGGTAATAAAATTTTTTATCAGCCCAAGGATTTTGCAGAAACAGCTTGAAAATTAATTTATTTTTTTAAATTTTGAATTAAAATAAATCATTAAAAATTAAAAATAATATTTCTTCAAATACGACATCTTTAATTTTTTTGTGTTTCAAAATTTAATTAAAAAGAGAGTTTAAATGCCTAGGACCATATCACGTTGAATACACCGGTTCTCGTCCGATCACCGAAGTTAAGCAACGTCGAGCCCGGTTAGTACTTGGATGGGTGACCGCCTGGGAATACCGGGTGTTCTAGGCTTTTTTTTATAGTATTTTCTGAGTAGGTTTTTTTTTTCAAAATGATGACAAAAATCTTTTTAAATTAATACAGAATTCAATTCCAAAATCAGAAAGTTGTTTTTGTTATTCTGGACTTTTCTCAGTATTTCTCGGTAATTATAAAGCTTTAATTAATAAATAACAATATTCTAGTTTCATTGAATAAACATTATTAAATGGATCGTCATTTTATTTACACTTTAAAGAATTGATCAGACTTATGGTTTAAATCATATTCTTTAACCTTTATCTTCAAGACAAGATAATGTGAGCTTTCTAATTGTTAAAAAACCCATCCCGAAAATACTAGAAAAAAAAAGCCTAGAACACCCGGTATTCCCAGGCGGTCACCCATCCAAGTACTAACCGGGCTCGACGTTGCTTAACTTCGGTGATCGGACGAGAACCGGTGTATTCAACGTGATATGGTCCTAGGCATTTAAACTCTCTTTTTAATTAAATTTTGAAACACAAAAAAATTAAAGATGTCGTATTTGAAGAAATATTATTTTTAATTTTTAATGATTTATTTTAATTTCATAAGTTAATTGATAAAATCTTTAACAAGATACTAGATAATATATACAAAGTTGTTTTCAAATTAATACCATATTATATTAATAAACTTAATACTTTATTAAAGAAGTATGTACATTTACATTTATTTAAATCTTCAACTACTTTAATGAAGAATGCATTGATGGATTTTGATCTTTTTAGATCTTAGGTCGCATTAAAGCAGAGAAGTAGTTTTTTAGTAAACAATAAAATGAAAAAAAATCTTTTATAAATTTCTTACAGGAAATCTCTATCAGCAAAACTTATGATTAATGCTTGAAAATGTTTAATCTCGAGTTGTTACTTTAAAAATTGACTATGTTGGTTTACTCATTTAATTCAATCTAATCTATTAAAATGAAAATTGAGCTTCTGATCTTTTTTGATTTATTTGTCGGTTAAAATTATATGATCAAAGATCATTTATGCCAAATTGAGGTATAAACTTTTACTTTTAAAATAACTCAACATTTTTTGAAAATTAAAATAAAAAAAATTGTAAGACTTTGTAATCAGTATATATCATCTGATTGAATCAGATACAGTGCCGGAAATTGACTTGTCACATCGTATCATTAAATATTATCTAATATAAAATAATATTAGCTATGAGCTAATTTTTGTAAAATAATTTATAATTAATTAAAAGTGTTTAATGGTAATTTTTTTTGAAGAGGAAGAAAATTAGTTATTCGTTATTCGTTAGGTCACCATTGCCTCGTGTCGATTCTACCGAGCCTAAGGACTTCATCCATAGAAGGTTTCTCCTTACGTCTGTACTTATCCAGTCTGTTCTTGAATTGGTTGACGGATAGGGATTGGGGTAGGGCATTCCATAGCATAGTCCCTCTATAATAGTGTTGGGGGGCGGCCAACTTTGGCCGGCCGGTCTACGGCCGGACTTGAACGGCCAGTTGGCCGGCCACTATAAACGGCCTATTTTAGCCGTGAATTTAACGGCCGCAATTTTGACCGTCCGTGAATTGGCCGGCCGTCTGTGGACCGTTTTTAAAAAGGCCGACCTTTTCAGGGCCGGCCAACTGACAGACCGACCATGAAATGGCCGGCCAAATTTTAGAAGACCGTGTGGTGGCCGGCCGAGTATCGGCCAAATAAAAAACCGACCGTGAAGTGGCGGGCCAGCTGAAAGGCCGTTAAACGGCCGACCGTGTGCAGACCGGCCGGCCACAAAACGGTCCAAAAAAAAAATTTTACGTAGATGATTAAAAAAATTTAAAGACATTAAAATTTGCATTTATTATTTATCAAATATTCTGAATAAGCTAATTTTTAATTATTACCTCATTTTTTTCCGATATTTTTCAGAAATCCTTAAATTATATATATTAATTTTGAATTCTGAATTTTAGTTATTTTTTTAATAAACGTTTTAATATAATAAAAAATTAAAATAAAAATTTTCAAAAATACAAATAAGAATAAAATATATTTTTTTTAAAATCCTTATAGCACAGTTGTCTAGTACAATTATTCATTTTTGATCATCAGATGCATGGATCAAATCCTTATTCAGTTTAAAATTTCTTTCAAAATTACTATTGATTTTGATCAATAATAATTGGACTAAATTATAGAAAAAACTGAAAGGGCAAATTGATAAAATTTTTCCTATTTTTCTGACCTTTTTTATCATGTTTTTAACACTTTCTACAAATGTGCAAAATCTAATGCAACAAGGATTTGAACCTGGACTTTGTATTTTTGGTAAAAAAAAAACTACTGGCTTAGAGAAATGTTTTTATTTAAAAGTAAATTTATAAGTTTAATTAAAATGTTTTATGTTTTCATATAAAAACATTATGGCCTCAACTTTTTCAGGAGATATTTTATTTCGTCTATCCCATACTTGATAATTTGCTTTCGAAAATAATCTTTCTGATGGTGAACTTGTTGCTGGTGCAATAGCATAGTTGACGAAAAATTCGTGAAGAATTGGATTTTTATATTTGTTTAAATTCCAAAAATCTACTGCACTATCGAATTTAGCTTCAAATACATAATTATTTATTTCCTTTTTTGCAGCTCTCCAATTTATCTCAACATTGTTTTCCTCATCAGATGAGTCGCTTAATTGAAATCTTTTCGAGTCAGTTAAAGAGTTTTGGTTTTCTGAACTTCGTTTGCTTGTATCATTTTTTATATCCCTAAAGTCCCTTACCTTTATCCGAATAAAATCTTCGACTTTTTTTACAAATTTTTTTTTTTGATCTGATGCTGCTGCTGAGAATTTCTTGTACTTAGGATGCAAAAAAGATGCAATAAAAAAATAGTCGTTTTCAAAAATTTCGTATTTTTTTTGATAAAAATGAATATAATTATTGAACATTTCTTTTAAGTCTGCTTTTATTTCATTGTCTTCTGGATAGGGAGTTGTCAATTTAAATAATGATACAAAAATTGGAATAACTAGACAAAGAGTCATATCTTTTTCGTTTGACAGCTGACAAGTAATATCGAAAAAAGGTTTAAGTATATCCAAAGAAGCTTTTAGAACGTCGATTTCGGCACTTTTTAACTGAAGATGCTTGTATTTACGATCGTTTGAGAAAATTACATTTATAAATTCTGAATTTTCTACAATTCTTTCCACCATTAAATAAGTCGAGTTCCATCGAGTTGGCACCTGTTGAATGATTGAGTGAACTGGTTTTTGACTTTCATTTTGCATATTTGCCAATTTTTCTTTCATTGTTGTTGAATGATTGTAGTGCGTTGCAATTGAACAACATTTTTTTAAGAGCTAATTAAAAAAAATATTAGATTATTTATTTTTTTTAAATGAAAGAAAATTACAATAATTGAATAAGTTTAAAGCATTTGAATTTGTTTCGAAAGAAGCATCCAATCTTGATTTCAAATTTTCTGTCTCTGTTAAAGGAACCTTTTCAGTTAAGTGAATTTGTTCGGATTGAGATAAAAATAGTGATTCAGAATCAGAGTTTGTATCAATTGTCAACCTACTATTTCTACTGATAAATTTTAATGTATTTGTGACTATTAGATGCAAAATGTGGGCAATGCAAGGGATTCGATTTATGTTCAAAAGCTCAGACATTCTTATCATGCTATTCACATTATCAGTTGTAATTGCTTTGATTTTATTAATAATATTATAATCGTTGAAAATTTATAATATTGTCTCTTTCATGTTTTGAGAAGAATGTTCACCAATTATGTAACTTGACAACAATATATTACTTAACTTAAAATTCTCATCCAAAAAATGCGCAGTTACACCAATGTATGAAAATAACTAAAATTCAGAATTCAAAATTAATATATATAATTTAAGGATTTCTGAAAAATATCGGAAAAAAATGAGGTAATAATTAAAAATTAGCTTATTCAGAATATTTGATAAATAATAAATGCAAATTTTAATGTCTTTAAATTTTTTTAATCATCTACGTAAAATTTTTTTTTTGGACCGTTTTGTGGCCGGCCGGTCTGCACACGGTCGGCCGTTTAACGGCCTTTCAGCTGGCCGGCCACCACACGGTCTTCTAAAATTTGGCCGGCCATTTCACGGTCGGTCCGTCAGTTGGCCGCGGCTTGGCCGGCCATTCACGGTCATTGGCCGTTTTTTGGCCGCCTGCACCTCCGGCCACGGTCTCGGCCATTTTTTTTTCTGGCCGGCCACATGGCCTCTCGACCGGCCCCCAACACTACTCTATAAGTGAAAAAGTGCTCTCTCGTTGACAGTGGTCGTACAAAGCTGTGGTGCTTGGAGTTTCTTCTTGTTCTTCGGTTGACTTTGGCAGAAGCAGCTATCTGCCACTTTAGCATTTGTATTTGTATTTCCTGTTATTCAGTTAACAAAAGAACCCTCTTAGTTTTCTTTTTTATTAGTACTTTAATTAAGTTAAATATTTTTAAAAAAATTTTAGACATAATTTAGCTTTTTTTCCCTTTTTTAGTATGATCTAATTAAACTGTATTAAGACACATTAACAGGCTTAAATAAATTTTGTTCAAATAGCGGATAATGAGGAGGCGCTCATCTCCTTTTCCAGTACCGTTTTGAGCAACGTGTCCGATTTGACACAGTTTACTGCAGAGATATCTTGAAGATTTTTTCACCCTTAGCGGATTTTGAATCATTAATCCTCTGTTGGCATGACTTACACACAAATGATTAGGACACAATAGAATGAATACCATCATTGAATATTTGAAAAAATTCATTGTTAAAGCCAGAGTTGGTCAAAAGTCAGAGACAATATCTAACTTTGAATTCACGATTTTGAGTTTTGACCAAATTTGATTTAGGCTTTCTATCTTAGAGTAAAATTATTCTCAACTTCAAATAATCAAGTCTAATGACTTTACTTTGACTTGTAAAAATTTCTGGTCAAATGTAAAGTTTGATTCATTCTCAAATTTGCTTTTTGTTACAATTTTTTTCAAGTTTATATCAGTTGTTATAGAATACAAGCGTTTATAGTCGAATATGTGAAATGGTTGAATAAAAATAAAAAAAATCAATTTAAAACTTGTATATTTTACTGTAAAAAACATAGATTTTTTAAATTGGTGAAAAAGAAACAATTTTATTATTTAAAACAAAATCATAAGTTTTTTAAATTAAAAAAGGTACAAAATGATATCAACTGATACCTGATATCATTTACGATCAGTTAATATATGTAATCAGATATGGTATCAGCTGAAGGTCGGGTACAAACCTAATGCTTGAACTGTTTTCAAAATATGAGGCACTGTAAAAAAAACCGAAAAGTAAGAAAATTGATGTAGTCACAAAATATTCCAAAGTAAATTATAATAAATACAAAATCAGTTAAAATTCAAAAGACGAAATTAAATAAATAAAAAAAGATAAAATTATATCTAAATCATTATTTGAAATGTTTTTATGAAATGGGAAAACAAATATTAAATGTTAACGTGTGAATATATGTTTAGTTTGGACTCTATTGGATTTCCTTAGCGATCCTTAATTTTGTATTATTATTATATTTTTTATTCTTCAATTTTCATTCTGCAATTAAAATGGATGTAAAAAAGAGTTGTTTTGTGATGTTAGTTTTCTTTGTAAATAAAGATATTAATTCTAAATCAGTCTTTTGACATTATTAGCTATGACTAAAACCCAGTCAATTAAAATTTGATGGAGCATCAATGAAAAAAAAAAATTAATCGAATTTTCATCGATGAGTAGTGAGCAGATTCATAATGTTTCATCGATGAAAAATATAAATTTCATCGGTTTTTCATTATTTCAATAAATTTTTTTTTCACCGAATTGAAATAAATTTAAAAGTAATTTATCAATTTTTAATTCTTTATTTTAATTTGATTTTTAAAACATTTATGAAAAAAATAATAAAATACTCAAGCCTGTTTAAAAAAATTTATCATTAAAAAACAAAAAATTAATTTAATTACTTTTTAAATTAAATATGCTATTTTTATATAATTTTAGAAAAAAAAAATTATAACTAATATTATTAAACATAAACTGTTAAAAAATTGTAGTTAATGGTTTCTCATCATTTAACAATAATTTTAAAGCTCTCTTTGCCGAATTGTACTACTTATTAAAGGCGGCATCGCTAGTCGTGTGATCTTGCTTTTTTGAGTTATTGAATTTGTCTCAACTAGACCAGAGCTTGTCGACAACCTCAATAGTCCAGGTATTCGATTCGGATTTATCATTAGGTCCGTAACTCATTTTTTTTCGAATCCTATTTCTCTAATAATTT
Organism: Brachionus manjavacas; assembly: GCA_019054805.1. Taxonomy (NCBI): domain Eukaryota; kingdom Metazoa; phylum Rotifera; class Eurotatoria; order Ploima; family Brachionidae; genus Brachionus; species Brachionus manjavacas. The sequence goes on from JAHQIY010000009.1 coordinate 743,729, forward strand.
AGGTTAATCTAAAAAAAAATAATTAATTAAATTAATTAATTGAGTAAAGTCTAATTTGTCAGAAAAAAAGAAGGTAGTTTTTTGTCATGATAATAATCATTATATTTTGGCCAGGCTTGTTTTTAAGTCACAAGTTTAAGTTTAAGTCATTTTAATATTAAATATGTGAAAGGAGTTTTTTAACCCAGAGCCATTTATTTTAAATATTAAATTTACTATTAAAAAAGTGAGTAAGGCACTTTATATCATTTGATTGAAACTATAAAAATATTTTCTTTAAAATAAAACGGTAATTTTTTTTGTCAAATTTCACAATTTGGATTGCTATAGTTAAATTTAATAATTATATTAAATTATATATTAATTATATTTTTAAGATTAATATTTTGTAATAGATGAAATAACTAAATAATAATTCATGACAATTCAGGAAAAATCTATAAATTATTTTTCTATTTTATTTTAAATAGACTCCAATGCTTTTGAAAAAAAGCGATTAATAGACAAAATGAAATTTAAATAATATTTTTTGAAATTTTTATTAAAAAAATAATTTATTACTTGTGATTAGTCAATAAAGAATAATATTATAAAAAATAATTAATGGAATAAGTGGTTTTTATTGAGTGTTCTATTATTTGAATTCAATTTTTGCAATCACTTTATCGTTATATTTTGGCAATACTTGAGAGTCATCAGTGATCTCTTGAAAAACAACACAATCCTCTTCTAACAAATCTGTCTTTGTTTTGAAGAAATATCTAAAATCACCACGTTTGGTGATCAAATTTTTGAACTGGGCCAAACAAAGCTTTTTTCCAGTAAAGTTAGTCAAATAAGCAAGACTCTCTCCGGGCATGTAATAAGCAACAGTTGTTCTTTGTACCTCTGATACATGCTTTTCTTCTTTTGTAGCTTGACACACTGACTGGTTTGACCTTGACTTGGAAGACTTGATTCTAGACACGTGATCCAAATGGGCATCAAGTTGGTGATCGATATTTGAAGAGTTTGTGTTCAATTTTTCCAACTGAAAAGTCAAGTCATTTAAGTTAGATGCTAAATTTCTGTCTTCGGTCCTCTTCACTTTTCTTAGGCTAGAATTGGTAGATTTTTTAGACCTTCTTGTCTCGAAAAGAGACTGAGTTTCGCAGTTTTTTGGTGGCTTAGCGGCTTTAGTCTTGACATGGTACGGATTTGGAATTTGATTCAGACTAAGAGATGAACCAGATTTATTGCCCAAAGCACTGGAAGTCGAAGCGGAAACTGAAGAAGAAGCAGCTCGGCTTTTGTTCACGCTCCGGTCATGTTTAAGTTCGTATTTGACATATTCTCTTTCCAGAACTTTCTTTATTCTGGCATTAACTTGCTCCAAAATAGCCTCATTGTAAACGCCAGACTTTAGACTATCGCTGAGTTTGACCGATAGGTCGCCACCGAGAATTTTCTCTAATTCATGTTCGTGCTTTAGTATGCAAGTTTTGTAGGTGGTGTCAAAGATGTGCTTGAGTCTTAGCGGATCGGTTTTGTTCTGGGTCTTGAAGCAGCGTAAGATTAGATAAAGTGTGAGCAGGTTTTGAATGGTGCTGCTGTTGGTGAGGGTTTTGATGTAGTCGAAAAACTCCCTTCGGTTAACGTCTACATGAAGAAACATGTCTAAGTCAGTGCAATTTTCAGACATTTTTGCAAAATTATCTAGAGTTGAAAATTGTATTTTATAATTTAAATATTAGAGCTAAATGACCTTGAACTTTTATATGATGAAAATTGTTAATTGGCTAAGTGGTCTCAGTTGGCCACGCCTAGCAAGTTCAAACCGAAAAATTATTTTGTATGCTAGCCGACTGCAGATGAAAAGAGTCGACAATCAAAGCTAAATATGCAGAAGCGGTTAAAAGTTTAAGATGAAGGGGGCTGGCCGAGGGAATTATGATGCTTAGTTTGATTGTAGAAGCGAACAGCGCGCTCTATTTTTATATCATCTTGTTTATCATTAATTGAATCTAATTTGTACATGAGTCGAACCAAATGGGATTAAAATAGCTGTGCGCAAATATTTTCTTAGTACTTGGTTGCCACTTGACACTTAGGAAAATCTGTTATTTGTATTTTTTAATTAATTCCAAGACAATTGGTTGTCAAGTGAGTGTTAACATCTTCACTTGTTTTCAACATTCGAATTGTCACAACGAGCTATGAGTGCAAACAACTAATTTCGAAACAAATCTACTATCAGGCTTTATTTAATTTTTTGAATAAACTAATTACAAAGAAGGTTTTGAATCAAGATATATTGAATACCCAACTCCAACTCCACATGAAACAATCTTTTCCAATTTATGTCTTTTCAACTTTAATTTTTTTTAGCTTATTTACTCTATTTTGATTCTTTTTTTTTTATCTAATTTTATTAATTTTAATTTTATTTTTATTTTAATTTTTTATTTTATTTTTAATTTATTCTGAAGGAGCTTTAGCTTGGTACAGAAAACAAATAAATAAATAAAAAATAACTAAAACCTAAAACTAAACTAAACTAAGAACTAAAACTCTCATTATCATATATCTATTTTTTATTCCAGGTTAATAACTCTTACAAACTTTGTTCATATTTTTATTTTTTGATTTTATTTTACTTAACTTTTTTAATTATTAATTTTACTTAACTTAATTTTTTATTTTTATTCTGAAGGAGCTTTAGCTCGGTACAGTTAACAAACAAATAAATAAATAAATAATAAGCAAATTAAAAAATAAATTTAATAAAATTATGTCCATTTTCTGCCTTTCAAAAACGATCTTTTCTCTTTTCTTCTTTTATTTCCTTTTCAAATTTCAATTATTTAACTATATTTCTTTAATTATTATTTTATTCAGTAAATTTTTTTGTAATCATTTTTTAAATTTATTTTTTTTTCTGAAGGAGCTAACGCTTGACACAGATTTACAAATAAATAATAAATAAATAATAATAAATAAATAACCTCATGTACCATTATTCATTTTTCCTTTTTATAATATTTAATTTTTTGTTCAAAACTTATTTTATCAAAACTTTTAATTTAATTCTATTTTGCCATTTTTTCAAATGAAGGAGCTCGATACAGATAAACAAATAAAAATAAAGAAAATAAAAAAAAATTGAATTTTTTAACGACACGCTTTATTTCACATCGTATTGATAGTGGCCCATCGGATGGCCTCTGCTTAGTAATAATAATAATAATAATTATAAAAAATAAAGAATTCACTTATTCTATTAATGGTAAACAGTTATCAACGTCTGAAACCGAAAGAGATCTTGGAGTTATCTTCAATACAAATCTCAAATGGAAAAACCAAGTGATAGAGGCTACAAACAAAGCAAATCAAATGTTGGGTCGCATCAGGAAATCATTCGCTCGTTTTGATTGTAAGTTATTAAGATCATTGTATTTAACTTTTGTTCGTCCTCTTTTGGAATTTGCTGTGCCTGTATGGTCTCCATTTCTTAAGTCGGATTGTGAGAATCTTGAGAGGATTCAACGCAGAGCTACGAAATTTGTTTCTTCAATTAGAAACAAACCGTATGAAAGCAGATTGAAGGCTTTAAACATTCCAAATCTGGTGGAAAGAAGAAAAAGAGGTGATCTAATTCAATTATACAAGTTCATGCATGGAATAGAATTGGTTGAAAAAAGCAACAATTTTAATGTCACCAAAATCCAAGGAAGGGGTCACTGCTTCAAATATCACAAAGAAATTTCGAGGCTCCAACATAGAGATAACTTTTTTTTCAACAGAACCGCTAACATATGGAACTCACTGCCAAATCAATTAGTTGAAGCCCCTAATGTTAACAGCTTTAAAGCAGGCATTGATTGCTGGATGAGCAGCAATCAATCACATCAGCTGTCATAGTGTGCCTTATCAGCACACTCGCTGGCTAGCCAGCTACAGTCAAAACTACTACTACTACTATTATTAAAATATTGTCAAACAAAAAATAGGATCTTAATTTTTTTTTGTTTATTTAAATTTGAAATGGCTCTGAGTAATAAAACTCCTTCTGCCATTAGATAAGTAAAAAAATAGAATTTTAAAATGAATAAAGTAAACATAAAAAATTTTTTTTTGAAAAATAAAGTACAAAAAAGAATGAAATAGTAAATTACTGTAAAAACGATAGCAAATTTTTTTTATTTTTTTTTTATTTACACTTTTTAATGAAAGGTTGAAAATCAGAGAGAAAAACCCTTATCATCTAGCGATTCATTGAATTCATTCCATATATTACATAATGGTGTTTTTTTCTTACAGGGTCTTGAGCTGTTAACAAAAGCACTGACATATTCTTTGATTAAATAGTAAGTGTATTTTTGAAGATAACACTATTTTTGAGATATTTTATAAATAGTTTATTTAAACAAACTTCTATGTTATCAAGCTTTATTTCATCTAGGAAATTTATCAGAAGATCCGATGGAGTATCATGAGGAAAATTATAACTGTACTTAATTGAAATATTATGGAGAACTTGTAGCCTAGAATGGTTGGTCTTTGAGACTAGAATAGGAATAAAGAAACTATAATCAATAATAGGGCCAATTAATGATTTATATACATTTACCAAAGTATTGTGGTTAAGTTGCCAAGATTTTTGTGCCAGAATTTTTAAGAAGTTAATACGATCAATGCATCTTGATCTAATAAAGCCAACATGCGAGTCGAAGCTAAGGTTTTCATCGAAAGTGATGCCTAGAAATAAAGGCTTTTTTCATACGGTATTTTTTTTCCAAAAACTTTTAAAGTAAGAGATTTGTTTTTACCTGGATTTCCGGAGAAAATGGTATGACTAAATTTTTCGGATCTTAATTTAAATACACTAGGAAATTTATACAAATCTTTAGTCGGATCAATTTTAGACTATTCTTTTCCTTGCTTGAATTCATTTTCAGAAAATGATATCAAAAAACTTCAAGCAATTCAGAATACAGCAGTCTGATTTATTCTTAAGTCAAAATATGAAAATCTCTCCAACTTCGTGCAACATGAAGCTTTTAATAAACTAAAATTACTAACAGTCTCGAATCGTCTTTTTGAGTTGAGTGAGAAATATGTTGGGACAGGACTGAGTCATTCTATTCCATTAGTTGTAAGACTGGTGGAGGAAAACAAAAAAGGTTTCGAATCAAAACGTATTGAATACCCAACTTCATTGTGTAATTGCTACCGTATTATGTAATTACTATTTCCTCTTCTTTTCCCTGAAACTTGAACTATATAAACATGTGCCAAATATAACAATCAATTCTTCCTAACTTTCATTTTTTTTTCATTTTTTAAGCTTATTAACTTTAATTTGATTTTTTATTTTTATTTTATTTTTTTAAAATTTACTCTGAAGGAGCTCTAGATCTGTACTAAAAACAAATAAATAAATAAATTTCTATTCTGAAGGAGCTTTAGATGCAAAAAGATAAAAAATAAACAGTGGGTTATTACGAAAAATTATTGATTAATTAAAATTAATGTAAATAACATATATTTCTCATGAATTCAGATGACTAAAAAAATTGGCAAAGTTTCTCATGATATTGATAACCAAACTTCAAAAAAGATTGAAAAATGTAAAATGGGAAATGAAAATGGGTCCTGTAAAGTGTAGCCATGCCATTGTCTCCGGATATCCAGGTTAAAACCAATTTCTAACTTTAAATCTTTATGTAAAAAAAAATACTATGATTTCTAAGGATAACTTTCGATGAAAACCTTTGCTTTGACTCGCATGTATACTTTATTAGATCAAGATGTATTGGTCCCATTAACATCTTATAAATTCTGGTACCAAAGTCATGGAAACTTAGCTACAATACTTTGGTAAATATATATAAAACATTAATTGGCTCTATTATTGATTATAGTTTTTTCATTTATATTTTAGTCTCATTTGAAATTAAAACAAAAAAAATCTTGCTATCTTTTTTTCCAGGAATTTACTAATTTATCCTTTTTTTGTACTTTGTTTATCAAAATTTTTATGTTTACTTTAATTATTTAAAAATTTCATTTTATTCTTAACTAATGGCCGAAGGAGTTTTATTACCCAGAGCCATTTCAATTTTAAATAAACTAGAAGAAAAAATAATTCTCAATACACCCGAAGCATCAAACACTTATTTCGTGTTTTTTAATCCAAAATCTAATGAAGTAATAATTTGATCACTTTTCATTATTAGTTATAAAAAAATTAAATCAATAATACATAAAACAGCATTAGTCTTTAGCAAAAAAGGATAAATTTTTAAAATTTAAAATCACTCGTTTGGTGTCCCTAGTATCAAAAAAATCATTTTTTTGTAAAATATCATCTTTTAAAATTTTATCCAAAAAATACATGACTTATAATATAGAATTCTAATTTTTCATTTACGATCTATATTGTTTGAAAATCACTTTTTCTTAATTTTTCCTAAATTTTAATATATATTTTTCCATTATTTTTTTTAATAATAAGAAAAGCTTATTTTTCGTAAAAATTCGTTTTTAATAAGTTTTCACATATTTCACCGTTGAAATAACCCTATTTTTGACAAATATATTTTGTAAATGAAATAATAAAACAAAATTTGAAAATTTTTCAAAAAAAAACATTTTTTTTACCTTAATTTAATCGAATTTAATCTATAACCTTTTTAAAATTAATTCTAGCTTCCTTTTTAAATATCATTATGACCCTTATTAAATTTAAATTAAATCTAAATGTTATAGAATTCTACAAGAATACTAAGAATTATAATTTTGAATTCCTTCAGAAAATCATATGAAATATTTTTGAAAAATAATCAGAAAGATTTTAAGAGGTTAAATAGGATTCTTGAGTAATCTTAATCTAATTTGAGTCTGATATCTTGTTAAATAATCTTTTGGTTATTATAATTACTCGATTAGGTTTTTGACTAAATCTTCTCATATAATTTTTAAGTATTAAGATTTATAAACATTCCAATAAAATGAATGTTAAATCATTTATGCCTAAGAAATTTTTAAAATTTCATAATTTTTTTCAGAAAAAATACGAGTAAATATTATTTTGTTTTAACACATTTATCAAATCTTGTTTAATACGAATAAAGTTTTTGAAATTCTCGAATTATCAATCTTATTAGGAATTAGAAAAACTTTCTCTTTTGTAAGAGATCTTACAATATCTTATAATATACTTCATTTAAGAGTATTTGATTTTTTAATATTTATTAAATTGCTTATTTTAGATTGTATCTAATTTAAGACTCTTTTAAACCTCAAAATTTTCATTGATTTAAACTAATTTATAAATGAACATTTCCAAACCACAAATAAATAAAATGGATGTTAAATAATTAAAATTCTAATCATTTTAGAATCATTAGATGATTTAAATAATTCTAAGTTAATTAGGAAATTAATTTAAAGATTCTGTATTTTAAAGATTCTTAGGCATAAAAATTGATTTAATTTTCCTAAGATTTCGTTCATTTGATTTTCTGTGTTCAATTCTTTAATTATATTTTATTTCATATCTAATAGGTTATAGCTTTCTTAACTTACCTTCTAAATCATTTCAAGTATCTTTCGAATTTAAGTAATTAAAATTTCGACTTCCAAAGAATTAAAAGATAACTAAATTGCTTTTTGAAATATAAAAAAATCCTTTTTGTTCGATTATTTTTCAATAAAAATTGAATTTGAATGTCAAAACGATTATAACCCAAACTTTTTATTATTTTAATCTTAAAATTAAAAGTTAAAAAAAATATCTTACTTAATATATTCAGAGAATTTCATAAAAATATTTTATTTATTTTAGATTTACAATCAAAAATCATTAGAAGAATTTATTAATGAGATAAAATTTATTCGCTGAAAAATTTGACAAATATTTAAAATCAAAATCAATTACTAATGGAATGTGATGTTTTTATATTATACTTTGTTAGAATCACATGATGTGCAAACATTTTACACAAGCTCATTCTAATCTATCTGAAAAATTTTGTAGATAATTTCTCATCTTATAACTTTCTTGAAATTTAAAATATTTTAAAACTGTTTTAATTATTTTTTTATCTGAAGGTGGTTATGCTCAAACAGAAAAACAAATAAATAAAAAATAATAATATATTAAGTATTTTTCTGTTGATAATTTTAAATATTCTTTTCTATTGTTTTAACATCCACTCTAAATTAAAAATTTAAACCATGATCTAAATTAAATAAGTCAAACGTAAATTTTAGAATTTATAAATCTCAATTCTTTTATCAGATTGTGGAAAATTGTTTAAGCATTAAAATGTAAGATATCTAATATTTTAAAAAGTGAGAATAACTTTTTCAATTATTCTATCAAAAGAATTTTGAACAGATTTTTATCTTTAAAAGTTCTCTTTGTTTAATATTTTATCAGTTTTAAATTAATTAAAAAGCATCATTAAATTTAAGATAACGATTTTAACACTTGAAGTACTTAGAAACTCATTTGGCTCGTAATCGAAGATATTTTGTCATTTAATCTTTTGAATAGACTTTATAATAAAAAATTTTTTTAATCAAGTATATCTCATTCTTTATAGAAACTTCCATTTCTTTATCCACTTCCATTATTTATCTAAATATTTACATAAGTATTACGGCCCTTTTACTCAAATTCTCATGTTCCAAATTTAAAATTTATATTTTCAAAACCTAATCTCTAGCAATTTACTTATGAACCTGAGTTCTCAAATAAAAATTTGTATCTTTACAAAATAGCTTGATAAAAATTATAATTCGATTTATTTCAATTGTAGATAAATTATTTCTTTAAAAATGTGATTACATTTTTAAATTATTTTATTATTTGACATTATTATTTCAATCTTTAGAAGATTGATTTTTTGTCAAAATTAATCTATAGTTTTTATTTTTAATTTATTTAACCCAATTTTGCTTTTTAATTGTATTAATTTCTTATTCAACCGCTACACTGAAAAGAAGAAAATAATTGTCTTTTTTCGTTTCAACATAGATATTTGAAATAATGATTACCTTTCTTTTTAAATTTCTGTTTTATAATAACTTATCTTTAAATTTAAAAGAAAAACTGACATGACTCAAGAAAATTGAAATATAGTTTAAGGAACAGCAATAATGAAGCGATGGCAAAATCAAAAAATAATGAAAAAACATTTGAATATTTTTACCCAAGACTCATGTACTTTTTTGTGATTAAAAGAGCAATGTTGAAGTTGTCAATATTTAAGCTGTCAATTTTCAATAAAACTAACTTTATTGTTTTAGAATTTGTGCAAAAATTTGAGTCGTTTAATTTAAATGTTTTGTTGTTAAATATTTTCAAATACGATTCAAATTTTTTTATTATTGTATATTAATTTAAATTTTAAATGAATATATATAGAATTTAAATAAAATGAAGTGTTAATCAGTCTTAATAAAAGGGACACTAGCCTATTTGTCTTTGTCCTCGAATGCTATTTACTGACCTTCAACCTAGCTTGAACCATCATTGATCTTTTAGTACTCAAAGATGACACCCCGCTCTCTTCGAGTTACAAGTGAAGTCAGTGCAAGTACCTCTAGTCTCTTATTGCTTGATAAGTTTCCTAAACAACTTACTAGTTTCGTAGCATTGATCTGAACTTTTTTTAAAGAATGAATATATTTTTAGTTCGTGGACACCTGTCTGCTAAAGCATACTCGAGATGTGGTCTCATAAACGCTAGATATAGAGGCCTAAAAGTTTCCACTGTCATAACTGAGTTGAATTAAGATCATGCTTGCCTTTTTGGCTGCTAATGATGACTCCTCGATTCGAACACAAGTTAAGGTTCGCGCGTAGCAAAAATACAAGTTAAACAAATAATTATCTATATTTGAGCTAAAATATCTCATGTTCTAATAGACATAACCTTATTAATATGTATATATTCTGAAAGCACACAGTCTCATCTACAAAATGGTGTATTAATTTAATCTTTTATTTTACCAATAGATCGATATTTTGGCAAAAGATGATAAAAAAATGGTATTTTTCACTATTTTTGTATCTAGTCCGCGGTTTTTTCTTAATATTTTTTGAGATGCCTAAAACACCCGAAAGAGTTTCTTAACTTTTATCAAACTCATTTGATTCAATTTTATTTTGGCTTTAAATTCAATAAATAAAAAAAGTGGTCCCAACATTTTGTTCAGAATTTTCTCTAGTTCTTTGCCAAAATATCATGGTAACATTAATATCGAAATTTTTGTTATTTATAATCACGATTTTGCACTAACCAAGTTATTAACATCCTTCTGAAGACATCATCAGGCATATCATTGATAAACATTACAAAAAACAAGGGTCCAAATACTGAGCCTTGAGGAACTCCATTCGAAATGTCAAAATACTCAGAAACCAGCTCACCCATTACCACTCTATGCCATCAGAAAGTTCTGAATTCATCTTTCATTTATAATATCAAAGTCATATTACTTTAACTTTCTTGTCAAACGCTTTTGAAGACTCCATAAACGCCACAACTGATGTATAACCACTATTTAATGGATCTGTTATACAATCAATCGTTTCCAAAAGGTTTGAAGCCATTTTGTTCACTTTTCACAGGATTTTTCAAAGTGCACCAACATAAAATCTTTTAGAATTGTTTTCATAATTTTGCATGAAATTGATGTAAATGACACAAGTCTATAATTTACTAAACGATTGCCTTTTTTGAAGACAGGACATATTGTGGTTTCTTCTCAAATTGTTTTGAATAAATTGTTATATTCATTTTTTTTTAAATTAAGATAAGAGAAGTTTTCATATTTGCTAAATTTTTGGCATAAACTGGACATAAGCCGACACAATAAGTTTAAATAAAATATAAAGAAATTTGAAACTAAAGAAAATAGTATGGCTATACCCAACTTCTTTAAAAAATTACGATTAAATAATTAAAGATCTTTCAAGTTTTAAATTTTTTTTATATATTTTATTTATATATTTTCTTCTTATTAATTATCTTCTTCGAAAAAAATGCAAAATGCAAATGATCTTAATTCATTTTTTTCTGAAATTCCTTGGGCCCTTTAAAATTAAATAACGATTTGTTTACTTGAATTTTTTTAATGAAATATTTTTTATCTGTAAAAGTTAATAAAATGAGATAAAAAAAATCAAAATAAAGTAAATAAGCTCAAAAAAATGAAAGTTTAGAAGACATAGATTGTTACATTGACAAATGTTTACCTAGTTCAGGTTTCAGGAAACGCAAATTTTATTCCTTTTATAGATGTTTACAATCACATTATGGGAGACATCAAATTATTTTTTTTGATAAAATTTGTAAATTATCTTTTTTTTTGTATCAGCATTTTTGGTTTCCTAAATTTTTGGAACAATTTACTAATAGGCTTAGCTATAATCACTAGCGTAAATAAAAATAAATTTCATTTTGAAAAATAGATTAATAGTGTATGTTTGATCGAGCTTGATATATTGAATTTAATATGTTCAAATTAGATAAACTTTGTGTACAATTAATCTTCCATATAAACATTTTATATGGCAAATACAATTTTGATCAAACAAAAATATACTTGTGTCTTAAATCTTTTTAATTGTTTCCTTTTTTTAATTACAACTGTACGCATTGTTTAAATGTCGATCTTTTTGAAATAATAAGAAACATATATAGCAACAAAATTTAATTAAAGCTGCCCTCGGTTTCTTAAATCTTTAAGCAATTTTCCTCAGTAAATAAAGTAATTATCAATTATTTTTTATAACCATTATAAAAACATGAAATTTTTTTTCAATTATTGCTTGGTTTCTTGCTAAAAAAATTCTAACATTGATTTTTCAGCATTTTAAAAAATAAAAGAATCAAATTAGACCTTATTTTATTAATTTATTTTATTTACAAAATTTAAAATATTTTTTAAATTAATAACGACTAAAAAGTTTGAATTGTTTGCTACTTTTGTATAATTTGATATATCTTCTTTAGAACTAAGAAAATTGTGATCATTGGTATTAAGAGGATTTAGTTGCTTAAAATCTCTAGCAATTAACTTTTGCCAAAATGGTATTTTTGCGTCCGAGTCAAGAAGCTTTCGAAAGTATCGACATGTTTGGCTTAGTTTAACAATCGATTTAATGTCCAAATATTTAAGACTAAGCTCTATGATTAATTCAATCGGCAAGTCGCTTAAGCCTGTTATTATATTTAGATTGAAATTAGATTTAAGATAGATTTTAAACGGTATTAGAACTTCATTCTTGAAGTTGAGCTCCAAATCTCGTATTTTGTCAAGACTTAAGTCTGCAAAAAAATCATCCAAATTGAGCTTGAGGAATTTGGATGAAAAGGTTTTGTTTTTTAGATTCATGTCCACGAATCGCCCTGATTTTAGCAATGTTATCAAAACATTGTCTAAATTTGTAAAATTTTCTTTGTCTTGGTAATGATTATAATAAAGTTTGGTAAAATAGATTTCATCATTTGATAGTTTTGTATCCAACTTTTGGCCATTGTCGTTCAGAAAGCAAAAATTTTCTCGCAATAATATTAGATGAATTAGATAAGCTAATTTTTCTTTATTCGAATCAATTTCCGATAAATATGACTTATAGTCTTCAATATTCAACGAAGACTTTTTGAGTATATTTTTCATATCCATTTTTTATAAATAATTTCAAAAATTTAAAGTTTTTTTCAGTTTTCAATAAATTTCAGAAAATTAACTTAACATTAGAATGGATCCCTAATTTTACTTTGAATTATTATTTATTAAAACTAATAAAATTGGTTATATGTTCGTCCTCTAATTTTCTACTGACCACTAAATATTGTGATTATTTTTGGTCTTCCAAGTTAATTAGACTTTTTGATTTTTTTTGATTCAATTGAGTTTTTTTTTGATATTTTTTAAATGAGGTTTAATTTGGTCTTTCAGTAGAAAGGACTTAGACCAACTCCAAACAGCTTTGGACTTTTTTATAGACTAATCTTTAAATTTAAAATTTAACTTTTTTTTTTTTGTCGCAGAATCTCGCTCCACAGGTTTCCTGTTGTAGCTTATTATTATTATTATTAAAAAAAGTTCCTTAGCAATCGATTTAAAAAATAAACATGACATATTAATTTATTAGTTAGGCTTTAAACATGAAACTTAAAATTGCCTTTTTTTCAAAAGAATCTAATCACTTCAAGCTTTGGACTCCTATTTAAAAGTACCTGAATGGGTTTAAAGGGACTTAGTCGAGGTTAAAAGAACTTATTATACTTCTTTTAATAAAAATAAGATTTAAATTTTGATTCAATTCTAAATTTTAAATTAATTAAAAAGTTTTTTCTTTTTTTGTATTTAAAAAAAGTTAATGCTAAAAAAAGAATATACAAGATGAGTCCCCATTTTTCTTGCCTTAATTTTTTCGTAAAGTTCAAAGAATATGAATTTAAAAAAAGATGATTTTTAATTATAAAAAATGATCTAAAACTTTGTTTTTGGCATTTTAGGGTACATTTTAGGTAGGTCAAAGACTTACTGCGATAGTAAAGATCACAACAAAATTTTAATTAAAAAAGATGAGCTTTAATTTTTCTTCTAATTCAAGGATAAAATTTTGGTAAGGAAAAATGGGGTCTTATCTGGTACATTGTTGAGGTTTAGCTCCAAATTTTTAACAAAAAAACAGATTTTTATTTTATTATGTGTGTATCACCTTTCTCTGAGATGAATATTACAATCTTCAATTTTTTAATTTTAAACATTTAAATGAATAAAATTTTAGTCATTTTCTTAGTTAAAAAGATTAAAAATTTTTCCTTATTAATTTGAATGTAAAATAATCCGTATGGAAATACTCTTATTTCTAAAAATATTAAAAACATTTTAAATTGATTGTTAAATTCTCATTGATTATTATTCGAAATAGTTTTTTTTTCTTTTTTGGTTAATTTTCAGGACAAATAAAAAAGACATCTTTGAAAAAATATAAATAAAATAATTTAAAATTATGCTTCTAATGAATCATAAAACAATAAGTAAAATAAACTAGAGCTTGTTTTAAAATATACTCTGTGTTCAGTAGATTTAATAGAATTTATGTTCTATTTATGTTTTTTAGATATTCATAAAATTTCAATTAACTTTCAAAAAAATCTAACTTTATTGCAAAAATTATAAAATTTAATGTAATAAGAACAGCTATCAAAAACATTAAAACTGATAAATTGGGTTGAAAATATGAGCTTGGAAAAACCAAATCGACGTCAACATGACAAAACGCTGTTAATAAATGACAGCGAATACTCTAGCTTGATTAATCTAATCGATAGAAGCAATGGAGTGGTAAGAAAAAAAATCATATAAAAAAAGACTTGAATAAATTTGTTTCTCTCCAAAGGCTCTGGTAATGGCCACTGTTCAACTATGGTTTTCTGAAAAACCATATCACAAAGATTGGCACAAAGCTCACACAGGTATCATTTGCTTTGTAAAAGATTATTCTAAAAAGTCTTATTATTTCCGCATGTACAATTTACCGGTAAGATTGGAAAATAAAAAAAATTTAAAAAAAAATCTAAAATCTTCTTTAAATCAAAAGGCGCGACAATTGTGGGAACAAGAAATGTACACTCCATTTAGTTATGTCAAAATAAGTGACCATTTCCATTATTTTCCAGCAGATGTAATTAAAAAATAAAATTTTTTTTTTGATTTATTCCATTTTTTTCCAATAAAAAGGACTGTAATGCTGGTTTAAATTTTGCCAAAGTTGAGGAAGCTGAAAAGTTTTTAAACACAATTTCTTCCAAAATTCACTCCAAATCTTCAAAGAAGAAAAATTCTCTTAAAAATCAAGAAAACACTATGAATGGTCTAGCTCATACTAACAGAATGATTCTTTCATCACAGCCCATTATTCTCAATACAAATCATCAAATACTGCAGACAACGCGAGACCCAGATACCCAAAGTAAATACAACACCATAAAAGGTAAAAAGAATAAAAAAATAGACAAATCTCAAATAAGCAATCCGACTGGTTTCCGAGTGGTACAACATGTAGGGCTTTCTACCAGCAATAATTTTGAGATAAGTCTCTCTGCTGAAGACAACTTGTCAAAAAAAATGAAGGAAATTTTGGAATCAATTAATTGCCCAGTAAACAAAAAAACAGCACAATTTGTGGATAATTACATAAAATCGCATGGTGGCATTGAGCTCTTTGACGAAGAATTAAAGAAACAAAATAAACCAGTGCCATCCAGAGAGCCGCCATCGCATCCATCTCAGCCACCCAAGGTTTATAATCAAGCCCCTTCAAGACCTCCGCCTGGATTGCCAACTAGAACACCAAATCCAGGCAGTGCTCCACCACCTCCGCCGCCACCATTGCCACAAACACTACCACCTTCTATTCAAGTAAATTCTTCAGTCCCACCGCCTACCCCACCTTTGCCACCAACGAAAATTTCCACAAATTCAACAGTGGCTCCTCCACCACCACCGCCTTTGCCCTCTCTGCCGCCCGAAAGTCAAACAAGTCAAGCTCGAGCAGCTGTGCCTCCACCACCTCCACCACCACCTTCTTTATCAGATCTGAATCCTCAACCGATAGTAATTGAGAAAAAAAGTGCCAATAGTTTACAACAGAATCAAACTGTTGATTCGAGAGACGAGCTACTCGAATCCATTCGAGGCTTTCAAGGATTTCAAGGCAAAAATGCACCCAAGAATAGAGTATCTGATCAAGCACCAGCTGATAATAATCCGCCGAGTGTTCTTGATCAGCTAAAAAATGAACTTATTAAACGAGCACAATTTTTGAGTAATTTTAGTTTAAATTATAATGTATTTATTGTTTTACTGATTTGAAATTTAGATGATAGTAGTGATGAGGGAAGTGATGATGAAAGTGATTCAGAGTGGAATACCTAAAAATTTGCTTGTTGGATTTGAAAATATGAAATGTTGTATAAAAATAATGATAAAAGTTTATTTTTAATCAGTTTTTTTTTCGAATATGTTAAATTATTGTTTAAAAAGCTTTTATATCTAATTTTTATTTTATTTAATCAATAATTTAATTATTTAACAATTAGTTAAAGGTATTTAATTTTTTCTACTAAAAATTTTTAATTACTTTAAAATGTCTTAATAAAAATTTAAATTTCTTTCAAATTTTAAAGCTTTGATTTTTAACTTAAATAATCTGAAAGCACACTAAAAAAAATTAATGCACCGGTAGTAAATTTGGCAGACCAGTTTCTTTAAAATTTATTTTTGTTTAGAAAAAATTAAATTATTCAATAGATATTATTGTTTATTTATCTGTTTATCGAGTCTAATCGCTAATAGATGATTTATCACAAGTGCTAAGGTTCGGGAAGTGAACGTTTCATGAAAGGAAGAAGAAATTGTAGGAATAGAAAGAAAGTTTGTTTTTTATTAGTGACAAAAAAAGAAGTAATGTAAAAAAAATAAAATAAATTTATTGATTTGTTTTATAGTTTGAATTAAATACATTCGAATGCCCTCTGTAGGTTTTATTCTCAATTAAATCTGCTGTAAGCATTAATAATTAAATTTAACAAAATGAGCTTTTTAAATTTTTTTGATGAATCAGCCATATTTCATTTGATTTAACAAATAAAAATAAATTTTAACAAAAACATCAAATATATGAATTTTTAAGTTTATGATCAATTTTAATTTTTAAATAAATTGTTATTATTTAAAATAATATTTGCAGAGGTATATTTTTGTATTTAACATACTTTAAATAAGCTCCGACAAGCATATAAAATAGCTTTATTCAATTTGTTCACATAATCTAAAAATTGTTCGTCTAATTGAACAAAAAATTAGGTGAATCAAAAGTTCACAAAACCTGAGAACAAGAATTATTGAGGTAATAAATGAACTTTGGTTTACCTAACCGACTAGACACAGTTTTTCAACGATTGAAAATAAAGTTTAATCTGAATGAATTATTTGTCTTTTTTTTATTTTTATTCATTTTTTATTTTATTTTATATTATTTAACTTTTTTTTAGTTTTTCGTGTTTTTTTTATTCTGAAGGAGGATTTGTTTGACAAAAAATAAATAAAAGAATTATTTAAATGTTAAAAAAGAATTTTCAATATTTTTTTTCAAATTTCCAAATAAAAATTAAACTCATTCTATTTCACTAAAGAGTTTAATTTCAAATATGAAAATGCTTGCAAAATTAACTCAAAATTATTTTTTTGTTGAAACCGAAAAAAATATTTGAATCATCGCACTTTTTCAATGCTATTTCAACATTTTGTAATTCTAACACAAAAAATTAAACCATATTAAGAAAGTTATAAAAAAACGCTTGCAAAAAAGGGGAGATCTAGTGGACTAGTTACTTTAACCCAGTGTTGGACAATGTGGGCCTTTTTAGACTTGACTTCAACGTATTGTTTCTAATTTTGAATTGATTGACTGATGAAACTTCAATAATTTCAGATGTTTAATTATTCCATTCGCTTACGACTCAATTGGTGAAGAAATTGGTTCTTTGTAAGCAGTTGGTTGAAGATTTACCGGAGATTCTTTTCATGTGCCCTCCAAGAACTTCAGGTTACGAGAAAGCCTAACTCCCAGATCCTTTTCTTTCTCTACAAGGTTCAGGCCGCTTCTGTCAATAGATTCGCCCATTAACAGCTCACTTCTGTTGCAAAAACTTTACCGGATCTTGTGAAATCCATCATTTTGCATTTGTCAACATTGAATAGCATGCGCCAAGTGAGATGACTGACTACAGCGGGCAAACTCTATCGAACGCCTTAGCTAAATCAAGGAATACTGCAAGAACAGAAAAGCCATTGTTAATGCCATTACTTATAAAATCAACTGCTTCATGAATTTCGTGACAACTGATTTCTTCAGAACGAAACCATGCTGCTCAGGGGCTATAAGGTTATTGCTATAGAGATGTTCCATCATAATGTCTATCGTCTTTGTAAAATTTTAAGGTAAACTCTGCAATATCAAAATGAACATTGCAAAGTGCACACCATCTAAATGATACAATATTAAGTGAGTTATTTTTTGCAGACTTTTGCAGAGTTTACCGTTAGATTTAACAAAGTATGTTAAATCAAAAAATGAAGCTCTTCACTCAATAAATTAAAAATAACAATTTATTTCATAGTTAAAACTTGGTTTGATCATTTGAGCATTATAAATTAGTGTTGAATATGGTCAAGAGAAACCGGTCCAAAACACGGACGGTTTTTTGCGGTCATTTGGCCGGTAAGGCGGTCTATTTTTGGATCGCCAAAAAAACGGACAAAAATATATTTTTTTCAATGTATTGTTTTTTAATTTCAGAATTTAATTTTTCAAATTTTTAAATTCTGTCATCACTTTTTAAATTATCTTGAATTTGGTGATTATAATTGTGAAACAAAAAAACTTGTATGTTTTAGCTGGTTTTATTTTATTATATTTTTGTATTTGATTTAATTTTATTGAACATTTTACTAAAATAAAAGATAAAAATTATCTTTCTAATGTAATTTAAGATGATGGTTTGACATGAAACGATAATTTTTTAAAAGTCATTAATGACAGTATCAAAATATTTATTTTTTGAATTAAAATTTATCTAACAATTAAATAGAAAATTTAAAAAAATATGAAATTTTTTTAATTTATTAAATTTTTTAAATAAAATAACTTTGCTTAAATCCAATTAAACTTGATGTATTTTTTCGTTTATTAATAAGAATTTTCTTACATTTTTGAAAACGTATGGAAAAGTTGCGATTTTTCAAAATGACTTTAAAATAATAAAATAGAGCTACTTTTCCATTCTTGTTACATTTAAATTAAATAGATTTTATTTAACATTGAATATTTGATTTTAATTTTTTAAATTTACTTTGAATTTTATATTTTATAATACAAGCAATAAAATTATTAAAAAGAAAAGAAAAAAAATTATTAGCCTAATTTTTATGATAAAAAAAATTATCAAAATAATATTTTGTATCAATAAATTCTTTAAAAATTCTATTTATTTTTTATATAAATTCTTTGCACTATCATTTAGTCTAGTTATTCAAATAGTGTCTTTGAAAACAACATCTGTTCTTAATCACAAAATTATCAAGTGTAAATGTTTAATAGTTGCTTTGAATCTTCCATTTGTTCCAGAGAAAACTTCTATTTTACTGGATCTCTTAATTAATTTTTTTATTTTTTACTTTGTTATTTCAGTAAATGTTTAGTTTTTCAAGACATTTATTTTAACAAGATATGATTATTTTTAATACCTTTAATGAAATAAAAATTTTTTTTTGAAAGAACGGTCTGTTAATAAACTTTGAAATTTAATATTTAAAGTCAAAATTTTTTGTTTAAAAACAAATCATTGCTGACCAGGGTTATCGAAGAGCCAAAGTTCGCTTTGAAGACTTTGTACCAGGTGGCCCAGATATCAAATGGCCAAAACACTAATGGTACAGTAAAATGGAGTTCAAGCAGGCCTTCTTCAATATAGAACTTCACTTCAAGTCAAGATATATTACCACTTTTGGTTACGGGTGAGTATTCTATAACTGTACTCGAATGCCTTTCGGACTTAGTACCCTACATCCAGCAAATGCTGCTGAACTCGGTACTAATATTAAAAAGTACAAAAAGTAAACATATGGGCATCTGGACGACCTCAAAATAGCGCATCCAGATGAAAGAAAGCTCCAAGTACTTCTCGGTGTGCTCAGAACAAAACTTAAGAATGCAGGGTGGGTGCTAAACACGAATAAGTCCGTGTTAAAACCTGTTAAAGGTCTAGGTTTTCTAAGAGCTCAACGGGACGGTTTAGGTATCTCTAAGCCTAAGGAAGCTTCTATCTTTGTAAAGGAAGTCGCAATATCACTTCTGATCTCTGATCCTAAGAAGAGGACCCTCATGAGAGTGAGAGGGTACTTCAATTACTACCTGGGTTTTGCGGGGAAAGTAGGGCTCATTATTAATTCTTTGCTCAGGATGACAGCTACCACCAGAAGAGATTATTGGTGCTATATAAGCCTGATTCTTAAAATAGACGGGCTTATGTTTAGAAGCAAGCCCACAAACTAACATGTCTGGTTCGCTGATGCTAGTGAGTATCAGCTCGGGGCAGTAAATCGACCCGGGAAGGAAGTTCTCTATCGCAGCCCCCACAGAAGCTATACTGTTCAATGAAGCAGTGACATCGTTGTCATCCGGAACTGCGATCACCCAGCTGTGCATTTAAAGGAAAAAAATCAAATTAAGCTAAAATTAAGTTACTGTTGTGACAATTTTAAATTAGTATTCATTTTCAAACTAATTAGTCAATATTTGAAGTTTTAAAGAAAAAAATTTCTTTTCAATTAATTTCAAGGGTTGTTTTGCTATTTTTTAATTATGAGTTTAAATTTTGAGATAAGAAATTTTATCAATTAAAATGATTCTATAAAATCACAAGAAAATTTTTTTTGTTTTTATTTGTAGTATCTATGGCTCAGACGATAAAACCTCAAATTATTAGTAATTTAAAACATCTTAAATTTTTATGATTTTATTCGAGTCAAAATAATTTTATTAAAGATAAATTTTACTGGGTTATAAATAGGCTTTTTTTCTAATTTTATTAAAAAAAATGAATAAAATCTTAATTATTCAATTAATTTTTATCTACCTAAAAAATGCATTTTCTCAATCATCGACACCAAGACCATCAGGATGCTTGAGTAAATACGGTAACCCATTGCAAGGTAAATGCATGTCAGTTGACAATTGTACAGGCGCAGCTCTTGACGGAAATTGTGGTTCAGGCCTAATATGCTGTATACCAGATAAAGCTCCTATAAATTTAGCTGAAAATAGCCTTATTCCTAAAGCTTTATTTTTTAAAATTGCCGGCAGAACTCCTAGAACCGAAGCTTTGTACGGCTACTTTGTACAGTCACTAAAAAAGGCTGACGCTGATTCAAAAATTTACAAGGCAGCTGCTTTTTTGTCCCAATTGATCGGTGAAAGCAATTACTTTAAAAATCTTGAATCAAGAGTGATAGATTCTGACTTCAACATCAATCTAGGAAATAATGCGACTGGAGATGGTGCTTTTTATCAGGGCCGTGGAGCCATTTTACTCAGAGGAAAATCAAATTATTTCCTGGCAAATGCTATCAGTAAAGTTTTTTTTAAATATCTACATTAAAATCTAAATTTTTGAGTTAGATTTTGAATTTGATATTGTTAAAAATCCGGAAAGAGTGGCTTTTCCTTCAATAGCTTTTCAAATAGCCGCATGGTTTTGGCGCCAAAATGCATTTGTAATAACAACAAATGCTCCGGCAAAGAAAGATGATCTGGGCATGCTAGCAGATGGAACATACCATAATTTCACACTATTAACCTATTCACTAACAAACAATCTTCAGAAGTTAAAAGATAGAACTGAGCTTTATGAATCAATAATTAAAAACGCAGGGTATGGAAGTATCAAAAGAGGCTTTGGAGTTGTTTGTGAGATTGGCCCCAATGCTGGCTATTCAGTTCCCATTTGTTTGGTGGGCGAAAACAAGCCCTATTGTGGATGCGAAGGACAATACGAAATGCGCTCCTGTCCTTATGGCTTTATATCAGAAAATAGATGTCGTGGCTCCTCAATTCTAAAATGCTGTGTTGAAAAATGCACCAGTTCATTCGACATGGTTGTGCTGATGGACTCTTCGGGATCTATTGGACAACCAAATTTTAAAAAAGAAAAAGATTTTGTTCTGGCTTTATTAGATAGAATTAAAATTGGTGAAAATGATACTCGAGTGTCCATTATTAACTACAATACTGATGTTTTTGATGTAGTCACATTTAACAGCACTCAATCTAAAGAATCCATCACCAATTCAGTAAATGGTATTCAGTACAATGGTGGCGGTACATATACTTTTAATGCTTTAAAGAGAGCAAATGATGTTATTTTACAAGAAAATAATGGGATGAGATCGACCAAGACAGGCATACCAAAGGTTGTTGTTGTTATTACTGATGGAGAAAGTCAAGATCGGAATAGAACTCTATTTGAAGCGCAACGGATCAAAGAAAGAGGCTTCAATGTTCTTTCGGTTGGAGTAGGTAATATAGATAGGATAGAGCTGATCGGAATAGCATCAACTCCAGCTGATCAATATTTTGTGGATGATTTTGACAAAATTAAGCTTATTTTGTCCGGTCTTGCAAGGACAACATGTCAACAACCTGCAACAGTTGAGCTGGAAGATGACATTACCTCTAAGATTGAAAAGAATGCTTACAAATATTACAAATACTCTATAGACCAAGCTCTTAATAACACAAACGCATCATTGAATAGCTTTAGCATCGAACTGTCAATTTATGACGGCGATGTCAAGTTGTTCTATTCATTTGAAGAAGAAAATCCCAAAAGTGATGAGGAATTTTTGAACATTGACGATGCCGAACCTGATACAAACTTTATTGAAAAAAATAAAAAAGTCAAAAGAATGGTAATTAGAGAAAACAATGACGATGTACTAAAAACAAAGTTGTACCAAATCGATCGGCCTCTGACTGGCAAAAATGACTTGTTGTATTTTAGTGTCAAAGGCTATCAGGATTCAAATGAATTCAAGGTGTTTGTTCATAGCAAAGTAATAAATGGAGCCAACTTTTTATGTATAACTAAACAATGGAACCTCTTAGTGATTTTTTCTTTTCTTTTTTTTTATTTTTTTGACAAATCTATCATTTCATAAAAAAAATTCTAAATTTTTTTATAAAAAACTTTTATTTTAAGTTTTTTTTATTGTTTAAATTAAAAGTTAAAAAGATGAATCTGTTAATTACACGTGTCTTTGATTACCAGAACTTAAATTTATTTTACCTTTTTTAAAGAGATGCAATTTTTATTTTTGAACAACTTAAACCGTTTAAATGACATTTTTTCCTAAAAAAAATAAATTTCTTTTTTTATTATAACTAATGTAAGGCTCTTACGAACATATCTTTTAGTTTTGTTTTAAATTTTATTAGTTAAATAGACCATAGCAAACAAAGAAACGCTGATTGTTTAGAATTTAGAGTACAAATTTAAGATAAGTGATTTTATTAATTAAAATGGTAAGTTTGTTGAATAAATGGCTCAGATGATAAAACATTAAAATTAGTAATTGTAAAAATATTAAATTTTATGATTTTTTTAAATCAAAATAATTAAATTGCAGATAAATTTTATCACTTCATAATTTTTTTTATTTTTATTATTTAATAATGAAAAAAAATTAATTCATAAATTAATTTTTATTTGCCTTCCTAGTTTCTTTTTGCCTTATAGAATTTTTGTCTATTAAATCAGTTCTGTATTATTCTCCTCTAATTCACTTTTTTGAAAAATTAATATTTAAAATCGATTATCGTCCAGATTATAATTACTATGACAGTCTATAAAGTTGTTCTAACAAAGAAAATGAAAAAAAAGATCGAATGTCGCTCGTTATAGTAAAAAAATTAAACAAAATATTTTTACCTTTTTTTCATGATTTCAATGATTTTTCACAGATTTTTCATTTAATTTCGTTAACTGTTATTAGAATTTTGAAGGCCTTTATTATTCGAAATTTACAAAAATAATAAAAAAATTATTTTGCTTAAAATACTGAATTAGAAAAAGAAAATTACCATTAAAATTTTTAATTTCTGTATTTGAATCTTAAATCTTTAAATTCAGAAACCCCCAAATAACAATTTTTGTATTTTGTATTCATCTTTATTGAAATTCTAACATCTAAAGCGTTCAATGATGCACTTTGCCAAGTTAAAATGAAAATTCTGAAAATTACAAAATTTTTTTAAAAAAAACTTCTTAATATGTTAGTTGATTAAATTTTTTCAAAAAAACTTTTTTATTGAAATATTCTAAATTATAAATGACTCTAAATTTTTTTATTGTATAATTAATAATTAATTAATTTGTCAGTTTCATTTTTAAAAAATTATTATTTTCATTATTGTCAATGTAAATAAAGTTGAATTATTCCAGCAAAATTTCGAATTAAAAGACCAAATCAACCAATATACACTAATTGAATCTTTCCGAATGACAATTTTAATATTCTAGAAAATATTATATTATTAATTAAATTTTTATCTATTGAATACTAATCTTTGCTCGTAAAATTTAATTACATATTTTGAATAATGTTTGTTGGCTACACGGGACGGCACAAGGTCAGGCTCTGGCTGATTTTTCCACTTTATCAGGAATGTCAATTCTCCTGGCTCATCTGTTACTCCAAGTATTTTTTCCGGTTTTAAATTTTTACTCAACAAATTGTCAATGTACTCTTTTGTAAAAAAAACTTTAGCATTTTCACCAATTTCTTCTTCCGAGTCTGAATCGGATGAATTAGCTGTTGTGGATTTTTTTTTGATTTTTTTTTCTTCCTTGAGCTTTTTTTCGAATTTTTTGATTAGATCATGACAGTTGCAGTGCTCAACTGGCTCCCAGGTAATCTCATCGCTATGAACATTTTTTAATTAGTCAGTTTTAAAAAAATTAATGAACCTACTATCCTTTCCATTTTATTTGATAAAAAACATGACCATCGATTATCTTTTTTGCCATTACTGTCTCTACTTCATATTCAGGCTCATCTTCTATAATTTCTGTTTCTCCCAAAGTTTGTACTTGATCGGTCTCAATTTTTTTTGATGAAGAGGACTTTCTACTCGACATTTTTGAAGCTAATAATTTAATAGCAGCAAAAAATTATTTTATTAGCTAATTGATCCTCAGATTAAAAAAAACAAATTTTAAATTTTATTTTTAAAATTGTATGGAACACAAAGAGGGGTAAATTTGAGTTTTCTAGCAGAGATTTCTTTACAAAAATTTAAGCTAACTTATACAAACTATTAACCAAGTCGAGAATGAATTTAAAAATAATTTTTACTTAATAATAATACCTAGCAATTTTATTTTATTTTTGGCTCACTATTCTTTTTTCATTAGTTAAGATTATCACTCTCTTTCTTGTAATTACAAAAGACTACTGAACACTTTTCAATTGGTATCTTCATCTTCCACTTAATAAGCCATTTCAGTAGTTTGTTGGTGTATTTATCTTATTTTCTTGGTTCCCCTTTTTGTTGTAAATGAAGAATGAAACTACTTCATCAGCGAAATGCAGAGAGTATTCATTAGTTGTTTTGTTTCTTTTAGGGATATCATTAATATACAAAATAGAACCTTAACTAACCACTTCATTACTTACAGTTAGTTAAGTAATAAAGTGGGTTCATTTTAATCAATTGATAAAATAAGCTTTCATGTTAAATCTTTTCAAAGGTTTTAGAAATATCAAAAAAAAGAGAAAAAACTCTTTTCTTTCTTTTAAATGAATTAAGGGACGAATTTAGGTAGATGTCATTCTTTTACGATCACTAATTTTTGATAATGATGAATTCATTTTTAATGGCATGTCTTTAAAAAAAATAAATTTCAAGCCTTTCTTCTCACTTACATACTTTTTATACTGATGCGATGATTTAAATAATTTAAATGACTGACAAAAATTTTTGAATGACAAACAAAAAACTTCCCTAGACCACTTTTTATAGATTAATTGAAAAGTTTTAGGATATTTTTAAGGCATTTTTGGGTAAATTTTTAAAAATTAAGTTTGTATATATTTAAAAAGTATATTTTTTTCTATTTAATTTAAATTAACTGATAAAATTTTAATACTTAACAAGTTATCGATACTCTTAGAAAATATCGAACACAAAATTTTGTTTATTTGGAATTATTTCTGAATTAATTTTGGTCAATCTCGGGAACAATATTTTTAAGTGAAAAATGATGTGCACAAAGTCGACATGATACTATTGTTCACGAAATTGGTAAACAAGTGATGTTGAAATTGGGCATGATTTTAAAAAAGATGATATCAATTTTCCGAAGGAAAACAAAGAAAATTATCAAGTTTATTTTTAATTACAAAGTTTTTATAAAATGAATATTCAATTTTGGATCAACTTCCCTTTATCTAAATCAAATTAATATTTTTTTTTTTTGCTTAAATCTTTAAATCAGCATAATTTTTCACCCATTCCTTTATGCTCTTCTTCTTCGTCACTGATTCTCGTAGTAACTACTTGCTGGGTCTCAGTTGGCCGTCTTTAAAGTTCACTTTCTGTTTTCTTAGGACGACTAGATTGCTATGATACCTTGAATTCACCATATTTACCGTAAAATATGGTAATCTAAAAAAGGGTATTTTTCGTAAAATAACGATAATTATTGTAAATTACCGATAATTATTGTAAAATTCAGTGAAAAAAAAAATCCAAAATTTCTCGAAAAAAAACGATTTTCATGAAAAAAAATTTTTTTTTGAATTTTTAAAAAAAGAATTTCTATTTCCAAAATTTACGTAAATTTCGCTCAATTTTGTAAAAAAAGGCGAAAAATGGTAAAAAATCAACAAAAGGTGCTGTTCGTAATAAAAATTGAAAGAAATGGTGGCTGCTCAAATTATTAAATTCTGATTGTATATCTTTTTTTCAAACAGCTCTATATATATGATTTTTGATAGTTTCTGGATTTAATAAAATAATTTAATATGTTCGTACTTAAATATTTAAATATTAATTTTCATAGTTTGTTTAAAAAAAAATTGAATGTAATAATAAAAAATCCATTTTTCCTTTGTTGTTGATTTTTTACCATTTTTCGCCTTTTTTTACAAAATTTAGCGAAATTTACGTAAATTTTGGAATTTACGATAATATCGGTAATTTACGATAATTATCGTTATTTTACGAAAAATACCCTTTTTAGATTACCATATTTTACGGTAAATATGGTCAAATATCGTAAATTTACCATAATTTACGTAAAATATGGTGAATTCAAGGTATCATAGCAGCACTGTATAACTCAAGAATTCATAAATTGACATTTAATTGTTTTATAGTTTTTTTTGATGATTTATTTTCAATGAACTTCTGCCTTATTTGATAAAATGATTTTTTTTTAGAAATATTTTAATTTGTTTGTGCATACATTTATTAATTTTTCTTATTTTTAATTATATTAAAAAAAAATTAAATGGATACTTAGATAAGTAATTTTACCCTTATTTATTCCAATTTAGAAAAAATAAATATTTTTCGCGATTTAATAAAAATAAACCTGAATACATTTCAAGTCTTTGGTCAAAAAAACAAGTTAAATTGAACTTCTATGTATAATAATTATAAAAATCAAATATTTAATTTTATTTAGCAGGCTTAAATAAATTGGTTTTTTAAAATTGAAAAAAAAACATTAATGCACAATTGTTTAGCAAGTAATTGCTTAGTAATATTATTGTTTATTTATTCCATAAGGTCCCATTACTACTTTTTCATATTTTTTTATCAAAAATTCTTCGATTTCTTTTGCTTTCTCGGAATTTTCAACTTCTAAAACGGCCTGAACTTGAACTGAGAAAACATCACTTTTTAGCCATGCCCGTTCGTGTCTTGACCAAAATATTAGAAAACAACCACATCTATTAAAAAAAACTTACGCTATGTCCTTAATACTGGCTCCAAATGCGGAAACCATTTTAGTAAATTCAGCTAAACTTCCTGGTCTATCTGAAATGGTAACCCATAATTTTATAAGGCGTCCATCGGCAACCAATGCTCTTTCCAAAACTCTACCAAGTATAGTTGTATCGATATTTCCACCGCAAAGTGGTATTACAACTTTTTTATTCTTGAGCTCGGGCAATAAACCTTGAAGAACAGCTGCGAAACCGCATGCACCTGCTCCTTCTACAACTGCCTTTTCGAGCTCCAATAGTCTTAAAATGGCAATGGCAATGTATTCTTCATGAACACACACGCACTTATCAACTAGATTTTTGGCGCTCGCGAATGCATTCACTCCAACCAGAGAAACCGCTAACCCATCTGCTAATGTTGGATCCGAAATTGTCAAAGTTGGTTCTCCATTTGCCATAGAATTGTAAAATCCAGCACAGCGATCCGATTCGGCTGCCTAGACACATAAATGTTATCATTATATTACTATTTTTAAATGATTTGAAAAAGAAAGCTTCTATGAAATTTTCAGGCTCATGCCTATTAGTGGCTCCTTACAATCGAAAGTTCACTTATTAAATTTTATATTTTTAAACGGATTAATTTGACATTCCGCGAAAAATTTGAGACCTTAATAAATATTTAATTATTTTTTTTTAATTAAAACAGAAAAAGCCTTTTTGCTAAAAAAGTAAAATAAGATAATATTTTTTCTCATGTTTTTATCAATATTTGAAATATTCCAGTACGGTTTCCTGGAGTTTATTTTGAATCAAAAGAGCGTTTAAAATTAAAAAAAAAAAATTGTTCATTCAAATAAATTTAGGTAATATTCTTTTATATTTTAAAAAAAATTATATTTAAAAAAATTAGATAAATATTTATGAACAAAATTCATAAACTAATCGATGTCAAGATTTTGTGACAAGAGTCAACTTTATTTAAAAATAAGAAAAATAATAATTTGGATGGTTTTAATTACAATTTTAACTCTTAATAAGAGTAGTTACAATATTTATTTTCAAAAATTGACCAAAAATTCTTAAAAAAAAACAGAGATTTTGTTAAATTAGAAATATTTTAAACAAAGAACTAACGATATTTATACCATTGATGCTTATTTAGTTAATTTTTAAATAAACTAAATATTTAGTTATTTTTTTCTCTGACTACCAATTTTTTTTACCTAATTTATGGGATATTGAAATTAATAATCAATTCAAAATATCAAATAAAAGTTTATTTTGAAATTTTTTATTTCAAAAGGATATGTATCTAGTAGTCAAAATTAAATTTAAAAACTCAATACAAATATTAAATTCCAAATAACTAATATTCTTTTTATTTAATTTTTAATTAATTTTAAGTTTTCAAACTACTTCACGTTTTAAGATGGTAGATTATATCAAATAATAATAAAAAATTTGCTCTTGTTCTTACCATTTAAAACAAAATATAATTTTAAGCTCTCTTATAACAGAAGTTCTGAAAATTTCAACGCCTTTTTGACTGTTGAATTTTTATCAGACTCGAATTTTTCATAGTTAATTTTTTTTTTTAATTATTTCTTAATTTTGAATAAATATAAAAGAAATCAAACATTTTAAATTTTTTCTTTTTTTAAGACTCGACTTCGATAGAGTTTTTTTAAAGTCGGCCATCTGAAATTACAGTCGACCGGATAAAAAACATCAATATTTTTGTTATCAATCATAGAATTTTTTTTATCAAAAAAAGAAGTTTTCAAAGATAGAAGATTTTAAATCTATAATCGAAACACGGAAATTCAAAGAGTGAATTTATTAATTACTTTAAGAATATTTTGATAATATTTTTCATTTTAAATATAAATTAAATAAATAATAAAATAATTATTTAGATTCGAAATTTTTTAAATTTTTTAATTAATATATATGAATATAAAATGAATGAAAGTGAAAATAGAAACTTGAATACTAATGAGGAATCCATCATTTTGAATGACTAACATAACATTTTAGAATGTAATTAAAATTTTGTATGTAGCCATATCACTGGTTCCATTTTGAAAAGAAAAATAGTAAACTAGTAGATTTGGTAGTGTCAAAAATAATTTCTTAATGGTATAGTATTTTTGGTTAAAGAAGAAGTCATAGCCATAAAATATTCTAAGAATACGGTTCAAAAATTTAGTATTGCTATCATTTACTGTAAAATTTGTTGATATTTCTTTTTATTTTATTTAATCCAATTAATTTTCCTAACTTAATAAATTAATTTAACTTAAATTTAACTTTATTTTAATTTTTATGACAGATTTAGAGATTAAGTTTTTTAATCATCGAACTTACAATTATCATTATATCTGGTTTCATAGCTTTGGCTGCGACTGCAATTCCTGCCAATAGTCCTGCACCTCCTGTTGGAATTACAATCGCGTCAACATCGGGCACTTGTTCTATTATTTCCAAAGCCATTGTTCCCTGGCCAGCCAATATATTCGGATGATCATATCCATTAATGTACATGATATTCAGCATTTTTGATAGCTTAAGAGCATAATTCTTTGCTTCCAACATGCTAGTACCTTCAACAATTACAATAGCACCATATGATCGACAATTGCTTATCTTCATTATTGGTGCTATTCTTTTGAAATTGATTAAAATTTAGATTTTTTAAGCAAAATAAGTCGACATCAATTACTTTGGCATTACTACAATCACTGGAATTTTGAGCATCTTTCCATGATAGCACAACGCTTGGGCATGATTACCTGCCGAAGCGGCAATAACTCCACACGCTTTTTGCTCTTTGCTTAGACTCAACAAAGCGTATCTGGCACCTCTTTCTTTAAAGCTACCTGTATACTGGAGAAAATCTTTCTTGAAAAATATTTCCATACCAGTGAGCGAAGACATGTGCGAACGCTTCAGAAAAAATTATAATTTTACTTTTATTTAGATATGAATTACAGTGCAAGGTGTTATTTCAACACCACCTTTGATTCGGTAAGCAGCAGCACTGATGTCATTAAATTTAATTTGAACAGGGTTTGCTGGATCACAGTTTTGATCGTACAAATCCTCGCTGTTTATTTCGAGATCTGAAATACTTAATTTTTCTATTTGATTTTTGAGCTGCTCAAGTCTTTCTGAATACACTTGGTTTTTAAGGTCGCAATTCAAATCTTCAGCAGACTAGGAAAAAAATAAATAAATTTTTTTATTAAGACTGGTGAAATATGGTTACATTAGTGCAACTTTTGGGCATGTGGAATTTTTGATGTCCGGTCTTTTTCGGGATTAAATACTCCTCGGAATCAGGCGATATCTGACCACAATCAGTTGAATTCAATTTATCTCCTGCCATTTGCGTAATTTTTGGTAAAATTGGAAAAGAATTTTAAAAAATAAAGCAAAAACAACGCCTATTTAAAGTAAATTTCTAGCCTTTTTTTTCGTTTGCTTTTATACACCCATTTTAAGAACGCTGTTATTTCGAAATCAGTCTAGAATTTAGAAATTATTCAATTAATTTCGGAAAAACTCCAGCTTAAAACAGTTGCAGTTTTTATCTTACAACAAAAATTCTTAAATTAAATTTAAATTTAGAAAATTGAAATTTAAAAATTAGAATCACCTCGTCCTAATTATGAAACAATGAGGCTTTTAATATATTTTAGAAAAGAGTATTTAAAATCGAAGTTTAATTAAAATTTTAGAAGCATTTAAATTTTTTTTTTAAATAAAGTTATTTAAAGAAATTGCGACTACGAAATAAATATTTAAGTAGTCTTATGTAACATTCTACCTTGAAATCTAGTTTAAAGGCGTGTGTATCTAAAATTATTAAAAAATCCATAGATTGAGTCATTTTTTATGCATTAATAATATTATTCAAATTAATGCTTGGATTAAATTGGATTAAATTATATTCTTTATTTTATTCTTAGTAACTTTTATTTTAGAAAAATATGCTAAAATGAATTTGCTTAAATACTTTTGTTTTATCAAATAATCTTTTATCACCAGACTGGCTTATCAGTGTTGCGTTTATATTTTGTATTCGCAAACATCTTGAATAATTTTCTTAGTAAATTACTCAAATTATTTTTTAATAGATTTTGTTCAGTCAGGTTTTTGATTTTTATATTTTTACTTCGAAAGTTTTGATTATTCATAATTATCTTCTTTTAATTAATAAAAAAAAATGAGTCAATTTTAAAAACATTAATTAGAGATTTTTATTTAATTTAAAATAGAGAAAACTTGAAAAAAAAACTTTTGGTTCGACTTTAGGATCAAGTGGGCTTCGATTTTTGAATAATTTTACTTATTTGATTTAATAAAATTGAAAAACATTATTTTTGGACATATATTTGCTAAAAGTTTTGAATTAACCTAAATAAAAAAATGTCATCAATTTTTAATTTAAAGGTTAAGTCAAGTGCTTATAAATTTATTATTAATTTTAAAAAAAAATAATTTAAAATTTTTTTTTGTTTAATTATTAAATTTATAATCGTATTTTTAAGATGTTGAAAAAATTAGCATTCTTATATTAAAAAAAATTTTCCATTTTTCATTCGATTTCTTACATTGATGTTTTGAACTATAGATTCAATCAGTTTCTGAGTAATTTGATCTTTAATTAATTGTTTAAAAACTGAAGCCATTTTTTTTAATATTTTTATCTTCTAAAATTTATTATTTAATTATCAAAAAGTTTAAATATTTAATCAAATGAGATTAAAATCATAATAATTGATCTTTTTCGTATTTATCTAGCTTTTTGACTTGAAACTATTAAACAAGCAATTTTGATTTCCAAATAATTTATCAATTTCGGTTTTTAAGTCAAAATTAGTTACAGCTTAAAAAAACGTGACATCTTTGAAAATAAAATCTACATTATTAAATAAAATTTAAAAAAAAATCTAAAATAAAAAAAGTATAAAAATGAGTTTTTAAAAACATGCTTTAATTGATTAAGTTTTGATTATAGTTATTAATAAATGCTTTGATCATTTCTTTGACACATGCATCTTTCGAATAATTAAATGAAAATCTAAATTTTGTAATAGTTTATTTTTTAGAAAATATTTTTCGAGCATTAATTTATCAAAAAGTGATCAACTAGAATAGCAAAAGTTCTTCAGGAACCGTAACGATATCCTTTGCTAAATGCGTTCTTAACTTTGTTTTTTAATTTTTTTAATTTTTGTGAACTTAACTCTCTTTGAATAAAAAATTTAGATCTAGAAGATAAAATAAAATAAAAACCAAGAAGCTTTAAAGTAATTTTACAGATACATAGTGTAAAATTCAAAATTTATTTTATATTTTATTATTTTTATAAGAATAATTTTTATATTTTACGAGGATTTCGAGTGGAATGTGAATCTGCAAAGAAGTTTTTCTACATATTTTGAATTTAAACCAGGGATGCGTCCAGGATACATCTGATGTCCATTGATTTACTTTACCCTCATTAATTTTACTTTGAATAAAACTACCCAAAGGAGAACGAAATTTCTTCTCTAACATATTTCGATGACGAAATATTTTTTTGATATGATTATAAATTTTTGTTAGCCCCCTTCAATAAATAAGTATAAATACATCTCATACATGATCATATAAATACATGATTGCTACGATTTAATACTAATTGTCAAGTTTTTTTTTATGTTCTTTAAAAACTGGTAATTGTTATAAAATATTTTATTTTCCTACAGAATGCAAATTGATCTGTAAATTTACTGATACATTGATATCAAAGTTTATTTGCCAATAGTAAAATGCTGAATAATTGCAGAAACTGGATTTTAATGGAACATTAAGTTTGTCAACTGGCGCAAAGTACACTTTGGGAAAAAAAATATTCAGTTTTTTTTTTTTTAAAGCTTTTTTGCTCTTAAATTGTTAATTTCAAAATTAATTTAAGGACATTCTTTAACGAGATTAAACGGTACCAATAATAAAAGTCAATATTTACTAAAAATATTTATTTTAATCTACTTAAAAAAAATAGACTTGACGGCCATGCTTTAACATTTGTCAACATATAAAATCGAAAAAACATCACCAAAATTTAGTCCACAAAATCAGCCTCAATGATTAAAGAATGCTTCTTTTGATCGATATAGTAAACAACATTATTTGTATTCGTACCTTTAGGTAGATTTATCTTCTTACTAAATGAAGATATCGAGCTATCTTTGACTTTGGTTGCCTCAAGGCTCAATTCAAGCTGATTGAATTTAATTCTCACATTATTTTCTTGACTTTCAGTACTGTCTTTATCAAAACTTGCTGAATTGATGCCCAATGGTAATTTTACCTCAACTCGACAAACTTTTTTACCATTGTTGCCATCGACCAACTTTATAGGTGAAAAAGTGGTCTTTGTAGCTAGATTCAGGTCCTTGATTAAATCCAATGCAAAGACTTCATCAATTTCGGGACTTAAAGTCGAGTTGAAGGGATCTTGTATTGAACTTCTTAAATCCTCGATATTCCTCACATTTAGCAGACTTTTTGCCGCGCTTTCGATCAAGGACTCGCACGAATCATCCAGATTTACGTGCACACTCTGGTCGGAATTCGAATTAAATTCTACTATAAGATAGAGAGGGTTGTTTGGATCGATGTAGTATCGCATTGTGTCTGTTCTAATATTTGACTTTGATCTAAAAATATCCAAGAGTTTAGAATATTCCTCAGTTGTTGTGTTTTGATTGTTTGTCTTTAAGGTACGCAAAGCGCTTATTTTTACCTGAACTCGATCTTTATTCTGCTCCACAAGGCTAACTTTAACATCTTCTAGTCTAAAGCCGTTTATATTTACTTTGAGTTTGTAAAATTTTGGCTCGGAAGCAAAATTAATATTTAGCTTAATGTCACTTTTACTATCTATAAGTGTCTCAGTCATTCTTAGTCTAATCTAAAACAAAAACTTTAAAAAAAAATTTAATTCAATTAAAAAAATTAGATTAGGTAAGATTTATTTCAGCAATAAATTTCTTGATATTTAACAAGAAAAAATAAGCTTGTTTTTGGATTCAAGAAATAATTTGTTTTTAAAGTTTGCTCTTTTTTTCGACTAATTATTTTTTAAAATAATTATAATAAATTTTATTTGATTTTGATCATTTAAAATCTGATTATTTTTACATAATTAAATTTAAAAAAAAGGTATACTGTTCTCTGAAGTATACTGTTGAAAATGGTTTGAATGCTAAAACATTTAAAAAGCCTTCTTTTGATAAATTCACGTTCTTACTATAAAATTAATTTGAACATAAAAATTTTATCTATTTTTTATTTTATTTGTTTCAAAAATTATAGCATTTTAGCATGTTAAATCGAAATTCTTTAATTTCATAATACTAATTAATCTCGTTTAAAGTCATCAATGATAGATTTTTTTTTTTTTTTCAATTAAAAATGCTTTTTTTGTTTAGTCATGTTCTCTCCCTTTTTCCAGCATTTAAAAAATATTATTTGAAAGAAGCTCGACATTTTAATATTAAAATGAAATGAAAAATTTAATTATCATTTAACAGATGTGTTAGTTTAAAAAAAACTTGTTCTTCCTTTATTTTTTCCTGAATTAAATAACATGCACAAGATACATTCTATACAATTTTTTATTTTTACTTACCTAAATTAGCTTTATAATAAGATATTGATATTCTTTATCAAAAACTATTAAATTAAGCTGAAGAATATAATTTTTTAACCATCCAAAATTTTGTTTTTAGTATACAAGATATTCATAAAAAAGACTAATTTGATTATTCTTTTTTTATAGATTTTATTTTTTTAAGAATTATCCGATTTAATCTGCGACATAATATAATTTAAAAAAGGGATTAAAAATTTCCTTAATTAGAAAAAAATATCATGGATTGTTTTAAGCTAATGCAGTCACAATTTCTAACCAAAATTAAGAGCTAAAACTATCAACTTACAATTTAAAAAAATAAATTTCGAAATTTATAATATATTCAAGAATGAAAATTATTTATTAATTTTTATTTTGTTTCTCGCTTGGAAGACTGCCTGAAAGAGCTGATGCTCAGCTTTACCATTTAGAACTATTACTCAAGGATAATACTGATTAAAATTAAATGACATTTTGATCTCAACAAAAAAAAATAAACGGAGAAATTCAATTATTAAGAGCCTCTACGATTAATCTCAAAAAATAATCTTTTAAAAAACATTTGATTTAAGTTAATTTTTTAAAATAAATCGAAAATAAAAATTAACAATATCTTTATTCTTAAAAAAATTTAAAACATTTGACGTAAACTTAAATACTTGTGTAGAATATGCATCTTAAATAAGTTTTCACGATGCAAAATTTTAAAGTTGAGAAACAATGTAGATTGAATAAAAAATTTCAAAGAAAAATGCTTTAGCTTTTTTTAGCATTAAAATAATGTTTATAATTTTTATTATATTCTGTGGGAATTTTAAATTCAATTTACTAATCCCTTAGTACAATCGGTGTAAAAGTAAAAATGAATTATTAATAAATATCTTGATTCAATGCCAATTACCATTCTAAAAAAAGCTTTCTAAACTTTTTTATTAATTAAAAATTAAAAAAAAAAATTTAAATTAATTCAGATTTATAAATAAAAACAAAAAAAATATGTCAAAATTTATTACAAAAATTTTGAGTGTTAACTCAGCCTAGTAAATTTTTGATTAAAAAATCTAGTGTTGCTTATCAAGCAAATTCTACCAATTGTATAAAATTAATAAATTAAAAAAATTAGGTTAAAGTAATCATTTATTTCTAATATTTGACTGACTGATTGGAATCGATTTAATGTTTTGATCGCACAAAATTAATCTGAATTTTATTCGAATAGTTTTATCTACCTCATCAGGGATTTTTATCTTTCAATAAATAACAACACTTGCACATTCTTGCCTATGGCTTATTTGTGAAATCTAATCATCAACATTAGATTACTGTTCAAAGCTCATTTAGCTTCGGGAATCAGATCTAATTTTCGATGTTGGTATCCTAAAGCCAGCTGACTTAGCTGCCAAATTAATCTCAGGTATTTGAACTAATGTTATTTTCTAAGCACCTAAGCTTTTAAAAATCGATTTTCAACTCTCGCTTTTAAAATAAATCAAATTCATAGTTTTTTTAATAACAATTATTGATGGATCTCAGTAAAGAGATTTAGAGCCAAAGTATCGGAAAATAATTAGAAAGAATTGGTTAACAAGGCCTAAAATGATTGTAAAATTTAATGTAATTAATCTATTTGCATTCAAAATTAATATTCAAAACATGATAAAATTTGCAATTTAAAACCAAAATTTTCATTGAATAATTAGAAGTCATTCATGATGACAAGCAATCAGGAAATTTATCACGAAATAAATGACATTCAAATAACAGAAGATAAATGCGCTCTTTTGAATTAAAATTCAATGCTAAGAAAATTTCAGCCTTGTCACCCTCTTTTTTAAATTATTTGACTTCTTCTTTTACTTTAAGGTATCTTAAATTAATTGAAAGCAAATTGAAAAATTTATCTTATTTAATGTGAAAATATTTGTGAATTAACTTTTGAATAAATAATGCCAAGCTTGATAGAAAAATTTCTCGTAGTTAAAATAAATATATTATTTCTATGATTTAATACTAAATTGTCAAAACTTATCTAATATTGAATTAATTCAAGGCATGGTTTAGATTTTGGTTTTGATTTTTTTAAATTTCTTAAAATAAATACTCTGAAAATAAAGTTTGTAGATATTTGCAAACCAAACAAAAGTGTCGCTTAGGCTTTTTTAAGGAATTCCAGAATTTGAAATTTTGAAGAATAATCCAAACAAAACACTCAAGCTTAAAAGCACTCTTCAATAAAATTTAATTATTGATAAAACTTTATCAAGTGTAATGCAGTGATTAAGCAAAAAAATTATCTATTAAAAAATCCCTTTTTGTTTAAGTACAAATTCTACGAATAGATTATTTTTATTAATAATTTTTGCCAGTTGAAGCTAAGACTTAGAGGAAACTCGAGGCTTTTGGCTGATATACTAACTTTAATTCTGGATGCAATTAATTTTGCCGAACTATTGATTAAAATTAGAATTTAAATTTTATTTTTTAAAAAATGCTATTTGGTTATTACTTAATATTTTTAATTCCATTTTCTTGTTCATTATAATTCAGAGTAAAGCAGACACAAAATATATCTTATTTTTTCAAATAATAATTGCTAAACAAGAAAATCAAAAGCCTTGATGGCTACGGAAAATATTGATTTTTTTAGCTTTCAGACCCCAGGGATTTTTGTTTACTTTAAGTCAAAGCTTTACTTTAGATTAATTTTTTTAATAAATCAAATTTGTTTACTTTCACAGGGTGTTTACTTGAATGTAAACTTTTTTTAGCTTTATAATTTAAATTAAAAAATAATAGCTACCGGAAAAGTGGCAAAAGCTAAACTGATATAAAATTATCAAAAAATTCCTGCTTGCATAGCTGATTTAACAAACTAATTTTATCAATGATTTTATTTGAAACAAAATCCATCTAATTATACAAATCAAATCTGAACTTGAATAAGAAATTTCTTTTTCACATGGGTGAAATCGAATATTTAAACTTTTGTATTTAAGAAATTAAAAAAATTGAACTAAAATAATGAATATTGTAAATTAATTTAAATACTAGATATTTTATTTAGATCGGTAAATTACTCGTGTCAATAAAAAGAGTAACCTTCCGATTATGATGAGATATAGTTTGCCTCATTAGAATTTGCAAGTATTAAAATTTACTTTTTTCACTTCTACTCTCTATTTTGGATAGATATAAAACCTATTATGCAATAAATGAATATTCTTTGAGATCAAAACTTAGCATTCGTATAAACATTTCTTTTTTGTGTAGATGCTTATCTTTAAATTAAAACAAAAACTTTATTATTTAGCATATTTAGATGAATTTTACTTTTTTTAAATAATGATAATTCGTCTAATGTTCAACCTGGTTAAAATGTTTATTTTTATTTAAGCGTTAAATTTATTTATAAAATAAGTATTATGAAAAGATCGTAGAAAATATTTATCATTAGCAAATTTTAATTTTGAGAACTAAGTATTCGAATTTAAAAAGTTTCAACACTTTACATTTACTTAAATTCACTGGCAGAACATTTCAGACTCAGGCTGTTTAATTATATCAAATATTGAAACAAATTTAAAAAAAAATAACATCAAAATAATTGAAATTTAAAAATTTTGAATTGTATTGTTTTGACCTAAAAATTGTTTCGAAAATTTTTAATAGAAGAAATTAAGATTTTTGTTTAAGATTTCTTTTATTTAAAATACAAAAGTTGAAATTAGAATTGATTGCAATTGTCACAAAAAAAATCTGTAAATACAAATTTTATGTTTTTTCAGGTCAAAAAATTTTAACTAAAAATTTTACTAAGACTATTTGCGACCTTTAAAGTATTCAGATCTTGTTAATAAAAATTATGGAATAAATTTTATTACTTACTAACTAAAGGACTTTTTATTCACTTAATTAATATTATTTAGTGAGTAAATTAAAATTTATGTTCTTGATTATTTTCTTTGAAAAAATTCTCTACACAATTAAAACACTTATATTCTGAACTGAAAACTTAAATATTTTCTTTTCAAATTTAGAATTTTTTATTAGATTAATTACAAAAAAAAATAATTTGCTAAACTAACACTCTAACCAACAATGTATAGAAATTTGACTTAATTTCATTTCAAATTGGATCATGACTTTCTTAATTTCGTCATTTTATTTGCTCTTATTTAATCTATTGTATCCTTGATTCAGCTTTTAAATTAAGAAAGATTTCAAATATATTTGATATTGAATGCAAAAATAATCAAGAGCCTCATTTTTGCTAGTTTCCTTCTTCACTTAATCATTATCTTCAAATTCATAAACAATGCATCATCATTTTTATTAAAGTTATCAGAATATATTTTTACAAATATTCTAAACTCTGCAAATTTAGCAGAAATCAAATTTCAATATTGCAGATATTTTGCACATCATCAGTAGACTTTCACAGTTGATGCAACTTTGAATGTTTCACTATGGAACTGATTTTAAACTTTTAGGTAAAAAATTTCCAATTTATCTACATTTTGTTCAGTTCTTTTTTACTAAACTACACAAAACCACGATAGTAGGTTGGCTTTTTTGTTTCTAAAATTACTTCAAAGATGAAACGCAAAAAGAACGTAAATTTTTTGCAAATTCGTTTCTTATCAAAATTTTCAAGATATTTTAGAATAAATTAATTGATAAAATTTTTTACAATTAAAAATTTTCTTAAACTTTAACTTAAATTCAAATTTTTAAAAATCAATTTCAATCAATTTGAAAAATTCTATTCATCAAAAATCCTGTTCGAATCTGCACTTACGTTAAAAGTATGTGAGAAGCTTATAAAAAGCGCAAGTGATCAGCAAAATTCTAGACTATTGACTTGATGACTAATTTCTAAAAGCAATTTTTAAAATGCTTAACTGCAACTAACACTTGGAAATCTTAGAAAGAATTCACAAGTAAATGAAGGTTCTGAATCAGGAATGGGTCGGCATTTTTGAAAAAACAGAGTTGTTTAAAAGTCTTTGGTCAAAGCCATGACTTCGAGTTTTAAATTTATTTATAAAAAGTAAGGTTCGCGCGTAGCAAAACGACAGCACTATCTTAATCGACAAT
The DNA here is from genome assembly GCA_019054805.1 of Brachionus manjavacas. Classification (NCBI taxonomy): domain Eukaryota; kingdom Metazoa; phylum Rotifera; class Eurotatoria; order Ploima; family Brachionidae; genus Brachionus; species Brachionus manjavacas. The sequence continues at coordinate 784,107 of JAHQIY010000009.1, forward strand.
TTTCGATAGCATATTCGTAATCTACGTATATGAAAACCTAGGAAAACTTGTTTCTTTAGGGGGGGAAGATTTTTGACTTGAGGGTCTTGAAGTTAGATAGTTTTTGAAAACAGTGGTTTAGGTTTTTGAAATTTTTGAGATGAGTTTTCATTCAAAAGTTACTATATCTATATATATTTCTGAAGAGTGCAAAATTCTCTATTAAATGATATATTTTTCAAGTATTTTAAGTGGAATTAAGTTGCACTTTGAACCTAAAAAACACATTTTTTTGTGCTTTTTTCCAGTTTTTTTGATTCTCGTCGGAGTATTGACCCAAGACCCTAACTTTTTTATTTAAATCATAAAATAAGACAGAATTCTGAACAAATCCCAGGTTTCACTTTTTTATTTAAAGCTTAATTAATCCAAAAAAAAAGTCAAAATATAATTCAATTTCTAAAAAAAATCATTAAAATTTAATTTTCAAAAATTTAAAAAACCTAAACCACTGTTTTCAAAAACTATCTGAATTCAAGACCCTCTAGTCAAAATCTTTTTTTTTCCCTCCCCTAAAGAAACAAGTTACGAATATGCTATCGAAAATTTTCGATTAAGATAGTGCTGTCGTTTTGCTACGCGCGAATCTTACAGGTCAAGACTTGAAAACATAATAAAAATAAAATCTTTTAATTCCAAATTTAATTTTGAGTATTTTGGTGAAAATTTGAAGTGTTTAGCTTGAAAATTACCAAGATATGAAATTTCAAAGAACTTGACTCTTTGAAACTTTAAGACGCCACATTTCCTGGTCATATGAAAATTAGATCTAAAAAAGTCCAAAAAGCCCAAAAAGTTCATTTTTGGGATTTCTATTCAAATTACCCCATATCTTTTGGTCAACTCTGTCAACAGGATATTTGACATTTTTTTCAAAAGAAAATTAAAAAGGTTTGAAGATTTTTTTTCTAATTCAATTGTTTAAACCAGTTCCCATTGCATTTTATAAAATGTGTTTATTAAATTCAAAACATATGCACTGAATAGTCTTCTGATTCTTCTGACCAGATAGACCCTTTAAAAAACTTAAATTGATAAAAATTCAATTAAGTTCTAAAAAATAAAAGATAAATCATTTTCATTTTATTTTTTTAAATAAGGTGACTAAAAATATGTCAAGATTTAAATTGATTTAAATTTTTTTTGGCTTGAACTATAAATTAAATTCAAAGATCTGGTTTTTGTTGAACCAACAAATCCGGATTTGAGAGAAAATAGTTAAGGGTATTCAAAAAAGTTTGAGCTCGGTCCAAACTACAGCATCTTTCATCATAGCTAAGAGTCATGGAGATTTCAGTTTGCCTTTCCATATTTGTATTAAACTTCAATTGAGATTTCCCGACAGCTAAAATGGCAATTTGAGGTGGATTGATTACAGCAGAAAATTCGTTTATTCCAAACATGCCCAAATTAGAGATGGTGAATGAGCCACCTTGAAATTCGTGCGGCATAAGTCTACCTTCTCTGGCTTTTTCAGCTAATAATTTAACATTTTCTGATATATCTAAAACATCAATTTTATCGGCATCCTTTACAATTGGTGTTATTAGTCCATTATCAGTGGCAACAGCGATTGATACATCCACAGTTTTTAGCTGACTGTACTCACCGGTTTTTTCGTTCATGTTCGTATTCAATTCAGGAACTAACTAAAGAATAATTTAATTTAATTTAATTTTTAATTTTAATAATTTACTCTCAGAGCCAAAGCTACAGCTTTAGTAATAAAATCATTAATGGAAACTTTCTGTTTGTTTTTGATCATTTCTTTTCTTATGTTGATAATTTTGTCAACAGCACAATTGGCAGTGATGTAAGAGTGAGGGATAGTTGATTTCGAAAAAACCAATCTTTTGGCAATTACTTTTCTCATATTGGAAAGTTCGATGTCTTGATAATCAGGCTGAAACTCCGGGTGAGATCCGGATGGTTTTTTTACTTGAGCCTCCTTCGGTTTTGGCTCAGTTGGAATCTCTACTGGAGCAGATTCAGCCAATTTTGGCTTTAATCCATTTTTATCTATATATGCTTTCACATCAATATAATAGTGAAAAAAAATTAAGAATTAATTTAATATTCAAAAAAAAACTTTATAAAAAATATCTCTACCTTTTTAGTATAAATCCATGCGGTCCTGATGGCTGTAATTTACTTGTATCCACACCATATAAATTGACAAGGTTTCTAGCAGCTGGACCTATGCGTCTTTAATTTAATTTTTTAAGAATTAATTCAAATTTTGTTTGTATACTAATTACAGTTTTGATTGATCTAGTGTTTTTGCGTAAATTTACGTAAAACTTCTTTTTATTTTTGCCTAAAATTTTAAAGGTAAAAACCCAAAAAAATTCGAATAAACATTAAAAATACCGTGAATTTTATATATTTTTAAAAATTTATAAAAATTATTTTTATTCTTTTATGATTTTAATTTTTCTTTTTCACTTTTTTTAAAAAGGATTTGATGTAAAATTACGAAAGTTTAAAAGGTTATTTTACGCAAGTTTTTGCAAAAACCTTAGATCAAATCAGCACTGTAAATTAAAATGAGTTTGTATAGAATATTTAAGAGAAAAAGTTAAATTACTGTGATATTTCGTTCGAGTCATGGACTAATGGTTGCTGAGGTGTCTCAGCAGATACTTTCGGTGTTGTACTTGATGAAACAGATTCTTGTGGTACAGCAACTGTCTTCCAATCATCCCCAGGGAGAGAGACAAGTCCAACCAAAGTTCCAACTTGAATATTTTTTGAGTCATCGGGCATTAATATTTTGGCCAACGTTCCTTCTTCTTCTATTTCGAAAGCGACTATAGCTTTATCTGTTTGAATTTCCATCAAAACATCTCCAGGAGCTACCTGGTCACCTTCTTTCTTCAGCCACTTGACTATGCTGCCCTCAGTCATTGTTGGACTTAGAGATGGCATTTTCAATTGAATCGGAGCAGCTAAAATTTATTAATTCTTTAAATATTTTTTCATTTAGACTATTTTTTACCTACCATACAAAGTCGGACATGATTTATGAAATAAACTAGTTGAATTTTTACTGTAGAGAAAGTTTTTACTCGATAATCGAATTCGGTTTAGCAATCTAAAGCTCATTTTTAAGAATTTGAGAATTTCGAGCAAATTTTTTTCTAATTCAAGCTTTGTAGCACAAATTTAACAAACTTTCGCAATGTTTTCCCTTTAAAAAAAAGCTTTCTTTTAACTTGAACGCGTTGTTCAGATTGTTTAGATGTAATAATTCAAAATTAAATATTTTTTGCAATTTAGAACATAATTTAAAAGATTTATTTAGAAAAAAATTATGCTCATTTTTATTTAATAATTTTTAATCTAAAATAAACGTCAAAGAATATTTTATGGAAAAGCTCACATTTAATAATCTTTCAACACGCAGATCATCAGAAGAATTTTTCAAGTTGGTTTGTACTAAAACAAATTTTAAAAATAGCAGTAATAATACGTCAAAAGTTTTTTGGACAATTGGTCAATTTCCATCTTATCTTGACGAAGTGCGCGGCAATTTTTCAAGTTGGCTATTCTTTTTAATTGATTTGTCGATTTTTTATTTCGATTTATATTTTTACGAGCCATATAAATATTTATCAAATAATTATTTTCAATTTTTAATTTCAAAATTTGAATTCAAAATATTTCTGCTATTGATATTTTTGGTTTTGGTATTACTCTTGCAAATAGCTATCGCCTGGTTTTTTTCCAAAGACAAAATTGACTATTTCAACAGAAATCAAGGTAAGAAATTTTTATTCAACTTTAAAAATAATTTAAAAAAACCCGTATTAACAAAAATAACTAAAGTATCAAATAGGCGTTTAATCAATAAGAAATTAATGAAAAATTTAAAGTTTTACAACTTACAGACCTTAAAACAGAGCAAAAATCAGTAATTTTTGTTATTTTGAACAAAAAAGAAAATTTTTTTAAAATTTAAATTATTTAACAATCGATTTTTTAAGTAACGTAGAGACATAAAGAAATTATGCAAGTCGCTTTCAGAATTACAAAATATAGAATGATAACATTTAAGCGTTGTTATAAATTTTATTTTTTCATAAATTTGAACAAAATAATTTTAAAAATATTAATTTAGAATAATTTCTTTCATCGCAACTTTTTTGCCTTCAAGTATAAAATACAAAAAGTTTAAATAAATTAAATTCAAAATAAGGAAAAAATTGAGCAAAAGAAATATTAAGAGATAATTAAGTCAGAAGATTTGAAAGGTAGAATATTTTTAATTTTATATTTAAATTTAGAATTTGACTCAAACAGCAGTGCAGAATAGAAAAAAATGCGTAATTGCTCGATTTTACATATTACTTAAGGACAGTGTATTATAAATTTCTTATTTTTTTTTAATTTCAAGGCTAATGATCCATTATTCATTTATTTAATTAGGTAGTTGAAAATATGTTTCTTGGAAAAATTAGATTTTTTATAAAAAAATTTATTGAAAATATTAAATAAAAGATTAATATTTCAAAATCAGAAAAAATCAGTTTTTTATCAAACATCAGTTAAACTAATTTTCATCATTTGTCAATTTTTAAAAGAATGCTAATAGACTGTCCAAAATATTAGGCTAACAAAAAATTAGTTAAATCTAAAAAAATTGGTGCAAAACCCCTGAATTTTCTATACACTATATTAAATAATTTAAATAAAAGTGGTTAAAATTTAACTAATTATTTTTTCGTATTCAGTGACTTTAAGTTTATCAAAGCATTTTTTGAACAAAATTTAAAATGGTTTTATAAAATTTTGCAACTAGATTGCTAATGACCTCACTCTTTTATTGCTAGCGTCAATAAAGACGGCGTTAATTGTCTGGAATAGCTTCAAATTTATCTGGAATATTTAATTTGATTTTTTTATCTCAATTATAATTATCATCAGAAGAAACAAGGTTAAAATTAAAAATAAATTAAATAATATTTTATTGAATTCAAATTTTCTTTTATTCAATTTAAAAAAAAATTCTAATGTAATGAAAAATCTATCGTTACATTCAAATTAAAATTATTTAAATAAACTTTTTTTAAGATTTGTTCAAGCGACCATCACATCTAAACTTCAGAAGGCCAAAAATATCTAAATTTTAATAAACTTTTACTCAAAATGTCTTTTATAAAAAACTTAATTGCAAAACACAAAGAAAAAAAATATGGAAAAGGACACCGGCTCGGAGACACACCAACTCCATCAGTTACTCCCAGTTGCGCACCAGCTTCTTCGTCTCAATCAATAAGTTCATCGAAAAATGAGGCAGCTCGTCTCGCTGGGGAAGCGGCTTTACAGCGCCTTCAAAATTTGAACAAACCAGCAAATCCAAGACCAGTTACGGCTGCACCACAGTCATCCAGATCAGAAATGGAAAAGGCAATTGCTTTGAAGGATCACTACTTTGGCAAGCATGAAGTTGTGGATAATGTATCATTAAAGTCCAAAGTAAAAATTTACTTTACATCCAGTGTTTTTCAACCAGGTGAAAGGTACCCGATTGAGGAAGTTGAGGATAAAATTGAGCAAAATTTGATTCAAAATTTGGAAATCGAACCAATTTTGATTTCAGTCACTCTACTGTTCACTGCTAATTACAAGAACAAAGAAAAATTAGAGAAATGTGTCGAAATTCTCAATAAATTTGTGGACAATATAATTAATAATCCGAGTGAGGAAAAGTACCGGAAAATTCGCTTGGAAAACGCAATATTTAAGGAAAAGGTTTATTCGTGTAAGTATGCAGATATGGTCTTGAAAAAATCTGGCTTCATTGCTCGGACTATTAAGCTAGATGATGGTAAAGATGATGATGTATTTTTTTTCGAGGGAGATGATCTGGAAAAACTAGAAAACCTAAAATCTGCTTTGAGTATTGGCGAAGAAGTGGTGCCCGAATTGGATAGAGATGTAAAAGTTTTGAGGATAAAAGAATTGAGTCGAATGAATGATTTTAGTTTGAGTGAAGAATTTTTTAATTTAAAAATTGAAGAATTGAAAAAAGAGCAAGCATTAAGGAATGAAGCGGTTGAGAAAGCCGGAATGTTACGGACCAAAGCGATGAGGGAGCGAGATGAGCAAATTGAGTTAAGGCGATATAATTACTCGATTATTAGAGTAAAATTTCCGGATGATTTCATTCTACAAGCAATTTTTAAGTCAAAAGAAAAATATGATGCTCTTTACGAATTAGTTCAGAATAGTCTGAGTTTTGACAATATTCCGTTTGAGCTAATTGGTCACTCGATCAAGAAACCAAGTGGTAACAGCGGTTTGATGGGTTCAAATCTTGCTGAAGTTGGTCTAGTTCCGTCTGCTCTTCTTTATTTCAAAATAAGCGACTTGATTGATCCAAATATTAAGAAAAAAATACATTTTTATCTAAAACCTGAATTGTTGGAAAAAGCAGAAAATTTCTAAATAAATTTGAAAACAATTTTTTTTATTCTAAAATAATTATTTATTAAAATTTATGTAATTCTTATTTAAATAAAAGTACAAATAAATATTTTGAAAATTTAATGGAATAAATCTGTTCATCAACACTTCAAAAAATGTTACTTGACCACATAAATTTTTATCTTATCTGGTGATTTTTGGTAAAAGAAAGAAAACTTTTTTTGGCTTTTTTAGAATTAGTAAAAAAATATAAAATTGTCAAAATTAAAATTTACTCCTTAAAAAATAATAAAACAAAAGAGAAGGTACAGTCACTTTCACTGATTTATGCTAGCAATTGTAATGGCTTGTGTATGAAGAATATCACAAAATTTAGAAATTTAGACTTAGTTTATTAAATTTGTTGATTTTCTAAAATTAAAGTCGTACCTCGGTAAAACGAAAGGGTCGGTTCGAAATTTTGGTATTAGTTATATCGAAATTCGTTATATCAAAATTTACATGTTAAAGGATTTAGAGAAAATTTTTTTATTCAAAGTTTATTTTGGAAAAATAATGTTTAAAAAAAAGAAAAAATAAAACAAAATAAAATGGAAAAATTAATTTTTTTTATTTGACAAGAACTCATTCAAAGTAGGTTGTTTAGTAAAAGCATTATTAATCAAAAAGTTTTCCATACTAAACAAATTATTGATAAAACTAGAACAATCGCTATTATTTAAAAAAAAAATTCTTAAGTAGTTAATTTTATCTAAAGCCTCTTTTAAATTAATAGTTGGGTTTGAAATTTCTTCTATCTCTTCATCTTCGTCTGAATCAGTCGCTATATTAAGTTGATCATCACAGCCAACTTTTTTTACATTTTCTTCGTCGCTTAATGTACCAAAAGCTGAAAGTTCTGCGTCAATAGAAACATATGGCTATTTATCAAAATCGAGTTTTTTTTCATAATTTGAAATTTCTCGATATTCTTTTTCTTCTTCGTCGTTAGAGTCTTGACCGAATAAAAAGTCGCCGTTGAATCCAGCTTTTCTGAAACAATTTTGTATTGTTGATACTGAAACGCTGTCCCATGCACGCTTGATTTTATAAATTGCTGATAAAACGTCAATACTTAAAATTGTTGATCCGTGCTCAATCGAATGTAGTTTTTCTCGTACAATATCGGTTCGATATTTTATTTTAAAAGAGTGAATTATATCTTGGTCTAAAGGTTGTAACACAGACGTACAATTTGGAGGGTAAAACACGATTTTGATATTATCATTGTTATGCTTGATGACCACTGAAGTAATCCAAAAATAGCAGTACTTTTCGATTGTCATTTTTCAATTGTTTATTCCACTTTGTTAACCATTCTTTGAATATACTACTATCCATCAAAGCATTTTGATTGTGACGATGATACACAGGAAGATTTGATTTAACGATTTTATTTGCTTTAAAGCATCTCGGATTCTCAGAATTTGTGTAAAAGATTTACGTTTTTTCGGGTCTGTATCGGATGATTTAGACGTAGAGACTTTTGAAACTGATTTTTTATTCATTTTTATTTAATGTATTTTTATGTTCAAATAATTTTCCTTTTTTAATTTATGTCTCGAGAATAATGATATTCCTGACAGTTGGAAAATTTCTAAGATAACGATGATTCCAAAAAAAACAATAAGCCATGATCCATCAAAGTACAGGCCAATAAGTGTTACCAGCTGTCTGGGTAAAATCCTAGAAAGGATAATTAAAACTAGACTCTATTCATTTTTGGAATCCAAAGGTTTCATTTGTAAAGAACAATCTGGTTTCCGACAACACCGTCGTACCTCAGACAACCTTGTGTTCTTAAGCCAAAAAGTCTCTGAGACATTAATTAGGAAAAAAAAGTATGCTCCCTTTTCTTTGACATTTCTCAAGCCTTTGACAAGGTTTGGCATAGTGGTATCATTTATAAACTAAGTAAAACTGGAGTCCCACTGTATATTCTTGAGTGGGTAAAGAATTTCTTAAATAATAGAAAGCTTTTTATTAAATTAAATAATTTTGAGTCTACTTGTGGAGAAATAGCAACTGGCGTCCCCCAGGGTGCCGTTATTAGCCCTCTTTTATTTTCAATTTTTATTAATGACGTACCTAAACAGGACAAAAAAAACAATTCTTACTCTTTATTTTTTGCAGATGATTTAGTCACCTTCTTCATATTTAAGAAATATGGTAACATTTCCAAAGTTATAAATAGCTACTTGAAAAAAGTCGAAACTTGGCTCTACAAATGGAGACTAAAAATGGCTCCCGATAAGTGCTGTTACTTAATTTTTTCTGGAAATTCTTCAAAAAATCAGGATCTAGTTCTTAATCTTCTTGGCAAGTAAATTCCATACTGTGATTGTCCAATTTTTTTAGTTATAAAATTTGATGAAAGCTTATGTTTTAACTTTCAAGTCGAGTTTATCCGGTCTAGGTGTCAAGATAGACTAAATATATCAAAATTCTGTCCCATAAATCATGGAAGCTCAATAATAAAACTTTAGTAGGGGTTTATAATGCTCTCATAGGTTCAATTATAGATTATAGTTTTTTTAGTATAAAACTAGTCTCAAAAACAAATATCCAGAGGTTACAAGTACTTCAAAATATCTCTATCAAGTCTATTTACCATCTCCCCTTTGACACCCCGTCGGAAATTTTTTATAACTTCCTTGAAGAAACTAAATTAGATCCAATAAAATTAAGACTAGAAAAACTGTTTATTAGATACTTAAAAAATTGTTTTGGTCACAAAAACGCTTTGATAACAAGCCTTTCGAAAGAGTACGTTGATGTCTTTGTTGAAAGCTCAAGAATACCTGACTTTAGAACTCCCTTGTCAATTGTCTCAAAGTATTTGCAGCAGTGGATAGTTCAAAGCTTGTAACTTTTCTAAAATGTATTTGTAATTTGCTCTTTCTGAAATTATTTAAACTCTAACACTATTTAAAAATTCTTCTAACAATGGTGAAAGGAGTTTAATTACTCAAAGCCATTTAAAAAAAAATTTTATTAAATAAACTATCAAAAAAAAAAAAAAAATATTTCGTTGCATCAAAATTTCGTTATATCAAAGTTCGTTATATCAAAAATTTTTTGTATAGAATTTAAAATAGTTATTTCCGGTTCTTAGTTTTCATTTCGTTAAATTGAGGTTCGTAATAAGAAGGTACGACTGTATTTGTGAAACTAAAATCTAATTAAGTTCCAATAAAATAAAATAAATTTTATTATTTTTGCCCTATTTCAATGAAAAAAAATAAAAAAATTTCATTAAGAAGACTTTGTTCCCCGATTTGATTTAGAGTTTTTAATTTTTAATTTAAAAGATAATTAAATTACAAATTAAAAATAAAAAAAGGGTGAGGTAGAAAAAACTTATAAAAAAATTTAACAAATTTAGCTTATATAATGAAAGAAAAAAATATGAATTATAAAAATCAAAAAAGGAAAAAAAAAGAAATTTAAAAATCAAAATGGGGCGAAAATTAGACTGGGTCTTAATTCAATAATTTAGCAACCAAATTAACCTTAAGAAATTTATTTCCTCTTCAAATGATGCAGCCTCCGATCATTCAAGTCAAAATAACTGTGCTTAGTGTCATACTAATAGTGCTCATCTGATGAAAGTTTCATATTGACTGTACCCATAAAATTGTGAATTTAATATGAGTTTAATAGTTTTCTAATAGTTTTTGGTTCAACTGACTCAAACCGAAAATTTCACCTGATAGAATTTATGCTCCCTTCACACGAACAACAAAAATATTTTGATTATTTCTGGACTCAGTTAATTTATGTTTGTAATATACTATAAATTAATACTAATGTAATCAATTATATTTCTATTGATGCTGATTTTTTTAAAACTTTTTGCAATGGCTAAAAGTCAAAGCCACCTGAATCAAATTTAATCAAATGTTGGTTTCACTTTGAATCAAATGCAACCAAATAAAAATGTAACATTAGAATGATGGAATATTTACAAGGGCAAAAATAATCTCAAAAATTTTATTAGTTAATTTAATAAACTATTTCAATAACTGGCAATTTTTGATGTACTTCCAGGATGCTATGACGAATAGTCTTATTGAAAGTAATAAAAGTATAAAAAAAATTATTTTTACAAATCGTGTTAAATATAATATATTACCAGTTTGCGAAATTTTTGAATCGTAAATTTGAATACATTCAAGTCTTTTTCAAAATATATCTCTATTCACAAAATATTTTGTAAATAGACCCAAAGCAGGTCGAAAAGTGAAATCCTTGCTTACAATATGATCAATTAAGAAATTAAAAAAAAATTTGTTCTTTCTCTTGCATCGAAAAAATTTAAAAATTGGGATTTTTAATTCATGTTTTTTATCTTATTATTCAATTGATTATATATTTTCCCCATAAATTAATTTAAAGAAATTAGAAGAATCTATTCATTTTGCATATATTGGAAAAAGTTTGGTATCTCTTCATTCTTGAGCTTTTGGTACATTAAATGAAAACTCTTGTCGCTAATCAGACTTCTCAATATTAGTGCTTTTTATCTTTTTATCAAAATGACTTTATGTCTTATTCTCTTTAATAAGATAAAAATTTTGCTTTTAGTTTTTTTATCTTTTTATATATTTCATTCTACCTGTCTCAAAAAATACATATAAGGGTAAACTACTTTTTTGTAAACCGTTAATTTCTTTTAAAATATTCTGTCTCTTAATGGATCTTTAATATAATTATATTCTAATAATATAAGTTAAAACTTTAATTTTAAAGAAGATAGGCCTTATCGAGAGTTGTTTAAAATTCACAAGTCTCAAGTCAAGTCCAAGTCCGGATTTTTTTTTTCTTAAAAGTCCGAGTCAAAGACTTTTATCTTATTTTTTTAAAAAAGTCCAAGTCCTCAACTGAATATTGAGTCAAAGACTTTTATTTTGTTTGATGTAGATTAATAATTCTGGAACGGAAGATCACGAAAAATTTCGCCTAATTTTCAACTACTGTAGAAGCATTTTTTTCATTTATTTTTTATTGCTTAACATGATCGTGAGATTTGTTTTTGCGTTCAATGAATCCGAAAACTTTTTTGCTAAAATTGCAAGAAAATTCTGAAAAATGGCAAATCTTTATTTATTAGATAACCCATTAGTAAATAAATTTTTTGATATTTAATTTTACATAAAAAATTTATTTGATTCAATGATTTTTATTTTTATAATTTTTTTTTATAAACTTTTTAAATTAAACTGAGATAAATAAATAGAATCGTCAATCAATCATCAAAATCTAGGGACAAATGAAACTTCTTGCGTTCCAAGAAGTCACTGTTGCAGTAAAATGATTTCTCCGTCACAGGTTATTATTATGGAAGCAAAGCGAATTTTTTTTTTTTTAATTTTAAAGTTCGGACTTTTTTCTTATGACTTGGACATTAATTTGGGACTTTTAGGCAATTCTGGTCTTATTCTGACATTAAATTTTAATTTATTAAAAAAAATGATTGTTCTAAATAACGACTTGCCTAAAATAAAAAGAAAAAAATTTACCGATTAAAAAATATTATCAATTCTGTATTTATTGAAGAATAAAATTAAAATAATTTTTATTCAAACAAAAGTCAATATAAAGGATTATTTAAGCAACATCGCCAGATATCAGTGACATTACAGGAGAACTCACTGAACTAGAATTTTTCGATCTTTCTATTGAGTTAGCTGGCATTGGAGACGCATTAAGCTTTGAATGTGAGACCTTGGGTGGAAGCGCGATCAACCGGGGTCTACTGGTCATGTTAAACTCTTGGTAAAAAGCTTCAGTTAATATGTTTGATAGTGTGTTTTCAAATATGCTCTCAATCAATGAACCGAAAATTGGCGAACTTTAAAAAAAATTAGAAATTTAATATTAATCTAATTGTTAATTTGAGTAGTTTACATTTTTATTTTTTGTAAATATTCGGTAGATTTTTCATTCTTTTTAATTTTCTCTTTTTTTTTGGGACTAATTGGACTCTTTTGTTCATCATTTTCATCTTTTTTTTCATCTTGCTCTTCATTTTGCATATATTGGAAAAAGTATGGTATCTCTTCATTCTTGAGCTTTTGGCACATTGAATGAAAACTCTTGTCGCTAATCAGACTTCTCAATATATCAGAAAATATATAATCAAGTAAATTGTTTTCTTCTTGATTGCAGGCTATTTTAAAGTCCTGGGCGATGTTTTGGTTTATTGGTACATTTTTTTGCTTCGAAATTATGCCAAGCACTGGATCGACGAATTTAGTAGAACTATTTTTAATTGAATTAGATAGCTCTAAATATTCATCATAAACTTGAGTTCGTGCAAGAACATTTAAATTTAGCAAAAATGGACTAGGTGGAATAGGCTTTTTCCAAAGTTTTTTTTCGGCTCGTTCCCTGCGTACTCTATCCAAATTTGACTCTTCCAAATTGTTGTATTTTATTATTGGTGGTATAGTCTTATACCGATGCGTTCCCAACTGACTATTGCTTTTATTCGTTTTGCCTCTCAAATCTTGATAATCTATTCTAGATGAATTGTCATTTATAGTTTCAATTCCTTTCTAATAAAAAAATTCAAAATATCAAAAGTTATTGCATTAGAAAATTAATTACTAGGCGCTCATACAGCTCTGGTTCTTCTATCAAAAATTCTTCGAATTGTCTTTTTTGTTCTTGCTTCCAAAGCTCTAAATCATATCTATATTTTTCCATCTCGGTCTCATTTTTTATCTTAAAAAAATACATTTAAATAATTTCGGGAAAAATTTTTGAATTTTACCTCACAAATTAAATTTATATTATAAAAAGCTGCTTTGTCCATTGAAATAAATGTGACTTTACATAGTTTACTCTGGTTTGTATCTATTAAACCACGAGATGGGTTAATTCGAATAAACTAAATTTACTGATAGAATAAATTTTTATTGTTTTTTTAAAAAAATGTTACTCGTATGTGATCAGGATTGGTAACATGCCACGTAAATGAAATTCTATGCTCCGGAGAATTATTTTTGACAAAAAGAAATTTTCTTTCTCTTGAAAAAAGAGGCACTTCGCCCAACAAAAGACGATCAAAAGATAATGTTGCCAACTGTTGAAATAAAGTTTTTTAAAACTTAATTTATTTTTATTTAAGGTACTTGATTAGACAAAGTGAATGGTTGTTTCTCTGGAATTGAGTCACTTTTGTTATCTATTTTCATATTGTTCAACTTTCTTTTGTCATATCCAATACATTTAAAGGTGACTATGTTATAAAAAGCACTATTCACTTTGAATATGACTTCAGCCTTTGAAAAAAAAAATTATTTTAGTCAAAAAATCAATCTTAAAATATGGACTGTTGAAAATTTTATCATATAAATTGTATTCTATTTAAAAATAAAAATTAAATCAGTCAAAAATATTTTTTAAAATGCAACATATAAAAATTTTACTCAATTCGTTCTTAATTTTTTTAGTATTGTTTATTTTAATTTCTGTGTTTTTTCCAATTTTTGAATTTAAATCTAGAAGACTAGAAGATAAAAAAATACTTAAGAACCCAATTATTTGTGATATTCAAGAATAAAATTGCTATAAAACTCAAAATCATTTTAAATGAAAATAAAAATTTTCTAAAAATTATTGTGATTTTTGATACTAAAAACTATTTTTTCCCTTTTCATAATTCTGGATAAGCAGTTTTCTTTCTATGTATAAATCAAATCTTCAAAACTTTAACGCTTTAATCCTAAACGAGGAAAAACTATCATCAAAAGTCTTCTTTTATGTAAAAATTATATGAAAATAAAAAATTCCAATTTGAGCTTGCGCTGAGTTGATTGAGTTGGTGAGTTGACAATGATACTAATACAAAACCAAAATCTTATCACTCTCACAAATATTCTAAAATGAATTAAACAATATTTTTCTAAAAAAACTCAAAATTGCTTAATATTTAAAATTGAGCTTAGAGATAAATTCATCCTTCGTATTATCATAATCTCTATCTAAAATTTTTGGAATATCGAATTTCTTGAATTTTTTAAAATAAATACGTATTTTCGATACTTATTCAACCATTAATAAGGTTAGACTTTTTTATACCAATATTAAATAGATTCGATTTTCCAAAAAAAATTTTTAAATTTTAAAATCGAGAATTAGATCACACAAATGATAAAATTTTGTGACAAATAGTTTTTCACTTAACGTGAATTTTTCGTGAATTTAGAATTTGAATATTTAAAAAGGCCTTTTTTTATTTCAATATCTATAGATCTCTTAACACTGAATGAAATTTTTTTTTGTTAATTAAAATGCAGCATAAAACCCTTATTTTTTATGAATTACATGACTAAATTGTTCACAAAATAAGACAACTAAAAATTAATATTCACATTTTAAGGAAGAACAAACTTTTAATTCTTTCATTCATTCTTTTAAAACCTTTTTATGATTATCTTAATTTTTAGCATCTACAAATATATTTGCATCCAAATTATTTAATAAAATTTGAAATTAATTAACAAAATTAAAAGAAAGCATTGGATTTAAAACACATTTCTGCAGAACTTTTAGTTCCAGTTTCATAAATAGTCCATATTTCCCTCATTAATAAATATTTACTCGATGAGTTTTTGCTTCGATCGGAGAAAATTTCCATTTAGTCTCAAAGGCAACGCCAGGAGGAATAGTGATTATTGAATTGCTTAAGCATTTAAGAATTGATGAAGCATAGTTTTCTTGGTTCATTTCATCAACAAGTGAAGTATCAATTTCAACTCTTGCTGGAACATCACCCGCATTATAGAGATCAAAAGTTTGAATTGGAAAATCAGTAAGTCCAATTTCAACTGGTTCAAATTCAAATTTGTTGGAAGGGAAATAGACATAAGGCTCTCCTTTTTGAATTGTAGTACCAATTAAATTAAGCATTATTTCACGGCCTTTGGCAATTTTCATCAAGATCGGCAGTCTATTTTGTCCAGTAAACAAATGTCTATAGGTAATTGTTACTCGAACCATTTCACCTGGTTTTAGTTTTCCTTTATTAGGTTCAATGCTAAAAAGCTTATTGTCTTGAACTTTCATCTATAAAATCATTAAATAATCATCAATTTATGTTCAATTTTTTTACTTCTTCAAGCTCTTCTAAAGTGTATTCTCCGTTTTGAGCCCAATATTCTAGCTCCAGTAATAAATCTTTTGGAAATAGTAAGGCCCTAAGAATGTAAAATTAGAGAAAAAAAATTAAAATATCAATTAGCTTTGTCAATTTAAAGACAAAAAAATAAAAAAAAATTTGATTTTTTCTGATCTAATCTAAATACGAACATATTCACAAAAGTTGTGAGCGAATTTTACCTTACTTGTTTTTTTGTAACTCCGTTCACAAAATTTCAACAAAGTCATTTCAAGATCAAAATTTATCATCAAAGGTTAATCTTTTTCACAAAAAAAAATTTTAATCACTTTATTCTTTTTTATATTAATTAATTTTTTTTATATTTTATAATGATTATTTCAAAATTAGACATTTTAATTGTTCAATTAAATATAAAAATTTATTTATACAAATGTTGTTATGATTGATTTAGTATATTTTTTTAGCATATTTAATTTGAAAATATTGAGACCAACACCACTTTGCTCAGTTGATGACCAAGGAAAAATGTGACCAATTTTAGATCACAAAATAAGGACGCTGGTCACCAA
The DNA here is from genome assembly GCA_019054805.1 of Brachionus manjavacas. Lineage (NCBI taxonomy): Eukaryota > Metazoa > Rotifera > Eurotatoria > Ploima > Brachionidae > Brachionus > Brachionus manjavacas. Next base: position 800,313 of record JAHQIY010000009.1, read on the forward strand.
ATTAGAGTTAATTTCAAAAAGATAAGAGAAGTAAAATTTTTCAGGCACTCTCTAGGATTATATAACAATATATAAATAAAATGATGTTCAGAATACTATAGCCAAAAATGACCAAAAATTTTAATTAAATAAATAATTTCTAAAACACTAATTATTTTTATTCTCAAAGAAATTATTACAAAAATTTTGAGTAAGAAAATCGGCCAAAAATTAAATGTTTGATTAAAAAATTAAAAAAAATGATTAATTTTCCAATCCAAGTCTAGTTGAAATTTTTTAAAATCAACAAAAAAATTAAACATAATAATCATTTCGTCAATAATCAATGTATCTTTGGAGTAGACAAATTTTCATAAAGAGAAAGAAGAAAAGATTTTTATTTCAAATTTTCCTCTTTCTAATCAAATTTTAGTCTTTTCAGCTCTAAATTCGGTCATTTAAACTTTCTTAATTATGACTATTCTATTTATCATATTTAAGAATATTAAATTTAAATATTATGTTTAATGATACATAAAATAAAAATATATGATTAAAAAATCACAATTAAATTAAATAAATGTCTTTAGGTAAATTATAATATAAAAATGTTTGAATTGTTGTTTAATATCAGTACCATTTAACTTGAATATATATATAAAGTTTTATACAGAGTTGTTTTTAAGTCACAAGTCTTAAGTCAAGTCAATGACTTAAAAATTTTTTTTTTTTTTAAGTCAAGTCAATGACTTAAAATTTTTTTTTTTTTTTAAGTCAAGTCAATGACTTAAAATTTTTTTTTTTTTTAAGTCAAAGTCATGACTTAAATTTTTTTTTTTTTTTAAGTCAAGTCAATGACCGTTGGTATTTTTTTATTTTTTTCTAATTAAAATTAAATGGGTTTTTTTTTTTTAATTAATAAACATATTTAATTATATTAACTTTTTAATTTTTTTTTGATATTTAACCTCTTTTTTTCAGCGCGGCAGTCCAAAACTCTGGCCGCCATACTGAACGGCTAAATGACCGCCCGCCACAACGTTGACCGTATCTTTGACTGCCCGTTTTTTTTACCGATTTTTTAAACGGTCCAAAATTTTGACCGTCAAGCTGACCGGCTTGACTTAAATTTTTGTGACTTAAACTTAAAACTGTGACTTAAAAACAAGTCTGGTTTAATATATATATCACATATCGTGGGAGACACAAAATTTTTAACAATAGACTCTCTAACTTTTTCCATTAATTCATATAATGTTTTTTTTCTTTCGTCCACGAAATCACATTATAGAAATTATGTGAACGGAGTGTTCATAAATCAAGTAAGGTAAAAATCGCTCAAAATTTTTGCAGTTGTTTGTTTAAATTTTAGGTGATATTTGTTCTGTAAAATGTGGCAAACTTTATGAACTGTATTTTCGATATTTTGTAACAGCATAAACTCTGCAATTTTTTTTTTCATGTAAATATATTTTTTTTAATCTTTGCAGAATTTGTGCCGAGATTAAATTGAAAAAAAATTTTGAAACATTTTTCAGTTCTAGTGAATTCAAAATGATTCTAAATTTTTTGTACCTATTTTCATAATACCAAAATTAGTTTACCATTCAGTTGTAACAGATCCAGTATTTTCAAAAAACAACACAACTTGGGCATCTTCACTGTTAATTGGCGATGCATTAAAATTCATTTCTATTAAAGGAATGCTTTGTTGATTAACTGGTCTGCGGTTTATTTCTTGTCTGGTTGCTATTGAATATATCAGTTCGTTTGGATTTGGTTCAAGACTCATTGAAGTATTTAATCTTTGAAATTAAAATAAAATGAATATTTAATAAATAATGTATCAAATTTATTAAATTATAAGCTATTTTATTTAAAAAATAAAATTTGACTAAAATTTTTTTTATTCTTTTTTTTATTTGGATTTATTCATTATACTTAAATACTTATCCTCATTTTATTTTCAATAATCGTTAATAAGATAATGATGTAAATTTAAATTAAAACATGATAAGAATTTAAATCAAAAAAACAATTATTTATAATATTAGAACACAAGAAGCAAAAAGTGAAGATGATTTAATTTAATCAATTTTTAATTTTTAGAAAATTTTGACGGCTCAAAAATTTAACAAACATACAAATCATGTAAAAAAGGTATTTGAAAAAACTGTTTGATAAATTTTTTCAAAAGGTAATTACGGTCGTAATTCAAAAAATGGAGACTGGTCTAACCATTTATTTAAAAAAAGCATCAAAAGCATTTGAAAAAATTTTTTAATTTTTTTTACAAATTTATACAAAAATTTTCCAAATTTTACCGTTTCAAAATTCGCTTCTTATTTAAATTTACAAAAATTTTTCGGGAATTTTTCCTCAAAATTTTTTTTAATTTGTTGAATTTACTGAAAAAGTTAAAAATGTGATTTTTTTGCAAAATTTTTTTAGAAATTTTCCTAATTTTTCTTATATATCTTATTTATGAAAATTTACCTAAAAAATCGTAAAAACACTTAATAAAAAGTCAGCACTGTACGATTTTTTCAATAAAAATTACAAAATTCTAATATAAAAAAAATTCAAACTTACTCATTTACGGATATTAACTTCCATAAATAATCCTTACTGATGTTGGACACTGAGCCGAGACCTTTTATGTCTTTTATAGCCATTTTGGGATAAACTCCATTAGCTGTCATGTAGCATAGTATCTCTTTCATGCTTTTTGGGGTATCGCTTTCGGCTTTTAAAAATTCAGAGCTTTCATTAGGATAAATAATTCTGTATTCAATGGTAAATTGATAATTCACAAGTCTAACTGGTCTAAATCGGCATCTTACGGTCTTTTTTGACCTTGCCTCAACATGCCCTATTGATTGTTCCAACTCTAGCACACAAATGTTATCATTAGGTTTATTGCCGATGGCATCATCAGTACTTTGTTTGACATAAAGTTCGAAATCTAGCCGACAATCATTGTTATTCATTACAACAATTTCATTGCTAACCGAGCTACCAATGATGACACTTCCGAAATCTTTGTACATATCTGCGACTTGCAGCGACCCATGTGTACACGAACCAAGCATACGCACACTATAAGATTTTAATGTTTGCCTGTGACCATCAATCCAAGCAACAAGGCTTACTTTATGGTTATATTTGTCAATTTTGTAAGGCGAAAATGTCCATATGGATTTTTTTCTTTCATGAGGGTTCAGGATGCATTCAACTTGATCTACTGAAAACAAATTTCTGGAATCATAGGGAATCTTCCACTCGTAGCCTATTTTGCTATGAGTCAAATTAACCAATTCGTATTCACAAGTAGTTGAGTTATTTCTGCAAGTAGGTGGGAAATAAATTAGACCATCATTTTCCAGACTTATTTCTGGTATTGTCCCTCCACCCAAAACTCCAACGCTTACCATAAAGCTAGGCATGTAGTTTAAGAGAAAATTGCATCTTTCAAAGTTTAATTTATCAGTCCTGGGAACGTATTTTATGACAAAAATTTGATGCTCATTTGTTTTAATCAGACCTTTGTGAGGCTTAATTGACCAAGGACTAAAATTTGAAAAGAATTAGCTTACAAAAAATTCAGTTAGCTTATCTACTTGGTATCATTGTTTTGGACATCAAAAATTAAGGAACAGTCAGGGTTTGTATTTTTTAAAAGAAATGTCCGAAATATTTCTTGATCCCGAACGCCAGCTGGAAAAATAATGCTATCTGTATCAAGCGAATATCTGGGTGGAAAAAAAGTTTCACTAGAAGGATGGAAAGTGTGTCCTAAAAAGATTAAATTATTTTTATATTCCAATTTTTCTTAATTTAGATACCTATACAATTTAAATTCAAGCACCATGAAGGAAGAATGAATCTTTGGTCAGCAACGGTATAGTCTGATAGTGACTTGAAGAATGCATAACCCTCAAGCTTGTTATTGTAAAATTTGTCTACGCTTTTCTAAATAAATTAATTTAAGTTGATTTTAATTTAATTATTTATGACAACCTGGGGCTGTGTTTAGAAAGATCAATCGAGTAGAAAAAGAATTTTTCAATTTGAAAATATTTTAAAGTAATTATGGTTTACTTACTGGCAAAAATTTGACTCTAAATGAGTATGTTTTCAAAGCGGGTATTTCGCAAGTTGGTGGAAAAATCGAGAAAGGCCTTTCCTCGTTTGAATTCCAACAAACAATCAGTTTTCCGCGTGTATGATTAGTAAATGTTATAGATTTTTCATATGATTCATCTAAATTGTTTGCTTGAGCGTATCCAAAATCAACATAATGTGTATCAGTGGTTACACATTTTTCAATACTTTTTTGATATTTATCTTTAAATGAATGAATATCATCATTTGTATATTCTTCATTTGAATTTGTCACTAAAGAATAATCATTAGACTTGAGAACTTCGTCTAATGTGATATCATCAAAAATTTTTTTCTGTTCCATCAATTCAATCAAACCCTAAAGACAAATAAATTTTTGAAAAATAAAATTTTATTTCTTTTTTTTTAAAACCTCTGGTGAATTTCCGAGAAGATTATTCGATTTAAGATAATAGAATAAATTAAGATTCTTTCGTTCTATCTCCGGTGGCTTCATTAGTTCCGAATGGCATGTTCCTATAAGCTCAATAAATAAAATTTCCTTTTAAAAAACAAGCATTAGAACATTTTTAGAGTACTTCTTTATTTTCTAGTTACATGATTTTGAACAAGACAAGGTACTTTTTTGTAATAAATCGCCGCATTTTGAGGAATAAACACAACTTGTATTAACTTTGTCTCATTTGGTTGAAGGGTACCATTTGTGACATTTATTTTAAACGAACCAAATTCATTATCATTGTCAAATTGAAAGTCCAACACACAACTGCAATTGTTTTTAATTTGAAAAGTCTTATAGTTTTTTTCGCTAGTCTTCACAGTTCCAAAATTCAGTAAATTTTTGTCCAAAAAAACTTCGGGAACTATTTATTCAAAATTTAGCCTAAAATTTTATTATTTAAATTTTTTTTATTTTACGCTTATTGGAAGCAAAACATGTTATTCTATTTTTGCATAGTTTTCCTGAACTGTATACATTTAAATAGGAAAAGACATGGTCTGAGCTCGGATAATTTGGAGAATAAGTTATCTAGAAAATTAAATTTTTAAACAAGACAAATAAAGAATTTTTTCGGTAATTTACAGCTATCTTCTGTTTTTCATAAGGTAAAAGGGTGCCAATATGTTGAGAGCAATTGAAGGCTCTGTCAAACGGTGTCAATTCGATTTCTCTTTCAATGAAGAAATCGGTTTGGACCTTAAAAGAAAAATATTCAGCAAAAAATTCATTTAAATTTTTAATTCACCTCAGTCATGTTGATAATGGTGAAAAATTTAGTCAAATTTTGTCCGATCAAAACATTGTCAAAGTGAAGTTCGATCTCAGAGCTTGTTTTGTCATCCGCTTGGACCAATAAATGTGGATACTTTCCAATACCGTATAAATTAATTTTTTTGAAAAGATTCAAGTTGTCAGCTGAACCATATTTAACTATTGCCGATCCCTCACAAACTAGCGCACTCTATTAAATTTATAATTATTTTAGACTATCAACACTTGAAGTAATTACTTTAGGACTGAAAAAAAAAATCAATTCAATGGATGATTTGGGCTCAATTTCACCATTTAACACCGAAACACTAAATGGTTCTTTGATATCTATTTCAAAAGATGTTTCCATATCACTAGTTTTAAAGGCTTATTTTACACCAAGTTTCAATTTTTATTTACCTTAAATTTGTTAATCTAAGTGGGCTTGAGACCGATTCGTAAACACTGCATGGTCCTAAGTTTAAACTATCTGAAATAGTTATCTTGTATTGCGGTAATTTGGCAATTAGTGGAATTTTTAAGCTTTTTTGGAAGTCAAGAATTTCAACTTCAATCGAGTCGTTATATTCGACTTTTTCAAGTGGGCGAAATGTAATTGGAATTGTCAGCGATGTGCCAGGACTGAGAGAATTTATTTTTGGCAATAAAGTAGTAAAATTTTTTGTGCGAGGAATCCTTTAGAAAAAAAATGTGTATAATCTAACTAATAATTGAAAAATATTACTTGTAAATTATCTTGACACTGCGAGTATTTAAATTTTTAATACTTAAGTTTTTGGTATACTCGAAGCCAGCTTTCCAATCATTAAATGACAATTGAGTTGTTATTTCAAGTCCATTTAGATAATTGAATTTTGATTTTTTGGTCATTTTATTCACAAAAATATTTTAGGATAATTAAATTAATTTATTGTTGATTTTTTTCAAATCAATTTTTTATTAGTATAAGGTTTATATCTTTTACTGGTAGAAAATAAAGTGTTGCTTGGTAACAAAAACATGGATAGAATTTGTTCTAAAACTTGTCTTAATATCAATTTAGTGTTAACCAGATTTAAAAATTATATTTTGATTTTTTTTAGTTAACTTAGTAAACATTTCATTTTTTTTTAGATTTTATCAAATTTATTTATTCTTGTTTTAATTTTTTTAGCAAAATAAAATATTTATTAAGTGAATTTTAGTTGTAAATAATTTAAATATTTCAATTACCCAAAAATTTCCCCGAAAATTTTTCTTTTTATTTATGACGTTTGACACTTAATTTTAAAATAATGATTTTATCTCAAATTATCTTTTGACTATTTGGAAAAAAATTTAAAAGGGCTTTTCGGGACGATGATTTCGCGAGATCTCAAAAAGCTAAATTTTCTAGCCGATCTGGTTATTTTAAATTTCAATCAATCTAATAAAAGACACTATCTGCTTTCGATTTTTCAACATGATCAACTGATCGATAAATTTTGAAAATTGACTTTAATCGTAAATGATAGATCAAGCGTATTGTTTTTATGTGACTTTAAAATGCAAAAAAATTCTTAATTTTCAATATTTCAGGTAAATTTTTTCTCCAAAAGTCATTTTGGATGTTAATTTTTAATATTTTTTATAAAATGGAGACAAGAAAATCACTTAAAGACATTTTAAAATAAGAGAGTAAAACGATTATAAAAACCGAATTTTGCTAGAAGGACAAAATTGATCAAATAATAAAATTACTAAATATCTTTATTAATATCGACTTAGTGATGTATATGTGAAAGTAATTTATTATATTTTTTTTTCAATTTGACACCATATTGGTATTTAAAAGCAAAATTTAAAAAGCTTTTTTTCCTTGATAAACTTTAATTAAAATTAAAATTTAAAGTATTTCAAATGAAAAAAATTAGATGGATTCTATTTTGAATTAAATGTTAAATTTAAAAAAAAATGTAAAGGAATGCTTTTTTTGCTTTTTATCAAAAGAAGCTCTCTAAAATGATTAAATCAGACAATAAATTTAAGTAATGCAAAAAAGACCAGAAATTATAGTTTGTAAAAGAAAGGCAGAGTAAAAAACGGTGTCTAATTTTTGGGTTACGAAAAATTTAACAAAGAAAATATTGTATGATAATACAATATTTTCTTTAATATATTGATAATACAATATTATTGAAGAAAATATTAAAATTTGTATGATATATTCGTATTCAGATTCAATTTTGGATTAAATTTTATAATGGGATTTTTAAAGGTTTCAAGAAAAAATAAAAAATTTCTTTAAATTAATGTGCACTTGAGTGATGTAAGTAAATATGTAGGCACAATCAATTAAATAAAGAAACAATGGAATTAAAATTTTATTCAAAAGAAATCCAAATTAATTGTTTTTTTCTTTTTAAAAACAAAAAAGTGATGATAAGATCAAAAAATTTTTCGAAAGAAGACAAATTTTATATTATCTAATCGAAAAAGAATTAAAAAAAATAAATTATTTTACATTGAATTGAAATATATGAGTAATTAAAAAAGAAAGAATTTATAATTTTGTAATTAGAAGGAATAAAAAATAAGGAAATAAAAGTTATTTAGATTAAAATGGGAAGTTGAGAAATTTTGATTTGATTAAGCAGGTTTAAAGAAAAAAAAATTATTTAAAAAATCAAATATTAATATAGAATAAAATAATAAATTATTGAATATTTAACAAAATTAATTTTGCAATATTTTAAAATTAAACTTTTTAGATAAAAAAAAAAATGGAGAAAAAAATTAGTGAAATAATATTGAGTTCAAAAATATCAGTGAATGATTTTTTAAACAATAAAACAAACAGTATATTCATTAGTAATACAAAAAACCTACAAATAGAAAAAAAATTTCAAAAAAATAGCAATAGACGGCCAAAATATTTAGAAATTAGTGATACAATAACAATCGATTATTTCGAAGACAAAAACGATAATTGGAATAATGAAAAAACAGAAAATATAGAAATGCTGATCATTAAAGATGGACCTGTGAAAAAAATTACAAGGGAATTAAATCAAAAATTTGAAAATAAATATCGAGAAACTGAAGTAGACAAAATGAAAATAAAAAGAAAAGAAAGTGAAAAACCGCAAATATTTGAAAAAGCAGAAAAAAAAGAAATAAAATTTCAAACTTTAAGTAAACGAAAAAATAAAATGCAAACAAAGATAAAAAAAGAGAAAAAAGAGATAGATAAAATTATGAAGGAAAAAATATCAAAAAATATAAAAATAAAGGAGATAAAAACTGAAGAAAGCAGGCGAAGCAAAAAATCGTTAATATTAGTCGAAGATTCGTTGGATAAATCTCAAGTTATTCCAGAAGTTAGAACTGAAGAAACCGAAGTTGCTTTGAGCACAAATGATCAATCAAAGGATGAAAAAAAGGATTTGTTCGATGATTCTTCTAAACCACATCAACCAAATGATACATTATGTAATGAAGAAGAGAAAGTTGAAAAAGAAACTAATGAGCCAGGAATAGGAAATGAAAAACTAGATACTGAAGATGACACAGTTAATCCAGAACTTACTGCTCCTCTAAGCGAACCGTCTGTTAGTTCGCTTTTAGTGGAGAAAGCAGACGAGACTAAAAATTTGAGTGAGATGGAAATTAATTTAGCAAGCAAAAAATCGTTAATATTAGTCGAAGATTCGTTGGATAAATCTCAAGTTATTCCAAAAGTTAGAACTGAAGAAACCGAAGTTGCTTTGAGCACAAATGATCAATCAAAGGATGAAAAAAAGGATTTGTTCGATGATTCTTCTAAACCACATCAACCAAATGATACATTATGTAATGAAGAAGAGAAAGTTGAAAAAGAAACTAATGAGCCAGGAATAGGAAATGAAAAACTAGATACTGAAGATGACACAGTTAATCCAGAACTTACTGCTCCTCTAAGCGAACCGTCTGTTAGTTCGCTTTTAGTGGAGAAAGCAGACGAGACTAAAAATTTGAGTGAGATGGAAATTAATTTAGCAAGCAAAAAATCGTTAATATTAGTCGAAGATTCGTTGGATAAATCTCAAGTTATTCCAGAAGTTAGAACTGAAGAAACCGAAGTTGCTTTGAGCACAAATGATCAATCAAAGGATGAAAAAAGGATTTGTTCGATGATTCTTCTAAACCACATCAACCAAATGATACATTATGTAATGAAGAAGAGAAAGTTGAAAAAGAAACTAATGAGCCAGGAATAGGAAATGAAAAACTAGATACTGAAGATGACACAGTTAATCCAGAACTTACTGCTCCTCTAAGCGAACCGTCTGTTAGTTCGCTTTTAGTGGAGAAAGCAGACGAGACTAAAAATTTGAGTGAGATGGAAATTAATTTAGCAAGCAAAAAATCGTTAATATTAGTCGAAGATTCGTTGGATAAAGCTCAAGTTATTCCAGAAGTTAGAACTGAAGAAACCGAAGTTGCTTTGAGCACAAATGATCAATCAAAGGATGAAAAAAAGGATTTGTTCGATGATTCTTCTAAACCACATCAACCAAATGAAACATTATGTAATGAAGAAGAGAAAGTTGAAAAAGAAACTAATGAGCCAGGAATAGGAAATGAAAAACTAGATACTGAAGATGACACAGTTAATCCAGAACTTACTGCTCCTCTAAGCGAACCGTCTGTTAGTTCGCTTTTAGTGGAGAAAGCAGACGAGACTAAAAATTTGAGTGAGATGGAAATTAATTTAGCAAGCAAAAAATCGTTAATATTAGTCGAAGATTCGTTGGATAAATCTCAAGTTATTCCAGAAGTTAGAACTGAAGAAACCGAAGTTGCTTTGAGCACAAATGATCAATCAAAGGATGAAAAAAAGGATTTGTTCGATGATTCTTCTAAACCACATCAACCAAATGATACATTATGTAATGAAGAAGAGAAAGTTGAAAAAGAAACTAATGAGCCAGGAATAGGAAATGAAAAACTAGATACTGAAGATGACACAGTTAATCCAGAACTTACTGCTCCTCTAAGCGAACCGTCTGTTAGTTCGCTTTTAGTGGAGAAAGCAGACGAGACTAAAAATTTGAGTGAGATGGAAATTAATTTAGCAAGCAAAAAATCGTTAATATTAGTCGAAGATTCGTTGGATAAATCTCAAGTTATTCCAGAAGTTAGAACTGAAGAAACCGAAGTTGCTTTGAGCACAAATGATCAATCAAAGGATGAAAAAAGGATTTGTTCGATGATTCTTCTAAACCACATCAACCAAATGATACATTATGTAATGAAGAAGAGAAAGTTGAAAAAGAAACTAATGAGCCAGGAATAGGAAATGAAAAACTAGATACTGAAGATGACACAGTTAATCCAGAACTTACTGCTCCTCTAAGCGAACCGTCTGTTAGTTCGCTTTTAGTGGAGAAAGCAGACGAGACTAAAATTTTGAGTGAGATGGAAATTAATTTAGCAAGCAAAAAATCGTTAATATTAGTCGAAGATTCGTTGGATAAAGCTCAAGTTATTCCAGAAGTTAGAACTGAAGAAACCGAAGTTGCTTTGAGCACAAATGATCAATCAAAGGATGAAAAAAGGATTTGTTCGATGATTCTTCTAAACCACATCAACCAAATGATACATTATGTAATGAAGAAGAGAAAGTTGAAAAAGAAACTAATGAGCCAGGAATAGGAAATGAAAAACTAGATACTGAAGATGACACAGTTAATCCAGAACTTACTGCTCCTCTAAGCGAACCGTCTGTTAGTTCGCTTTTAGTGGAGAAAGCAGACGAGACTAAAAATTTGAGTGAGATGGAAATTAATTTAGCAAGCAAAAAATCGTTAATATTAGTCGAAGATTCGTTGGATAAATCTCAAGTTATTCCAGAAGTTAGAACTGAAGAAACCGAAGTTGCTTTGAGCACAAATGATCAATCAAAGGATGAAAAAAGGATTTGTTCGATGATTCTTCTAAACCACATCAACCAAATGATACATTATGTAATGAAGAAGAGAAAGTTGAAAAAGAAACTAATGAGCCAGGAATAGGAAATGAAAAACTAGATACTGAAGATGACACAGTTAATCCAGAACTTACTGCTCCTCTAAGCGAACCGTCTGTTAGTTCGCTTTTAGTGGAGAAAGCAGACGAGACTAAAAATTTGAGTGAGATGGAAATTAATTTAGCAAGCAAAAAATCGTTAATATTAGTCGAAGATTCGTTGGATAAAGCTCAAGTTATTCCAGAAGTTAGAACTGAAGAAACCGAAGTTGCTTTGAGCACAAATGATCAATCAAAGGATGAAAAAAGGATTTGTTCGATGATTCTTCTAAACCACATCAACCAAATGATACATTATGTAATGAAGAAGAGAAAGTTGAAAAAGAAACTAATGAGCCAGGAATAGGAAATGAAAAACTAGATACTGAAGATGACACAGTTAATCCAGAACTTACTGCTCCTCTAAGCGAACCGTCTGTTAGTTCGCTTTTAGTGGAGAAAGCAGACGAGACTAAAAATTTGAGTGAGATGGAAATTAATTTAGCAAGCAAAAAATCGTTAATATTAGTCGAAGATTCGTTGGATAAAGCTCAAGTTATTCCAGAAGTTAGAACTGAAGAAACCGAAGTTGCTTTGAGCACAAATGATCAATCAAAGGATGAAAAAAAGGATTTGTTCGATGATTCTTCTAAACCACATCAACCAAATGATACATTATGTAATGAAGAAGAGAAAGTTGAAAAAGAAACTAATGAGCCAGGAATAGGAAATGAAAAACTAGATACTGAAGATGACACAGTTAATCCAGAACTTACTGCTCCTCTAAGCGAACCGTCTGTTAGTTCGCTTTTAGTGGAGAAAGCAGACGAGACTAAAAATTTGAGTGAGATGGAAATTAATTTAGCAAGCAAAAAATCGTTAATATTAGTCGAAGATTCGTTGGATAAATCTCAAGTTATTCCAGAAGTTAGAACTGAAGAAACCGAAGTTGCTTTGAGCACAAATGATCAATCAAAGGATGAAAAAGGATTTGTTCGATGATTCTTCTAAACCACATCAACCAAATGATACATTATGTAATGAAGAAGAGAAAGTTGAAAAAGAAACTAATGAGCCAGGAATAGGAAATGAAAAACTAGATACTGAAGATGACACAGTTAATCCAGAACTTACTGCTCCTCTAAGCGAACCGTCTGTTAGTTCGCTTTTAGTGGAGAAAGCAGACGAGACTAAAAATTTGAGTGAGATGGAAATTAATTTAGCAAGCAAAAAATCGTTAATATTAGTCGAAGATTCGTTGGATAAATCTCAAGTTATTCCAGAAGTTAGAACTGAAGAAACCGAAGTTGCTTTGAGCACAAATGATCAATCAAAGGATGAAAAAAAGGATTTGTTCGATGATTCTTCTAAACCACATCAACCAAATGATACATTATGTAATGAAGAAGAGAAAGTTGAAAAAGAAACTAATGAGCCAGGAATAGGAAATGAAAAACTAGATACTGAAGATGACACAGTTAATCCAGAACTTACTGCTCCTCTAAGCGAACCGTCTGTTAGTTCGCTTTTAGTGGAGAAAGCAGACGAGACTAAAAATTTGAGTGAGATGGAAATTAATTTAGCAAGCAAAAAATCGTTAATATTAGTCGAAGATTCGTTGGATAAATCTCAAGTTATTCCAGAAGTTAGAACTGAAGAAACCGAAGTTGCTTTGAGCACAAATGATCAATCAAAGGATGAAAAAAGGATTTGTTCGATGATTCTTCTAAACCACATCAACCAAATGATACATTATGTAATGAAGAAGAGAAAGTTGAAAAAGAAACTAATGAGCCAGGAATAGGAAATGAAAAACTAGATACTGAAGATGACACAGTTAATCCAGAACTTACTGCTCCTCTAAGCGAACCGTCTGTTAGTTCGCTTTTAGTGGAGAAAGCAGACGAGACTAAAATTTTGAGTGAGATGGAAATTAATTTAGCAAGCAAAAAATCGTTAATATTAGTCGAAGATTCGTTGGATAAAGCTCAAGTTATTCCAGAAGTTAGAACTGAAGAAACCGAAGTTGCTTTGAGCACAAATGATCAATCAAAGGATGAAAAAAAGGATTTGTTCGATGATTCTTCTAAACCACATCAACCAAATGATACATTATGTAATGAAGAAGAGAAAGTTGAAAAAGAAACTAATGAGCCAGGAATAGGAAATGAAAAACTAGATACTGAAGATGACACAGTTAATCCAGAACTTACTGCTCCTCTAAGCGAACCGTCTGTTAGTTCGCTTTTAGTGGAGAAAGCAGACGAGACTAAAAATTTGAGTGAGATGGAAATTAATTTAGCAAGCAAAAAATCGTTAATATTAGTCGAAGATTCGTTGGATAAATCTCAAGTTATTCCAGAAGTTAGAACTGAAGAAACCGAAGTTGCTTTGAGCACAAATGATCAATCAAAGGATGAAAAAAAGGATTTGTTCGATGATTCTTCTAAACCACATCAACCAAATGATACATTATGTAATGAAGAAGAGAAAGTTGAAAAAGAAACTAATGAGCCAGGAATAGGAAATGAAAAACTAGATACTGAAGATGACACAGTTAATCCAGAACTTACTGCTCCTCTAAGCGAACCGTCTGTTAGTTCGCTTTTAGTGGAGAAAGCAGACGAGACTAAAAATTTGAGTGAGATGGAAATTAATTTAGCAAGCAAAAAATCGTTAATATTAGTCGAAGATTCGTTGGATAAAGCTCAAGTTATTCCAGAAGTTAGAACTGAAGAAACCGAAGTTGCTTTGAGCACAAATGATCAATCAAAGGATGAAAAAGGATTTGTTCGATGATTCTTCTAAACCACATCAACCAAATGATACATTATGTAATGAAGAAGAGAAAGTTGAAAAAGAAACTAATGAGCCAGGAATAGGAAATGAAAAACTAGATACTGAAGATGACACAGTTAATCCAGAACTTACTGCTCCTCTAAGCGAACCGTCTGTTAGTTCGCTTTTAGTGGAGAAAGCAGACGAGACTAAAATTTTGAGTGAGATGGAAATTAATTTAGCAAGCAAAAAATCGTTAATATTAGTCGAAGATTCGTTGGATAAAGCTCAAGTTATTCCAGAAGTTAGAACTGAAGAAACCGAAGTTGCTTTGAGCACAAATGATCAATCAAAGGATGAAAAAAAGGATTTGTTCGATGATTCTTCTAAACCACATCAACCAAATGATACATTATGTAATGAAGAAGAGAAAGTTGAAAAAGAAACTAATGAGCCAGGAATAGGAAATGAAAAACTAGATACTGAAGATGACACAGTTAATCCAGAACTTACTGCTCCTCTAAGCGAACCGTCTGTTAGTTCGCTTTTAGTGGAGAAAGCAGACGAGACTAAAAATTTGAGTGAGATGGAAATTAATTTAGCAAGCAAAAAATCGTTAATATTAGTCGAAGATTCGTTGGATAAATCTCAAGTTATTCCAGAAGTTAGAACTGAAGAAACCGAAGTTGCTTTGAGCACAAATGATCAATCAAAGGATGAAAAAAAGGATTTGTTCGATGATTCTTCTAAACCACATCAACCAAATGATACATTATGTAATGAAGAAGAGAAAGTTGAAAAAGAAACTAATGAGCCAGGAATAGGAAATGAAAAACTAGATACTGAAGATGACACAGTTAATCCAGAACTTACTGCTCCTCTAAGCGAACCGTCTGTTAGTTCGCTTTTAGTGGAGAAAGCAGACGAGACTAAAAATTTGAGTGAGATGGAAATTAATTTAGCAAGCAAAAAATCGTTAATATTAGTCGAAGATTCGTTGGATAAATCTCAAGTTATTCCAGAAGTTAGAACTGAAGAAACCGAAGTTGCTTTGAGCACAAATGATCAATCAAAGGATGAAAAAAAGGATTTGTTCGATGATTCTTCTAAACCACATCAACCAAATGATACATTATGTAATGAAGAAGAGAAAGTTGAAAAAGAAACTAATGAGCCAGGAATAGGAAATGAAAAACTAGATACTGAAGATGACACAGTTAATCCAGAACTTACTGCTCCTCTAAGCGAACCGTCTGTTAGTTCGCTTTTAGTGGAGAAAGCAGACGAGACTAAAAATTTGAGTGAGATGGAAATTAATTTAGCAAGCAAAAAATCGTTAATATTAGTCGAAGATTCGTTGGATAAATCTCAAGTTATTCCAGAAGTTAGAACTGAAGAAACCGAAGTTGCTTTGAGCACAAATGATCAATCAAAGGATGAAAAAAAGGATTTGTTCGATGATTCTTCTAAACCACATCAACCAAATGATACATTATGTAATGAAGAAGAGAAAGTTGAAAAAGAAACTAATGAGCCAGGAATAGGAAATGAAAAACTAGATACTGAAGATGACACAGTTAATCCAGAACTTACTGCTCCTCTAAGCGAACCGTCTGTTAGTTCGCTTTTAGTGGAGAAAGCAGACGAGACTAAAAATTTGAGTGAGATGGAAATTAATTTAGCAAGCAAAAAATCGTTAATATTAGTCGAAGATTCGTTGGATAAATCTCAAGTTATTCCAGAAGTTAGAACTGAAGAAACCGAAGTTGCTTTGAGCACAAATGATCAATCAAAGGATGAAAAAAGGATTTGTTCGATGATTCTTCTAAACCACATCAACCAAATGATACATTATGTAATGAAGAAGAGAAAGTTGAAAAAGAAACTAATGAGCCAGGAATAGGAAATGAAAAACTAGATACTGAAGATGACACAGTTAATCCAGAACTTACTGCTCCTCTAAGCGAACCGTCTGTTAGTTCGCTTTTAGTGGAGAAAGCAGACGAGACTAAAAATTTGAGTGAGATGGAAATTAATTTAGCAAGCAAAAAATCGTTAATATTAGTCGAAGATTCGTTGGATAAATCTCAAGTTATTCCAGAAGTTAGAACTGAAGAAACCGAAGTTGCTTTGAGCACAAATGATCAATCAAAGGATGAAAAAAAGGATTTGTTCGATGATTCTTCTAAACCACATCAACCAAATGATACATTATGTAATGAAGAAGAGAAAGTTGAAAAAGAAACTAATGAGCCAGGAATAGGAAATGAAAAACTAGATACTGAAGATGACACAGTTAATCCAGAACTTACTGCTCCTCTAAGCGAACCGTCTGTTAGTTCGCTTTTAGTGGAGAAAGCAGACGAGACTAAAAATTTGAGTGAGATGGAAATTAATTTAGCAAGCAAAAAATCGTTAATATTAGTCGAAGATTCGTTGGATAAAGCTCAAGTTATTCCAGAAGTTAGAACTGAAGAAACCGAAGTTGCTTTGAGCACAAATGATCAATCAAAGGATGAAAAAAGGATTTGTTCGATGATTCTTCTAAACCACATCAACCAAATGATACATTATGTAATGAAGAAGAGAAAGTTGAAAAAGAAACTAATGAGCCAGGAATAGGAAATGAAAAACTAGATACTGAAGATGACACAGTTAATCCAGAACTTACTGCTCCTCTAAGCGAACCGTCTGTTAGTTCGCTTTTAGTGGAGAAAGCAGACGAGACTAAAATTTTGAGTGAGATGGAAATTAATTTAGCAAGCAAAAAATCGTTAATATTAGTCGAAGATTCGTTGGATAAAGCTCAAGTTATTCCAGAAGTTAGAACTGAAGAAACCGAAGTTGCTTTGAGCACAAATGATCAATCAAAGGATGAAAAAAGGATTTGTTCGATGATTCTTCTAAACCACATCAACCAAATGATACATTATGTAATGAAGAAGAGAAAGTTGAAAAAGAAACTAATGAGCCAGGAATAGGAAATGAAAAACTAGATACTGAAGATGACACAGTTAATCCAGAACTTACTGCTCCTCTAAGCGAACCGTCTGTTAGTTCGCTTTTAGTGGAGAAAGCAGACGAGACTAAAAATTTGAGTGAGATGGAAATTAATTTAGCAAGCAAAAAATCGTTAATATTAGTCGAAGATTCGTTGGATAAAGCTCAAGTTATTCCAGAAGTTAGAACTGAAGAAACCGAAGTTGCTTTGAGCACAAATGATCAATCAAAGGATGAAAAAGGATTTGTTCGATGATTCTTCTAAACCACATCAACCAAATGATACATTATGTAATGAAGAAGAGAAAGTTGAAAAAGAAACTAATGAGCCAGGAATAGGAAATGAAAAACTAGATACTGAAGATGACACAGTTAATCCAGAACTTACTGCTCCTCTAAGCGAACCGTCTGTTAGTTCGCTTTTAGTGGAGAAAGCAGACGAGACTAAAAATTTGAGTGAGATGGAAATTAATTTAGCAAGCAAAAAATCGTTAATATTAGTCGAAGATTCGTTGGATAAAGCTCAAGTTATTCCAGAAGTTAGAACTGAAGAAACCGAAGTTGCTTTGAGCACAAATGATCAATCAAAGGATGAAAAAAGGATTTGTTCGATGATTCTTCTAAACCACATCAACCAAATGATACATTATGTAATGAAGAAGAGAAAGTTGAAAAAGAAACTAATGAGCCAGGAATAGGAAATGAAAAACTAGATACTGAAGATGACACAGTTAATCCAGAACTTACTGCTCCTCTAAGCGAACCGTCTGTTAGTTCGCTTTTAGTGGAGAAAGCAGACGAGACTAAAAATTTGAGTGAGATGGAAATTAATTTAGCAAGCAAAAAATCGTTAATATTAGTCGAAGATTCGTTGGATAAATCTCAAGTTATTCCAGAAGTTAGAACTGAAGAAACCGAAGTTGCTTTGAGCACAAATGATCAATCAAAGGATGAAAAAAGGATTTGTTCGATGATTCTTCTAAACCACATCAACCAAATGATACATTATGTAATGAAGAAGAGAAAGTTGAAAAAGAAACTAATGAGCCAGGAATAGGAAATGAAAAACTAGATACTGAAGATGACACAGTTAATCCAGAACTTACTGCTCCTCTAAGCGAACCGTCTGTTAGTTCGCTTTTAGTGGAGAAAGCAGACGAGACTAAAAATTTGAGTGAGATGGAAATTAATTTAGCAAGCAAAAAATCGTTAATATTAGTCGAAGATTCGTTGGATAAATCTCAAGTTATTCCAGAAGTTAGAACTGAAGAAACCGAAGTTGCTTTGAGCACAAATGATCAATCAAAGGATGAAAAAAAGGATTTGTTCGATGATTCTTCTAAACCACATCAACCAAATGATACATTATGTAATGAAGAAGAGAAAGTTGAAAAAGAAACTAATGAGCCAGGAATAGGAAATGAAAAACTAGATACTGAAGATGACACAGTTAATCCAGAACTTACTGCTCCTCTAAGCGAACCGTCTGTTAGTTCGCTTTTAGTGGAGAAAGCAGACGAGACTAAAAATTTGAGTGAGATGGAAATTAATTTAGCAAGCAAAAAATCGTTAATATTAGTCGAAGATTCGTTGGATAAATCTCAAGTTATTCCAGAAGTTAGAACTGAAGAAACCGAAGTTGCTTTGAGCACAAATGATCAATCAAAGGATGAAAAAAGGATTTGTTCGATGATTCTTCTAAACCACATCAACCAAATGATACATTATGTAATGAAGAAGAGAAAGTTGAAAAAGAAACTAATGAGCCAGGAATAGGAAATGAAAAACTAGATACTGAAGATGACACAGTTAATCCAGAACTTACTGCTCCTCTAAGCGAACCGTCTGTTAGTTCGCTTTTAGTGGAGAAAGCAGACGAGACTAAAAATTTGAGTGAGATGGAAATTAATTTAGCAAGCAAAAAATCGTTAATATTAGTCGAAGATTCGTTGGATAAATCTCAAGTTATTCCAGAAGTTAGAACTGAAGAAACCGAAGTTGCTTTGAGCACAAATGATCAATCAAAGGATGAAAAAAAGGATTTGTTCGATGATTCTTCTAAACCACATCAACCAAATGATACATTATGTAATGAAGAAGAGAAAGTTGAAAAAGAAACTAATGAGCCAGGAATAGGAAATGAAAAACTAGATACTGAAGATGACACAGTTAATCCAGAACTTACTGCTCCTCTAAGCGAACCGTCTGTTAGTTCGCTTTTAGTGGAGAAAGCAGACGAGACTAAAAATTTGAGTGAGATGGAAATTAATTTAGCAAGCAAAAAATCGTTAATATTAGTCGAAGATTCGTTGGATAAATCTCAAGTTATTCCAGAAGTTAGAACTGAAGAAACCGAAGTTGCTTTGAGCACAAATGATCAATCAAAGGATGAAAAAAGGATTTGTTCGATGATTCTTCTAAACCACATCAACCAAATGATACATTATGTAATGAAGAAGAGAAAGTTGAAAAAGAAACTAATGAGCCAGGAATAGGAAATGAAAAACTAGATACTGAAGATGACACAGTTAATCCAGAACTTACTGCTCCTCTAAGCGAACCGTCTGTTAGTTCGCTTTTAGTGGAGAAAGCAGACGAGACTAAAAATTTGAGTGAGATGGAAATTAATTTAGCAAGCAAAAAATCGTTAATATTAGTCGAAGATTCGTTGGATAAATCTCAAGTTATTCCAGAAGTTAGAACTGAAGAAACCGAAGTTGCTTTGAGCACAAATGATCAATCAAAGGATGAAAAAAAGGATTTGTTCGATGATTCTTCTAAACCACATCAACCAAATGATACATTATGTAATGAAGAAGAGAAAGTTGAAAAAGAAACTAATGAGCCAGGAATAGGAAATGAAAAACTAGATACTGAAGATGACACAGTTAATCCAGAACTTACTGCTCCTCTAAGCGAACCGTCTGTTAGTTCGCTTTTAGTGGAGAAAGCAGACGAGACTAAAAATTTGAGTGAGATGGAAATTAATTTAGCAAGCAAAAAATCGTTAATATTAGTCGAAGATTCGTTGGATAAATCTCAAGTTATTCCAGAAGTTAGAACTGAAGAAACCGAAGTTGCTTTGAGCACAAATGATCAATCAAAGGATGAAAAAAAGGATTTGTTCGATGATTCTTCTAAACCACATCAACCAAATGATACGTTATGTAATGAAGAAGAGAAAGTTGAAAAAGAAACTAATGAGCCAGGAATAGGAAATGAAAAACTAGATACTGAAGATGACACAGTTAATCCAGAACTTACTGTTCCTCTAAGCGAACCGTCTGTTAGTTCGCTTTTAGTGGAGAAAGCAGACGAGACTAAAAATTTGAGTGAGATGGAAATTAATTTAGCAAGCAAAAAATCGTTAATATTAGTCGAAGATTCGTTGGATAAATCTCAAGTTATTCCAGAAGTTAGAACTGAAGAAACCGAAGTTGCTTTGAGCACAAATGATCAATCAAAGGATGAAAAAAAGGATTTGTTCGATGATTCTTCTAAACCACATCAACCAAATGATACATTATGTAATGAAGAAGAGAAAGTTGAAAAAGAAACTAATGAGCCAGGAATAGGAAATGAAAAACTAGATACTGAAGATGACACAGTTAATCCAGAACTTACTGTTCCTCTAAGCGAACCGTCTGTTAGTTCGCTTTTAGTGGAGAAAGCAGACGAGACTAAAAATTTGAGTGAGATGGAAATTAATTTAGCAAGCAAAAAATCGTTAATATTAGTCGAAGATTCGTTGGATAAATCTCAAGTTATTCCAGAAGTTAGAACTGAAGAAACCGAAGTTGCTTTGAGCACAAATGATCAATCAAAGGATGAAAAAAGGATTTGTTCGATGATTCTTCTAAACCACATCAACCAAATGATACATTATGTAATGAAGAAGAGAAAGTTGAAAAAGAAACTAATGAGCCAGGAATAGGAAATGAAAAACTAGATACTGAAGATGACACAGTTAATCAAGAACTTACTGTTCCTCTAAGCGAACCGTCTGTTAGTTCGCTTTTAGTGGAGAAAGCCGACGAGACTAAAAATTTGAGTGAGATGGAAATTAATTTAGCAAGCAAAAAATCGTTAATATTAGTCGAAGATTCGTTGGATAAAGCTCAAGTTATTCCAGAAGTTAGAACTGAAGAAACCGAAGTTGCTTTGAGCACAAATGATCAATCAAAGGATGAAAAAAAGGATTTGTTCGATGATTCTTCTAAACCACATCAACCAAATGATACGTTATGTAATGAAGAAGAGAAAGTTGAAAAAGAAACTAATGAGCCAGGAATAGGAAATGAAAAACTAGATACTGAAGATGACACAGTTAATCAAGAACTTACTGTTCCTCTAAGCGAACCGTCTGTTAGTTCGCTTTTAGTGGAGAAAGCCGACGAGACTAAAAATTTGAGTGAGATGGAAATTAATTTAGCAAGCAAAAAATCGTTAATATTAGTCGAAGATTCGTTGGATAAAGCTCAAGTTATTCCAGAAGTTAGAACTGAAGAAACCGAAGTTGCTTTGAGCACAAATGATCAATCAAAGGATGAAAAAAGGATTTGTTCGATGATTCTTCTAAACCACATCAACCAAATGATACGTTATGTAATGAAGAAGAGAAAGTTGAAAAAGAAACTAATGAGCCAGGAATAGGAAATGAAAAACTAGATACTGAAGATCACACAGTTAATCCAGAACTTACTGCTCCTCTAAGCGAACCGTCTGTTAGTTCGCTTTTAGTGGAGAAAGCCGACGAGACTAAAAATTTGAGTGAGATGGAAATTAATTTAGCAAGCAAAAAATCGTTAATATTAGTCGAAGATTCGTTGGATAAAGCTCAAGTTATTCCAGAAGTTAGAACTGAAGAAACCGAAGTTGCTTTGAGCACAAATGATCAATCAAAGGATGAAAAAAAGGATTTGTTCGATGATTCTTCTAAACCACATCAACCAAATGATACATTATGTAATGAAGAAGAGAAAGTTGAAAAAGAAACTAATGAGCCAGGAAAAGGAAATGAAAAACTAGATACTGAAGATCACACAGTTAATCCAGAACTTACTGCTCCTCTAAGCGAACCGTCTGTTAGTTCGCTTTTAGTGGAGAAAGCAGACGAGACTAAAAATTTGAGTGAGATGGAAATTAATTTAGCAAGCAAAAAATCGTTAATATTAGTCGAAGATTCGTTGGATAAATCTCAAGTTATTCCAGAAGTTAGAACAAAAGAAATTAAATTTTAAGATGACACAGAATATTCGGATTTTCCAATTAAGTGAGATTCAAATTAATTAGTTCCATTTTTCAACGCTTTACTTTTGAATTTTTTTCTTACAATTATTATCAAATTTTTTTTAATTTTTTTTTCAAGTTTTAATTTTTTTTAATTGCTTTCCTTTTTTTCTTTTTTTTTCCTTTTATTTTATTTTAACTGCAATTCATTGGATAATTTTATTTATATTATTTCATTTGTCCGTCCAATTTTATAATTTTCTTTTTTTTTATTTTATTCTTTATCTCAAAAATAAAAAATTTAAAATTTTAATATTAATCTTTTTAGATTATTTATAAAAATGAATTGGTTATTTTGCTTTTATAAAAATAGATTTTGATTTGTCGAACTCGTCTAAAATTATCTGCTTTGCATGCAAATGCATTGGTACATATCTTGCTTTTGATTTTTTTATTTTCAATGCTTTAAGTAGCACTTCAGGTTGTTTCTTAAAAATATATTTTTTATTCTTATTAATTTAGTTTTCTTTCATTACTTGAGGTGCCAATTTTATATGATGTGAATATTTATGATCCCCTAAAATTGGACAACCTAGTCCATAATCTAAATGTGCTCTTATTTGATGTTGAAAACCTAAAATTAATATTTTCTTTTTTAAAAAAAATCCCTGAATTTCTTTGAATTCACCTGTTTTTGCTGCAAATCAATCAGTGCCCCATTTTTATTTGAATCAATTACTCTGTTTTTTGTAATTGCTTCTCTCCTCTTCTCATTCTCTTTAGATACATTTTTTAAAATTAACTTTGTCTCTTCTTCATAGTTTGGAGATAGATATGTTTTGGTTTAAAGTTAATAATTTATTTGTTCATTTTTATTTCTTACACGTGTAATTCCGTTTATTGACCTTCCTAATAATGGTATATTTATTTCTCCTGTTCGTATTTTTGGAACATTTTTTTTAATTGCCAAATATTGTTTGATAATTTTTTTTTGGTCGAAACAATTTCTTATTTTTCTTGCTGATTCGGAATTTCTTTTTTTTTTTATTTTAATTATTGTTCAAAATAAAAATATTTTTAACGTTGCGAAAAGCATGACACCAGTCGTGAATTCATCTAATCAGTTGCACATTAATAATCTATAATTAAGTTTTAATAGTTTCTCCGAAATTGGAAGAATTTTTGAAACTGATAAATGCAAACCAGGTCCCTCTTCAGAAAAAAAAATTTTTTTTTTAATTTGATTTTCATTTTTTTAATAGTCAAATACTTATACTAGCCAAGCCATATGGCTTACCAATAGCTAAAATTCCCTCTTAATTTTAATAATTCAATGAAAACCACCTTCTTAATTATGGTAGCATATGTGGTTTTTTATTATTTCAGCTGACTCATCTAATG
Organism: Brachionus manjavacas; assembly: GCA_019054805.1. Classification (NCBI taxonomy): domain Eukaryota; kingdom Metazoa; phylum Rotifera; class Eurotatoria; order Ploima; family Brachionidae; genus Brachionus; species Brachionus manjavacas. Next base: position 824,104 of record JAHQIY010000009.1, read on the forward strand.
TCATTTTTTCCCAATTTAAAACTTCATCTTTCAAAATTTTATGTTTGGAATCAATTTTTGGTCTTTCACTCATTGTTAATTTCTGAGCTGGTAATTTATTCTTTTCATCTATTACTTGATTTTTAGATGTGATTATCGGAATATAATTTTGATTGTCGTCTAGATTTTTATTTTTTTCGATCAAATTACGTATATTACCAAAAGATTCATCAACTTCTTCTGCAATTAAAGTTTGAGGTTTTTCCATCGGTGACTCTTTAAATCTCTATTAGGTGAAAATCTCTATTGATAATTTTTTATTATACCTAAACTATCATTTTTAGATAAATTTCCAAAATATACTTCATCTATAAATTAAGATCTTTTTTTTCTATTTTAATACCAGCTATTGGCAACTTTTCATCACTTGTTTTAGCTGATTTACTGATTTCTTTATTTATTTTGTATTCATCTAACTTTTTTTGATCCAAAAAATTTGCCTGTTCGAGTCCAAAAAAATCTTCATTATCAGAAGAGCTTGTTTCACTTAATTTTTCAGCACATTTTTCTTCCAATTTTGGAAATTTCGGCTCGACTTCTTCCGGTTTATCGTTGTAAAATTAATTTGTCCAAATGTTGTCTCAACAACTTTAATATTTCCCTTCATTTTGCTTGGTAAAATTTTTTTAAACAATTTTAATAATTAAATCTAGTCGTTTGTTTTATCAGATGTTAAACAATTTAGAAAACTATCTACTAGGATATTACAAAATTTTGAAAAAAAAGTCTAAAAAATGCGTACACTTTTAATTTTTTTTTGAATTTAAAATGCTTTTAAGTTTGTCTTTTTTATAAAACTAAATTTTTTTAATAAAAATGAAAAAATTATTTAAATTTTTATTAAATAAAAAATTAATTTCATTATTGTTCACTGAATGATTTTCTATTATCTAAAAAATGTAGATACGATTTTGATGTGAACAACAATAAGATTCCCGAGAAGAACCCGAACCATATATTCAAAAATTCATTGTCTGGCAAATAAACTTTGGTAAGGCTCCAAGCCAAAACACTTCCAAAATTAAACATTACTGATTCGAATACGCTAAAGCCGATTGCGTAGCGAAGTTTGGTGTTTTTCATATGCTCTGAGGTAAATATGTAGAATACACTACCGACTAACGAATTGAAAAACAAGGTTTTTGAAATTGAAATCGAATTATCGCCACATAATCTTTAGATTTCTTACAAAAATTTCTTATTTTATTTTTGTGAATATTACTTTGAGAAAAAATTTGGTGCAGTAAATTTAGTTGAGTGTAGTAAATAGCTTGTGCCTGCTACCAAAGGAATTGCTCTCTTGGTAAATTTGTCTTTATCCAATTCTTGGACCTTTGTCAAGTATTCGCGAACTTTATTGTTTAAAATCGAAATGCGAGACATTTTAGTTTACAAATGCAAGAATATTGAAAACAAAAGCTACATAAAAGCTTCAAAACATATAGAAATATTTCGTATTTTTGACTTGGTTGAAATTTTTAAACAATTTAAGTTAACATTTTACCACATGGACAAAAAATGATGCCACAAATTTTAATTAAAAACACAAGATATTATTTGTAAAAATTAATCTCTTTTTTGTGTGTGCTGTTCGCTTTGGATTGATAAACATAAGCTTAAAATTGAATTAATTTTTAATAAAAAATATTGACAAAATTTTAAAATCTTATCTTTATTACAAAAATCAAGCCTCAATAAAAATTAGTTTATAAGTTTCAAAAATTCAAAAGACGAGTTCGAATTCGAATGAGTTTTAAAGGGTATTCTATTTGATTCTGAGATGCAATCAAAATTTTTGAATTAATTTTTTTTTAGATTTATTTTTTAAAGTACTGACAAACAAATTATAATTGAAAATATGATTTCGAATTATTGAAACATGTTTTTAAATTATTAAAAAAAATCAGCAATTTTTTAAACCCGATTTTAGAAAAATTGAATAAGTTAAAATATTTTTTTTTTTCTATTTTTTGATCAAGATTTATTATAAATATAAATTTCAAATATTTGTTAAATATAAAATTGCTTATTTTTTATATCAATCTAGTAAGGAATTTCACACTCAAATCATTTAATTTGATTAAAAGCCACGAGCTGAATTAAATTAAGTTTTTGGGTAGTACAAATTACTTTATTTATTTGAGCGCTAACCTAAATTACAAGAATTTAAAATTATGCTTCTTTACTTATTTTTTGCAATAAATCGACTGAAAAAAAAGGTAAATAGTACATTTTTAACGAAAATAAAAGAAGGAAAGCATAAAATTATTTATTTTTTTAATTTTAATAACAAAAATTCCAGTTATGATTTATGGAACCACTTGCCTTTTGATATCATGAGAAAGTCTGATAAAGGTTCTGAATGCAACCCGCATTTTATGTCTGCGTGCAAATATTAGAACTTAGTTGACCCATTTATTTCAAAATTCAAGCTTCAATTAGACCAAACAAAAAAAACAAAAAGTTTTTTGAAAAAATAAATTATTCAGTCAAAAACTAACATTTTTCAAGCACACATGATCAAATCAGACACATAACTTAAAGCAAGATGTTAATCATTATTTTAATTTCAAGTTAGAAAAAAATTAATTTTTTCCAATTTAGTATTCACTTGAATTAATTTAAGCAAAATTTTAACTCTTAAAATAATTTTCTTTCATTAGATATTTCACGTTTAGTAAAATTTCAATAATTTTCTAAACCAAATATTATATTATGTTTATTTGAGTGAATTTTTAAACAATCAAAAAAACATCAAAAAATATTCTCTGGGGATCACAGTATAATGATAGAAAGATTCGGTTCGGCAGCATTCTACGGCTTGGCCTCCTTGATGATCACATTCGCCAACAAAATTGTTCTTACTTCATACAGGTAACTCCAGTTTGAATTTTGATCACAACCATTTAATCAATTTTGGCAAAGATTTACTTCATTCCAGGCACTGGCTCTTGGTCAAGTAAAATTTTGAGCTTCCAAAATTTGATTTTATTAATAATAAAATTTAAAAAAGATCACGATCACTTTGGTTTTGTTGAGAATACTCAAGAAACTAAAATTGATAAAATTAGCCAATTTTGATCCGAAAACAGCATGGAATATAATGCCACTTGCAATTTTCTATTTCGGAAACATCCTTTTTGGTCTAGGCGGAACAAAATCTCTCAAGTATTTTTAATTTTAATTCAAATGATTTTTTTTTCAATTTTTTTTCTCAGCTTGCCAATGTTTAGTGTTTTGAGAAGATTTTCTGTTCTAATGACCATGTATGGTGAACAATATATTTTGCGGTATTTTTTAAATTTTTGGTTTTTAGCTTTAAAAATTTACTTTTTAAAAAAAAGTAAAAAAAAATCATCTGCCATTCAAATGAGTATTTATGCAATGATCTTAGGAGCTCTAGTGGCAGCCTCGTAAGAAACTGGTTTTTTCTTTGTTATGCATTTTTTTAAACTTATTTTTAAGTGATGATCTTACTTTTGATGTATATGGATACACATTTATCACACTAAACAATTTTTTTACTACTGCTAATGGAATTTATACCAAAAGGAAACTAGATAACATGGTAATTTTTATTCAAAAATAAATAAAGTTTGAAAAGAGTATTTTTTTTTAAAGAAAATGGGAGAGTATGATTTATTATATTATAACGCAATTTTAACTTTGTTTCCGATGATAATTTTGTCAATTTATTCTGGAGAAATAGAAAAATTGCAGAACTACGATGAATGGTTTAATCCGGGTTTTTGGTTTTTTTTCCTTTTGTCATCATTAATGGGCTTCATACTTAATTTTTCGTGGATGCTTTGCACAAGGTTTAATTCACCATTAACAACCACTGTCACCGGTTGCTTAAAAGTATTTTTATTTTTACAAAATCCATCAATCTTATTTCATTTTATTAAGAATATTTTGGTGACATATTTAGGAATGCTCATAGGTGGTGATTACATATTTTCTAGCTTAAACTTTGTTGGTTTAACAATTAGGTTTGTTTTTTTAAATAAACTTTTTTTCCAGAAAATTCTAAATATGATCGATTCAAGCTCTGTTTCAAGTGTGTTCTATTCATATTTGACCTTTTCGTCCAGCAAGCCGGTCGAAGAAGCGAAGCCAAAACAATCAAAATGTACAAGCTTGGTTTAATTTATTTAAAAAAATTATTGCTCTTTTTCTAAATCGTTATTTGCTTAGTATCAAATTTTCAATCTAGTCTTCCATAATTAAAGGCTTCTTAGAAATTAGTTGTTTTATACCCAATGTTTCACTCAATACTTGTGTTTTAGTTTTTTGATTATTTAAATTTTTATTGTAAATAATGCTGGTTTTATCACTTGTTTAAAATTTTAATATCAAATTTTTATTTCTATTAGCTTTAATCTTTTTTTTCTATTTAAGGAGACCCTAAAAATCAAAGAAACAATTTATTGAAAAATATCGAATTTGTTTTTTTATTAAATTTTTTTCAAATCATTTTTAAAATAAATTTTTTAAGCCTTTTCTAAAATTTTGTTGATTTTCATTCAAACATTCTTAGGATATTTTATTTTTATTTAGTTGAAGACATTTTTCGGTCATCCTCTTCGAAGTACATATATTAAATGTAGTTGCTATGATTGAAATTTAATTATAAAATTATTTGGAATTTTGAATTTTAAAAAAATGGAAAATCTGAAAGTCCTTCGAAATGCTAAAAAAAAATCCCGCCAGCTTGAGTTACAGCGAAAAATCCAGCAAGATAGTACAGCCAGCCGTCTTAACTCATCATTATTCGACTCAAATCCAAACTACTGTGATTTGATAGAAGGTGTTTTGCCCCAAGAAGGTTTTGATTCATTTTATATCCAAAAACTTAACTACGATATTAAATTCTTAATTAGATTTTTTTCGTAAGCTATCAGATGAAATTGTTTTAAGAATATTTAGTTATATACCGCGAAAAACTCTTTTAAAATATGCAATTGTTTGCAAAAGATGGCACAAGTTAATGTGAGAAATATCTTTTTTTTGCTTTTTCTTTGTCCTTTAAGTCTGTTTTTTTCTGATTTACCAAAAATACTAAATTTAAATTATTGTATACATTTAATAAATCACAAAAATAAATTTTTGATTAAGACTTTTAGCTAAATTTAAAAAAGTGACTAAAGTTAAAAACTGTTAATTTTTATAAAATTAAATTTTTTAGGAATTCATGAATGCTCAGAAAAAAGACAGATTTTAAGAATTTTTCTAAAATTGTGTAACATTTTTTTAAGCTTTGATGAATCGTTATGGGTGAGCTTTGATTTATCTTACAGAGTAGTGAATGCCGAAATAGTCATGAAAACTTTAAATCTTGGAATAAAAATGCTAGCACTGGGACATTCGAATGTAACTAAGAAAAAAAATTATTTAAATTTAAATCAATTTTTAATTAAAGATCAGAAAATCGACCAAAAAATACATAACCCAAAATGATGACTCGTTGAGAAACTTAAACTCTCAACTGAGCACATATTTATCAAAGTAAATTAGCTTTCAATTTATTTTTGCAAATCTGACTTAATTTCTGGTATTAAAGTTCATTGAGACTTGAATTTTTGGACCTCACAAATGCGACTGTGGACGTTAACTCTATAAACACACTTCTAAGATGCTGCAAATGGCTGCGCAAGCTTAGTCTTGAAAGTCTTGAAATAAACAATGAAACATTTAAAAGTATGAGCAAGAATAAAAATCTAGAAACCTTGAACTTATGTTCATGCCATGGTTTCACAATTGATGGAATTATTATTATGCTGGAGTGTTTCAAACAATTGTCAAGTCTAAATATGGCATGGACTAACTTAGACCGAGAATCGGTCTATATTCTATGCAAACATTTACCAAACAGTGTTCAAAAATTAAGTCTAGCAGGATGCAAAACAACCTTATTAGATAGTGACATTGAGAGTTTAGTTAAATCGTGTCCAAATTTAGTTGACTTAGATCTTTCGGATGCCCAGTCGCTAACTAATTTAACAATTCAACTAATTTCTAACAGCTTACCAAAATTGGAATATATTGCCTTTTCAAGATGCTATTCCATTGTTCCATCAAGTTATTTGTAATTTTTTTTAGAATTCTAGACTGGTTGATTAATTTTAAATTTAAGTTTGCTTTCCAAGTTGGATAATTTAATTGCAATTGATCTGTTCAATATTTTAAAAGCGAATAGTATCGAAACTCTTAAAAATTACATACCATCACTTAGATATGTAAATCGGTATCCATTTTGTTTCATTGGTCGTCCAAGAATTGCCAATATGCGCAAAAGTTTATGGGGATATAAAATTTCGGAAAGTTTAAGCAAATAAATGAGTTAAATTAATGTAAATTGATACTCAGAAAATTCTATGTTTTAGAGAATTTTGTTTAAATTTTTTTATTTTCGGTAATTAAGTTATTTGTAATAAAGAATGTTGAACAATTTGTCAAATCATATTTTTATACCTTTAATTTAACCAAAATTAATTATGGTTATAATGATTAAATAAATTTTATTAAATTTTTTAACTTTTTTTTTAAAATTTAAATATTTTCCAGAAAAAAAAAATCCTTTTGGTCAAAAATTCAAAAATTTTTAATTTAAATTTTAAACTTAGGCTGATAAAAACTGAGTTTTTTAAATAATTATTTATTTTTCAATTTTTTAAAAGTTTTAAATTTAATTCATTGAGTAATATAATTTAAGACTTAGATTTATTTATTTATTTTAAAAATAAATCGTTGTTTTAATATGTTGATAATATATACATTATCACATACTCACAAATTTTTGTTATATGAAAAACCACACAAATAGAATAAGTAAACAATATTTGAAGATTTAATAATCGAGGGAATTTATTAAAAATTCTTTTTTTATCATTTCAGATTGATTTCGCTTGGTCTCTAAATGGATATTTTTAATTTTTTTTTCGATAGTAAAGCTTTTTAATTATTATATTTTACTGGCCAAAATTTGAATCATTGGAATCTTGGGACATTTTTAGATGATCATTATTTTTAAAAATATTTCCACGTTTAATTTAAAACTTAGTTATAAAATATTTTGCTAACTAATTTTTCATATAGAGGCCCGACGAAATCGTTCTAAAGTCTCAATAATAGAAAGTTTCCAGATATTGTGTTATAATCTTCCTATGAAAAGCCTAAAATTGGTTCTATCTAAAATAATATCAACTTAACAAATAAATTTTAAGGAAAATTGCTCTTCACCAAAAATACTTTATGATATAATTCGCTAAGTTGTGACAGGGCTATGATTTGAGTTACACTTAGTTCGCATCAGTTAATTAAATTTCATGTAAAATTTTACTTTAAAAATAAAGTTTTGTTTTAAAGATTTTTTTTCTATTATTTAAAATGCTAAAAATTGAACTTGTAATAATTTCTTTTGCAAAAAAGCAATTTTTCAAGCTTCATTTGTTATGCGAAGAACTAATCTTTAGTCAAAGTTATTCCTTGAAATAAGGTTTAAAGCGATTTGGTGATGGGCTAATTATTATTTTTTAAAAATTAGCTTGGTTTTTAAAACTTTTATTGTTAAAAAAATAATTATTTTAATATTTAGATTAAAAAATAGATCCTATTTTTTGTTTAAGAGGAATTCTGTTCACTAATACTTGTAAGATAATTTTTTTCTTCTTTAGAACTTGTTTTATTTGGATTTAGCTTATAAAATGGCTTGTAATACTCAATTAAAATCGGAATATGATCTTTTTCAAGACTATTATTTTTTATTAACTCATTGAATTCTTCCATAGATTTAGAGATAGCATATTTGTTAATAGTTTCATCAAATTGGCGCAGGGTCAGAAATCCGTGTTTTATTTTGTCAGGTTTAACATAGCCAAATTTTTCATAATCCAGATTTCTCAAAGTTTCTGTAAAGTATTCATTTTCTTTCTTAGGTCGTCTATCTTTTTCGTTTTTTATTTCGATCCGTTCACTTAGAAATACTTTAACATCTTTGCTTTTTTCCACCACCAATTTATTTTCCACTAGTTCATCTACGTCCGGTGCGCTTTGTTCGATTTTTTTGAAAATTTCTTGAGTACTCGGATGTCTTGGTGACATTTGAACAACAGATTTTTTCTTTTCCAAATGCTTTGAAATTCTGTTTTCCAGGTTGAAATTCCGGAAATATGAAATTTTGCTCAAATTCTTTCCCATATCTATAAAAAAAGAGATATTAAAAACAAACACTTAATCTTCAAAAAATTAAGAATAATTTTCAAAAAACAAAAATAATGTAATTTTACATAATGTTTGATTTATACTCATTTGTAAATTATTTAACAAAAAATAATTCAAAAAAAAGTTTGCTTAATTTAAGTTACATACATATTGCCAAAATTAGCAATTAAAATGATAAATCCGGCTACTGTACCTTCTCAAATGAAAGACTCAGTTGGCGATGGACGATGGATAAGTCAAGTAAAAAATTTTAACAAAATGAAAATTTATTTAAGAAAAAAAAATAAATTAATTAGCATGAACGATTTTTGGATGATTGTAAACGACATGAGCCCAATATTGTTTTTATAGGCGACTGCCTAATTCAGCAAATGCAAAATTCAACAGTAATTGCAAAAAAAAATCATTTACAAAATTAACCAAGCTTTTTTAGATATGGAAAACCAATTTAGAGCCCTTGCATTGTTTAAATTTCGGAATAGATGACGATCAAACACAGCATGTTTTGTGGCGAATTAAGAATGGTGAGCTTGATTTTGAAAATAAGCCCAAAATCGTTGTTCTTTTGGTTGGAACAAATAACAATGATCATACTGCTGATCAAGTGGCTGAAGGTATAGTCACAATAGTTGCTAGCGTGAGGGAAAAGTTGCCCCAAAGTCATATAATTATCCTAGCTATTCCCCCACGCGGTCGCGATATAAACAGAGTACGCGAAAAGATAAACCGAGTGAACGATATTGTCGAACAAAATTTTAAAAATCGAACCATTACAGACAAACGAATCCATTTCCTATGTTCATCTAAAGTTCACGAGTTTATAAGCCCCCAAGATGGAACTATTAGTCACACTGATATGTATGATTATTTGCATTTTACCGATCAGGGTTATTTCAAGCTTATGGAACCTGTACTAGATGAGATAATGGATATTTTATCTTTATATGATAGTTAAAAGTTTTTTTATTGCTTTTTTTCTTAGTCTCAGGCTTTTTGTTCAATAAAAATATCTCATCAATTTAGATTTTGCCTAAATAAATATAAATAGGAAAAAATTATTCATTTTAAAATTTTAATTAAAAAAAAGTTTCACATTTTGTTTTTGAATTTATATTTACTTTTAAAAAGCTTTTTATTTAACTACCATTTTTTGAAATTTTAAGTTTATTTTACAGATTATAGACAAAAATCATTAAAAAAATAAAAAAAGTTAAATTTTTTCATTTTAATTATAATTTTAAATCAGAGACTTAATATAATGCTTAACCATAACCAAATATTATAGATAATTTTGCATACATAAGTTTTCTAGAGTTTTACAAACATAAAAAAAAAGTATATCATTGATGTTAAAAAATATGCTTCTGAAATAGATTTTTTAAAAAATAAAAATTTCTTTGAAACCTTTTATTTTAATATTTTTTCATAATTAACTTCATGTTGTCCATTGCTAAATAATTATTAAAAAAAAATGAAAATGAGAAAATTCAAATTTAGTCTTAAAAAGATTAGAAGCTAGAAAAATTGTTAAAAATTTACATTTTAAATTTTATTGTTTTGAAAGTAAAATTTATTAAAAAAATTAAAAAAAAAATATCTGCAATTAAAATATGTTTTTTATCAAACTAATAATAGCTAAATATTAAAAGTTAGTCTTGTTTATGAAAAAATTTAATATTTGAATAATATTAAAAAAAGAGGTTTATGAAAACGGAGTAATTTTGTTCATTCAAAAGACAAAATATATCATTATTTCTGAGTTTAAATATCTAATAAAAATTTATCATTATAGACGAAAACAAATAAAATTTCTTGGTAAATGGTTATTTTTTAAGATATTTACTAAATATTATAGCGAAAACAAATTTTCATACTGATATAAGTTTAAATTATAAAAAATGATAGTTTTATTGACATGCAGCTATTGTAGGATATCCTTAAAAGTGTCATGTTTTGACCTAAGATATTTATTTACGAGCAAACCTGGCCTGGAGTGCACATAACCCAATTGACTTTCTCTGTTAAAAAAAATCGTATTTAAAATATAAAAAAAAACAAAAATACTGAAAATAGGGTTATTTTTAATTAACAATAAAAACAATAAATTAATAAATAGTTTCAAATATAAGTAAAACAGGTTCAATTTTTACTTGTCAGCAACAAATTAAATAAAACGAAACAATTATATTTGAAAATAAATACAACCATATAAATAAAACCATATTTCAAAGCAATAAGCGAAAAGAAATGATGACAAAAACAAAATAAAATTTTAAATTTTTTTTTGGCTTTATTTTCATGCAAAATAAATTTTAAATTTTGTCTGATGATACGTCTAAAATCAAACGCATTTGAACTTAACTTTGATCATCATTTCTTTTCGACAGAAACCACAGGTCGATTATAGACAAAATCAAGAAATTCAAATTCAAATTATTTACCATCTAATAACTGATATTTTATTGAAGATTCAATATTAAATGATTTTTTAAAAATTGTCAGTTTATTAACCCTAAACTTTCTTTTTTGTACTGTTAAAAGCTCACGAAAAATAAAAATTTTAAGAATGCTTTTAATTTAATTTTATTTTTTAAAAAATTAATGGGTCTCTAGAGGCTGTTTTGTCCTCGTCGGACAGTTATTAAATTGAAAAAACTTGAGTTCTAAATTTTATCAACAAATTAGTTTAAAAAAATTATGAATGAAAAATCCTATTTTAAATGATATTTGGAAGGCTTATTTATACCAAAATTTGATAAGCTTTGAAAAATTTTACAAAGAAAAGAAACGTAATTGTGAATTCTCATACAAAAATTACTATACAAAATTTAAATTCTTAATAAAAATACGGATTTTATTCTTCAGATTTTTCTGTAAGTTTTAAAGGGAAACAAACAATGTTTCATTTAATAGTCCAGTTTAAAGAAAAAAATTAAAGATGATTATTTTAAATTAAATTCTATGTTTATTTAGATTTGAAAAATAAGATTTTTACAATTAAAAGAATTATTTAATGAGGAATGACAGGATTTCAACATTTGAGTAAAATTACATATTTTGAATAACATATGGTTTAATTTTTTGTGTTTGAATTACAAAATGTATCCAATGTTGAAATAACATTGAAAAAGTGCGATGTTTTGGGTTTGTGATATGATGATCCTTAAAGATTATATTTGTAGTTTAAAAAACTTACCACGCTCTGTTTTGCATTTTTCTAAAAATAAATATTTGTTAAATGCACCTAACGAAAGTAAATTATCACTTAAGTCAAAATTTTAATAAGAAGTTTTAAAATTTTGACTTGAATAAAATTTTTTTATAATTTTTATAATTTTTATAATTTTTATAATTTTTTATAATTTAATTTTGTCAAATTAAATTAAATAAAAATAATTTTCTTTGTGCTTTTTGAAATATTGTATGAAAATTCACAATGCCAAATGAAACACTTGTCGAGCGAATGCTAGCTGGTGTTTCAAAGAGCATAAAATTCAGTTGTAACAAAGTGATGAAAAAGGAACTAGAGGAATTTTGAAATTCGGTATAAAATGATAAAAAGAGCAAAAAAATGTTAAAAAATTGAATGATTTTTTTCTAAAAGCTTAAAATTAGTTCTGTGAATGCAACATAGTTCAACATTCAAAGTTGCATCAAATACCAAGGTCTGCTAAATTTGCAGATTTTAGCAAAAATCAAATTTCAACATTATCGAGCGTAGTGCATTTTGCAGAGATTTTGCACATCATTAGCAGACTTTTACAGTTGAAGCAACTTTGGATGTTGCGACATGCTGTATTCCCAGAACTAATTTTAAGCTTTTAATTTTAATTTTTTTGTTCTTTTATTCTGAACTTCACAAAACCAAAACTAGTAAATTGAGTAAATATATATAAATAAATATAAAAAAAGCAAATAAAATTTGAATTTGTGTTTGCAGCTAAACTGCTACATCGCATTTTCCCGCAGCTTTAAAACTCGCCTTACTACTCATGCTGTCGTTTTAATGCCAATCTATCAGATGCTCGCACTGGCTGATTGCTCTGCTTTTCCTTTTCACCTAACCCAGTGTTTAAATGGGTGATTCAGTTTTGTATGCATATTACTTCTTGTATTTGTCTGCATGACTCACGACTGCATAGATTTTTCGTACATCTTGTGTCATGTGGAGTTTGAGTTTAAAAAAAAACAATAAATAAAAGTATTTGACTCGGACTTTTGAAAAAAAAGAGTCGGGACTTGGAGAGACTTGTGACTTTTAAACGTCTGCCTTTTTTTTAATCAAAAGATTCACATTTTATAAGAAGAAAAAATATTTTAGATAGTCCGGATAGTCCTAATTTCTTGAATCAGTAAGGATTTGTCTTCAAAAACTTTATAAAATAGGATAAATAATGCATTCAAGCTGTCAATAGATGGATCTTGAAATTGGAATGATTTTTTAGGTATCATAGTTATATTTGCAGTTTTCCTAGCTCTCGGCATTCTGTCATGTCCAAGATTCAGAAGAGAAAAATCAATTTTATATTTTAAAGCATTTCGAGTAAACTTTTTTAGCTTTAAATTAGGAATTTTTTCAGGTTCTGATGCTGCATCATTACTCAGATTTTTTAGGGACCAAAATCCGGTCTAGTCAACAATCTTACACACGAACATTTATTTATAAAATTTTCAAATTATTTTATTATTGCGCTTTCAGTTTAATTATAAAATTCATCAATTGTACTTTACAAATACCCCAGCTTTTTCTATCTGTAATCTTAACTCTTATTTGACCTAAAATTAAACTGTATTTCTTTTGTAAGTATTTTACTTTGTGTTATGTGCAAGGAGCTACCATTGGTGACCTCCTAGTAGGCCTGCTAGTCTTGCTGTTGCTTTTATATATTAATATTATTATTATTAAATCAATTCACTCTTGGTAATGTGTTCATCAAGAATGTACTGTTTGTGTACATAATCGAAAGCGTCTTTAAATAAAAATTTTAGATCGATTTATTTTCACTTAATTTTTAATTTATTTTTAATTTAAAATAAATTTTGATATTTTGTTTAGCCTAACTTGATTCAAATTTGATTCTCAATATTTTCTAAGACAATATTTTTGTCGTCGTCATTAATTTCAAAAGAAATCATATTTTTAGAAAAAAAATATTGGCATAATTTTAGGCATAATTTTAACCATCAAAACAAGATCAAAAATCCATAGTAAATTTTGGCTAGAAAATTTATCCATTACCTGGCCATCTCACCAAAATGCTCTTGAACTACAATTCCCAAAATCAATTCAGCCACCATGCAATCCAAGCGGACACAAGCTGGAGCCAAGCACCAAGATTCAACTATCCTCAGCCAGAGTCGGTCAATCCTCAAGCAGGTGCATCGAAAAAAAACGAAGGAGCCGAGCTGGACAAAAGCTCGACCTTAAATGAAGAAGAACCGACAGAAGATGGCATAGATGAATTTATCCCGGATGAAAACGACGAAGAGTACCTTTATCTGACCATCCATTTGCCCGCCCAAGCAGTTAACAAGCTCAAAAACCTATCAACAGACCAAGCAAACCAAATTAGACAACTTGGCATACTTGGTTTTCAATTCCAAAGTGAAAACACCACTTTTAGATTAGACAACATGACCAACTGTTCAAACCAGAGCGAAGAATCTCAGCAAAAAAAACGATCCAGGAAAACAGTAATGGAATTGACCGTGCCCAACAGCGCAAATAATGACACAGAGCCGAAGATCAAGAGACCAAAATTGAAGGATAGTGATGCGGACTCGAGCAATTGCAGCGAAAACATGAGCGATGAGCTGAAGAACATTTATCAAATACGCCAGATGTTGAGCCAGCAGGCCCAGAAAGAGGAGGATGGATGCGAGAAAAGCGAGGTGGTTGACAAGCCGAAAAAGCCGCGTCAGCGGGCACCACCTGATCCCAATAAGCCCAAAGCCAAACGCGGCACCAAGCCCAAGAACGAGCCGAGCCAAGAGAGCCAGGCCGGTCAGCAGGCGCACGCTCAGCCACCAGTGCGCATCAATCAACTCATTCAGCAAAATTCATTCGTGAACCAAACTAGCTATCCAAACAAGAACCAGCAGACGCTCTTCAATCAGAGTCAGTACAGCAACAATCAAGAACAAATGAAAATTAGAAACATCCTGTTCTATAATTCGAGCCAAAGTGTTCAAGATTCAAATCAGAACGGGTTTGTAGACAATCAGCAAAAGATTTCCCAGAATGCAAATTTTTTGATTCTCAATTCGAATTTAAATTCGAGCAGTGATTGCAACTCGAACTCGAATATGACAACGAACAGTGATATGTCGTTGACAAATGCTAGCTATTCAATTAATAATAATCCAATTAATTTCTTAAATATTTAATTTATTCCGCGGTTGTAGTCGAAAGAGAAGAAGCTCAGCTCGGGCTCATGTCTGATTTCTCAACTTTTTAATGTTTTTTTTTGTTTTCTTTTTTTTAGATCATTTATATGTTAAATTTTTGTAATTAAACTAACTAGAAAACTATCGTTTGATTCATTCATTTTTGTAAATTTTGTTTGTTTTCTTTTTTATTTAGATAAGTAATTATGTTTTGATTTTGCATTTTTCACCATTTAATAAATTAAAATTGCCAAATCATAATAAAAAAATTGTTCATTTATAATAAAATTTTTTAGTTCTATTTATTTAATAAAATTGTTGAATTAATGCTGAATATTTTTTAGATAAAATTATTTTTTTTTATTTTTTTTATAGAAAATTTTCCTCAAAAATGGTTAAATATTTAAAACAAAAAAAGGTTTTAAAAAAAGTAAAATAATTCAGTGGAAACTAGAAATTATTTTGAAATCATGAGTTAAAATACTAGTAGTGTAATATGGCTGGTATTTATTAAATATTCAAACAGAGCTGTTTTTAAGTCATAAGTCAAGTTAAGTGATTTTTTTTAGTGATGGGAGTTTTCTCTTTAGTTTAGTTAACTAATTTTTAGTCGACTAGTTTTTAGTTAACTAATTTTTAGTCGACTTGTTTTTAGCTAACTAAATTTTAGTCGGCTTATTTTTAGCTAACTAAAATTTAGCCAACTAGCTTTTAGCTAACTAATTTTTTAGTCGACTTGTTTTTAGCTAACTAAAATTTAGCCAACTAGCTTTTAGTTAACTAATTTTTAGTCGACTAAATTTTAGTTAACTAAAATCTAGTCGACTAGTTTTTAGTTAACTAAAATTTAGTCGACTAGTTTTTAGTTAACTTATTTTTAGTCGACTAAATTTTAGTTAACTAAAAACTAGTCGACTGAATTTTAGTTAACTTATTTTTAGTCAACTAAAATTTAGTTAACTTATTTTTAGTCAACTAAAATTTAGTTAACTTGTTTTTAGTCAACTTAACTAAAATTTATGACTAAAGTTTTTTTTTTACATTCAAATTTTTTAGGGAAAATTTTTACTGATATTTTTAATTAAGACTAAATCTTAAAATAAATTTAGATAATTTTTTTTTGTTTTTTATTTTAAATGGCTTTGAGTAGTAAAACTCCTTTCACCATTGTAATTTTAGTATTTCTGAAATTTTTTAAATATTTTTTTAAAGATCCGAAATGTTAAAAGAATTCGAACACAAATTAATTAATTAAAAATCTAACTCATTTTCTAAACTTTTTTGTTAATTCAATTTTTATACTTTTATTCGGTTTTGTTTTTATTCACTTTTTTATTCTCTTATCTCTATGATTCAATTTTATTTGTCCATGGGGCTTAAACTTTAATTAAATAAAATTAAATAAATATAAATAAATTTTGTTTTTTTACTTAGCTTTGTGTTTTACTCACTTTATATTCAATAAAAAAATTGTCAATCAATTCACTTTTTTTATAATCAGTCTCATTGTCTTATTCAAATAATAATTCAATACAATTCAATTAATTTTTTATTGAATAAAAAGAAAAAAAATTGAATATTTTTCTAACTAATTCACTTAATTGATTAATTCACGTGAAAACTTCACGCCAGTTTATAATTAAAACAGAGATTATTTTATCCAGTCAAAAAGTTTTATATTTTCTATTCCAATTTTATTTTTTTAATATTGCACTAAAAACTCAATATGAAAAGAAAATTTTGAAATATCAATTACAAGTCAAGATCGTTTATTTCGTTGGAAGTACTCCGAGTAAATACAGGTAAAAAAATTAAATATGATTAAATTATCAATAAAAGATTTATTGAATCATTGATTTTATTGGTTAAAAATTAAAGAGTAAACAGGTAAATAATTGAAATTCTTGTCCTATCAATCAACCAATAGAATATAGAAAGATAAAAACTAGAATTTCCGTTAATGATTCTTTTAGGCTTAACTTAATAAAATCTGGTTTTTTTACCTATCCTCCTTAAAAAAGTTTTCTCACAAAAAAATTATAACTGTCTAAATAAGGGAATGTTAATTTTAAATAAAAACAATCAATTAATTTCCAAAATCAAATTTAAAATTTTTACTAAAAATACAATAAAAAATTTAAAATGTCTAATAAAAGAATGAGAACAAGCGTTGCATCGATCTTAGGAGAAAACTCTAGAATGGATGAATTTCTTCAGGAAAATTACAACGACTCAAATTTACAAACGCAAGCATCAGATGTTCAGCCGACTCAATCAAATACAATTTCAAACGAAAGTTTTCATGTTGAGGAAACCTCTTCGATGGATCCGAATCTTCAAGGGCAAAATATTTTCTTCGAGGAAGTTGGCATACTACAAAAAGATAATATTGTTGTCCAAATGTTGCAATGTTTAGAATGCAAAAAGATAACATTCTAAAATATTATCAAAAGACTTCAGCAAAACCAATCTCGACTATCATTTAGAGGTAAAACACGGGATAAAAATTGCCAAAAAACAAAGAAAAATTTACTCATCAGAAAATTTAGAACAAGAAAAAGCAGATAGAGCCCTTTTGTTTTTTTAAATTTTTTGTTTTTTACCTTTTTCAATTGTAGAAAATTCACATTTTAAGGAATTTATTTTATTATTGAATAAGGACTATAAATTACCGACAAGAAAAAAATTAAGATCCATTTTGGATGAAATTTATCAAAGAAAAAACAAGAACTCTTAACCAAACTTATTTCAGTTGATTTTTTAAGTCTTACTACAGATAGCTGGACATCTTGCCAAAACTATAGCTATTTTAGCTTAACTTGTCATTTTTTTGATAACTTTAAGCTTAAAACATATTGCTTAAACTTTAGTAACTTAGTTGGTGGTCACACTGCAGAAAATTTAGAATCTTCTATTATTGAGGTCTTAGAAAAATTTAATTTGAAAGGTAAAATTTTTTCAATTGTCTCCGATAATGCTTCGAACATTCGAAGAGCAGTTTTAGATATGGATTTAAATCATGAGCCAATTAGGTGCATAGGTCATGTCTTACAGTTGATAGTAAAAAAATTTATCGAGAAATGTGAAGATCTTGCAAAATTTAATGAAGAAAGTGAGCTAATTCAACCTGATATCAGTAATTATTCAGTGGGTAAAATTCTTTTAAAATGTAGAAGTATTGTCTGCTCGTTTAATCACTCCACTCAGCTGAAAGAATTGCTCGAAGAGCAGCAAAAGTGGAAACTAAGATTCTGAACCTTGTCCAAGATGTAAAAACACGCTGGCATTCTACTTTTGCGATGGTAAAAGAATTTTCACACTTCATTCTTTTATAGAAACAATTTTTCATAGGCAAGAATATAAGCAATTTAAAATAAATCTTTTAACTAGAAATGAACTAGCTTATCTAGAAGAATTAATTAATGTCCTGTCCATTTTTGATAAAGTTAGTGAAACTTTATCTGGAGAAAATTATGTAACTAGTTCAATGATCGTTCCAGGTTTTAAGTATATTGAAATGAAGTTAAGAATAAAAGTAATAACTCAACTTTCGAAAAAAACATAAAAAATGCGTTAAAAGGTTATTATGATGAATATTTAAACAACTATGATTTAGAATCAAATGATTTTCTTTTATCAGCTACATTTTTGCATCCTTTTTATAAAAAATTTCAATTTATCACTAATGTATTAAGCAGAAATAATTGTCTAAAACTAGCAAAAAAACTTTTTAATTAACTTATTTAAGACGAAAAGATATGACGAAAAGATATCAAGTCTAAAGAAAAAAATTAAAGAGAGAGAAAGACAATTAACAAAAAAATTAAATTTTGATTCAGATTGAGATACTGAGGAAACAGATGAAGAAATTTTCGACATTAAAAAGAAATAAAAAGTTATCTAAATAATGATAAGAATGAAGATGCTATAGCCTTTTGGAAAAACAATATTTATGAGTATCCGATATTGTCTATTTTGGCAAGTGTAATTCTAGCTGCTCCGGCAACCAGCGTTCCGAGTGAAAGATTGTTTTCTCATGCTGGTTATCAGCTCTGGGATCGAAGAAATAGGCTTTCAAAAGCAAACTTTGAAAAAATAATGTTCTTATATGAAAACAAAGATTTATGAGTTTGTACTAGTTGATTATTTTTTTTTTTATTTTTTTTTATTTTTTTTTTTTGATTTTTTTTTGTATTTGATTGTATGTATTTTTTCTTCTATAATATTAAAATTTCCATTAAAAAAAGTTAAATAAATGTTTTTTAAAATTTTATTTTTTTCTTTACGATTCCCCTTATATCTGGCTTACCCTATAATTTCCTGTAAACCCTAAATTGTCTCACTAAGATATCTCACTCCTCCCACTAAAACTATTTTTTACTTAATATAATACTAGTCCCGAGATATCTGATTCACACATTTTTGTACTCTTAGTCTAACTAATTCGACTAAACTAAAATTAAGTTGACTAAAAATAAGTTAACTAAAAACTAGTCGACTAAATTTTAGTTAACTAAAAACTAGTCGACTAAATTTTAGTTAACTAAAAACTAGTCGACTAGATTTTAGTTAACTAAAAACTAGTCGACTAAAAATTAGTTAACTAAAAGCTAGTTGGCTAAATTTTAGTTAGCTAAAAACAAGTCGACTAAAAATTAGTTAGCTAAAAGCTAGTTGGCTAAATTTTAGTTAGCTAAAAATAAGCCGACTAAAATTTAGTTAGCTAAAAACAAGTCGACTAAAAATTAGTTAACTAAAAACTAGTCGACTAAAAATTAGTTAACTAAAAATAAGTGAACTAAAAATTAGTCGGCTAAAAATTAGTTAACTAAAAATTAGTCGACTTATTTTTAGCCGACTAAACTAAATTAGTTAAGTTAAGACCCATCTCTAATTTTTTTTTGTAGACGGACTTTAAATTTTTAATTTATTTTATCGAACTCCAGGTTAACTTAATTTTAAATGAATAAATAAATAGAAAAAAATTCAAATAAAAGTTTGTTAAAAAAACTTTGACTTAAAAAAAATTTTAACTTCAAGTCATGACTTTGACTTAAAAACAAGTCTATATTCAAATATTTAAAATTAATCAAAAATGGTTAGATATTGTAAAAAAATTTAAAAATTTTAAATCATTAATTTTTTGAAAGTTTATTCTAAAAGAAAATTTTTATATTTTGTTTGAAAATAAAAAATATTATAAAAATTTATTTAAAAATCGAAAAATCGCAAAAATTTTTTTTTCTTTTTCACTCCTTGTGGAGCATAGGGTCATTACTTTTGATTTTCACTCAAGTCGATTTTTTGCCTTTACCCTTGCTTCTCCCCATGTCATTCCCATTTCGATGAGCTCTTTCGTGATTGTTGATTTCCATGTTACTGCTGGTCTTCCTACCCTCCGTCGCCCTTGAAGTGTACATTGAAGGGCTCTTTTTGGTATCCGTGTTTCTTTCATTCTAAGTAAATGCTCAAGCTATCGCAGTTTTTAATTCTTAATTCACTGTATTAATGGCTTTGAATTTGTTCTTCTGTATAGGTCAGCATTCGACAATGTCTCAGACCAGTGTATGCCAAGAATCCTCCCCAGGCTTTCAGTGTGGAAGGTGTAAGGCTTTTCCTTCAAATTCACACATCCTCCAACATTAACTTTCGTACATCAGTGCACCAGATGATCTTCAAAGTCTAAATATTCAAGTTTTGCTGTTAATCCCCATTGAATGCCCCTCTCACTAACAGTTGTTTTCTTAATGACAAAGTCAATCAGTATTATAAATTGTTTCGGAGAGAGAATGCACCCTTGTCTGACTCCTGTACACACTTGTAAGCTCTCAGATTGTCCTTTTTCCAGAATCACGCTACACTCGAATTTCTCGTAGAAGAGTTTTATCAAGCCAACTATCTTCTGTGGCCCGCCATAAGATCTCAATATGGCCCACAAGATTTCTCTGTATAAAAGCAAAAATTACCAAATTTTTTTCTAAAATATCTTTTTACAGAAAAATTTTATAATCATATTTTTCAACTTGTTCCGATGCATTATAAAAGAATTTTGATTTGAGGACCTTGATGAAGATCAATTCTTTCAACATTTTTATTTTAAATTTGAATAGAAGTATAGAGATCCATTCTAAAATGCACTAAAACTTATTAATAGAAAAAAAATAATAAATAAATAAATAAATTTATTCTTACGATTAAATTGAAAAGATAATAATGTAATACTTACGAATAAATTTGTAAGGTAGTAGTAATAATAAATGGCTGGGCAGCTTCTGCCTAGTGTTACACTTTACACCCCTGAAACTAATAAATTATAAATCATTTGTCCAATCTTGCTTTAAAAACATTTAAGCTTCGTGATTCAACAATCATCCTTGGTAGCTGATTCCAAGTTTTGGACACTCTATTCATAAAGAAATGATGTCTATTTGAGTTGCTAGTGATCTCTCGCACTATCTTTTGATTGTGGCTTCTCAAATTTAATGTACTTGACGGTGTGTTGTCAAAGAAGGGCCAATTTATTTGTTCTGCTCCGCGGGACAGCTTAAAATTGTTGAATTAAATAACCTCTCGTTCTGCGCGTTACTAGATCTTAAAATCCAGCTCTGCGTAGTCGCTCGTCGTAGCCAAGGTGTCTTAGGCCGTTTATTGATCTTAAAGCTCTTCTTTGAACCTTTTCAATTTTCCCAGTCGATTTCTTGAAGCGAGGATTCCATACTGGTGCTGCAAACTTCAAATGCGGTCTTATAAAGGTTGGATATATAATTTTTGCAATGTGACTGTCAAAATTTTTGAAGGTATTTAACATCATACCGAGAATATGATTTGCTTTTGAAGCCATTTTTTCTGAGTGTATATTGAATTTCCCATTTGATGATATTATAACCCTAAGGTCTCTTTCATCAGTCGTCTCTTCAACATTTACAGTTTCGCCGGTGACTTGATCAGTGAGAAAATACTTTAGTTTAGGATTATCTTTTCCTAAATGCATTATTTTACATTTCTTGCAATTTAGGCTCATTTGCCATAATCTGCACCATTCTTGCAATGCGTTTATTTCACCTTGAAGTGAGTAATCAAATGCATTTCTCAGAACCTTAAAAATCTTTAAGTCATCCGCGTACAGAAGACAATTTCTCAAATTATCTGGCAAGTCATTTATAAATATGATGAAAAGAATTGGTCCTAAAACAGAACCTTGAGGTACGCCGCTAGTGACTGATTTAAATTCTGATTTAATGTCCCCCATGACTACTTTCTGTGATCTCCCAATCAAAAAGTCTGACAACCAATCGAGCAATTTTCCACTTATGCCGATCTCTTTAAGCTAAAAGAGCAGCTTTAGATGGGAAACTCTATCAAAGGCTTTCTCAAAATCGGCCTAGGAAACACTAAGCATTTCTTCTCCGCAAAGCACTTTGTGATGTAATCCTGTGATTCAAGCAAATTCGTAGCGCATGATTTACGAGGAACAAATCCGTGTTGTTTATCGTTTAGATATCCATTAGTGTTGAGATAGGTGCAAATGTGGTCACGGATGATTCCCTCCATGATCTTACATGGGATAAAAGTGAGAGAAACAGGCCTATAGTTAATTGGCTCTGATCAATTTCCTTTTTTGAAAAAAAAAGTAAAAACTAACTTTCGATTCTCGATGCCTTTACATATTCCTCGAATTAACTAAGCATGTGAAGAACTTTGGTTTAAGTTTTTTCTGATGATCCGTATCCGAAATTGCGGATTGTTGGCATTTTAACGGCTGTGCAATCCGAAGGTCCTAAAGGTCCTAGAGCTTAGCTCTGATTTGTGCTTGAAAGAGTACCAAAAGTTGCACCAGAAAAGTGGTAGGAGCCGAAAGGCGGGCCTTTGGTTCTGGCTAATAAAAGTGATACGTAATTTTTTTTTGTTCTTTTTTATTTCAAAGATCTGTGCAGCAAAAAATAAAAGTCCTAGGGCTTAGATCTCGATTGTACGTGAAAGATCAAAAAAGTTTGTCATAGAAAACACTTTACTAGAGTTTATTAAATTATTCCTTCGGTCTCTAAGTGGTGATTCGTGTTTTAGCAATAACTGAAAAGATACATCAAAATTTTTTTTCATCAAACAAAAAATTAATTAAAATTAAAATCAATTAAAATATAAAATGTAAAAAAAAATCGCAATAAAGCTTTTTTGACTAGTTTAGGTCTACCACGAGTTCTTTTTTCACCAACATCATGTTGGTGAAAAAAGAACTGATAATGCTAAGACACTTGAGTCAAGTGTCTTAGCATTATCATGAATTTTAGTTAATTTATTTTTTTACAATTTTTGCATGTATAACTTTTTGAATATCTTGGACAATTACATGAAATTCTCCCATATTCTTACCAATTTTCATTTACATCATTTATTCATCATCATTCTTTGATAAGTGCATTGTTCGATTCAATTCAATTATTCGTAATTCCAATTCCATGTTCCATTTTCCCATAATTCAACTTCATCATTTGAATCATTGAAAAATAAATAAATTTCAGTTTCAGAATTTTTTCGATCTATAGAACAATAATAATATTGTTTACTTCCATATCTACAACTATGTAAAACTTTTTTTCCAACTTTCTTCAATTTAAATTGATTTTTCATCGTGGAAAGTCTTAACGTAACTAATGATCTAACTTTGCCATGAAATTTTTGGTTCGGTTGTATGGTTTTAGAAAGATTTTCTTCATTTGATCTTTCATGATGCGGACGACATTTTTTAGGAATTAAATTTGAATCAAATTTTTTAAGAAAAATTTTGTTTGCTGAATAATTTTTTAATTTAATCTATCAAAAATATTATTGATTAAAAAAAAATTATCTTGTTAAGTTAATTTTTATTTGTAGTAAAAAAAATAGTTTTGATGATAATTTTTTATTTATTTAAAGATTAAAAAATTTATTCTCGTGTAGTATTGATGTTTCTTTATTAAAAAAAAAAAATACTTTATTGTTTGGTTGTAGAATAGCTGAAAATTACAAGAGTTTAAAAAAATAAAGAAACATCAGTTTTACATAAGTGGTTTGACCCAGAGTTGGTCAAGACTGACGTTGACTCTAAAAATTTAGATTTGGATTTCATTAGAGATAAAGACAAGAATTTGGAAAAAATTATTAAAAAAACTTGTTTTTATCGATAATGAATGTAATTTTAATCGAAGTGAATCAATTTCTTTTGCTTAAACGAGCAAACTTAAAAATATTTAATTTTTTTAAATTCAATTATTTTAATATAAAATCTCAGTTATTTAAGCTTTAGATAAATTCTAAAAAACTGAAATATGATTCTTCCTCCATCATTATCACAAGGCCTTTAATTCTGCTCAATTGATTATCAGCCAAATGGATGAATACAGAGTAATAAATTAATAAAAAATTACAATTAATCTATTTATTTGTAATCTGAATATTTTAATTGAACTGGGCTCAATCCAACTTCCAAAAAAAAATTGGAAAAAAATACAAATTATGTATCCAAAACTTAATTGTTAATTCTAATAAATTAAATTCTTTTAAAGTTCTTAATCGACTTATACTAATCGGGACAGATTTGAATATCACCCCATCTTTTTTATAATATTTTGAGTACACTGATAAAAATACATGTAATGACATACACAGTAAGTCTAAATTTGGATCTTACTGATTGGATTTTTGCTGCGTTTTTTAAATGTGTAAGTTCCAAATTAGCACTAACTGTTAATGTCATAACATGTATTTTTATCAGTATATATCATGTATTTCGGCGTGATTTATGACTGATATTTATTACTGATTTAATTATTTGATATAATATTTAAATAAATAGACAAACAAAATTTTAAAAAATAATATTTTGAATTTTTTAATAAAAATCAACTACAATCAATCAATTGATTAGTCAACTTTTTTCTTAATTGATTTTTCTTCAAGAAACCTTAAACGGATTTGTTTATGAAAAATTTAATTATTTAACTGATGTTAAACAAACATTAAATTAATAAAAAGAGGTTCATGAAAACGGAGTAATCTAGTTCATTTCAAAAGACAAAATGTATCATAATTTCTAGTTTTTATCATGTTAGACGAAAACAAATAAAATTTCTTGGTAAATGGTTATTTTTTTAAATAATTTACTAAATGTTAAAGCGGAAACAAATTTTCATACTATTGAAAAACTAAATTAAAAAAAATGATTTATTGACATGCAGCTATTGTAGGATATCCTTAAAAGTGTCATGTTTTGGTAATCAAGTAACATTGATTTATTGACATAAGAAATTGTTTTATAAAATAAAATATTTAAGGTGAAGATATCAATAGAAGCAAATTCTGTGGTTCGAAAATGTAAAAATGTAAGGGCAAACGGGGTTTGAAATGCATAAAGTAGCAAAAAAATCCAATTTAATTTAATCTTTACGTAAATTTTTGAAGCTGAATTAGGAGTAAAAGAATGAAAAAAATTACTACATTTTTATAATTTATTTATAAATTAAGAGTTATTTTAAGCTAAAATCATTAAAAGATTCAAAGATTAAAAGATTCTTAGATGGAAATGGGATAATAAATGGTTCGTAAAAGTATGGGTTAGACTCAAAAATGCGTCTTATGGCATTCAAAAAGTTTCTCTTTGTTTAATTTTGATTTTTTTAATATTTTTATAAGCAAAATTTTCCAAATATTCTTTGATTAAATCAGAGTTGTTTAAAAGTCGCAAGTCCAAGTCCGGACTTTGAAATTTTTTTAATTAAAAAACTAATAAAAATTTGCGCGTAATTCTCAACTAATGTCAAAGCATTTTTTCCAGTCATTTTTTATTGCTTAACATAATCGTTAGATTTTTTGCATTCAATGAAGACTTTTTAACTAAAATTGCAAGAACATTCTGAAATGTGAAAAATCTATTTTCATTAGATAAAAAAAAAGTCCAAGTCCGGACTTTTTTAAAAAAAAATAAAAAAAGTCTTTGACTCTGACTTTTGAAAAAAATTTTATAAAAAAGTCCGGGCTTGGACTTTAATTTGGGACTTTTAAACAACTCTCGATTGAATCAAGGTTCTAAAAAGACCAATTCTTTGTATTCGAATCAGATACTAATTTTTTTAAACCAGGTCCATTTTTAAAAGAGTTACAATCAGCTCATCTTCTAATTAATACTAATAAAAATAATTCATAATTCTAAAGCATAAAAATAACGGGTCAGTCCATTTCATAATTCATTGTAGCCTTCAATACCATTCCAACTCACAACCGGTTAAATAAGTACCAGACGCAGACCCTCTGAAACAAAACTTGACCAATCCAACTCATAATTAAAGTAACTAAAGTGAAAATTCCTCCCTAGATTCAAGGTTAGAACTCTGGTTATCATCACTTGTCTCCAACCAAATCAATCTAATTCCAATTTAGATTATTAGTTAATTTTGTTAAAATTTTGAACTATCATACTCATTTTTGTTCCCATTTACTACTCTATAAATAAAAAAGTGTTCCTTCTGACTCAATTTTTTAAGTGTCTGCCCGGATAGTCTCCTTTTGTGTCCTTTGATTCCCTGAGCTGGCCCAGATGAAGCTATCGAGTTACATTTGATAGGAAGTTTTTTCCAAATAGCATTATTTATACCATTTTGGAATTTAAATAACTAGATCAAGTCACCTCTTTCTCTTCTTTTGCTCATGGGGGTTAAATCAAGAACTGCTAGTCTCCTGCTATATTCCCAGTTACGGATTCTTGGTACTAACTTTGTGGTTCTTTTCTGTACATTCTCAAGTATTCTAATATCCTTTACCGTATTCTAGATGAGGTCTTAAAAATGTGGAAAACAATAGCCTTAGCGTATCAACGGTCCAGAATCTGTAAGTTCGCCTTAATTGACCCGAAACAGCATTTTCCTTATTTGCTTGGATCTTAATATGCGCTGAAAACTTAAAATTTGGTAAAAGAGTCACACCAGGATCTGTTTCAGAGTCAACATATTCAAGATAGTTGCTAATGTCAAAACCATCCATATTTAATCTATTTTTTCCTCTAAATTGTAATTTTTTTTGAAAACTGAAAACTCAGATTTTTCTTGCATAAGAATTATTATCCCTTCATGTGCCAACTTCAAAAAAAATTGATATTAACTTTTCAATTTTTTAAGCTAATAACACTCAGTATTGATTAGATTTGCATATAATGAATATTTTTGAGTTTTCTGTACTCGTTCACTCGAATTAAGTTTATTATTGAATAAAATTGTTTTAAGAAAATTTAGTATTGATTTCTCAACATTTTTATCAAGAATTAAATTTAGAATAAAGATAAAACTTAGAAATAAATTAGCTTTAAAATTATTGATAAAAAAATAAACTAGAGTTTATTTTAGTTTAGTTAAATCAACGATCAATCTTTCGTCCAACATTTGATGAATTTTTTTCTTGAATTTATCTTGAAAGCAATTCCTTTTTGTGAAGAGTTGAAGATACGTTTGAAGAATCGAGCATTTTTAGCATTATCAAGTTAAAAATAATACCAAGTTTTAAATTGAACTAAAAGTCTAGTTAAATTTTATTAATCAAAATAGATGAAGAAAATTTCATCAACTGATCTTCCTTTTAAAATTGATACTTGAAAAGCTGTCAAATTTTTAATGAGAAATCTAAAATCTATTTTTTAACATTATTAAATCTAATAATATAAGCGTAAAAATATGCCTCAAATTATCAGTTAAATTACCAGAATAATTATTATATTGTTAAAGAAGATACTCTTGCGATTATGAACCATATTTAAAGGCTTTTGCACAGCGGAATTTCTTGAGAGCATCTTCAATAATTACAAAAATTAAGAATTATATTTTAAAAAAATTTGTTCTGTTTTTCATTTACAAAGAAAATTTCTGTTTTAGAGACGTTTTTGTTTAACTTTTTTATCAAAATAATTTTTATTTTAATTAAAACTAAAATTTATTTTAGAAATGAGGACTAATTTAAATCACAAATTTTATAATAGTCTTTTTGTTCATTGATAGCGGAAAATTTTGCTGAAATAAGCTTATTGATCCGAATAGTCTGTTAATGTCTAGTGGTTAAGAAAATATCTTCTCATAAATTTTTTAATTAATTTTTTATTGCATCAGTTAAAAAAATTGTATAACATTTTATTTGATAATTTTTAAATTCAAAGATAAATTATAGATTTACGTCAAAAAAATATTTTTATCCACTTAACTAATAAAATTTAAATTAATCAGAGAAATTCTGTTAAATTATTTGAAAAAAATTTTCATGCTTGGTAATAATAGATAATTTTTGGTTTTATATAACGAGGTTTTTTATAAGGATTTATTTATGTCTTGAGTGAAAAATTAATCTGTTAGCTCATAAGTTGACATTCTACGCTGCAAAAATTCCAAAAAATAAATATAAAAAATCAATCTAAATTTAAAAAATAATCGTTTGAACAAAGAAAATATTTAATCTATTTTAATAATTACCAGATTCAAGTTTAAAGATGAAAAGAAATGATTTTTATCGATAAAATTTATTTAAGTCTAAAAATGCTTGTTTTAGAAAAATAATTGCAATTAATTTTTTTAAGATTTTTTGAATAAAATTTTAGAAATTGTCTTTTTGCTATTTTAAGAAAATTGATATTGATTAACAAGTTCTATTTTCAGGGTTAATTTATCAAGATAAAGGGAAATAGATACACAATTTTCAACAAGTTTAAGTTTAATTTAAGCTGATATTTAAAAAAAATAATGTAGATAATGATAAAAATGCTCAATTAGATCGAAATAAATTTAAATATGTCTATTATAAGTTCATTGATATGAATTGCGTTTTCATCTAAATTTAAATAAAATTAAGATAAATTTTTATAAGTTTTAAAATATCTGTTTTAGATTATTTGATAAGACCGAGATTCATTACAAAGATCAATCTGCTGTCAAATTACAGAAATATTTTTCTAATGTTCAAAATTTTTTTGCAGAAAAAAAATAATCACTTGAATAATCATGATTTTAATATGAATTAATAATTAAACAAATTGCTAATCGATTCAAATTAGTTTATGATTTTCTGCTTTATTAGCTCAACTAAAAAAGAAAACGCAGTTAGTTTTTTCATTTGAAGGTCGAAAAATTTGAATATCATGCCACATACAATCATCTTAATGCGCCTAGAAAAATTAGAAGTTCCGCAATGATTAAGTCAAAATTCAAAATGGAAAATGAACATATCGTTATAAATTTGTTAACTACACGCTAGTTTATTTAAATCATCAATGCAATAGTGTTTTTCCTTATACTTGATTAGATAACTAGAATAGGAATTCGGTTTGTCCCACCAGTCTATGATTACCATGCTGATTTACTCTTTTTCCTATTTAATTTTTCTAATTTAAATAGACAAAATTTTCATTAAAATGATCAAATTTTTTTTTCAAATTTTTTGAATTAATCAAAATGTAAATTAGATTTTTTCATTGCTAAAAAATAAACTGAGAAAATATAGTAATTTATTTTCAATTCTTTTAAGAGGAATAATAAAAGTCGCCAAGCACATTAAAAATTGATTACTAAAAAAAAAATTATTCAGAAAATAATTACCTTGAAGTCGCTGGAGCGGTTTGTCAGCTTCTAAGTTATCTTTAATTTTTTTCCAATTCGTGAATTCAGAATTTCAAATGAGATTTTTTAGAAGTAAAAGAGCATTTTTGATCAAATATTTATCAAATAATAAATTATCAAAGAACAGGTTGATTGT
Organism: Brachionus manjavacas; assembly: GCA_019054805.1. Taxonomy (NCBI): domain Eukaryota; kingdom Metazoa; phylum Rotifera; class Eurotatoria; order Ploima; family Brachionidae; genus Brachionus; species Brachionus manjavacas. The sequence goes on from JAHQIY010000009.1 coordinate 853,510, forward strand.
GTAATTTTAATTTTAATTTTTTGAAATTTCAAGGCACCTGCCAAATCAAATCAGAAACAATATTTGCTCATCTAATATATTTTGAATGTTGATTGATTTAAGATTTTTTAAAAACAAAAATATCTATTTTTCTATTCTCATCACAAATTAGCCATAATTATCGATCTAAATTGTCAATCAAACTTTCAATAAGATTGTTTCAAGAATGTTCAGCTAACACTCGAGTTTTTATTTCTTAATAAAAATTTAGCTATTTAGCTTAAAATTCCGATTTTTAAAATCACAAAACAAGGTACTTTGCCAGATTTTGCTAAATTAAATTTTTTCTCGTATCAATTTATTTTGATATGAATGTTTTAGACACAATAATTTATTTTCTATTTAATATTAAATATTAAATATTTTAGTATATTGTAAAGGTTTTAATTCATTTTTTTCTTTTAAACATTTAATGTCTTTGAAATACAGAACTTTTTCTGGAAATTTAATTAATATTTAATATTTTAAATTATATTAGTCGGGTTTGAAAATGAAAGAAAAAATTATTGATAATTTCATTTTCTTAAATAAGATGATTTATTTAATTAAAGATGTAAAAAAGAAAGGTTTATTTGTATATGTAATAATGCTGTTGATGGTAGATAATTATAACAAAAATCAATCCCTTTGAAAGATCGTCTATTATTCTATGGATTTCAGTTTACTTTCAAAACTTTAAAACAAAAAGGAAATTAGAAAATCGTTCGGCACTCGAGTTTTTAGATTATCGAGGACCGGAATAATGAGGTAAAACTGCTAAAAAAAGTTGTGATATTGAAAGGTGTAATATTTAATTTATAAAGAAAATCAAGTTCAGGAGAATTCTTTATTTAATGGAAGATAATTCTAGGAAGGTAATTTGCCAGAAGTTACTTACAAAATCAGTTTTATTTTTTTTTTTAAATTTGAAGCTCGAACAAAATTAAAAAAGTCATAAATTAAATCAAGTTTTATTTTTTCGAGATAATCGATATTCAAAAAAAATTTGTGAAGTTTTTGAAAAAGTCAGCAATAAAACGATTCTTTTAAAAAACAGAATCGACATGAATTCGACTCGAGTCAGGCAATGTGAATTTTCATACAAAAATTTCAAAATAAAATTTAAATTCTTAATAAAAATATGGCTTTTGAAGTACAGATTATTCTGTAGTTTTTAAAAGGTGAAACAAACAATGTTTCATTTAACAGTCCAATTTAAGAAAAAATTTAAAGAATTGTTTCCCAATAAATTGATTTTTTTTAATCAAATCGAATGTTAACATAGAAATGAAGAATTAAATTTTTACAATTGTAACTATGACAGAATTTTAACATTTAAATAATAAAAATTTACAAAATGCAAAAAAATATTCTGTTTTGATTAGATCATCTAGACAAGAAATAAATAAATTCCAAATTATTGATATTTTTTTTATCATTAAAATTTTCCTGTTAATAAAAATTAATCTTTTTTTGTTGAATTTAGTGAAACAAATTGTGTTTCATGTTGTTTCATCATCAAATTTTGAAAAGCTCAATTTTGTCAATTTAAATCAATGAAAAAGAATTTAATTTTGTAATTTGGAAAGGTTTGTATGAAATTTCACAATGCCCTCGAGTCACATTTCTATTGCACATCTCTGATGAAAATTTTTTTTCTTTGTTCCATTTCGTCTTTGTAATCCGTGTCATACTCATAGCATTTTTAAAATCAATTCATCTCAAAAATTAATGGCAATTTTAAATTTAGAAGAAATTAAATAAAAACTTATTTTGTTTAGAGCTAATTTTTCAGGTTCAGTTCAGAGAAAAATGAACCTGTTTTCGACTATTTTTTTTTTCTATATTATTAAACATTTTTTTATGAGGTTTTCATCTATTTAAAAATAAACTCTTTATCTCATTATATTTTAAAGTTATATCGTTTTTGTTGTTGTTGGCTAAAAATTGAAATTTAAAAAATATCGCAAAATCATAGCCTTTGAATTTTTTTTTTCATGATCTGAATTTACCTTTTTAAAAGCTTTAAAAAAATGCATATTTAATTTTATTTTTTTTTCCTAAAAAAATGAATAAATACAAAGACCTATGATATTAAACTTTAAGACTTTTTCAGGAAAAGACAATATACGAAGCTAATAATAAAATATGTTCAGTTTTTAGAAAATAAATTCCACCTCAAACTCATGAGTATTTATTGAAAAAAAAACACTCAAAATAAGTTGCGATTTCGAATTTTGAAAATTTGCAATTTATACATTTTTATATCAAAAAATTATTTAAATTGGCTATTTTTAGCTTTTTTGTTTAATTTAGAATTCTTCTGTGTTTAATTTCTACAGAAAAAAATCATGATGTGCTAATTCTAAAATTTAATAAAAATTTTTGAAATTTTTTTTATAAATTAATTTTTCCATTTTATATTTTTAGTTGCATAAGAGATCCAAACTTATTTTACCACTAAGACCAGAAAATTCATAAAAATTTTTTGGTCTTTTTTAAAAAGCTTTACAATTAATTATCACCAAAATTTTAATTACATTTAATATTACATGGGTAATGGGTAATCTTGTTTGTTTTTGCTTTATTCATTTTGTCATTAGGTTTCTACAGAAAAAGTTCTAATAAATCAAAGTTTTAAAAATCATTTTCGTATTTTAAGCTTTGAGATCTTAATGTGACAATTTTTAAGGTTCTCGGTGAATTTTTATCACCATTTTTGTTTTAATTTTCAATTATTTTACTACTTTTAAATAAATTTGATAAAATTTAATTAAATCAGATTAATAAAATAAAAATTAAGATAATTAATTGTAGTTTTTTTTCATCATAAATAATCTAATTTTTATTTAAAAATCGTTATCTGATTGTGCAATTTCTTAAGAGGCTAAGTCAGCAGCATTTTTTAAGACTAAAAAATACTTTAATGACACTTCCAGGAATAAGAAACTGATATTTTAGTAAAAAAGGCGTATAAAACATCGAAAATTATTTTTAAATTTGAATTTACTTCAGTCTAAATAAAAAAATTAAACAGCAATTTTTGTGAAATATGCTTTTTATTATGTTTATTTTTAAATGAAACGGATATTGAGAAAAAATCATCTTTTTCTAGTGATACAGTTCTAAGTTTTAAGTGATAAGAATATCAGTTATTTTATAATGAAATTTTTTTTAATTATTTAAAATTTAAATTTTTTTTTACAGAACATTTTTTTCGTAAATTTATTAAAATAGTTTTGAATCAAAAACGATTTGATTGCCAAATGCAATTCCTGGAATCAAGCCTAGAAAGATAGAAAGTCTTCTTATATGTTCTAGATCGGATTAGAAAAGTGTTTTTTTGACTTGAACGCCAATTTCTAAAACAAATTAAACATTTTGCTTTAGGATCCAAAATTTTGGAATAAATTGCTTTCGATATTTTTTTAAAAGATTCAAGAGAATAAAAACGCATGATAATTAAATTCAATTCCATTAAAATATTAATTTTAAGAGCTTGATAAAAATTCGATCCTGCTTAATTAAAATTTGTCAATAATAATTTATTAATATCGAGTTGGCTTTTGCGGAAAGTAGACAAAATTGAATTAGTCAGAAAAAACTTTTACTTTTAAGACGAACAGAAAAAACTTCTTCAGCTAGATTAGATTAAACAATTGCTGGTTGACTCACTTGGTTATGATGATTCCAAAAATTGTTCGTTCTTGTCACAGTTATTAAAACAAACAAATTCTAACTTAAAAATGTTAAGCTTACAAATTCTCTTGATGAATTGAACCCCCCAAGGAATAAAGTTTTCGTTTTTATTCTATTTTAATCAAACAATTGTTTTAGAGCTTCAAAGCAAGCTGTACCATTGAGGTAAACGTTCCAATAAGAGCTTTTAAGTGAATGCTGAAGAGCGGATGCGATGCAACGAAACAAGGAAGAATTTTTAAAATAAAAATTCTTATTAAATCGAGATAATGGCTCTAATCCATTCATCAAGCTATAAAGGTTTCAAGATAATAGGTGCATTAAACAGTCAAATAGTTTAAAAAAATCTATAGACACAATCTCATTTTAAAATCTGAAATTTAACTATTATCTAAAACTCTGCTAAAACAGACTTTGTTAATAAAAGGAACAGTTTATGTCTAAATAAAGCAGAAGTTGTACCTTTAAAGATTTGTTGTGGAAAATGTCTATTTCGCACTTAATATTTAAAACATAAAATAAGTAGACTTAAAATATTTACCAGACTAATCAAAAATGAATATTTTTTTAATTCTTTTTTAAATCAAATGGAAGTTTGATTCAAAGTAATTAACAGTCACGGAGGTGACGAATTTCCTGAATTATTTAATTAAATTTTTAGTGATCCATGTATTCAGCCGAGACCAAATCAACCAAGGAATTATTAGAATTGCAAAAATGAATATTTTTTTTTTTCACAAGGATTAAATTTTAAAATAACTAATTAAATATATTATCTTGTTTAAGTTTTTAAATTTAATTTGGTTCAATAGATAAATGTAATAGCTTTACATGATGATTCTAAGATATCTGTTTTTTTTGAATAAATAAACCATGAAACGCAACAAATTAGATTAAAAACAAGTTATTTGAAGCTTAGAGCTGAAGCTGATTGAGTAATATCAATTAAAATCGCTGGCAAGATACTCTAAATATAAACAATCTTCAGCTAAATCGAATTATTTGCAGCTCAATTATCTAATTTTTTAATTTTTTTTAACTTAAATTAAAACAAATTGAAATTTAAGAGCTTATAAATCTGAAACTTAAGCTTTTAATATATAAAAATAAGCTTTGCTAAGTTAATGAATTTTTAATCTACAGTTTCACAGCTTCTTGAAATAAACAATATTTTATTTATTCGATTTTTTTTTAGAATATAAATGATGTTTTAAATATAAACCAAATGAGTTTATTGTACCGACTAAAAACGCTTCAAAAATGCTAAACGGAACATCATACAAGAACATTGTTTGGATGAATAACACTAATCTGTGTAAGTAACCTTGAATTCGTCGACAAAAAATAAACTATAATTTAATTAAATTTTAATGAAATTAAATGTCTGTCTAGGGAAAAAATTCTTTCCCTAATTTAATGAAATTTAAAAAAAAAAAATTACCATTAATTTATATAATTAATTATTTTGATAAATAAAATTTTTGGACTAACTTTAGAATATTTAGCCAAATATTTCTAATTAATTTTTTAAATTAGCTAAGATTGCCTTTTCTCTTTGTACATTTATTATTTTATCATCAATACTACCGAACATAGCTTGTATTATTAATGATAACAATTTCTCATTAACCATTATTTTAATTACTTATTCTAATTTTAATTTCAAAATGATCAGCTAAATATTAGACCTAAACATACAAACAAGAGCAAAATCAAAAATTAATTTAAATAGTTTTTCTGTATAAAACTTTAACTTTTTGTGCAAAATGAATCAGCTGATAGGAACAAAATGCTTTTTGTTCAATGCCAAAAATTATTTAAAGGTGATTTAATAGAGAATAAATTTTTTTAATACTTTTAAATTACTGAAACTGGTATATTTTTAATTAAAACTCAAAACAAATCTACGTTTAAATATTTAATATAGACTTTTTTAGTCTCTTCCTGATATGAATGGTATTGATCCTAAAATCAATTTTTGATGTGATAATTTAAAAAAAATAGGTATAGTTATTAATAAATACATTTTATTAAATTTATTTGTAATTTTTCTGTCATTATATTGGTTTTCCTTTAGAATACTCTCTCATTTTGATATTTTTGTTTAAAAAAAGATATTTGAATTGGCAATGCAAAATTTTAGATCAATTTCTATTCCAGTTCCCAATTCTTTTATAGTTTTTTTATAAAAAAAAATTGGTTTGAAATATATAAAATTATTAACAATAAAATTTAATTTTTATTAAAAAGATCGATAAAATCATTGCTCAATTTAAAAAATTAAAAAAAATTCTCAAATATTTTAGTAAAACAATCAAATGTATCTTGTATATTTTTTTTAGCTTTTTTCTAAATTTAAATAGAGCTCTAATTGAATAGAAAAAATTTTTTTTTAAATTAAAAAAAAATTCAATTTATGCTATTTATCTAAATGAAAAAACAAAATTGATTTTTTAAATCATATCAAATAAAATTTAATTTAGAGTTTATTTTTATTATAGAAGATATTCAATTTAAATTTATTTATTTTAGGTGATAATAATGAATTGAATGTGATACATCCAGCGATTGAATATGAAGAGATCATTAACGGCCTACATGGCTACATCCTATGGGGCATAATATTTGTGATAATCGCATTTCTCGGCTTAATTGGAAACATAATAACCATTATAGTCCTTAAAAAAGAGCCCATTTTGACCAATTTAAACATTTTGCTGATTGCATTGGCAATAAGTGACATCTTAGCGCCTATGGCAAACGTTTTACTTGCCATATCGTTCTATCATCTGTCCAAGCCTTATGAAAACTCGGTAAATTTTCTAATATTCAACGACATATTGCGCTATTTTATTCAACCATTGAGCACAATGTTTACCATGAGCTCAAGCTGGATACTGACCACAACAACTTTATTTCGACTCATAGCGGTCATGCTTCCGTTCCGAGCTAGGTCAATTATAAGCAAACGCTTTGCCATGATTTGTCTTTTTTTAATTTTTGGTCTTGGTCTGATTTCCATTTTGCCACTTTATGCCAATCTAATTCGCAAATTTAAATGCACCCGTGACAACACAGCCAAGTACGTAGCCTTTGACATGACTTCATCTGAATTCATGGGAAAATACTATGTACCTATCATTCAAACTTTATGTTTTTATTTGCCTTGGTGTTTGGCACTAATTTTGTGGTTTTTTCTGCTAAAAGCACTCAAAAAATCGGAAAAAAGTTTTAATTTTTCATTTAGTAGCAAAGACAGTCCAGGCAATTCCAAATTGATCAAAAACAGCTTCAATAATCACAACGTTTTGGGTAACAGTAGCAATCCGGAAAATTCTAGCATTCATAGTCACACTCCGGTGCAGAATTCGAGAATTAACAATGTAAAAACTCGCCAAAAGTCCTATAATCGAATCACACTCATGGTAGTGGTGCTGACTTTCACCAATCTTTTTTGTCGTCTTTTCACTTTTGTCTTCATTTTTGAGGTGATCTACAATCAATACCTTAAGTCAAAATATTTGCCTGATGATTACGAAATAAATGATGTGTTGGCTCAAAATGACACCGACTATCAACCCTTCAACTACATGATTCTCAACTCAAAGTACCATTTTCCCAAATTTCTTGCCTATTCTCTCCTGCTAAATAACATATTTTTATGCATCAATCACAGCTGCAATATTGTAATTTACACAATAACAAATCCTCGATTCAGGAGACACTTAATGGATTTGTTTGGCATCACTGATCCCGATAAGAACAAAAAAAAGGCCCATTTGCATGAAAGAAATTCGCTGATTGCAAATCGAAATACGATAATTCATAGCGAATTTTGTCATTTTAATAATCGTGTAAATACAAGTGTTGAGATGCAAATTAATAAACGATTATTTAATTTGCGAAATTTGGTTGAGTGCTTTTGTCATTGTTGTAAATATGGGAATGTTAAAAATTCAGCTATATGACAAGATCAGATTTGGAAAGTTTTTTGGCAATTAAAAAAAAAAAGGCTGTCAATTTGAAATTTTTGAAAAATTTGAAGGTTTTATTACATTTTTTAATTTGATTCTAAAAAATAAATGATTTTGAAATTAATTGTATAATATTTTCATTTACATTGATGAATTTCCGTGTCTAAAATATTTTTTTCTTATTCTTCGCATTCTTCAAACTCCAAGTGTTCTTGAACCTTTTTAAATATTTCAATTTTGCATTTTTTATTATTAAATTGTTTAGCTTTAATGAATATAACGGGTGGCCAAAAATGGTTGCCTTAAAATTCATTTGGAAAATAAATGGTGAACGGACAATGATATAATAGTGAAATTTTGATGGTTTAAAGCTTTTTTTCTCTAGTTTCTAAAATTGATATTTTTGATAAAAATTTCTTTTAAAAATTAGTTCACTCTGGCCTATTAATTGACCCCTATCTGCGACCTAGCTTGTCCCCATAAGACACCATATAAAAGTTGCGAGCTTAATAGATCATTTTGTAGAGAATTTTGTTCAAATGATCAAATGAGCTAAAGATTGTTTTTTACCGTCTAGTTTTCGAGAAGATACCATCACAAAATACCAAAAAATGACCATTGTTCTAAAATCTAAAAAAACTTGGGTGTTTTATGTTGTTATCAAATAACTTTTGATTTATTTAAGGTATTATCTTAAAATTTTGTGCACATATATAATTGAATTTAAGCTTTTAGATAAATATCTTTATAAAATAAAATCTTTTTTTTTGAGTCTTGATTTTCAGTATTTTTTAAACTTTAGTGCTAGATATCATTAAGTTGAAAATTTTCCCGTTAATTTTTTTTAAATTCATTTTTAAGCATTTTAGTAGTAGTAGTAGTAGTTTTGACTGTAGCTGGCTAGCCAGCGAGTGTGCTGATAAGGCACACTATGACAGCTGATGTGATTGATTGCTGCTCATCCAGCAATCAATGCCTGCTTTAAAGCTGTTAACATTAGGGGCTTCAACTAATTGATTTGGCAGTGAGTTCCATATGTTAGCGGTTCTGTTGAAAAAAAGTTATCTCTATGTTGGAGCCTCGAAATTTCTTTGTGATATTTGAAGCAGTGACCTCTTCCTTGGATTTTGGTGACATTAAAATTGTTGCTTTTTTCAACCAATTCTATTCCATGCATGAACTTGTATAATTGAATTAGATCACCTCTTTTCTTCTTTCCACCAGATTTGGAATGTTTAAAGCCTTCAATCTGCTTTCATACGGTTTGTTTCTAATTGAAGAAACAAATTTCGTAGCTCTGCGTTGAATCCTCTCAAGATTCTCACAATCCGACTTAAGAAATGGAGAGCATACAGGCACAGCAAATTCCAAAAGAGGACGAACAAAAGTTAAATACAATGATCTAAATAACTTACAATCAAAACGAGCGAATGATTTCCTGATGCGACCCAACATTTGATTTGCTTTGTTTGTAGCCTCTATCACTTGATTTTTCCATTTGAGATTTGTATTGAAGATAACTCCAAGATCTCTTTCGGTTTCAGACGTTGATAACTGTTTACCATTAATAAAATAAGTGAATTTTTTGTTTTTATGACCGTAATGCATAACCACACATTTTGATGTGTTGAAGAGAAGAAGCCAATCTTGAGTCCACTTGAAAATTAAATCTAAATCTGATTGAAGTTTCACTGCGCTTATTTCTGATACCGTTTGCGAGAATATTTTTGTATCATCTGCATACATTTTGACAATATTCTCTATTCCTTTTGGTAGATCATTGATATACAAAACGAACAAAAGTGGACCAATCACTGATCCTTGTGGTACACCGCTAAAAATCTCAACCCAATCCGACAAAATTTCACCTTGAACAACTCGTTGTCTTCTATTTTTTCAAGAAAGCTTCAATCCATTTTAGTGTCAGACCATCAAAGCCATACGCTTTCAATTTAGCTATTAGTCGTCTGTGCGGAACAGTATCAAATGCTTTGGCAAAATCTAGCAGAATTACATCAACAGGAATACTTTTGTCTAGACTCATTGAGATGAAATCTAGAGTTTCCAAAAGATTAGATGTACATGACTTTTTCCTGACAAATCCATGCTGTTCTTTAGATATAATATTGTTCTTATAAAGATAGTCTTCCATTTTAGTTCTTATTATGCTTTCCATTATTTTGCACGGAATTGAAGTTAAAGACACGGGACGATAATTGCTGGCCGTTGATTTATCACCTTTTTTAAACAATGGAGTAATATTTGCTGATCTGAATTGTATTGGAAGCTGACTATTAGATAAAGACTTTCTGAAAATTAAAGTTAAAGGAACAGTAAAGGCTTCTGCACATTTTTTTAGCAATAGCGGATGAAGCTTGTCTACACCACATGATTTATTTTGATTAAGGTCTTGTAATTTTTTATAAACCAATTCATAACTTATATCATTTGGTTCAATGTCAACATATTCTGAACAGTTTTCATTTAGTTCAGCTACAAAAGGTGGAAGCTCCCCATCTTGTTCAATAACAAAAACATCTTGAAAACATTTATTTAGTAGATTTGATATCTCTTTCGGTTCTTGCGTTAATTCATTGTTTGACTTCTTTAATACTTTGATTGATTCTCTGATTACTTGTTGATCATTTAGATATTTGTATAATAATTTTGGATTCTTCTTAGCTTTATCCACTAAATTTTGTTCATAAGTTAGTCTGGCTCTTTTTATTTCCGAAGAAACTAATTTACAGATACTTTTGTAATCATTATAAAGATTCATATCCTTCCAGTTACATGAACAGTTCCTGTATCTAAGATTTTTCTTATTCCTAATTAAGATTTTGAGATCATCTTTTATCCAAGGTTTTGAGATACTTTTCTTTTTAGAGCCATCTGTCACTGGAATGAATCGATTACTAGCTTCACTGACATAGAAAATAAACTCATTGTACATTTCCTGAATATTTAAATTCTCAAATAAGTGCACCCAATCAATATTTGATAAAAAATCAGAAATTTTTTCAAAGTCAGCTTTACTATTAAGAAATTTTTCAATAATATATGATTCCTTACTAACCTTGTTTTTGAGAACAAAATTGAAAAAGATGACCAGATGTCCTTTATTAATGTTACCAAGCACAAATTTTGTATCGATTGCATACACACTGCCAGACTGAGTCGTGAAAATCAAATCCAAAGTGTTGACAGCTTTTTCGTTTGACATTTGAAATGTTGGAACATTTACATGCTGATATAAAAAAGTGTCGCTTAGCGTCTCGCTGAATTTATGTTCGATGCCATTTTCGTTTAAGATTTCTGAAACACAGCCATTTGACCAGATGATCGATGGAAAGTTAAAATCACCCATTATTAGAATATCCTTAAAACCTCTTTCATCCACATAGTCTTTAGCTTGTTTGAAGACTAAATCAAAATCGTTCATATCAACAAAATCGTTTGGCCTATAAAGACAGCCAACTAAATACTTTTCACAGTTAAAGTTAACAACTACCCAAATTTGTTCTATTTTACTTAAATTAAAACCTGCATCATTTAATTCAAATGAATCGATATTTTCATCAATGTAGAGACATACACCCCCGCCTCTGCGTCCATCACTTCTGTCCTTTCTGTACAAATTGTATCCTTTAATGTTTGCATTTGAGTTGCTCTTAAACCAAGTCTCACTAACTGCCACAATTTGTGGACTATATGTTTCAATAACAACACTGAATTCATCGAGTTTATTGTCCAAAGAAGTAGCATTTAAATACATACATTTTAAAGATTCGAGATTATCCACACGTGATGACGCTTTTGATGAACTATTATTGCTTCTTGAATTTGACGATCTGATTTCCACGGATGCCATATCGAAAGGGCGAGTCTTGTGAAAGACCATTATTTGCTTCGTTTCTTTGTTTCCTCAATTCATAGTCTAAAGCTCTTTCGGTTTCAGTCAAATCTGGACTAAGATAAATAGATTTGAAATTATTTGAATCTCGCAACTTTTTGGCTGCTAGGAGTAGTGGATTTCTGTTTGCTTCTTCTTTGAATTCTACTAGAATTGGGCCTGGTTTACTTTGGTCTTTCGATCTCAAGCGTCTTGAATACGCTGGCTTGACATCACCTTTTCCAATAGTGGTCAAAATTTGTTTGATTTTTCTTCATCTTCTGCCCTCCTGTCTGTTAGAATCTCTTTCTTTGATTCTGGCACACCATAAATGATCACATTTTTTTCTTTTGATTCTTTCATTCATTTCGCTGATGGTTGCATTTGCTACAGCTATCTGATCGGCTGGTTTTTTTGCATTTTTTGTCCCTTGTTTTACAACTTGAACCCACTGACTACTGATGTTGGATGAGTTTGCTGTTTTATTTGCTGCTGCCAATTCAGATTTCAATTTGTTTATTTCAATGTCTTTCTCAATTTCTCTTTCCTCTAGATGTTTCACATGATTTGAAAGCTCCAGGACGAATTTCGAAATATTACCGCACCATTCATGCAAAGTTTTTGAATGCCCAGATACGGTACCCTGTCCAAACGTTGGCCAGTTTGTTTCAAGCAAAAAATTTGAGTCCATTTGACAAAAACTGCGTGCTTTCTATTTATTTTGGCTTACTTGTGCTTTTTTTTTTTCCTTACTTTTGGCTTACGTGTGCTTATATTTTGAAAAATTTAATTTTCTTTATCTTAAATTTTTCTTTTTACAGATGATTGCTTACAGATCACTTTTTATCCTTGCAATGCTTGCTTTACTTTTATTGCATATCATTTTCATCGTAATTTTCCTGAAAAGTCATTTCTTAAAACAGCATGACTCATTCGAAATTTTAAATAAATAGGAATATTTCTTTATATTTTTCTCAATTTATGAAAATTGAAAATTGTTAAGATTCTTGCTTCTGGCCTTATTTTTGACAACAGAAATAAAATAGTGGCATAATAAAATATTACAGAAGAAAAAAAATTAAAAATGCCAAAGCTTAAGTTCTGAGATTTCAAAACATGTTCTGTAAATTAAAGCAAATGATAATCCTCTGTAACACCAATATACTTATTTAGAAAAATTATGCAATAAATCTGTAAAATTCAGTCTATTGTGAATATGGAATATTTCAATATTTACAGATACTTCCAGAATAAATAAAATGGTATTACAGACGATGATTCAGCTGCTTTAATTTACAGAATATGTTTTGGTCCCTCAGAACTTAAACTTTGAAATTTTCTTATATTGTTTTTGATTTTTGTTCCGAATTTAAAATACCTTAAATACGATTCATGTCGACTATGTGATCAAGTTTTCACAAAAAAATGAGACCGGTTTGATCACAAAAATAATTATTCGACTTTATTTGATTATGAAATTATTAAAAAAAATTTCGAATAAGTTTTCTATAATTTTAATTTTAAAGCATTAAATTGATGCTGAATTTCCAAAAAAAAAATAATTTTTAGCTTTAAAAAGGTTTAATTTTCTAAAAAAAAAATTTAATTCACATCAAAATTATTACAGCCTTTGAAGCGACCGAATAAGCTAAATTAGCTTATAAATAATCCTTAACAAGCATTCAAATCGGGCGTTCTGAACCATTTATGGGAAATTTATTAAAAATCATTTTCATGATGAAAAGGATGTTGCATTGCATACGCCAAAAAAAACATAAATAAAATAATTCTTTTTAAATTTTATTCTATAAATCGAAATTTTAAAATCTTTAAATATATGCTTAACTTAAAATGAGTGCAAATAAAACCTAAATTTCAACTTTTTGAGTGAAAAATGAAACCTTAGTTGATAAATAAAGAAAATATTTATCAAATAATCTGTTAGATTTAATCAATAAGATTTGTCAGCTAGAAATCGAAGCATTGTTTAATGAAATATATGAACAATTTATTTGCATTTTGTATTCAATGATAATATTAAAATTTTTTTATTTAAAATTATATATATCCTGAAAGAGTATAAAATTTTTTACATTCTGGTGTATATTTTTATTTATATAAAAGGGTTTGTCAATTTTATATTTTTAAAAACAGCCAAAAAGAGGGCTTTTTTCACTTGAATTCTCATCGTTTGAATTTGGCTCTCCAAGACGCTTGTAATGATAAAGTTGAGGTGCGTAACTTACTTGGTTTTGTGGAATCAATAGTGAAATCAAAATTTATTTTGATTTCTTTTTGAAGCATCTTCCAAAAGAAATTAAATTCTTGAAACAAGTGAAAGAAATTTAATATTAAATTGTTGTCAGACACAAGATGATCATACAGGTGCGCAGCTCTGAAGAGCGTATTAGAAAATTATAAAACTATTTAAAAAACTTAAAAGGCTATTTCGATGTTTAAAATTTAAAAGTTAAAAAATATTAATTAATTAAATATTAAATTATTTTTATTATTAGGAAATTCATCAAATTGACAAGCAATATAATGCTTTATCATTATTAAATTCGATTAATACTTTTGAGTTTTTATATTATCTCAATGCATTAACTGATTTTTTTGGCAAGACAAATATACTATCACTTGAACTTCAAACTGTTATGATTAAAGAAATGTACGCTTTTTGGTTCAATCTACTAACTCAAAATTAGAGATTTTAAAAACAAAATTGAGTTTTAAAAAAAAGTCGGATTTTACTGAAGAGCAAGTAAAAATACTAGGGATTGAAATGCCAGAAAATCCGCGTCGTGTAAGACCATCGAAGTATTTCTTTTTTAAAATTAAAATTCTTTAAATTTGGTTACAATTTAGACGCTTCAGAACTGATAACAACGTTGAAATCCCATCAATGAATGCAGAAGAAACAATTAATACCGTTAATGTAAAAACGATTAATGTTTTGATAGAATCAATTAGATCATGATATAAAATTGAAAACATTGGTCCGATTGAAATGGCTTATTTATATATAACTGAAGAAGAAAACTAACTGATTTGGAAAATGGTTTAGGGATTTATGGACCAATTTTTGATCTAGAAAGGCTTAAACACGAATTTGAGCTGTGGTATGCATTCAAAAAAAATTTGGGAATTTAAAAATATTCAACAGGAAAACAGACTGAATGAACTAAAAAAAATTTTTTTGGGTCCTTAAGTTTCTTTAATTCATTGAGCAAAACAACGTGGGGACATTTTGAGCTACAAAATTGTCTTAGAGATGAACCCCACTAAGTTAAAATTGGTTAAGAGGGATAGTAATGGCTTTCTAGATTCATCCTTTAATTTTTCCAAATTTAAGCAGTTGACTTGTTCACAATCTTTATTATGATTTATTGGTAGAACTGGTGTATACATACTTTTTGACTGGACTTAGACGACAAAAGAGATTCTTCATTTATTGACTCGTTATTCGGGAACTTTGAAATTTTGGTTATCATGTTCAATATGTTTGCTTCTATTTTAGAAAATTCTTCTTCGCCTTCATGAATCGCTAGTTCACTTCAGTCGATTTTGCTCGTTCAAACGATTAAAGCCTCACAGCTAATGATCATTTCTGAGTCAATTGTTCTTTTTAGGTTACATTTTTCGCAAGCTTGGTTATTAACAGGACATCAAGCAATGTTGTGACCTTCACCATTACAAAAAAAAACAATTTTGTTTGTGTCCAAAAATTTAAATTACGCACTTTAATCTGTAAAGAACTGTGGGAAGAGTCAAATTTCTAACTAACTGATCTAATTCTTTCGGAAAGGAAACTTTAACTCGTTTCATACCGTTTTTATTTTGACTATCTTTGTATGTTTCTTCTAATATTTGTTAGATTTCGAGATGTTTGAGACCATTGATTTAACAGCATCGAAAAAGTCTCGAAATTATTCCTTGTTGAAATCTCCTTAAATTTTAAAATTGTTTGCATTTTTTTAAAAATGTTTGCATCTTCAATCTTAAAAAATTCATCATTTATTTCGATTGAACGTTCAAAGACTTTCGAAGCGGTAAAGATGTGTTGGATCTTTTAAATTCCATATTTTGTTCGAAGGGAAATTGTAAATAGCTGTAATTTCTTTGAATTTCGAGTCTCTGAGTACTCTTTTGAGTTGCTTAAAGATTTTTTTGCGATCATCAGGTCTCTCAAATTTTTTAAGAATCAATTTGACTGAATTAAAATTCCATCGTTGAATTTCGCTTAGGTTCACTAGCGAACTTTGCATTTGAAATTTAGCTTTTAAAATACGTGATGACGCTATAAATAGAAATCAAGATTGCTAAGCCCAAAGTAGACTTTGCAACTTTTGATTAAATGACCGCAATTTTTCCTCAACTTTATAAACTCAGTTATTTTTTTGTTTAGAGAGCTCTGTTTATTTACTTCGAAAAAAATTTAGGTAAGTTAAGTTATCTCTCTATCTTTTCTGACTAAGGAAGAAGAAACCAGAAAAAGATCTGGAATTTTAAAATATTGCTTACTAAACATTTTAAAAGTTGTCATTTATTATTAGGAGGTCTGATTCAAGTTAAAAAATCAATTTTTTTTCATAGATTATTCTTAATGCAAATGAGTTCAGAAGGTAGGAGTCAAGCGAAAATTCGTGTATAAATTCTATATCTTCCTTGTCTAAAATTGCTACACATCTCGCAATTTATTCCGTGGTTTAACTTTTGATTGGTAGTTATTAAAGTCTAAAAAAAAATTTGATTCACTTTAACATATTTTTGTTTCATTGAGTATTAAAATATCTGAAGGGTTCTGAGTCAGAAATTTTCTAATAATTTAACCTTACTGGAAAGATGTGAACAATTCAAATGTGTAACTAAAAACCTTTTTTAGGCTCCTTAGTAAAATAAGCTCTATTAAAGGATTTTTCAGTAAAACGTAAATTTGGTTGATTATCTTATTAAGCAGAAATAAAGGTTGTTGCTTAATTGTATTCGTTAATTTCTTTTTTTTGTTGTGCTTCTTGATTTAATCTTCTGGTCAAGCTGATCGTCTGCATCTCGAACTCAGATTTCCTTTTTATTTAATTTTTGTTTAAAAAAATTTTGGACTTATTTTTTATGCATACTTAAATTTGTATCTGGCTGATATTCTGGTGTATTTGGCTTTTCTTTTATATCATCATCAATTTAAACCTTCATGATTTTTTGAGTCTCGTCTTTTCGATTTCAAGTTCACTTAAGTTCTTCTTCATTTTCTGTAGTGACTTAAGTTTTACGAGAATTGAACATTTCTGATTCAAGTGTCTTTTCTGTTGAAATCTTTCACATATTGAATTTTTTACTGGGCATTTAGCTATATTGTGCCCTTCATCGTCACAAAAATAATTTTTGTACTTCAATTTTTTATGAATATTGTAATGAAAATTTATTCCTAAATTCAAATAATTTTTTATTTTTATTTTTTTCTTAAAGAGTTGAAGAGTATTACTTCTTTTGCTTGTTTAAATATACTAATAATTCTTTCCATTTGTTAAATTTTTTTGATATAAATGCAACTAAATTTTGCATTTTAATATATCTGGTATTAGAAAAAAAGTATATCCAGGACAAAATTAACTTTTTCTTCTTTTACTTTATATCCGAGTGATTTAACTTAAGTATCTCATTAAACTAAAGGACGATTGCAAAAGTCATTCAGAGGTATCTTTAGATAGGAGTAGTAAGAAAATAATAATCGGAACCAGCTGAAAAAGTGGGTTCAAGTCGGTTGCTGAACAACAGACTTTTAACATAATCAACTGATTTGTTTTAGGCTCTGGCTGCAAAAATCATCCATACGGGGCTGTACAAGTCTCATAAGGCTTATTAAGGTTAAAAAAAAAGCGCCCGCATAATCGAATAATTTAAAGCATTCAGCTATTAAGGTTATATTTGTTTCATTGTCAGGAAAACCCAACCATCAGCATTACAATATATTAAAAAAATTTATTTTTATGTAGCGAGATTTAAATTAGTAATAAAAAAGTATTTTATTGCTTTCATTTTTTTTATTTATTTTTATCTTTTTTGGTCTGAAGGAGCCTTAGCTCAATACAGATAAACAAATAAATAAAATAGTATAGACCTAAAATAAATAATTGAGTATTAGATGTCTGAACACTAACAAAATAAATAATTTAGTATAAAATCAATTTCATTTCTTATAAATTTGTTTGTAGTCTAAAGGAGCTCAAGCTCGGTACAAAAAAACAAATAAATAAAAATAAAAATTTGTTATATTTGAAATCAATTTATTCTAAGAATGGTTAAAAATTTCATTAACATCAAACTTGTTAAATTCACTGTTAATTTGTTACAAAAAAATCACAAAATTTTGTTTTTTTCATAAAAGTGTGATATGAATTGATTTTGTTCTTTTTTTTTAATTTAAAAAAAATTTATTTTTTTAAATAAAAAAAAATTATTTTATAATATTATAATAAATGATGTTCCTTTAAATTTCAAAATTGGATTTATCTAAAAAAAGATATGATAAAAAATTTCTAAGCAATAGTTCTCAACAAATTAAGAATGAAAATCAATACAACCAAATGAGATATTATCAATTTTTTCAAACTATTTTTCTGAGAATTTTGATCGTTTGAATCTTCACCGCTGCCATTAGAGGTAGAAGAAATGCTGTCACTAGAAGTAGAAGAAATGCTGCCACTAGAAGTAGAGGAAATGCTGCCACTAGAAGTAGAAGAACTGTTGCCACTTGAGTCCATATTAGCCATTATCCAATCGATGTATTTTGGCACTTTTGAAAAATAGCTAGAAAGATTATTCAAACAATCACCTGAATCGGTGAAGCCAAAACTAGTTAAACCATACAAATACCATTTTCTACTTGATAAATACATAAGAGGACCACCCGAGTCTCCAAAACAAGTATTTGATTCTTTACCTGAGTCATCATATGCACAATAGTGCAAATTTGTTGATACGGGACAAATCAATGGATCTTCAAAAATTTTCATTGTTGTTTGATACAAAATATTAGATGAACTTGGGCCACTCGGGCTTGTAAATCCCCTTAAAAAAATTTGAATAAAATTTCTTTCAACCAAAATTTTATAGCTTTATTAATAAAATGTTTTTTTTCGAATAATAATAATTTAAAATAAGATACAAATTAAAATTATTATTTAACAAGGGGATTGTAAAAAAGTGGTGATTTAAAAGTTTTAATTTCTAAAGAAAGCTTGATATGTTTATTTTGTTCAACGGGCAATTCTCCAAATTACTATTCAGACCTCTTTGATTTTAGTAACAATTAAAAACATCTTTTAGACCAAGAACGTCTTAAAGAAAAATGACCAAATGTGTTCGTCTTAAATCAAATCTATAAACTGAATTTTTGGCTAACCACAAAACCAAGTAAAACCAACATCAGTATCCTACAACAGTAAATTTTTTGTGATCTTAAATTTTTATTTAATTAAGACTAACAAAAAAATAAATTTCTTCTTTTTTTTTTTTTCTAATAACTATTAATTAAATTAAATGGATAAAACTAAGAATTATGCGATCGTCTCGAAACATTAGCTATTTTATCGTACGATCCATCCGAAAATTGTCAGTCAGAAATGAAATTAACAACGCGGAAACGTAACCAATGTGAAAATGTACTATGATAGTGTACCAGTTTCAGGATGAAATAAATACTAAAGTTAATGAAGTAATTCTGAATGTAAATAATGACTTGCTTTGGGATATTGGTTTGGGAAAAGGTGTGGAGAAAAATGTAAAGGTGAATGGGGTTTGCAGCTACATAAGTAAAAAGGACATAAAGAAAAATAAATATTTTTCATATTGTATTAATAAACTATATTTAATCAATTCAATTATTTTAAGATCGCAGAAATTTACAAACGTGAACTGAAGATCACTTAAATTTTTAATTTATCTCCAGGTGAGCTGAGATCACGAAAACAGGTAAATTAGTCAATTTCACATATTTTCGTGATCTCAGCTCACATATCAAGGTAGAGCCGATTGTTTTATAATAAAAATTAAATTCAAAAAAGCAAAAGCTAACATATTTATGGTATTTTAATTCTAGATTTATTAGCTAAAATTGATTTATTTTTTTTATAGCAAATAATCAAAATACATAAAAAATTGAGTCTAATAAATTCAGTATTTTTTAAGAAAAATTTGAGAAAATATTGTAAAAATTATTATTTGAAAAAAAATTCTACTTACCATCCAGTTGTATAGACCTGTTGATCAATTACAATATTTTCACCAGCTAAACTTGGTAAACAAATTGTGGATATCCGACTAGATTCAGTTATTGGTTTACTTAGTTTTATCAGAGCAATATCATTTTCAAATGTCTCGGAGTTATAATCTTCATGTAGAGTAATCTTTGAAACTTCATAAGTGGTCTTACTTGCATCATTCAGATCATTTGTTCCAGCCACAATGTATGTAGACGGTGAGGTTTTGAAACAATGGGCTGCTGTGAGAACATATTGAGAGGCGATTAGTGACCCTCCACACAAATGTGCATTTTGATTACTTGTGGTCAATGAGACCATCCAAGGCCATGTTGAGGCTGTTTCCCCATTGATAATTTTTAACATTGTAGAGCCACAAGAAAAAACATTTTTTGTAATAAAAGCTAAATAAATAAAATAAAAGAAATTATTCATGATTGCTTTTTAACAACATAACCAAGGTGCTCTTTATTTTAAATACTGAAAATTTTTCGCTTGATTAAATTTTAAGCAAAATTATTTTATAAATTTTTTATGAGAAAGTCAGAAAAAAATATCACAATCTTTAGATATGAAAACTGATCATTTTAAAATTAGTAATCAAGTAATTAATTTGGTTTTGAAAAATTTTTTATTCACTTTGAATATATAATTTTACAATACATTCAATATTTAAAATACCTTTATCATCATAATTCACTTTTATATCAAATATTTACTTTATTTTTCTTTTAAATTTTAAAACGAATTGGATTTATTTTTATATAACACAAGTGAAATGATTATTCATAATGGTCAAATAACTAATGTTTTGATAAAAAAATTTAAGTTTTAATTTCTTAATTTATTTTTCTTAAAGAGAATATTTTTGCTCAATCAATATTAAAATTAGATAATTATCTCAAATTAGAAAAAATGAATATTTTGATTCAATTAGTAGTAAATAATATTATTTTATTCAGTTATTAAAAATTAAATGAGTTTTTTCCATTTTTTATTCTATTATTTTGTATCTTAAATTCATAAAAAAAAAATTGATTCTCTTTTAATTACCTTTTCTGACAAGCGATTTAAAAAAAATATATCAAAACCATTCAGGTAACAATTTTTAATTTTGAAAATAAATTATTAAGTTTTATTTATTTTTTTCAATATATAATTAAATTAAAATTTTTGAATTTGAATAGCAATTTTCTATTATTATAAATTAAAATAAAATAATTTGAAAAATCACTGCTAAAATTAACCTCAATCGAAACTCAAATGGACATAAAACGTCTTTCCAAATAGAAATATCCTTTTAAACTTTTATGCTGGCAAAACAAATAAAAATCGTTTTCTCAAAAACACTGGTCTAAAGGATTATTTAACAAATATATATTTTTACATATATTTATATTTTAAAAACTTGGGCTAGTAAAATTTTTTTGTGCAGGATGGTATTTAACAATATCTTTGTAATTACGGTTACAAACTGTGCAATTTTTTATTTTTTTTCCTTCTAAAATATTTTTCCTAAAAAAATTAATTTCAATCTTTGATATGTGGTTTCAGATTGGAAACTAACGTATTGTTAGGAGATGTTGCGTTTGTGTCCCATATTCTTAGCTGCTCATTTTCGGTAAGATATCTATCATAGAACCCACTATATAAATAAAAAAAAAATCAAATAATTAATAATATAAAAGTAAGAAAAATACATAATATAACAAAATTTTAAAAATAAAAAAATTTAATTATTATTGTATTTAAATTTTCATTTAAAAACTTTTTAAAAGAGAAAATATTTATAGTTGTATAAAATAGTTTAAAAAAAAACTTTTAATATATTTGTAAAAAGATATCCAAATGTTGACAAGTTTTCGCTGTGAAGCTCAATCAGATGATTCATGTTTCTTAATTCATAGGGTAAATTTCTCACTGCGTTTGTTTTTAATTGCCCTGCTAAAATTGGTGGATTTTGAGATGAGAAAACCCTGAATGAAAAAAATCCCAGTCTCCGAAAAATTCTCTGATGAAAAATGAAGAGTTAAAATGTTTTTAAGTATTCATTAATAATAACAATATCATCAGCACCTATTGACGGTGGCTGTTAATATGACTTACTGTGAAAAGAGTTATCATTTTTATACTTTAGGTGAGAGTTCTACTCATTTTACTCATTTTATACATTTTGTTCTTCGTTAGTTTGACTTAACCTTTTAAGCTTGGTTTAAAAGTAAATAGAAGCCATTAGTTGATCTTTGGTGTCAAAAGGTTGAATAAAATTTTTGAAAAATTCTATAAATTTTGTTATCATTTTTATCAAAAATATTTAAAAAAGATTAAATAGTCATTGATTATTTTTTAATAAATGATTCATCAATGATTAAAAATTGATTAAAAGTAACAAAATTGAGCGCATTATTTCCCTTCCCTGCTAAGCCTATTCTATTAAAAAATAGACCCCCAAATCAAAGTTAAAGCTAATTTAATAAAAAAACCTTTACCTTGTGCTTACCCAAAACCCTAAACCAGGGCTTCGCCCCGGACCCCTTTGGCCTTAGCCGCTGTTACCTATACCTGGTCAGTGATCCGGATCTCGACTGGCTGCACCTGCTTCTAATTTACATGGGTTTTAAAGAAAAAGAGGGTTTTTATTGAAATAGTGGAATTTTTATTAAAATTTTCTTTGACGAAAACATTATTTGCTAATATTTTTATATGTTTAGATTAAATTTTATATTTTTTTTAGAAAATTTATTTTTTTACTTATTTGTAAATCTGTCCCAAGCCTTTGCTCACTCATAATAAAAAAAAGACTAAACATAAAAAAATTAAAAATTAATTTTTAGCTTGAAATAATAGTTAAACTAATTGATTAATTTTTGGGATTACTTTTTTTAGGATTACTTGCCCGACAAAAAATTTATCGAATTATCTTTGTTTCTAGCGAGACCCAGGTAAGTCAATTAGTGCTCAAATTAAGGTTAACTGTAATTTTTTGTTGCTTGTGATTATTAGCCATTCAGAAGCAGATAATTTTGCAAAATCAAATTGATTAATTCTAAATTATATCATGCCAATGCTGACTCCGTTGTGTAATAGCCATCTAACTATTCGTTCTTTCGTTCCAAAGCTAAAGACGTCTGGCGAAGTCTCTCTTTTGATTAAACTATGGTTTTTTAAAGTCAAAAACCACGAATTAGGCATAATGAGTAAATTGAGCAAAATGAGCAAAATGAGCCATAAGAAATTGACATTCATATCGACAATACATGAGATTTGTGAAAGGAAATAATTAAAGAAAGACAATAGTCAAAATAAGGAAGGATAAAAGTTTTGAAAAATTGAACCTTTACCGAGATATATGAAAGACTTTGACTGATTATAAAGCAAGAAAAAGTCTGGTATATTGAACTAAATTTACATAAATTCTAAATCGGCACATTCAAATTTATAAGAATATGTTAGAAAAAATGTTTGAGGCATATTTTATATCTTCAACCAGTATTGCCCCATATCTTTTATTGTGCAAATACTTGATAATTATTGTCCAAAATTCTTTTTAAATATGCTTCAAAAAAAAAATACACTTTTTTTAAATTAACCATGCATGGGGCTTAAATTCTTAGTCTAAGGTTTTATTTAAAGCGAAAACAAAATGTCAAGTTAGTTTTGCACTGTAAGACAAACTCGGAGTCGCTACTAGAACGCGCCGAAATTTTAATCTAAATTTTTATGATCACATTACCATCTGCATTTTAATTCAAAACAAAAATCCCACAACAATCATGAAACTTCGCTGTGACCTTATCATCCAAAATCTCAACTCAAGCTCCAACATCAACCAGGAAAAACTCCACAAACAATCCATCATTGGCCTATACCGTCCCAAACTAGATGACGAATCATCAAAACAAATAATTCTCACTGTTGACACCAAAACAGTCAATCTAAAATTTAGGCTAAAAAAAATCGAGCTTTACACCAAATTTATTAGCGAAGGCAAAGCAACCCTGAAGTTGATAGACGAAAATGTCTATTTGCTCATATCCAATTCACCTAGCTTGACACTGACCAATTTCATTTCATTTCTACAAATTAAGCTAGCCAAATCTTCCAAAAGTGAGCCTAGTGACAAAAATCCCAGATTTGTCAACAAATTGCTAAGTAATGTACAATGTAACATAGGAAAGAGCTACCTTGCTAATATTTCTCCTCTCACTGAAAGAGACTTTTCGGAGGCGATGAAAATTCAAAAAAATTCCAAAACAGGCAACGAGTCGCCAGTGAGGGCAGGCGAAGCTAGCCGAGCATCTCGTTTGGGCCGAGTTCCTTCGGCCAGTTCTCTAGCCCTGAAAGAAGCCACCTCCCAAAGCAAACCAAAACTAACTCGCTCTTTGTCTTCATCGTCAAATCTTCTGGTTCAATTGACCGATGAGCAAAAAAATGTGCTCAAGATCATCAAGGATAGGAAAAATGTTTTTTTCACTGGAAGTGGCGGAACTGGAAAGTCTTTTTTAATTTCTATAATTAAAAAAATGCTGCCTAATGATGGCTGTTTTGTGACTGCTAGCACTGGTGTGGCCGCCTCATTGATAGGTGGCATCACAATTCATGCGTTTAGTGGCTTCACTGGCAACGAGTTCAACCATGAGGTGGAAGCTGACGGCAATAAGAGTGAAAATGATGCGAATAGGAGGATTTTGGACAAGATAATGAAGTCAAGAGACAAAGTGAACAATTGGAGAAAATGTCAACATTTGATCATTGATGAGATATCTATGATAGATGCTAATTATTTTGACACTTTAGAATTTATAGCCAGGTAAGCTGAAAACTGAATATTCCCATTTTTTTGTTTGATTTACAATTTTTTTTAAGATCTATTAAAAATAGTGATTCACCTTTTGGCGGAATTCAGCTGATTATTAGCGGAGATTTTCTACAATTGCCACCGGTAACAAGGTACCGCGAGGAAAAGAAAAAATTTTGTTTTCAAGTAAATAAGCCTTTTAAAAAATTGATGTTCTTTTTTTTCATAACTTTTTGATTGTTTTTTAATCTAGCTAAATTTGGTCTAGTCGGTTAGGTGAACTGTGGTTCACCTATTATGAGAACAAATCTTGTTCTCGGGTTTAGTGAAAAATTAATATTTTGTTCACCAAACCTAGGATTAGGTGAACTTTTTTTAGATTAAGTGAACTAATTAGTATTAATAATTAAAATCAAATTTATTTTCGATACAATCAAAGTTTTTTAATAGTAAATAATATTTTAAAGTTATAATAATCAATTCAAATTAATTTTTATGAGACCTCGAAAAATGTAGCTTTAAACCCCTCTCGCCTTCAAAATAGCCTCCACAGATTTTACATTTTGTAGGGTTTTTTTGTTGCTTAAAACTTGCTCAACTTTATCGATTGATTCTTGAGGAATCGATGGTTTCTCTTGAGGAATCGAAATAACTGATATTCCTCAGAATCAAATATCTCTTTTTTTGACAAAGCAATTTTAAATTTTATTTTTTTTAATTTTGCTTTTTATAAATTCATTTTTTGCATCATCATTTAACAGAAAGTATTAAGTTTTTTATGCATTGTAATTTTTTATTTATGAAATCTTAGAATAATTTAATTATTTATTTATTAAATTGTCTTTAACTATTTTATAGACAAATTTTAAAATAGGTGAACCACCGACTAGACCCTTTAAATTTACATCTAAAAGATGAAAGATTTTTTTGTTTTTAATTTGATTACTTTTAAAAGACCTAATGTCAATGGGGCCAAAAAAAACAGTTTGACAAAATTTTAAAAAAGAGTCCATCCTTTTTGATGCAAAAAATAGAAATTTTGGGCCTTGCCGTAAATGATATCAAGTGATAACAATAAATGTTATCTTTTGTTACTCTTCTTGTTATGTTATCAAGACTGAAAGCTTAAATGTTTTTATTTAGTGACGTTATCAGATAAATTATATAGAAAGTATGTACATTTTTTTGTTATCATTTAAAAAAAATTTATCAGGTATTTTATAAATATTATTTCAACTTCCTTTTTTAAAGCAAACAAAAAAAAACAGTTGTTATTTATTTATTACTGTTTCTAAGTTAATGTAATCCTCAATCATTTTTCTTAAGATAAAGTCAAACAAAAAAATTTTGTTTTTTTTTCAAATTTTATAAGTATTTTGCAAGTTTTTAATTTTAATTTTTCAAATTATTTGAAAAAAAACAAAATTTTTTTGTTTGACTTTATTCTAGTATTATATGACCTTACCAGATTAAAGAATTTTTTGTATGACTTTCCCAGAAATGAAAGTTGTTTATATGACTTTGTCGGTTGGTCAAAAAGAAATTTTTTTGGTATGACTTTTCCATATTTTTATTTGACTTTACCTTTTACTCTTCTTTAATGAACTTTATGCCCTGTAATTTCAAGTATTTGTGTAATCATTAAGTAAGCATAGTTGAAAATAAATTTTTTAAATAAAGTAAAAAGAGATATTTTGGCATTTAAAAAAAAATTTGCCATTTTTTATGGTAATTTTTTCAAAGTGACACTAAATTGTTTAATAAACATTGATAAACACAAAGAAATTTTTTATTTAATTTTGCATTGGGTATTTTTCAAAAAAATTAAGACAAAACATCAAAAATTCGATTTCTATTGAAGGTTCATTTTCGTCAATTTAATAAAGGGCTATTTTATCAATTTTTTAAATAATAAAAATTTAACAAACATGATTTGTTTAATCTTGAATTTATATCAGAAGTAAAATAAAATCTTAATCAATATTTTTGAAATTTTCCAATAAATATTCAGACTTGTTTTTAAGTCACAGTTTTAAGTCTAAGTCACAAAAATTTAAGTCAAAGTTATGACTTGACTTAAATTTTTTTTTTTCTTTAAGTCAAAGTCATGACTTAAAATTTTTTTTTTCTTTTTTTAAGTCAAAGTCATGACTTAACTTAAATTTTTTTTTTTTTTTTTTTAAGTCAAGTCATGAGTTAGATTAGAAATACTTTTAATTATTTATTTCATTAAAATTGAGTATTATTGGTAGTGGATGATTGTTGGCCGTTGGTTTTTTTTTTTTTTAATAAAATTATGGTTTTTTTTAATTAATATAAATATTTAATTTTCTTAAATTTTTTATTTTTTATGATATTTTGGCATCTTTTTTCAGCGCCGCAGTCCCAAATTCTGGCCGCCAAGCTGAACGGCTAAATGACCGCCCGCCACAATGTTGACCGTAACTTTGACTTGCCGCTTTTTTTTTAACGATTTTTTAAACTTAAAAATTTATTTAATTAAGTCATTGACTTGACTTAAAAAAAAAAAAAAAATTTAAGTCATTGACTTGACTTAAAAAAAAAAAAAAAAAATTTTAAGTCATTGACTTGACTTGACTTAAGACTTGTGACTTAAAAACAACTCTGTAAATATTTAAACTTTGTTTGGCTGTATATTCTTAAATTTTAATTAATATTAAAATTTCATTAAAAGCCTTTATTTGGCTACCTATATGTGAATTTCAAATATATCTTTAAAATTTTCAAATAAAGATTTAAAAAAATCAATTAGAAAAAAAAGGATTTTTTTTTTCTAAAAATTTTTTTTTTTAAAAAAAAAAAAAATTTAAAAAAGCCTATTTCATCATTCTTATTAAGATTCTTATCTTTTAAGTTTTCGTCATGTGATCATAACGACGAAATTGCCTTAAATTTTTATTATATTAATTTTTTAATCTGAAGGAGCTTTAGCTTGGTACATTTATTTAAACAAATAAATAATGAATTAAAATTCTGCATGAAAATTCGATTTTTTTGAAAATTTTTAAAAATATTTCAAATTCCTAATAAAATTATTTTATCTGACATACTATTAATTTAATTTGATCTTGAATTGCATTTTTCCTAAATTCCATCAATCATTCAGCGTAGAAAATAAAATAGAAACAAATTTAATTTAACCTTTTATTAACTAATTGATTATTTATTAGTTTACCGAGCAATTTTGTTTAATCTTATTAATTGAGGAATTTTATTGAAAACTAAAAATGAAAACTTGGAGTACTCTTTTTAAATTTTGTGGTGTTGATTTAAATGGACTTAAAAAAAAAACACTGTCTATCCATCAGTTTTTCTTACCTGAATAAAAGGATACTTCTGTTTTATACACCAACAATAATATGGGGGTAATTAGTCATAAAACATGTATTTTAAAATTAAATTCTGAATATTTGAAAAAGAGTGTTTTTTTTATTTTTTTGTTATTTTTAAATTTCTTTTTTTAATTTTAATTACTAAACTTAAGCATTTTTTCTTAAATCATTAATGAATGGCGGCAAAATGAACTCCATTAATGTAAATGTATAGAAATTTTTTTTGAACAAATTTGTAAAAAAATGAAAAAAAATTCTTAATTATTTTTGAAATAAATTTAATCAAGCGAGCAAAGATAGCGATTTTATTCATAAAATCTCCTTGAAAAAAAATAAACAATTAGATCGGTTTGTATCACTTAAAATACAGAACCAAAAGATTATCTTTTCGTAATTTTAACAAATGGCAAGTTTTTTTTTCTATTTTACATTTCTAAAAATAATTGCGTAGTTATATTTCAAATTTTAACATACTTAAGTATTGAGTTTTAATGAAACAACGTAATTTCAAAATTTCAAAAAAGTTGAATGGAAAAAAAAACTTGTCAAATTTTATTTGTGTTTAATTTTTCTAATTTCGTGATAAAATCTCAATTCTCTATCTATTATTTTTAATAAAAAGTAATAGAAATCAAAAATTGAGTTAATAACTTTTGAACAAGGATTATTTAGCGAGTGCGATGATAAAAAAAGGTGAAGAAGCTCAGGAAAAGCTGAGAAAATGCTCCATAAATTTATTTTACTAAAATGCAAGACACTTAAATTTTTAAGCTATTTGTAAAATCAAATTAAAATTTAACTATTAACTAGTTTAGGTAATTATTTATAAAGTCAAAGTCGAAACCAAATAGGAAAAAGTCTATCGCTTGAAATTCAATACAATTAACCTTTTTTAATTTTTAATAAAGAGAATTGAGCTAAATTTTAAATATTGATGTTAATTAATATTATTGAATAGAATAAGATTTTTTAGCATGTTGTTTATTAAAATAAAATAATTAAGTAAAATAAAATTATTAAATATAATTAATAATACCAAAAACGGGAATTTTTCAAATATTTATAAAAATAATTAAATTCGGCTTTTCTTGAAATTTTTAGTCAAAGCTGAAAAAATTTTTTTTCTTAATTTATCTAAAGAAATTTTTTGTAATATTTCAATTCTTATCTTTTTCCGATTAGGCAAGATCATGGTCCGAATGTTTAGATGCAACCATTCAATTGACAAAAATTAAAAGACAAGAAGATTCCACATTTATAGACATACTTGAAGAGATACGGTTTGGCCGGTAAGAATCAATTTAAACTTTGAAATGGATAAAAATCAAAAAATTTATTAGATGCTCTGAAAAAACAGTCGAACTGTTGACAAACAGTAAATACCAGGAATTTAAAAACAAACAAATCTTGCCAACCAAACTCTGCACACACAAAGACGATGTGGAATTTATTAATAACAAAGAAATAAATGACTTATCTTCGGACCAACAATTGTACACTGCGTATGATAGTGGTGATTTTAGCTATGCCAAAAAATTGCTGAACATTCTTTGCCCAGCAAAAGACGAATTAGTGCTCAAAAAAAATGCCCAAGTGATATTGACCAAAAATTTGGATGTAGCTAATAACTTGGTCAATGGTTCTAGGGGATGTGTTGTTGGATTTAATGAGAACAAATTGCCAATAGTTAAATTTATGAATCAAAACGAAATGGTTATTAAGCACGAAACATGGACATTTAAAGTAAATGCAGCAGGTCAGACATTAACCAGAAAACAAATACCATTACAGCTTGCTTGGGCTATTTCTATACATAAAAGTCAAGGAATGACGCTAGACTGCGTCGAGCTGTCTTTATCACGAGTCTTCGAGTTCGGCCAGGCTTATGTAGCCTTGTCAAGAGCCAAATCGCTTGAAAATTTGCGGATAATTGACTTTGATCCGAACGCAATAAAAGCAAATGACACTGTTATCAAATATTATCAAAAATTAAAAAAAATTTAATTTTTCTTTTTATAGAATTTTGTTTTTTACAATTACAATAAGTAAATTTTTAATTTTCTAAAAAATTTTTTTTATAAAATAGTTTTTGCAAAAATAAATAAAATGTTCAAAAATAATTGTTCGAGTTAAATTTTATTTTAAATATAAAAAAAAGATTATTTTAATGAAATTAAAGATCAAAACAAAATAACATCAAGGAACAATCAAACTAAATTAATTGATTTATTTAAAAAAAAAAAGTTTTGGTAAAAATCCAAATTATATAGAGACCTTTTTTAAGATTCTTTAGCCAATTGAACAAAAAACTCACTAAGCTTCAAAACGCATTTAACTACAACTACCAAAATATTTAGTCTTGGCTAAAATATCTAATTTAATAATCATTGCTTTGGATGTTAAAGAGTTTATTGTTGACTTCAACTCATCTATTTTAATTCGAGTCTCGTCATAATTTTTTTGTAATTCTTTAAAAAAAATTCATTAAAAAAATTATTTATTACTCAGATAGAAATTTACTCTCTATTTTGCTTGTTTTTTGATCTAGCATGTTTCTTTTGGCCAAAATTTTGGACTGCAAAGCAATCAAACTATCCAAGACTTCAGCACCATTCTTGTTATTATCCTTGTCTTGGATGTATTGTTGGAAAAGTTCAGTTACTTGATCGAGTTTAATTTTTAAGATATCTAAGCTCTAAATAAAAATTAATAAATTTTATTTAAAAACAAAGCTAAAAAATACATTTTTGGTTCGTTCAAGGGTAACGCCAGACTCTTTTGCCTTCGACTTCAAAGACTCCTGTTTAGCCAAGGCATTGGACAATTTTTCTTTGCTATTATCCAAATCAATAGAATTTTTCAAGTCATTTAATGAACTTTCAATGTCTTTGAGTGCATTTTCTGCATTATTCAGCTCATTAAAGCTCTAATTAATAAAATTTAAAAATTAACAATAAATAAATATCAAATTGTTTACAGATAAGATATCCGATTCAGCATTACTATTCTGAAAAATGAATTCATTCAAACTGTTGTCGGTTTCTTTGGCTTTGAGTTCTTGGTGCTCTATTGTTTGGGCAGTTTGGTTTAATTGATAGAAAATTTTTGGCAATTCCTGGCCAATTTTATCGCCTTTTTCCAAAAGTTCCTGGCTGTGTTGGCGGCTAGACTCTGTCTCTTGATCAATATCATCAATGTTCACCTTGGCCGCCAAATCACTTATTTGATTCAAAGTTTCCTCAAGATCGTTCTCATTCAAATCAATATTTTTATTGTTCACATAATTAATATTCTAAAAAAATTTATTATTTAAAAAATCATTAAAGAAAATTTTTTTTACTTCTTCGATTTGATTTGGCTTGTCGGCATTAGTCTCAGAATACTTATCAATCTTGTCTATTAAATCACTTAGTTGATCATTTTTGGCATTTATGTCCCCGAGCGATTTGTTGACATAACTTATCAATTCTTCAACTTCTTTGTTTGATCCGTTCAATAAATTGCTCGAATTAATAAGCTAAATTAATTTGGTTTAAATGAATTTTTATTTTAGATGCTAAAAATTTTTTTACTTTGGTCAAAATTTTTTTCAAGCTTGTCTCTTGTTTGGTGTACAGTTGTTCAAAATTTTTTTTCAAATTTCTTAAAGTATTGTACGAATCAGCGAGTCCAGGACAAGTGGAAGAATTAGAGCCACATTTTCCGTCACAAACAGCACCGCCACATTTAGCCGAGCATCTTTCACCATCCGAAGTTAATTGTCCGCACACAGCCTCATTTAGCTGAGCAATTGAATCCATGGCATCGGACAAATTGGTGGCAACACTGCTCAAGTAATTTTTAAGCAAGCTGTCCGAGCGTTCAAAATTTTCTTTGGAATTTTCCAATTTGTCTTTCAACGAGTCCAAAGCTGGTTTCAACTCAGTATCAAGTCTGAGCTCGGTATTTTTGATTGAGTCCACTGCTTGATCAGTCATAAACAAAGCTTTATTTAAGCTGTCCAAGGCTCCGATTTCATTCGATTCTTTTAGCTTAAGAGCCTCTTCAAAGTGTTCTTCAGCAGATCTTTTTATATTTGAAAATCTGTTCTGAATTGACTCCAGTCTTCCATGTAAATTTTCCTGTGACCATTTTTCTATGTCGTAATACTTTTCTCTAGAGTTTTTCTTCGACTCCAATTGTTTGCTTTGATAAAAAAATTTACTAAAAAATTTGATAAAATTTTAATTTTACTTGATATTTTGAACTTGACTTGTAAGTTCTTTTAACTCGCGGTCGGTGAAATTTAGCGGAATTATTTTTTTGATGTCATTGAGTCGGTTTTCAAGCTGAGTGTATTCGGCTGTAAAATCGGATATGGACGAGCCCGATGCCACTGCTATATTGCTAGCTCTTTCCTCTAAACTAACTAAATCCTTTTCCAAATCACCCAAAATATTTGTCCAGTCATCAAAGCATTCTCCACACGGAGTACAAAATGGAACTTCGCCAGTCGTTCCACGGTCACAAGTATCACAGTTATATCCTCTGATTCCCTTGCGACAGAAACAAGACCCATTTATTTTGTCGCATTGATCCGAAATCGACCCGTTTGGCGAACATTCACATTCTTTAATTTTAAAAATGCTATCAATAAATTTAGAATCAACTTTTTTATTTACTTTTGCATTCTTTTTTAGGATCACCCCAATGACCATAACTGCACTCAGCACAAGTTCTTCCACCTCTTGATTCGATACAATCACATTGACCAGTGAACACATCACAAGATGTTGAATTGATGACAGTGCCGTCAATGTCACAATTGCAGTATGAACATCCTTCGCCACTGGCCAAGCCATAATAATCGTGCTTACACTGATCACAATGCTTACCAATTACGTTTGGTAAACAGAAGCATTGGCCGGTTGTTTGATCACAATTCAGAGCTGAGTTACCCTCGGTTCCATCAGGATTACAATTACAAGCTGGAAATTAAATTAATTTAGTTTATTCTTAAAGTAGCAACAAAAAAAAAATTTGTATTGTTTTTTTCAAAACTAGAAAATTTTGACTCTCTTCAACCCAGAACAAATTCATTTGAATCTGAAAATTTAAACAATTTTTTTTAATTTTTGCAATTGATCGATGTCACCACTAGATTTTCATTTATTTAATAACCATTTGATATTTTAATTAAATGGTTAGATGGGTACAGAATTATAGCATCAAATATTGAAGAAAATTTATTTCTCTTAAATTTTTTATCCAAATTAACAAGTTTTTGTAAATTGATTAATTTATTTTTATTTCTATTAAAAATTTAGACTAATGGAAAACTTTTAATTTAATTCGCTTCTTCTATTATTCTTTTTTCATTCTTATTAAATAATAATTTAGTTTGTTAAAGATTTTATTAAGACTTAATAATTAAGTTTTAATGAAAAATTAGAATAATGTTTAAATGATTAGAACCAGACTTGTTTTTAAGTCACAGTTTTAAGTCTAAGTCACAAAAATTTAAGTCAAAGTTATGACTTGACTTAATTTTTTTTTTTTTTCAAGTCTAAGTCATGACTTAAAATTTTTTTTTTTATTAAGTCAAAGCCAATGTCTTAAAAATTTTTTTCATTTTTTTAGTGAAGTTTAGTCGAGTCAACTAATTTTCTGATTTTAAAACTAAACTTTTTTTGGATTAGAATAAAAAACCATATGTATTTTTTAGTTTAAAAATCAGATAATTAGTTCACTTGACTAAACTTCACTAAAAAAAAAATTTATAAGTCATTGACTTGATTTAAGACTTGTGACTTAAAAACAACTCTGATTAGAACTTACAAAAAATTAGTAGATTAGATGTACTAATTGCCCTTATAAAACCCACATTTTTCATCCGGGACGTACACCTAACCCATTAATTACCTCAGAATTTGTTTTGTTAAATCTGATGATCTTAAAAACGTCGTGAAGATTTCAAGTAAAAGTCTTTAAAAGACCGAAAAATTGAACAGTTATTTTTAGGATGCATATTAACTCGTCATATTAATAATTAAAATGTCGAATGAAAATAAATAAAATCGTCATTTGGGTAATTAAATTAAAGGTTTTAATTCATAAAAATTTTAATTATTAATTCTAATTTTAAACTAGTAGTTCTCTAATCTACAACAAACCCGAGTCCCTAAACCAGAGCTCTGCCCCGGACCCTGTTTAATTTTTATATGACGATTTAATCATTGATATGACGGTTTAATATATTTCCTATTTTTATTAATAATATTTAAAATGAAATATGACAAAAGTAAACCAATGTTTTAGTAGAAGCCAGAATATTTTATCTACGTAGACTTTATAGAAAATATTTGATCTTTGTTCACAATATTTACTTAATGATCATAAAATGCATAAACTTTTAAAAAAATGTTTTTTATTATTTTAAACTAGATTAGGAGAAATTTAATTTTTTTGATACTTTAATTCTGTGACCAATGGATCACTAAATTCTTGTCTTGACCGTATCCAACATTACTAGAGATTAAAATACATATGTTATATTTTAAGTTTAGGCATTTCCGCTTTTATTGACTGCCGAAAATTGTTAATGATTTATTTTAAATATTAACATTTACTTAATTATTTTTAATAATCAATTAAATAAAAAAAATAAAAAATAAATTGAATAACTTACGTATGCATTCGTGATTTAAAGCGTTTCCATAATAGCCAGGCTTGCATTTTTCACAATTATCACCGTCAGTATTGTACAAACAATTTCTGCATTGTCCACTATTTTTGTCACAACTTTCCCGATTATTAGTATCAACATTACCATTACACTCGCATTTAACACATGATCCACCTTTGACCAAAGGATTACCCCAATAATGTATGTCACATTCATCACACTTTGGCCCCAAATATCCCTCTTTGCATGCACATACCACATAATCTAATGACTGATCAAAATAGCAGGTGTCAGCAAATTGGTTCCCGCTCAAGCCACCGGGACACATGCATTCTCTACAAGGCTGACCCGATCTAGGATCCCCATAATAACCATCTAGACACCTATTTAAAAAATAATAATCTTTGATTTAATAATAAATATTTAAAAAATGAACATTTCACAATGATCTCCATAGGTATGATCTGTGCAATTAATGCAAATTCCAGTTGTTTGGTTACAATTTTTGGCAAATCCATTACAAT
This sequence comes from Brachionus manjavacas, assembly GCA_019054805.1. Taxonomy (NCBI): domain Eukaryota; kingdom Metazoa; phylum Rotifera; class Eurotatoria; order Ploima; family Brachionidae; genus Brachionus; species Brachionus manjavacas. The sequence continues at coordinate 888,690 of JAHQIY010000009.1, forward strand.
TGCAGGGTTCACACGACGGAAACTTCCAAAAGTTGTCCATACATTTATCACATTTGTCACCTTCGATCCTGTCATAGCAATCACATTTTCCCGTTTCGACATCGCAAAAATTGTCTTTGGCACCACCAGAATTGCAATTACATGCTTTAATAAAAAATATTTAAACAAAAAATTGCCAAAAAATTGGTTTCATTTACGCTGGCATCCATTAGGTCCAAACTCGTAAGTTGAAGGTGCACATTTGTCGCATTTTTTGCCAACAACATTTTGTTTGCATTTACAACTCCCGCCATATTGGTCACATATATTACTTACCGAGCCTGTCGGATTACAATCACATGGCACGGCATAGTCGTTATGAACACCAATATTACAAATAAACTTTTTACAAGTCTGACTCATATCTTCTTTGTATATTCTCAATTGAGCTTCTTTGCATCGGTAGTAGTTGAACTCTTCTAAAAGCTGTTGCTTATTTTCACCCTGAAGAGCCGGTAAATCGGCTACATCAGGAACTAGAACTATCGAATCTACTAACAAAAATGCATCTCTGGGCTGAACTAAAGGACTGAATCGAACAAAGTCGATGCGAAAAGTGTAGCGTCTTGATGATTCGAGACACACTGGTGGTAAAATTATCTGGTGAGTTGAACCTTAAATATTTTTTTAGCATTTGAATGTAAATTAGTTTACCACAGTCTAAAATTAGCGGATGAGATTGAAAAAAACATAAAAAAAAGTTATAAAAGGTAAATATTGTTAGCGCCACAATTTTTATTTCCTCAAATTAAACCTTTTTATTAAATCTTATTTAGATCCTTTTTTTGGTTGAAAACTCAATTTTAAAATTTAATCAATTTTAGATCTAGAAATGCTTTTGCAAAAACACTTAAAATCAAGAAATAAGGAAAAATTATCAAAAATTAATCGCAAATAATCAAAGATATTTAATATTTTATATTTATTGAATGCCAGGAAATATGTTTATCATAAAAAAAAATTAAATTTGAGTTCAGGTCTGCACAAATTCTAAAAATTTTAATCTTTTTCTAATTTCTCGAATTTAATTTTTTATTTAAAGTATATCTAGAGCTAAAAATTTCATTTACTCTAAATAATCGTATTTTCAAAATTTGTGGACTAAACTTCGAAATCAACTTTCTATAAGTTTTCTAATACTCAGGCAAGTTTAACTTTTTTATTTTAATTTTAATTTAAAATAATTATTTTTTAATGCAATTCGATATTTTTTTTTCATTTAAAATATTTAAAGTAGTGATTTGACACAAGGATTTTATTTAACGTTAATTTTCGTGATTTGACATTACGATAATTCATTTAAATTACCACAAATTCTTGAATTTTTTCATTTAGAACTTTACGTTAGTTTACGTGAATTATCGTAAAGATTTTGTGAAATCACGGAAATTAACGCAAAATATGTATCAAACCACTACTGTCAATAAGTAATTTTTTTTCAAATAGAAAGAAATTTTAGAAATACTTAAAAAAATAATTTCTTAAAATTATTAAAAAAATTATTAAATTAGCTTTAAAAAATTTTTTTTGAAATATATCATAAAAAATTTAATTCTAAAGTCTTGCAAATCATGAAACCATAATTCAGACAAATTAATTTTTAATATTCAAGAAATTTAAAATCTGATAAAAAATTTTTATTAACAAAGTGTCTTCTATGGTGGTCAAATAGATGGTCCACGAAACTAAATTTTGTAAAGTGTAAAACAATGTACATTGTAAAAAACAGAGAAAAAATCGAGTATACCTTATGGAATGAAGGAAAAAATAATACGTTAATAGAAACACTGGTTGAAAAAGATCTGGGTGTATTCGTATCTAATGATCTCAAATGGAACAAGCAATGCAGGGCGGCAGCGGCCAAAACAAATAGGGTTGTTGGACAAATCAAGAACTGTTTATACATTAGTCTCGTAAGACCACATTTTGAATACGCAGTGAGTATGTGGAGTCATGCTACAAAGTCTGACATATTAATTTTGAAGAAGGTGCAAAGAAGGGCAACAAAATTAGTCAAATCGTTGAGGAACGTTTCATATGAGGATAGACTAAATACCTTGGGACTTACAAGTCTAGAAGATCGTAGAACTAGAGGAGACCTCATTCAAATGTACAAAATAATCAATGGCTTTGAGAAAATTAATCTAGTGAATGGTATAAATTCTGCTAAAAGTTTGGCACTAAATTTAAGAAAGAAGAATAATATGAGGCTTACAAGAGTATTGACCAAACGCGGCTCATACAGATACAATTTCCGTACAAATCAAGTAGTGTCAAAATGGAACGACCTGTCACAGGACAGTGTAAGTTCTAAATCAATCAACAGTTTCAAATCAAGGATAGACAATGAATTGTTTGGCAATGGACAAAACGAAGAAGAAAGACTGACAAAGCCCTCCAGAGGCTAAATGCTGACTAGCGTTAGTTTAGCATTGCTTTCCTACAGTCTCAATACTACGACTATAGTCTCAATACTACTAATAAAAAATCATTGAGATTGATGGAGTCTGACTAAGGTTATTAGACTTCAAATTAATATGCCTGATTTGAGGTACTTAGACAATTGACAATGATTGAAGCACCATTTTTCTATTAAGAATTTTATTTAATATTTTTAAATTTTTTCTTAAAAATTAAAACACCAATCTTAATTTTTTGAATTTCTTTGTTTTATTATTATAGAAGAATATTTTAAGATTTTAATTATAGCATTACACCTTTTTTTATTTCCTTAATTTTCAACTATTTAAGACGCCCAGATTTTTTTTTAAAATAATTTTTAATTTTTGAGTTTCAATTGAAAAAAAATCCTCTTTAATAATTAAGATTTTTTTTAAAAAATAAAATTTCTATTTACCCGCAGCAAGTTTTGTGAATTTTTCGTCATCTTGGGGCAAATAATCAGCACAAACTCCACCTGGATCGGGATGTCCATCATGCCTGCTAATTTTGACCCTCAAATCCTCCCAATTTTCATTGTGTAAGTTCTCGTACCTTACCAAAATTTCATAATAACCGGCTTTGAAAATGTTGTCTACGCTGAATTCTAGGGATGCCCCTTCAAAAACTTTGACAAACCCGGGTCCAGTCCAAGTGGGACTATACTCCGGTATGAGGGGTCTGATAAAATCATGTGACAATTGATCAAGCTTGGCCGCATCCTCGGCTTCGTATAGCAAATGATCTAGTGTGGGGCAAAAAAAACTACTCTCCGGCTTGTCACAAGTCCTGCCCGACATGTTCGGCTTGCATTTGCATTGACCCGTTTCCCGGTCACAACTGTTGTCATAGGAGCCACCAGGCGAGCAATCACACGGTTTACAGCCATCCGGGTCCTCCTCACTAAGTCCAAAATAGCCAGGCAAACACTGATCACAAGCTCTGCCAGTCACAAACCTTTTACACTCACACAACCCAGACACTTTATCGCATCCCAAATTACCACTAGTTCCAATTAAGTTACACGAACACGGCTCACATCCGTCCTCGTTCTCCCTGGTCAAATTAAAGTATCCATTTTTGCATCGGTCACAATTTTCGCCATCAACAAACGGCTTGCAATGGCACCTGCCGGCCACCAGACCCTCAGCTTCATCTGTGTACGGGTCACAAGTTAAATCTCCGTCAACAGTTCCGGCAATTTCGCATTGACAAGGCCGACAAGTGTTCAAATCATCAATCGGCTTGAGTGGGTCTCTCCAAAAGTTTTGCTTGCATTTTTCACAATTGCTTCCCTCAGTGTTGTCCATGCAGTTGTCACAAATGCCGCCACTTGTAAAATTGGTCTCCTTCCACAATTGCTCGCTGAAAGTGCAGCTTGTCGCGTGGTTGTTGCAGTTGCAGCGCTTGCACTCGTTGGTCTGCGAGGTGCGAGCAGGCATCCAAGGCCTGTCATTGTACAAGGGCAAGCAGCGGTCACAATTAGTGCCCCAAGTGTTGTGCTCGCACTGGCACTGTCCATCGACCATGCCGCTTTTGTCCTCGTCATACTGCACGCCATGGACCGGAATGCAGCGGCTGGCGTGACCATAGCACATGCAGCTGCCTCTCACCACCATTTCGTACATGGCGTAGTAGTATTTTTCTTTGAGCTCTTCCCGCTGGTCCAGCAGGTTGTCGCCGAATGTGTGCAATTTGGTAAAGTTGATTCTCAAGTTGGTGAGCTTGAGCAGCTGCTGGACTTCGGTGGAATAGGGGTCCTTGGACTGAATGAGAGTGGGTGGCAAAATTTTGAACACAACTTCTCCTTTGGTTGACGGAGTCTCGGACGAATACTTGGACTCGCAGTAGACGTCGCCGAGATTTTTGGGCATGTCAGTGGAAACGCCCGGAAAGGACTCGTGGCAATCGGAGGCAAAGTAGCCGTAGGTGTTCCATGTGCGGCCGTAGTCGGACGACTTCTCGATGACCATGGCCGCCGGCCTGAACGTCTTGAAGGTCATGATGATGTGCGTGAAGGCGAACTCGGCCTCCAGGTCGAATTGAATGAACACATTTTGGCGTCCGTTCTCCGACTGCCACCATCTGTTGTAGCGGTCGCCCTGCTTCCGGCTCACTATGTTGCCGATGCGGTGACTGTTCGCATTGGTCTCCGGGTGGTACGGATAGCTCGAGTCGCACACAAAACACTTGGCTGGGTCCCGGGTGCCTCCGAGCACGCAGTAGCGCTCCGGGTCGATTAGACCACAGGTGGAGCTGGCGTGCAAAAATTTTGTGCGCCCAATAAGCAGATCACCGGTTTCCGGGTAGCAGTCGCCGCGCAAGCAACTAGCTGCTCGGCTCCTCAGGTATTGGCAGTAGGTGCCCGTCAACAAAATCAAACAATAAACTAATTTAAACATTTTATTAAAATTTATCTTATTATTTTTATTTAATTAGTATTTTCAGGATGAATCATTTGCGTTCTAAACAAAAAATAAAAAAAATGAATAGAATTTTTTTATTTTTTTATTTTTTTTATTAAAAATCTTAAATAAAAATAGTATTTTTTGTGTGTAGTATTTAATTGAGTAGAGTATTCATCTATCGGTTTCATAATATTGACTTACACAGTTTACAAAGCTTGGAAATATGAAACCGTTCACAAATTGAAGCCAACAAAAAAAGATAAAAATTGGCTTCAGGTCTATCTATATCATATCTAATCTATTTGCTTATCTTGAAAATAATTAGAAAATCATTTAAGCAATAAATGAAATGCGAGCCAGCTTTGTACATTTTACAAATTTGCCTAAACTAAATGAACCATCAAATATGATAAATTGTGATAAAAAGGAGGTCACTTGCGTCCAAATTCCTTGGAGGAAAATGTTCAAAAAAGAACGTGTAATTAATGGGTGATTTAAGCCAAATCGATGGACCAAAGTTTTGACCCGATTTCGGCTTGAGAAACCAAACACACCATGATAAATATCTAAATTAGATTTTAAAAAACACTTTAGAAATTATTTGAACAAAATGTGTTTTATTGCTTTCGTTGGGCTATTAGTTATTTTTACAATTGAAATAGGGCATCAAAATAGATCTTAAAAAGTTGATTTTTATTGTTTTTTATTGAACTAGAAAATTCCGATTTTGGGATTCAAATCCGTACCACTTAAAATATTTTCCTAGTTTGTTTTTTTTTCTTTGCTCAGATGGAACCTAAAATTTTGAGACCATAACCACATTATTTTGTAAAAAAAATCTTTTTGAATTTTTCCAACTTTTCATCTTTCCAAATTGATTTTGGAATTTTTGCCACTGCAGTCTGTTTATTGAAAGTACATCAAGTTTTAGCAATTTTTTTTATTCTCAAAATAGAATTTTGCTCATTTAGTAATGTACTTAAAAAAATTGAAAAATTTAAACAAAATTAAATAAAATTTTAAAATTTTTGTGATTTTTTTCTATTATTGTACTTATAAAAAAGCCTGACTGATCTTTAGGATACTGGAATTTTTTGTCAAATTTACATGATTTTACTTTAATATAAATATAATAAAAATGTGGATTAATTTTTATTTTTTTTAGGAACAATAAAAAAATTTAGATTAACATCAAAAGACTCTTTGTTTGAAATACTCAAGCTTATGTTTTGTAGAAAATTGTTATAAAAATTTATCCCAAAGCATTCTGATCAATGGAAGCCAATAAATAATTATTTTCGCTTAGAAAAAATGTGAAAAATTTTTTAATAAATTGTTTATGCTTGAGTCACCCTTAAACCAAAACATAAGTTTTTATGGATTTATTGGAAAAATATGAAATTATTATATTTTTTTTAAATTCAAACCTATTTTTATCAGAACTTTTGACCATTCGCTTCTATTTGGCGAAAAATTACACGAAAAAATAAAAAAAAAATTAGTTTTTAATTAAGCTTCAGTAGTTTAACCCTCCTTTGGCTAGGCCGCTGGCTAAACAAACACAATTATAATTAAATTTGAACTTAGCACTTCATTTTTTTCATCTGAATATCAATTCAAGTCAGCTTCAACTCATGTTGTGTAAATTTTTACACATTTTTCTTTATCACTAAAGAACTGAAACAATTTTGTTCATTTGTATCTGAATAAAATCTAATAGATGCTCAAACAAAAATTTTTATTGATCTCAAAAATATTCTATGAATAAATTTTACAAATTTTAAAAGAAAAATTTTTCATTTTTTCAGATTAAAAAAACAAATAGATGAAAAAAAAACAATGCGAATTTCAGCTAAATAAGATTAGAGATAAAAAATCTCTAAGAAAAAAAACAATCTCACTGAACGCTAAAGTGTTATTTGAAACTTTCAAATAAGCATTCAACCTTGAATGCCGAAAACTTTAAAAATTGTTTTTTTATTATCTGTTATCTATAAATCCAAGGGGTTATCATTAGAACGAGAGAAAAGTATACTTAAAAAAATTAAAATACAAATAGAGATAAATATCAGCTTGTAGTTGCTAAGAATAAATTGGCCCATGTTGAATTTCTGTTCAGCTGAATCATTCACCAGTCTGACTGGGCTATTGGACTGTTTGGGTTGAGGTGGTGGAGGTTGATTGTACAAACTATCATATGAACTCATTGAAGATGATCTATTTCCACCTTGTTCATAATAACCATATTTATTTTCAAACATGTCGGTGTCTAAATTCAATTTTGGTTTTGATAAGTTTTTTTTTGTCAATTGACTTTTAGGCTGAAAATAGTCAAGATATGAGCCATTACTTTTTTCGTTAGGGTGAGAAAATTTTGAAAATGGGTTGCCAAATTTATTCGAAATTTCGAAATTATTTATTTTCAAAAAAGAGTCCTCATCTTTATATTTTTCTACTAGTGGTTGGTGAAAACTTTTTGTCTCATTTCCAAGTAGCTTGAATTCAAGAGAAGGAAAAAGTTTGGGCACCTTGTTTTCTATGGTAGTTGGTATTTCGGAATCAAAATCAGTTTGAATCGACATTGGGATTTCTGTGGGCTTTTTAGGAGATGTCGACGCAGAAATAGAACGGTCCAGATCGGGGTATCCCGGTATTTTGGAGTGCTTTATTAAATTAATTAACTTTTTCTGGTATAATGGTCTTGTAGTTGGCATTATGGGTCCAGAATCGACACCTCTTTCCTTCAGGGCTTTGAACAATTCTTCATCAGTGTAATTTAAAACATTTTCTTGCGACAAAGCTTCGGATTCTACACTTGAAGGTGATTTTTTCGATCCTATTTTTGTAAGGATCAAACTTTCTAATTTTTTCTCATAAATTTTGCGAGTTGTCGGCGACACTGGACCTACGTTGACTCCCCTTTTTTTCAACTCTCTAAAAAGCTCATCATTAGATAGTTTACTGATATTCTCTAAACTATTCATTTTAAGAATATTTTTGAGTTAAATCTAAAAAATTTAATTAAGTTGAAAAATTATGAAATAAAAATGAATTATTTTTCATAATCAAAAATAAGTCGAGTGATTCCAAATTTATTCTAAAATTAGTTAATAAATTTAACTTTTTTTCAGCATTAAAAATTTCTTAGTTACCTTCTTAGAAAATTAAAAATTTATTAATTAAAGTTTAATTCAATTGCATTAAATATAAACAAAATGTCAATTTGTAAGAATAATAAGATTATTATTATTATTATTAATCTGCAACGAGTCTAATGGCTCGCGGAGCTATGGCAGATAAATTTCTTTTAAATTAACACGAATTAAATTTTTAATATTTGTCTTGAACGAATTAGTTGAAGTTGTATTTTTTATTTCTTCTGGCAATTTATTCCATAATGGTACTGTTCGATTAGAAAAGAAGTTGTCTCTTACTGAGCAATTCTTAACAAGCTGTCTTTATAGTTTTTGTCTTGAGGATCTCGTTTAGCCTGCAAGTCCATGATTCTCGTTAGTTAGTGCATGACTCGCTGGATGATACCAAGATACTTAGTTGAGATTTTTATTGAATTTGTAAATTTGGATCATGTCACCTCTTTCCCTTCTCTTTTCCAGTGTTGTTTATCCTAGATAAAGTTGTCGTTCGTCGTAGCTTTTATTTCTCAGAGATGGAACACTTTTAGCTGCTCGTCTTTGCACTTTTTCTATAAGCTTGATTTTTTGTTTCTTGTTCGGATTCCATGCAGCAACTGCATACTCTAGTAGTGGTCAGATATGTGATGTATATAGGACTTTGAATGTTTTGACATTCCATTTAGATAAAGTTTTTTTAAGCTTCCCTGGGGAACTACACTAAGTACTGACACTCATTTCGAGGCTGATTCACCTATAACAACTCTCTGTCTTCTTTCATGAAGGAAAGATTTAAGCCAGACCAATTAACGACCATCAAAACCGTTTGCTTTTTACTTGACCATTAAACTAGAATGAGGAACCATATCAAAAGGTTTCATCAGATCCAAGAAAATTATATCTTTAGCAAACCCTCTGTTGAGTGTTTCAGTAATCACGTCAAGCGATTCGAGCAATTTAGTGACACATGATTTGAATTTCACGAAGTCATGTTGAAAGTTGTTATTGGAAAAATTTTGAATCTTGTCGAATTTAAAATTCATTGAGCTCATTCTAATAAGATAAAATTTTTAAAACCATCATTAATTGTTAAAGCCACTAAAAAATTTTTTTAACTATAAATCCATTTAGGATAAAAATTTCAATTAAAAAGGAGAATATTTTTTCTTTTCCTATAGTTAGAAATATCCAAAAGCATTGACGTTCTGATTGATTCTGCAAATTGTATTTGCCTAAATATTTGCAGTGACTTTAGTAGTAAATGGACATTTTGAAGTTCATGATCAATTTTTGATTATTAAATAAATTTTTAATATCAAAAAAATAATTGCAGAGGTATCAAAATGAACATTGCAGAGTGAATGCCATCTAAATGATACAATTTTAGATGAGTTTTGCAGACTTTTGCAGAGTATACCTTTAGATGTATGTTAAATCCAAAAATGTACCTCTGCACTAATTATTATAAATAATAACAATTTATTTAATAATCAAAACTTGGTTTGATCATTTTGAGCATCAAAAATTGATCATAAACTTCAAAATGCCAGTAAATGGAGAATTAGATCTGATCTTGATTTCAACACCCACGCCATAGAGAACCTAAAAAAGTTAAACGAAGCAACTTTGGTTGCTCGTACTTCATGAAAAACATCGGTGAATCCTCTCCGGATACCAAATCCCTCATCTACAAAACTTCCTGCTGATCCCAATTTACCTAGGGTCTTGAAAACTCTCAACTGAGAGTCTAAAGCCTCTCTTAATCTCTCACAAAACAACCTAATCAGACAAATTTTTAACCTTCGACCAACATGTCACATGTCCAGAGTGCTCAAAGTATTGAAAATATTTAACTTTGAAAAACTTTATCTGCTCTCAAAGCTTTCTTTCATAAAATTTAACTATCTTTAATTCGATGTGTGAGGAAGCACCACCAAATAATTCTCTTTCAACTGATCTTGCTCTTCTATCCAATTTTTTTAACTTAAATTTGTCAGCAATCGAAAATAATCCTTCCAAACTCAAAATTCAACTCAAAGAAATGTTTCAACACTCAAACACCGAAGTTTTTTTATACTTTAAGTACTAGAAGGGTCCTAAAAATCCTTTTAAAAAATATGCTATTTTGATAACATCAAGTACCATAATTATTCAAAATATGCTAAAAAAATATACTGAATAATTAAATGTCTCTTATTAATTTCTATTTTGATTTAAAAAAATTATGTATATTTTTAAGTTAAAATTTAAAATTATTCATAAAATAAATTAAATACAAATACAGGAAGAAAAAAATTTTTTAAATTCGTATTTGTTGCTTGTTCTTAACAAATTTTACAGATCGATTTAAAAAACTTCTCTCCTACAGAAATTGTTTAAATTTGTCACAAGTAAAACTAGATTTGATTCCATGTCGTAAAAAAATTGAATTTAATAAATTCTTGACAACATGACTTTGAGAGGAACATTTTGTCATTTCTTGCATAAAAGATGCCCATAAAAGCTAATATATCTCTTTTTGTTAATGAAAGTTTAGGATCTACTGCTTTCGGGTGACAATTGGTACAATTCAATAAAAATTTATCATCGACAAGTCAAAAATATAGTATAGTATAGTATAGTATAGTATTTTAAGGCTATAATATGATATACTCATTGAGTAATATCATACGGAACATGTTCTATCATGTTATGGTAGCCTGAGAACTCTTCTAAAATTTCAAGACTAATTTTGTCTAAAATATTCTTAAAATTGTTTGTTGTTTTTTGTTTAATAATTGTATTCGGAAGATTATTCCAATAGTTCGCAATCCTATTTGTAAAAAAATAAAATCTTTGACTACAGTTCTTGACCAGTTGTCTACATATTGTTGAATCATGACTTCTTGTGTTATAACTGTAATTGTTCATTTTTGTGTTTTGTATCGGAAAGAACCAATTAATATCCTCGATATTATTGTTAATCTTAAACTGTTGAATTAAGTCTCCCCTCAATCTTCTTGTTTCAAGAGTTGATAGTCCAATCACTTCAAGTCTACTTTCGTACTCTAAATGTTTAATTGAGTTTATCATTTTCGTAGCTCGTCTTTGAACCGATTCAATCTTATCAATATCTTTTCTCAAATAAGGGTTCCATACCTGTATTGCATATTCTAGATGCGGTCTCACAAGTGATGTATATAATTTCTTAATCGATTCGATATTTTGGAACTTGAAGGTCCTTTTAACCATACCAAGAATTTTATTCGCTTTATTTACTGATGTATTAACCTGCTTGTTCCATTTTAGATCATTTGTAAATAGAATACCTAAATCTCGTTCTTCTTCTGTTACGTTTAGCTTCTGATTGTCGTTTAAAAATATTCATTTTTAGGATTATTCTTTCCTAAATGCATCACTAGACATTTTTCCTCATTTAAGTCCATTAACCAATCTGATACCCATTTATTTAATCTATCTAGATCGTTTTGTAGTTTTACCTTAGACTCAGGATTATTTACTATCGACATAAGTTTAGTATCATCCGCAAATAATTCACATATACACTTTATATCATCTGGCATGTCGTTTATAAATATTACAAAAAGCAATGGACCTAAGACGGACCCTTGGGGAACACCACTTAAAACAGGGCGCCAGCTCGATACACATTCGCCAAGAATAACTCTTTGTCTTCTATTATTTAGAAACGCTTTAATCCAACTAACTGTTTGCTCATCAATACCATATTTCAAAAGCTTATGTATTAGTCTAGAGTGAGGAACCTTGTCAAAAGCTTTGGCAAAGTCCAAATAGATTATATCAACTGGTTCTTTTCTATGCAACATTTCTGATACATAATCGACGGTTTCTAACAAATTAGTGGTGCAGCTCTTATTTGGAACGAAGCCATGTTGATATTTATAAATAAGTTTATTCTCTGTAAAGTAGCTTAGTAACTTATCTTTGATTAGACTTTCCATTATCTTACAAACGATAGAGGTCAAAGAGACAGGTCTATAGTTTGAAGGTTCTAACTTGCTACCTTTCTTGTATAAAGGCGTAAGATTGGCTTCAAGCCAAGCATTCGGCAATTCAGATCGATTAAAAGACTTAATAAATAATTCTGAAAGTGGTATTGATATCGAATTTTGTAAATTCTTTAGTATGTATGGACTAACTTTATCACCACCCATAGTCTTTGTTACGTTTAATTTATTTAACTTTTCACTTACGTTTTTTATTGAAAAAGTATCAAAGGGGTCAATCGAAAATAATAAGTTTGTCCTCTGTTTGAGAGTCGCTTGCATTTCCGTTTGGTCGTTTACAAAAACTTTGTGAAATTGTTCGTTTAAAATTTCGCAAATCTCTTCTAAGTCATTGCTTATCTCACCATCCTTGTTTTTAATAGCTTTTAAATTATCTTTTACTATACGTCTACTATTGACATAAGCATAGAACATCTTCGGATTCTTTTTACAACTGCTGATAATTTTATCTTCAAATTTTTTTATAGCTTGTTTAATTTGTTGATTTGTTAACTTCTTTTTTGCATTATATTCTAGAAGGACTCTTGAATCTTTACCAGAACAAATATATTTCTTCCATAATTTATTTTTATCATTAATTAAGAGTCTTAAGTCTCCATTCATCCATAATTTACCATCTTTTACTTTTCGGAATTTCGGAATACATAGTTGAGATAATTTATCAATTTCCCTGAGGAAAGAATTATAACATTCATCAATTGATTTGTTCATAAATATCTCAGACCATGTTATTTCATTAATAAGATCGTTTAATTTATTATAATCACCTCTTTTGTAATTTAATTTTCTACTATCAAACATTTGTTTTTGCAATCGATTCACGGTATATTTCCACGTTAAAATATGATGACCCTGTGATTTATCACCAAGCTGAGGTTTATATTCAAAATCGAGTACTCTAGAGGGGTCATCTAAAATAACTAGATCTAATATATTAGTCTCATTAAGATCATTTCTCTGGAACGTCGGTTTATCAACAATCTGAGCCAAAAAGCAATCATCCAACATATTTAAAAATTTAATTGCAGATAGATTATTTTCCTGATCAATAGTCGAGTTTTTCCATTTAATATTAGGATAATTGAAGTCACCAGCTATTACCAAACAATCATATTTATTTTCAAAGACGAGCCTGCTTGCATCCTGAATCAGTTCGGTTAATTTATCACTATTTGTTACTGAATAATTTGGGGGTCTGTACAAACAACCAATTAAAATTTTTTGACCATCTAAATCTAGCACACACCAAACCTGTTCCAAATCTTTTTGCCCAAAATACCCATCAGTCACTTCAGAAACTGTAAACACATTTTTCACATATATACAAACTCCACCACCTCTAGATCCTCGATCATTTCTAAATATGTTATAGTTCGGTATATTGCAAATGGACGAGTCTCTAAACCAAGTTTCTGTGACCAAAATTATATCCGAATCATCAGCTTTTACGTTCGATATTAGTTCGTGCATTTTGTTATCCAACGATGTAGCATTTGTGTACCAAAAATTTAAAAATACTATTTCATTGTATTTACTTGACTTTAGATTTCTATTTTTGTTTTTTTTTGAACTAGAAAACGATTCATCAAATTCTTTATTGTTGATTTGATTATTATTATGTGAATTTGAAATATTGTTATTATTATTGTGTGTATTATTAAGTTTGTTTATATTATTTTGTGAATTTGAGAGTCCGATTTTACTTCAGTGTTGTTCGTCAACAACCCGCCCCTTTATCTTTACCACTTGATTACCCCTAATACCATATCTGAAGTCATCCTCTTTAGATAACTTAGCATTTAATTCTTTTCTCTTCAATACCAGAGATCTGTTTAGAGCTCTCTCACTAGATCATATAAAAATTTAAAAAATTTTGACAGTTTGGTCTCATTTATTTGCTACTCAATTATACAAGCCTTCTCATCTAAAATTTATGGTTTCCTTAAGACTTGCCACTTCTCCGTTCTCTATCAATCGTTCTTAATCTCGAATTTTTTTCAATGTAAGTTACTTATTCTCCTTCAAGTTATTCATCTGATTCATATTCGGTATTAGGTTGATTTGGTGTATCCATTTTTTCTTCAAAATTATTATCAAAGTTTAATTATCCTAATAATCATTATAATTATCATCAGAGACTTCTTGTTGGGTATCATCCGGATTTCTAAGAAGTTCAAGAGCTTGTTAAGTAGCTTTCATAGAGTTTTGGTTCAAAAAGCTATTATTTATTAAAGGAATTATTGCAATGTAGTTGAGTCTGGAATTAAAAGCATAATTAGCCATGTCTTTACTTCATTTTTCAAAAAATAATACAATATTTTTGAAGGGTCCAAAAACCCCTTTTCGGGTTTTAAAGTATACTTTTTTTTTGCATGAAACAAAAAATTTTAATAAAAATTTATTATTTATAACATTTTTTTGATTTTAACTTTGATGGAAAAAAAAATCTTCAACAATAATTAAATTTATTGAGCAAAAGCAATATAAGTACCAAAAAGTGTCGAAAATATTTGTAATGTGACAGGATCTGTGACTCAATTAGACTTTGCTTGTGTAACTTGAGTTCTAAGCTCCTCAATTAATTCGTTAATTGTCTTTGATATTTTTTTTTAATTTACTTCTGCAAAATGGAGGTTAATACAATTAAATAAATAAAAATGCCGTTTTGAAAATTTATTCTTTTTTAAATAAATCATGAATTAAAACTTTTTTTTAATAATTTAAAAATTAGTTAAGTAAAAATAAGAAGTTATATTTTAAAGGCTTTTATTTGTCGCGGTAGAATTTTTTTTTAAATTAGAAAATTGCTTAACGGTAGAAAAATAAATATTAGAAAAATTGCTTTCATTTATTTAAAAAAAATTCTAATTAAAACATTTAGTTATTTTTTATCTTTTCATTTTTTGAGCTGGTCAGTTGGAATTTGATCGTTCGAAAAATGATTAATTAAAAAAAATCAAATTTAATTTTCAATTTAGACTTCTTTCTATTGCAGTTAACGCTTTTTTAAGAACTTTTTGGTTTTGTAGTGAATTTCAAAAAACTCTGCCACATGAATTTTGAATTACAGATTTCAACAAAAAAATGCAGAAAATCAGTCAAAATATTTACTGTCAAGGTCAAAGATTTTTTTTTGCTTTAACTCTTAAAATAAAATTGATTTTTTGACTTGAATTTTGTAAATATCTTGAAGTCATATCACTTTTTCCAATTCTGAATTAAGCTTTCAAAAAAAAAATAAATTGTCCTTCTTTTGCTCCATTTTAAAGCTAACTAACCTTAAGATTAACAGTTGAATAATCAAAATGATTTCAATAAAAAATTCTTAACTTTTAATTATTAATTTAGTAAGGAAAAAAAATTAACTTTTTTAAAATTTTAAAATTTTTAATTTTTTCTTAACTGCAAATTCAAGACTGCTTTTTACGAAAGTTTTCAAGAAAAAGCCTCTCATCGCTTATATCCTAATAGAATTTTCTTTTAAATCTTTTAAATCTGTATCTTTTGAAAATGTAAGCAAAAAAATTGAAAATTTAGATCTGAATATATTTTTCATTCACTCTTATTTCATAAATATAAATGAATAATTAAGACAATTTAAAAAATCATATAGATTTACATAAATTTTTTTTTTCAATCACATCTTTTTTTAAAATAAATTTAAATTAAAAAAATTAAATGTCTTTTATTGAGCCAAATCTTGGTCAAGTTCAGCAAAATAAAAAGATTCTCCAAGAACTTGAGGAAAAAAAGCGTCGTATGAGATCAAATACAAGTAGCTGACTAAATTAACATTTAATAAAGTATGCTAAATTCGAATTAATTTTAG
This sequence comes from Brachionus manjavacas, assembly GCA_019054805.1. Lineage (NCBI taxonomy): Eukaryota > Metazoa > Rotifera > Eurotatoria > Ploima > Brachionidae > Brachionus > Brachionus manjavacas. The sequence goes on from JAHQIY010000009.1 coordinate 904,564, forward strand.
CCGATTCCAGTGCTACATTATCATCTTCATTTCAGACAATACAACAACAGAACACCTCTGATTTCTCTTTACAGCAACAAATTGTCCAAAATAAGCAACCAACTAGCTTTACACTCTTTTCGAATCCACACACATTTGGTTATTTTATAAACACCGATTCCAATTTTGGAAATCAAATTTTACCTGTTATCCCCAGATTCTAACATGACTGATTTTGATATTGAATCTCATAGAGAATTTTGCAATCAGATCAGTACCAAATTCAAATATTTAATAAAAGTAGATTTTTATTTTTCATTTTTTTTTATAAATATCTTTTTTAGAATGAAACATCTCTTGGCGACATCGACCCAAATATCAGTTTAGTTGAACTAAAAAATCTGCTTAGCTTGGAATATGGTGAATCAATGAATTTGTTTATTAGGCGAGCAGATGATCAAAAATTTAGTAGGTTAATTTTAAAAATTATATAGAAAAATTTAATATTTGATTTAAGATGTAATTGTAAAAATAAATTCCACCCTTAGAGATCTCAAAGAATCAATAAGAGGCTTTTTTGTATTAAAACACGAAAAGGATCCCTCATCATTAACTAAAGCTGTTAATTGGAAATACATTTGGAAAAATTATTGTCTAAGCTTTAATAACCAAAAGCTCTTGGATGATAAAATTGAATTAAGAAGCTACGGCATTAGTTCCAAAGCAGAACTCAAATTTGAAAGAATATTTCATCGAAAAGACAAAAAGAAGAATTTAAAGACAGAAAAAAAATAATTTTTTTTTTAAATAATTACTGTTAAATATTGTATATTATCTTTTGATAGATAAAAAATTGATTTGATTTTTAATCTGATGATCAAGGGTTTAAAAACCCTTGATTAGTTTTAAATTTAATTATTTGATAATTTTTGTAGATGGAAGAGATTAAGTTCACTGAGGCTGTGAAGACTGACTGCGAAGTTCATTTGCTTCCTTTTAAAATACAATATACCGGCGAGGCTCATGTTAATTCGTTTTTTAGTTCCTCAACTACATTAAAGAGTGTGAATGACAATAAAAATGAGAGTACTAGTCTTATTTAATAATAAAATATAACTAAAGAATGAATTTAAAATTTAAGTCGTTGAAAATTCATTTCGAGGCAGACCTTTAAACGGAATCAAAATCAATCTCGATAAAAATCAAGAGGGTATTTTATTTTAGTAATTATTTAGATAATTTGTTTCTGAAATTTATTAAAGGCTTAATTGTTAATGACAATGGAGAAAAAATTTATGAGCTATCAGGTAAATTTAGAGGTGTCTATTCGTGGCATTTAGATGAACCAAATATGACTATTGACAAAAGTTTGCTAAATAAAACAAAAAATGAATGGTTTAATATTGCTAAAATTGTAAATATTTTTTGGTTTTTATCAAGTTTTTAAGTCATTTATTTGAGCTTTGATTTATTTTTTGACTAATTTATGGTGTAATATTACCTTCGGGTAGGTTTGCAAGTAGCAAAATATGAAAAACTTGTCTTTGTTCCAAGCACCAAGTACCACAACTAAGCCATATAATTTTTCAGTATTTCCTTATTGCATTTACATTGTTTTTAGATTTTTAGACAGAAAATGAAAAAAATATTAAATACCTGAAATCTCCTTGAAGATTAAATAAAAAAATGTCTTAAATTATCTACCGGACCAGTTTTTAGACTATTTTAATAAATTTTAAATTTCCATGGCTTTTATTAGTTTGTAAAATTTAACTTGATCAATACTTTTAAACCAAGGGTCATCAAGTGCAAAATCAACAGCCTTGATTTAAATGAGGTTATTATTAAAAAGCATTAAAGACTCTAATAACATTTAATTATTGATATTTAAAAATAGAGTAATCATTTTATTAATTAATTATATTAATATATTAATAAAATAAACAAGTTTCAACTTTGAAAAAACCCTGAATTTACTAAAAACTTTTGAATTAAAAGCAAATATTGGTAATAAAATTGTTTTAAAAATTCACTGGACATTATTTTTTTTTCAAATGTTAAACTCAAAGTCATTAATTAAGTTTAACAAAATGAAGAAATGATTTTAATTTATAAAAAACAATTAATCTCTGCTTATGAGTTATATTTCAGATTTACTTATTTTATGATTTTTTAAATCAAAATTATTTTAGCCTCATTTATCAAGAGAATAAGTCGGTATTTGGTGCAAAAGAGAATGACGATTTTTTTTATTGTTACTTACGCAAATCTTTACTAATGTAAACATAAAAAAATTCAAATAATTTTAAAATTGAAATTTTTTTAATAATTTTTTAAACAATAAATATCAATTAATGAATCATTGAAAGGCAATTAAGTGACCAAATTTTTAACTAAAAAATTTATTTTTTTATTTTTTTAAAAAGATACATTCAGATTAGTTAAAAAAATATTATAGGATTCTTAATTTTTACGTTAAAAAACATTGTAGAAAATAAAATTAATAATAAAAATGAATCGCCCAAGTACACTTAAACAATGCAAAGCAAATAAATGCATTTAAATTTAACGCAACATTAGTTTATATAAACTAATTTCAAAAGCACAAAATTGTATAAGAATTTAAAATTTATAAAAAAATAAAAAATTTAAAGAAAAAAAATCTTTTTTTTAAATTTTGTCAAAAAAGCCTTGACTAGAATAATAATCTGGACAATAATTAAAATATTGTGGAATTGGTTTTGACAGATAAGATGATTTAAAGGATTCATTTGATTCAGACGCTTGATTTAAATTTGTTGATGAACTCAAAGTTCTGTCTTCGAGCGTGAGGCTTTTGCCCTTCAGTTTGCCAATTTTTGCATTTTTGAACTTTTTATGCTTGTAGGTGAATTTTTTTGGTTCAGCATCCATTTTTCGGTACTTGGCACGTCTATTCTGAAACCAAACTTGAATCCGCATCGAATTCAAATTAAAACGCGAGCTCAATTGTTCTCTCATTGAAGAATCGGGGTAATGGGTCTGCTCGAAAACTTTTTCCAATATTTCAATCTGACTAGCTGTGAACATGTTTCTTACTCGTTTGTTTTCAATATTTGGAAAAAAGTTGTCGTTGATGCATTCTTTTTGGTCAACAGGCGAAAAATTCAGCGAGGTTCTGGGCAAATTCTCATGTATGTTTAAAGTGTGTATTTTACTATTGTAACCTAAATTGGTCAACATTGCTTGGTCATTTTGAATATTAACTGGGCTGAATGAGGAACTGGACTGGACTGGATAGGATTGATTGAAGCTTTCTAATTGATTACCATTGAGACCAAAGGAGTAAACAAAATTTTGAAGTAAATTCATTTTTTTTTTAATTTTTTATTTAAGGAATTATAGAGGTGAATATTTCATTTCGGATAATTTATAAACTAAAGTCGTTAAATGGAATTAATAATAGAGACAATTTCTCTCATAGACATAAATTGATTGTGATTTGAAAACTAGATATATTCTTTTGTATCTCAAATAATTTTAAAAAAATAACTGACACATTAGCATCAGTCAATTTTTTCAATTGAAATTTGATAAGATCATATATTTTTTTAATGATATTTAAAGCTTTTTTATTAAATTTCCAATATGTGAGTAGAATTTTGTGTATTTTAATTTTTCAAAAGGTTTTACTCTATTTTAAATGACATTGGATGACATTTTAAAAGCTTTTAATATATTCTTTCAAATTATAGAGGTAAAATAATTTTAATTTAAATTATGAGTTTCCTTCCAATATTCTAAATCTCATCGGATTAATAAAATAAATTTTTATTCTATTAATAAAATTGAATAATTTTAGATGTCAATTGATTTTTTTTTATTCAAATTGCAGCCATGCAAAAAAATAAAGAATAATTTTTACTATAAAAATTTTAAAATATAATTAGAGCATTTAAAAAAGATTAAAGTTGTTAACAAAAAAAGAATTTTAACTAATAAATACTTCAAAATATTTTATAAAAGATAATTTTTTTTTTATTTTAAAAATAGTTGGTTTAAAATTGGATATATTAGACAAATTTGTGTTGTTTTTTTTTCATTTTGAAAAATTGCGATTAAATATCTATGTATATCAATTAAATCTTATTTTAATTAAAATTTGTGATTAATTGGTGTCGAGAGAAGTAGAAAATTAATTAAAATTGATTGTGTATCAATACTTGAAAAATAAATTGATAGGGAACTAATAAAATAAAATAAAATTTAATAGAAAAATATTTGATTAAAAAATTTATAAAATGGAATTTGATAAATTATTCTTAACGGGTGTAAGATGTATTTGCAAGATTAATAATTTTGAAAATTAATACTTCTGATTAATTTCAATTAATGGTTTTAATTAAAAAATTAATTTTAATATCTAGTCAATTTACTTGAGATTGTTATTTAATTAAATTTCTAAGAACTATTTATTTTATGTTTTATCAATTAAAAATTTTCTTTAAAATATTATACGATGAAATGAGCGTTCACCTTATATAAAAAGAACCTAAAATAAAAATATATCCAAAAACAACTAATAAAATTAAATTATTTTTTGAAGAAATTTGAGATAAATTTTTAATATTCAAAAAAAAATCCGACATAAAAAAATTTTTAGCCTAAAAAAGACAATTTACTAATATTTATCAGCTTTCCTCTTGTGAGGATTTTCTCAATAAATTCAACCAAATTTGTTTAAAAGTCCCAAATTAAAGTCCAAGTTCGGGTTTTTAAATTTAATTTTTTAAGTCAAAGTCTAAGTCCAAAAGATGACGCTCGCAACAATAAGGCCGCGACAATAACTACCTCGAATGGCAGAAATTTCTTCTGTACGTGATTTTGACTGACGGATTGCCGATGATATTTATTTGACTCAGTTTATTTTAAAAAATTATCAAAATAAAAGTCTTTGCCTCGGACTCAACTTTAAACTTGTGACTTTTAAACAATTATTATATATTGACTAAATTAATTAATTAAAGACATTGTAAAAGCTTATTATTTTTTAAATTTTAAAATTAAAAAAGATAAATTGAAATAGGAAATAATAGATTTTAAATGTTCAAGTATTGATAGATATGTAATAGTAAATTTTGATAAAACGTAAATATCGAAATAGACTGTTTCATTAGCAAATCTCAAAATAAATATTCATTTTTTCTAGTTGTCAAATTTTACTAGGTAAGTTTTGATTTTTCTTTAAGCAAGCGTAAATATCAAAATAAAACAAAGCTGTCATGGTTTAAAATTAAATTAACTTTTCAGTAAATTTTGATAAAAATATTTCTAAATAAAAATTGCGTGTATTGGATCGGTGGCCGTACCCAACACTAAAAACAGAATCTTTTAATTTGTTGTCAATTTTTTATTTCCGGAAGTAAATTTCAAAACTTGAAAGTCAAAATATTCGGGTACACCTGAGTAATCACTTGAAAAATCATCATCATCATCATTTCGGAATATGTGATCCCAAAAAGTGAGCTTTTTTTTTAATTCTGAATACCAAAACGCCCCAAAACGAGTTTCATCTATTCTCTCCCATGGACAAAAAAGAGAACATTTTTTTAATAAAACTTTTTTTATTAAAATCTGTTTTCAACAAATTAATAAACGAATTTAAAAAAAGAAAAAAATTACCATAACAAAATTCATTTCATTTAAGACCATAATAAAATTAAAGTTTATACAAAAAAAATTGGTTCTTAGTACATTTAGTAAAAAAAAATACTCTAAGTAAAAAGTTTATAAAAATTTTTGTTCATCATTCGTTTGGATAGAACATTCTACTAAATGATATGAAACAAACAGAAAAAACCTGAGATAATTGGGACCAATAATAATAATAATACCTTTTGCACATAAAAAAATAATATTTATACACAATTATCGCTTTAGTTGAGAGAGAGAGAGAAAAAGGGTTAAAAAAAGTTGACACATTGATCTCTACTCGTAGGGATCGAACGAGCCGAGATACTCGAGAGCAGCTCGATAGCAAAATTGATACTGATCCTCGGTCTGGACCATGGCGGACCGTTGGGTCCTCAAAACTTTGACCGTATTGAACACGTCAACCAGTCCCTCGAATCTCATGCGCTCCAAAACAATGCTGAGCGTGATAAAAACGCCTGTTCGACCGACGCCGGCCGAACAGTGCACAGTAATGGGACCAGTTTGGCCAAATTGCTCCTTGGTCTTGTGCACTTGTCCGATCAGCTCTATGATGCTCTCTGCAGACTTGGGCACACCTTGCTCGGGCCAGTCCACAAACTGAAACTGTCTTATGGTCCTGGACTGGCCGTCGCGCGCATCAGTAACCTTGAACTCTCTGAGAACATACTGGGCCATGTTGTACTCAGCAATGGGATCGACGACAAAAAACTGGTAGCGAATGGATCGCTCGTTGGGCCAGTACTGGGCACACTTCTCCCTGCCCATCTCCCTCAGCTTGGTCAACATCACAACAATGGTGCTGTTGTGCTCCCACAGCATGCGCCAAAAGTCATCTATGGTCTCGACTAGCGGCGCCTGAGTGGCTATGTACGCTCGCCGATACTTGTATCCATCGACAAAGCTGGCGTTTATGTAGTCAGTGGGCGAGCTGTCGCCGCCACCACTGTCCAAACTCTGCAGCACCACTCTGGTCGCCTCGTACGGCAGTATGTTGCACAGCCGATTCTTGAACTTGTTGGCGGGCAAATTGGCCGTGTGAAACTTTGACTGCGGCGCTCTAATGCTCGACAACTTTTTGTACTCGAGCTCCATTTGGGTGAGCATGCTGGCCGGCTCGTCCGGCGCCACTTGCAACAACCTCTGCAAGTGCTGGTACAAATTGCGGCTGGCTATTTCGGTGTGGCCGCTTTGGTACGCTTCGTAGATGGCCTCGTAGCAAAACACGTACTGGTCCTCGGTTTGCAGCATGTAGTTGCGTTGAGCGCGCATACAAGTCACATAGGCGTACAAGTCGATTGTTTGATGGTGGTGACGCATGCGCTCCAGCATGGTGTCCAGCACAATGTAGCAGGCGGTTCGACCGACGCCGGCCGAACAATGCACTAGGACAGGGCCGGCCGAGCCCACTTTCGAGTGCTTGACTCGGCGCACAAACTACAAAAATAAATGGTGTTTAGTTTGACGGACTCATTTTAATAAGTTTTATTTTGACTTGTTAATTGTGGCTAGTTTTATGCAGACAATATTTAAATTTGCCATGTTTCATAATGACGGAGCTTAATTTGACTAATTAAATAAAAAAAATTTTTTTTGTTTTTTTGACATCCCCAGTAGAAAAAAACAAATAATGAATACTCTCTGCTTTTTATTTATTTATTTGTTATCTGTACCGAGCTAAAGCTCCTTCTGCTTTTCGCAGGTGATCTAGTTAAATTCTTCATTTACAGCATAAAAGGAGACTCTTGAAATTAAGATAAATAAATACACCGACAAACTAGAACAATGGCTTAATAAGTGGAAAATGAAGATATCAGTTGAGAAGTCGTGTTCAGTCAGTCGATCTATTGATAAATTTCCCAGATGACATAAAGCTAGATAGCATTGAAATTCGTTTAAATAAACTTTTTATAAAATATCTTGAAAATAGTGTTATTTTCAAAAATTCACTTACTATTGAATTGATCAAAGACTATGTCAGTACTTTTGTTAATAGCTCAAGATCTTGTAAGAAAAAAACACCATTATGTAATATATGGAATGAATTCAGTGAATGGTTAAATGGTAGCGGATTATCTCTCTGATTTTAAATCTTTTTGTTCTATTTTTTTTCACTAAAAAAAAAACAAAAAAAAAACGCTATTCCAGTAATTTGCTAACTTATTCTTTTTTGTACTTTTTTTTCAAAAAATTTTTTTGTTTACTTTATTCACTTCAAAATTATATGTTTTACTTATCTAATTCCACAAGGAGTTTTATTACTCAGAGCCATTTCGAATTTAAATAAAAGTTTTTTGGTATTAAATTTGATTCAAAGTTAAATTTTAATATACTAGTAGACGAAATTAAAGAACGCTGCAATAAAAGGCTAAATGTTATTTAGATATTGCCAAACAAAAAAATGGGGTCTTAATCAAAATACACTAGGAAATTTATTCAAATCTTTAGTCGGATCAATTTTAAACAATTCTTTTGCTTGTTTGAATTCATTTTCAGAAAATAATACCAAAAAACTACAAGCAATTCAGAACATTCTTACTATTTCCTCTTTTTTTTTTCGGAAGCTTCAACTGTGTAAACACCTGTCACATGTAACAACCTATTTCAATATATGTCTTTTAAACTTTCTTTACATTTTTTTTAGCTAATTCGCTTTATTTTTATCTTTATTTTATCTTGTTTTATTAACTTTAATTTTATTTTTTATTTATTCTGAATGAGCTCTAGCTCGGTACAGAAAGCAAAAACAAATAAATAAATCTCTAAATTCACTCTGTAATTAAAAAAAAAATCTAAATGTAATTGAAGAAATTCCTAACAACATATCTCAAGATCAGGCTCTTGAAGGCATGTTGAAGTCTATGATCAAAATTTTACATCAAATTGCTCATTTTATATTTAATAAAAATTTTCTGAAGATTTAGGTAGAATTTTATAACATTCTTAATGTAACATTGGTTAACATAGTTTGTTAAAATAAAATTTCAAAAAAAAAAATTCAAATTAATAGTATGTTCAAAATTAACTAAAATGATCGATTATTTTTGATTTTTTAGTAAAGTAAATAATGCAAATAAATAAATTTTTTTCTTAACATAGAGTATTATTTGATTTTTTTAATTTTATTATCTTTGCGAAGTTAAGTTTTTTGCCTTTCGGATTTTGTACTCTTTTTAATTCTAATAATCGATTATTAATCCATTTATTTTATGATCAACTAAAAATAATTTTTTGAGACTGTAGCATAATATGTTAAATCATTACCAATAAAAAAAATCATTTCCTTGTTTTAAGAAATTATTATGCTTACTTTTTAATTGAGCATTTGATCATAAACTTCAACATGCCCTTGTGAACCTAATTCTACATGAAAAACTAGAGGAAAAGGTTTTAGTTATTTTCCTTTTTGTAGATTTTGCTCTTTGGAAGATAAGAGTAGATCGGAAAAAAATGAAAAATTAATAAAAAATAAACGCGGAAGACCAGCCCGATCGAAGAACACAAAAAAATTAAGTATATTTTTTGTCCTTAAAAATATATTTTGTTTTTATTTCTATTTTCTGTTCTACTTAGATAAGGTTTTGTGAAATTCAGTACAAATTGTAAAAAAGAACAATGAAAAATGTAAAAAAATTGATTAACTTTTTTTTAAAGGTTTAAAATTAATTCTGTGAAAGCAGCATGGTGCAACATTCAAAGTTGCATCAAATATCTAAGTCTGATAAATTTGCAGAGTTTAGCAGAAATTAAATTTCAATATAATTAAGCGAAGTGCAATTTGCAGAGATTCTGCACACCATTAGCAGACTTTTACAGTTGATGCAACTTTGAATGTTGCACCATGCTGCTTTCACAGAATTAATTTTAAACCTTTGGAAAAAAAAGTTATTTAATTTTTTTACACTTTGTTCTGTTCTTTTGAACTGAACTTCACAAAACCCTTAGATAACTAGTGTTTACTTTGCTAAAAAATAAGTGATAAATAATCGATCGTCTCTCAGCAAAAAAAGAAAAAAATCGGTAGTAAGAGTTGCTTATTCAATAACAGTTTTGTACTTGATTGATTTTTTTACTTGTCAATTAAAACTAGTCAAATTCGAGTTTTATCATTTTTTCTTAAATCTAATTAAAACAAATTTTAATAAACTTTGTCAAATTAATCTCTATTATTCTTTAACTCGTCATAATTAGCAAGCCACTTTGAATTTTCTTAAATTGAACTAGTCAAAGCTAGCGTTTACCTGCAAAAATTGGGTGGCATGTTCGGGCACGCCGTGATCAGGCCACGCCGTAAACTGAAAATGCTTCACTTCGCGCCTGCTCTCGTAGTTCAAATTGGCGCTATTGGCGGCCAGTTGACTTTGAGCATACTGGCCAATCGGTGTGATGACAAGAGTGCGCACGGTGTACGTGCACAATTCGCTCTGGTCGAGCAGAGTGACCTGCATGCAGTTGTCGTAGGTGTCGGAGCCCTTGTGGGGCCAGTACTGATCGCACTTGAGTCGACTCCTCTCCTCCAGCTTGGTCATCATGACAATGGTGCACGTTTGCTGTTCCCAGACCATGCGCCAAAAGTCGGCCATGGTCGACGGCAGCGGAGCTTGAGTGGCTATGTAGCAGTTTCGCTTTTGGTGTCCGTCGATGTAGTTGGCGTTTATGTAGTCGCTGCAATTGGACTGGTGAACAGTGGAGGCGGGCGTGATGCCGGGCGGCAATGGTGGTGGTGGCGGCAACGGCGGACTTATCTCGCCGAACTGTTTTTGCTGCTGCTGCTGCTGCTGTTGAGTGATTGAGTCCGGTTGGCCAAAGTGGCTGGTGGGCAAGCGCGACAGGACAACGCGCGAGTGATCGTAGGCAACCACGTTGGCGTATCTGTTCTTTTGGCGATTGAGCGGCATGTTCGAGTGCTCCCAGGTGAACTGCTGGCCGGGCTCGATCGACTCGTATTCTTGGCTAAACTTGGAGTTGTTGTCGCGCTTGGCCAGCTCGATGTGTTCGCCCAGGCACTCGAGATGAATTGGCGGGTTGGCCTGGAGCGCCTGTGTGCCGTAATGCACGCGTCTGTACTCGACAGGGTCGTATTGGTGGATGAGGCCGAGAGTGGCGCGATTTAGAGTGCCGGCGCTGAACGTGTTCATAAAGTCGTGCTGCTGTTCGAGCAGCTTTTGGCTCACTTCGATCGACGTGTACAAGCTTTCGATTTGGTTGGGCATGGCACTGGCCGCTGTCAACAATCCGTTGGTGTTCAGCAGCACGTTGGTGTTCTGGCTGCTGCTGTGGGAGCCGGCCATGTTGTTGCTGTTGTTTACCGAGCAGCTGAGCAGGGCGGTGGTGGGCGACACGGTGGTTGACGACGACGACGACGACGATGACGGCGACGTGTGAGAGTGGTGCGAGGACTTTTTGACCGTGTACGAGCCCATGTTGTCCATGAGTACTTGGGTGTCGACATGATTTTTGTCTGTTGCTATTGACGACGACGTGACCGAGTTGCCATTGGTTACACTCTCAAATTTTCTCTTCTTTTTTCTCCAGCTAAAGGCGACGCTGGCGACCAAAACGAGCACGGCCACGCAGAGAAGGGCGGCCGTGGCCATCCACACCAGGTGCTGATAGTCGACTAGCTCGATGCTTGACGACGACGACGACCACGAGTGAGAGTTGAGCGCGTAGCGAGTGTTGAAGAGTGGCGAGTAGGCCGAGCTGGCGAACAAATCGCTGTCCACCGGATAGGTTGTCTTGAGGCCCGACGCAAATATGTCGCTGAGGCCGAGCATGTTGGCCGAATTGGAGCGCGAATTGGTCGAGTGGTCCGTGAACGCCACTACGTACGCTCTGTACTCGTAGCCCTTGATTAGACGCCGATTTCTAAATCGGCCAAATTGATTGCCATCGCCCGCTATGAACTCGGCGGGCCAGTGTTCGGCCTCGAACTCGGCCGCTACATACGCACTCTGGTTGGACAATGTTTGATTGATCAGCGAGTACTTGAGCAGCTGATTGATGTCCTTTTCTTGTCCTGTGTCGTCCACGTACTGGTCGTGTTGTAGCTCGTAGCCGAGAGGCACCACCACGAACCAGTACTTGAGTATGGGACCGTGGAACGCGGACGCGTTGCCATTCTCGAATCTGACCGTGTCGTCGTCGTAGATTTGCACAATTTTGGGCGAGTCCACACTCGCCGGCTTGTCCACTTTGGTCTTGATGTGCTTTCGGATGGGCTTGCTTGGCACGCTGCCGGCCAGAATCGAGCTGATGTTGAAATCGTAGTCGGTGTGCGGCGTGAGTCCGTTGACGAGCCACGTGATGCGAATGCTGGGGTCGTCGCGCGCCGGCGCTCGTATGCTCAACACCAGGCCTTTGTGATAGGTCACCCATGATCCGTTCGAGTGCCGGTACCTCTTCGGCCTGTCCACGTAGCTGATTAGAAATTTGTCTATTTTAAAGTTGGTGGCGGGCTCGGGCGGCATCCAAGAAAATTTCACAGACGTCGACGTCAACTCGACAATTTCGACTTCTCTTGGCTGATTGGACATGGTGGTGCGCGACTCGGAATAGCCGTGGCCATTTTTCGCCTCCTTTTGTAGACGATGGGCTATTTTGGGCTGGCTCTCGGGACCCTCTGTGTCCGACCGGTCGACTACGAGCACTTTGACTGCGTAGTCGCGCTCACTGTTCAAGTCTTCGAGGATAAGCTCGGTTTGGTCGATTGGCTGGTCAAAGGCTCGCCACTCGCTGCTGGTAGACAAGCTGCTCTCAGCGTCGTAGAGTGGATCGTCGTCGTAGTTGTGCGCAGTGTCAAGCTCTTTGAAGTAGATTCTGAAGAGTTTGTAGTTGGGGTGCCGGTTGGCCAGCTCCCATTTGATGCTTATCTTGTCCGCTTCGAAGCGAATCACTTGCAAGTTGAGCGGGGTGTCTATGTCGGTGAGGAGAGTGCGGAAGTGCTTGATGCACGGCTCGCTGAACACATCGCCGCTCTCCATTGATATGGCTATCAGCTGGATGACGTACTCGCTGTTGGGTCTTAGATTGTAGAGCTGGAGCTCGGTGTCCGCCAGCCGGTCGTGGCTTATCACATTGTTCGCCTCTGACTTCAGGCTGTACTCTAGTTTGTAGTAGGTCGGAGACACTTTGGACAATGTAATACTGTTCCATTTGATCAGAACACTTCTGCTTGTCAACTTTTCCAGCTGGATTGTCAGCTTGTTTTGATCTTTAGGAATTAAATATTTAAGTTGGCGCGTATAATATTCTTTATTAACAATTAAATGTAATTTAAAAACTAAAATACTGAATTAGGAATTTAATAAAAACATTTTTTTTTTTATTTAATGTCAATTACATTTGAATTTATCTCTATTTTAATTTATTTATTTTATTTTTTGGTAAGTTTATACCGAGCTAATGGTCCTTCAGAATTAAAAGCATTGATTTATTTGTTTTCTGGATCACTTCTTATCCAGGAGCAATCTGGATTTAGGAAACACCGGCGAACATCAGGCAATCTTTTGTTTTTAATTCAAAAAATTGTGAAGTCTTTTAATAGAATAAAAAGAAATAGGTGCCTAAAACCTTTTTTGATATTTCCAAGGCCTTAGATAGAGTTTGGCATGAAGGTTTACTTTAAAAATTGACTAAAATGAATCCGCCTCATTACTTGACTAACTGGATTAAATCCTTTTTAGACTCCAGGACATTTAGGGAAAATGTGAATGACCACCTAAGCGAAGAATACCAAATAACTTCAAGAGTCCTTCAAATCTCAGTAATTAGTCCTCTTTTATTTTGTATATAAATAAATGACATCCCCAAAAGAATACTCTCTGCTATAAGTATACGAATAATGAATACCCTCTTTTTTTCGCAGATGATCTAGTCACAATCTTCATTAAGAACAAAAAGGGGAACCTTGAAAGGAACAATAGCTAATTAAGTGGAAAATGAAGATATCAGTTGAAAAGTCGTATTCTTCAGTCTTTTCTAAGTACAAAAAAAAGAGTTATAATCTTAATTTAAAAATTTATGGAAACAGAATAGTGAGCCAAAAAGAAAACTAAAGTTTTTTGGTATTTAATTTGATTCAAAGTTAAATTTTAATATACTAGTAGACGAAATTAAAGAACGCTGCAATAAAAGGTTAAATGTTATTTAGATATTGCCAAACAAAAAAATGGGGTCTTAATCAAAATACACTAGGAAATTTATTCAAATCTTTTTTCGGATCAATTTTAAACAATTCTTTTGCTTGTTTGAATTCATTTTCAGATAATAATACCAAAAAACTACAAGCAATTCAGAATACAGCAGTCAGACTAATTTTTAAGTTAAAAAATGATACTCCATTCAACATGGTGCATCATGAGGCTTTTAATAAACTTAATTTACTAACAGTCCCAAATCAACTTTTTGAGTTGAGTGCTAGATATGTTGGGACAGGACTGAGTCATTTAATTCCATTGGTAATCAGGCTAGTGGAGGAATACAAAGAAGGTTTCGAATCAAGATATATTGAATACCCAACTCCATTGTGTAATTGCTACCTTACTATTTCCTCTTTTTTTTTCGGAAGCTTCAACTGTGTAAACACCTGTCACATGTAACAACCTATTTCAATATATGTCTTTTAAACTTTCTTTACATTTTTTTTAGCTAATTCGCTTTATTTTTATCTTTATTTTATCTTGTTTTATTAACTTTAATTTTATTTTTTATTTATTCTGAATGAGCTCTAGCTCGGTACAGAAAGCAAATAAATAAATAAATTTCTAAATTCACTCTGTAATTAAAAAAAAAAGTATGTAATTGAAGAAATCCCTAACAACATATTTAAAGATCAGACTTTTGAACCCAATTCTACAGGAAAAACTAGAGGAAAAGGTAAAAGTTATTTTCCTTTTTGTAGATTTTGCTCTTTGGAAGATAAGAGTAGATCGGAAAAAAATGAAAAATTAATAAAAAATAAACGCGGAAGACCAGCCCGATCGAAGAACACAAAAAAAATAAAGTAATAAATAAATAAAATAAAATAAGTAATAAATAAAAAATTTTGTTCTAAAATTTATTTGAAATTAACGAGAAGTAAGCCTTACAAAAAAGCAGTTCAAGGAAGAAATACTTTTATTAATTGTTTATTCTGAAAATTATTTGTGTAATTGATTTCGAAGTTTTTTTAACTGATTAAATTTATTTAATTGTTAATCTAAAAGAAAAGTTTTAAAATACGACATTTATTAATATTTTTCTAATTCATTTCAATTAATTTTGTGTTTTAATGACAAATAAACATTTTTATTTACGATCAATACATTTTATTGATGTCTAATGAAAAAATGACGCTTTAATATTGACTGACAATTTATTAAGAATAAAATCGCTCTTCATTACTGTATTCTTCTATTTACTTTTGTATCTGCATTATCTTTTTAAACTTCTTAGTTAATCTTTTTTCATTAATTTTAATTTTGTATAGATGATTTAAATAAAGAAAATTTTGGTGTAAATTAATATTTTCAAATAGAAAAAGAATGTTTAACATGTTATTTTAAAAAATTATTATTAAATAGTAAAAATAATTAAAAATCAATCGGTAAAATTTTTAATAAAATCAGAAAATAGAGTTAAAGTATTGCATTCCAAGTGATGGCTATTGACTAAATAAATTTTTAATCGAAATTAGGTAATAGTGAAATTTTATTTTTTTATTTATTTGAATGTCTCGTAAAATTTGTTTACTGAACATTTACTGAGATTTTTTATTTGTTTGATCATAGCATTCGCCAAATAATTATCGTTATAAAATTTTATTAAAAAAAAAGGGAACAAATAAATTTTTTCCTGTTTAAGTTTTGAGTTTGCTTTTAATTTAAATAATTGAAAACAATTTTTTTTCGAAAAAATAATCATTATTTTTTTGTTTTGTTTACGGGGATTTTTAACTAAAAACGATATTATAAATTTCATTAATGGAGAAAATATTTACCAAATTTTTACAAAAATTAAACGCCTTTTTATTTGACTTTAATATTGCTCTTTTAATTTGAAAAAAAATTTGCCTAATTTATTTTTTGAGGCTAAATGAAAAATCGATAGCTAATTATCAAATTAGAACAAACAATTTTTGACTTATTAATTACAGTCAATTAAATGATTGATTATTCCAATTTTTGTCCAACAAAATAATTCCAAGCATTATACCTCTGAGTTATTTCAAAAGGATAAAACTTGCTTTGAAATTAATTTTAAAAGAATTTCCGTAGTGTTTCCTTAGAAATCAATTAAGACACCAGTATGCACCTAGGGGTGATTTTTCAAACTGTTGTCCAGAGTAAAATTAAATAAACTTGATTTAAAAAAAAATATTTTGTGAAAAAAAATTGGGTTAAAAAAATTAAATAATAACTTACTGATTATTTGATGAACAAAATATGCCGAATCGGACAAAGAAATAAAATTTTTTTGGTTAGAAAAAGAGTTATATCTGGGTCGGTTTGGTTTTTTTCTGGGAAAATACGGCTTCGTAATGTAAACAAATGAATCAAGTGTGACTCGACGGCTAATGATGGCCGTGTTGGGCACCACAAATAGCACTAGATGCAAGCAAAAGTGGTACACACTCAAATAAAGCTTCATTTCTAATCGATTGAAAATTGCTCTCCGACAGACCTAAAAGGTATTGTCTAAGCGTTTTCTTATTTTGTCAAAATCGATTTTTCACAAACTTCGAAGCTCACACTGAATCAACAAGGAACACACACTTATGCTAAACAACTTGAGCTTTTTGTAAGCAAAAATCCAACAATGATTTTAATTTATAGTGAAAGAAATTCAATATTTATTCAAAATTATTTTATTCGGCATATATATGAATTTTTTAGATAGAAGAAAATTAATGAGTAGAACCAAGTTCGAAATCTAGATAAAGTCTTGTAGAAACAAAAGAAATTTGCATCTTTTATCAGATTAGTTTTCTTCTAGGTCGAAAATCGATAACTTAAGCATTTTTGTTTTTGATATTTACTGAGAGTTGAACACTTGTAAAACAGAATCACTTACTTATTTGGGTAGATATGCGGAACACTGCTTCGGCTCCATTCGGCACACTGTCACTATTTGTTTTGGCATAGATGCGGAACTCGTATTGACGATCATATTCTTTTAATTAGAAAAATTGATAAAATACTTTCATTAAGCGATAAGATAATGCGCTTATTTTTTTAAATGATTTTTAATTTCATCAATGCTTTTTAATCTTTTTTTTTAATTAGGCACGGATTTTTGGGATTAGCAATTAAAAATTTTAAATACTTTCTTCAATAGGCCTGATTAATTTTCTAATTAATTATTGTAGAAAAATTAGTGTTATATAATATCGGGAAAATTGATTTTTTTAATACAATTTTGAAATTTTAGCGCTCAGGGATCAATTGATTTGACGCTTTCATAATTTATTTATTAATGAAAATCATAAATCAAAATTTACTTTTACTAAATTATCTGAACATAAATTGATTGATTGTTTTTATGGATAAAAGTCAGTAAATAATTTTAATTGAAATTTTTTTTAAATAAATATTTGTACAATTTAATCTAAAAAATGTTAACTTGTATGTTTTGTCTTGAACAAACCTAGTAAAAAGTTATTTTGATTTTAAATATTTGGCCCGTGGATCTTTTTTTCAATAATAAAAATTAATTCGTAAATTTTCACCCTTTGAAAATAAAGTTTAAACAAAGACCAAAATATTTTCTTATTTTTTGTATTTAATAATATTTTTAGGCCAATATTTCAGAAAATTATTAAAAAAAAACTTAATGGAAATTAAAAAAAAAATTTCTGAATTTTAACCAAAAAAATTTTAGTACATATAAAAATATGAAAATTTAAAATGTGAAGTTATTTACATTTTGTTAAAAATTATAAAATAATAAATAGAAATGGTCATATTTCAAATCTTTAATAAAGAAGATTTATGATATACAAAATTTTGCTCTCAAAACTTCAGGGTTGTTTAAAAGTCAAATAATCAAAGTGAAGTCACTGGAATTTATCTTGTCACAAGTCTAAAAAATTTCAAGAAAATTTATTGAAAATAAATTCAATAAATTTATTGAATTTATTTTCAATAAATTTTCATTTTCAATAAATTTTCAATTAATTAATTTTCACACTTTTTAGATGACTTAAAATAAAATTTAAAGAAAGACTAGAATATAATTAAAAAATAAATAGAAATGATCATATTTCAAATTTTCCATTAATAATATCCAAATGCACAAAAATTGCTCTCAAGAAACCGAAAATTTATTCAAAAATTAGAAATCACAATGTCAAATTTGAATCAAAGGCCTATTTTGAGTTCTGGCAGAAAATAGGCTATATTTGAGAATAAAATTTTTCCAAAACTTATTCATTTAAATAAAATTTTTAAAAAATCTGTCATTTTAATGATTTTCAATCTACATTGATGATTTACTTTATTAATTAATTTTAAAAAGGACGATTAAAATCGATATTTTGAATAAAATACCCCAAATTTTTTATTTTTTTCCCCAAATAAATTTCCCTAAATAAATTAAATATTAAAGTAATATTTTTTATGTATTATTAAGTTTATGCATAAAAAAATTAATTTCTACTAATTTAAATAGAAAACCACTATTTTTAACTTATTGATACTTTTTATTAAAAATGATAACAAATTTAAGAAAAAGTTAGACATAAAGTAAATTTACATTTTACAATTAACTCACTCAAAAGACGCCAAAGCTCTTAACGTAAAATCTAAATCTGCTTCACCAAAAGGTTCAGAGTTAAATTATCTTATTTTCTCAATTTTTCAAAACTAGCTTATAGAATACTTTTCCGGCTAACTACATCCGTAAAAAATACTCATTTATTTTGCTTTATTCTTGAATTTTATTTTTTAAAAATTACAATAATAATCAAACTTGCTAAAAGTTATTATTTTTCGATTTTTAAATTATTCAAATTTAAAATTGAAACTAAATACTTCAATGACATAAACAACTTTCTAGAAAAATATGGCTGACATGATTTTCTCATAATTTGGGTACTTTTTCTTGAGTTTATTATCATTTTTCATTAAAAAGTGTTGATAAGTTAAAAAAAGTGGATTTCTATTTAATTTTGTGTAAATTTTTTTATTTTTAAACCTAACAATTGGGGAAATTTATTTTAATATTTGGGGAAAAAAATAAAAAATTTGGGGTACTCGAACTAAATTTCTCTTTTAAAAACCTTTTTTTATTTCTTAAAAATCAAATTAATATCTAACAATAGAAAATTAATTTCACTTTTGTGTTTTGGAATGGATTTTTGGTCTTTCTTTAAACCCCTTGAATCTAAGAACAAAAATAACCTGAATTTCACTAAATTAAAAAAATTCAAATTCTTTTCGCATGATCTAATAATTGTATTTCTCTTGATCAAACAAGCGCAAAATTTAAATTAAAAAAATTAAACAACTTACCCCATTTAGAGCTCGGAATCGATATTTGGTTAGTTTGACCATTAACCTGGTACTTTTCATTGTTAAAATGAATGACATAAGCGCTGACGAAATCTGACTTGACAGAGGGCGCTTGCCATTTAATGTTCAGTTGATCATTGTAAATTTCAGAGCGAATATTCTCCGGTTTGCCGGGTCCTTCGTCCAGCGTAGTTATCTGCAAAGGACTAGATCTCTGTCCATCTCCTTTCATGTTGTACGCAAATATTTGTATTTGGTACTGGCTATTGGGCTCAAGATCAGTCAACGTGTACTTTAGCTTTTTCACATTGTTTGTCTTGCGCTTGAACACCTGGGTATCCTTGGGGTCGCTGAACAGCGCATTAGGGCCTGTTCCGGCCGGATTCACTTTGTAATAGTGGATCTCGTAGCCTTTTATGTTGTTGCCTGACGATTGCTCTTCGCGCCTCGGCGCTTTCCATTCCAGCTCTATCGTTCTCGACGTCACTTTGACCACCTTGAAATCCTGCGGCTCTGCCGGCACTAAATTAAAAGTTACCAATGACCAAATGATTAGAAAAAGTTCAATTTTTCGCATTCGACTAAAGACTGTGCAATGCATTGATCAACCCAACTCCAAGCATCCGAAAATTCTCTTAATCAGAAAAAAATTTTTTTTTCTTTTTTCTATTCAGTCTAGTTTTCTAAGTGTGAACTAAACCTAAAGAGATTTAAGTTTTAATTAAGTGACTAAGTGCTGAAAACTTGTTTATAGACCAAATTAATTAATACACAAAAATCGTGTTATTATTAACCTGGTCTTAGTGTGGGCATTTGTAGGCATTCATTTAAAAACTCGGTCTTTAATGCAATCCTTTTAGTTAGTGGAGAGATAAGCCGATATTTAACTGACGTGTCCCAAAAGCGGCTTAACTAAATAAAGAATTCACTGGCAAATGTTCATGTTTCCATAGAGACCCAGTGTTTGCCGCTTCTGGAAACAAGAAAGTAAGCGGAACAAATTCTAATAACATGCTTCAAGAAGAAAAAAAATTAAAGCAATTATTTTCATGATTAGTTACTGAAAAATAGAGAGCGAGAGAGAATTTATCTGTGTAGAGAGAAAGAGGCATGAAATATTTTAGCGTGCTTTTATTAAGGAAATTAAAAAAAAAATTTCTTCTTCTAATTAAAACCCTGTGTAATAATACGAATTTTATTAATGACATAAAATTATCCTGAATTTAGGGCTGATTTAGTCGAATGCGATTTTCATAGATCGAGACAAACCTGCATCAAGAGTCCTAACAAGAACAAAATCAGTGGCCGGTCCCTCTAGGTCATTTTTGTTCACGGCACTGATCTGTATTTTGTACTCGGTATTGGGTTTAAGATTATCGATGCGAAATTTTCTCAAATTTATATTTTTAAGAAGAATGGGCGTGTAGATTAGATTGTCTGTGGAGTACTTTATTTTGTAGGCGATCCATTC
The DNA here is from genome assembly GCA_019054805.1 of Brachionus manjavacas. Classification (NCBI taxonomy): domain Eukaryota; kingdom Metazoa; phylum Rotifera; class Eurotatoria; order Ploima; family Brachionidae; genus Brachionus; species Brachionus manjavacas. The sequence goes on from JAHQIY010000009.1 coordinate 925,195, forward strand.
GGGATCGATTGTGGACGGCAGCGACCACTCGAGAGTGATCGACTGGGCGTCCTTGCCTGACACACTCAGGTTGTCTACTCTCACGGTGTCCGCTAGTCGAACCACCACGATCAAGAATACTAGATTTAAAAACATGTCGGCTTGCGAAGACAATTTTGTTCACATATTCAATAGCTCGGAAACATGTTCCGCTAGTATTTCTGAAAAAAATACGTTAATTAATATGGCTTGATCTTGAGATGAATTTTTTTGAATTTTTTTTCTTTCAAAGAGAGAGTGTGAGTGAGAGCGTGAGCGAAGTGTTTGTATACATGTACAACTGAATCGGACAAAAAAATGGTCGATGCAATTTTTTGGTGACCATTTATTTATGACCCAGAATTTTTTTATGGCTCTAGACTAAGTCTTGATTGAGATGACAAGTATGATATTTTTTCTTTTTCTATTTAGCTCTTTTGAGATTCAAAATAGTTACAATTTTTTAGATTAAATTTATTTTATTTTAGGCTAATCTTGTTTTATCGTTTTTTTTTTTAAAATGATTTATCATTTGAACACTTATCGCTTATAATGCAGTCATTGTCGTTGAGTGTACTTTTTTTATTTTAATATTTATTACTATTTAAATAATTTATTTAAGAAAATTTAAAAAATAAATTAACTTTGTCTACTAAATTTTAATGTTAATATTTTCCATAGAGTTTAAAATCGATTAATTAATGCTGGTAAAATAACATTCGTTTTAACTCGAAGTCTGTCTTTCTTTAAATATAATTAATGAATTTTTGTGTTTGATAAAGTCTAAAGTAATTTAATAATTAATTTTCATATCGATCTAAAACTTTTTCACCAAAATATTTTCATTTTTCAACATCGACAAAAAACAAAAAAAATGCTCCGACTCCTGAACATCATTATTTTTTAAGCTTAATTTTTAAATCGGGATTATGAAAAAAATGTAAATAAATTCTATAAATTATTGTTTCATTAATTAAAATTAATTTTTTGACAAACTCAATATAAATCGAAATTTTAATTTTTCAATGGCTACAAAAATTTAATCTAAATTGAACAAATTTTTAATTGATATTGGAAAAATCTTTAAAAAAAATCTTGTTTCGTCAAGCTTTTCGATGCAATAAAAGTTCTTTGTCCCCATTTTTAATTAGAAATTATTTTTTTGAACTATGAAAATTTATCGAAATTTGGTCTCAACTAATAAACTATCACAGACGCTTTGAATCTTACAAAAAAGCTTCAATCTTTTAATAATTCTTCGGCAAATTTATAAATATTGAATATTTTTTATTCAAAAGTTAACAATTTAATTACAATTCTCCAAATATAAATTTTCGGAATCAAGTTTTCACAATGGTTTGATATGGGAAGATTATCTGATCAAACTAAGAAAAAATAGCAAATTGAAGTTTATGATCTTTAAAAAAGATTTGTTAGATATTCTTGTACTTAAATTTTACTAGTGAAGCAAATTTTTAAATTAATTTTTTATACTACAAATCTTTGCAAAATATTTTTGCATGCAGAATAATGATATGGTTTGCTACGCATGAAAATATATCTCTGCATTTAATTTTTTATTTCAAAACTCTTTAAAACCTTTTACCTTCTTTTTGTAAGATTAAAAATTAAAAAAACTTAGCTAAAATTTTATTGAAACTGACAAAAATTAAAGATTGAAATAGGCAGATTTTCAGAGCTAAGGGACATAAAAATACATTTCCTTTAAATGCAAATCTCTAAATCCTTTAATGCTTCAATTTAATTTTACATTTGAACTCAAAGCAAAGCTTTATTTAAAATTTAAATTCAATGCGTCAATTTAAACACCTTCAAAAAATTAAATAGGAACCTGATAAAACAAAGTAAAAACACATGCCATTCATTTTTAAATAATTTAATTTTTTTTGAATAAAACTTGCATATTAAATGAGTTAAAGATGTAGATTTTATTCAAAGAAAAACTTTAATTTAATTTCATTTGACTTTTTTTAACTATAAAATCATTAAAAATCTTGATCACTTTGCTTCATAAGCTGCTCATTGAATAATAAAAAAAAAGCTCAAATCAACCTGTCATAAATATTTTAATTCTTAAAATTAATTAAAATTTTGACAAAGCGATCAATAGAAATAAATGAATTCCATTTGGTTTACCGAAATCAACTAGCTAGAGATAAAATGAAAAAATTCTAATTAACAGTAACAATCTCAAAGAAAAAAGCATAAAATTTATATTATCAATGTCTTTTTTTAGTTTAAATCTGCATAGTCCACAAATTCTAATTGACAAAAACTTAAGTATCTATAAATAAGCTTAGTATTTTCATTATTGATTTGGAACTCTTAGCAAAATTCAAACAATCATCATAAACAATTTGCTCATAAGAGAAACCTTGTTTAAATGATTAAATAGAAATGCTAGGACCAAAGATAAATTAGATTTCTTCGAAAACCAAAATCAAAAGAACTGCCCTTAAATTATCTCAAAAAACCATGGACTTTGTTCAAATATTAACTAGTGACGGAACTTGAAGTTTATTTAAAATTATTCTCTGCAAATAGACATCAGCTGTGCCAATTTCCAAGATAGAGTCTAGAAAACTAAATCAAGCATACAATTCAACATTATATTAGCTAGATCAAATAAAACTAGGCGTTTTTATTAATATCCTAAAGCAAACCTGATTAAAAATAATTAACTTTCTGCAAATGTATCGATTGATTTTGGCCAGTCTCAGACATGAGCAAAATCGTTAAAAACGCTAACGATAAACATCATTAAACGAGTTTATCATTTATTTGTTATTCCTAAAGGACAGCGGTCTAAAAGAGAGAATAAGCACGTTTTACCAAATGACATGAAATTTAAATATGTCAAATATTTGATAAAAAAATAAATTGATTGATAAAAATCAACCGAGTCCGAGTTCTATTTTGATTGATTTACATTTTAAACCAGACTTTCAGAAAAACATTATCTTCCAAGCTCCAAATTTTTTTTCTTTATCAATTTTGTAAATCAACAAATTTTTTAATTCAATTCGATTTTTTTCTTTTTTAATTTACTAATAATTTATTTTTAAAACACGGCAGAATAACTAAAGAAGAATGTTGACGCAAAGGACTTTAGGGCATTCGAACTTTTTATTTTAAACTTCTATAATAAACATGTAAAATCTAAATTTCTCTTATTTATTTATAAATAAATTGACCTCCTTTGAAATTGATAAGGTAAATAAAACAAGAATTTATTAATCTATTTTTATATTTAATCTAATTTTTTTACAAATTTGGTTTATTTGTCCTTTTTTTGAAGAGAATTAAAATTAATAAAATAACTATTTTTTTAGAAAAAAGCGAAAATTTTTGTTATTTTTATTATTAATTATTTTTTATTTTTTCCATGGGTCTAAAACAAAAAAATAATGATAATAATAAAATTGACCTCTCCTCAAAAAATATTTATTTATTCTAAAATACTAGTTTAAGTGTGATGCTTACTTTGTGAAAGTATTTTCTAAGCTTTGTGCTATCTCAAGATTAGCCTCGATTACAAGCTCTTAAACTCGCCAAAATACCTTTCCCAAGGATTACCTTTCACTCTTTTTTATTCAATCTTAATTCATCACTACTTTTGAAAATAGCTTTACACAAAATTAAATAAAAACTAGGCCCATGTTTTCAGTCTTTTTGTGCTATCAATTTCCGGCTTGTTCATATCAAATTATGCAATCTCACTTAGATTGCTTTTAAGAGATTAAATTCCAAAAAACTAAATTTATTACGATGCTAAATGTGCGTCTATTTAATCCGTTTATGAAATAAAAGTTGGGAAAAATAGAAAACATTCTCTTTGATTTAAAATCATCATAACAAACAAAATTAAAATAAAATTAAATAGTAGACAAAATCAATTAAGGACTTTTTATGATACTGTCAAAGCTATACGAGTTTTATTTTAATTTTGTTTGTTTTTTGGGTCAAATTTTGTTTTGAATTTAAAACTAATCTCCTCGGGATTGATGAAAGGATTCGTAGTTAATTAGAGTTAGATGGCATACTAGATTCCGAATCGAGATACTGAAGACAATTAAATTTAAAGGCTGAAATTTAATCTCTTTCGGAACAAATTTAACACTGGAGGCGCCAAAGAAGTCATTTTGATTTCTTAGAAAAAATTTTGTATTTTTTTATTTATAGACTAGAAAAAAATGAAGACCTCACAATGATATCTAAAAAATATTTTCTTTGGAAAATATTCATTAACTTTTAATTAAATAATATAAAAAATGATCAATTTTTGAACCCAATTAAACTTTTAAAAAAATTTTACCTTTTTCTTTACTTTACTTTAAATTACCTTCAAAGCAAAAATATTCTAGAAAGAATATACAAAAATAGTAATGTATTACTCGATAAATATTTTATTCTAGACTCCAGTCAATTTATAAAAAAGTACAAGACAAACAGAAAACATTTTCTTTAAAAATTTATTTTTTATTAAAAGAAAAAAAAAGTTTGATCAAATTTTACTTGAATTTTTTGCTTAAAAATAATAAGTCTCTCCAAATAATAATACTCTAGTTATTCAATTTAAAGTCAAATTAAAAACCTAAACTTTTATTGTAAAACAATTTAATCAAAAGTGTTTAGACTTTAGAATTCATCTTTAGTCTTAAAAAAATATTTGAATTTCCATTTCAAATAAATTGTCTCTTGATTATTTTTAAATAAAATTCAATTCAGCCAAGTTCGAATGATGAAAAGCTTTTCCTTTAAGCTATTGATTACAATTAAAAATTATTCTTTTATTAAATTGTTGAAATTAATCAAAAAAAATCCTACAATCTGAAAAATGCTATAATTATTTTTTGGTATCAAATATTCAATTCATTTATCAATAAAGTCTTAAAAAATGTTAAAGTCAAAAATGATTTTCGCTAGTAGAGAAAAACTGGATAAATAAAAAAGTTTTTTAGAAATTTTGATTTCAAATATTTAAATAATAGTCAAAACTTTTAATTAACTTTAACAATGTTTGGTATTTGAATATACATATCGATTCGTTTCTTCTTAATTCCACACATATTAATTAATTAAATTTAACTTTTAATTAATAAACTACAAAATTTATTATAGTTCAAATTTTTTTGTCATACTACCAATATAGAAATAAATCAAGAACTTTTCTTTGTACTCTACTAATTCTTTATCATTAATGCATTAAAAGAGCACTTAAACGAAAATTTCTACATTCGAAACTCTCTTGTATAATTTTCTAATTATTTATTAAGATAAAAAAATATAAAATTATATACTTTCATTTATCTAAATATAGTTTGAGATAAAATTTCAGGTTTTTTTAAATTAATCCTTCTTTCCTGCTTGAAAGAAAAAAATCATAAAAATAATAACTTAGTTAAATTTTTTACTGTTAAAAAAACACTACGATTAATTTTTCTTTTAACTTTAAATTTAATCGATTATTCTGGGACTTGAACTCATATCCTCAGGTGCCATTAGCTGAACTTTAAAATAATTAAAAAAATGACTCAATCAAGTGTTAAAAACAAATAGGCAACCTTTTTGTTGTTTTTCCAAGAGGTTCCCGTTCAAGTCTAATAATTTTAATATAAAATAAAAAGTACTTATTTTTGAATATGAAAAATGTGGCTGAGAAAATTGTGTGGCAAATTTTTTATTTTATAAATGAGCGCATATGAGAATTGTTATTTAGACCGCAGACTAAATAAACTTTGGGTTACCTTATAAAAATGATTATAAAAATTAAGATTAAAGTAAAAGTTTATTTAATGCTAAAATGCCTTTAAACTAATGCAATTCGATTAAACAAAGATTATTTTAATTAAGTAAAAGATTATATCGCCAAGAATAAACTATCCGTAAGGCGATCTATCTATTCTGTTCATTAATCTAATCGATACATGCTCGAACAATATTTCAAATTTTATTACAATTTAAATTAATAAAACTAGAACATTAATTAACAAATTGGCCTTTGGTTATTGATTTTATTGCTTCGTTTCGTATCGCCTACATTCATCTCTAAATTGACAGAAAATTTTACAATCATTCAAGGACCACTGCAAATAACACTAGAATTTTTGTTCTGTTTAGCTGTCCGAAATATTGATCGTGGCATTTGTATGAAACTTAAATGACAAAGTAAATAAATTATGTTTTATCTATCTATTGATATGATCATAATTTTGCATGATATTTGCTTTTTATCCTGAAATAATTCGATTAAATACTCAAAAGGCATTCGAATTGAAATAAATCGATGCCGGAAATTCTAAATTTAAATATTTAATCTAGATAGACATCAATAAAGAAAAAGTTATAATTTCAATTAATCTAATCTTTGAATTCCACAAGTTTCATGACTGCCTAGGGCTCATTTGCCTACGTAACAATTGCTGTTCATGTGTTCTTTTAAAAGTTTTTTTTGTTAAATTTAAAATTTTTTAATTTAATTAAATCTAATTAAAATAATATTTTCTACAATTTTTTTTAATATTGTTATATCAAAATAAATCAAAATAAAATGTATTTATCATGTAATAATTGAAAAAAAAATTCTACACTCGAAATATTAAATTTATGACTAATTTTTAAAATAATCAAAAATTAAATAAAATCACTTCATTAAGTCAACAATTGAAAAAAGAATAAATTTTATTAATATTTTTTCTTTTCTAGGAAGAAACTAAATTTTGTAATTTTTTTTCTAAATAAATAAAATAATAGACAAATATTTAAATTTCATTTTTAATCCTCTTTTCTATAAAAATTTTTAATTTAATAAATTATTTTTCAAAATAGATCAAAACAAAATGGCCTCATTAAGCAATAATTAGAAAAAAAAGAGATTATATAAAAGGAATTTAAATTTTATTGTCGAAATTTTATACCAAAAATTTCTAGATTTTCTTTCCGGCTAAAATTTTCAGAAAAATTTTAAGAGAATTTTTTTACCGACTTAAAGCCACTTAAAACCCTCGTTTCCTTAATCAAATAACATAAAAAAATTCTTTAAATCATTGCCATCGCTTTGGAGACAAATTGTTGTTCGAAAATAAAAGTTTAGTCTAAATATTGGCCAAGAAATTAATTAGCAAAATTCGAATGAGTCTAGCTCGGCAATTTTGAGTAATGGACCACATCTATCTAGCAAAATCCATTTCTAAATTAAGAAATATTCGGCATGCAAGAATTACGTACTTAGTACTCAATTAGGATTTTTAATCAGGCTCTTAAGAACTCTTGTAAATTAGTAATTCATTTGATACAATTAACTAGCTAAATAAATAGAATTGGATGGATGGCACCAAGATCCATGAGGAAAAGTTTCGCTCTGAAAGTAACTCAATTTGAAAGTCTAAACTAAACTCAAAGATATCGGGTTTTACAAAAGTCATAAAAAATTCAAACATATAAAATCAAAATTAATTATTTAATTCGTTTATATCACATAAATTAGAAAATTGATTTTTTCCTCGTCGCAGACCCCTAATGACAATTTTTCTTCAGAAATAAAAGCTAACAGAATAAATTATTTAAAATGAAACCAAAATAAAAAGAAAAAAAAGCAAAAAGAAACTTTTGAGAGAAATTGAATTTTCCAAATTTGCAGTTGAAATCGATTGTTTTTAAAAATTAAAATATATCTTAAATAGGATCGCTTTTCTTCCATAACTTTTCGACAAAATTCAGCACTCATTTTGCCTGCAGGGTCCTAATGCGGAATTAGAACAATTGAGGAGAAATAAATTGAAAATTTCAACAATGAATAATCTAATTTTGAAGAGGCTTTATGCCGATGATAATTAACCAAATTAACAAGCTCTTACGTTCACAGCCAAAACTTGCTAGAACTAAATTCCAGCTTTATAAATTTAAATCGAAAATTTGATCGCTACATGTCTAGAAAATTAAGAAATAAAATGCAAATTTTGAATTAAACACTTTATTCATTTGATGACCAAACACATTCCTCACTTAATAATCCTATTCTCTATTTACACTTTAATATCCGATTCACAAGATCTTGTCAAGATAAGACACATCACTTATCAGTCTCAAGAGATATTGAAAATTTTTTCAAACTCGAGCAAAATCAATTTGTAGAATAAACAAAATACCAAGCATTTGAGAAACTTTATTCTCAAGCACTTGACCCTAATGAACATTTGCACTTAAGCCATGAGGAAATAGCAGTTTGCTAGATTAAAGTAAACAATTTTTAACTAATTGTTTCAGGTGTAAGATTTTATCAAGTGTTTTTTGTTTTGCTTTGTTTTTTTTTGAATCTCAAAAGCTTTAAAAAGAATAAAATTGCTCTTTTAAAGAGTCTGTAAATGAAAGGGACACCAATGGCATAGTCAGATTTTATTTCTCTAAATTATTGATTAATTTAGCCACAAGGGCTTAAGTATTTTCTGAAAATCAATTGAAAAAAATAAAATTTAAATTATCACAATCTCAGTAGGAAATTTGATATTTGGCACAGATTAAATTAACTCGATCTATGAACAACAGGATGTAATCACAAAATCAGTACTTACATTTATCAGCGTGGTCACTTCGAAGATCTTTGGTAAAAAAAAAATTAAAAAATTTTTTTTTTAAATTTTTAAATTAAAGTTTTACCCAAAGTTGTGAAGTATAATGTTTGGCTGATTTGGCTTTCGATGTTGTAAAGCCTTGCGGCTATTTCAAGCGCATACGACTTGTTTGGCTCTAGATTGGTCATGTTGTACTCGAATGGAAGCTGGTAGGCCAAGTAATTCTGAATTTGTCTTGTGAATAAACGCTTAAGGCCGACTTTTCTAGTTAAATCGAGAGCGGCAACTCGCCGAAATGCCTTAAGCGCTGGCCAAAATTTATCTTTTTTTAAATAAATTTCAAATTTTAAATTTTTGATAATGTCATTTTCTTCCGAGTGTCTGTACGCTGCCGATTCATGATTTATATTCAAATTGTTGTATTGTCTATAAAAAGATTTGAGGACGTCTAGGTTAAAATTCCATTTGAGTATAGTGTATGTTGAATTTATGGACAATGCCTCGAAATTATAGGGAGAGTCAAATTCTTAAAGAAATTTTTTAATTTTGAATAAAATTTGTTAAAGGAATTATTTATTTTGACTTTTCAAATTTTATTGTTTTTTTGATGATAAAACTTTCGAAAATTTAATTGTCCCAAGTTTTTGCTTAAAGAATAAAAATTGAAAATAATTATTTGTTTCAGATATCTGGGTCTAACAGAGAGGTCCATACCTTAAACTAAAATTTTACTCAGTTAACATTGGAATATAAATATAATTTTAAAAAAATTTATTTTTAAAATTAGATATTTAAAGATAACTGTAGTACAAATTTATCTTAAATTCTGCTAAAATTTGCTTTTTTTTATCAAATTGAAATTTCCGGAAAAATCATTTATTTTGGTTTCCGGGAATAAACAAGGTTAAAAAGTAAAAAAATTTATAAAAATCTTGTTTTTGAAGAATTTAGATATTTGGAAAAATTACGAAAAAGAATATTTTCTTAATATAAAATAGAGTTTGAAATAGAAAAAGTAAAAATATGCCTTTTTTATTCCTTCGAGAGTGGCTTGATGGAATTTATTTTCTTTTGTTGATAGGCATACCTGCGTAAATAGGAGCTCAATATCTTCTAATCAGAAGTATCTTTTTTCCAAGTATGAGTTCTTAAATGTTTAAGTAAAGTAATATATCATTAGACTGTTAAAGGCTAAAGAGTAAGAGTAAAACGATTACCCTCTTGAAAAAATTGAGGTTTTCGAGGTCGTAAATTAAAGTCGTGAAGTATACACTGACAAAATCAGAAATCTCTTTGAAATGGAAAGTTTTGAATCCATATATATAAATTTATATTATTAATAGACTGTATCTAATAATTCACTAATTTTTAATTTTTAAATTAAAGTATTTACTTTTTTTTACAAATAACTACTAGGCTTTTTTTCAAGAAAATAGGCCTTTATAATTGATAAAATAAAGATAAGTTTTTCAATTGAAAATTTAATTTAAAGTAAAATTTTAAAGTTTTGCAAATTAATAATGATTGAAATCTCCAATTTTTTCCAATCAACTTAGTAAAAACCAGTATGGACAAATATTTTTAAAACAGTCAATCTTTTTTAATGGAAAATGAAAAAAAATTGGGTTCGAGATCACTATTTTTAAAGCTTTTTCAAGCAGAAAATAACGTAAATGTACGTTAAGTTTTGTAATCATAAAGATAACATAAAGCGATCTTATTGTTAAATAAAGATGCATGCTGGATTGGCAAAATGGAAATCTCAGACTTTTTCCAAAGCTAGACAAAAAAAATTCTTTTTAATTTAGAATACTAAATCACTTTTATTTAGAAATTAAAACTTAAATTTGTACTGAAATGTAAATAAACCAAAATGATTTTGAAAGAATTATCTTTATTTTTTAAACAAATCTTTAATTTTGAAAATTTGAAATTTCAATTGAAATTTAAAATTTGTATAGTTTAATAAAAAATTACTTTTATCGAAGCGTTTTAACTCAACGATTTGAGAATAAGGTCCTTCGCCAAGCTGTTGATTAACAGCAGACATCCTTAAATAGTAGGAGCCGAATTCATTTGAAGCTAATCGTGAATTTATGCTCAATAAATAAGGCATATCATGGACGGGAACTTTAACTGTATTCCAATTCCGGATCGGATTAGTCACTTGATTTGTGTGATAAATCACAAAATGCTAAAATTTAAAAAAAAATTTTTTTTAAACTTATAACAAAAATAAAAAATTACAATCAATTTTCCATTAGCTTCATCTGGTTCATCACATTTAATCAAATATAAATTATCATTTTGAAATGAATATCTAATATTTTTTACATTTCCAGGCTCTTAGTACCAAAATTAAACAATTTTTTTTTATTATTTTCACTTTATCTTACTTGCGGCGGCTGTTCTGACCACCAGTGAACCAGTAGGCGAACTTCTACCAAGTTGATTTACTGCGATCACGCGGAATTCATACAAAGTGTAAGGTTTTAGTGAATTTCCGATTTTGACTCTGGTACTTGTAGTATTAAAGATTAAATAATCGGATCTAGTATCGATGTCATTATCTTCTAATTCCTTTTTATCCGAAGAAACTTTTCTATATTTGATCAAGTAGTAGCTAATTTCGGATATTCCGCCAGGTTTCCACTCTAATTCAATTGAATTGAAGTAAATTGTTGTCACATTGGGACCAATTGGGGTCTCTGGTCTTGCTGAAAAATAATTTAAAAAATTTTAATATTTATTTAAATTAATTTAAACATTTAACATTAAATAAAAGAGTGCATTTAATGTTCCATTCTAGGCAAATTAGGAAAAGGATGCTCAGATTGTCGGAAGTAAACTAATAGATGGCTTTTATAATTTTTTTTTAAATTAGCCAAAAAATAAAAGTCGGATATGAACATTTAACATGCTTAAAGATGATCAAGTCTAAAAGACTAAGAGTTTCCAGGAAACACTAAAAATGAAAAATATTTGCCTTTAATCAATAATGTTAGATTAAAAAGAACAAGTCCAAACGAGTTTTGAGCTTGACAGGTAAAATTTTTTGACTGAGTTAGATTTTTCAATTGTAAAATGTCTATATTAGTTGGTAAATATCTTTTGTTCATGGTGATATAATTAGTTCTAAGGTGATGTTTGGCAGCAAGCATGCGGTCTCTCAGATCCGGTATTTGATTCAAATTTCCTATTAAAGCAAGCAAAACAAGCGTTAAGTTAAAAATTTTATTTTTTTTCAGTCAAGGATTTAATTTAAGAAAAAAACTGAAAAGCTTTTTTCTTAAATTACTTTTACAACACGGTTTAAAATCATGCCGACATAAAAACACACCTTCAAGCCATTTAACTATTGGTCTGGGCATTCCATTTGCATCACAAGTCAAGTTAATCGAAGAGCCATAATCCAGTTCAATTAGAGATCTCTTAGGAGAAACAAAGCTTGGTGGCATCAAGCGGTCTAATTTTTTTAATAGCCAGGGTTAGTAATTAATTTATAATTTATATCAAATGAAGCCAAAAATAAAGCCTAGCTAAACTAAAAGATTTTCGGAACTTACTTCGAAGCATTATGGATGTTTCAGCCGAATATGTTCCATATGAATTGGTCGCAGAGCATAGAAAGTCAATCTCGATTGAGTCGAAAAGCTCCGATGACAAAGACAGTCCATTTACATATAAGTTATGTTGAATTGTATCTAGAAAAAATAGTTAGTTTTATAGAAAAAAATTTTTTTATTTTAAAAAATATTTGGCGAAACTGCCTCAGAATAAATATTTATAAAAAATGATTAAGTAAAAAAAAACTCCACAAAAATACAATAATTTTAAATTAAGATCTAAATTAACAGAAAAATAAATTTTTTGTAAAATTTTTTAATCAAAATTTTTTTTTTTGGGAATCTAGAAATAAATTAAATTCTACTGATTATCGAAAATTTTTATCTTTGGAGATGTCAAGTATCGCCTCTGGTATTTTTAATCTAATTGCATGAAATGACACGAATATTTTCAAAATTTGATTGATTATTTAAAAAAATGTCTAGTTCTTTGATTAATAATTGATTAAGGCTAGTAAAAAAATGTAATTTTAGCTTTTGATTTAATTCAGAAAATGAAAAAATATTTTTCTAAGCATTTTATACTATTAATTACATTTGAAAATTATTAAGAATTTAGAGAAACAAATATGAAAAATTTAAATTTATTAAATTCTAATTTTACAACTTTTTTACCTCTTTGACTCAAAGAACTAATTAAAATCTAGACATCCTAAAAATCTTGAGTTAAATTTGAGTTCAACATCTGTAAATAAAGAAATTTAAGCTTTTAATAGATGCAATTAAATATTTATCTAAAATAATCTTCTTACTCAAATTTTCAGTATCAGTAAACTCAAAAGCGTATAAGAATAAACCGAATAATTCAATCAAAATTTTGAATATAATTGAATATTAAAAAATACTAAAATTTTTTTTTAATTTTCTTTTCTAATTTAAGTTTAAAAAAAAAAAATTTATTTTGGAAAGATTTAAATTACATGAAAAAGATAAGAAATTTTAAAAACTCTTGTCGTACGTAATTAAAAAGCATAATTGGCTCTGATTAATTTTTTTAGTAATTAAAAAAAAATATTTCTGTTTTTAAATGCTTTAAAAAGTAGGTCCTTTAAGAATAAATGAAAAGGATCATTTGTTTGATTAATTTCTAGCTATTTTTAAAAAAATTTTGTAATTTTTTTTCATCACGTTTATGCTGAGAACGGTCAGTGAATGTAAGCCCTAAAAATCACTTGATGTGCAAAAAAAATATTTTCCATTTTAAATATTCCCACAGATTTATTTAAATTTTTCCCCCAAGGACATTATAGAAAAAATTCTTACTATCATCTATGATTGAAAAATTGCTAAAATATTTGCTATTTCCGAAGATAATTGGTTTGTTCGATTGATACCATTGAACGCCCATGGGCGAATTCAAATTGGTCACATTGCACTCTAGCTTGAATAGAGTATCAGGCTCCACTGATTTTGGATAGGTAATTTTTGCGAATGGGAAAAAAATTGGTTTTTCTCGTTCCGGAAGTACACTTAGTACAACATTTTGCTCATCTTTACCAATTATATTCTCAGCCAAACAAGCTATGTCCATTTTGGAATTACTAGCGTCAATTACGCGCAGATAACTCACGTTTGTTCCGTGTATAATACGAAATTTTTTGTGATTTTCGCTCAATTTTTTGCTATTTTTCTTCCATGATATTTGCGCCAGCGGAAAGCTTTGCACTCTACACTCGAACACAATGTCGCCCTTGATCAGCACACTCGCGTTTCGGGGCCTGACACTAAGAATTACCGGCGCTGATTCTCTAAATGAACAAGTGATCGATGCTGTAACAAAAAACAAAAAAACTAGCACTAAAATGACCCGGTCCATTGTTGTTTGCATTCATTCACAAGGATCCGATAAAAACATCGTATTGTATCTGAAAAAATATTCTAAATTAAAAAAGTAAGAAAAAAATTTATTAAAATTTGTCAAATCATAGTTCGGTTGATTGATTGTTAAATTCATCACATCCCATTTCCTTTTTTTCTAAATTAATGATTTTATCTTTGAAAATTTGGTCAAAACATGACCATGCAAAAGAAAATTAATTAATTTTTTTAGATTCTCGATGAAATGTTTTGATATATCATGAAATTAGTGTATAAGAAAAGAATTCTATGTTTTCCTAATCATGATTCAGTTCAACAGAACAACTCGAACTAGTGGGCTTTCTTGGCTGTCGATTCAAATGAACAATTCTTGTTTGTGGACAAGTGATGCTTATTAAATGCTGAATACTATTCAATTGCTTTTTTAATTAAAATAGATAAACATTGGCATTTTGGGCCGTAAATAAATTATATAAAAATATAAAAACCTTTTTTTGTACTAAGATTACTTGAAGCAAAAATGCCTTGTGTGCCAGCACTAAGAAAAGTAAGAAAAAAAAGAAATTTTAATTGTTGACTTAGTTGAAGTGTGCCAACTATGGTAAAATTTTAACTTTATGCCAATAGTAAGCTTCCTTAACAAATGCGCTTTTAAGATATTTTGAATTTATGACAAAGATGACACGAGTTTGTATTTGCGGATATTTAATCGCTTTATAGCTGCTAGAGTAATGGATAAGAACTGGTAGTAATACATGCTATAAAATGATTTAATTAATCTAATAAACTTCCCGATAAATTCATTTTTCATCAGGATATTTCTGTGAAATATGACTAGAACTAATTTGCTAAGGAAAAAACATGTTTTTTAAGCTGGTTAGAAATAGTAAAAAGCGTATTTATAATTTTGACAAAAAAATAAGAAATTTATTTAATTAAAACTTGGGATTTTTTCCTAGTTGAAATTCGAATTCTCAACCATTGTCTTAAATTTATCTCACACAATTTTTAATTACAATCTTGGCCAAATAAAACAAGCTTCACATTGATCATTTTAATTGCACTGCTAATATTTAGGCTTGATATCAAAATTAAAGTTTACAATTTATCTATTTAGAATCATTTTGTGTCCTAATGATCTCAAGCTTATCATTAACACTTAATTGTATGTTTACTGAATCAAGTATTTATTTGTTTAAAAAATTTAATTCAAGTCAAAAGTCTAATATGCTCTATTCAAAAATTCAATTGAAAAAAAAATTTGGAAATTTTATTTTTGTTTTCTCGAAAAATAAACCTAAAAATTTACCAAAATTTTTGGACATCATTTTTTGGCTCAAAAGATTTGTATTTATTTGGACTTATTTGAGTGTTTGAAAATCTTATGGTTTTAATTTTCGCAAATCGATTAGAAAAATAATTGTATGAGAATTTTGAAAAAAAAAAATTTGAAAAAAAAAAATTAAAAAATTTACGTAATTCACTTAATTTAATTATTTATTTTTTATTTATTTATTTGTTTTCTGTACCGAGCTAAAGCTCCTTCAGAATAAGTTAAAAAATAAAATAAAAAAATAAAATGAAAATAAAATTAAAGTTAATAAAATGAGATAAAAAAAAGAATCAAAACAGAGTAAATAAGCTAAAAAAATGAAAGTTGAAAAGACATAAATTGGAAAAGATTGTTACATGTTACAATTAATATAATATATTTATTTATATAGCCCTGGAGTTAACTGCTATGAGATCGAGCTGTCTCTACTTTTAGCAGTATCCAAATATGGTAAACTTATTTCACTTGATTTCTTAAAAAAATAACCAGATAACACTTTTTTCTATTTACATGATTTTAAAAATAAAAAAAAAACAGAAAAAAATTCTAAAACTAATCAAAAGATTGGTGAAACTGCAATTAATTAATAAATATTTTTCACTAAAAATGATGCTTTACAAATTTCTAATTAGGAATCCAAAAGGTTGAAAAAAAAATTTTAAATTTTTCAAAACAAAATTCTCAGAATAATAAAAATTCATTAATAGATTTTTAAGAAAATGTTTTTTATTAAACCTTAAAAAAAATTTGCCAAACCAAAATTTATGGATATTTAAAGACTATTCAAATTATTAAAAAAATTAATTCTCAGGATTCTAAAATTCGAAAAAAATTAAATTAATAAAATTTAAAAATTAAGAAAAATCAATTGAGCCCTCTGCATTTACTTGATGTTATGATGCACTTTGAAATTTTCTTAAAATTCTATCTTGTCAAGTCTAAGAAAAATGAATTTAGTGCAATTCTAAAAAAATCCTTTGATATTTTAATAATTTAATTAATTTGAAAAATGCCAAAATACTGACTTTAAAAATGAAAATTTTAAAATTAAATTAAATTTCTAAAGTATGTTTCAAAGAATTTAATTGATTTAGAAGAGTGGAAAACCACAAGTCTCTGAAAAATAGTGTTTTTGAGACAAATTAGCCAGACTTGAAAAAAATAAATCTCAAAAATTAATCAAAGATAGAGTTAATTTAAAAAAAGGTATCAAATTTTTATTTTTGCAAGAGTCTACACAAACACCAGAGCCAAAAGCTTTTCAAACATGAGCAAATTAGTTTCCTGTTTTTGTAAAATATCTAGCCATAGCGAAACTCAATCAACAGGGATTGTTTTCGAAATCGATAAGCAGCACTTGAACAGGCAGCGCCACCATCTTTTGTTATTCTAATCCATATCGATTTCACTATATGTGCTAAATAGTTTTATCTAGTTCCTTTTACATTAATTTTTTCCTATTGACAATGGTCGCACAATTAATTCAGAAGTCTGATAGCTGGAAGTAATCAATTTATTTTAATTGATTTTTTGCAAAAGATAAAATTGGCTAGATCAATATCGGCCAAACTTGCCTTCCTGTTGCTGCCAAGCAGGTCTATAAATAACCAAAACAAAATAGCCAGCTGTCAAGTTTGATATCTAACTTTCTCCTACAAATTGATTTAGATATTGATTATATTAAATGAAGCAAAGTTAAAATAGATAAAGTAAAAAACATAAACCAAACTATTTATTGCAAGTCTCATTGATTTTGATTGAAATTTAAGATTTGTTGAAACTGACCAAATTGAAGAACTGTCTGCTAGACAAAAGTATTCGCTGGAATAAACAAAACAAGGCGTTCAATCCGCACACACACATATGGTTGAATGACTTAGTTTTGTGAGTGGGAAATTTAAATAAATTAATGGTTGAGTAATTATAAATTTAGTTGTTTATCTTTCGTATCATGATGTTTATTAAAAAAGATGCTAGAGATAAAGCTAATAAAAAGCCAGTCAATTGAGTGAAATAAAATCTCTGGTGCTTTTATTTAAATGTTGAAATATTATTTACTGAATATTTATTAATAAACTAATTTTGAGTGTATCAACCGGAGCTTGAGCTTATATGGCACTGGAGGATCACTTTTTTGAGCAAGAAAAAAATTTTGTTCAGAGACAATTGCTTCTAATAAAACTCGAATTCAAGTCGATGGAAATTTGCCTTTAAAATAAAAATTACAAAAATTAAACCTGCTAAAAGTTAGTATTATCCAAAAAATCCAAATAAGAAATAATAATATTTTTTGTCACGATTTATATTAAAATCTAATGCACTTCTTAAATGCAACTATTGACCACTTTTGTTTTATTTGGCTGATTATATTTAGCAATATTTTTTGACATTTGATTTGATTTTTTTACTTAGACTTATAAATAAAAATAAATTATGATTTTATAAACCTATTTAATTTAAATAGTACTCAAAATTTGCTTAAAAGAATAAAATTCCCATTTGAGAAATTAGCAGTGAATTGTGAACATGTTATCACCTGACTAACTGATTTTATTTTTGTTGTAGAACCACCTCTCTACTGAGGAAAGAATATAAAATTACATAAATGAATTTATGGAAAAAAATGGGGACAGTTTATGGGTCGTATAGCCCGGAATCATAAATACCAGCAAAAATTAAATTTAAAAGTGATATATCACATGGTAGCAACTTTGATTTGGATAATTAAATTTTTCCTCGTTCAGTCTTAGGCTTAGGTGTTCGATCAGCATAATAAAGGTGATATAGAGGAAAAATGTAACCAAGGGAAATTGTTTTAATTTGAAAAGAGATTATTAACAAAAAGAATTTTAAAATTTCTTGATTTAATCAAAGAAATTTTTAAATGTAAAATAAATATGTATAAAATATGCCGATTAAATAAAATAAAAAAACAGTGAAAATAGAATTATTATTTTTTACTTAAGTCGATTCGGTAGTGGGGTTTGAAAATTTTTTGAAGAAAAATATCTCGTCCTCCCTCAATGTCAGGCATTTATTTGTCTATCTTTTACTTTTTTTTCCATGAAAGTATATTAAAATAAAATTTAGAATTTTTTTCTTTTTATTTCATTGCTTAAATGATAAATTATCTTTTTGAAAAAAAAAATTAAATTAAATAATCTTTGTACCTAAACCAAAAAATATTTTCTATTGATTTTATTTTTCCAAGGCTTTTTTCTATCAAATCAATGCAAAATCTTACTCTATCAACAGATCCTTCATTCAAGTGCTTTTTAAAATACACTAACTGACCACTTTTATTTTTCAAATTTGACAATAAAGCAATTTTAAATGAAATTTGATTTAATTTTTTTACTTTTACTTTTGAAAAAAAATTCAAATATGTTTTTAAAAATCTCTTTAATTTAAATAATACTCAAAATTCCCATTTGAGAAATTAGCATTGAATTAAGCAAAATAATCACATGTTATCACCTGACTGACTGATTTTTTTGCTGAAAAATTTGCGAATTTAATTATTAAGTCAGTTAGATTGACAATTTTCTATTTCCTTTAACAAAGTAATACAATTTGACTATAAAATTTGATCCTGCGAAAAAAAACTTTATCCTTGTGTGAAATAGATTGGTTCTATTTAGTCGTCAAGACTTTTAATTAAAATTTTAAAGACAAAATTAAGTTCGCAAGGAAATTCGACCGAGTTAAACAACAATTTTAAAATTAAATTAAATAAATTTGATCAATTTTTCACGACCAGGTGAGTATAAGCTAGGTGTAGCAATGCGAATTAGAGGGCCCACCATTGTGACTAGAGTTTTCGTTTATTTTAATACTAGTCGAGCAAATAATCGCGTCAGGAAGTTAATAATTATGTAGTAAAAAATAACAAAACCCTAGAGAATAATACAAAGTTAATTGCACTTGAAATCGGCTTTCTACATTCAATGAAAAACATAAAAATCGATTTATTTAATGTTATCTGTGGAAATTTAGCTTCAATTAGTCTCAGACCAAAATAAAATTTATTTACTTTTATTTTTAAAAACTTTTATTAATTTGAATGCAATTAGAAAAATGCTCTTTTGTGATAAATTGAGTCCATTATGAATTTTAGTTTTCAAAAGAAAGAAAAAAGGTAAAAAGCTCTCGATTGTTTTTCTTAATTGCGACCAAATAGACTAAATAGAAGAAAAAAAATCTTATTGTTCAAGACTGATTTTAAATTTACTCTTAAGGCATCTCTAATGCAATTCCTAAGCCATTTTAATAACCAAACATGATTTTAATTCACTTTAAATTCTAATCGATTTAGATGTGAAATTTGTGAGCCCAATTTCAAAGCTTAAGTACTGCTTGAAAATTTATAATATTCAAAATAAACTTTCTTATTCATAAGCCTCGGCTCAATCCGCCGAAATAATTAGGTTATTTTTTTAGAAATTATTGCTAACAGAAAAAACTCTCACGAACAGAAAAAAAATAGTTTTTTTTTTATATAATAAAAAAATTTAAAAATTAGATAATTTAAATTTTTGTTTTTGTCGCAATTCAAAATAGAAAATTATCAATAAGTGATTATTTTATTTTCGAAGAGTTTCTTTAAAAAAGGAAACAAAAAAGAGAAGCTATAAATAAGCAAACAATCGATAGTTAATTACTTATTTCCAAATAGCATATAAATTTCACTCAGAACTCAAGATAAAATAAATTATTTGAAAAATATAGTCGCTTATCGGATGATCCGAAGAAAGGAAATGGATAAATGTCCAGCAATATGAGCCTAATTTTTGAATTAATACTGAAAAGGGAAATGAAAGCGATGAATAAATCATTCGAAGCGCGGTCTAAGCCACGTTTATCTTGAAATAATTGGAATAATTATCGATTTAGCTTCACCCGATGTCTAATTGCAACTGAAAGCCATTTTTTACTATAAATTTGCCAATTTGGCTCAAAGCTAAACATGCCATAAATTTTTAAACAGCAAATAAAAAAGTAATAGATGACAAATTATTCATCTAAAGTAAATCCAAGAAAGTTAATGTCAAAAAAGTTGGTTGAAAAGCTTAATTTTATTTTGGAAATTGTTAATTACAAAAAAAACCAAAGCCAAATTAATGTTCTCAACGCCATGATAATTTATTCCAACAAGTCTTAAATTTTCAATTAAACAAATAACTCAAAAGAAATTTTTGTTGGTGAAAATTTAATTTTGTTAAAAATGACAAGCGTTTATTTTCAATGACATATTCTCAATTAAAAAAAAAACACTAAATTGGGTTTATTCAATATTATTTTAATACTCTTAGTCGGTGTTATCATTCGACACCATAAATCAAATTAATCTGATATTCCCAAAAATAAAGGCTTCAAGTGACCAAATTATTAAATTTTCTAAATTGCTTCCGCCAATTTTATTTCTCTGGGAACTATAGAAACATGTCACCAAAATGCAGTAGAATTTTTGGCTTATCTTTATTTTGAAATTGTGTGAATACTACATGTATCTGGAAAAAAAATATTTTATTCTAGTTTGGGACAAATCGATACTTGTCTAATTTAGTTTAAATTTTTATCTTGTTCAATCAAGCTGATTATATCCCCAAATGAATGTGTAATCTTTAACCTAGAAATTTTCGGAAATCACGATCAATGTTATTTCAGGCTAATAAGAAGCGATTTGGGAAATCAGCGAATTTTGGCTCGAGTCTACTTTGCATCATTCATTTGACTTAATTAAAATTTCGAGTGTTTAATCTTGTACAAGTTGAAAAACTTGTAATATTTCAAGTCAACAAAATTTCAAGAATGCAACTGTCAACAAAAAGATTGCAAAATATTCATAATCAAATAGGCACTCTTTCAATTAGTCCTCAGACTTTATTTATCCTAAACTAATAACTATCTGGAATAATTCTTATTCCTATCGAAATAATTGAAACTCTATTAAAAGATAACTATTCGATTTCATGCTTCAGAAAGCAACAATTGAGTCTGTAAGGCATTAGATATTAAACTGGCTTCTTAGACTGGAATAAAACAATTGATTTTTTTTCGGTTCAGTTAAATTTTAAAATTTAATTTTTTAGATAAGAATAGAAAATTTTTTTAATAAAAAGATAAATTATCTTGTGTTTTATTTTGAAAACAATTCAATCAAGTTCGAACTAATTAATTATTTTGCAAGAACCTGTTTTAAAAATCTGATTTAAAAACAACACCAAAAAAAACTGAAAAATTTTATGATTTAGATTTCTAAATATTTTTAGTCGAGAAATTTTTGATTAATCTAAGCGAAGCCAACTGAATAAAATCTCGACTGCTTTGATGGCCCATTTTATTACATTAAGTAATGCCAACTGATAAAATAAAAAATATTTACTTATTAAATTTATTTCAATTAAAAATGAGTGCATTTTTTATATCAACGAGCAAAAAACAGTGGGATATGGACGACAAATCGATTTTTATTTGATTTTGTGCTCATATTCTAGCTTTAAATTTGATTAAATCCATATGACAAAAAAACAAATCTTGTACGAAAATAAATAACAGCAAATCTTGTTGTTACCTTTGAATAGCGGATTTGTCATATTTATCAACTGGTGTCTGTGTTTTGAACAGAATAAAATAGTTCCAAGCTTTTTTAGCTTGCTTTGGACATTTAGATCTAGTTTTTATTTATTTTCTACCGCCATGCTCATTAATTTATTTATAAATAAAAATTTAGTAATTTTTTAAATTTATTGATTTTAACAAAATTCGATTCCTTCTCTTTTATTTTCATTAACTTTAAATAGAATTCATTAGATTGGGCTAAAGTTTGTTTTTTTTATTTAAAATAAATAATATTTGAAAAAAAATTTTAGTCACATTTTTAATAATTTCTTTGTTATTTGTTTGTCAAACAATCAAATTTATTTTTTAGAATGATTATGATATTATAATTTAAATTTGAATTCTTTAAAAAAAAAAACAAATTGAATATTTATTTTAGTTGTTTTGAATGGAAAATTTTTCATTTTTATTTTTAATTGAATTTTGAACAAAGAATTGTCAATGCTAAAATTTTTGAAATAAAATTTCATAAAATTCCGAATTAAAAATCTTGTTCCTTAGTTGGTGGATTTAAAATTTAATTTTATGATCATTGAATTTTTGCTTTCTTTGATTATTCTAAAAAAACGGAATTTTTGTATGAATTATTAAAGCTAAAAATATTTCTAGTATTAGTCATTTTATTCACATTTTGTTACTCCATTTCAAAAATTGAAATTTAAAATCAAACAAAGGAAAACTGTGTCTCCCACATATCAAAGTAATCAAAGATTCAAAGTCCAAAGTTTCAGAAAGAAATGGAACTCAGATTCAGAGGCAAAAATGTATCTGCATTTGAGTTGGCGTTGCATTGACTTTGAGGATTTGATTTTTGAAGTAAATGGTGACCCTGAAGAAGAAGTTGAATTTTAATCTGATTGTTCAGATACTGAATCCTAAAATTCTAGTTCCATTGCTGAATCAGGCTCTATTTCAGACTCATTAAATGTAGATGGTCGTGAAATGATGTATACCAGCTAAATGATAGATGCAATTGAAAATGTAGATGATCTTACCATTAAAACTTCCTTGGAGTTCTAGTACAATACTTTGACCATTCCACTATATGTTGGCTTTGATGGTACAGACGATGAGTCTGAACCAAAGTATATTTTCCAAAATGTTGAGCCAGGATTTAAAAAATTTAAAAATTAAATTATCAAAATTTGCCAAAATTTCTATAAATAAAAATAATAATAATAAAGCTTTATGACTATAAACTTTGGTTTAATCCAAAGCTGGAACTCAATTATCTGTTAATAATGACATGTAAAGCTTTTTGAGAACAAAATCGTTCTTTGTTTTAAATGTTTTCTTAACTTTACGTAGAGTTCGATTAGCTTTATAATTTCTGCAATGTGCTCATTCTATTTTAAGTCTTTGCTAAAAACAACTCCCAAATCTTGCTCGTTTGGAGAACTCTCCATCTCATAATTACCAAGTTAATAATTTAAATTTAAGTTGTTTCTACCATAGTGAATCACCTTACATTTTTCTTTTTTAAGACTCATTAACCATTTGTTTGTCCATTCCAACAAAGCATCAAGATCTTTTTGAAGTAATTCTGAGTCTTAAAAATCTCTAATACCGACAAAAGCTTTGTATCGTCAGCAAACAATAAGCTCAAATGAAGAATGAAAAATTGGCAATAATTGTTAATAAATTGTAACTTAATAAGTTACGGAATGATTAATATTTATTTTGTTTTTTTTTTGAGTTTTTAGTCCCTCAGATTAAAGAAAAAGTTAAAAATTAATCAATTAATCATTAACTAAACAATTCGGGAATTTTGAATTTTTCAACAAAAATTTAAAGGTTCAATATTTTTTTCAAATTACAAGAACCAATTTAGGACTTTTATAAAAAAAATTGAACTTTTAATGTTAGTGCAGTTTTTATGTTTTTAAATTCACAGTCCCAAAGAAATAGATTGATGTTTGCCAAAGGTTTAAGAATAAGATGGTTCAGAAAAGTATTTTAAAAGCGAGTTAACTTTTCGATAAATCTTAATTTGAAGTGTTCTCTTCCGGAAATATTTCAATCAACTTAAAAAGCAGATTGTAGATTTTTAATAGTTTAAGGTTTTCAAAAGCCTTGGAATGGACAAAGTACCATTTCATATCATTTGTTTTCTTTTGATTTTTTGTCTGACAGTATTTAATTAATTCTTGAATTACAGTGTTCATCGTAATGGTTAATCTTGAGTCATATTTAATTCGTAAAAACTTCTTTTTGACTTTCAAATTCATTTCCATAAATTTTGATTTTGATTTTGAAATTTGTCATCTTTTTAGCATTTTTAGAAATTTAAAAAAAAAAAAATTTTAATTTTAATTTTTTTTTTAAGTTAACTTATGACTTAAACTTAAAGAAAATTTTAAAAATTTGGCTTTTAATTTTAAGATATTTTCTTATAGATTTATTTCATTTAGAACATCATCAATAAATATAATAAAAATAAAAAGGAATAACTACTAAGCTTTAAAGAACTCCTGCAGTTGTTAACTATTCAATGCTTAAGCGACTTTTTATTTTCATTAATGTCATATTAAATATTGTTTTTTTACACCAAATAATTAATAACTTAATTATACTCATTTTTAATTCATGTGATGTTATTCAAAGCACTGATCCTGAATCGTTTATCATGTATCTTCAAAATAATCAATAATACTGTTAAATTAAATAAAGAGAAAAAATTCATGTTTCAACTAAATTTAAGCAGAGGGCTAACTTCTTTACGAACAGGGTTGTCAATGAGTGGAATGCTCTGCCTGCCAAGGTCATAACTCCGACTCAGTAAATCAATTAAGAATAGTTACGATGCCTTCGTGACCGGTCACCAGGTTTTTATCAGATAAAATTTTTTATTTTAATTTAATTTAATCTAACAATTTCTATTATATACCCCTTTCAATTCCTTCTAATTTCTTTCTTAACTTCTACTGAAAATAGTGTCAGTTGACTCTAAAAACTTATTAGTTCTTGTATTTTTGTAATTTTCCTTGTATAGCGTAAGGTGCTACCATAGGCGTCCTCCTAGTAGGGAGCCTCTGCATGCTTGCTTGCCGTAGCGTTTAATATTATTTATTATTATTATTAACTTAAAAAATGTTTTCCCAACTCTATGGAAAATTAAAGAAGTGATCAATCTCTAAATAAGATTAACTTTGAATTATTGAAAAATTGCTTTATACCAAGGAATTCAAATTTAATTTTTAAAATTGAGTCATTTTTATCAAAATTTTCCATAGAATAAAAACTCCTCAAAAAGATTCTAATTTTCCGTTTCAAAAAGCCTAAAAATATTTTTTTCCAATTAATTTAAATAACTTGGTTAACTAATATTATTTTTTTCAATTAAAAATGCTCTTTGATAACATTCATCTAAAATCATTCATCGAAAAAACTAATTGATTTTAAAATTAAAAAAGCAAAAAAGAAAGAAAAAATGATGTTGCCTTGACCCAAGTCTTTAGTTAGAATTCAACTCAAAAAAAACTTTTTGATTCGGCCGATTAGACAGAAGAACGCTGAAATTCTCACTTTTTAGGCTTTTAATTTTTAATAAGAGTAAATAGTTGCACTAAATCTTTCAATCTTTAAAAAATTATCTATTTGAGTTTCTTTTATCAAATTATCTTTTCATAAAATCTTAATCTTAACCCTAAGCTTAAGTCCACCATTTTTGTAATCATAGAGATGGTAAAACGATTTTAAGCTATTAAATTAAATTAATATTTCATTGAAAAAAATTTTATTTTAATACAAATTTCATCTTCAAAAATAATAATAAATGAACATAATTAAAGTTAGCACAAATATTAAAATCTTTATAAAATAATTTAATACACGAAAAAATTTTTTATGCAATTTTTATTTTATTAAAGAAAATCGAAAAAAGACATGAAAATAAAAAAATTTATTAATTTACGAATAAATTTTGAATTTTTATGCAACCGAATCAGTCTTTATTTAAATAAAAAAAAATGTTTTTTTTAATTATTTTATTGTAATTTTAGCCCTGTTTTGATTTTAGTTCGAAAAACTTTCTGGATTCTGGAATCTCATTTTAAAAATTCATTAAAACCCACTTTTGATTAACACTGACTTTTAAATGTTGTATAATTGTCCTGGTCATTTTAATCAATTGTGATTTTTTTTTGATAGAGCTTCAATTTTTGTCATTTTAAACGCATCCTACTCTTGGACACTCAAGTATCCACAAAATCCTAATAAAAGTCAATCGAAAGTCGTTTTTAATTTTAAAAAAATTTGATTTCAATATTTTATTTAAATTTAGCTATATTTGATATTAATGTTTTTTTTACTTCATTCTTATCATAATCAGGACGATATTAGCAAACTTATATACCAAAAAATATTTAAAAATCAACCACCCTGAACTACCCTTCATGATTTAAAAATTGTTAACAGAATTTTATTAAAAATTGGTCACTGTCCTTTCATTAAATAATCTGAATCTAAAATTAAAATTTTTCCTCTTTTATGAAATTAATATATATTTTTTGAATTTTTTTTTCTTTATTTAAATTTGAATTAAAATTTTTTTAATATTATAAATTTTACTTAAGAAAAGTCCATTAGTCTCTAGTCAAACAAAGCTTCCATTAAAATTTGGCAAAATCGATGAATCATTCAAATTCTAAGCTTGGTTTGATCATAGCAGTCCAAAGACTCAGAAAAAATCACTTAAGCATGCTCTTAGGGATACCAAGATTGATAAGCAATTGTTGAAAATAATTGATGATCGCTAGTTTTTTTTAATTACAGGGCACAATTAGTCGAAAAGCAAATTAAAATATTGTTAAATATCAGATGCAAGCCTAGAGTGAAAATGTATGATATGTTTCATGTCAATATTTCATGGACAATTAGTGGTCGAACTAAAGCATCGGAGACTATTTGGCAAAAAAATTCAATTTTAAAGCAGCTCTCCGAGCTAGACTAAATTAAATTAGCCCAAAGGCAAAGCAAATCTTAAAGCATAAATTAGAAAAAAAAGTTTTATTTAAAAAATCTTATTAAAATAAAATGTCCACGTTGCACTATCATCTGGCTTGGGATTTAATTAAAATCTTTCAGCACACATGCTCATGATTAAGTGGCCCAGGTAACTAGGGTATTTGCATTTAAAACAGCGAGTAATAAGCGCTCAAGCGTGCACTCTGTCTTAATAGCTCCGAGATTAAACACATTACTGAATAGATTATAATTTAAATTTTCATTAAAGACAAGGATTAATTTTTTTTTTTATTGGAAAAAAAAAATAAAATTTATTTTTGTTTCTTGACTAGTTTTCAATTTTGGAAATTAATTAATTGACCATTACGAGTTCCACACACTAAACACAACTCTTTTCTCTCCATTGGATATTTAAATTTGTTGCTAAACTTGCTCAAATATCCAAAACTATCTCTTGTAGAAAATAAAAAAATTTAAAAAAAAATAAAATAAATTAAAAAATAATTAATTAAAATAGTCGAAAATTAATGAACAAACAACAATGCCAACTAGCATGACTCAAACGACAAATCTAGCAAATGATATGTACAAAAAGGACGGCGATACCAAGACCAGAGCGAACAATTTCTACCACAAACGAGAAACAAACGACACAAAATCGACCAAGAGCTCTTCTGGCCGAAATAGAGATCGCGAAAGCCATCACAGACACTCGTACGACTTATCATCGTCAAACGCAAAGACAAGCTATCACACTACAGCCAACGGCCACAATCGTCCAACAATAGCTAGCAAGCAATCTACCACCACAAAATCAAACTCGAACAAAAATCGACCATTGTCGCCCAGCTCGGCATCGCACAAAGAATCCAAGTACTTAGACTACGAGAATTTGCTGAAGCAATTCGAAAAGTTGAAGCTAAAAGCGGAGTTTTTTGCCGACAAAGACCCCGAGTTCGCTGCCAAGCTAATAAATCTAGCCAACAAAATAACCAAATCAGCGCCCAAGATGGACAGCTCTTTCTACCCGAATGCTTTCTATTCTAGATCGCCGGCCTACTCTAGCCATTCCAACTATCCATCGTCCAACATATACAGTACTTTTAATTCGAGCAATTTTAGCCAATTTGGCCATCACCACTATCCTTCTCAGCATCATCATACGCCACCTACAAATCCACCTCCGCCACCTCCACCACGGCCTCCCCCGATTCCGCCACATGTTCACCGCAATTCTTCCAATTCAAAGTATCCTTCCGAAGCTTCCAACAGCTACTTTCCCAATGCAAACTTCTCCTCTTTTTCTTACGACAGCTCCCAATACCCTAGCAGTTCACATTTTAATAGGCAGTCGAGTGCAAATGCGCCTCAGGCCAGCACTTTTGACCACAATGTATACACACAATTTTTCAATTACAGCTATCCCAATGTTGACAATTCTTTCAAGTATTCTTATTCGTTTGCTCATGAGAGACCCGAAGACTTGCTCTTGATACTCGAGGACCCGTATGATTCCAATAAACTCACGGTAAGTTTGTCCAATTTTTTATTTTAATTTATTACAAAATTAATATTCAAATAATTAGTTTATTTATTTTGAGCTCTTATTTAGACTCAACTACTAGAAGGAAGAACCTATCCGAGAGTAGTTAAGTTCGTTTTTTCAGATAAATTTAGTAAAAGCAAAAAAAACAAAATAAAGAAAAAATAATAAATTGGTTTAAAAAAAATCTGTAATGTAAACGTTGCTATTTTTAACAACATTTACATTTATTTATAATTTCGATTTGAAATAGGCACCAAGGGTTCAATAAAATTAATGATTTGAACTTTTTCCATTAAATTTTAGTGATGATTTATAATTGAATTAATTAAAAAAAAATTCTCCTTAGTTTTATGATAAACTAAACATTTTGATTATTTACATCTATAATAAACTTTTTGACCATCAGCACAAGAATTGCTCTACCATTTGGCTCAAAATGGTAAATCTATTAATTGAAGAGCTTCCTTAGTTGTTTCAAAACTATTTTTTAATACAGAAGGTTCGCACTTATATAGGCCCTAACTTATATCACAATTCAGATATAGCCTCAATTGGGTATAGCCGATAGTGTGATCATAAGATCACCAAAAGTGTGATCAAAAAGATAAATTTTTAAATAAAAAAGATCACAAAAAAAATTTATTGATCACAAAATAAAGAAAAGATCACAAAAAATCTAAAAATTACAATAGTTAATTAAATACTAAATTTTCAAAATTCTTCATACAATTTGCATAGGTATTGATATCTTTGACAATACAATAAAAACTACCAGTATTTTCATTAAATTTATATTCATAATACACTCTAATGTATACCAGCAAATCATTTACATTTAGAAACTTATAATATTTCTTTATTTTCGACCCAAGTGACTTTAATGATATAATTGAATATAAAATTCCTGGTCTTGTTGAACACCATTTGACCAAACAAAATTTCTCATCAGTCTTCATTTTTTATATAATCTTCTTTTATGACTTATGACTAAATAAATAGTCATTTAAAAGCTTATGGAAATAATAAGATTGCAATAAAAAATTTATAATCAAATTTGGAGACGAAAAAATATAATCAAAGAAAAAGAAATAGTTTTTTTTTATTCGATTCAATATTTTATTTTATTTTTTTATTTATTTATTTGTTTTCTGTACCGAGCTAGGGCTCCTTCAGAATAAATTAAAAAATCCAAATCAAAATAAAGTAAATTAGCTAAAAAAAAATGAAAGTTTAGAAGACATAGATTGTTACATGTGGCAAATGTTTACATAGCTCAGGTTTCAGGAAAAAAGGAGGAAATAGTAAGGTAGCAATTACACAATGGAGTTGGGTATTCAATATATCTCGATTCGAAACCTTCTTTGTATTCCTCCACCAGCCTTACAACCAATGGAATAGAATGACTCAGTCCTGTCCCAACATACGAGAATGTTAGTAATTTAAGTTTATTGAAAGCCTCATGATGCACCATGTTGAATGGAGTATCATTTTTTAACTTAAAAATAGCTCTGACTGCTGGATTCTCAATTGCTTGTAGTTTTTTGATATTATTTTCTGAAAATGAATTCTAGCAAAAAGAGGAAATAGTAAGGTAGCAATTACACAATGGAGTTGGGTATTCAATATATCTTGATTCAAAACCTTCTTTGTATTCCTCCACTAGCCTGATTACCAATGGAATAGAATGACTCAGTCCTGTCCCAACATATCTAGCACTCAACTCAAAAAGTTGATTTGAGACTGTTAGTAAATTAAGTTTATTGAAAGCCTCATGATGCACCATGTTGAATGGAGTATCATTTTTTAACTTAAAAATAGCTCTGACTGCTGGATTCTCAATTGCTTGTAGTTTTTTGATTTTATTTTCTGAAAATGAATTCAAACAAGCAAAAGAATAGTCTAAAATTGATCCGACTAAAGATTTGTATAAATTTCCTAGTGTATTTTGATTAAGACCCCATTTTTTATTTGACAATATCTTAATAATATTTAGATTTGTATTGCAACGTTCTTTAATTTCGTCTACCAGTATATTAAAGTTTAATTTAGAATCAAATTTTATACCAAGAAACTTGATTTCTTTTTGGCTCATTATTCTGTTTGCATAAATTTTTAAGTTAATTTTTTTTGATCACTTTTTTTTTATATGATCACATAATTAATAAATTGATCACGAAAAAAATTCAATTTTCATAATTTTTCTTTTTGATCAAACTTTAGACTTGATCTCTCTGATCACACTTCTGGTGATCTTATGATCACACTATCGACTACAACCCCTCAATTTTCTTAAGAACCGATTTCTCCAAATACTTTTACACTATAAAAATGTTAAGCTATTTCACCTTTCGAAAAAAAAGAACAACTCTATTGAACTCGACAAAGAAAGCTATTGCATTAGATAAATTAAATTAATTTGCATATAATTACCCCGAAATTTCACCCTAAATAAAGAATTATAACCCCTTTTACCCATTTAACTCATTTAGGAATATTTTTTTTTTAATTTTTCAATAAATTAATTAAGTGATTAGCTAACTGATTATAAAATTATTCTATTGTACAAAATAAACTAAGTTTTCACGATTTAAATTAGTAAAAAGTTAAAAAAAAAATACGAAAAAAAAAATTGTGAGTTTAAAAGATAATTTAATAAAAGAGGAAAGTAACATATTCAGAATAACTTCTTCTTGTTTATTAAAAGCTGCTGGACGTCCAAGATCAGATGATTTACAAGTGTTTGCATTGGAATGCAGTAAAAAAAATTCAAAATAAATTGAAATAAACAATTTTTTTTGATAAGAGAAAATTTTTTTTTTAATAATTAAAAAATAGCGCCGCTACATTTTAATAGTAGTGGGGGTTAAATGGGTTAAATTGAATAATATTAGGTGATTTTTTTAACTTATCGGGCTAAATCTGTTTAACTCTTAAAGGTCTAAAAATTAACCCCCTTTCATTTATCATAAAAAACATATCATAAAATTCAGAAAATATTCTCTTATATATTTCAACATGTGCTGAACCGAATAGTGGAAACCTTAGAAATCGCTTTTGCCAAATTACTGATTCAAGACTTAATAAAACTTTAAGAGAAAAAAAATGTAAAAATTTTTTTAAGAACATTTTACACATTTCATTCAATTCCTCTCTTCGAGTTCTTCATGTTAACATATTTTTTAAGAAAATATCTATCAATATGAAGGAGATAAAGCAGTTTTCAAATTTGTTTTAATTTTTAAAAAATTATTTAGAATTTCTTTTAAAAGGGGTTCCGAAAATTTTAATGGTTTTATTTTAAGTATTTTCGTACAGTCCACTTATTAATTCGACCATAAAATGCCAGAAATTTGTTATACTGAAAAAATTAAAATAATGTCTTATAAAATAAATTAAATTTACAAAATTTAATTCCTAAATTTAACAAATTAATCTATCTATATAATCTATTTGCTTAATTCCAAATTATATGTCTAAAAAAATCTGCACCGAATACTTTTTAATGGCGTGCAAAATGCAGAAAATTGCTGAGGTCCCTACAGAATTATTTTAATGTATAAAGCAAATTTGCTTAATATAAAGTATTATATAGAACTAAATTAACTCTTCTAGTAAAAAAGTTTCTCAAGTTTTTCTTAATTGAAATAATCGAATTGAAACGAATTTCAATTAGTTTGATTTTAAATTTGATTTGGACCATGGGTATAATAAAAAGAAAAAATTTTATCTCTTCAAAAAAAATCTTATTTTTCTTTGTATTTTTTAAAAATCTTATATTAATTTAAACTTTTTAGTTTATTTTTACTTCTTTATTATTTATAAAAACTAATAAAACAAAATTTAAAAAAATTCGTTCATTTTTCAGGTACAAATGACTAGGACCCAAGTTGGACCTGACGGTGAACAACAAAGAGTAACAATAGAACGTGACTTCAAAAGCGAAATGGAGTTAAATAAATTCCTGAAAGAATTTGAAGAAAATCTGAATAAAACAAGCTCATCTGTACCACCGCAGACAGATTCATCCAGTTTTGATAATTTTTTCAATAAAAATCAACCGGCTGAAAGCGAGGATAGCTTTAAACCAGGGTAATATATAATATTTTTGATTTTAAAACCTTTATAATTTCCTACATTATATGATTTTAAATTCAATTCTTCCCCTAGCATTTAAGAAAATTCCCTAATTATAAACAAAGTTTAATCTAAAACTAAATCTATAATAAATAATTAGAAAATATATTGAAAAAAAAAACACTTTAAATATTTAATTGACAACAAATTAACTAAAATGACAAAAAAAATACACTAATTTTTTCAGACACATACTGAAATACACATTTCAAAAACTAATCATTATTATTTTTTTCAAATTTTATTTTTTGTCTCGAAATAATAATCTTTCAGATTAAAAAAATTAAATTAAATTATAAAATTATTATTTTCGTTTTATAATTTTTACATCAATTAAAAGGTATCAAAGATAAAAAAAATTTAGGTACATTGTCTTAAATTAGTTTTCTTTCTTAAAGAAAAATAATTATTTTTATACACAATCATGATAATTTATGAATTAATTTAATAAGAAAAAAATCAAATTTCATGGTATAAATTTTAATTGTCCAAGTTTAAATGTAAAAAGGATGATAATTTTTTTAGCGCTTTTATTTTTCCGTATTTTGGTTATTTAGGATCTAGGATTTGATGAGGCGCTGAAGTTTGGAGAAAAAAGCAATAAAAAATATTCTAAAAATAAAAATATGAATTGGTAATTTAGAAAATTCTTAGCATAGAAATCAATAAAAGTTTTATTTATTAAGAAAAAAGTCAAGATTTATATTGATATATTTTTTATCTTTGATATTTTTGGAATTCTAGCTTTTACTCTATTGTTAAAGGTTTTGTAAATTTCAGTACAAAAGAACTGAACAAAATGAAAAAATTTTTCAAATTGAATTTCTTTTTGGGAATATTATTTCAGCACAATCAATTTCTGATTAGCACAATGAAAAAAACATTCAACACAATTCGATTTCTTCTAAGCGCAAAAAATTGTATTTAATAAAAGAAATTTTTTTTCAACACAAAATAATTTATAATAAAATAAGTTTTAAATTTTATTTTTTATTTAATGATAATAAAATAAATTTCGAAGCTTAAAAAATAATATTAAAAAAAAACTAGTCTCTAGAAAACCATTTTTCCGCATTTTTTGCTATACCTCTTTTAAGTTTATTGACAAATTGGTCCTTTTTTTAACAGTTCTTTTAATGCCTATAAATGTGCACAATATCCTAATTTAGTGAAAAACTTGCAAGAACATTTCTTACTGTTAAGGTTAACTTTATAAAACTTTAGTTGAATGCATCTATTTTATTTTTAATTTTTGTGCTATAAGTATTTTTTTCAAATTTTAATTTTTTGTTGAGAAGAAATCATTTTGTGCTGAGCGTTTTGAAATTGTGTTGAATGGTTATTTTTTTGTGTTGAAAAGGTAGACCCTTTCTTTTTTACTAAAATTTCAAAATCAATTCCAAAAATGCAAAATAATGCAACATTCAAACATTGCATTAAACTGTAAAAGTCTGCTAGTGATGTGCAAAATCTCGAAAAAATGCATCACGCTCGAATAAACTGAAATTTAATTTCTGCTTTACTCTGCAAATTTAGCAGACCTTAATATTTGACACAATTTTGAGTGTTGCATTAATTTGCATTCATGGAACTGATTTAAACTTTTAAAAAAAAAAATTCAACTTTTTAAATTTTTTTCTGATTTTTATTATTTTATACTGAATTTCACAAAACCATTGGAGAATTAGCATTAAAATTTTTTCCAGACAAAAAAATCAGCTAAAAACACAACTTTGTAAAGAATTATGAAGTTGAAAAACATAAAATCGAGTGTAAAGAGTTGAAATATTGGGGTAAAGGAGTAGGGGTAACCGAGTTAATTTCTCAAAGCTCTCTTAGTCCTCATCCCATTAATCTATCATACAAAATGGGTGAGTCAAAACTTTGGGGCAAAAGGGGATCAGATTTTGCACCTTATTTAAAAAATTAAAAAAATATGTCACACTTTTCAAAATAAACACTTTTTAAAGAAAAAAATAATCACAAGTTTTACTCATTTTTTTTGGTAGAAAATGGGTAATTTTCGAAGAACTTTTTATTTAAAAATTAATCGAATTTCGATTAAAAAACTTATATCTATATTTAAATATAATTTATTAATTAGAAATTGACGAGTTATTTTTCTCTATCTTTTAATTATCCAAAAAAATATTTTAAAATTATTTTATGTAATTTTATTTTAAAAATATAGAATTAATCTAGTAAAAAAAATTCAGGTAAATTTGACAAACAGTGGTTCTTCGTTGATCAGTTCTGGATAAAAATACTAGAAAAAAACTAATCTTTATTTTGACCAATTTTTAAATAAAAAAATACTAATTTACCTGTTAAAAGTGTGGTCGTAATCGAAGAACCTGGTGAAGAGCCAATACTTTATAGACAAGATACTGGCGAATTGGTCAGCAATGGTTCATATATAGATCCATTAGTAAAGGAGCAAAATAGCGAGCATTCGAATGAAGTGCCGGCAAAAAAAGAGGAACAGAAGACAAAATACTACAAGGATATTGACGATATTTTCAAGTGTGAAGAATCGCAGAGCGTCGATTCTTCGGCTAAAATAATAGACCTGGAAAAATCGTCACTATCAAGCTCATGTCCAAGTCAAAACGAAACCACCAGTGCAGATTTAATAAATTTTGACGACGATATCATTGAACCAAAATCAGAGCCAAAAAATTCAAGACCAGAGCCGATCAGAAGAACAGTCCGACGTGCCGAAAGCTTTGTCTTGCCCAAGACTCAAACAGTGAACAAAACCTCAGTGAAAAGAGACCTCAATCAAAAAATTCATTTTCGCAGTTCATCAACTTCGATTCGCAGACCCGAAGTTGCTGAGACAGTCCAAAAGCCTCCACTAAAACCCGATGTCATCAAAAAACAAATAAATACCGAACCACCTAGGCCGGTTCAAGTTAATGAAAAATCCAAGATTAAAGTTTTGAATATAAACAAAAATTCTAGACAAACTGGCTCGATTAGTGAAAATTTAAACAATATTCAATTGAATAAGCCCTTAAGACCAGAAGTGGCCAGAAAGGAAGTTTCCGAGTCGGAAAAAATAAAGCCATCCAACCAGTTCAATCATCAGTATGAAAAACCATTGTTGTCCAGCCATGCCAAGCTTGGAGGCGAACCAGCCGTATCTCTAAAAAGGCACACTTCTTTGCTGTGTCAAAGAACGTCTTTGTTGGAAAAAAATTCCTCTGAGGAAAAAAAAAGCCTGAATATTCCTGTGAGTGGAGCTGAGCCTGTTTTGCCGAGAGCAAAAAAAAATGAGATCAAGTCGCGATTTTCGTTGAGAGAGACCAGGCCTAATGTCAAGGACAATACCAGGCGCTATTCGCAAATTTACCAAAAAGAGTCCGACTCAGAAATCAGCACCATTCACGAGGAAAAAAAAGAAGAGGATTTTTACTCGGAAGCTAATGAGAAAATATTGGATGAGAAAAAAAAAAAGTTTATTAAAAATCATCGATTGATGATGTCCAAAAAACTGTCGAAATCGGTTGATACTGGTTTGTCCGAAAAGGGTTCAAAATACATGAAGATGAACAAAATTGAGGAGAAAATAAGCCAAAAAAATAGGAATAAATTGAGCGCTGAGCGCAATTTCCACCAAGATTTGTCGGACAGTGACCACTACGAAACTGGAAATGTTGTTTACGGTAACGAGTCGTTCAAAACTTCAAATAATCACCTGAACTATGACTTTTACAGCTATGACCAAACGTATTCAGATGGCTATTACAATTTTTTCAATTCAGCACAATCACCTGCTTATTTTCAGCCGGGTTTTTTTAACAGAGCTAAATCGAGGATTCAGGATCAAGAGGCTAATCTTCAAGCGTCGGTCACAAATCAACCAACTCAAGCGCAGACCTCCCAAGCACACACTCATTATTATCCAAGTTATTACACATCTTGGTATGGATCGGCGCCTTCGTTGCGCATTCAAAATCAACGAGTTGATAATTGTCAAAACATTTACTACAATTGAAAAAGGATCAATTCCTTTTTTTATTTTTTTTATTTAATTATTTGTTTTATTTGGCTTTAATAAATATTTTCTCAAATTTTTTCAAATATTTTTAATTTTAAATATAATGTAAGTATATTAAATAAATTAAACGATTTTTAATAAATTGGTCTTTAGATCGTGGTAAGTTATCGATTTTTCACAAATTTTAATTTCTGACTTATAAGTCTTAAAGTCTAGTTATGTAAAATAATGTGATAAGTTCGAATAAAGCTTGACATTGACGCTTTTTTTTCAGTTTTGGGTTTTGGTTAGACACAGAAATTCAAACCCGATACTTGTACCCATTACTCTTTTCTTTTTAGGTACGTACCCGTAGCTTTACTTTAAATTTTTAAAAAAATGTTTTTTTCCAAAAAAAAAAATTTTATTTGATAATTTTATTTGATAATTAATTTAACTTCTCATGAATAAATAAAATTTAAACTCAATGAAAACATAAAAAAATTAAAATTTAAGAATTTTAAATATTTGAATCACTTTTTAAATATAAAAATATGAAAAATCCTGATTTGGTCTTCGTAAAACAGTTATTATGGTTTATATTTAACTCTTGATGGTCATTATTTATACATTTTTTAAAAAGACGAGTGAAAAAAGGACATTTCGAAGTTGATGATCAATTCAAAATAACATTCTAATTCAAAAATTTGATCTTTAGATATTAAAATTATTTTTTGATTCAATTTAAACAATTGTAATGTAACATGCTTTACATTTTATGTAGATTTTTAAAATAAAAAAAATTATTCTCAAATATATTAACTGATTTTCTCGTAAATTTTTTTATTTCCCAAGTATTTGTATCTAGCATTCAAAATTAAATTTAAAAAATAAATTCAAATAAATGATAAATTGAAAATAAACTTTACAAAAAATCAGTTTAATCGATTTCATCAATGGATTTAGAAAATTTTTCAATTTTCTACATAACATGTAAAGTATAATACATTAAAATTATTTAAATTAGTAGAAGTAGTAGTAAAAATAGCTGCGACTTGAGCAAGTCGAGTTAAGCCGTAATGCTGTGGTAGTTGTTTGCAATCACATCAGTTTCTTTGCCATATACTATTCATCTAAACTTGCTTTTAAGGAATTTAACGAATTTGCTTCAAAAATATTTTTTGGTAAACGATTCCAGGCGTTTACAACCCTGTTTGTGATAAAGTTCAACCGTGATGGAAAATTTTTCTGTAACCATCTTTGCATGACCCCTCAAAACATAATTATTTTTTTTGAAAGTATCTGATTTCACTCACAATTCCCGGTTTCTGAAAAAAACTGAATCAAATCGCCTCTTCTTCTCGTATTCTATGATTTAAGTTTTGTTCTATTCAATCTTTCTTCATATTCAAGATTCTTAAAGGCTCGAATCAACTTCGTAGCACTTGTTCTATTTCTAATTCCTTCTTATCTTCTTTCAGGTATGAATTCCAAACACTAACTCCATATTCAATAAGAGGTCTTACCAAGAGGTATACAGTAACTAAACTATATTGGCGCCCAAAAATTTAAAATTTTACCAAATCATTACCAAAATCTTATTCGCTCTGCCAGAAGAGTAGCTAATATGTGCACCCCATTTTTGATCATTTTGATAAAACACACCCAAATCCTTTGCCAAATTTGTTTTATCTAATTTTTATTAAAAATTTTTAAAAAATGAGGATTTTCATTTCCGATATGCATAACTTTACACTTCTCCACGTTTAAATCAGTCGCCCATGTAATCGCCCAGCTTGAAACAGTCTCTAT
The DNA here is from genome assembly GCA_019054805.1 of Brachionus manjavacas. NCBI lineage: Eukaryota > Metazoa > Rotifera > Eurotatoria > Ploima > Brachionidae > Brachionus > Brachionus manjavacas. Next base: position 963,641 of record JAHQIY010000009.1, read on the forward strand.
ATCGTGCTGTATAGATAAATTATCATTTAGATGTTTAACAGCTGCTAAAGTTCTCATATCATCAGCATAGACTTTTGTTTCATTACTTAAAGATTCGGAAAAATCGTTTATGAAAATAACAGAAAGTTGAGGCCCAAGGACCGATCCTTGCAGAGTACATCTAGTAACATCAAGCCATTCTGCTTCAACATTACCAGGATCAACTCTTTGAATTGAAATGATTTTTTGAATTGATCAATAAATTCAAGATGCCGAATAATGAAAAACTAAATATAGAACGAGTACTTTAATAAAACCCAGATAAGATAATTAAAAGAAGTAGACAGGTGAGAATAACGAGATCAGCAGTACAGACATATACCCAATGTATTTAAAATTCTGATTCTGAATTAATAATCAAATTAGAGATAGACTAGCTTCAAATGAAGCACCTTTAGCATTAGATAATATAGAGGAAGGCTCAAATCCAAATGAAATTAAACTAAATTGAATTCAGTGGTGAAAATTTTAGAAGACTAGCCTACTAAAGCATGTTTCCCAAAAAGCTAGTAAAATTAGGTGAAAAATCTAAAGGGTTTTCACCAGTCTTGCATTTTTTCAATTGTCAAATAAATTTTCCAATACGACCTGAGCAAAAAATTAGATTCACTTAGATTGCAGGTAATTTATTTAATCTCTTATTAAAAATTTGAAATCTGAAATCTTATATTGAAGGTTTCAGGTTTAAAAAGTTGGCTAGCTGAACAATGGTCAAAAAAATATTTTACAAAAGGACTTGAAGCTCTGAGTGTTGTTGGAAATGATTTCTTGATTTCAAGTAAATATTGATTTAAAAAATTAAAAAAAAATTATTTTTTAAAAACATTAGTTTTTTGTTACTGAAATTAATTAAAAAAAATATTTAAAATTTTTCTCTTTTTTTTAGCATAGAATTTTCTCGCATTCTCATCCGAAATTTTTTTGCTCAATATTACAAGATATTTAAGAAGTCTTAGAAATTCTTTGTTTAATTTATTTTCGGGCTGAATCATCAAAACTTAAAATAAAATTCAAAATAGAATTTTTTTTTAAAAGCGTATTTTTCTTTTTTATTTTCATTTGAAGAATAAAAAATAGACTTAATAATTAATTTTCCGTATTTTGGTTTTGTTTCCTCCCACTTAAAGTCAATTTTCTTAAGAAAGGTTTGCAAAGATTTGTAGATAAAGAACAAAATTTTGTTCTTTCAATGGAAATTTTTTTCTCAATTTTTGGAAGCCTTAAATTCTCATTCTTTTTTTCTTTTAAAACTAATTTTTTTAAAAAACAAATTAAATTAGCAACTAAAAAATAGCAGGATCCGGAAACCTTAAATAACAATCTTATTAAAAATAAGACGAAAACTAAATATTTTATTTGACAATTAATTAGAAAATATAATTAAACAAAATGCTAAATATACATAAGCATATCTTTCTCAGTTCTAAATAGAAAAAAAATATTTTATGAGAAAACTTTTAAAATTATTGTGATTACTTTATTTCCTCGGGTCTCATTCGATTGTTCCACTTGACCATTAATACTGAACTATTGGTTGGACCGTACACTTGTAGATTACACGCTGAACATAATATTCTTTCAGACTTGAAGCTATATTGATGATATAATTGAATTCCACACGAATCTAGATTGTTAATTATTACTTAGGCTTAGAGATTTGTAATGGTTTTACCACAGCAGAAACAATATTTGTGCCATTTTCTGCCAAGCATTAGGACTCCTCCATTAGGGTCATAAATAAATTTCGAGCACTTACTACATCTAATCATTCTAGTTTTTAACAATAATATTATTTTTCATTTATTTTAATTGAGTAAATTTTCTATATTCTAAAAGAATGTAAATATTAATTGTTTTGCTTCCGAATGATGTTGGCAACAAGCAATAGTTGTCAAGAAATAATATGACTTCGTTTGAATTGAACAATTAGTTTATTATTCTAACAAAATGCCGAAGGAAATTTTCTTTTAAGATTTTCGTTTAAGTTTTTATCAATATATAAAACTTTTTTTTAAATGAAAATAAATCTAAAAAATTATTTTAATTTTTAAAAATTGTGTATGAAAAATTTTAGCTTATTTAAGCACCAATTCCAAAGAATACCGGCGAGTTGAAAAAAAATTTTGAATTTTTTTATAAAAGTTTTAAATGCATTATTTTATATCAATATCCGCTAAATGTTTGATTAGGTTAAAGGTCTTTCCGTACCATGCGTATAGTTCCTCGAAGATAAGTACTTTTAATAATCCTACTAATTTTGTTTTCATCTCTGAAATTCTCTGTCCATGCATTCAAGGAACAAATGCATTTTTTTTGTTTATTATAGTAAAGCTCTACTTTATAGATGTATATTTTTGATCCTGTTTGGCTTTTTTATTACATTTTTTGAATTTCAAAGAAGTAAATTTTTTATCATATAAACTCATTGTATAATTGCGTGGCAATGCAGGTCACATCCATTTAACCACCATTTATTAGTTTATGAATTAATTTTAAATAGTTACGAAAGTAAAAAATTCTCTTTTAATTTATTATATTTGAAGAATATCAGGTAATGCAGATTACTTATTTGAGATAATTGCTAAAAATTTTAAAAATTCACTATTTTCAATCTTGCAATCGATTTATTCTGAATTTTGTACAAGATTTTATCAAGTGTTGAATAAATTTTTTAATTTAAATTCATTCTATTGAAAAATTGTACATTTCTCCGAAATTAGAACAACAAAATAAAGTCAAAGTTCAAAAATAGTTTGCAGAGTTCTCCGAATTCTGCATATCATATTTAGGCCTTAAAAACTTTTATTTGAATTTGTAGCACCTTCAGAACAAATTTCAAATTTTTTTTTATTTTCGTCAAAAATAAAGTTAAAAAGATTTTCACTTACGATGCGCACTATATGTTCAATATGGATTTTTAGTAAAATAAAAATAAACGGTAAAAATTAGTTTATTAAAAGAAATTATTTAAAATATTTTTTTTTCTAAATTTATTTTTTTCTATTTTCCCCAAAAAAAAAATTCAGATTATCTAAAAAATTAATCAATTTAAAAAATATGAAGCTTTGTTTTCCTAAATTTTAATTACAAATGTTTTTTTGCTTAAAAAATCAAGCGACAAATTTCAGATAAACAAAAATACAAGGCGTAATTTTTAATTGAAAAAGAATTCTAAAATTTTAGTTACAAAATGAGTCAAATTTTATTATAAAATTAATTTACAAAAATATTTTTTAGCCGTGTTTTTAGCACGTGATTGACAAATAAAAGGCTGACTCAGTTGATTATTGACTCAATGCTGTTGATCGGATCATTTGCATCATAGATCTCAAGCTCGTCTTTTTCTTCATCAGTGACACTGTCATATTCGTTTGTTATTTTAAGTCTGCTTTTGTTCATTTTGGGCTTTTGGCTGTTAGTTTGCATAATGTTCAAAATCGGTTGTGGTTGGGTTTCCAGAGCTTCGTGAAGCGATCTGAATCTTTTACAATTCTTCAAAGAGAGAAATTTTTTCATTTAAATAGAATAAAAACGAGCTCGCATTATTGAACTAAATAATCCGAACAAGTCAAGAATTGGTTAAATGAAAGAAAAACTCTATCTTATCATGGACTTGACAAAAAATTGCAAACAAAAAAAAATAAATTTATAAAATTTTTATTTTTTTATTAATCAAAATAAACAATTTAAATAAAAATAATGAAAAAAAAATGAAACAAATTTTTGTTATAAATTTATCTTAAAAAATAAAATTAGTTTCTTCTTTAGCTTTGGCTCTAGTTAACAAAATATTATCATTAATAAATATTTGTCTTAACTAAGACGAAAGTCTAATATCCGGTCAAAAAGAGCATTTATAGAATATTTATAAATTGCTTTAAAATTAAAAACCATTATCTAATCCATTATGGCTATAAATATTCATTTAATCAATTCTTTTTAATTGCATCTTATTCAATTATTTAATTTAGTGTTGTTACTCACTTTGGGTCTTTCTCTGTGAGTGCTTACGGCATCAATGTTTAACTTTATCTCTTCAACATGACAGCCGTAGGCGGTCGGTGACAGCTTGATCACCGTGTGAAGCGGAACTTCTAGATAAGGCAATTCATCTATGCAACAACAAAAAACAGTCAAAACTCAAACAAAAGCATTCAAATCCAGTTTAAACATACCTGAGGTTTTGTTCATGTAGTAGGCCAGTATGCATCTCATGACCGCCTGGTGACACACGACCAGCACATTTTCCTGCCTTTCAAGCTCCATGATAACTGGCTCCAGTCTTTGCACCAAGTCTTGATAGGACTAAAATCGGCCAAAATTAACAAATAAAATATCTACTTTTTTGCTATCAAATATTACTTCGCCGTTAGGATATCTTTAAAAAAATCTTGATTAAAAAAATTTTTTTCTCCTAAATTAATCTACCTGTAGTGATACTTGTCTTGGTCTCTCATGGCAAACTCATCGGGATACTTGCTGGCTATTTCCTCATAGGTCATTTCCTCGCATATGCCTGCGTATATTTCATTCAGTGCCTTCCATTGTTCCTTGGGAGCCTCTATTCTGGAAGCAGTTTGAATAGTGCGCTTCATTTGACTGGTCCACACAACCAGATCGGACAAATTTTCCTGCTTGACAAATTCGCCCAGTCTTTCTGAATACATTCGGCCGCGTGCTGACAAATTCGGATTGCCGCCAATCCGCTGCTGAAGATTCAAATCACTCTCGCCATGCTTCAACAAGAATACATCAGGAATACATATAGGAAAAATTGGCAGAAAGTTACCCTAGTCAAATAGATAGTTCTGGGCAGGACGTGGATATTCATCAGGAAGTAGACCACTCTACTCTGAATGTGGCCAATGACTCTGTTCACCAGGAATCGTTCGCCCACATTGAAAATCTTGATGAACGAGTACTTTTTGTCCAAAGTCTCGTCAATGGGCTCATATTGCATCTCGTACAAGCGAATGCGCTCAAGAAAGTCATTAGCAGCTAGTTGACTGTCAACATTTTTGTAGTCAGGCGAGCTTATTTTGACTTCTTTGACATTGGACTCTATTACTTTGGGATCATCGCAAATCGACTCTACAAAAAACAAACGAAAGCAGTAGTTCTTGGTGCAGAAGTCGTAGATGAGCTCGCGGCGCTGACGCGAAGTATTTGTGGCATCGAAAATGGCCACTTCGCCGTCATTGTTCAGCCAACTGCACATATCTTCCAGTGCTCTTTTGGCACAGTTACTTCAAATAAGATGAAATAAATTTTTTGAAAAAAATTTTTTTTTTTTCAATCTACTTTCTAATTTCAACAAATTCTTTATTTTCAGGGTTGAAAAATTCCTTGCTGGCGTATTCGTGGAAAGCCTCGCGTCTGTACTCGCCCACATTGAACACCTTGGTCTTGACCCCAATCCATGTGAGGTAGCGGGCGAGCTTTCGCGATATGTAGGTCTTGCCGCGGGCAGGCAGTCCCACCATGCAAATAACAGTCGGTGTGCGCACCAATTTGTCTCTGCAAGCTGAAAGGAAATTAATTTTTTGTTTTAAAAAAAGGAAAAAATTCGATTCAATACCGGTGATAAAAGTTCTGCCTAAGATATCAGAAACACTTCTATCAAGGCCATTAGAGGACTTGTTATTTGAGGAGCGGTCCTGTCTAAGGGCTGTTTTGTAGGAAATGCTCTGATCCGAGTCTGCGTACTTGTGTACGTTGGACTCGGTGGGCGGTGTGTTGCCGGTAGACACGGATGCCGAGGACTCGGTCTCATCCGAACTACTAGTGCCTTCGCCAACCATGTAAAATGTCTTTTTGGTGCTTATCTTACCACTGATCTCGACTATCTTAGTCTCCATTGCAGTTTAACAAATGTGAACAATTAAAACAGGACAACAAGAGTAACAAATTAAACAAGGAAAAAAATGAGATTTTTCAATCGATTATTGATACAAAATTGATATATTATATTTCTCTTTTCTTTTTTTTTGTACAACTTTGACACAAAAATTAACAAAAAATTTTTTGTGCTTTATCTAAAAATATGTGAAAGTTTGCTCTTATCTCTCTATTGTTTCAATGGTAGTTTTTATTATGCAATAAGAAAAAAACAACTAAAATTATAATTTATTTAATTCGCATGGAAAAGTATAATGGAAAAGAAAGTAAATCGATTTATTTTTGGTTGAAACCTTGCATCATTAAAAAACAAAATTCATTCAAAAATTTTTTTTTTCAAAATTTAGTTTTTTTGATGATGCAAGGTTACGGACAAAAAATTTTTATTTTTTTTTCATGGAAATTTTGAAGTAAATTTAAAAAAAAAAAAATTTTCATAAATTGCGCAAATCGATCAGTTGCTTTTTATGTTCTAACAAAGTGTGGGCGCTTTAATACATATCAAGTCGAAACCAAGTATTTCACTGACATGAGAAAAAGTTAATTTTTTATTTTGATCTTTTGTTAATTTAGTTTTAATTGGATAGGTAAAAAGTTAGATTATGCTATCAAAAAGAAAAATGAATTTAATTAATCCATCCTATATTTTATCTTAACTCCCATATAATTTAATAATAATATTTGTCTCTTTTCTATCCTAGTGGATAATGGGGAGGCGCTCATCTCCTTTTCAAATATCTTTTTGAGCAACGGCTTCGATCTGACACAGAGGCTACTGCATCGAGTTGATCAAACTAAAATGGAAAAAGAAGGTTTTATTCTGTTTTTTTAACCTTTTTTTTTAATTTACAATTATGTTTAAGAAATAAAAATATAAAAATAAATTTTCTTTTTTTTCCATAATTAATGAGAAGCCCGGTATGTAGAGAAACATTTTATGGGAACGTGTCAGGACTCGCGAGTCCAGGGGGCTATAAATAATGACGTCGAAAGACGTAAGTAGCGAGTATAAAAAAACTCTGTTATAAGTAGCAATGCTTCTGCAAGCTTACCGAATATAACTTGTGTTGTTCTACAAGTGTTTGGACTTGTCGCAGAAAACTACTACTACTAATTAATGAGTTGGAAAAGCGATTATTTATTAATTGCCTCGACTATCCTCCTAAACTTGTATTATAAATAAATAAATCCTTGATAGAATTTATTTATTTGTAATTAACCTCCTTCAGGAAAAGTAAAGTAGAAATAAAAAAAAAAATAAAAAAGAGTTTAAAAATAAATTAAGTTTTGAAAGAGCTCATGCTCGATACAGATATACAAATAGATAAAATAAGTAGTAAAGAAAAAAATAGAAATAGAAAGAAAAAATTTAAAATTTAAATTCAATAAAATTTAGTTGACCAAGAAAGGTGAGTTTCTCTTAGATTCAATAAGTCGGTTTAATAAATTTTTATTAAATTTTTTAATATTAAATTTTATTAATTTATTTAAGTTTTTAAATCTTATAAACAAAATCGTCGCCTCTTTGAAACAAAAAATGGAATGTTTTTATCTTTACAAAGTTTTAAATGATCTCCTAAGGATTATTTTCAGTATAAGATAAAAAGAATTCAATTTTTATAAAAAAAATTTTTTCTTTTTTTTTAAATACTTGTCCATGAAACTTTGATTTTAATAAATAATAATAATAATTATCACACAAGTTTCAAATTTAGATTAAATATTCACATAATGAGATTGAAACTGACGAAACTAATTTGTCTTTGAAGTGCTGTTTAACATAATCTCACTATATCCAGATGTCATGAATCGACTACATATGAAGTGCAATGTCGTCAATTAAATGCAAATAAAAACATTTTTTATTGACTTAACAAAAATCTCTAAAAATTTAGAAAGTGATAGTTGCACGGATTTTTATAGAAGTTTAGAAAAAGAAAGCTTGTGCCATGAACGCGCTCAGTGATGATTTATTGCTCAGACAAAATGTCAATTAATCGGGCTTTTAAAACAAACTGCTTGTCTAAACATAGTGTTATCACCTTGTCACTTTTTTTTTAATTTTGAGGCGAAATTAGAAACGCGAAATTAAAAGCACTAAACTTTTTGAAAAACTACGACTTGAAAATTTAATTTAATTAGGTGAACTGAGTAGTTAGAATGTGATCTAGAGCCGTAGGGCGAACTGAGCTAGAAAAATCCAGAAAAGTCCGAATGATTTTTTTTCAAAAAAATAAATTCCTTATGATTTTGGATTGTTTTAATGAAAATTAGAAAATTAAAAAAAAGCAATTTTGCTCCTATAAATTATTATAATTTTTTTTAAGTCATTAGTTGAGTTAAGCATGGACTAGCTTCCTTGATAACCACGAGCTGAACGAATGATCGCAAGCCAAAATGCATTCGTTCGAGTTCTGAGAGCTAATGTTTAATTAGCGAGCAAAATTGAGTGCTTTAAGAATGATCGTCATCTTTTGAATTTATGATTTTTTGGGTGCACATTTTACAGCTTGTGTTCATGCTAAACTTTGGGATCGGACAATTTTTTTCGCGGCTCCAAAAGCTTGTAATTAAATCCTGAGATTATGTATTTGTTTTTTATTCACCTTTTCAGGTAATACAAGCTTTTATTATTTTCTAAGACGAAATATTAAAAAAGCCTATTTACCTAATTTTTAATCAAAAAAATTCTTAACTTGATCTACAAAAAATAATGCTATATTTTTCAATACAGACAGCTAAATAGCTTTTTTTCAATCCTTTTAAGGAAAAGCATTAATCAATAATGTATGCTGATTTGATCCAAATTTTAGATAATTAAAAAAACAAAATTATTCACAGAAATTCAAAAGACTTATTAAAATTTTCCATTTTGTTGACTAGAATTTTAAATTTCCTTTTAAAAAACTGAGTGCTGATGATTTTATTTTAAACATACTTTGTAAGTGAATTGAAATCTGGATCTCAAAAGAAATAAAATTTTTTTAGTAAAGTTTGAAAATTGATTATATAAAAAAATTAAAAAAAATTCACTCGTGTCAAAATTATTTTTTTTAAATCTAAAACTGATTTGAAAATTATTTCAAAATTGTTTCTTGAATTTTTTTAAACTAAATAATAATATTGTAATTTTTAAAGAATTAAAAAAAATCAAATTTTGATTTAAATGAGTCTCAATGTAAAAAAAATATTAATTTTAAAACTTGGAGTTTGAGTTAACATATCGATCTTGTAGACTTTTTAATTCTAATAATTTTTTAAGATAATTTATGATGATATTCTCATTATTTTTTAATTTTTTATTCGTATTAAATTTTAGAAATTAAATTTTAGCTAAGATTTTGCCAAAACTGAAATCTCAATTTAATGCCGACGGTTCAGTGTAGCTTTTTATCTAATTATTTTGATTCAAGCATTTTTAATAAAACACAATTAAAAATTTTCAAGAAGGAACTTTAATTTCCTGTAAAAATTTAATATTAATTTCAGATAATAATTAATGTATAGAAAAAAATTAATTTTCATGCAAATTCTAATAAATTCTAATTTAAAATTAATAAAACACCGAATAAAATTCCAAGGTCTCTTAAAATCTTATTCCCATTTTAAAATTAATTTTAGATATTTATAAAATTTAAATAACACTGGCAAAATACCAAAAAGGCGGTTTTAAGAATTAAAATCACCTTTTGAGAGAAGGTTTCAACTAAAACTATGATTAAATTAAAAATTTGGTTTATTAACATTTAAAAATTGTTTTATTCGAAAAAAAATTAAATCTTCGATAAATTCTAATTTTTCATTAATCTCAAATTAATTGTCAACTTTAAATTGAGTATTTTAATCTAAACAAAAAGGGTGTAGAAAAATTACGTAATAAAAGATAACCAAAAATGAAACACATGAACTTATTTCATCAATTTTTAGCATCGAATGAATCGAATTTAGGAAAAAACATTAGAAAAATGTTACCTTTTGTTGCAAATGAGTTCAACGTGGCTCTATCTTGTTGCATATCTAGAAAAATAAATTTTAAATGATAATCAAAATAAGAAAAATCCATGAGGTATTTTAAAAATTAATTTTTTTTTCAAATTAAAACAAAAACTGTTAATTCATATTCTGGTCTAGCTGCATAAAACGCGATATTTTAGAAGCTAATTCAGTTTGCTTAATCAGCATTTCTAGGTGTTTTCCATAAAGCCTAGTTTATTCTACAATTTACATTTTTGATTATAGTGTAATATTTTCTTAAGCTCATTAGCAACGATTAATTCCAATCAAAATTTTACTACCAGAATAAATTTCTAAATATTCCAAGGTATTGCAGTAAAAAATTAAAAAAAAATTTGAAATTTTTAAAGATAAATCATGGGGTCATTCGGTTAGTATAAAAACAAAAAACTTACCATTTAGATCTGTTGAATCATCGCTTTCATCAGTGAGAACCATTTTTTCCTATTATACTCGACGAAATTGTGGCGGTTTAATTATTCGATTTTGTTTAGAAATTTAAAGTTCAATTCAAATAATAATTAGTTTATTTCTAAAACATTAAATTAAAAATTAAAATAAATTTAAAAATTCTATTTCAGTACTTAAATAAGTGAAGAACGAATTTCGTAAAGCACAGCTTTAAAATGCGAAAAATACTCTTTCTAAGAGTAAAATACGAACCCTCCGCTTAGTTCGTGATCGTATTTTAATTTTAGAATATTTTATAAAATTTATAATTATAAGCAATATATAGTAAATTTTAAGTTTGCATCAAGTACAAAGGTTGACTTTACAAAAATTTATCAAAAAAATGCTTCTTTCTCTCAGCTATCTTTTATATTTTTAATTTTTTAGATAAATAACGCTTAATTCAAACAATTCAATTCAAATATTATGCAATATCTGGCTAAAAATTAATTCTTCTTTAATCTAAAAGCTAGAATAAAAATGATATTTTACAAATGGTAAAAATTCTGTCTTTAATAGTGATACATCATCTATCTAGAAAAAAAAATTTCTTTGCAATTTTCTTCTCAATTGCCACTCATCATATGTCAAAAATTTAATTAAATAAATCTTATCATCAATTACTTTATAAATACACTGTAAAAATAAAATTAAATGTCCTATATGCCAAGGATTGAACGCCAAATTAAATGACATGTCTCGTTATTGTTTGCGACCAAGACTTTAAAAATATAAAATTTGATCGAGTTTTTAAAAAAAATTTATTTAAAAAAAATCTAATTTTTTCCGGTCCTGAACAATTGAAATTTGGAAAAATTGTCTTTTTCCAAAGACGCCCTTGTTCTATAACTTCGCCGAAAAAGCTGATTTCTAAAATGAATAAAAGAATGGTTTAAAAAAAATTCTATTTATGCCTACATCATTAAATAGCTATAATATGGGCGTGTTGAAACGCTTTTTTAATAACTTATGAATAAAAATTATTTAAATATTTTAGACAGATCGTGAGGCCTCAATTAGAAATAAAATTGCTACGTGAAAATTAACATAGGACTTATGACCAAATAAATTAAATTTTTTTATAATTTTTTTTTCTATTTTGGGCTAATCCTTTAATAAAATATACTTTTTGCGATAATTTATAAATAATTTTGAATAAAATTTACATAAAATGCCTCTGGAATGAAAATTTAGCCTTTTTTGAAAAAAAATGTGTTTGATTAAATATTAAATTAGAAAAATACGCTTGAAGCTTATTTAAATGACGTAGCATTAATTTAGTTTATTAGTTAATATTCATGAAATGTTCAATCTATTTTGAAAAAAAATGGTTCTGTCTGCATTGCTCATAATTTAGAATGTGAAAACGAAATTTTAGAATATGCTTTGAGTTTGTTCTATGGATGATGAATTGATAAATTTTGGTTAAATTAACATGACTAATGAATTCTATTTAAAAAAAAAAATTTCGTAATTAGAAATTTGAAAAAAAATAATCAAACAATGGACTACTTTTTTTGGGAAAACTTTTCGAAATATATATATTTATAACTTGACTTTTTTGATGTTGAGTTAAACATTATCTTTTTAAAAAACGCGCAATTTAATCTTAGAAATTAAAGGGTAAAAAAACAAATTGCGTATTTAATTAGCATTTGAAAAAAATTCGCAACAAAAAAATCAAATAATTGATATTGAGTTTAAAAAAAATTTAAAATATAAAACTTGTAAACTAATCGATTTTATAATCGAAAATATGTACACGTACATTTATGGCTATTTTAGGTAAAAAAAGGATTTCTTTAGAAAATTAAAAATTACATTTTTCACTTAAATTGACCAAAAATTCTTCAAAAAATTAAAAAAGAATTTGAGATTTTTTTGATTAAAAAAAAACCAAAATATATTTTTTTTCCTTCTTACAGCATATTTCTTTGACCATAAAACCGTAATTTAAACAAAAAATAAATACTAATTAACATTAGTTAATTAAAAAAAATTTTCTTTTTTTAAAAAAATTTTAAACAATTAAATTTTTTGGACCTCGAAATTTTGATTAAATAATAGTTCACAAGAAATTTCAAAATAAAAATTCCAGGTATTATTCTGGTATTTTTAGAAAATAATTTCAAGTACTTGATTGAAATTCAGATATTTTAACTTCAAATAACCAAATTTTGTTTAAAATTGAAATGATTTAAAAAGTCTTATCAATTTTTATTTCATATTAATTTCAAAGTACAAAACTATCTTTTACAACAACACTACAGTCGAGCCTTTAAGATTATATTATTTTTCGTTCTTAATAAAAAAAAACACCCAAAACATCAATATCTGTGGTTGTTACTGAGCTTCGATAAATATTAGAATGAAGTTTTAACTCAAATCTAAATATTTGTAAAAAATTAAGCTACTATGATAATTTATTTGAACTTATAAGGTTAAATTGAATCTTGGCAGTATTGAATAAAAAATGACATAAAATTAATTTAATCAAAAAAATTTTTTAAATTTATTAAGGTTCTTCCATCGCCCCTCATAAACTTAGTTCGATTAGTTGTTCTTTTGGTACATTTGCTGAATTTAGCTTTGTCGCTTTTTTGCAGGTCTCCTTTTTTTTGAAGTCATTATTTTTTGTATGATATCTAGCTAACTATTAACAGAACTTTGAATTATCTGACAATATTAGATTTTTATAATAAATCTTGGATCAGTCTGGTTTTAAATTTAAAAAAAAATCGAGAAGGTATAGTAAATTGACAAACCTGATCAAACTTAACTCTTCACCCGTTATTTTAAAATTTTCTTGAATGTTTCATTTTTTGGAATAAATTTTAGTGTATTTCTAATACTTATTTCAGTAAAATCTAATAAAAAGTGAAAATAATTATTGATTAAAATTTATTACTATTTAATAAAAAAATTATAAAAATATTAAGTTTTATGAGCTTTAAAGAGTTTTAATTTAATTCAATATTATCCATTGTTGCATATGTTTTGTTTTTCTTTTTGTTCTTTTTCTGGAAAAAAAAAATTAATATTTTATTCATTTAAACAATTCAATCAAGCCTACCTTTGGTATAATATCTTCTTCGTCGTCCTTGATTAAAAAAAAAAAATTAAAACACTTATCTGATTAAAAAATATGCTCATCTTACATTTATATCAAATATTGGATTTGCTATAGCTATTGAATCATTACTATCACTGTCATTACTCGAATTAGATAGCTGAACCGCTTTAAAACTTGAAAAAAAAAATATTTAAAAATAAAATAAGCCTAATTTAAATTACTTGAAAATATCTTTGAAATTATTTAATTTCTGATATCTATATATAACAAATCCCATAAACAGAGCAATTAGCAATCCGGGGATCAATATTCCAACAATGAGCCCTGTATCTTTAGAATTTGAGGTTTTTCCAAGTTTTTCACCACATTTAAAGCCGCTAAAACCATTCGCACATTTACACCCAAATCCGAGATCTATCGAATAAAAACAACTACCACCATTGAGACAGAAGTCCGAGGGACATGTTGGAATGGAAGTTTTGTCAGTACTGACTGTTGTTTTTGTTGTTTGGCCAGAAGGAGGTGTCTTTGTTGATCCAGTTTGCTGCGATGAAGGCTGACTGGTTAAAGTAGAACTTTTACTTGATGTTGAAATAGTTTCGTTCTTATTCGGCAACTGATCGAAAACAGGTTGACAACCAGGACTGAATGATGTATCCTAAAAGAAATTCAAAAATAAAAAAATAAAATAAAATTAGATTTTAATAAATCATACATCGATTGCCATGTCTGATTCGGAACCAAGTCCAACTCGACCGTCAATTACAATCTTTAAAAAAATTATTTTTATTTTGCTAATTTTTTTCAATAAAAAGTTACTTGGAATGGCTTATCTGTATTGATTGTGACCAGATTACGCTTCCACACATCACCTTGATTTCCAGTCATGTTCCTTTAGAAGTTTTTTTTAATTAATTTCTAAAATAGAAGTAATTATCGTATCTTACCACACTACAGGCCAGTTAAAATCATTTAGATAGTTTCTAAAATAGACTGTCATTGTGCCCATAGTTTCCTTAAAAATGATGATTTAGCATATAAATAAATATCAATTTCTTATGAAATGAGTGAAACTTACACCAAACATATGTGAATAGAATAAAAATGTACATTGCTGATTTTGAGCTGGAACATAAATACGACTGTAAACTCGCGCTATCTTGTTTATGTTTCCATAAGACTCCAAATAAAGATAAGAGCCAACATCAGTACCAGTTGTGTGATCTAAAAGAAAAACTATTTAAATTTATTATTTTCCAGGCTGATTATTAAATGCCTCTGGTAGGGCCGGTTTTTGAAGATGGCGATGGCCCACTGTATCGTTTCCATTTTGAGGATACATTCGAGTCAATCATCCAATCGCATAGAGAATGGTCAAAGGTACACCTGGTAAAAAATTCCTTTATTTCTAGTTTCTAAAATAAAAACAAGCTACTTTTGGTAAGATGAACAAATTGGTAAAATTTCATCCGAGTAGTCGCCGCAGTCATCCACAAAATCACAAGTTTTCTCCATAGGCACACAATTGCCTCGTTTGCACTTGAACTCGTTGGGCGAACAAGTGCCACCAGGGAAAGGCAGCGAACAGTTTTCAAAGCTAACATCATCAATGACAACAAAACCAAACGAAGAAAAACTTCGTTCACCTTCGAAAATAACCTGAAATTTAGATGACACACTGCCTAAATGAATGACATCTTGGACCCATTTTACTAATGGTTGTGTGTTCAATGGTGTATTCTTTCTAAAAATTTTTATTTTCTTTTCATCATTAAGCAAAAGGGAGGCATCCAAAGAGGCCGTAGATCCTTCAATTCGCGACCAGAATTTTATCTGACATGTTGAACTGGCAAATGGTAAAACTGGAGAATAAAGACTTGCTGGTTGGTTCAGCGCTCCATTGTTGGTCGTCACAGCCATGTAGTATCCAGATTGATTGTTAAATGTATGGTCAACATTCGGTCCGATATTGGATACAGTTGTTGAATTTCTAGTCCTTGTCCATTTAAAGCTACCTGAACTTTTGTCCATCCATCCGCACAAATCAGTATTTTCAAAAGTGCAGCTACCACAATTTTTCTCGTCTTGCCCATTTGAACAATCGCTTTTAAAGTCACAAACTAAATTCGAGTCTATAAATTGACCATTTCCGCAGTCGAATTGTCCAACAGGGCCTTGACACAGTCCACTGTAGAGTTTTAGATCATCAATTGCAAGCTGGCCCGTGGCATTATTCGGATTTGATCCAGTAACGCCTTCAATTATTAGACTGTATGGATTGAAATTGTTTTCCAATTGAACTTCTCTTGCCAACCAAGCATCGCCATACAAATCTGTTGGTAGTGTGAACAACTGCTTAATTTGACTGTTTCGTTTGTCTTTGGAATTTATTTTTAAACTAGCTTTGTTATTCTGGTTAATTTTAAGATAAAATTGAAGGCATTGTTTGCCAGAATTTTCGCTCAGTATTTCAGACTCAATTTGAGCTTTTAGGCCGGCAGGTTTTCCATTGGTATCCAAGAACAAAAATGAACCATATGCGGTTCCAAGAGTATGATCAAATGATGGAATATCCCAGTTGACCAAAGCCGAGCCAAGCTCTCCATTCAAAAGAACCCAATTAAAGTCATTACCTTTAACATATGTATAGCCACACAGGTTTTCATCTTCGAATGTACACGAAGCTATCGGATCACATGAGCTAAAGTCAATGTTTATGTCATCAAGCCACACTTCTCCATCATTGACACCCTGGTCGACTAGTTCAAAAACAATTTGATACGGAGCCGAGTAGGACAAAGTTGTACGGCCCAACGACCACTCTTTGCCTCGGTCTCCTCTGGCACTGAACATAGCCTTGCTGTTGTAATTGCCAAATGAATAAGTTCTTATATTGAATTGAATACCGCCCTGGGTTTTGTACCAGAAGTTAACACAAAGAGTGGTAGCTGGATAGACTGGAGATAAAAATCTTGCCATTCGATTCATCAGATGTGGACTAATGGACTTGGCAAGCATGTAGTGGCCAGTTTCAGAGCCATAACTGTGATCTAAATCTTCATTTTTGCCTTGCACACGATTCCACTGAATAGCAGCACTCAAATCATTCTTATAGCCGCACAAATCCACAGACTCAAAGTCACATGTATTTGTTATTGGACAATTTCCATCGTTGTAGGCAATGTCATCCATAGCTATGTCGCCAAGAGCACCTGTACCCACCAAGCCTTCGATAATAAATCTTGTCTTTGTAAAAGAACTCTTTCGTTCTAGATAAACTTGTCCCAACATCCATTTATCTCCTTTATTGCCTTGTTTTTGCCACACAGCTTTGCCAAAGTCAACATCACTGGCTAATTGGGAATAGACATTCAATTTGTTGATGTCTCTGCCGAACATGTGATAGAAAAATTTCAAACAACCGCCTGTACTGCTCATTGTAAAATAGGGACCTAGGAGGCGAGCTGTGTTGTTCGGTTGTGCAGGCGGCGATGTCTCCAGATAGAGGTAATAGCCAAACTCTGTGTCGGTAGTGTGGTCAGCCGATGGTCCAGTCAAGAATGTTTGAGTTCTTCCCTTGTTTGTTTGCCATTTGAAATCAGCCTCAGAATCATGGGTCCAGTAGCACGTGTTGTTTTGATCAAAGTTACAATCGACCGGATTGGCCGGATAGGTTATTGTGGTCGACCTGGTCGAAACGCTGACCGATGATGCTGCTCCACATGGACTTGTCGAATAGGACAGATCGTCCAAAGCTATGTCACCCCGATACCCATCTCCAATAATTCCTTCTATATAAATCCTGAATTGACTTGCACTAGTTATGTTGACTAAGATGTGCTGCCAAGCAAAGCCTTGCTCTCCAACGATAACTGCCAATGTTGTGTTGCTTCCCACAGAATTATTCATGTAAATATTCAATTTGTAAACATCCAATCCATGCAAAAAATACCAAAGACCAAAACAACCATTATCAACTGCATCTACATAATCGCTGATCAAAATGGCATTATCATTTAACTTAGCAGGCAGACTTGATTCTAAGAATAAATAAACACCTTCGTCAGTTCCCAAAGTGGCGTCTATATGAGGACCAGTATCGTAGGAGTCAGTTTCGCCCTGGTTCAAAAGCCAATCTAATTTGTCATCTTTTGATTGACTCCAAGCACATAAAGAATATTCTTCGAAATCACAATCTAACAATGATGGACACTTTCCTGGCAAAATCTTAAGGTCATCGACTCCAATAAGAGCGTTATTCAATTGAGTACTAGACACCACTTGTCCTTCGAACATTACTGAATAGTCATAATTTGAAACAGCTATGTGGTCTATTTGAATTTGTCCATATCGCCACTCGGCCAATGTGGTTGACATCATTGACCATTTTTTGTTCGCTACAGAATTCTGAACCTCATACACTTGAAGAGAAAGCGCATTGGGACTGAATGCGTTGCTCAAAATGTACCAAAATTGGACACATTCATAGCTATTGGTTCTAAATTTTGGTCCAACCAACCTAGCCTTGCTATTTTGTCTTAAACTAGTGCTCAGGTCAACATAGACAAAAGATCCGTTTGAAAATGAAGAATGGTCGGATACAGGTTTTCCTAAGATCCACCTAAGATCAACAGATGAATCACCAAGATTGTCATTTTCATATTCACATGTATCTACATTGAAATCGCATTCTCGCTGAGGTTGACATTTACCATCATTGACAAATATGTCATCAATAGCTATCTCACCAAGATTTCCATCACCTTTAATAAAAAAAATTGAATCGGATTGTTTAAAACGAATCCATTTCAAGTTTTAAAATTATTGTGTGTTTTTTAAAATTTGTAAATTTGAAAAATGTTTGTTTCACCGTTTAGACCCTACAAGTCAAAAGGAAATTACAGCAATTTTTTTTTTATACTCTGCCTTATTTATTAACGCAAATTTAATTATATTTAAGCTTACACAATTTGTGTCAATTGAAAAAATAGAATTTTAACTAAAAATTAGAATGGACATGAAATTTTAAAATAATTTTTCAAAAAATAGCATGTTCGTAATAACACAAGGCCAATGTTGCTGGTTTATTATTTTTTTAAATCTTATTTTTAAATTAAATTTTCTTTATTATGAATTTTTCTTTTTTAGATTTAAACAGAATTGTAAATTTTTGGAGAAAAAAACAAAAAATATATTAAAAAACTTAAATTGATCCTTGTGGAATTGGTTCTTAAAAAATTATTAGCTATTACACTAAATCTATTACCTTAATCCAGTTTTTAGAGAAATTTCAACTAAAATTTAATTTCCTAGATTAAAGTAAGGTGAGGATTGAATAAACATATTAAATGCAAATAAAATTACAAAAAGTGAATCGAGCATAAAAATAATTTTATTTTTTTAAATTCTTACCAATCACATAGACTTTTTTTTACAAACGATAAGTCAAGTAAGTTAAAAAAAAAGTCAATTAAAACATTGAAAAGTGTCATTTTAAGTAAAAAAAAAATGAAATAAATTAATCAAGTTCGACCTCAGAATTAACTTTAAACAATACTATTTAACTTTATGTTTTATTTCCTTTTTTAAAATTTTTGTTTATGTTGTTGTTATTTAGATTCAAATTTTATATGATTTTTCAGTCTCCCTCCAATTTTTAATATGTATTACTTTTTTTAAAAATCCTTTGCAGTCTGGTATTTTTGTTTCAAAATTCACAATATATTTTAATCTAATTAATTCTATTTTTTTTTAATTTTCATTCTGATCTAATAAAAATTTTCCTAACTTAGTTTGTAAAAAAATTTACTTTTTTTTTCTTCACACAAATGATAACTACTAGATTTAAAAAAAATGAATAAAACTAACCTGAAAGGGCTTCTATTACCACTCGCCATGGCTTATCGCTATTAACAGTTCTTGTTCCCAAATACCATCTTCTAGCTCTTGATCCCGATTTAGCCCAAACTAATTCTCTGTCAAACCCAGTTTCCGATGTTAAATTGTTAAATTTATCCAAATAAACATTTAATGTATTGACTTCTAAGCCAAACATGAGATACCAGAACGAAAAGCAAAAGTCTTTATTTAAGCTTTGGGTCTGAATGCTGGATAAAAGACGGCCCTTGTCATTTCTATAATTTGAATAAGTTGGCTTGTAAACAGCATAGTAACCAAGACCAGTAGTGTGGTCATACAATGGGCCTGTGTTTTGATAATATGCTGATACATTAGCTTTTCGTATCCACTTAATGGTATTGTTTACATCATTGTAATAGGAACAAAGTCCGCTTTCAAAATCACACCCGAGATCTTCGTCAGTGATAAGGCTATCGGGCGAACAGTCCAAAAATTCCACATCGTCTATAGCTATGTCATAGTAGTCCAAATCAGTCACATATTCTGGGTAGGCTATTACTTCAAATTGGTAATTGGCCGGCATTTTGCCAATGTCAAAGTTAACATTGAACCAATTTTTATTTCCTGTTCCCATGATAGATCCAAGCCTCTTGTAGTCATAACTATTGCTGTAGTTTGTATAAAAAAACAAGGCGTTTGAGTCTGAATTGTCCATAAATAACCAGAGAGAAACGCGGCACGCTGCTCCAGTCTCTTGAAATCTAGGGCCAAGAAGAACCGATTTTGTCCAAGTGACACCGGCATTGGGATCTAATTGAGTAATTAGGAATGATCCTTTTTGACTGCTTGAAATCAACGTGTGATCGACTTGAGGACCCTGGGGATTTTGGGACGGAGCCTGACGTCTTTTCCACAAAACTTCATCGTCACTTTGGTCATAGAATCCGCACCACGACGTCTCAAAATCGCATGTTCCGCACTCAGCCTCGTCCGATTTGTCATCACAATCGGCCTCAAAATTACACACTTTGCTATCTGGTATGCACACTGAATTCGATCTACACTCAAAATAGCCACTCGGACATTTACTACTTGTTGTTTGAGTAGTCATGGGTGACACGGATGAAAAAGTGGTGTTTGTGTCCAGAATACAACCAGGGCCAAACGAAATGTCATCAATGCACAAGTCACCAAACGGACCGTCGCCTACAACACCTTCGATAATCAGCTGGAACGGATCGGCCGAGTTTATTCGAATAAAAGCTCTTTCCCAATAGTTGCCCACCTCTCTGTCTTTGCTAAACAACAATTTCTCATTACCAAAGCCTGTGCGTGAGTAAACATTCAGCGCTCCGATGTTTATTCCAAAAGCGTGATAGAACACTTTAACCTCACAAGTTGGACTTGATTTAAACACCGAGGATAAAAGTCTTGCCTTGTTTCCTTTAAGTTGGCCACTTGTCTCCATGTAAATGAATTGGCCTAGCGATGTGCCTGTAGTGTGGTCCCTGCTGGCGCCAGTCGCAAATGATGGAGTTTCACCACGGATCAATTTCCACTTTAAGTCCGACTCTGGATCAATTTGCCAGTCACACAGACCGTTCTCAAAATCACATTGGTAGTAGCCAGTGCAGTTCATCTCGTCGGACATGTCACCACAGTCGTCTATCAAATCACAGCGTTCAATCATCGGAACGCATCCCTTTGACTTGCACTGGAAGTAATCATTAGGACAGCCGTTCTCTCTGGGCACTGGGAACTCACAATTCACCAGTCTTATGTCATCGATGGCCAGATCATGATTGTCATAGTCAAAAAATCGAATTCCATCAAACTCTAGTTGAAATGGACTTGTTATTCTGCCGAGCTGAACTCGGGCCAGTGTCCATCTGTCACCAAAATCTCCGCTGTACTCCTCAAGCACAGTGTATATTCCATTTTCGTACAAATAAATGCTCAGATCGTCTGAGTCTCCGAACATGTGGTAGTAGAGCTGTAGTTCGCACTTGGAACTGCATGGTTTGAGAATTCTGCCAAGTCTTAAGGACGCATAGCCGTAGCCATTGTAGGCGTCTGGATTCAGATCAACTTGGATGTAGTGGCCATCCGGATTTTTTAGAGTGTTGTCCACACTAGGTCCGTTTAATGAAAGTCTGGCTTTTGTTCGGTTCCATAGCAATGTGTCAGTACTTACATCTTTGTATTGGCATGTGGAATTTTCAAAATTACAGTCTCCACACACTTGTTCGTCGCGTCTGTTCGGACAATCGAATCTGAAATCGCAAACGTTGGCGTATGTGATGGTTGTTCCGTCGCCGCAGAAAAAGCTGGTGCTTGGATCCGGGTTGAATGGATCGTCAGTGATGTCGCTGCATTTTTTGTCATACAAGTTTACATCATCGATTGCCAGGTCCAAAGGTTGGTCCGAAAATGTGCTCTCGAGATAAATTTCGTAGTTGACACCGTCGCCAGTGATTGGAATGAGAGCTCGCTGCCACTCTGGGTCCATGCTGGGTGTCAGGGTCAACTCGGATGTGAGAGTTTGATTTGGATAAATTTTGCGGTAGATGTTCAGACTGCCCGTGTTCGATTGACCGTTCAGTATGTAGTAAAGGCTAAAACACGAGTCGTTTAGGTAATTTTTGGCAATGACTGTTTCGGAAAAAATTCTAGATGTTTTATTAAGCACTTTCATGTCATAGCTTGGATTCATCCATAGGAAATGACCATATCCGCTATTTAGCGTAGTGTCTACTTTGATACTGGTCTGAGGATATAGCTGGGCTAGCTGCTGACCGGTT
Source organism: Brachionus manjavacas (assembly GCA_019054805.1). Lineage (NCBI taxonomy): Eukaryota > Metazoa > Rotifera > Eurotatoria > Ploima > Brachionidae > Brachionus > Brachionus manjavacas. The sequence goes on from JAHQIY010000009.1 coordinate 985,775, forward strand.
ATTCGAAGCAGACTGAATGGATTTGTTGGTTCCCCTTGCCAGTTGCACAGCGAGTCTTCAAACGAACATTGGGCTGGTTTTTTACAAGCTCCGCGCGTGTCTATGAATATGTCATCAATGGCTATGTCACCAGTGTATGATGAACCAACTATGCCCTCGAAAACAACCTGAAATTTCAAAAAAAATTTAATTATTTTACTTAATGAAAATTTTTAAAATAAATTTAATTTGTTTATTAAATGAAAATTTTATAAAAAAAATTTGGGTTTTATTAAAAAACTATTAAACAAATTTAGTAAATTTAAAAACGAAAAAAAAGCAAAACTTTGATCTGTAGACACAAAATTTAAATAAAAGATTAATAAAATTAAATAAGAGTGAGAATAGGAAACAAATAAAAAAAGTGAAATGAAAAAACAGCCCATAAAACTGAATCTGTTAAAAAATGTTTAGTATTTTGTTAAATGTTAATCAACATATAAAAATTACTCTTTTTACTCTAACTAAATGCGTTCTTAGCCTTCTTAATTAATTTAATTTTAATTTTTATGATTTTAACTCTTTACGAATAAACATTTAGATTTAGAAGATGAAAAAAAAATTAAAAAAGTACCTCATAAAGTCCGTATCACTTTTTATGGATAAATTTTGATTTAAAGAATTAATTTATGAGTTTTATATCATTTGTTAATAACAGTAAATTAACTTTATTAAAGAATTTAATCAATTAATTTTTTATATATCAGAATGAGTATTTCAGTCAATTTTAATAATTAAAATTTTATCATTTTGTTTAAAAATAGACTATTTTCCTATTTTAATTTTAAAGTTTCCAAAAAAAATTACATTAGCAATGAATAACTTAAATAAATTAATTGACATATTTTGAAAATATTTTAGTACATTTAAAAATAGTGGCTATTGATTGAGAAATTAAAAATTTGTCTGTATATTTTATCTAATAAAAGTAAAATCTTTTTTTATGAATAGAAATTGTTAAATGATGAGAATTTAAAAAATTAAAGACTTACCTCAAAATCCTCATTTTCACTGATAGTAACACTGGTTGTTCTCCATTGATTGCCTTGATTTTTGCTTATTGACCATATTGGCTCGCTTGACAGTTGATCGCGTTTTCTCGTGTACACGTTTAATGTTCCTATTGATGTTCCATATGCATGATACCAAAAATTCAAACATACTCCATTGGGTGTTTTAGTTACTTTAGGTGAAATGAGTCTTGCTTTTTCGCCTTGTTTTTGCGGCGATGAAGTTTCTATGTACATATAGTGACCAACCGGAGTAAGATATGTGTGGTCAAATGATGGACCTGTTGAAACGCTTACAGTATTCACTTTATTCCTAGACCATTTAAAATCAGCATTTACATCTTGTTGATAGCCACAGATGTCTTCAGTTTCAAAGTCACAGAATTGAGTGGCTGGACAATCGCCAATTATCAATTTAACTTCATCAATAGCCACATAACCATCGTAAATATTTGCCATATCTCCTTCAAATTCAATCCATTTATTCACAGTTAAATTGCTTGGTACTCTAACATAAGCATGACTCCATGTATCAGCTACATTACCAAATCTTTTCCACAGTTCTGTCCTATTTTTTGCATTCCTAAGTGCAACAGTTAAGCCTGAATTTATTGGACCGTTCAGTTGATACCAAAATTCCAAACATGTATCTTGGGCTTTGTTAAGAACAGGAGATTTTAGAACAGCAGTTGATAACTGACTGTTATAATTTGAATCTATGTATGCGTAGTAGCCATATGAGCTTTGTAGAGTTACATCAGTTAGAGGTGCTTGTCCGAACTTTGCATTTTGACCATTTTGACGTTGCCATTGAGCACCTATTGATGGATCGTTTGACCAATCGCAGAAACTATTTTCAAAATCGCATTGCAACTCGAACGGCTTTGCCTCGGTTGTCGTCGGCTTTTGAGTTGTAGTCGAATTGTAGTATTCACAAGTTCCACCATTTACAAAGTCCACATCATCTAAAGCAATATTACCGAGATACCCATTTCCAATAGTTGCCTCAAATACCAAATCAAAGTATTTGTTGTTACTCGGTATGGTCACTTGACCAAGCATCCATTTATTGCCCAAATTACCCTTTTTAATTCAATTTAAGTAAAATATTTTTCTAGTTTTTTATTTGATTTTTACTGAAATGTTCCACATTTTTTCCATCGGTGATTCAGCTACTCTTCTGTAAACATTCAACTGTCCAATGTTTAATCCATTCAGATTGTAGAAAAAGTTAAGGCAGCCTGAATTTGGTGAGAACAAAATTTCACTAATAAGCCAAGCGGTATCATTGAATTTTTGTGGCGGAACCGGATTTATGTAAGCATAATAGCCTAGCTGAGTCTGTGTGGTATGGTCCACTGTCGGGCCAGTTATTGAATATATTGGTCCTTTTCCTCTTAGCCAGTCGAAATTGTCACCCTCTTTTGTATTATAAAATCCGCAAAAACCATCTTCAAAATCGCAGAAAGCTTCCGGTGCACAAGGACCGGTCTCGATTTCAATATCGTCAACAGCAATATCACTAGAAGAAAATTTTCACATTTTTCTAAATTTTATTTGAATAAAAATTTTACCCAGTAAATGATCGGCCAACAATTCCTTCAAGAACAACCTGGAAATCAACTATGCTTGAAATAGTTACGTGTCCATATCTCCAGAAATTTCCGAAGTTTCCACTTCTTGACCACAGTGCTCGAGACAAAACATTGTTTTGACGTGAGTACACATTCAAAGTGCCAATCGAGTCTCCAAATAAATGATACCAAAATTTGAAGCAATCACCCAAAACTGATCTTGGGTATGTGGGACTTATGATTCGAGCCTTTTGGCCAGTTGTTTGCGGATATGATGTTTCTATATAAATATAATGTCCGTTTGCCGACAATGTAGTGCTAAAAAAAATTTTAATTTTTTTTTTTAATTTTAATTTTTTTGTTACTGATCAAATGAAGGTCCAGTTAAGCTGCTGTTTGTTGAACCACTTGATCTAGCCCAATTGAAGTCCGCAGTTGTGTCACTAACCCAATCTTTGAAAAAAATTATTTAAAAAAATTAATTCTCATTAAATTTTATTTAGCTCACTGCATAGATCCGTTTCGAAATCGCATATACGGGAGGGTGGACATTGCCCGATAGATAATGATACTTTTAGAGAATTAGTATAAAATTTTGGCATCAAAAACTTCAAAAAGATTACTTTCATCTACAGAAATGTCTCCACGAAAACCAGAACCAGCAATACCATCAATCGCTAGTTTGAAATCATAGCTAATATCTGTGCTGTCTAATCTCACATTGGCTATGAGCCATTTGTCGAGCTGTGCTCCCACTTTTTTGAAAATGGTCGTCTCATTTTTGAAGTCATTATTTCTTATTAAACTGAATTGTAAAGTATTAATATCAACACCTTTAAGATTTGGTTTTATTTTAATATTATTAACAAATAAATTACACAATTACCAAACATATGATAATAAAAGGTCAAACAGTATCCATCAGCATTGGGCTTAGAAATTACAGGACTAATTAGTCGTGCCAAATCATCTTTTTAAATTAAATTAAAACTAAATATAAAAAAATTCATTTGATTTTACTTTTGTTAGTGTACGATGTTTCAATGTATACGTATCCTTGGGTTGACAGAGCACCATTTTGAGGGCCAGTGCCAACAGAACCTGTAGAGCCTGAGTGTAGTGTCCAGTTGAATTGAGTACCGGCGACTTCATTTTGCCAAGAGCATAAAGTGTCTTCAAAGCTACAATCAGCAAATATTGATGTTTGAATTTGAGGAAGAGCGTTGGCTGGCTGAACTTGACAAGTTTCATATTTTATCTCCAAATCATCCAGAGCCTTAAAATAGTTAGATTAATAAATTGTTATAAAAACAAATTTAAGTGATTTACAATGTCGCCTGTATAACTTGAGCCTACAATACCTTCGAACATTATTTGGTATTTTACATTTGATTTAAAAGGTGCTAGACCATGATTCCATGATTGACCTTTAAAAAAAAATAAAAAAAAAATAAATTTATTTTTATTTTTAATAAATATTACCCATTTCGCCAGATAGAGTCCATAATAAATCTTTGTTTGTATCACTTATCAAATAAACATTCAATGTTCCTATTGTCTTAAACAAAGATATAATTTTTAGAAATTGTATTGATTTTAAATTAAAAACAAAAGATGCATACCTTTCCGTACATATGGTACCAAAATAGTACACAGCCATCGCCATTTAGCATCATCGGCTCGCTTAACAAATGAGCTTTCCAACCTTCTTTAGCCGGAGAAGAACTTTCAATGTAAATGTAGTAACCTTAGCAAATAGAGCAAGTTTAGAGATTAAAATTTTTTCATAGATTTTTTATAGATTTTTTAAAATTAAACCTTTTAAATTAGACAGAGTATGGTCAAGGGAAGGTCCTGTACTAGGAGATGAAGTTTCTCCGTTTTCAAGCCTCCAGTCAAATTCATCAGTTCCATTTACATTTATCCAATTGCACAAATCCTTGTCGTCAAAATCACAAATATTTCCGCTATGCGAACAAGACCGATTTCTTAAAATAATATCATCCAGAGCAACTAGACCATTTGATGGATTGTAGCCTACGAGCGCTTCAAAAACAATACTGTAGTCAACCAATTTTTTAACATTTACTTCACCCTTCCACCAATAGCTTGAATGGTCATAATTGCGTGACCAAATTATGCTAGTAGTGCTCAGTGTATTTGTTTGAGCCTTTACATTAAGAGTGATCGAATCTGTGTCTTGTAGAAAGAAGTAAAACTCCAAACAACGAGCCGATTCGTTCTGAAACAAACTACTCAATGCTGGATACACTCTACTTGCCATTGTAGCTGTATTGTTCAATTTGAAACCAGTTGATTTGGCAAACACGTAGCCACTGCCGACTCCGTCAGATGTATGGTCGTTTATTGGCAATGGACCGGCTCTGGGCTCATTTCTTTGCGGTGAATACAATTCCCATTTAAAATTTGACGAAGCATTGAATGAATAGCCGCATGCATCAGCTGAAAATGTGCACAATTGATCCAAGTCTGAGCCGTCTTGACACTCACCATCTGTAAAGAATACATCATCAATTGCAAAAATGTCCGTATCAGCAGCAAATTCAACAGATGTTAATTCCATCAGCACTTTGTAAGATGAACCTGATTTTACTGTTACTCTACCCAGTCTCCATAAATCTCCATTCGAATTTGATCTTGACCAAATCGGATATCCAATTTGATCATTTACCTTCACATACAAATTAAATTTGTAGCCTACATTTGATGCAAAATAGTAATAAAATTCCATGCACTGAGCTTTATTGAACAAATTGTCTGTCTCTATTCGAGCTAGGTCTGTTTTTCGTTTTCCAGCAGCATTGGCAAATAGATACCATCCATTGGCTAAAGACAGCGTATGATCAGCTTCGATCGGTCCTGTTAGTTGATCGCCCAGAATGCCCTGCGTTCTAGTCCAGTTGTAATTGCTCTCTTTGCTTGGTGTCCAAATACACAAGTTGTACTCAAAGTTACAATCATTTGGACCAGTTGGTCTAATACTTAAAGTTGTTGTCATACTTGTTGTTGTTATTATTACATTTGGATCAGCACTATCTGGAATAATACTACATGGTCTTTCAATAAAATCTAAATCATCAATGGCGATATCGGATCTAGCATTGGGTCCTTTAACTCCTTCTATTAATAATCTGAACGAACTAGCTGAATTGATATTAACTTGACCATTTAGCCAAACATCTCCTTTATTTCCACTTTGGCTCCAAATTAGTGCAGTGTTATTTGCTTTATAGGTATAAATGTTTAGTGTACCCATTCCGGTGCCGAACATATGATACCAGAAGTCAAAGCAAAGACCATAGCTTGGTGTTGGTAAAAATAGCGTACTTTCTAACCATGCTTTATCGCCAGATTTCAATGGTGCATTTGTTTCTATGAACAAATAGGTTCCAGTTGCATCACCATAGGTATGATCAACATTTGGACCAGTCAAAGAAGTTCCAGTTTGATATGATCCTAATTCCCAATCAAAATCGTCTCTTGAATCTAAAACATTTTGCCAAAAGCAAAGGCCTTCTCCTTCAAATGTGCATCCTCCAAAACTTTGACACGAGCCATACTCAATTTTAATATCATCTATGGCCATTACTGAACCATATTCTTCAGTTTTTTCGCCCTCGAAAATTAGCGAAAAATTTTTATATTCACCGATTGGCAGTATACTGATCTGAGCAGCATTCCATATTTTTCCCACATCTTCACCAAACCTCCACAATAAACCTCGTTTGTCCTGAACTTGAATATAAACTGCTAATTTTCCCATTTCTCTTCCTGACATATGATAAAACCATGTAAGACAATAACCCTCAGGCACAAAATTAAACAATGAAGTTACAACTCTGGCTTTGTCTCCAGTTCTTCTTTGGTACAGGTCCAGTTCCAAAAAATAGCCCGATATTGAATTTGTCTATAATTAGAGAAATTAATAATAAATTCATATAAAATCTTGAAAAAAAATCAATTACTGTATGATCAAGATAAATTCCGAATGAGTTTCTTCCATTAGTTCTAGTCCAGTTAAAATTTCCAGTTAAATCGCTGACAAGGTTACATGAGTCCTGCTCAAAATCACAATTAAACAAATCATTGGTGATACAGTAGCCGTCAACAACAGAAACATCGTCAAGAGATATATCACCCTGATGGAAAAAAATAATCATTTAAAAAAAAAACAAATTTAATTTTTTATTTACATAATAGCCATTTCCGCGGACTCCTTCAAAGATTACAATAAAATTTTCATTCGATTTCAAATTGACTTGACCTCTGAGCCACTTATTTCCTTGTGTTCCAGCCTTGGACCATACAACACTCTCGTTTGTTTGAGTTTGAGTGTATACATTCAAACTTCCTATATGTCTACCGCGCATGTGGTAGTAAAATGTCAAGCATCTTGGGCTGTTTCCTCCCGAAAAATTTGGTGATAGCAAACGAGCCGAATCATTAGCCGCAGCTGGTGAAGATGTTTCTGAAAAAACAAAAAATAATAAACTATTTCTATTAATAATAATCATTTTTATTTACCTATATAGATATACCATCCTTCTGGAGTAGCAAGACTTGAAAAAGAAGAATTAAATTCAAAAATAAAATAAATTTGGCAAAATTACGTGTGGTCAACATCTGCTCCAGTGTCAATGCTTCCAGTTGAGCCCTTATTTCTTTTCCAGATCAAAGCTTGGCTTGAATCGTTTTTCCAGTTGCAGTAACCGAGCTCGAATGTGCAGTCATAGATTGAAGGCGCGCTTGTCGATTGGGGAGATCTAGTCGTAGTTGTTGTGGTTGATGGTATCGGAAGACCAGAGCCAACCGCAGCAGATAGAGGACTGATGGAACAATATTGAGCATCTTTGAAAAATATGTCATCAATTGCTACCGAGCTTTGGGCTGATCCACTAGTTCCCTCAATTATAATGGTATATTCGGAATTGACGTAGAATCCGAATTGTCCATAATTCCACTGGGCACCTTTGTCACTAAGCCCTTCTTTCCAAATCAACGTGTCGTTATTATTACTCAAATTTCTAACAAATATGGATATTGAACCCGGATTAGTGCCACTTATGTAATACCAAAATGTGAGACAACGACCTTGAAAATGAATAGTTGAAATGAAATTTTATTATTTTTAGTTTAAACCTCTGTAAGATGTTGGATTTTGAAAGACTTGACTGGACATTATGGCTAAATTGCCACTGTTAGCTGACTCAACAAACGCATAGCTTCCATATGAACTTCCAGTACTAGGCACAATTTTTAGAGTTTTAAATTAATAGGAAAAAAAGATGCTTATTAAAACCTGTGATCACTAAGTGGTCTAAAATTGTCATTAGGGTCTCCAGACGCAACTACCCAATTGGAAGTAAAAATGGCTGAGTCAATTGGTTCCCAAGAACCTTGAAAAAGTTTCAAAATTTTAAATTAAAATTTTAACCTAATGATTTTTAAATGATTGATACGCACAGAATCCGTTTTCAAAGTCACAGTCTCCTATAGGCAAACAAGAGCCATCTCGAACAAAGACATCATCTATATAAATGTTAAAATCATTTCCAGGTTTATTTGCGGACACATATTCTTCAAATATGACTTGATAGGGAATGTTAGTAATGGCGTGACCGAGCGGTACTTGGGCAAATTGCCACCCATTAAATCCATTATTGGCAAAAGGCTCGGTCCAAATAGGCAATTCGCCACTTGAGTTATACACAGTCTTAAGCTTGGCATAGATGTTCAATGAACCAATTGATGCTGGAGCATGGAAATAGTAAAACTCTACACACTGTTCATTATTTGGATTGAATACTCGAGAAGCAAGTAAAGCTCGCTGTATTTGATTTGTAGATGTTCCACTTGAATACATGAAATACCCGAATTGGGTTCCTAATGAATGGTCTACTACGGGACCATTTGGTGGTGCAGTTGCTTTGGAGCCTCGCTTCCAATCTATGTTACCCGTGTTCAAATTAGTGTATCCGCATATGTCATCTGTTTCAAAGTCACAGAATCGATCTGTCGATGGTGGACACTCCGACAAGACTCTGATATCATCAACAGCTATCACGCCAACAAATGTACCAACAGTTCCTTCTAAAACAATTTGATATGGTGTTTTTTGATTAGTTATCTTTAGCTGCGCTCTGTGCCATTCTCTTCCCTGGTTTCTCATTCTAGTCCATCGTGGTAGACCCAATTGATCACTTTTCAAATAAACATTCAGAGTGCTTACATCAGAGCCGTAGGCATAATAGTAAAATTCCAAACATCGATCTTTTAAGTCGGTGATTACCGGCGATTGCAAACGACACAGTTGATTAGATGGCTTGAAAGGCTATTTAAAAAAATAAATAAAAACTTGTATAAAAATAGAAAAATTTATTACATCAATTCTAATGAAATAACCAGATTTGTTTTGATAAGTATGGTCTACGAGAGGAGAATATGTCGTGGTCAATATAGATGGTGTTGCTCTAAGCCACTCAAAATCAGCGCTAGGATCACTGGTCCACAAACAAAAGTCTTTCTCAAAGTTACAGTCATACTCACTTTGTGGATCCCAAATGTAAGTACTGATGGTAGTAGTCAGTCTTGTTGTGGTCGACACAGTAGTCAATGTTGTATTTGGCATGGCGTAATTTGGATAAAATCCACAACTAGATGTTTGAACAAATGTGATATCATCAAGTGCAATATCTCCTCTGCCTATGCCTTTAACACCTTCGAAAATAATCTTGTGCTTATCATTGATCTTATACGAAAAAGCTCCCTCTTTCCATCCAGACCCTTGGCTGTAAGTCAAGCTCCAAAGTAGGGTCGCTGAATTTAAATTGATGTCGTAAAGGTACACATTTAGAGTTCCCAAATTGTTAGATAAATATGAATACATATGATACCAGAATCTAACGCACACATCTTCCTGCAAATAATTCAAAGGCTGACTTTCTAATCTACCCACCCATCCCATTTGAGTCGGTGTTTCAGTGACTTAATTGAATGAAATTTTAAGTTTGATTTAATTTTTATAGAAAAAATTTTCTTACTAAAGCTGGCGTATGACCCTGCCGATGTGCCAAAAGTATGATCACTGGTCGGACCGGTCAAGGATGACACAGAGCCTTGTTTCACAACCCATTCTATTTGTGAATTATCATCATTTCTGTAGTTACAAAGCGACTTTTCTTCAAAATTGCAATCGCCAGCATTTGGACAGTCTCCTTTGGTTATTCGAATGTCATCAATAGCTATGTTTCCATCATTGCCATATCCACGCAAACCTTCAAATACTGCTTGCCATGTACTATCTGGACTTTTTAATGTAACCTCAGCTAGAAGCCATCTGAAAAATTAAAATTAATTTCGGTCAATAAAATTGAAAATCATTAAAATTATAAATTGAATTACTGATCGCCAGTGTTTCCGTAAGTTGTCCATAAAGGAATACCGAGTAGATTAGCTGATTTTTTGTAAACTTTAAGACCATATACATCTTTACCGTTTGTATTATAGAAAAAGTGAACACAAGATCCTGATGATTTGACTTGAATTGGAGACTCAAGTCGTGCAATGTTTTTCTGTTGACTTGCATCGAAAAGCATAAAGTGTCCTTCAGGTGTTTGTAAGGTATGCTTGAATATTTAATATTAGATTTTGAAAAAAAGAGAAAGAATTATTAGAGTTATTGTTTTTTATAATATTTTTTATATTTTTTACAATAAATAAATAACTACAAATAATTCTTCAATGATTCTTTGGAAATATTAGTAAAGAATGGTTAAGGGAAAAGTGGAGTTTAGAGAAATGGAAAATTTGCACAAAATGATTACAAAGTTTGTTCCGAAGATACAATAAATTAAAATAAAGTTTTTTAAACTGAAAACAAATTTGTAGAGTCTAAATTCAGCCAATGCAAGAACATATTTTTTTTTTGAAATTTGTACACCATAATTTAGTATTAAAAAAATTATTTATTTATTGTCACATTTTTTTCCAGAGGAACTTCGAAAAAATTTTTGTTATAATTCTGCAAATTTATCAGGCTTTGATGCCTTCAACTTCACGTGATTTTGTTAAAAATAATTAGTCACTGTAAATTTTTTTAACACTAAACTAAAGAGATGCAGTCATAAAATGACAAAAAATTGAAAAACTTAAATGAATTTTTAATTAAAAAAAGTCTCAATCAATTTTTTGACTCTTTAAATTTAAACAAAAATTCACTTAATATTTATAAATTAGCTTGAATGAAATTTTCTTAGTAATGAAATTCAAATTTAAAAAACAATATTAAAAATTTTAAAACTAATAAATAAAAAAATTCATTAGAAAAAATAAATTTTTATATTTTTTTAGCTAAAACAAAGATTTATTTCTATATGATATTTCTTTATCTTTATTTTTTTCACAATTCTAAAAGATTCTACGGTAAAAAGTTTCTACAGTAAAAACTTAAATTTTTGAAATATCTGACCTATTTGACCACAAGAATAATACATAAAAATTTGAATATTTTACTTAACTCTAAAAAATTTAAAAAGTTATACTATTATTTTTAAAATGATTGTTAAAATTATTAAAATCGGAATTCTTACATCTGAAGACGGTCCTGTAGTTGGCGTCGAATATGATGAATTTGCCCTTATCCAATTAGTGTCAGCCAGCGGATCATTAGTGTATCCGCACAAATCCGGATTTTCAAAAGTGCATAAATCGGTTGTTTTACAAAAACCCTCATGTACAATTATATCATCAATTGCCACAAAACCCTTTAAAAATAAAATTAAAAACAAGATTAAAAATAAAAAAATCAAGAAGTATAATTTTAGTACATTAAACCCTGGCTGGCTGAACTCGAACTCAATTCTAGCCGTGTACTTAGTACTGTCCAAGATGTAATTTATAGACGCTTGTGCGAATCTCCACGAATTTTGAGACGAATCCTTGGTGCTCCAAATACTTTGACTGACTGATGACGTAGTTACTTTTCTGAACATGCTTAGAGTTCCAACATCAATGCCATACATATGGTACCAAAACTCAACACACTTTGTTCCATTCATTTCGGGACTAATAAAATTAATTTTCGCTTGCGGAAAATAATTTCTCTTCTCTAAAGTCAAGTAAGTTCCATACTTAGTTCCATAAGTATGGTCAAATTGTGGCGAATTTGAGTCACTAATATCTACGGCTCTTTTTGCTGTCCAATTGGTGTATAGATTAGCTGGATCATTTGACCAAGAGCAGTCTTTTTCGAAGCTACAGTCAAACTCAGCTATGGATGGATAAGTCACTGTGGTTGTTGTCGAAGCAGTTGTTGTTAAAACCTGGGTTTGAGCTTCGAGTGGAAATACTGTACACCCAACAATACCTGTCCTCATGTCAATGGTATCAGCAGCTACATACTCTTTAGAATCTGTTCCAACATAGCCATCCATATAAATTCTAAAACTCTCGTTTGTTTTGACAGCAAATCTTCCGAATCTCCAGTAAACACCTTGAGTTGTTATCTGATTATCAGTAAGACTCCATATTGTGACGGGTTCTTTTTTGTACTCGGCTAAGCTAAAAGTTAATTTTGTTCCTACTGGCGGATATTTACTAAAGCGATAATAAAACTCAATGCACACTCCACTATCACTGGTGCCAGGAACATACTCTGATACAAGTCTAGAATAGTGATTGATTTTTTGTCCTTTAGACACAGCAATTTTACCGCGATAATCATTTATTGTGTCAATGACCCAATCGAAGTTGTCCAAAGTGCCATTTTTAAGATTTTCGTCAGGCGAGTTTTCCAAATTAATCCAAGAGCAAAATTCGAATTGATTATCCTCAAAGTCACATTCAAAAGTGACTGGACATTGTTCCTTAGACATCTTTACATCATCAATAGCCACATCACCGAAATACGATTTGCCCACAACTCCTTCGAATATTATTTTAAAATTAGTCTGAACATTAGTTGGAACTCGGGCCAAAAACCATCTATCGCCTTGATCACGACTAATTGACCAAATCAAACTTCTTGGCTTGTTACTACTGTTAGTCTGAAGCTCATTGTACACATTCAAACTTCCCACATCCTTACCAAATGCATGGTACCAAAAGTAAAGACATTTTCCCTCTTTAAAGTCTTGGGTTGGAGCTATCAGTCTTGCCTTTTTGCCTTCGGTATAAGAAGAAGTTTCAATGTACATGTAATAGCCAAATTTGGTGCCTGTGCTCACATCAACCGAGGGTCCTGTATTGGAAGATAATGTAGTACCCTTATTTCTTGACCAGTTGAAATCAGCTAATGGATCTGGCTGATAACCACATAAGTGCTCTTCTTCAAAATCACAATCCACCGAGGAATAAGTTTGATTTTCACAATCTCCGTAAATTAGACTTATGTCGTCAAGTGCAATTTGTCCACTTACAAAATAGCCAGCATAGGCTTCGATTACAAAATTAGATATCGATTGATTGTTGCCATCAAACTGGACATGGGCTAAATTCCAGTGGTCTCCATGGCCGCTATTAATTCGCCATATGACCGCACTCTGAACAAATGATCCAGGCTGTTTTTCAACTCTATAATAAACATTTAATTCACCAGTGTTCGCACCTTGAATAAGGAATAATTTTTAGTAACATTTAAAAAATAAAATTTTTGTTATATTTTTTTTTTATCGAAATAGAAATTTTTTTTTTATTTTAAACTATTTTACTTTAAACTAAATGGTTTTAACAATTATTAGATTGACAACTAAATTTTAGAATTTTAATAAAAAAATTTAATTTTTATTTTTATTCTAAAATTAAAAAAAACTCTCTTTTTATAAAAATATTGAAAGACTCAATTTTTTTACTTTCTAAATTTAGTTCCGAGTTAAGCATTTTCAAATTAAAAATTTGTTTTTTTTTTCTTCCTAAATCAATTAATTCCATTAATTCTAAATTATCTTACCTTTCATATAATACCAAAATTTAAGGCACTGTTTGGCATTGCCGAAAATTTTTGGACTGACAATTTTTGATCTGCTAGGACCAGATCCCCATCCAGTCCAGGAGTAATAATCATAATAATCATCATTTTCAAAATAGATATAGTATTTATCTTTAGTGCCATAGGTACTTAAGAAAATGAATTAAGCTAAGATATTTATTTTTTTTTTATTAGTTACTGATCAACTTTAGGTCCACCATACGATTCACCTGTTTTCCTAATCCAATCGGTGTAAGAATCAGATTCGCGTTTCCAACCACAAAAATTGGTCTCAAAGTCGCAGTCAAAACCATTAACAGGACCTGGTGTAGAAGTCGACGGACCAGCAGTAGTAGGCTCTGAAAAAGATGGTTGCCGAATACAAGAAGTAGCATTTTCAATGATAGCAACATCATCAATTCTAGACAAAAAAAAGGATAATTTTTATTTTATAATTTCCTTTATGCTTACGCAATATCCCCGGTTATTGATGTCCCTACAATGCCTTCAAAAATGAGCTTAAAATCCTGATCATAAGATACAGGTACAACACCCTGCTTCCAATCTGTAGAATCATTACTTTGCTGTCCACTTATTTCCCAGATCAAATTTTGTAAAGTCGAATTTGAATCAGCTATGTAGACTTTTAAAGAACCGATTGTTCGTCCATATGCATTGTACCAAAAAGTAAAGCAAAGAGAATTTGTAGGTGACCATGTTTCACTGGCCAGTCTTGCAATATCATTTTTCTTTCTTGGTGATGAAGTTTCGATGAAAACAAAAGTTCCCTTATCACTGTTCAAAGTATGGTCAATACTCGGTCCAGTTGAAGATGATGATGTCGGTCCTTGATGAAGCAACCAATCGAACACATCATCCTTAAGATTACTCCATCCACATAGACCTTCCAGCTCGAATGTACAATCTAAATTTAAAGTTAAATATCTTTTTCTTCAGAGATTTTTGTTTACTCACCTCCAGGATGTTTGCGACAGGGTCCAGTCTTAAGTGCAAAATCGTCAACACCCAAATTAGCAGAGCCGAACGCAAATACATATCTAGACACTGATTCTAGAATTAGATTGTATGGATCTTGTTCTTCAGGAATTTCTAGTTCGAATTGAACCCAATTTGGAGACTGTGATGGTGATGGAGAAAAAATTAACTTTTCTGGCTGGTTGGCTGTTTTTGAATAGATTCTTAATAATGGGGTAGCCGCGGCATTTCTTAAGAATAAAAAAAATTAATATCTTTTGATTATTTACTCTTAAATTTTAAAAACTTTTTTTATTTATTAATCAATTTAGATACTTACGAATACATGTAAAAGTTGAGGCATCTTCCATCAGATTTGGGATCAAATTGAACAGTTGTAATTCTTGATGTCAAATTATTAGCAAAAACAGGCTATGAAAAAAAAACTAAAAAAATTATTAAATTAAATTATCTATTAATACTGGTGATTGAAGGTAATAGCCTTCCTTGGTTTGTAAAGTATTATCAACATTTGGATTGTCAGAAAAAAGACCACTCAACGGCTTAGCTCTTTGCCATCTATTCTTATTAGTCGTATTTTCAGATACAAAACCACACAGATCATCTTCAAAATCACAACTAAAGGTAACAGTATTACCAAACTCTGAAATAGGTGGACATTTTCTATTAGGCAAAAATTCCATTTCGTCTATCGCTACGTCTCCTGTGTAAGCTTTAAAAAAATTATCAAAATAAATTAGATCATATTAGTTAGTGTAATTACAATCTCCAGCTATTGCTTCCATAAGAATTTGATATTGTAAATTATTTTCCAATGGTTGAATATTTAAATGAGCTTTTAGCCAAGCGTTTCCATGTTGTTCATTTCTCGACCACAAAGGTTCAGACTGAACGCCAAAAATAGTTTGTAATTTAACATTCAATTCTCCAATCTAAAAAAATTATTTTTTTAATTATATTATTTTTTTTGTCAATTTAATTTACTGTTTCTCCATAAAGATGATAATAAAATGTTAAACAATCTTAAAAAAAATAAATGAATTTTTTTTTAAAATTTTTATAAAAATTGATTACTAGTTGTCGAAGAGTAGGTGCTATTGACTATTTGAGATATAATTCTTGCTGTATCACCTTTTTTTACATTAGAAGTCTCGAGATAAATGTAGTATCCGTTTCCGGACACGTCCGTGCTTGGTCCCGTTTCAGAAGAAGTAGTCGAACCTTTTTTTAAAGTCCACTTTAGCTTAACTGATAGATCATCAATCCATCCACATTTGTTGTTGTTGTCGAAAGTGCAGCTAATTTGTTGGGATGCTGGTGGTCTTGTAGATACTGGCATCGGGGTGGTCAAACTATTTAATTCACTAATAACCTCACTAGGCTGAACTCCACAAACACTATCAACAAAAGATACATCATCAACAGAAATGTCTCCAAAATAACTTTTTCCTCGTATTCCAATAATGTAAATCCTAAAAATAAAATTTACTTACATTCAAGACTTAAAATATAAAATTAATTTACCTATAGGTTGTATTTGAACTAAAGCCAACCGTTCCTTCAAGCCATTGATCACCTTGATCTTGACTCAACTTCCATATTGGTATCCTTTGACCATTATCGTACAAAATGTCGACTTGTAATGAACCAATGCTATTGCCATTCATGTGATACCAAAATCTAAGACACCTAGCTGGAGTCGGATCAAAAATCATACTCGACAAAATAGCCTTTAATTAAAAAAAATTAACTAAATCTTTTATTTTATTTAACTTTTTTATTATACTCTATCGTTTTCAACTCTCGGTGAAGATGTTTCTTAAAATTAAATGTTAAAATTTGAAAATAACTCTAGCCGTTCTAGATTACCTATAAATAAATATGTTCCTTTTGTAGTCCCAAAAGTATGATCTACTGAAGGTCCAGTTCCTAATGAGCTAGTCTTTCCATTTCCTTCTTCCCAATCGAATTCGTCTTCTCCTTCAACATTTGACCAAGTGCACAAAGTATCCTGAGATTCAAAATCACAAAAACCAGATGGAGCACATTCTCTGTCCTCAATTTTCACATCATCAAGGGCTATATCCCCAATCCAATTGTCACCAACAGTTCCTTGAAATCCGATTTTATATCTTTCTGTTGTCTTGATGCTCACCTCAGCAATGTTCCATATATTTCCATTATTTTTAAAACGCGACCAAAATGGCTGACTAATTGATCCTGATTCTTTAACTGTGATGATGTCCAGTGTGCACTTCTCATTGCCGCGCATATGATAGTAAAATTGCAGGCATTTTTTAGCTCCTTCCATTAATGGAGTCAGCAATCTAGCTTTAGAGCCGGACAAAACTCCAGTAGTAAAACTAATAAAAAAATTTTATAAATTAAAATTTTTTAATTTTTATTAAAAATTTACTCTATGCTCATGTAGTGACCGAGAGCAGTGCCAAGAGTATGATCTAAACTAGGTGCAATTCCGGATGTATCACCTAAACCTGATTTTCTTAGCCATTTAAAGCTTGAACTTGGATCATTTTCAAATTGGCAAATATTATCATCTTCAAAGTCACATGTACTTTTCATACAGGCTCCTTCTTCAATTCTGACATCATCAATGGCAAAAGAACCCCTGGCTCCGTTGCCTACAACAGCCTCAAAAACAATCTAAAAAAATAAATTTTGTAATCAAATTCTAAAGGCTAAAGATTAAAATAAATACATTAAAATCAATGTTAAAATTATAAGAGAATTCTAGATCGTTCATTTTCCATTTGTTTCCTTGTGAACCAATTCTGTCAAAGTAAAGAGCCATTCCTGCATCAGTAATGTTCAAATAGGTGTTAAATGTTCCCACATCATCTCCGTACATAAATAGAGCAAAATGCATACAATAAACAGAGTTGGAGGGCTGGCTCAAAGTTGGAGAACTAATTCTTGCTTTTTGACCAATTTGATTAGGCAATCCGCTATCAATAATGATATAAGATCCTTGAGATGAAGCGGTAGTAAAATCAGTGTCCGGTTGCCACTGTGAAGCTGAGCTTGAAGCTTTTCTATTTTCCCACAAAATTTGCGCCGAGTCATCATTTTTCCAGCCACAGAATCCATTCTCAAAATCACAATCAAAACTAGATGAACCTTTTTTTAAAGAAATTTTTTAATAAATAAAATTAAATGGCAATTTTTTAAACGAATTCTTACTAGAACTAATTGGTTTAAAAGTTCGTGTAGTTGTTGGCAATGGATTAGTGGTAATGACTGATGGTATGGCATTTATTGGAGAATATTGACATTGGGTATTAAAAAATGCCAAGTCATCTAATGCAATGTCACTTTAAAAATTCAATTATTTAAATTTAATTTGAAAAAAAATTTCAATTCTTAAAGTGTTTTTACCTTTGGGGATCCTGATCGGCATATCCTTCGATAATTATTGAAAATCTTTCACTTGACGCTAAAGGTATTTGACCCCTGGACCATTGTGTAGATTGCTGACCACTTAGTTTCCAAACAAGCCTTTCTTGATTGCTTTCTTCATAATACTGATAAATGTTGAGACTTAGAATATCTCTGCCAACCATGTGATACCAGAATTCAAAGCAAAATGGTTGACTCAATGGATCAAAAGAATAGCTTTTGATACGTGCAAATTCTTGGCTCATGGCTCCGATACTTTTCACATAGATGTACTTTCCTTTGCTTGCTCCGAAAGTGTGGTCAATGGTCGGTCCAGTTCCGAATGTAGGTGTTTCACCAGTGTTAATTACCCATTGTAGATTTGCAACTGTAGTATCACTTTCCCACAGGCACAAGTCATCATTTTCAAAATTACAGTCTCCGTAACTGGGACACGAACCATCTTGGTAGTCAATATCGTCCAACGCAATAAAACCCTCTGCTGTAGCTTCGAACAAAATTTGATGTTTGTTCAAAGAGTTAACGTCTATCAGTTGCTTGACCCACTTGCGCTTGGTGTCAATTTTTTTTGACCAAAGTGAGTTTGTAGAGCTCACAGAACTGAGAAAAACTTCCAGCATATTTGCATCATTGCCGAACATGTTGTAAAAAAAACTCAGACATTTTTTTCCACTCGAATTTTCAGTTATCGAGGTTAGTCTGGCTAGTTTGCTAGATGGTGAAGGTGTAAATGGGGCTACTTGAGCGTACAAATATTGTCCGTAAATTGTCTGAATTGTATGATCAGAAATGTTCATGGAATTGCTTGTACCATTTTGAGCTACCCAGTAATAATCGAGACTGCTGTCTGTTCGATAGCCACATAAAGAATCTTCAAAATCACAAGATACTGAATTTGGTACAGACGGACAATAGGAATTCGAAAAATCCAAATCATCGACTGCGACATGACCCTTCTCTCCATTTGTAACCGATACCTCAAAAGCCAGATAGCTGTCATAGTTTAACGATCTTGTGTTAAATGAGGCCTTGTTCCATCTTAAACATTAAAAAAGTTTAATTTACTTAACTATTTGAAAATAAAATCAAAATTAATTTAAAACAAATTTTAATAATATTATTTTATCAATTGACAACCGAATTAAAACATAATTATTATTATTAATATTAATAAAAATTTAAATATAAAATCCTGTTTTTGTTTCTTCGTTTTGGATTTAAAATTTACGATGAAATTTTATCAATTATCAAAAATGATCATGGTCACAAGCCAAAATCACAGTTAGTTAATGATTAGATTTTACTAGCAGCTCTTATTTGATACTTTTTTATTTAACTTTAATTTTTTAAGTTCACTTTTTTTTTCAATTTCAACAAATTTATAAAATTGCTTTATTAAATGAAATTTTATACAAAAAAATGTTTTTTTTTTTTTTAAAGATAGTCAGAATATCAAAATAATTCAGCTTTAAAAAATTTTTTTTGGCGATTGCATTATACCAGAAAAAAGCTTTAAAAAAATTCTTTATTTTCATAGTCTGCAAAACTTTTGCTCAATAGTTGCAGAATGTTTAGTACCTAAAAAGATAGAAATTAAGTTCTTTTGCAGAAATTGCTAAATTATATTATGTTTCTGTTCTTGCTATTTTCACAAAGGAAATTTTTATAAATTTTTACAAATTCTATTTTATGAGATTTAAATCCAAAAATATAAAAAATAGTTTTGTTCTTTTTTCAAATTGTTTAATTAGACCCTTTTTATATATTCTACCCATTATTATAATTCTAAAATTTTCAATTAAAAGATTTTACCTATTGCCTTGATTTCCAGTTTTGACCCATAAATCTTGAATAAAATCACCTCCAGATTTTCTAGTATAAACTTTTAATTTTGTTATACTCAAGCCATACCTTTAAAAATAATTTTAGTCTATAATTTAAAAATAAATAAACAAAACTGTTTACATATGATACCAAAATGAAAAGCATTTAACTGTTCCTTTTCTAACAGGTGATCCACTAATTAGCCTTGCTCTTTCGGAGTCTTTTCTATTTTCAGTTTCGGCAGCCATGAACCAACCTTGTCCATTTTCTAAAGTATGATCGACAAAAGGACCTGTTCCGTTTAATTTAAACCAGCCTTGTTTTCTGATAAATTGAAAGCCTTCAATTCCAGTGTCAGGATACCATCCACAAGTGTCCTTTTCGAAGCTGCACTGAATTGTAGATTCATTACTCGGTTGTGCAGCTACTGGAGACAATTTACAACTGGTTTCTTTAGTAATAGTTATTTGATCAATGGCTATGTAACTTTGGTAGCCTTTTCCAACAATTCCTTCTATAAAAGTGAAATATGGTCCCTGATATGGCAACGGTACTTGAGCATATAACCAATTGTTTCCTTTCGACCCAGTCAAAGTCCATTTTAGCTGCAAAGGTCTCGTTGAACTTATATTAATTAATCTAGTATAAACATTAATTGTTCCCGCATCAACTCCATTCATGTAATAAGCAAATTTTAGGCAGTAATCGTCATCAATTACAGGACTAACTATCTGGGCTTTGTCTCCAGTTCTAGCGGGAGCAGACGGTTCCAAAAAGGCATAATATCCCTGGGTATTTCCTTGTGAGTCTTTTTGAGGTCCAAGTCCAGTCGTACTTGTGCCAGCCACGTTAATTTCCCATTCAGCTTGTACAACATTTGATTCAGTGACTTCTTGCCAGGTACAATCTTGTTCAAAATTACATTCATAAATATTTGGACATTTTTTATTTTCTGTATATTTTATCTCATCTAAACCAATGTCTCCTCTGGGACCAGCATTGCCCTTGATTGCTTCAAATAGAATCTGAAAATCTCCTCTTGATTGTATTTCACGTCTGACAATCCGCCATGGTCTACCTTGGTCACCCGATGTTGTAAATATTCTGGTCTTTCCAGTTGTTTGATTTAAGTAAACATTTAAAATATTTACATGTCGACCTTAAATTAAATTATTTTATTCTATCATATCAATTTTTTTAGCCTACCATTTGCATTGTAGTAAAACTCTAGACAGCCTGTTCCCGATGGATCATTGCCAGATGGAGAAATTAGAATTGCTTTGCTACCGCTCACACTACTAGGTGAAGTAGGCTCAAAAAGCATAAAATGCCCAAAAATGGTTCCAGTGCTGACATCTGATAAAATTTTTAATTTTTATTATTATCTAAATTTTAGCTTTATTTTACCATTAGGTGGTCCAGTTTCAATGGTAATCGTTTGACCTGTGAACCGATTCCAGCTTATTCTTTGATTTGTATCAGATCTATAGCCGCAAACAAAATCGGTTTCAAAATCACAATTTATTGTTGTTTCGTCTAAAAAATTATTTAAATCCCAAATAATAAGAAGAATTTTTAACTTTATTTTATTTTACCTAATTCACATGGTTCTTCTTTATACATAGCATCATCAATCGCAACTAACTGGAAAAATTTTTTTTTAAATTTTTGTGAAATTGAAATTTTTTATTTATTCACCCCTGAGTAGCTAGCCGGACTTCCTTCGATTGCAATCGAATAATCAATTTGATATTCTAAATCTAAGCTAACTTTTGCCAAATTCCATCTAAGTAACATAAAAATGAAATCAAAGAATTTTAGTAAAATAAACAATTACCCTCTGCCCTGGTATCCCAGTTTAAAAAACCGAGGATTTGGTTCTTTATTGAAATTTTTCATCAAATAAATACTGAAACTTGGAATTGATGAGCCTTGAATGAAATACCAAACAGAAAAACACGCTTGGGCAAAATTTTTTCTTCTAAAATATCCCGATCTTAGTTGAGACTTGAAAAAATAATTTTTAACTTTATTTTAAAAAATTTTTTTAAAATACTTTTGAAAAAAAATCCACACTCGATGAGTTTCCTACGTATGCATAATATCCATTCTGACCTTGCGTATGATCTCCTACTGGAAAACTACCTGGTTTATTGTAATTTGAAGTCTTGGTTCTCTTCCAACTTATTCCGCTTGATGAATAATCTTTCCATCTACATAAATCAGTATCAAAATCGCAATCCAATTCTGAGTTTTGACCAAAAGCTATTGATTGATAATAAAAGAACAAAACTCCTTGAAAATTCCAAGTTAAGAATTTTATTTTGGCTGATAATTTTACTCTTACCTATTAAAAGAGCTTTGAGATTCGAACGAACATCGTTCATTGTTTAAGCTTAAAATTTTTATTATCGATTAATTGTAGTTTGTTATCAAATTCTAAAAAATTTTAGATTTATTAAATGTTTTTATTTTTTATTAAATTCTTTTAATTTATGAATTACTGAACTTATATAATATTTGAAAAGATCTTAAATCATTTCGAAATAGTTATTTAACCAATTTAATCTTGAGACTATTTTTATCTATTTTAATATTTATAGAGATAATTAAATAAATTTTAATTCAATTTCCATTTTTAAACATTGATAGGTTGAATTTGTCTAATCTCTGAAAAGATGGCTTATTAAATAATAAAGCTTTATCATTATCATTATTTGCCCTCGCGATTCATTTATCTATTTCAAAGTTTTATAATTATCTTAAATGAATTAATAACAAAAAATTATCTTTTAAACTGATTTGACGATTTTTAGAATTATCAAATAATAAAAACGATAAAAAAAATTATAAAAAAAATTAAGCTGTACTTTCAAAGTTATAAGCAGAATATGTGCACTCAGACTGGCTATTTTGAAAAAATTATTATGCATTAAAAAATGTAAACAAAATAATAAAAAATTATCTTTTTAATAAAAAAATTTTATTTGCAATAAAATTAAAGATATCTGCTATAAAATATTCTACTGACTCTACATTTGCTATAAATACTAGCCTTCAAAATTTAAATTAAATTTTAGAAAAATCTTTTGAATATTAAACAATTCATCCATTACTGATTAAATCAATATTTTTCCATGGCTTCTTTATCTTAAATTTTAGTAACTCTTCCGAATTAAGAAAAAAAAAAACTTAAACAGGCTCCTTTCTAGAATATTTAAAAAGAATGGCTTCATTTTTAAATAGGCTTAATAATAAAGGACAATAAGTTTTTGAAATATCAACCTCATTTATTCATGGTCAAATTTCCTTTAATATATTTTTTTTCAATTTAATTTTATCTATCAGTTTGTACAATTAAAATTTAAAAATTTTTTTTTAGACTATTAGATAAATAAAATATTTTTAATTATTGATAAAAAGAAATTAAATAATACAAAAAAAATTAAAAATGAACGAAAAATTTCGTTCGAATTTTTTCTATTCAATTTTATTAGGTAATTTATTAATTAATTTAAAAGCCAAAAACTTTATTAAATCACGTTTTCAAAATAAAGCGATATTTTTAAACGCAAATGGTCAAATAATATCGAGTATATTAATAATTATTTTTATAAAGTTAAAAGTTAAAGTAACTTTTTAAAGATTCGACAAGTTTCGATTGTGATTTTGAAAGAAATATATGTGGATGGACTAATGATCTGAGCGGAAATTTCAATTGGCGACGAAAACAAGCTTCATCTTCTGCAAATGCTTGGCAGCCTAATATTGACTTTACAACTGGAACTTCTGGTACTTACATACTTTAAAAACTGATTAAATTAATAAGGAAACATTTTAGCAGGTTGGTATCTGTACATTGATAGTTCGGCTCCGAGTCAACCAAACCAAAAGGCCCGGGTCCGATCTGTTATGGTAAACAAAATTGCTAATTCTGCAAGTTGCTTACAATTTGCTTATTATCTTCACGGAGATAATGTGGGAAAACTAAATATGTACATCACTCCTGGATCAGGAGCTCTGATAACTCCATCTTTTACCGCCGAAGGTTCCAAAGGGACAAACTGGCTCATTGAAAAATTTAGCCTTAATTTTGGAATTAGTTTTAGTTTTGATGTAAAATCCAATTTTTGATGTCTAAAAATTGTTATTAATTAAAAAAATTTGCTTAATTAGATTGTTCTAGAAGGGGTAATTGGAAACGGAGCCAAAGGTGTAATTGCTGTCGATGATATTTTTATTTCTGATGGAGCTTGTCAAAAAAAAGAATGCGATTTTGAAGACCCATCGATTTGTGGATACACAAATGACAATTCTGGTAACTTTAATTGGACCAGAAATTCAGGTCCCACGTCTTCTTTTCAAACAGGGTAAGCTATTAATTAAAAAAAAATAATTAATTAAATTCTTAATTTTAAAGACCTTCTGTTGATCACTCCACTGGCTCTTCACTCGGCCATTACATGTTCATTGAGTCCTCTTATCCGCAGAATAAAAACAATTTAGCTCGTTTATTGACCCAAAGCTTTGACAAAGGCGTTTACTGCTTAGATTTTTATTACCACATGTGGGGTTCTACCATAGGCGCTTTAAATGTTCTGACTAAGTCTGAGAGCGGAATTTTTAGTGCACCTTTTTGGACAAGGAATAAAAATTACGGAAATGAGTGGAATTTGGCTCAGACAAATGTTAAAACTAGTGAAAAATTTCAAATTGTTTTTGAAGGTTTAGTGGGCACTTCATGGTATGGCGACATAGCTATCGATGATGTCAAAGTTGAGAATAGAGAATGTGGTCCCATAGGCTTTTGTTCATTTGAATCAAGCCCAAGATTTTGTACCTGGTCAAATTTGGAGGGTAATAATGACGATTTTGATTGGGAAGAAGGAACAGGTGAATCAACTAGCTCTGTTGGACCTTCAGTCGATCATTCTTTGGGAACCCCTAAAGGCCACTTTGCTTTTATCGAGCTATCTTCACCAAGGAAAGAAAATGATAAAGTATTTTTTTAAAAAATTTAACTAATTCACTACTATATTTGAAAAAAAAATAGGCAATTTTGTCAAGTCTTATTTTTGAATCAGTCGATAGCAGATGCATAGGCTTTTGGTATTCTATAAATGGTAACTCAGTTGGTTCGATTCAAGTTGATATCATTTATGATAACGACGATAGAGAAACTATATGGAAGCTAAGTAGAGATAAGGGAGATCAATGGCTCTATGGATCAGTTGGCTTTAGTTCTAAAA
The DNA here is from genome assembly GCA_019054805.1 of Brachionus manjavacas. NCBI lineage: Eukaryota > Metazoa > Rotifera > Eurotatoria > Ploima > Brachionidae > Brachionus > Brachionus manjavacas. The sequence continues at coordinate 1,010,868 of JAHQIY010000009.1, forward strand.
ACATGACCTATAAGTAATGATCAGGAATTATTAAGAATATTTAAAAAATAATTTTTTATCCTACAAAGAGTTTATATTATCGGAACTGTGGGAAAAAATAGTCAGGGTCATATTGCTATAGATGATATTTCATTAACTAACACTAATTGTACTTTACAACCATCTGAAGTTATAAATGAACTATCTATTGCGACAACCACTTTTGCACCAACAACTACAAAACCTTTGCCATCATATGATATCACTTGTTCATTCGATAATAATAACAAATGTGGCTGGACTGATGACTCAAGTGCCAAATTAAAATGGACTCTGTTCAAAGGTTCAACAAGCTCTATTGATACCGGTCCGATGTCAGATGTTTCCAAAAATGGTTACTATATTTATTTGGAAACAACTGGTGTTAAAGAAAAGGATTCGGCAAGAATTATTTCTCAGCCTATAAATTCAACTCTTGTTCAAAATACTCGTAAATATTTTATTTAAAAAAGAATAAAATTCTTTTTTTAATTTTCTTTTTAAAATTCTAATTTTAGATTGTTTGACATTTTATTATCATCTTTATGGTCAAACAGTAATGATTTTATTTTTAATTAGTTAAGTTTTTAAAATGAATTTTTGACAGATAGGAGAATTGAATGTAAAATTACTAACCCCCGTTGGACTAGCAACTAAACCAATTTGGCAAAGAACTACTCAGCATGGTGACATATGGCTACGTGCGCATCTGAATGTACTTGATCAAAATTACCCTGAATACAGAATAGTATTCGAAGCTGTAGCCGGAAAATGTAAATAAAAAAATTTAAAATCAAACATTAGTTTTTTTTGTTTTAGCTTATAGTGGCGATGTTGCTATTGATGAAATAGAATTTTTTCCCAATAAAAAGTGTCCGTCAATATCTGAATTTGGAAATTCAGTAACTCATTACTGTGATTTTGAAACAGACGAGTGTGGATATACAGTCACTGGAACTAGTGGAAATAAATGGCAAAGATCGATGCCTAGTTCTGTGGTATTTGGCAATCTCCCGTCTGTTGACAATACTTTGCAAACTCAAAACGGATACTTTTTCAAATCAAATGTACACTCATTATTTAAATTTTGTTAATTTTGTTTATTTAATAATTTAAAGGGCCTTACTTATGTCTCTAATCAAATATCAAGGTTTACCACTATGATGTTTAATCCGCAAACTTACGGACGATGCTTGAATTTTTACATGTTTTCGTTAGTTTTTTTTTAAATCTAAAAAAATTTAAATTAAACTATATTTGATTTTATTGTGAAAAAAAATTTAATATTATTTTTTGAAAGAAATGGAGGGGTAACACCTAATCTAAAAGTTTATTCAAAATCAAATGTTTCAAGTGCCGAAACTTTGTTGTTCGCTCCATCACGTAATTATTATTTGTTTTTATTATTAAATAATTAGCAAACTAAATGAGTAATTAAAAGCTTCTCAATCAAACAATTGGATAAATTTTGAATTGGAAGTACCAGAAGATCAAAATGGTTACAGCATCACTTTTGAATCTATAACTAGAGTTGGAATTGGAGCTGCCAATTTGGCAATAGATGATATTTCAATTCGAAGAGGATTATGCCGAAAACATCCTGGTGGTAATTTTCTATTAATAAAAATTTAATTTATTTTTTAATCAATTTTCTAAGACTGTGATTTTGAATTCACTGAATTTTGTAGTTGGTCTAATTCAAAAGACGATGATTTCGACTGGCTTTTACATCAAGGAGGTACACCTTCTGTTAGCACTGGTCCTGATGTAGATCAGTAAGTTTTTTGAGAAAGAAAATTAAATATTATTTTTTCAATTATTTTTTTAGCACTTTGAAAAATTCAAATGGAACTTTTATTTACTTAGAAGCATCTTCTCCTCAAGTTAAAAGTAAAACGATCCTTAATTTTAGCTAGTAATTTTTGACATTTTTCTTCTAGATGATAAAGCTTTGCTTATTAGTGAAACATTTAATGATCAATCTATATGTTTTTCATTTTGGTACCATGCTTATGGAAATTCAATCGGATACTTAAGAATTTATTTCACTGATGCAAATTTTACAAACAAAATTTTATCATGGGAATTATCAGGTCAACAAAGTTTGAATAAAAAAGACTGGAAACAAGGAATTTTACCACTTTACAATATTGGCCATGATTACAAGATTATAATTGAGGGCACAATAGGTGTTGGAACTTCGGGAACCACTATCAATGGAGACATTGCGTAAATATGCTTATATTTTTTCTGCAATTAAATAAAATTTAATTTATTTTAAGTCTTGATGATTTATCATTTCTAAAATATGACGCTTCATGTGTTCAACAGCCTGATTTTTCTCTTCCAACTCATTCGACATCGTACCCAACAACAACACCTCAAATTTATGGTATGAAAAAAGCTTTATCATTTGATATTTAAATGATAAATTTTGATTTAGACGGCTTTATTTGTAATTTTGAGACTGATTTATGCGGCTGGACCCATACGGCAGACTCCACTACCAAATGGTTCAGAAAAACTGGTAAGACATATGGAGGACCAAAAGTCGATCAGTATTTATAATCATTAAAGGTGAAGAAACACATCAATAATTTTACTAATTTAAGTACGTATGGAAAAAATGATACCTATTATGTTTTTTTTGAGTCTGATGAGGATTATTACGATTACTGGGGTTGGGGATGGGGCTCAGGAACCACAGACCGATCAAAGCTAGTTAGTCCAACTATTGATGGAAATTTAAAACAATGCTTACAATTCTGGTAAAAAGACATAAATAAAATGAAAAATTAAAATTTTCTATTTTGTCAAATATCTAAGGTATTATATGTACGGAAGTGGTGTTGGTGTATTGTCTGTTTTTTTGAGAACCAAAAACAGCAATGGCAGTTTTTCGCAGTCTCCTGCTATTTGGACTATGAAAAATAGTCACGGAAAACATTGGAATCTTGCACATGTTCAATACGAAGGAGGAATTCAGTCTGCCACTAATTTTATAATAGAAGGATATGCCAATACATTATCAAGTGGAGATATAGCCTTGGGTAATTATTAGATAAAATTCATAAAATCAATGTTTTACTTAAAAAATATTCAGATGATTTTGGTTTTAATTTTGGAAGCTGTGAGGATGCAGATTTTGCCTCAGTTACTTGTGATTTTGAAGAAGACCATATTTGTGGATACCAGGCTGACCCAAAAGCAGATTTTAACTGGGCACGAAATAAAGGCTCAACATTATCGGATCAAACTGGACCATCAGTGGATGTCACAACCGGCACTGGATTCGGCTATTATATGTTCATTGAAACTTCGGCTCCTCAATCTTATAATCAAAAAGCAAGGCTTGTTTCACCAACTCAAAGTTTTGATGATGGAAAATGCCTTTACTTTTGGTACCACGCTTATGGAAAGGATGTAGCAACTTTAAATGTTTATTCTGAAATTCAAACGAATCAAACTAATAAACCGAAAAATCTACTTTGGTCTATTAATCGAGATCAAGGAGATACTTGGTTCATAGCAAGAGTTCCAACTGATTATTCTGATAATTTTAAGATCATTTTTGAAGGAATTGTTGGAAGATCTTATAGAGGTGATGTTGTAAGTAACATTTTATATCAAATACAATATTGTATTATAGTTTAATTAAATATAAATGGAAAGCACACTTAATAAATAGAATTATTTTTTATAATTTTTTTTAAATTATTGAATAATTAAACAAAAAGAAAGAAAATACGAATCACTTTTTTAACAATTTTTGTAAGCAACTTCCAAATTAATTTTAATAGCGGTTTTGAATTCAAATATCTTAATGTTTTTTGGCATTCTTTTTAGTTCTTATATTATTAATTTTTTTTAAATGAAAAAATCAAAATTTAAAAATTTTAAAAAATTTTATTAAAAAATTAAAATACATTTCTTAAAAGGCGATTGATGACGTGTTTATGTCCAAGTTTTCATGTAGCCAACCTTTTGATTGTGATTTCGAAAATTCCCAATTCGATTTATGCTCTTGGACAAATGTTAACAGTTCTTATGACAACTTCGACTGGCAAATAGAATCTTCCAGTGACCAGGCAAATTTTGGCCTTATTTCAGATAATACATTTGGAGACTTAACTGGACACTTTATGCTTTCAAATGGCAAAATTCTAAATCATTTTTCTCGAATTATATCTGAAAATATGCCACCAACGAGCTCTACTGGTGATTGTCTCTCATTTTATTTTTACTTTAATGGAGGCTCTGGAGTCAACATGACTATCCGCTTAGCAGAATATAATAAACCCATTATCGATTTGTGGTCTTTAAGAGATAACCAAGCAGTTGTATCTAGATGGAATTTCGGTCAACTGTATTTTTCAACTAAAGACACATATCGTGTCTATATAGACGGATATGCAGGCTCAGATGGAAATAATTTCGTTGGTGTCGATGACATTGTCCTAAAGCCGTCGACTGGTGTTTGTAATTTTGTTCCCATTGAAGCAACTGCAGTATTAACAACGCCTGGACTTGTGACAACAACAATTACGCCAAATGTTCCTCCGCATTTGAAAGAGCTTGACTGCAATTTTGAAAATGACTGCAAATGGAGGCAAACAAATCCACTGAATAGTTACATTAATTGGGTCGTTCTAAATGCATCATCCTCAAACAATGGTCCAAGTATTGATCACACCTTGGGAACTAATCGCGGCTCATTTATAAGTCCAATAATTAAGAATTATTCACCATATACAAGTGGTTATTACGAATCACCAATTCTGAATTTTACAGCTTGCCTTCAATTTTGGTATTTTATGAGAGGATCGGAAGTAAAACATTTTTAATTTAAAAAATTTTTAGAAAATTTAACAATTTAATTTTTAAGACTGCGAGTTTATCAGTATCGAGAAAATCTAGTTCCACAAGTACATTGTGGACAACTCAGACAACATCGAGTTCTAAATGGAAATTCGCCCAAGTCAATTATAGAAATTCACTCTTTGGTCAATACCAATTTAGATTTGATTTTGGGGTCAAAAACTTTCCTTTTGATGTAAAAAGAAACAAATTGAAATATAAATTTTTTGTTAAATTTAAAAAAAAATTTAAAGGGTTTTGTTGCCATCGATGACATGATTGTTCTGAATGGTACATGCAAAGCTGTGGATTTATGCGATTTTGAAAATGGAGATTTGTGTGATTTTATCAATGATGCCACTGGAGATTTTAACTGGTCTATAGGAAACGGCTCGGCTCTTGGCTTGGTCAATTCTATTCAATTGATTGATGTAAAATTATCTTTATTGAATTCTGTTCAAAAGTTTTAACTTTTTTTAAATTTTTAAGCATACATATGGTACGGACCAAGGTTCATTTGTCTACGTTTTAACTTCAAACAAAACTCGTAATCAAAAAGGTCGACTAGTATCTCATGTAGTTGAACGGACAAGTGGCTCTTGCATTCATTTTTATTATTATACAGATGGTAATGATTAATTTAAATTTTAATCTAAATTTAAATCAAAATTTAAATCTAAATTAATTATTTTATCAGAAAACAACAGTGACAAAATAAGCGTATATGCAAAAAGTGTGGACAATTTGGGCTCACCTTTGTGGTCGGTTTCAGGATACACCGAGAACACGTAAAAATTAACTTTTATTTTTTTTTAACAAAATCAAAATTAGTTCTTAATTTCTTGATGAATTTTTTTTTTTAATACTCTTAGTTCAGGAAATGAGTAGAATATTCAAATTTAAAATTTAAATCTTAAAATTTCTAAGTCTATCTTTTTTTATGTAAAAAAATAAAATAAAATTATATTATTTTAAATTTTGTCAGAATTTTTTTAACTTGATAATTTCTTTTTCAGCTGGCAAGTGGCTCAAGCGAGCGTGTTTAGTCCTAGCAATACTTGGCAAGCAGTTTTCGAAGTAGTTAAAGGTTCCAGTTCAAATCCAAAAGGAATAATCGCAATAGATGATATAAGAATAACAAGAGGAGCATGTCCGAACCCAGGAGATTGTAATTTTGAAGATGGATCACTGTGTGAATACAGAAATGCAAATGGATCGGAAATTAATTGGGTAGTTCGAAAAGGGTATGGTCCTAATTTGTTCACTGGACCAAATTTTGACCACACTTTCGGAACTTCGGATGGATACTATGCAATTTTAAGTAAATGAAATGAAATGAAGTTTTTTTTTTTTTAATTTTAATTTAAGATACACAATCTCCGGCTAAAACAAATTGGACTGGTCAACTTGAGAGTGAAATTATTCAGGGAAGTAATGCTCCAAAGTGTGTCAGATTTTGGTATCACATAAAAGCTTCTGTAATTAATAATTTAGTAACATTGAATGTGTGGAAATATCGACTGGACACTAGAGAAAAACAATTAGTGTGGACATTGAAAAATTCTCAAGGTGCCGATTGGAATCAAGGTCGTTTGTCTTATACAGAAAATGCGGCGCATACAATAATCTATGAGGGTATTAAAGGAACTTCGCTTGGAGATATTGCTTTGGATGATATTGAAATTGTGTCTTCGGCTAACTGTAATCTTTATCCCACAAATGCAAATCCAGGTGGAACTACAACTCCAGCTACAACTCTTTTTACAACAACCCAGCCACCAACTACATCAACTTCGACTTATTCATGGAATTCCCAAAGTGAATTCGACTGTAATTTCGAAGTTGATTTTTGTTCATGGACGAATGATAGTACTGGTGATTATGAATGGCTGAGAGTCCAAGCCTCTTTATCTTCATATTCGTCTGGTAAATTATTAAAATATAAAATTATTAAAATTAAATTTTCAAAATAAATTTCTTTTCAGCACCTAAAGAAGATCATACCTATCAAAATAAAAGTGGTAACTACATTAGAATAAATGTAAGTGTTATTTTTTAATTTAAATAACTGTTTAACATTTATTTTTGCAGCCAGTAAAGAGAGCAAATTCCAGATTTCGGCTCCAATCATCAGTTGTCAGTGATCTAAAAGATAGATGCTTAGGTAAATTTTTTTGATTAAATTTCAACTCAAAAATCTGCAATTAACTTTTAATAAATAAAAAAATTCTTTTTAAAATTTCAGAGTTTTATTACCACGCATATGGATCAGATATAAACGCCTTGAATGTTTATTTGAAACAAAATGGTCAATTGGGTACACCGAGGTGGACTCGAGTTCGTAATCAGGGTAATGGCTGGAAAAGAGGAGAATTGAGGATAAAAAATATTCAGACTAGCTATCAAATAGTGATCGAAGGCATAGTCGGGGTATCGTTGGGAGTGATAGCTGTTGATGACATTCGTCTCTTAAACGAATGTCCACTCAAATCAAGCAGATTTTGTGATTTTAAACAGGATGACTTATGTGGTTATTCGAATTTAAATTCAGGAAATCTAAAATGGCAAAGAGGAACCCCGTCTGGAATCCAAGGTCCTTCAATTGATCAGTAAATTAAATTTATTATTTTTTTAAAAAAAATATTATTTTACCATAAAAAGTTCTACAGGATCAGCATTTGGAAATTTTATGTATCTGAGCGGAACATCATCTAATCAAATTCAACGGGTAATTTTCTTTTATCAAAAATAAAAAAATTATAGGCATTAAAATATTTAATTGATTTATTTATTTATTAATTAGGGATTATTGGCATCTAATATAATTAATCCAAATTCGGAACAATGCGTTGAGTTCTATTATTTTCATAGCCCTTCGTCAATCGGCTCACTGAACATCTATGCTAAATTCAGCTCTGAACCAGAATCCTCTATTGGTTTTCCACTTTGGACCGAACCATTAGTAAACACAGCAGGCGATGTTTGGCATTTGTCTCAAGTATCTCTGGGACATGCGATTACCAACATTCCGTATCAAGTTATTTTTGAGGAATATGTAGCATCGACCAATCCAGGCACCAATTATAATGTATTTTTAGACGATGTTTTTATTCGAGATGGATCTTGTTTGCCACCAGGTGACTGTGATTTTGAAATCGGCTTTTGTTCTTGGTCATTGATTACAAACTCATCAATAGTTAGTTGGGTGCAAGATACCGGAGATGTAAATGATCCATTTAGACCTCTAAATGACCACAGGTATTTAAAATAATTTTGGAAAAAAAATTTAAACGATTTTTATTTAAGCTATGGTTCCTACGGAAAGTATATATATGTTGAATCAGGATCAAGTGGCAACAAAGCCGTATTAACTAGTGAAGTTTTTGATAGACCAACTTCAATCAGAGGTCGTTGCATATCATTTTGGTTTTATGTCTCTGGAGTTTCTACAGGAACAATTGAGTTTTATGTTAAAAATTTAAGAACAAATATTAGAACACTGGTTTGGAAAGAGGGTGCTTACGACAATCCATCAACTGATTGGAATTATGGCTCATTTGGATTTTATATTCAAAATGAGTATGTGATTGAAATTGAAGGTACCAGTGGATCTAGACAAAGCTCAATTGGTTTAGATGACATAATAATCAAAGATTCCCAATTTTGTTCCATATCTCCGGCATCAGCTGATCCCGGAACTGGACTCCCAATTCCATCAAGTACTACAACTACAACAAAAGTTCCTCTTACGACTCCGATTCCATCTGTTTATGACTGCACTTTTGAGAAAGATTTTTGCAACTGGAAAAATGACTTTAGTGTTCCAATGAATTGGACTCGGACAAAAGGAAAAACTTCAAGCGTTGAAACTGGAGCTGACATAGATCATACGTAAAATAATTTAAAAAAAAAAATATTTTTTTAAATAGGACAATTATTTTTTTTAAAAAGACTTGGTACCAGTGAAGGTTGGTTTATTTATATTGAGACTTCAGTGCCAGCTAAAAAAAATGATACAGCAAGATTGGAATCATTAGCTCTAGCCGGAAATCCAAAAATAAGTTGTTTGTCTTTTTACTATCATATGCGAGGAGTTCATATTGATACGCTTAATGTGTTCACTAAATTACAATCAAGTGGCAATGAATCAATTATTTGGTCAAAAACTGGAAATCAAGGAAACAAGTGGTTTAATGGAAGAGTTAGTTTGGATTCGCCGGACTTATTCAAAGTGATTTTTGAGGCTCGTCGAGGAACTGGATTTAATGTAAGATTTAATAAAAAAAAAAAGGGCCTGACCGGGGATCGAACCCGGAACCTCTCGCACCCAAAGCGAGAATCATACCACTAGACCATCAGGCCTTACAATGGAAACATAGCTTAAACCAAGAAAAAAAATTAAATATAGATGAATGGATGAATGATTTTTGAAAAAAAATTATTTTTTGTTAGTGAAGAATTGAAAATTTTTGAAATAAGACTTGTTTTAAAGTTTTAATTCACAAGGCCTGATGGTCTAGTGGTATGATTCTCGCTTTGGGTGCGAGAGGTTCCGGGTTCGATCCCCGGTCAGGCCCTTTTTTTTAAATTAAAGTTAATTCTATTTAAATTTAAGGGAGATATATGCTTAGATGACATTGCTATAACAGATGGCTACTGTGAGACAAATGGTCTATTTTTGTGTGATTTTGAAAAAGATTTGTGCGGTTTTGAGAACGATCCAGTTGGCAAATTTAACTGGACCCGCACTTCCAGAAATTATTTTGTAACCACTGGACCGAATGTTGACCATACTGTAAAATTAGTCATACCCCTAAAAATAAATTAATTTAAATTAAATTTTGACATAAATTTTAGACTTCATCGACCAACGGACATTATATGCTTTTTGATGCATATTCTAAATTAGATGGAGACAAGGCTGGGCTAGTATCGCCAGTATTTCCATTCATACCAGAGAGCTATTGTCTCAGTTGGCACTATCATATGTTTGGACCTGAAATGGGAAAATTAAATATTTTTTTAAAAGCTGGAGATAAAAAAGGCTTATTGTGGAGATTTGGAGAAAATGTTGGGAATATATGGAACAAGGGACAATTGTCTATAAATAAAATTTTAGATTATAAAAATTTTACAATAATTTTTGAGGGTGAAAGAACTCAGGGATCAAGAACCCTAATGGCTCTTGATGATATTTCTCTGCAAATAGGTGTCTGTCCATCATTTGGTTCTTGTACTTTTGAAGGTGATGATTATTGTTTTTACACAAATGTTGAAGATGGGAGAGACGAATTTGACTGGGAGTTCGGAACCCACAAAACTGGATCATCTTTAACCGGACCAACGTAAATAAAAAAATAAAAAAAAAATAATTCATGATTTAATTGATAAATTTATTCAAAGATATGATCATACTTTAGGAAATCCGAGTGGATCGTATTTGTTTATTGAAGCTAGTTCGCCAATAGCCACAGGAAATCGGGCTATTTTGGAAAGCACTCTATTCTTGCCCACTCCAACTTATGGTTTATGTATGGATTTTTGGTATCATATGTATGGTAGTGGTATGGGCACAATGAACATCTACACTAATTCGTCAAATGTTTCTACTTTAATATGGAGCCAAAGTGGAAATAAAGGAGATGCATGGCTAAATGGTCAAGTTAATATCAATTCAGCTAGTTCGTTTAGAATTAAGATAGAAGCTATTAGAGGAAATGGAATAACCTCAGACATGGCTATAGATGATTTAGATTTTATAGAAAGGCCATGTAGCACAATTCCATTCAATGCTGATCCTGCTTATTTATTGACTACTAAAACCACCACTACAACAACAACAACTTTTAAACCATCAAATCCCAATGATTGTAACTTTGAGTACAACTTGTGTATTTGGACACCAAGCAAAGAGAGCAATTACAACTGGACTAGAACGCAGGGCATTCTGGGCGATCAACTAACAGGACCGATCGAAGCTGATCATACGCTGTCTTTAGCCAATGGATGGTATCTATTTGCCAATGCTGCTGGAAAACGAAAAACAGACCTAGCTCGAATAGAGACAGACAATTTGTTCAATAAAGCTCAGTGCATGGAATTTTATTACTATTTTGCATCAAATGTAGGCTACAAATTTAATTTGTATGTGAAGGTAAATGATCAAATTGGATATCCGATTTGGTCAAGATCAAATTCGAATGGAGATTTATGGAGACTGGGTAGAGTAACAGTAAAATCAGGTTCATCTTACAAAGTGCTGATGGAATTAACATCTGTTGAATTTGCTGCTGATACGGACATTTTTGCAATTGATGATGTATTCTTTACAGATGGTGAGTGTCAAGACGGCTCAGACTTGGATCAATTGTGCACATTTTCAGCTGATGCATGCGGCTATTCATTCAATGCTTCGTCAAATTTTAAATGGGAATTGTATTCACCGCAAAGAAATGAGCCCAGAGCCGGTCCATTGCCAATAAACGACCATACATCTGACGGAGTCGGCAGTGGCTATGTGTTTGCCAAATCAACTGGTTTCAAATTGAACAATACAGCTACAATGGCAAGTAGAGTGTATCCAGCATTGAGTAGTTTGTTTCAGAACGAATCGGCTCGTTGTTTGGAGTTTTACTTCTTTCTACAAGACACAGATTCGATCACTCTTAATGTAAAGGCTCAAACAAATACACTGAGCACTACTAGCATAATTTGGTCACGCAATTATGACCATTCAAGCTATTGGTGGAAGGGTGAAGTAAATGTTAAAAAATTGGTTGACTACAGTATTGTTTTTGAAGCGGTCGTAGGCTACAATCCATCAAATGGTCTAGTTGCTCTGGATGATATTATTTTAAGAAATCGGTCTTGTTCGCATAGCGGAAATATTTGTGATTTTGACGACAAGGATTTTTGCAATTGGATAAATGTAAATGGAACTGATGAATTTGACTGGAGGCTTGAAAACGGAGAAACTTCATCTCCTAGTACAGGACCTTCCCTTGACCATACTCTGTCTAATTTAAAAGGTTTAATTTTAAAAAATCTATAAAAAATCTATGAAAAAATTTTAATCTCTAAACTTGCTCTATTTGCTAAGGTTACTACATTTACATTGAAAGTTCTTCTCCGGCTAAAGAAGGTTGGAAAGCTCATTTGTTAAGCGAGCCGATGATGCTAAATGGCGATGGCTGTGTACTATTTTGGTACCATATGTACGGAAAGGTATGCATCTTTTGTTTTTAATTTAAAATCAATACAATTTCTAAAAATTATATCTTTGTTTAAGACAATAGGAACATTGAATGTTTATTTGATAAGTGATACAAACAAAGATTTATTATGGACTCTATCTGGCGAAATGGGTAATATTTATTAAAAATAAAAATAAATTTATTTTTTTTTTTATTTTTTTTTAAAGGTCAATCATGGAATCATGGTCTAGCACCTTTTAAATCAAATGTTAAATACCAAATAATGTTCGAAGGTATTGTAGGCTCAAGTTTTACCGGCGATATTGTAATCTTATTTATAATTCCTTGAATTTTTTAAATAAAATAAAAATTTTAGGCTTTGGATGATCTAGAGATCAGACGAGAGTCCTGTCAAGTTCAACCAGCAACAGCACAGCCTCAACTCCAATCATTGTCTTTTGCTTCCTGTGATTTTGAAGACGATTTATGCCTTTGGCAAAATGAAGTAATTGGAACAAAATTTAATTGGACTTTGCACAAAGGATCAACTTCTTCGTCCGGTACAGGACCAGATGATGGTGCTCTCTCAACAAAAGGATACGTTTATATTGAAACATCATCCACCATTTTAAGTAAAATAAATTTTTTTAAATTTAATCTTTATTTATTTATCCTTTATTTTTATTATAGATGACCGTGCCAGATTGATTTCTCCAGTTATCACTCGGCCAACTTCTGAAGGATACTGCTTATCATTTTACTATCATATGTGGGGTAAAAAATTAAAACAGTTCTGAACTAGAGTATTAAGTTCAAATTTCTTTTTTTATTAAGGTGTTGACATCGGAAAATTAATTATTAGTTTAGTCCGTAATGATCAGAATAAAACTGAGACAACTATTTTCGAGCAAAAAGGTCCTCAATTAAATAAATGGCTATTGAAAAATTTAAAATTCGATCCAGATGAAGTAAATTACGATTTTAGATTAGCTATTGATGGAATTTCAGGCAGAAGTTATCAAGGTGACATTGGAATTGATGAAAGTAATGCTTTAGATTAAAATAAGAAAAATTAATAATCAATAAAAATCTAGTTTCTCTGAGCATCGGTCATTGTCCGCCGTCAAAAATTTGTGACTTTGAAGAAGGATATTGCAGTGATTAATTTTTAATAAAGAATTAAATCTTTTATTAAACTGATTCAAATAAGGTTGGGTAAATGACACAACTGGAGATTTTAACTGGGAAAGAGGCAGAGGTGCAACATCCTCTATCGGAACAGGACCAAGTTTTGACCAGTATACATATTGATCTAATACATAACGAAGAATTTTTTGTTAATTATTTTTTTAAGTACTACTTTATCTCAAAATGGTCATTATGTGTTCATAGAAACTTCGTATCCCCAATTGACTGGTCAAAAAGCACGACTCATTAGTCCAACTTATCCAAGAACAAATCAAAATGGTGATTGTTTCAAATTTTGGTATCACCTCTATGGCTCATCAATTGGTTCATTGAATATATGGCTCAGACAAAACAATATTTTGAGCAAAAATTTATGGTCGCGATCTTCTGATTTTGGAAACAAGTGGCGTTACGGACATGTAACAGTGGTGAGTGATACTGATTTTCAAATAGTTCTGGAAGGTGTTGTCGGCCGATCATTTGCAGGGTAAGAATATTAATTAAAATTTTCTAAATTTTACTACAATTTTATTTCAAAAGTGACATTGCCGTCGATGATATAGAGATAGCTAATGATGCATGCTTCAATGAGGCATCTTGTGATTTTGAAGACGAGTTTTGTGGCTACCATAACACCAAAGAAGGCGATGATTTTGACTGGTATAGAGCAAAAGGCAGAATTTATTACTCAACAGGACCATCTGTAGACCACACTACGAATACTGTAGAAGGCTATTATGCTTATATAAACACAGAATCGAGCATGAAAAAGGGTGAAAAGGCTTGGCTGGTATCAGAAACCATATTATCACCAAATTCCGGATGTCTGTCCTGGTATATGCATTTATATGGAAGAGATATTGGTTATTTAAGAGTGTATCAGCGTATTCAGAACAAAAATGCCACTTTGTTATGGTCAACTTCGGTAATTCTTATTTAATTTTGGTTCAATAAAATTACAGATTGGAATTTTTTTAGGGTGAAAGAGGAAATTTTTGGACACTGGGACAAGTGACAGTTCAAAATACAATTTTTTTTTTTGATTTGATATTCGAGGCAACTAAAGAAGACGGAATTTTTGGTAATATTGGTCTTGATGATATTGAATTTTTGAATGGCGGCACATGTGAATACTTTAATTCGACAACTACTGCAAAACCGACTACTACAATAGCCAAACCGTTCAGCTTTTATTGTGGTTTTGAGACAAATTTTTGTGACTGGATGCCAGACACTAGTTCAGATGCTCAATGGTTGAGAAAAAATGGTCAAAATTCGATTTTTGGACAAGCTCCTTTAAATGATGTAACCTTACAAAATTCGTATGGATACTATGCTTATATTGATTCAAATTATAATGGTCGTCTATCTACAGCTGTTTTAAGATCACCTGATTTAAATTATGCTCAGGATACATGTTTGGAATTTTGGTATCAACTAAACGGACCGATAAATTCAGGCCTCACTGTAGCATTGAGAAGTTCAAGTATTAAACTGGAGCTATGGAAAAGACTTGGTAATGTAGCTGATACATGGAGTCATGCTTATGTTAGAGTACCAAGCAATTTAACTGTGAATAAATGGATTGAATTTGAAGGAGATATGGCAAATATTTACGATGGTTATGTGGCTATTGATGAAGTTAAATTGATAATTGGCGATTGTCCAGCCACTCAATTCTGTGACTTTGAAACTGAAGACATCTGTGGCTATCAACAAGATGTAAATGCTGATTTTAAATGGTCTAGGAATAAAGTAAATACTGTAAGCTCTTCAACAGGTCCATCATTTGACCACACATATCTAACTCCGGTTGGTCACTATATGTACATAGAGACTTCATCGCCGCAAAAACAAGGCGAAAAAGCAAGACTCATTTCACCTAAAGTAACTAAAACACCCAATGGAGTATGTTTGAATTTTTGGTATCATGCATATGGAACATCAATAGGAACATTAAACGTGTACACGAGAAAACGCGATCAACTGTCAAGCGAGCCAATATGGTCAATAAGCAAAAATCAAGGCAATCAATGGAGAACAACCAGTGTTACTATCAGTGAAAATGAGGATTTTGAGGTAGGTTTTTTTAAATAAATTTAAATTAAGCTTAATTAAAAAAAAAATTATCAATACATGACAATATTTTTATTAGACTTAGTTTAGCTTTTTTCTTCAATTAAATTATTAATATTACCTGAAAAATCTTAACTCGATCCTAGTAATATAAATAATATAAAATTAAAAAAATTTCTCAAGTAATTCATATTCATTAATTTTTATTTTTACAAATTTTCTAGTCAAAAAAAATTATTTTGTTCACATATTTTCAAAACTTATTCTATATTAATATATATTGAGGACTCATTCTATTCAAATTTAGATGAAAATATTAGAGGAGTATTTTTGGACAGTCAATGGTTTTTATGCTGTTTTTATTTTGTATAAAAAAGGTTGAGCGAAAAAAATAAAGGATTAGCTTTTATTATTAATTCAGTTAAAAAATTAACTAGAACTACGAAACAATAAAAGCTTTCACAAAATTCTATGCACTATAATACCGTAAAACTTTGTAAAAAAAGAGCAATTTACCTTAACTCAGGGAAATAACCCATTAATTTTTTTTTAAATAAAAAAAAATCCTTTTTTTTAATTATGTTCAAGGTTAATCAACAGATCAGTTAATTTATATTAATAGACTTATTTAATAAAAATTTTTAAAAACTTCGTTTATTAAATGTTGAAAAACATAAATTTCATTTGAATTTTAAGTAAATATAAAGAAAAGTCTTTACCAAATTCGAATGATTAAAAGTTTAATTAGGTTTACCATAGAAAAATTTAAAATTCAAATTAAATTAAAAAAAAATATTTTTAAAAGTTTTTCAAAAAAAAATTTTAAATAAAATTAATAATATTATTTATTCACTTTATTTTTATATTTAAGTAAGTAAGAATATAAAAATTACAGAAAGTAAGATAGATTTATTAATTAAGTTGAATATTTTCAACTGAGTTGAAAATATTCAGGAGTAAAAAAAATTTTTAATTAAAATTTCTTTATAGCAAATAGTTATCCAAATGACATTTAATGTGAGCAATTTAAATGTAGTTTCTTGTCTAATAGATGAGATAAATCAAATCTTTTATTTTTAAAACCTATTGACAAAGGACCCTAAGATATACTCTCTTTTTTGAAAGGATGTCCTTTTTAGAATTTATTTTTAATCTTAGTCCAGAATAGACGTACTTTTATCAGTTTTTGACATTTTATAGTCAAAAAGAATGTTCTTTTTCGATTCAATGAAATTATGAAATTAAACCTAAATCTTACCCTCTTAATTTAATTAACCGAAACCCGAAACTGGGGCTGCACCCCAGACCCCAGACCCCAATTTAAAGGAGAAAAATATAAAAAACTTTGCACTTAATATTTTCATATATTTTGTACAATATTTCAAAAAACTGAAAAAAAATTAAAAAAATTCCTGAAAAAATTGGAAAAAAAGTTAAAAAATGTCAATATAAATAGCATATTGAAGCCGGTTTAAAAATTCAAACCGGTCTACCGGGCCTTAGTTTTGTTTTAAGTCTACTAAAAATACTTGAAGTAAATAAATATTGTTATTTACCTTTTTAAGGTTGTATTTGAGGGTATAGTTGGCTCATCATTTACTGGCGACATATCCATAGATGACATATTTATAGATACGCGCAGACCTTGTAGCAAACCAGCTCAATGTTCTTTTGAAGATTCGCTGTGTAACTGGCAAGAAGAACCATCAAACAAATTCAATCTATTGCGAATAACTGGCCAGCAGCTAACCCAGATATATCCTCAGACCAGTTTACAAGTAGACACTACTTTAAACAACAAATACGGACATTTCCTTTGGATGAATCCAGGCTATGACATGAAAGCAGCCAACAAAACCTCACGTATTTTTTCAGAAACAATAATTGCTCAAAATTACCTGAACGGTTCTTGCTTGACCTTTTTTTACATCCTCAATGGTCAAGCTAATACCGGCAGCATAAACATCTACCGCAAAATGTATCCCAACTCTGCACTGTCTCTCGAGTCTTCGCTAAAACCAGACTCAGATCCGAAATGGAAGCGAGCAGTTATTTCTTTTGCCGAAACGGGCACAAACTACGAAATTTACCTAGAGGCCGAACTCAAGGACAAAATATTAGACTTGTCTATAGATGATCTCTATGTGTACAATGTGAACTGTTCTGAGGTGACTTTGCCACCCGAGCCTGGCACTCAATTTTCATGCGGGGATGGTACTTTTATACCAGTGGAAAAAAAGTGTGATTTTATAAACGACTGTCAGAATGGACTGGACGAAAAAGTGTGTGCTGATTGCAATTTTGAAAATTCTACTTGTCAGTACGAGGACGTGAGTGACGGCTCGCTGCTTTGGAACCGAACTCAGGCCAAGCAATCAAACAACGGGCCCAGCGTTGACAACACACTGAAGAACCCGTTTGGTCACTACATGCAACTGGACTTCATAAACAGTGGCGACTCGTTTTACTACGACTTGGCATCACTCAGACTAAAACAAGAACTCAAACCGTGCAGCTCGACTTGCGAGCTGGAATTCTATTTTCACATGTTTGGTGACTCTGATGATTTGGACATCTATTTGCTAGAGAGCAAAAAGTACACCCTTCTTGCCGAGTTTATGGGAGATTATGGAGACAGATGGACCTATGTGAGAATACCAATTGGACGCATCACCAACTCATTCCAATTTGAAATAGATGGATTCAGATACAACACAAACAGAGATCACGACTTGGCTATAGACGACTTTAAATTGATTAATTGTGAGTTTCCTGTTCCGAGACCCTCCTGTCCCAGTGACTATTTTACATGTCAACGAAAAGCCTGTGTATCCAAAAGCCAAGTATGTGATTTGATTGACGACTGTGGTGACAACTCAGATGAGCTAAACTGCAATGCATACAGCCAGTGTGACTTTGAGACCAGTTTGTGTGATTGGAAGCACGATTTGGCAGCAGATTTTAAATGGATTTTGAAGAAAGGCTCTACAACAACTTTTAGAACTGGTCCTCGTCGCGACCACACTACTGGTACTTCGCGAGGACAATATGTTTACATGAAATCAAGCGGAGCACAGCAAGGACAAAAAGCTCGTCTTGTCTCGTCGACTTTTTTGTCCACTAGCTCTGGCAAATGTGAGGTGAGAATATTCTACCACATGCTCGGAAGTACCATGGGAAGTCTGAACATTTACTTGAGAACATCAATAGGCAATGAGAGAATTTTGTTCAGCAGAGATAGAGAGAGTGGAAATTATTGGGAACGAGCGGACATAAAAATTATTTCCTCTGGGCCATTCGATATCATTATTGAAGGAGTAGTGGGAAATGGGCCCTATGGTGACATTGGAATCGATGATGTATCATTTACACCTGATTGTCAAATAGATAATACACTTACATTGCCTACAGTCGGTTCCACATCTGCCCAGACTCAAAGTCCAAATGTGTGCGGCGATCCGCAACTATTCTTCCAATGTAAATCAACACAGATCATTAAATGCATACCAGTGAGCAAAGTGTGCAATTTTGAGGCCGATTGTGATGACAAATCGGACGAGTCCGAGTGTGGAACATGTGATTTTGAGAGTTCATGGTGCGGATTCTATGACGGAAGTGATGACGGAATTGTGTGGAAAAAACGACAGGCACCGTCACAGAACCCTCAAGGGCCCCAGGTTGACCACACTCTGCTCTCAAGCTCTCAAAAAGGATCGTTTCTAGTCACCGAATTGGACACCAGTGCCGGAGTATTCATCAACAAAGCCGTTCTATTCGGACCTCGTCTACAACAAACCGGAAAATCATGTCAAGTCTCTCTGTGGCTGTTCATGGACAACAGTGCTTCAAGGGCCACTTTTTTCTTCACCAATGTGTCATACGCCTACGATTTCAAGCTACTTGGAAGTGTTTACGGCACTGGCAACAAAAATTGGTTCAAAAAAACATTTGATATTGGTCAGTTTGCAGCCAACTACCAGCTGGAAGTATTTGCCTATCCTAAATACGAGTCCAATTTCAACTACACCGACATTGCCATTGACGATGTTGAATTCATCAATTGTTCACCAAATTCAACTTTGATCGATGTTGATCTAAAGTGCAATTTTGAGCAAACACTTTGCGGATATTCGAACGATCCGAGCAATAAGTTGAATTGGCAGCGCAAAGCCAACAAATCGGACTCCTATTCGAACACAGGACCAATTGGTGATCACACAACTGGTCTCGGCTACTACGCACTTTTCAAGCCGGGCTATTCAAGCACCCGAGGCTCTTCTGGCCGCCTCCTGTCATCAATCCAAACCTCGTCAATAAATCAAACTATTTGTCTTAGTTTTTGGTATCACATGTTTGGCATAGATGTGTACAAGCTGAATGTGTACATAGACGTGTACCCGTCTATCAGCTCAGCTAATTTTAACAGACAGCTGGTGTGGACAAAGTATGGTTCATTGGCAAGAAGATGGTACAAAAGTGAAAAAACAGTGCGACCTATTGGTGCATGGCGTGTGGTATTCGAAGGCGTTGCCGATTACTATTCCAAAGGAGACATTGCTATAGATGACATATTAAGCTATGACGGAGCGTGTCCTGCCCAACGCTCATGTGACTTTGAGGCTGACTTGTGCCAATTTCAAAATTTAAATGACTCTAGTGTGGATCTGGTCTGGCTTAGAGGAATACCAAACAATCAGCTAATCGATCACACACTCTTGTCTAATGAAGGCTCTATAGCTTATGTATTTTTGTCAACTAATATAAAACAAAATAGCCAAGCCGTTCTCACAAGTCCACTCTATAGGACAAATAATTTGGAATGTGTCGAATTTTGGTATGTTTTGAGCAATTCGGCGTTTTTGAACACCACTGTTCTAAGTGTTTATGAGACTCAAGGTACCACTTCCACTCTTAAATGGTCCAAGCCATCAACATTAAAAAGCGCATGGCGCTTTGGTCAAGCTCAAATCGATCACACATTCAGCACCAACTATGACTATTCAGTCAAATTTAAAGCTGAAATAGCGTCTGCTAGTCAATTGAGAGATGCCATTATTGGCATTGATGATGTTAATATCAAGAGTGGTAAATGTGAGTCAAGTTTGAATTGTAATTTTGAAGAATTTTCAATATGTGCCTGGCAGCATTCGGCTGACGATGATTTTGACTGGCTTTTGAACCAAGGCGAAACTGATTCGTATGACACAGGTCCCAATGTGGACGTAACACTAGGCACTGATGAGGGTGTTTATTTATTTTTGGAATCTAGTTATCCGGTCAAGTTAAATGACAAAGCTATTTTGATCAGTGATTATGTAGATGCAGTTGACAATGGTTGTTTTGGTCTGTGGTATTTTATGCATGGATTGGATGTTTATAAGTTTAATGTTTACATGGAAGATGAGGTTAGTGGCAAGAGATTGGTAAGGAACTTTACTGGAGAGCAAGGCTTTGCGTGGCAACAGCTTTTGTTGAATGTAACAAATAGAAACGAGTTTAGAATTTATTTAGAGGGAATTATTGGAGATGGATATCGGGGTGACATAGCTTTGGACGATCTGTCCTATTCGACAAGTCCATGTGGAGCAGCATCATCGGTCAGCGTTTCGACCAGGTCGACCACAATAACCTATCCGGCCAATCCGGTCGATTGTAACTTTGATCAAAACAACACGTGCTACTGGACCCATGATTCTGAGGCTGATTTCAAATGGCAAACAAACAAGGGAAGAACTCAAACATTCTTGACTGGACCATCGGCTGACCACACTACCGACACAGAGTTTGGCTATTACCTCTATCTGGAGACATCGCCGCCTGCACAGCCGAACAACACAGCTCGCCTCCTAGGTCCCTATTTTACAATGAGCAGTACAGGCGGTTGTTTGAAATTTTTCTATCACATGTTCGGCAGAGACATCAACAAATTGAATGTCTATTCCCAATTAGCCAGTGATGTTGACTTTGGCAAAGCTGTGTGGCAAAAACAAGGCAATCAAGGAGATAAATGGATGTTGGGACAAGTTTATCTAGAACGAAAGAGTTCTTTTACAAAGACAAGATTTATTATCGAAGGCTTGGTGG
Organism: Brachionus manjavacas; assembly: GCA_019054805.1. Classification (NCBI taxonomy): domain Eukaryota; kingdom Metazoa; phylum Rotifera; class Eurotatoria; order Ploima; family Brachionidae; genus Brachionus; species Brachionus manjavacas. Next base: position 1,032,284 of record JAHQIY010000009.1, read on the forward strand.
GTACAGGTGCTCTTGGCGACATAGCTATGGATGACATTGCCTACAACGATGGAAATTGTCCAATAACAAATACATGTGACTTTGAGTCTGTGGATTTGTGCGGCTATAAGAATGATTTGAGTGCTGCTATTCAGTGGAATCGTGTGCAAGGCAAAAATGAAGATTTAGATCACAGTTATGGCTCTGAAACTGGCCACTACATGCTTGCCAAGTCCATCAGTCCACATATGATGAATCGAATGGCAAGATTTTTATCTCCAGTCTATCCAGCTACCACTCTTTGTGTTAACTTCTGGTACAAAACCCAGGGCGGTATTCAATTCAATATAAGAACTTATTCATTTGGCAATTACAACAACAAGGCTATGTTCAGTGCCAGAGGAGACCGAGGCAAAGAGTGGTCGTTGGGCCGTACAACTTTGTCCTACTCGGCTCCGTATCAAATTGTTTTTGAACTAGTCGACCAGGGTGTCAATGATGGAGAAGTGTGGCTTGATGACATAAACATTGACTTTAGATCATGCGATCCGATAGCTTCGTGTACATTCGAAAATGAGAACTTATGTGGATATACCAATATAGCCGGAAGTGATTTTGATTGGGTTCTTTTGAATGGAGAGCTTGGCTCGGCTTTGGTCAACTGGGATATTCCGTCATTTGATCATACTCTTGGAACCGCATATGGTTCATTTTTGTACTTGGACACCAGCAACAAACAAGACAATCTAAAAGCTCAAATAGAATCGGAAATAATTAGCCAAAATCAAGGAAGACAATGCTTACAATTTTATTTGTTAACAAATTCACAAAACTTAGCTACACTTAAAATAAAGAGCAAAAACAAAGGTTATATAGGCTCTGTAGTGGAACACTTTAGTTCTACAAATGAATACAATGGAGACAATTGGTTCTTTAAAGAAATTCAACTTCCCAATATTAACTACCCGTTCAGCATTGTTGTCGAGGGAATAACTGAATCAAATCCGAATAATTTAAAAGGACAATTGGCCATTGATGATTTTTATTTCTACAATGGAACATGTCAGGGTCCACCAAATCCTCAAGGACAATTTGATTGCACTAATGGTCAATTTATAGACTCGAATTTAGTTTGTGATTTTAAAAGCGATTGTTCGAATGGACTAGACGAGAAAAAATGTGGTAGCTGCACTTTTGAGAATAATGATTTATGCGGATGGGTTGATAAAAGTTCAGGTAGTTATAAATGGACAAGAGCTAGAAAATCTATGAGCGGGTCTAATATCGGACCAGATGTTGACCATACATTTAACAATCAATCTGGATACTACATGGCTGTGATTACCAACAATGGAGCTCTGAACCAACCAGCAAGTCTTTATTCTCCCGTTTTGCCATTTGCCAGTTCAACATGTCAGATAAAATTTTGGTTTTGGATGGAAGGTGGTAATTTTGAAACCTTAAATGTTTCGTTGTCTTTGGGAACGGATAAAGTAGTCATTTACAGAAGGGACAGATCTACTTTGGACTGGAGTCTAGCTGTCATTGACTTGGGCTCTGTTTCGAGCCAATTTGAAATTATTTTCGAAGGAATGAAAAATCAGAATTCTTTTGGTTTTATCGTGATTGACGATGTCTCTTTTGAAAATTGCGCCTTGCCTTATTTGAACAACCCTTGTGCACAAGACGATTTTAAGTGTAAAAGAGGCAATTGTGTGCCCATGGACCGAAAGTGCGATTTTGTAGATGATTGCGGTGATTATTCAGATGAAATTGGACCTTTGTGCTCTTCTTTTTACAAGTATTAAAAAAATTATTTGAATTTTAAAACTTTTATATTTAAAATTTAAAACTTAAAAAAAATAAAATTATAATGTTGTATAAATTAATTTATTTTCTAGATGTACCTTTGATCATTCTTTGTGTGATTGGACTGTTGAATCAAATACTTTGGTCAAATGGAAGCGTTTTAGCGGACCAACTGCTCAAGCCAACACAGGACCTAACAGAGGTTTATATTTTGAAAAAATGAAAATTCTCACCTTGTTTATTTTTATTTAAGATCATACAACAGGAACAAATCAAGGCTTTTATTTATACCTTGAGTCAGCAGGAAATAGTTTAAAATCATCTAAAATTTCCAGTCGAATTTTCACGTCTGATCCTGGATGCCAGCTTTTGTTCTATTATCATATGTTTGGAGTAATTTTCTTTTTCAAATTTGAAAGATTAATTTTTTTATTGCTAATTATTTAGAGTACAATGGGCACATTGAATCTTTATGTCAAAAACTATGCTGAAGATAATGTGCAGCAAAAAATCTGGTAAATTTTCTAGCAATCGATGTGATTTAAATTTTCATATTTTTCTTAAAAGGTCTGCTAATGGTAATCAAGGAGATTTGTGGCTAAGAAATTTAATTGATATCCCTAATAGTCTACCTTTTCAAGTAAAATTCAACTAAAAAATATAAGGCTAATTTCATCAAATTTTTTAGGTAATATTTGAAGGAATTATAGGAAATGGAACCGAATCGGATATTGCTCTTGATGTAAAGCCATTTTTAAATAAATTTTAAGAGTCTTCATTTTTTTAAAAAGGATATTGCATTCACGCCTTCCTGCGTTCCATTTAATGGACCATTACCTACCTCTGGTTTCACTCAACCTCCAATGACTACACCAAATCCGTGCGGATCTGATTTCAAATGTGAATCAACACCATTTTATTGCATCAAACCTAGTCAAGTTTGTGATTTTACACTTAATTGTAATGACGGATCTGATGAATTAAATTGTGGTCCATGTGATTTTGAGGCAGATACTTGCAAATGGCAAGATACTAGCATAGGACTTTACGAATGGAAGCGAAAACAGTTCAATAGTGCAATTGATCCACCAGTACTTTATTCTATTTTTTATTAATAAAATATTGTAAAAATAATTATTTAGCTTATGGGAAAAAATAAAGGCTACTTTATGTACATAGATTATGGTGTGGGAAACTTTTTAGATAAAGTTCTTTTGACCAGCCCACAATTGCCCGAACCAAGTCAAAGCTGTGAGCTCAATTTCAATCACTTTTTGGAAGGAAACCATACTGGATATTTATCAGTAATCATCCAATTTACTAATTCAACATTGTCATCTCCAATTTGGACAAAATTTACATCAATAAATTCCACATGGACATATTCAACAATTAAATTGGCAAATTACACTACGGGTTTATCCAAAGGATGGAAGTTAAAGTTTGTAGCTTATCTTAATGACACTGCTAGATCTAGTCGCATTAGTCTGGATGACATTTCGTTCAGTAATTGTAATCCAAATGATTATTTGGCACCAGTAAAATGTAGCTTTGATGATGGTTTTTGTGGATGGTTCAATGATGTTGTCAACTCAAAGTTCAATTGGACACGTAATAAAGGATCAACTAGCTCTATTGATACAGGGCCTCCAGGCGATCAGTAATCATATCTTTAGATTAAAAAAAAAATTATTTTTTTTCTTTTTAGTACAAGTGGTTCAGGCTATTATGCTTATATTGAGACTTCATCGCCTCAGAAAAAAGGCGACAATGGTATTGAATAATTTCATTTTAATTTTAGAATTAAATTTAAATTCAATTTGAAGCTATACTGAGCACACCACTTTTACTGCCAACACCACCCTATGGAAATTGCTTGATATTCTGGTTCCATCAATTTGGAAGCGATGTTGGAGAGCTAAATATCTGGATTAATTCAACCGAAAAGAGCGAAATTTTGTGGACCAGAAAAGGAACACAATCGAACATTTGGCGCAGGGCTCAAGTTACAGTCACAAGTCAATCTAATTTTAAGATTTCATTTGAAGGTGTTGTAGGAAAGGGATATTATGGAGATATGTAAGCTGAAATTTTATTTTAAAAATTAATTTTTATTCTTATTTTGCAGAGCAATCGATGACACGGAAATAACTCATCAAGGTTGTAAGGACACATCTGTTTGTGATTTTGAGCAAGACTGGTGTAAATTCAGAAATACCAGTTTACCGGGCTATTACACATGGACAAGAGGTAGCAATAAAACAGCCACTCCAGGCACTGGACCGTCATTCGATCATGTAAAATAAATCTTTCTAAATTGCAAATAAAATTAAAATTTTGCAATTTTTTTCTTATTTTCTAAATAGACTTTGGATTTGGGCGTAGGTCACTATTTATACATAGACACTTCGCCACCTAGAGTACAAGGCGATAAGTACTTGTTTGAATCAGCTGTTCTTAAGTCAGATAAAGATAGATGTCTCAAATTTTGGTATCATATGTATGGTGATGGAATTGGCAGCTTAAATGTCTACCGAAAATTGAACAACTCATTTTTAACCGAAACTCTGTGGACAAGAGCTGGAAATCAAGATAATATTTGGAGAATGGGAAGAGCCAATTTGGACCGAACAAGTTCCACAGATGATTTTATTTTATATTTTGAAGGCGTCAAAGGTTCTACAGAAAGAGGAGACATTGCTTTAGATGACATATCCTTTTTAGAAGAGTCGTGTGGACCGACTAATTTCTGTGATTTTGAAGAAGATTTGTGTTCGTGGACGAACGCTGTTAATGGCTTCGATGACGACTTTGACTGGCTTAGAAATTCTGGATCAACAAACAGCTACAATACTGGACCAAGTGTGGACGCAACTACAGGAAGTAAAGTTGGTTGGTACATGTACATAGAAACAAGTAGTAATTCAAGAGACCAAAAAGCTTGGCTTGTTTCAGAGCATTATTTACCAGCGGATTCTCCGAATGGATTTTATTGCGTCAGCTTCTATTATCACATGTTTGGAAGCAACATTGGTGCACTGAATGTTTACACTCGGGTTGGATTGAATGCACTTACGCAACGATGGAGAACAAGTGGTCAAAAAGGAGATTTCTGGCTTACAGATAGTTTTAGTTTTGCCGAACAAGGAGAGTTTGTGGTAATTTTCGAAGGGGTCCATGGAGGCTCATTTAGTGGAGACATTGTAAAAATATATTAAGGAATTGAAAAAAAATTAAATTAAAATTTTTTATTAAAGGCCATTGACGATATCGGTATTGAGACTGGTTTGTGCGCTAAAGACTTGACCACTAGACCACCTGGTTTCGAGACCATAACCTATTCACGACAACCTTTGGACTGTGATTTCGAAAAAGATTTTTGCTCTTGGACCAATGACACAGAAGTTGATTTTACATGGTTGAGAGGAAAGAGTGGCACTTTGACATCATTGACTGGGCCTCTTACAGATCATACTCTTCAGAGTTTAAATGGTTATTATGCTTATATTGAGACGTCTTATCCAAGAGTGGCTAATCAAACAGCCAGAATGAAAAGTATACCTTTTACAGTTCGCTCAGCCGGTTTTTGTTTTAAATTCTGGTACCATATGTTCGGATCTACAATCAATACTCTAAATGTTATTCTTGAAAATGAATGTAAGCTGAGAAAATTATTTTTCAAAATCATTTAATATTCATTTTAATTAAGTGTACAACAATCAGACTTCAGTATGGAGCAGACAACTTAATCAAGGAAATAAATGGAAATATGCTCAAATATTTATTAAAGATACAGGAAATTATAGAATTAAGATTGAAGCAATTGTATGATGCCATTTTTAGAAATAAAACTTTTAATTTAATTTTATTATTTTAAGACCGGTAAAGGACAAACTGGTGATATAGCTATTGATGATATTTTATCTAATTTTGGATCATGTCCAATTACAAAATCTTGCGACTTTGAAAACGACGATTTGTGCGGCTTTACAAACTATCCACTTGCAAAATTCGAGTGGACTAGGCACAAAGGGTCTACTAGCTCTGCATCAACTGGACCTTCTTATGATCACGTAAAAAATTCTTTTAATTAAAAATATACAAAGTCTCAGGCTTTAAACTTGAGAGAATTAAGCCAAGAAATAAATAAAACAATTAAATTTAGTTTGAATTTTATTAAATTGGTTAATGATATTTTAGTAGTTAGAAATTGTGCTTTAGTTAATCTAAGTACAAATAGAACTAAAGAATACTTCATACTTCACATTTTTTTACTAAGAAACATAAATAATTATTAAAGAAGAATTAGGAAAATGCTTTTAAAAAAATCAAAATTTAAATATGACAAAATAAAAGATGCCGATAACCTTTTTTTTTGTTAAACTTTTAAGATATGGTAATCGCTCATGAAAATTCATTTAAAAAAATTTAAGCTTCTAAATGGCTTCTGTAATTTTTCCCAAATGATTTTTTGAGGTCAAACTAAAACGAATCTTTCTTCTAGAAAGTAATTTTCAAAATAAATTTAAGTATTTTTTAAGCTTAATTTTTCATTCATGCAAGAAAATTTCAATTTGATTAAAATATATAAATAAAAACTTTTGATTGCTTTTTTAAAATATCAAATACCCTGCCTCATTATCTTAATATTAAATAAGTCATATTCATGCAAAAAAATATAAAATAAAAGGTTAACAAAAAATTTAAAATGAAATAATTAAAAAACTGGAATTATTAAATTTGAAAAGTGACACATAAGAGCCCACATGAAATATCCATTAAATGAAATAATTTTCAAATTAACATTTTTTTTAGACTACATTAACACCTAATGGACACTACATGTTTATAGAAACAAGTTATCCGCAGAAAAAAGATGATAATGCTGTCTTGATGTCACCCACCTATAAATACACGTCATCAGGAACAAAATGCATTGAATTATGGTACCATGCATATGGCAAGAATGTTGGATCATTGAACATTTACAAACTTGAAAAAGGTGGTCTTACCGGAAATACACAGTTGATATACTCAACATCAGATGATCAAGGCAATGAGTGGCATATATTGCAGACCGATTTTTATGTTGTGGCAAACCGCGAGTTCAACATATTAATCGAAGGTGTAGTAGGCTCAGGATATACCGGAGATATATCTATCGATGACTATGAATTTAAAGAAAAAGAGTGCCAACCTCTAGGCTGGTGTGACTTTGAAGAAGACACTTGTGCTTGGAAGAATATCGAATCAGGTGCTGATTTCGAATGGGCTAGACATCGTGGAAACACTTTATCATTTAATACAGGCCCTTCTACAGATCATACTTTGGGAACTCCATTTGGAACCTATCTCTATTTTGAAACTTCATCACCTGTCTTAAAAAATGACAATGCCATCATGGTTTCGCCTGTTTTCAAAGGAAACACTTCACGCTGCTTCGAGTTTTATTACCACATGTTCGGAAGTGGCGATGCCATCCTAAATATCAGACAAAAAAATTCACTTGATCCCTTAAATAAATCAGTAATAGTATGGACAGACAAAAATAACTATGGTGACAAATGGGTCTATGCTTCTGTCCCACTGCCTTCAAATTTTAGCCACAGTTACACTATTTTATTAGAAGCTGTATCAGGCATTAGTGCTTTGGGCGATATTGGTTTAGATGATTTGAAAATATCTGAGGGCTTGTGTCCATCAATTGACTCACAGTGTGCTTTCAACTGCACCAATGGTCAGTGCTTACCAGCAAGTAAAGTTTGTAATTTTGTGAAAGACTGTCCAAATGGCGAAGAAGAACTTTGGTGCGGATATGACAATATTGATTTTGAAAGTGATTTGGGAAAATGGACCCAATCAAACGATGGCTTATTCAAATGGACTAGAATCAACTCGGGACTTTTGAGTGGCGTTGGGCCATCAATAGATCACACTAATCAGTCAACAAGTGGCTACTTTTTATTCTTGGAGCCAAACACTGCACTTAGGAACCTTAATGCTCAGCTAAAAAGTCCTGTTTTAAAAGACTCGTATTCACTGTGTGAAATGAACTTTTGGTACCAAATAGATGGACAAGATGCAGGTGAAATTGAAGTATTCTCTAACATTGGATCGCAGCGATCAAGACTTTTGAGACTAGAAAAAGAAACATTTAATTTATGGAATTTGGCGCATGTTTATATCGGAAGGTACCGGTCTGATTTTACAATTGACATCGAGGGCTTTAGATCGTCAGCTACCAATGGCTATTTGGCTATTGATGACATTGAATTTAAGAGCTGCAATTTTCCAATGATCAAAAATTGTACATACTCTGAAGTAAAGTGTGACAATAATCGATGTGTGTCCAATTCGGTTTTGTGTGATTTTAGCGATGATTGTGGTGATTTGAGTGATGAAAAAAATGCCACATGCCTCGCTTATCCGAATCGATGTGACTTTGAGAGCTCTCTGTGCGACTGGACACAAGATGAGGCCGATTCTTACAAGTGGCAAAAAACATCCGGCTACGAGACATCATCTGACTTCTTACCCCAGCGAGATCACACCACAAACACAGAATCAGGTAGTTACATCTACATAGAGACAAAAAACCGAGCTCCAGCTTCCACATCGACCTTAATCGGTCCTTCATTCGACTACTCTAAATCTCTGTCATGCCGACTAAGACTCTTTTACTACATGTATGGAAATTCAGTTGGAAAACTAGCGGTCTTTGCTCGAAATGCCATTGGAGCTGAGTACAAACAAGTGTGGAGCAAGATTGGCTCTTTGGACCAGAGCTGGCAACGAGCAGACATTTACATGCGTCCCTACTTTCCCAATACAAATACATTCCAGGTATTGATTCAATCAACCGCCGCTAATTCTACACAAGAGAATGGATTTGTGGCCATTGATGATGTTTCTTTTACTCCCAATTGCTATCCTTCCAATGACCTCTTGCCAGTGATATCCACGACCACAACGCCGCCCCCCTGCGGATCCACCGGTTTTAGATGTTCGGACGCAAAGTGCATCAGCCAAAGTCAACTATGTGACTTTATTCGAGATTGTAGCAGTGGTGAAGATGAGACTAATTGTGGTACATGTAATTTTGAAAGCGATTATTGTGGCTGGTATGACAACAGCTTTGGCAGTCATGTGTGGAATAGAAGCAAGGCTTTGAACGCTGCTTTGCCAAGTGATGTTACTATAGGCACTAATCAAGGTTCTTTGGTGTCTTATGCGACTGTAGAAGGAGCTTTTAGTGGACTAACGCGCCTATTCTCGCCCAAATTGGGACAAACTGGCGCCAATTGTGAATTTGAATTTTTTTACTTCAAAATAGACAATGAAGTTAATTCAGTTATTTTTTCACTCTACTTAAATGACCAGGGGTCAGGTTCCACACAGCGTTTATGGACTACTAGAGATAACACAATGGGATGGATGCAAAAAAGAATAGGTCTGCATTCTCGAAGCGCAAATTTCAAGCTTTATTTCGAAGCTACTCAGCTCAGTGAGGTCGGATCCAACAAGCCTCAATTGGCCATAGATGAAACAAGCTTTGTAAATTGTCAATTTTCATCAAATATTACATGTCCTAGTGGGCCCGACATTAATGTATTTAAGTGTAGTAATGGTGCATGTATTCCGAGTAATCTAGTGTGCGACTTCGAGAATGATTGTGGTGATTCAAGCGATGAGATCAATTGTGCCAGCTACAATAGATGTGATTTTGAAGATGAGTTGAACCCGGTGTGCGAGTGGAATAGTGATGATGATGCCGAACTCTACTGGCTTAGAGGCAATGGTCTTCAATTTGAAACATCGACTAACAATTACCCGGCATTTGGTAATTTAATAAAAAAAAAATTATTTTATTTTCATTTTTATTTAGATCATACAACACAATTGTCAACGGGAAAATTTTATTACAATGATTTCAGCGGAAAAGCAAATCGATCAGCCAGAATAAGTAGTCCAGTATTTTATCCGGTGCAATTGGGAAATAATTGTTCATTCCGAATGTGGTATTATCTAGAAGGTTATGCTGGAAATCAACCTGTATTAAAGGTTTACAAACGAACAATTCTTGGTGGACCAATGACTCTTATATGGGATAAAAACAATCTTAATTGTAAGAATTAAAATTTTTTTAAAATTGCTATTCAATTTAAATACAGTATTGATTTTACCTTTTTTTTTTAAATTGTTAAAGGATCAAAAAATGTCTCTTTTAAGCAATTTTTTTTAAAATTTTTAGATTTTTTTAAGTAATTTTTTCTATAAAAAAACGTAAATTTACACTTTTTTAAGCCCTTTTACAATTTACATAAAATTTCCGTCGACCATCATATAAAATACTGTTTATTTAATTGATCTTTATAAATAATGATTTGATGTCTTAATTTTTTTTTTATATCTCTTAACATATGATAAATTTAATAATGAACCAATACTTCACTAAAAAAATGCGCCTTCTCGATATGAATCTCTTAGCCTAATTTATTTCAAAAAATATTTTGTCTTATTTTGAATTTTTTTTTTAATCCAAAGATTAGGAAAATTTTGAATAAAAACCATTCAATTTATCAAAAATAATAAGATTATTGAAATAAATCGTATCATTTTAACTAAAAAAATATATTCAAGTCTCAAGATTAATCAACGATTAATCGACGCTTCATTTTATTCAGAATAAACTTTAAATTTTTTAATTTTTTTTACAAAATCTTTAAAATTTTAATTGATATTATTAAATATTGAAAGCTTAAATGTAGAAAATTTCAACTTTGATCTCTTTGTCACATAGTTATTAATCAATCTCTAGTAAAAATATTCAAATGTTTTTTCACCCTTGATTGTTTTTGACTTTGGTTAGATTAGATTTTCACTATTTTCTAAATTATAACTTAAATTCCTAGAAACATTTTTTAGCAATTAACTGAAATTAATAATATTACTTCTACTAAACAATATTAACCAAAATAGTATTCATTTTAAAAACAATTAGTCAATTTTTTAAATTCAATTTAATCAATGAAGCAATTTAATTAAAAATAAAAAATTGAAAATCAAGATTTTCAATTAAAAAAATAATGGAATAATTTTTAACTTAAAAGTAAATGAGTGGATTTTGGCTGGCATAAAACTGGACTCGGATAAAAATTTTCAAATAGTAGTTGAAGGCACTAACGTGGACAATGCTGAATTTGCCATTGACGATTTTTCATTTACACCTAGATGTAAAATAAATCAATTTGAGCAGTTGCCAATATACACATTTACTACACCATCACCAAGTATTGAGTGCCAAGGATCGAATCAATTCAAATGTAGAACAAGTCAACAGTGTATAGATATGAACGATTTGTGCAATTTTAGATACGATTGTGCTGACAAATCTGATGAAGACTCTTGCCCATGGACATGTGACTTCGAGAACCAGTTTTGCGGATGGGTCAATGAGATAAAGGGTCCTAATCAGCAGCCAAAAATAGCATGGCAAATAGAATCAGGTGAAAATGCAGTCTCAACCTTAACCGGTCCGGCATCTGACCACACTACTGGTTCAGATCAAGGTCGCTTTTTGTACCTAGAGTAAGAAACTTGATTAAATTCTTTGATTTTGAATTCAAAATTTATAATAATTTTCAAGTCCAAAAAACAAAAATCCCGGTGATTTGGCGAGGCTTTTAAGTCCCATTTATTTCCAAGCTGGACAAACTTGTCAACTCGAGTTTTGGTATCAAATATTCGGAAATTACACTGGTCTTATCAAGGTTTATACCCGAAGTGGATTAACTGAAAGTTTGCTAGCAACTGTGGGACGAACTACTTCAAACGTAGTCCCACCGACTCAATGGATCCAATTTATTCTACCGTTACCAACTTGCCTCAAGCAGTTTCAAGTAGTGATCGAAGGTGTGCGAGGTGGTACTAGCGACACTGCTGTTGTAGTTGATGATTTAAAATTTGTCAATTGCGAATACCAAAAGCCTCAGACACAGCCACAGCAATGCATACCATCTAATAATAAATTTGAGTGCAACAGTAATCACTGCATCGATTCATCATTTATTTGTGATTTGAACAACGATTGTTGTGATTCTAGTGACGAATCTATTAGTACATGTGCTGATTTTTATAGGTATTTTATTTATCAATTAAATTTTGAAAAACAAAAACAAATTTAATTATTTTTAAAAAGGTGTAATTTTGAAAATGATTTATGTGCGTTTAAAGTTTTGAATGAGAGTGATATACTCTGGAAGCGAGTTAGATCAAATAGCTTTGATCAGAACAATTTGGACCGTCCATTATTAGACCATTCAATGCAAACATCTCAAGTGATTATGAGTTAAATTTTTTTTTGTTGTCAAATAAATTCTTTTTTAAAGGGTCATTATTTAATTTTGAAGCGTCCAAACATTCCTGATTTGGGTGCAAGAGGAATCTTAGGAATAAAATTAAAATCAAGCAATTCTGGTTGTGGTGTTCGACTATGGTCCGTTATTTCTAGTCAGTATACTGGCAGTGTTTCATTTTATACTCGTTCTGCAGTTGGAGCGCAATGGTCACTTTTAAAATCAATAAATAAAAACAGCACAAATTGGATCCGAAGTGATGCCAATATTCCTCAAAATAATAATCCTTTCGAATTATTGGTTGTAGGATCAATAGAGTTTGATAGAGATGGTTTCATAGCTATTGATGATGTATCCTTTTTGCCTGGTTGTAAAGTTGATGATACTGTGATAATACCTACGCTACCATCGACAATTTCAGCATCGTCATCAACTTCAATAAGTACAAAATCAACCCAGACACAATCTAGTAAACAAACCACATCTGGTTCTAACGCAACTCAATCAAGTCAACCTGACATAACTAGCAAAGTAACAGATTCAGGATCTTCAATACATACAGATTCTACCACTAGCCAGGGGGCCAAATGTCCTGTTAATTATTGCCAAAATGAAGCTGAATGTTATTTAATAGATGAAAATTTTGTATGCAATTGTAAACCTGGATTTACCGGAAATCTTTGTGAATCAGAGCTCCAGGACACCAAAAAAAAATCTTCAAGTATTTTCCTCTTATTTAAAGGTACTCTTATCTAAAGGTAAATTCATTTTTTTCGTAAAGATGGAGGTTTGATTGCTGGAATTTTGGTTCCCATATTTGTTTTAATAGCAGCTGCTTTGGGTGTCCTTTATTTTTACAAGAAAGATCAATTGAAGTAAAAGCTTATTATTTTAGGCAAATTTTATTTTTATTAATGAAATTATTTAGGGGATTCTTTTATAAAAGACAAATAAATGAACGAGAGACTGAATTAGAAGGCATTCAAAATCCTGTTTATAATCAAAATGAACTTGATGCGGATATAAATATGAATGCTCGGCATGATGACGCTGAAACTAATCTGCAGATACCCATAACAGTAACATATTTTAATATTTATCCAAGTTTTCTAAAAAAAATTTTTTTATAGGACTCACTTGGTAAAGCAAGAACTTATTCAACTGTAGAAAACAATTAAATGATTTTTTGAAATATTTTCTTTTTTTGTTCATAAACCATTTTAATTAGATTTTAAAAATTTTAAACTTTTAAATAAATGAATTTTTTACTTTTTTGATTTTAATTTAAAAAATCTTAGCTTTACTTGACTAAATAAATAGCACGGAATTTTAATATTTTTGTCATTTCGTGAAATTTTTTTATTAAGAGTAAAATTAAAAAAAAAATTATAACTTGTTTTTGTTTAAAAACTTGAAAAAAAATTTATATAAAATAAGTAAAAACTATAAAAATTTTGCAAATATTAAAAATTTTTGAAAAAAATTAATAAAGTTCAAACTAAAGATGTGTTTAAATTTTCAAAAAATTATTGTTCGGTAAAAAATGTGGAATCAGTGTTTTAGTAGGACTCTATCGGAAATTTAAAATTAAAAAAAAATTGCTTATAAAATTTTTTTTATAACTTAACTTAAACATGCCTTTTGTTACAAAATCTATTAATGTCGATTGAGCATTTATTCAACTGTAAAGAAAAGTTAGGTCAATATTTTCTTCTTCCTGAAAAACTATTTATTTAAACAAAATATGCAATGAGTCAACTAAATCAAGGTTTCATAATTAAAAAGGCCGGCCTTTTAAAAACGGTCCTCAGACGATCCGTCTAAAATGCGGACGTTTTGCTGGCCGGCCTGATGGCAGTTTAAGTCCGGCAACGGATCAACACTAATAATTTTTAAAAAATGCTGGATAAAAATACTTTTGGAATAAAAAATTTAAAAATGGGTAAAGAAATCTTTCTTTTTTTTTCAGTCTAAATAACACGTAAAGCATGTTACATTTAAATTATTTGAATTAATTCAGAAATAAATTTTCATATCTAAAGATAGACTCTTTGAATTGAAGTGACAATTTTAATTGATTTTCATTAACTTCAAGATATCCGTTTTTAACAAAGACTCTTAATTTAAATTAAGTAAAATTGGAATAAATAAGATGAAAATAGACTAGTTTAGCCTTTAAAAAAATAAAACATAACTATTTTTTATTTAAAAAACACATTGCTCTTGATTCTCAAATTCGGTTTAGGAGAAAAAATCCATGGTTTCTGGAATATCGTTGCTATCGAGAAAAAAATTCATATTTTCCTTTTTAATGCTACTTTTTAATTCATATCGAAGTTAAAATCATTTAAATTTATAGGTTAAATAAAAATAAAATTTCTTAAAAAAAAATAATTTTTTTTCAATAAGCAAAACATTAAAATTTTTTGTTCAAGTTTTATTGATAATTAATAAAAAAATTTTCAGAATAAAATTTAAAATATTATTCTTTTAGATTTTAATCAATTTGAAATGTTTAACACTATTACAAAAAAACATGTTATTTTATTTTTTATATCAACTCTATTTATAGTTTATCTAATTCATCAATTAAATAAATCTGGAAATATATTCCAAAATATCAGTGAAAAAAAAGTAAAAAGCGAGTTTTTTAAAGAATTGTTCTCAAATTCATATGATGAATATTCGTCCAAATGTGTTGATTTGTTTAAAAAGCTAAGATATCCCAACACCAGCTTAATAATCAGACCACCTCCTCGCAGACCACCTGCAGATATGATGGACGATTTTACTATGAATGGGAAGATGCCGATAACAAGTTATTTATATTTTAATGAGGCCTATTCAGATTCTAACTCAGGCAATAAATCAGTGATCAGTGAAATAATTTCGGAAAAAATTTATGATCAATTAAAGAAAGTCAGAAACAATCAGGGTCTTAACTACGGCGATAAGGTCCTTAATCAAATGATGCATTCCCATGCCGAAAAGATAAAGAATAAATTTGTAGTTGTGATCGGAACTCAAGTGCCATGGATTGAAGCTATTGCTTATGATATTGGCGCTTCGTTTATTACAACATTGGACTACAACCGAAAGAGATACATTTTGTCAAATATAAAGTGGGTCCATGTGAATGATTTTCTTGATGAACAAATAGAAAATAAAAAAATTGAACAATTCGATGTAGCAGCCAGTTTTTCCTCAATCGAGCATAGTGGTTTAGGCCGTTATGGTGATCCATTGTCACCCTATGGAGATGTTGAAGCTGTAAAACAAGTTCACTGCATGCTAAAGCCAGGAGGTCTTTTTTTTCTTTCATTGCCAGCTACACGCGATGGTTCTAGTAGAATAGAGTACAATGCCCATCGAGTCTATGGAACTGCTAGATTAAATCTCTTGTTCAAAGGATGGGAACTTTTGGAACAAAAAAGAGATTCAAGTGGCATGCATTTGATATTTGTTCTTAAAAAAAAATAGTTGTATAATTCAGATTGTTGTCATTCAAAAAATTATCCTTAAAGCATTTTTAATTTTTTATCGACAAGACAATTAATTATCATTATGGTATCAATCTTTCAGAGCGTAAAAATTAATCGTCTTGTTTCAAATTATTATTAGGTCATTATACCAAGTTGTATTAGACCAAACTTCTACTTCGCAAGACGGATCCAAAAATTGAGCCAAGAAAATTAATATTTAATTATTTTCAATTGAAATAAATTTTATTAGAATTATTAAAATAGATATACTTTTACCACATTTTCAATTATGCTTAAGTTTTTAAAACGCGAAATAATTTTTGAGATAACGTAGCTAATTGTCACAAGTCAGCTCAAAGTCATGACTTTGACTTTTGGACAAGTCTGGAATTAAGCCCCATTTGATATTAGACAGTGACCTGAATTAAAAATCTTTATAGGTTTCCTGGTTGTGTGTTACTTCGACAAGTTAAAATGGACAAAAAATATCCGAATGAAATAGATAAATTTAAAGAAACAAAGGTAGAGAGAAACATGTAAAAAGATGAAAATATAAATTTAAAATTCCTTTTTTTTAATATAATGATTTTTTCTTCTTATTAAAAGAATAAATATTTCTAATTGCATAAACAGTAATTTAAATTCAAGTATCCAATTTCTCCATAAAATTACAGGATTCACAATAGCAACAATCGAAGCAGAAGCATTCATTGCTTACAGCTACTTGATTAAGGCGGTCATTAAGTTAAAATAATTTTAACATTATCATACATACCATTTTAAATGCTAAGTAGAGGTTACTTTACTGTCTACCAATTTGGCATCCACGTATGACTATGAGTTCTCGATTAGGTTGAGATCTGGTGAACGAGCACACCATGGCAGAACCTCAATGTTCTGTTTTTTGAACCAGATGCCTACTGAGTGAGCAGTATGTCCCGAAGCGCTATCTTGCCGAAAAATCAAAGGGTCGTCTGGCTCAAATTGGAGTTCAACAGATGGTAAAGGATTTTTTTCCAAGATGCTGATATAGACTGATTAATAATGATGTATACACCAGTGCTTTTGTCATACTGAGACGTAGCTCAGATTTTAGCTAATTAAAAGCTACCTCAAAAGAAGGACATTTAGATTTTTGGAAAAGTCTTTTTACTTCTCTTTGTTCCTTAATAAATTCTACAATATTTTTTGGTAAGCTAGATTTAAAAAACTTTTGAGAGTGGAGTAGTATACTTTTTTGAGCAGCATGAATGATGAATGGTGTTCATTTAGCTAGTCATATAACTATTATGCTGACATGAAGACTTGAGTAAATCTTGATAGAGTTGTCAATTAGCTTTTTTCAAATTAAAATTAAAATTCGAACTAAGATAGGGAAGCACGGCTTTATAATTGCGAGTAACGAGGCGTTAACTTTCCACTTTAATGTTATGTTTTATTTGCATGTTTATTATAACTTATTAGTTTTTAAAAAGCAAAAAATAACATGTAATTTATCAATTAATGTGTATACTCTATTGACGATTTACGTCCAGAATTTTTTTAATAACTATTCAGTATTTGTTTTTTATTCACCTGTGTCTATGCTTAATATGCTCGTCACGTACCGCTCGATCCTCGTAAATTAACTGTAATAGGATGCTCAATAGAAATAAACGCTGGAATAGAAAAATGATAACTTAACATATCATTATCTATCAGAGCTTTAAAATTAATATCTCTATCTAATAGTGAGGACGGTATTAATAAGTATCTTGGACTTCATAATATTTTATTTTAAATCTATTATATGTTGGTGTTTTATCAATAATTACTGAGAGTTTGAGCATGTTAATTATATTCTCTAAGATAAGAACATTCTTATTTTCTCTCAAACAAGCTAAACTTTTAATTTTCGCATTCAGATCACCTACTATTATAAATTTTTCTCATTTCTTTGAACTATTTTTGAGAAGAGTTCGAAAGGGAGCTCAATATTAGTTCGATTGTAAAGATAAAAACAAAAAATTGTGTATTTTTTAAGCTTATTTTAATACAAACAAGTTCTACAGAAAACTTAACAAAAATAATTAATTTTTTCTTATTAACATAATCTTTTTAAGACATTTTAAAATCAGAAAGCTACCATAACAAGGCTAGATAAAGCATTGCTCCGCAGTGAGTCTGCTGTAGCTTTTTATTATTATTATTATTATCAAATCAATGATCTGATTTAAATTTAATAACTAATCTGTTCGTAGAGTAAGTTGATTAAAAAAGTTTCTTTTTCTATTTTCCTTTATTGATGTCAAAATCATATCACTTCACGTCCTTCCAGTCAGAAGCAGGTTCTATTTTGTTATGGTTCCGTCAAAGGCATTTTTTAAATTACCTTCGCGCTGTCTAATTTGTTCGAATCCTGAAGTTTTTTGATTCCAAATCTGCGTTTAATTTTTATCTTCCTTAGAAGATATTTTACATGGAATAGATTTTTTTTCCCTCCAGTCATTTTGTTCCGTGTTCATACGTTGGGTACTCCAAAGTTTCCACGACAATAATTTTTCAATTTACAGTAAAAGCCGGTTAAAGTAAATTCCTATTCCTATTCTAATTCCAGAAAGAAATTTATTGTAAACGAAAATTTATTATAAAAAAATTTTATAATTCTTACGAAAAATTTTTATTTTAAGGTTCGCGCGGAGCAAAACTACAGCACTATCTGAATTTCGGCAAACCGACTTTAAAACATTAATCTGCATACTTGAAAACCTAGAAAAACGGTTTAGGTGGGGTCAAAAAAAAATTTTTTGAACCCACCCCTTCAAAGATCGAAAAAAAAACAAAAGTTAGTTACCTTTGAGCTAAAATATCTCATGTTCTAATAGACATAACCTCATTTATATATATATATTCTGAAAGCAAATAGTCTCATCAACAAAATGGTGTATTAATTTAATCTATTATTTTACCAATAGATCGATATTTTGGCAAAAAATGGTAAAAAAATGGTATTTTTTCACTATTTTTGTATCTAGTCCGCGGTTTACCCCCCGACCACTACTTTTTTTTACAGATTCTGAAACTAGAGAAAATTCTGAACAAAATGTTGGGACCACTTTTTTTATTTATTGAATTTAAAGCCAAAAAAAAATTGAATAAAATGAGTTTGAAACTGATTTTTGAAAAAACATTATTTTAATCATGTAAAAAATCGGAATTAATTGTCAAATTAGTAAAATGTTTTCAATACTTTATTTAATTTTTGTTAAATAATTAGTTTTCTAATTTTTTTTTCTTAATATTTTTTGAGATGTCTAAAACACCCGAAAGAGTCTCTAAACTTTTATCAAATCTTGGAAATAAATCTTTTCAAAACTCGAATAAAAGGAATGAAAAATGTACGAATGGTCAAAATTTGAATGTTACAACTTCGACGGATGATCATTCTGATAACGAGTTTGAAAATGCTGAAGAAATTACACGTGTAGATACAAAATTTATTTCTGATATAATAGAGTTTATTTTAAACGAGAATTCTACTCGAAGATCTTTGAGTGTTTTAATTTTGGCAGTTTTAAAGTAATTTTGTTTTGATAAAATTATATCTTTTCTATTATTATATTTAAATTTGCTTAGGAAAATTGGTT
Organism: Brachionus manjavacas; assembly: GCA_019054805.1. NCBI lineage: Eukaryota > Metazoa > Rotifera > Eurotatoria > Ploima > Brachionidae > Brachionus > Brachionus manjavacas. The sequence goes on from JAHQIY010000009.1 coordinate 1,051,535, forward strand.
TAAATTATAGAGATGCTGAAAAATTTTTATCAGAAATAAATTGTTTAACTATTAAATCAGCAAACGAACAACTTATTAGGCTAAAAAAATATGGATTAGATTATTTTATTTCGGATGGTCGTGGAGGTATTAAAATTTAGATATTTTATGCATTTTTCTAATTTATTTTTAGGCAAGAAAAAATACGAAAAGACCATATTTTGAGGGTCATGAAAGAGAGGATGTTGTGAAGCATAGAAAAGATTTTGTGCAATATTTTTCTGAAAGAAAAGATCATTATTATAAACTTGATGAAGAAAAATGTGAATGGCTACTGCCAACTGAAAAGCCTTGTGTTTTAATGTTTCACGACGAATCTTCATTTCGATCAGGTGAACAAAGCCATTCTAGATGGAGAAAAGAAGGGAATGAGCCTTTTTTAAGCAAAGGGTACAATTTTACTAACTGTTAATTTAATTTTAATTGGATATTTAATTTTTAGACGAGGAAGAAGCTTAATGTGTTCTGGATTTTTGGTTGCTCATCCGAGTTCACCTTTTTTTGAACTATCAGAGACTGAATGGGCTGATTGTATAAAAAAATACCCTTCATTAGTTGAAAATGATGGAATTACATATGATGAAAGATCATGCAATGGATATTGTGGTGTTCACCACAGATACTTATCTGTTTATTTATTTATTATGTATGTGAGCGTTAAGATACTTATGATATTTATATATTTTATTTTTGTACTTTTTATTTTTGCATGTACGAGTAGTTATATGACTCTCGAAAAAATAAAGATATAAATAGAGAGGGGAGAAGCACATGGGGGAAGCCCGTTTTTTTGGCTTAAGCTCAAAATAAAGATTTTGAAAAGAAAGAAAAAAGCTTTTCTTGAACTGGACTTTTTAGCGACTTCACACTTGGCGACGAGGATCAAACTACAGTGGACGTAATATCATCTTCAATAAGATTCAAATCCAAGAAAAACATGAGTAACGACAGAAGTGTAGCCACGTGCGGCTCATTCATCTACGGCGGCGAACCGGCAACTCTGGGGTCAAGATGGGAGACTTGGCTGGAGCGCTTCGACATCTACCGGACCGCCACGGACCTGTTGCAGACGACCAACGCGGAAAAGGCAAAGGCAACATTTCTTCTTCTCATCGGAGAGGAGGCTTTCGAGGTGTGGAAGACTCTACGGAAGCCCGACGACACGGACACGCTCAAGGATGCACAGGAGAAGTTGACAAAGCACTTCGTGGAGAAGAAATCAGTCTTCACCGAGAAGTGTGTGTTCCGGCGTGCCATGAAGCGCCAGGACGAGTCGGTCAACGAGTACGCCATGAGGCTACGACGAATGGCGGCGCACTGCGATTTTGGAGCGGCACTGGAGACCGAGATTTTGAGCCAGTTCGTTGTGGGCGTCGGCATCGATGAGTTCCAGCGAGAGTGCTGCCGCACCAACGATCTCGATTTGAAGGGAAGGCACGCGGCTACGAGCGAGTGGCCGAGAATATCAGCGGGCTGCTCAAGCCAACAGCGGCGGAGATGAGCAGCAGATCAATCAACTACACCGAGCGCAGACCGATGAGCAGCGGGCGTAGTAGTAGCAACAACAGGCCGAGCTGGTCGACACCAAGTCATGGTTCGTCGAGGCAGGACTGTGGATACTGTGGCAGGCGAAGCCACAAGGAGAAGTGTCCCGCGTTGAATACGGAATGCAGGAAATGCGGCATCAGGGGTCACTTCGCGAAGGTATGCAGGGGCACAAGCGAAAGCAAGGATGCGATGAGAGGCGGTCAGCAACGAGCAAGCATGCAGCAGTTCCGAGCGAGGAGCAGTGGAGGCAGGAGCCAGATCAGACAGCTGACCATGGATATGGACAAGTATGAGGTCAACAAGCAGGAGTACGACGAGTTTATACGTTACAAGGCCAGTTGCGATTGGGAGGTCGGCACGATTGGCAATCGAAATCGCTACAACGATGGACCGAGAACGAGTGTGCAGATGGGCGGCACAGCTGTGAATTTTCTGATTGACACAGGAGCGCCGATCAATGTCATCGACCAGTGGACATACGAAGCGATGTCCAACAAGCCTAAGCTTGAGCGCTGCAACAGCAGGCTTTATGGATACCGAGTAGAGGAGCCCTTGCCGATACTGGGCCAGTTTATGTGCCGGATCAGGCGTGGTCGAACGGAGGTGGCAGCTGGATTTGTGGTGATCAAGGGTGGCGCAGATTGTTTGCTGAGCTATCGCACGGCAGTGGATCTAAACACCATTAAGCTCATGGAAGAGGCGCGCGAGGTGCGCGCGATCAGCGAGGAAAAGGTCTGACCGGATCTGAGTCAGCCAATCGAGGAGCGGATCTAGGCGATCAAATCGCGGTTTCCAGATTTGTTTAGTGGCAAGGTGGGTTGCATCAAGGGGAGGAAGATTCACATAGAGGTGGACCCAACGGTGGCACCAAAGAGGCAACCACTGAGGCCTATAGCGTTCGCTTGGCGCGATGCGGTCGAAGAGGAGATCGAGAGTCAGATCAAGGAGGGGGTCATGCATAAGCTGGGCGAGGACGATGCTCCTTATGCTCCTTGATTAACTTAACCATGAGCGTTTAAGTTAACAAGGAGCATAAATAGCTGCTCCAATACGTCTTACGAGAAGATCGGATAGACGGGCCCAAGGGTACTAATGTAAACATTACAGATATATAATTCAAGGACCCGAGGGATATTTTGATAATGAGAAAATTTTAAAACAATTTGAGCGTTTATTTCAAATGTTGGAATTTAAAAAAGAATTTCATAATCCGATTCGCCATGACATTGAATTTTTAGTGGACAATGCAACAACGCACACAGCAGTCAATATTAAACTCGACGACTTTAGGTGATAAATTATAGCTGATAAATTATTAAATCTAAAATTTATAAAAAATATTTTAAATTAAAAGATTAAAGCCTGGTGGCGTTTGTGCTTACCAGCAATTAAACTGGTTGAATGATTTAAACAATGAAGAAACTTTAAATATATTTTTTGAAAGTGGTCCATTAAAAGGGAAAAGCAAAGGTCTTAAGCAAATAGCACTTGAATTGGGCTTTGATTTGCCTGAAAAAATAAAATTAGCTGACCTCAAAAAATTAGTTTCGGATCATCCAGCTTTTAACTCAGTCAATAAACTGGAAATTTTGGGGAAAAAATCATCAATAAATAAAAAAAGTGGTCCCAACATTTTGTTCAGAATTTTCTCTAGTTTCAGAATCTGTAAAAAAAAGTAGGGGTCGGGGGGTAAACCTAGATACGGACTAGATACAAAAATAGTGAAAAAATACCATTTTTTTACCATTTTTTGCCAAAATATCGGTCTATTGGTAAAATAATAGATTAAATTAATACACCATTTTGTTGATGAGACTATTTGCTTTCAGAATATATATATATAAATGAGGTTATGTCTATTAGAACATGAGATATTTTAGCTCAAAGGTCACTAACTTTTGTTTTTTTTTCGATCTTTGGTCACCTAAAAAACCGTTTTTTTAGGTTTTCAAGTATGCAGATTAATGTTTTAAAGTCGGTTTGCCGAAATTCAGATAGTGCTGTAGTTTTGCTCCGCGCGAACCTTAACAAAATTTTAAAAGTTTGATTTATTTTCGGAAATATTAAAAACCTAAAAAATTTAATAGAAGTCACTTATTTTCATTTGTTAAATATTCCTAAATATTATGTCATTTATTTGGTTTTCTAAACAGTTCAAATGACCAAGATTGCTAACCCCTTGACAAGAAAAATCGAATTTTATCTAAGCAGCTTTTTACATCATGACCAGTAATTATCTCTTCTTCGCTATTTAAAATATCCTTCGCTCCATGGAAAACTCTCTGCGACTGTTTTGCTATCATACCCATTTGCTAATGAATTGAGAATATCAATTTTTTTTTGTTAGCTTATAGCTGCTCGCTTATTATTTTTTTTATTATCTCTCACTCCTCCTCTCATACAAGTCGACATTTTATTTCAGAAAAAAATTTACTATAAAAAAACATTTTCATAAAAATTTTCTTTTGAAAAGTCTTATTTGATTTTTCCAAGTAGTTTTCTATAAGCAAAAATTTTCTAAACAGGAACTAATAATACCCAACAAATTTAAAATTAGGGTGAATAGAAAAATATTTTGTTTTCTTAACATTTCTTTATTATAAACGAAAATTGCTTATAACCGTGTTTACTATAGACGGCTTTTACTGTATGTTCAAAGAAAGGACAGCAACACTAAGGAAAAAAATGATCAATTATATACTTCTTAATAAATTCAATGATTCGACCAATCTTAAATTTTTCTATAAGCACATTAATTACCTTAATCTATATTAATATTTCTTTAAAGATTAAATTGAAAATAAAAACTTTTTTTAAATGATATATTTAATTTTGGCATTTTTCTTTAAAGATTTTTCGAAATCTTTGACAGCCATTCAGTCATATTATGAAGTACTTGGAATTAGCTGGATATTTAGTCGGATTTTAAATGGTAGATTTGTCTTTCCGAAAAAATTTTGGTTTCATCAATCGAGTAGCAGTTTCAAGACAATGTGTGATTTTAACAAAGCGCAATTATGAAAATACTTCCGAGGTCAAAGCATTTCCCAACGTCTGGTAGACCAATTCCCAACGTCCGAAAGCTTACCAGTCAAGATGAGTCGTACATTTTTAGAAAGGTCAGAATCATTCCTTTAGTTATAGACAGCTAGCCTCTGATTCTAGTTCTAATTATCCAAATGTTACTGTTAGTAAAGTAACACTAAGAAAAATCGTATACTGCATTAAAAAAACTTCTTTTGAATGTATAAGATCGATCGAAAAAGCTCAAATGTCGCAAAGAACGACAAAGATGGCCGGCATGTCCAACATGGCCGAACACCTTGGTTTACATGGCCGGTCGACTTGGCTGAACACCTTGGCCGACGTTCCTGACTAGGCCGGCCGAAAAGCGTTACGATTTTATTAGAACTTTTGTGTATTGACCACAAAATGGTCAATACAGATGAAAGTTACTAGTGAAGTAGCAAAAAACATGATCGAATCTATGCCACAACGTGTCGCTGAATGTATTAAATCCAAGAGTGGCTTTCAAGAAACAGACCTTGGATAAAAATAATATAAATGTTCTAAATTATCTATGCATACTGTAATATGCCTTTTTTTAAAATCCGTTTAACCATCCATTTCTAGCTTTAAAATCAGTCTGATTTAACATAGTTGCATATTCAATAGCTTGGGCTTGATTCAATAATCAATGGTCCGTTAAAAATAATATTTTTATATGACATAACTGATTTGAACCAGTGATCAAGGGTCTCTTCAATTTCAACATAATTAGTACCTCTCATTCTTTTAGTGCTAGGATTGATAAAATTATTTTGATATAAGTTTTTTATCTTTTCATGGTTCTTTGCCTTAAGAATAGAAGAAACAGTACTCTAAGGTCTATTTTATTTTTTAAAGTTCTGTAAAAGTGCGATTATTTTTAATAATATCATTCCAAATTTCAATTTGTTTTGTTTAGAAGATCAATATCGTATTAAAAACGATGAAAAAGCACTGTTTTTTTAAGTTTTTTCTTAATTTACCTATCGGGTTAATTATATATCGAATTAAAAAAACATCGAATTAACAAATAAATTTAACATGTTATTATATTGGGGATTGTAAAATCATGAATAAAAAATATCGTTATCAAGCGAATATCGTATTTATCATTATCATAAATTTTAAAAATTATCGTTTGGCTTAGCAAATTTGAAAAAATAAAATTTAATTAATATCGTTATCACGTGATTAAAAAACCGTTCATAACTATGTGTTGGCAAGTCTCGGATCTCAGAAGGGATTGTTTTTTTAGTTTTCACTTCTTGACATCTTATTTCGAGAATCATAAACTTGAAACATTTTCTAATGCTGTTAGAAATGATGGACTTAATATTGAATATATTCCTGAAAAAAAAAAGATAGACCCGAGAGGAAAGATAGTGCCAGAAGAGTGAGAATATCATTTCCAGAAGAAGTTGAGAACACTTTTGGAAGCTTGTCAGGCCCGACAATAATGTATGGTTTAAAGTTTGTTGTGTTAATTTTTGGTCAAAAGCAGAAATGCTATTTTTGTGATGATGAAGGACACAACTTTTGAAATACCCTGTAAAAGAAGCACTTTGCGAAAAGTGTTATAAGAAAGGACACTTGACACCGAAATGCTCCATTGCCGAAAAGCTTAAGTCGCTTTAGAGGAAAAAGATTGACTACATTTATTTTTACATTGACCAAGAAGAAACGCAATCATTATTTGAAGCTGACCAAAAAGATAATTATGAAAATGTGATGCCAAAAAAACCTGGATATCAGTCAACAAATTTCAAAGACGTAATATCCCAAATTAGCCGACAAGACCTTAAAACTCCAGTTCAAGAAGACGGTTTGGTAAGTCGTTTAAACGATATTCTACCACTATGTCAGTCAGCTCTGAATGTACGCTCAAATGATCAGAATTAGTATGAAACTTTTTTCCTAACCAAAAATCAAAATCTTAATGATATAAAAATTGATTCGAGTGAATTAAACATTTTCTTAGATTTTAATTATTATAGATTAATAAGTAAAACACGCAATAAGCTTGGTGGATAAAGGAAGAATTAGAGTTTGTCCACTTTTACTTTTCGTATGATGATTTTTCATCTGAATTACTTTGTACCCAAATAAATCCAGGAAAAGATCAATTATACATTTTCAGTTTAATTATTCCACCCAAATAAACTTCTAAATTTTAATATATTCGAAAAGAAAAATAGGAATTGTAAAAATTATGTACTCGGGGGTGACTTAAATGCCAAAACAAAAAAAATAGATGCAAGGAGAAAACGAAAATGGAATCATTTTAGAAAGCATTATTAACGAGCTTAATTTCACAGTAATTTATAATAAGTGTTCAACCTTAAACATATTCAATAGGGAATATTTCGAAATTCTTGATTTATTCTTAGTCTGATATTCATTGGTTGATAAAGTAACTGATTTTAGGGTTCTAAATAATCAAGATATGACCAGTGATCATTTCCCAATAAAGGCATGAAAATATTTTGACTACTCAGTTATCCCTAAAACACAACCAAAGAAGCTTAACTATAAAAAAGCAAATTGGTTTTTATTCCGTGAGATCTTTAAAGGTAAAAACTCTGAATTAAATTCAGCATCAATTGATGAACTAAATGAAGAAATTACCCAAAAGTTAATTTCTGCAGCTCATAAAAGCATTCCATACCAAAAAAATAAAATTTTAAAACAAGTCTCCCATCGAACATTGTCAGTATAATTAAGGAACTCATTAAAAAAAGAAGAATAATTCAAAAAACTCATATTGTAAAAAACTAAAAAATATTCAACCAAATGATCTCATATTTAAGAATTAGTTAAACAATTTTTGGAATTAAAACTGATCTGATTTTTTTAAAAAATTGGGAAAAATCCGCTTTCAGGTTGACCATTCTGGAAAAGATTAATAAGTTTGGATCAAAGAAAGGATCTGGATTAAAACCTGCTTTTATCTCTAATAATTATGAACTAAGAACTGATGAAGAAAAGGCTATCTTTTTTGCTGAATTTCTTTAAAAAATCTTTAGTCCGAATAATGATCTAATTAATCCCTTAAAAGAAAGAGAAATAATTGATTAAAATTTTGAGTTTTTTAATAAGGAAAATCAATGAAAATTTGACGAGCCTGTTAGCACTAAACAGATTACATCAGCGATAAAAAGGTTAAAAGAGAAAGCAGCTTCGGGACCAGACCAAATTAATTACTTTATGTTAAAAAATGTAACTCAAAATATTCTAAAAGACATAATCTATCCTATTGTTTAAGTCTAGAAATATGCTAACATTACTACGATACCTAAAAAGTCAATTTTAACACAATACCCAGCTAACTACCGACCATTCAGTATAACAAGCTGTCTTGAGAAACTTTTAGAGCGTATCGTCAGCTCTAGATTAAATAGTTATTTTTAACTAATACATTGGATTAATTCTTTTTTAGACCCAAGATCATTTAAAGTAAATGTAAATGGTCACATAAGTTATGAAAACCATATTACTGCAGGTGTTCCTCAAGGCTCGGTAATTATTCCATTACTTTTTTGTATTTTTATCAATTGATATTCCTAAAAGAAATAAAACAATTATTGAATACTCTCTTCTTTTTGCTGATAACTTGGTTACATTTTTTATTTTTGAGAAAAAAGAAAATCTAGAAAAAAAGATGAACAAATAATAAGACAAACTAGAAAAATGTTCTCCAAATAAAAGATGTAAATATCTTTTGAAAAGTCTTGCTTCATTGTCTCCACTAAATATAATAAGGAAAATATTGACTTAAAATTAAAAATATATGAAAATATAATTTTAAATCAAAAAAAAAAATTTTATAGGTATAAAATTGACTAGTTTAGGTATAAAATTTGACTCAAAATTAACCTTTGCCCCAATGGTTAATGAAATAAAACAGCGTTGTAATTCACGGTTGAACTTAATGAAAATATTGTCAAACAAAAAATGGGGTCTAAATTATTATACACTAGGAAACTTATATAAATCTTTAATCGGATATATAATTGATTCCTCTTTTCCGTGTCTAAATTCAATATCGGAGACAAACATTAAAAAAATTTAAGTCTTACAAAAATCAGCACTTCGTTTTTTAGTTAAAATATGACACTCCTTCAAATATTTTTCCATATTTTGCGGGTTTTGAATTAAGATATGTTGAATACACAACTCCATTGTATAATTGCTATCCTACTATTTCTTCTTTCTTTCATGAGCTGTTTAAAACTTAATTACTTTTCATATGCCACCTCTTACAATATATCTGAAAGTGCTTTAGCTCGGCACAGATAAATCAAATAAATAAATAAAATAATAATTAGCATCGTTATAAAAAGACTAGACTGTATTAATAAGCAAAAAAACATACAATCAAAAAAATAAAAAAAAGACAATGTAAATTTTTTTTTAAAGTTTAAATCTAAGTTATAAATATTATTTTGTAAAAATTTTCAAAAAATAATCTTAATATATTAAACCCAAATGTGTGAAAAAAAGTAAAATTTTCATGCATATACTTACGATAACTAACTTTTATATTTGAAGGTAGTGCTTTTATAATTGTCTTAATCCATTTTTTTAGATTACATATTATATATTAATTTTTTTAAATTTAAAAATAAATCATCTATTTTTAAGTTGTAAAAATCATTCAAATTCATTCATTCAAGTTTTTTTTAAAGAAATGTTGTATGTATAGTATGTCACAAAAAGTTAGAATCAAGTTTAAAAAATAAAAATATTTTTTTTTTGAAATTAAAAAAATCGTTAATCATGAATATTTTTCAAATAATAGTTTTTTTAAAGTAAGATTACCTAAAAAACTGACAAAATAGAGAAAAAATGAGTAAAAATAAAATAACTGATCAACAGAGATTTAAAATTGCAAGTTTTTTCGGGAAAATAAAGCTATATGAAATCATGAAATCTCACGATGTCCCTGAAAGACAAATTGGATTTAAGAAAATAGCTCGTGCTCTCATGCTATCTTTGCGGTAAAAGAGACAATAAGCTTTTACAATAATAAATTGAAAAAAGTAAATGGATGTGCCATTGATGCGAGCAAAGCATTTGACAAAATTAACAGAGAAAATTTATTCAAAAAGCTAAAAGACAAAGTTCACCTCCAAATTTGGAGATTTTTAAGAAAATACTATCAGAACTCAATGGCACTAGTGGTGAGAGAAAATTAAATTAGTAAACTATTCAAAACAAGTATCGATGTAAAGCAAAGCGGTCCATTATCTCCAAAATTGTTCTCTATTTTTACAGAAGACCTATTTCAAGAATTAGAGTGGAAAAAAAAAGGTACAAAAATACATCTGCATTTTACTGGAGTTGTAAAGTATGCTGATGATATCTTTCTTTTAACTCAAAGTGTAAAAGAGCTACAAGAAGAAATCAATACTTGTGAAAAATATGGAATACAACTAGAAATAAAATTCAATTCTGAAAAAACTCAATATATTGTGTTTGGTGGGAAATTGAAAGATACTGAAGAAAAGCCGAGAATGTATTATCAAGAAATAAAATGCTTTGAAAAAATAAGATATCTTGGATTGATCCTGAACAGAAAAAACAACAACAAAGATCAGGTTGAATCTAGAATAAGAACAGCTTTTAGATCGTTTTCTAGTCTAAGGAATTTGCAAATAGACAATAATTTCCTTGGAAATAAAATTAAAACACATCTTTATAAAGTCTTTGTTAAACCAACGCTTACATATGGATTTGAAAATTATGCCTTAAATAGAGAGCAAATAAGGAAATTACAAACAACAGGGGCAACAATGATAAAAAATGTTAAATTTAAAAAAATCTTCACGAACGACGAATCTTTTAAATGCACTTGGGTTAGAAAGGATGGTAACTTAACTATTGAAGGGAAAATTTGCATTCTTTAAAAGACTTCTGCCCAATAATCTTACATCGGCTATCTTAGGAGAATTTGAAAAAAATGATATTTAAAAGGAAGATCTCAGCAAAAAATCGATTATTAAGAGGTTCTTGATTTTCTTGAAGAAGAAAAGGGTAATGTTAACAACAAATTGCTACTAACACCAAATGAAAATGAAAGACTTAATTAAAAAAAGAATCAAATGGTATAAGTGACTCCATAGAAGTATGTATAAAATATATGGGAAATGAAACAAAAAGAAAAATGCTAATAGAGCTAACGTATTCATATTATAATTTTCCCTATTCTATCCTTGTGGATAATGGGGAGGCGCTCATCTCCTTTAAATGTACCTTTTTGAGCAACGGCTACGATCTGACACAGAGGCTACTGCATCGAGATGATCATCTAGACCGCAATTATTACCCAGTCGAAACTGGTCACCCTATTTTTATGATAAAAGAGGTTAAAACATTCGCCCCGTATTGTAGAGATATTTTGAAGATTTTTTTCACCCTCATTTGGTTTTGAACCCTCGATCCTCTGCTTGCATGATTAACACGCAAACCATTCGGCTATACGGGCTCCAAAATCATATTAGCGGTGATAAAAAAAAAAAAAAAAGAAAAAAAGAAGAGATCAAAAAGAAATGTTAGAAATGTGTACCTTGAGGAAAGTCTCCATCGATGTTGGCTAGTCGATGGAGATTTGAAATTTTTTTCAAATCTTTACTCAAACACTTATTTTTTTCTAATTTTATCGTTAAACTTATTTTTAATTTTTAATTTTTAATTTTTTTTAGATCGCCTTAAAGGCGTTCATTGAAATAAATAAATAAAAAAATAAAATAATAAATAAAATACATCAATTAATTAAATAATCAATACTATTTCGCTTATTTTTATTATTCTGGCAACGTAGCAACAGGTAAAACTTTGTTGAATTTAAAAATTAAACTTTAGTTACTAATTTTAGTTAAGTTAACTAAAAATTAGTTGATCAAAAACCAGTCGACTGAAATTTAGATAACTAAACTGAAGAGAAAACTCCCATCACTATACAAAATAGCAAGATTTGTTCAGAATGAATTAGAAACACTAAAACACAATTTTTAATTACTAATAAAGATTATTTAAATAGTTATATGTATTTAATGTAAATTCGGTGACATAATTTCAAAAACCGAAATACATCAGTCGTTTTATTTTTTTTTAAACAACCCACATATTCTTGTAAATCTTGAAGAGAGGAATCCAAATATATATATGAAATATTTTTAAAAAATTTCAAACCTTTTTTTTTTATTCAAAGTTTTTTTCGGCTAATTCGGTAGAATTTTTCAAATTAGTAATTATGTTTGACAATTTTTGATCCGATGACGGAACAAGTTTGAACTGAAGTTATTTGCTTATCGTTTTCAGCGGGTCTTGATTAATAGAAAATAATTTTACTAGAATTTTAAGATAGCCGATGGGTCCGTTGTCTAATGTTGTTAATTTTTATGGGTTAAGAGGTTAATGAGGTATCACCTCAATACCCAGAAATCCCACCCATTTACCCCTAAAAATAAAATATTTAACATAATTAAACTGAAAAGACAAAAATGATCACAATGACGTCATTTTTTATGAAAAATTGTTTCTCCTTTTTTTACGAAAATAATTTGATTTTATTTTATAAAAATATTTATTCTGTATTATCAAAATTCGTCAATATTTTATAACAATGAATCAGAACAAACAAAAAGAAGTTAAAAAAAAAGTATTCCATGAAAGATCTTGATTACGCAAAAAAAATGTTTTTGAAAAAAAATTGAACTCTACTCAAGCTTCAAATTTATACAACATTCCGAGACATATTTTTTTAACTAATCTTTTTAACTAAAATAAATCAAACATAAAACTTATTTTGAAGTCGTCATAAATTCTTTTTAATTTTTTTCTAAAAAGTTGTGTTGTACCGTATATTTAAAAGAATAATAATAAAGAATTTTTTAAATATTTATATTTTTAAAAAAAAACATTTAAAATCCTTTTTTTAATTCTTATTGGGCTAACTAGGTGAATTCGGTGAATATCCTGAAAAAGAGGTTAGTTCTCGGGCAAAATATTTACAATATCATTTATAATAGAATAAGGATATGATTTTCTGCTAAAATAAAATTAGAACAAATTAAACAAATTCTATCTCAGCACCCGGCTTTCATGGGGTCTAAAAAACTTGAAAAAATATGGAATAAAGATCATATTTGTTCCAAAATATCACTGCGAACTAAACTCTATTGAAGGCCTATGGTGTTGTCTTAAACAATATGTTCGTACTAGAACAGATCAGAGTTTCGATAAAATGAAAAAGTTGATTGATGATGCTCGAGACGATTTTATTAGAAAAGAAATCTATAAAAATTAATACGAAGATATTGGAGGTCAGTTGATGCTTATTATAAAGGATCAACTTATGGTGAAGTCCTAAAGGCATATTTTTCACGTAAAACTAAGGCAACTCATCAACAACATTTAAAAATAACAAATTTATTGTTATAATTAATTAAATGTATTTTTTTTTGAGTAATAATTAAAAATTTTCAAGATTTTTTTTTTTCAAAAAATGGACTCTTTTTGAGCGTTTATAAAAATTTTTGAACTAAATAAATAAAAAAAGTAAAACCATCATTTTGTTCAGAATTTTGTCTAGTTTCAGAATATATATAAAAGTATATAGTTTAAGGGGTTTGCAAAAAAGTAGATAAATAAAAATTTAAAAAATGTCAAAATTTTTCCGATTTTTTTCCGAAAAAATTTTCAATTTTTTTTTTTTTTCAAGATAACCAGCTCAGAATATAGAGCATTTAATTCTCTAAATGCTCTATAAAATGTGTCGATCGAGTAGATTCGATTGATTAAATTCTGAGATAAAAAGCTTAAATAAGATATACTTTATATAAGGTTGTAAAAATTCAGACCCCCCTAGACAAAAAAAAATTTTTTTGACCCCCCCTAAAATTAAGGCTTAACATAGGTTTTCATATACGTAGAATCCAAAAATGAGGTCGAAATCCATATCTGGAGATAGTGTGGAAGTTTTGCATCGCGCAAACTTTAATCTCAAAGGTTAATATTATTGATTTAAATTTTAAAAATCAAAATGTCCTTGATTCTCAAAATCAGTTAAATTTAGAAAAAATACGTGGTTTCTGAGATATCGTTGCCATGGAAATAAAATTCATATTTCTTTTTTTTATGCTGATCAGAAGCTAAAATCATTTTTTTTTTCACATTATTTTCCTGACTAAATAACTTAACAAGAAATATAGCAAATTTTTTTTTTTCAAGTTTTACTTTATTAGTCAAAATTTATGATTAAACAATAATATTAGATATTCAAAGTAATTTTTAAAATTCGAGTAGTAAATCAAAATAACTTTAGATTAAAAAAATAATTTTAAATGTTAAACACAATAACAAAAAAACATGTTTTTATATTTTTAATAACAGCCCTATCTTTAGTGTTTCTCATTCATCAAATAAATAAATCAAGAAAAGTAATTCAAGATACCAGTGACAAAGAAGATGCAATAGACAAAGATGCAGCCAGAGATAGAAGCAAGTTAGCTGATGAAGAACTTTCCAATTCAGATGATAAATATTTGTCCAAATGTGTTGATTTGTTCAAAAAGCTAAGATATCCCAACACCAGCTTAATAATCAGACCACCTCCTCGCAAGCCACCTGCAGATATGATGGATGATTTTACTATGAATGGAAAGATGCCGATAACCAAATATTGGTACATAAACGAGGCCTATTCAGATTCTAATTCTGACAATAAATCAGTGATCAGTGAAATAATTTCGGAAAAATTTTATGATCAATTAAAGAGAGTCAAAAATAACCAAAGTCTTAACTATGGAGATAGGGTTCTTAATCAAATGATGCATTCCTATGCTAAAAAGATAAAGAATAAATTTGTAGTTGTGATTGGAACTCAAAAGCCATGGATTGAAGCTATTGCTTATGAAATTGGTGCTTCGTTTATTACAACATTGGACTACAACCGAAAGAGATACATTTTGTCAAATATAAAGTGGGTCCATGTGAATGATTTTCTTGATGAACAAATAGAAAATAAAAAAATTGAACAATTCGATGTAGCAGCCAGTTTTTCCTCAATCGAGCATAGTGGTTTAGGCCGTTATGGTGATCCATTGTCACCCTATGGAGATGTTGAAGCTGTAAAACAAGTTCACTGCATGCTAAAGCCAGGAGGTCTTTTTTTTCTTTCATTGCCAGCTACACGCGATGGTTCTAGTAGAATAGAGTACAATGCCCATCGAGTCTATGGAACTGCTAGATTAAATCTCTTGTTCAAAGGATGGGAACTTTTGGAACAAAAAAGAGATTCGAGTGGAATTCATTCAATATTTGTTCTAAAAAAAATTTAATTTTTTTCCTTTAATCCAAATATTTATCATTCACAAATTTTTTGAAAACATTCAATTTTTATGTATTTTTTTTCAATTAAATTTCAGGTTAAAAACAAACTTAAAAAAAATAATTTATTGCTTTTTAAATGATTTACTTTGATTTTTTTGGTCTTTAATTAATAAATAAAATAAAGGAAAGTATTGATAAATTTAGTATTTTGTCTTTAGTATAATTGATTTTTATCTTATGTTTATGAATTTAATATAGAAAATTAATTTTTCGAAAGTCGAAAAAAAAAACCTATTGAATTCAATGAATGATGAAAATAAAAATGTATGCAAAAAATTTTGGAAGTTTGACCAATAAAATATTGAAAACATAATAAAATGGATCTTTTGTGAAAAAATTCATGTTATGTTTGGTCATGTGGATGTCTTCCTAAAATAATTTAAAGTCGGTAATGAATATTTTTGCTTAAATGTCTGTAAAAAAAGAATTTTTGGATTTTTTTATTATTTTAAAACATTTAATTTCGCTTATTATTTTTATAATTTTTGTGTTTTAGAATTTATTATAATAAAAATTTAATTTTTATTTTATAAAATTTTGAAAGGTTTTTCACCAATTTTAGCACAAAATGATCAGCTTAAAAAGTAAAATATCAAAATAAAAAAACAAAAATATGAATCAAATAAGCTTTATGGAATTATTTTAAAAAAAAAACTTAGTTAAAAAAATTATAATAAAATCAGTCATGGATAGGAAATGAGATTTATTTCTTTAGAATGTGCTATTTGTACTTGTTTTTTTTTATAATTTTTAAAAAATGGAATTTTATTTTTATTTAATTTTATTTTGGATTTTTATATTTTTCCTTTAGAGGGCAAAGATTTAATTTAAAATGTTCATTGTATTTATTTCAAAAAAATATAATCTAGAAATTTAAAGTAATATTCAATTAAATAAAAAAGAAAAAATGATTTAAATCAAGAGTAAGGCTCTTGAAAAATACCAAATTAGTTGGTGCTAATTAAATTCTGGTTAAATTAAAATCAAGTAAAATTGTTAATTTAAATACTAAAATTTTATTGCTAATTCTATCAGAAAAATTTTTGAGATATTTAATAGAATGTAAGAATACGCAAGGGTTTTGCAAATTTATTTTCACCGAAAAATTATTTAAGAAATAAATTTTTTTTAATGATGCAAAATAATAAATCTGATGAATCATTAAAGTCAATTCAAAAAGCCAAATACAAGCGAAATGTTTTGCCTAAAAGCGAAATAATACAGCTCTATCTTAACTCATCAGTAGGTTCAAATACAAAGGGAAAAACAGTCCTACCAAAATTTTCCAATAATGACATAACTACCCATCTGAATAATATTCAAACAAATCAAAATCTTGTTGAGCCAGAAAATAGCAGTGTGAATGACCCAAAAGTATCTAGTGGTTCAAAAAAAATTTCCAAAGAAACCAAAAAGTTGAACTCAATCTTAAATGAGCAAGAAAACAATGACTATGTAGAAAGTATGAAAAAAATACTGTCAAATTTGGCTCTTGAGTTTATTTTGGATTGCAAACAACGACTTGACTCAGAAAATTTTTTAACCTTATTATCTCTTCTAAATAACTATGACTCTATCGGCCTTAAAGCTGATTTAAATTCAAAGGATTTGAAGATCTTTTTATACCAAATATTCGATTTGATTAAAACAGACAGCATTTTGTGCCAAAAATTCAGTTCATTTTTAACTAATGAATATGCCATGGAATTTGATTTGGTTCTAGAAGCAAATCAGTACGAAAAAACTTTGGACTTTCTTCAAAAATTGGAGCTGCTTATTCCAAATCGATCAACCTTCCGGAAACTTTTACAATCAATAGTATCCTTGGGGAATTTTTCGTCCAGTATGGATACCTCCATTAGCAAGATGGAATACATTAAATCGAAAATTCGCTCTCTAACAAAAAATAATGCTTTGGTTAACATTGATCTGGATCATTTGTTTGATCAACGATTTGCAAATATCGAACCAATTTATGAAAAAATTTCCTTAGCTGAAGCAAATCTAAAAAGTTTGTCAACTTCAACTTTAGTTGACCAAGAGTTTATTGACCTGACATTTAAGTCATCTGATTCAAATAAAAAAAGTGTCAAATATTTTAGAAATAAACTTGGCAAAAATTCGAAAAAAATAAACTAAACTTATTTGTTATTTGTGAATAAAGAATTTTGTATTTAAATAAATCTTTTTAAAAAAATTCTATCTTGATTTTCTTATTTTAATTATTGTAATCAACTGATAGTAGAAATAAAATTTTTCTAAAATATCTTTATTATCTCATAGTAAAGTAAGAAAAAAAGAAAAAAAATCAACTAAATCATCAATTAATCTTAAAAGTGTTTTTTATTAATTTTTCAAAAACGACTCGGACTATAATTAACAGTTTAGACTGAGAAATGTTTTTCATAAAAATTCTAGGAAATACATTTTTTTTAATAGATAAATATTTTTTTTGTGTAAAGGACAATTTACCCTTTGTATTAGATTTTTATCTCTAATAAATCCCCAATGATCTATATATTTATATATAGAATCATTATATATATGTTACCGTAAATTTCAAAAACACGTAAATTTACAAATTTACTGGTCTAACAGTAAAAATTTAAAAAATAAAAAAATGAATAAATTTTACATATTAGATATTCTACTGAAACGAAACGTATATTTTCAAAATAATAAAAACGAATATTTTTCTCTTTGAGTTTTAGTAATTTACTGGAATCTTTTTAGTAAATCACTGAAATAGTGTAATCAAAAATTTATTTGTTGTTGCAGCTTGAATTCCCTCCATGACATCTTGAGTTACATAACAACTGAGATTTTTTGCAACCACATTGATTTGTCATACGTTGATCAGGAGAGTTGCATTTTACCATACCTTGACCACCAAGCAAGCTTCTGGAATATATTTCTTACTTCTTCTCAACATTTTTTGTGTTTGTTTTGTTGATTATCACGTGCATTTTTTCTTATACCAACAAAGTATTAGCTTTATCGATAATATCATCAATAGGAAGAACTTCATTTGATGGCTCTAGATCGACCATTCTTCAAGTTTTAGTATTTTACTGAAACAAAAAAAATGGTTTTACATAATTACAAACTGAAAAGTAAATTTACAAAATTACTAGTAAAAAAACAAAGCATAATTTTATTCCTATTTATTTTAAATTTTTACTGGTAGACCAGTAAATTTACAAATTAACTTGCTATAGAAATTTACTCTTACATATATATATATATATATATATTTGATCCCTTTAAGGCATTCTTTTAGTAAATTATGAGTAACCAAAGAAGACAAACCAAAAATGTACGACTATAATGTTTAACTATTTTGCGTTTTTTAGAAAAAAAGATTTTAATAAATTTTAGAATAAAAATAACCAAGTTTCGAAACATTTCTTAAACAATGTTTAAGAGCAAAACCGAGTGACTTATTTTTAAAATAATTTAAATTCAAGCAAATTAAGGTGAGAAAATTCGAAATCTGATCACTTAATTTACTCCCAGATTTTGACTCACCCATTTAAGCCAATCGGCTAACCGGGTGAGGGGCAATCGGGTTTATACAGTTAGCCTAATTGTCCAATTTTTTATAATGATTTCCCCGCATATTAAGCCGGTTAGCCCGATTTTCACCCGATTACCCCGAAAAATTAAGTTTCTTATAAAAATTGCAATTTTAAATTCAAAAGGAATAAATAAATTTATTTCATCAATAAATTTTTTTATAATCGATATGGATTTAACTTCTTTACAATTAATTTTTTACAAATTTTTAAAAATAACTTTTGAATAAACGAAACTGAGATTTCATTTTTGATAGATTATTTTAATTTAAAAAAAAAAAAAAACAAAAACATTGACAAAACCCGAGAACAAGAATATTTCCCATAATAGACTAAACTATACCCAGATACTAACTGACTATTATGATAAATGAATTATTTTAAGTTTATTTTTTAATTTTTTTTTTCATATATTTTTATTCTGAAGGAGCACTAGCTCGATACAGATAAACAAATAAATTAATTGATTATTTAAAAGAAAAAAAAAAGAATTTTCAATATTTTTTTCATATTTCTAAATAAAAATTAAACTCATTCTATTTCACTAACGAGTTTAATTTCAAAAATGAAAATTTAAAATTAAAAATGCAGAGAATAATTTCTCAAAAATAAAATTTACTTAAATCCCAGTTTTAACAAAATTAATACGATATTTTGGGGCAAACAGCTTAAAATCGGATAAATGGGTTGAATTTTCGGAATAAAGGGGTGAGACACTATTTACCCCTTAACCCCAGAAATTCATCCGGTTGAAGATCAGCACCTTGATTACTGACAGCTGTTATCTTTTTTTTTTATTTAGATGCTATAGCTCAAGAAAAGTTAGCAGTCTAATTATGTTTGTTTGGATCAAACTTTTTGATGGTAAAAATCGGCCGAAATCAAATTTCAAATTTGACTAAATCTCACTAATTGCCGCTGGATTTTTTTTTGAAGTAATTTCTCAGTCTCAAAAAGATAAGCACATATCAAACAAAAAAAAGATTTTTTTTCTACGTACTCTCTATCGCATAATTATTTAAAAAATATTTAAGACAATTTTTAAACAATGTTTAAGAGCGATTTAAAGAGTATATTTTTTTATTTTAATTTTTTTTGTCAGTTACCATCTGTGGTGTAGCAACCACAAGAGCAAAATTAGATGCGCTCTCTAATCGAAACTTTATTATTCATATTCATTTATCTACACTATTTACAAAAGCACTAGTCTCACCGACGCTTGGAACTAGGCTTAGAATAAAACAATATTTAATCTTTATTTACTAACTATTTACAACTTGGCTAAAATCTATTTACATCTATGTGTTTAACTAAAACTCTAACCTTTCCGTTTCTTCTATTTTATTTACACTTTGTACACCGGCTACAGAACGGCCGTTTTCTATTATAAAACTTAGATTAATAAAACGCTTATAAATCATTTAACGTTTAAAGTAATACCACTAAAAAACCCTATAAAACACAACAGAACATCTGGCGACGAGAGAAAAAAAAAAAAAAAAAAAAAAAAAAACTAAATTAAAAGTCGAATGAACACGACCCCAACCCGAGAAGAACCCGACAGTACGATTGCATCATCGCAAATTATTCCACAAACAGACGAAGAGGAAAACGAAAACGAAAGGGCACTAGACGCCAACGAAACAAAACAAGAGGAAGAAGAAATGAATGAGCAAGTAACATGTGGTATGTTTCAATACTCAACTGGTGAAGAGCTAACCACAGTAGGCTCAATATGGGAAATGTGGCTAGAACGGTACAAGCTGTACGTTCACGCAAAGAACCTCCAAACCGACCGAATTAAATCAACGTTTCTGCTTATGATAGGCACCGAAGTATACGAAATATACAAGAGCCTAAGGAGCAAGGAGGACAACGAAACTCCAGATGAAGCGTACAAGATCCTGACGGATCACTTCACCGCCCAACGCTCCGAATTCGCCGAAGAGCAGAAATTCCGTCACATGAAGAGACGAGATGGTGAGCCAGTCCACGACTACGTCATGAGGCTACGTCAACAGGCTGTCCACTGTAAGTTCGGTGAAGCACTCGAACGAAATATCTTGTCCCAATTTGTGGCTGGTTCCAAAATGCCGGCATTCCAAGAGAAATGCTGCAGAACAAACAACTTGACCCTTGCAAACGCGATCGAAACCGCACAAGGATACGAAAGTTGTGTGCAAAACATGAATCTTCTCACAAATCCAACATCCGACACGTCCATAATGTACAGCGAACGAAGAATGGGCACAAGAAGCACAAAACCGAAGGCTGAAAACAATAATAAACATGGGCAGTGTAAATGGTGTGGGGGCAACTGTGTAAGCAAAGACACATGTCGAGCCAAGGGCAAACAGTGCCTAAACTGCGACAAGCTGAACCACTTTGCATCGGTATGTAGAAGCTCCAAACCAAACACAGGTACATCTATGCCAAAGAAGCCGATACGACACATAAATGAGAGAGAGGAGTCTCAAAACAGATACTCATTAGACAGCACTGATTACTCCGAGTATCTCAGATACAAACAGGGTAAATCATACGGCCTGTTTGCAGTAAGAAACAGTCGCGCACGACATAACAATGATGGACCACGAGCTGCAATTGAAATAAACAAAACGAGTTTATCATTCTTAATTGATACAGGTGCTCCTATCAACATCATCGACGAACCTACATATCACAATATCCATAATAGACCACAGCTACACAAGTGTCGTACAGAATACTATGGCTATACATCCGGTTCACCACTTCCAATACTGGGTCAGTTTGTAACTGAAGTAAAATCCACCAAGAAAACAACAAAAGCTGGATTCATTGTTGTCAAGGGTGAAGCTGAACTTTTACTTAGCTACAAGACAGCAGTAGACTTAGGCCTCATTAAGATACTCCACACAGTATCCACAATACCCAGCACAGGTACAAGTGAAGGAAAAGACCTAACATTCAAAGAAAAGATTAAGGAAATGTTCCCAAACCTTTTCTCCGAAAGAATGGGCTGCATCAAAGACGCAGAAATTAGGCTAGATATCGACCCCAACGCGAAGCCAATCAAACAGAAGCTAAGACCAGTAGCCATCCATCTACAAGACGCCGTGAAACGTGAATTGGAGAAGCAGGTGGAGGAGGGCATCCTAGAAAAGGTAGACTCAACTATGGGTCCTACTCCGTGGATCTCCAACCTGGTGGTTGTCCCGAAAGGTGGAAAGAAAATCGACAAGAACAAACCAAATGATAAAAATGAAGTCCGATTAACGTGTGATGCAAGACCAATGAACAAGGCACTCCGCCGTACAAGGCATCCAACCAAGTCGCTAGAAGACTTAATTTACCTAGTTAGTGGTGCAACTAAGTTCTCAAAACTCGACATCCGGAAAGCCTTCCATCAGCTGAAGCTTGCATTAGATTCAAGGCATCTCACAACAATCACAACCCACTGTGGCCTATTCAGATACAAACGACTTCACATGGGCATATCATCTGCATCGGAAGAATTCACAGAAACAATCCGTAAGAACCTTGAAGACATCGAAGGCCAAACTAACATGACCGACGACATACTCATCTTCGGTAACGATGAGGACCATGACCAGTCACTGATAAAGGTACTAAAAAGACTAGAAGAGTGTGGCATCACACTCAACGTCGACAAATGCGAATTCAACAAGCGTGAACTCACATTTTTCGGGCTAAGAATGTCAGCAGATGGGATACGACCAACTGATGACAAATGTCAAGCCCTCCGTGAAGCTTCACCACCTTCAAACATAAAAGAACTAAGGTCTCTACTTGGTTTAGTTCAGTCAAACAGTCGCTTCATAAGAAACACATGCTCAATTACTGAACCGCTGTGGCATCTAACAAAGAAAACCACTAAATGGGAGTGGACAATAGAACACGATGCCGCACTCAGCACGCTGAAGAAGACCATATCTGACAAGTACATGGCCTTTTTCAACAAAGAGTGGGACACCGAGCTCATAGTCGATGCCAGTCCAGTAGGCCTAGGCGCAGTCCTTCAGCAAAGAAACCCCAAGGACAGGAACGATGTAAAGATCATATGCTTTGCATCAAGACTTCTCAGCGACACCGAAAGACGATATAGCCAGTGTGAAAAAGAAGCACTTGCAGCCGTGTGGGGCTGTGAGAAGTTCTGGCTGTACTTAATCGGCTCACACTTCAAGTTAGTGACAGACAACCGCGCTGTTCAACTCATATTCAACAACGCAGCTAATCGTCCACCGGCAAGAATAGAACGATGGGCCCTTAGGCTAACCCAGTTCGACTATGAAATAGTCCACAAACCCGGCAACACGAACATAGCTGACTACTTTTCACGTCACCCAACAAAATCAAAAGAAGCTGTTGACCAGGATGAATCAAGTGAAAAGTACATCAACTTGATCGCTGAATGTGCTAGACCATACGCAATTTCAATGGAAGAGATCATCTCGGAGACAAATGCAGATGAAGAACTGCAATCATTGAAATCATGGCTAGCCCAAACAAAACGCAAACTTCCAACAAACTTAACAAGTTACTGTCACGTAGTAAGCGAAGTATGCCAGACCGAAAACGGGGTACTACTTAGAGGCACAAGAATCATCGTACCAAAGAGCCTACGAAAGAAAACCATTCAACTGGCGCACCAAGGTCACCAAGGCATTGTAAAAACAAAGGCCCTGATTCGCTCAAAAGTATGGTTTCCATTCATAGACAGAATGGTAGAAGAAACTATCAAGTCTTGCATCGTATGCCAAACAACAGCCAGCAAAACTCAATTTGCGCCTCTAAAACCGTCAAAAATGCCAGACGGGCCATGGCAAGAAGTCAGCGGTGACTTCTTTGGTCCAATGTCAGACGGTACGTACTACTTCGTCAACCACGATGACTACAGTAGATGGGTAGCAGTCGATAAAATCAGGTCAACCAATTTCGTAGATACGAAAAGGGTACTAGACCAGCTTTTCGCAATACTAGGTGTCCCAATAAAGTACAAGACCGATAATGGTCCTCCATTTCAATCTTACCAGTTCGCCGAGTACTCAAAACAAATGGGCTTTATACATCGTCGTATAACTCCACGTTGGCCAAGAGCAAACGGCGAAGTAGAAAGTTTCATGAAGAACCTTGGTCAAGTATTGCGAACAGCGACAACTACCGGCAAGAACAAAGATGTTGAACTACAGAGCTTCCTAAAAGCCTATAGAGAAACTCCTCACACAACAACCAAAGTTCCACCAGCCAAACTGTTGTTCATGAACTCACGAACATCTGGTCTACCCGAAATCCAAAAGCTCAACTTCAACGAATTAAAGGAGTTTCACGAAAAAGCT
Organism: Brachionus manjavacas; assembly: GCA_019054805.1. Taxonomy (NCBI): domain Eukaryota; kingdom Metazoa; phylum Rotifera; class Eurotatoria; order Ploima; family Brachionidae; genus Brachionus; species Brachionus manjavacas. The sequence goes on from JAHQIY010000009.1 coordinate 1,075,476, forward strand.
AGAACAAATGACCGTAAATCAAAAATACAAATGAAAAGAGACTTTGACAAAAGAATGAGGGTACGTGAGCCTCTAATTCAAGTCGGGGTAAGAGTCCTACTTAAAGTAGAACAGAAAAAGAAGGCTGATCCCAACTGGGATCCTGAACCATTCACAGTGATTTGCATTAGAGGCACAATGATAACAGCAAGAAGAGGAGGCCAAGAGCTCACTAGAAACGTCAGTTTCTTCAAGCTGTACCATGCGTACGAGGTAAATGATGATGAAGAAGCATTAGAGCCTTCTCCTGGGTCAACCTCTTCATCAGCGACCCCACGGGCTGTTTCAATAGATCCACATCACAAACCAACACCAATTCCTACACAAGTTGAATCACCAGTTCCAGTTCAGCATCCACCAGTACCAACACCGAGTGTAATTCCAACACCAACACCGGGGAGTACATCAAAGCGAAAAGTTGGAAGACCATCTAAAGAAGAGGCTAAGAAGATAGCCGAAGAGAAAACCAAATCAAAGTCAGGTCTCCAACAAGTCACTGAACAACCCAGAAGGTCTGAACGACTAAAGGCCAAAGCTTCGATCTAAAAACCGAAGGGAAGATGTGGTGTAGCAACCACAAGAGCAAAATTAGATGCGCTCTCTAATCGAAACTTTATTATTCATATTCATTTATCTACACTATTTACAAAAGCACTAGTCTCACCGACGCTTGGAACTAGGCTTAGAATAAAACAATATTTAATCTTTATTTACTAACTATTTACAACTTGGCTAAAATCTATTTACATCTATGTGTTTAACTAAAACTCTAACCTTTCCGTTTCTTCTATTTTATTTACACTTTGTACACCGGCTACAGAACGGCCGTTTTCTATTATAAAACTTAGATTAATAAAACGCTTATAAATCATTTAACGTTTAAAGTAATACCACTAAAAAACCCTATAAAACACAACAGAACACCATCAATATTTTGATGTAATAAAAAGGAAAAAATTAGTAAAAATTTTTAAGTAAATTGGCCAAATACTTTTATAAAATAAATCTAATTTATGGCTAGCGAACTTGTTAACAAGTAAAATGGCAAAGACATAATAGATGAAACCAAAAAAGACACTAACTGAACCTCAACAAAGATATCCACTCGAATCCCCACTCACAATCCATGAGCCAAAAAATTATCTCTTTAAATTATACTGAACAATGAACCATGAAGTATAATCATATGTTTAACATCCAAGAAAAGAATGCATTCAACTAAACTACAACAAAATCTCTTCAGGTTTTGTTAAAATCAGCTCCAAAACAATCAAAAACCCAAACTAAACGTGCCTCACAAATATTTAAAAAAATTTTATATTTAAAAATTTAAAGGTAGTTATGATTCACAAACAATTTCATTATGTAATCATCTTTCAAATCAATCTTTTTTTTCAGCTGTTATTGATAAAACACTAGAGCGGATAATTAGACACCAACTATCTGGATGTCTGGATATATTTAAAAAATTTTATCATAGGCTTATGTAATTTTTTTCTAATTTTTAAGCTAGACATTGATTGCTTTTCGATATGACCAGGTTTTTTTTTATAAAATTTGAAAATTTTTACAGATTGTTTTTTTTCCTTTTAAAGGGACAGGACATTTTTAGACCATGCAAGATAAATTAAAATTAAAAAAAAATATTATTGAATTTTAAATTTTTATGAAACTTGGTAAAATTTCCTAAATGTTTTTAAAAAATGCCATTTTTTATTAGAAAAAAAAATTTAATTAATAATCTAGAAAAACTGGTGTAGATGATCAACTCGATGCAGCAGCCTTTGTGTCAGATCGAAGCTCAAAAAGATGCTCAAAAAGGTACTTGAAAAGGAGATGAGCTCCTCCCAGTATCCACTAGGATAGAATAGGGACAATTATTAATCTAGAAAAACGCTCTAAATTGACATAAAATTAAAAATTTCATTTTAATTAATTTGAAATTATAATCATCAACTATGTAAAAAGTGTTCTCAGAATAAAGAAAAATAAAAATTTTTCAACTCTTTTTACCTCAAAGTATAGGTAAAGAATCCAAAAAAATTTAAACCAAAAACAAAATTAAGCATCGACATCATAATTTCAGTTTTCGATATTCTTTAATTAAAATCTGGCTATTTTGTGGTCATCCACCATCCGGCTAAAATATTTATTTATCTCTTTTTCATGCTAAATGTCTCGGCCGTTCTTGACTGACATCGAAATCTTATTTGGACATTGAAATTTCCAATGGTTCTAAATTAGAGAGGTGTCGCACAGAACAAATATAATATATGCATTGAGACTGCATTTGTAGGAAACATGGTTGTTAAAAAGTAACGTATCTCAAGTCAAGTCCAAGTTCGGAATTGGATTTTAATTTTAGTGACTTTGATTTTAACTTGGCCGCCATAATAACAACCTGGAATGGCAAAAATTCACATGGCCGTGATCTTTACTGTATGGAACACTAAAAATTCAAACATTGATTTTGACTCAAAAATTACTTGATTTTTAAGTCAAAGTCAATAAAATTAAAATCCAAGTCTTTTTAAAAATTATAAAATAAAGGTCCGGACTTTTTTCTTTAATTTGGGAATTTTAAACAACTCTGTTAAGATTTAATTTAAAATTTTATGATAAAACACTAAATTGAGAATAAAGTAATAGTGGTAATTTTGATGAATACCAGTTAACCTGATTTTTTATATTATTTTTTAAAACAGTTAAAATGTTTATAATCATGTTTTATTTATCATGATCAAAAATTATTGCTAAATTTTTTTTTTATATTACTATTTCTAATAATAAAGTTTAATGCATAGAAACATTATCATGTTAAGCAACATTAGATAAGTGTACTAAATATTCTGGGACTAAGAAATTTTTACAGAACTAAAAATTAAAAAAAAGAAAAGATAAAATTTGGTTGCTAGTCATAAAAATGCTTATGTGCTAAATTCAATATTTGAAAAATACTTAAAGCCTTTTTTGTATTTTTTCTCATGTTTAAAAAATGAGAAAAAATACAAAAAATGAGAAAATATAATGAGATAAAATAATTTGACTATTGGCTCTAAATAATAGTCAATAGTCAAATTTGAATATTGACTTTTATTGAATTTGAATAGTCAATATTCAAATTTTGAATATTGACTTCTTTTTTCTAATTTTTTAATTCACTCAATTTTAAGATTAATTTTAAGTATTCATTTTGATTTTCAGCCTCTCAACTATAGAGATAAATGTTGATTGCTGAATTTTATTTTAAATCTTGGCTCTAAATGATAATTTATTTATTTGAAAATTGAGAGCATAGGTAAATTAATTTTTGAGAGGTGCCTGAGCATAATTGAACATAGAATTTTAGGAGGCTTATATAATTTTTTTTTCAATTAAGCAGTCAAGCGAATACATTGAAAATACATATTTTGTCGATTTGAAGTTCTTTTCTATGATAGGTAGACACTTATGAAATGTTTACTCAAAATTCTAAATAGAAATAGTTAATTTTCGACTCCTGACTCTTTATCATTTAATTTTGTGTTTTTTGAGATCTCCTCTTCATTTGGTGTAGAGCTTTCATATAATATCTTCAATTATTGTTTTGGAAAATGACCTTAACTTTCACTAAAAAAATTAAAAAATTAAATTTTTACATCATTTTTTTTTAAAATAATTTATAAATGAGAAATTTTATAATTTGACTTGACTTTGCTCCAAAAAACGCTTCTAATACTTCAACTAAGATCTAAGAATTTTTTTTAATTTCCTAGAAATTTGAATATTTAGCGATGGTTAAAAAAATTTTCTAAAATTTTAGTTTTCAAGTATGTGGATTACGAATATGATGTCGGAAATTCGAAAATTAGATCAAAATAAACGACAACTAAATTAAAAAATGTAATTAATAAAATAATATTGTGAAAAACTAATAAATTAAATAAACTTTTTTTATCTCTCAAAAAAATGCAAATTTTACACTATTTTTTTAAGTTTCTTTGATGCTGAATTCAAAATTTAAAAAAAAGATGAAAAATTATTTCAGATTCGTAATCTAGACAAAAAATATCAAATAATAAAACAAAAAAATTAAATTTTAAACTTAAAAAATACAAAAGCGATTTCTAATTGTAATAGAAATTAGAAATAAGAAAAAAACACTATAAAATATTAATATTTTATTCGGTCGTCAATATTTCCTTCAAAAGTAAATTAGATATACATTTTTTTAGAGACAATTTTTTCCATGTTGTTTCAAAAATTAAGATAATAAGGCTCAATTTTTTTAAATTCAATGTAAAAGAATTCTATTTTTGTATTGCTATTCTTATAAGTTAAGTTATAAAAATTTTTTGAAAAATTAAATAGTTCCTAACTATAAAATTGGTGATTCCGGTGAAAAAATTGTCTTTAATGAAATTGAACAATAAACTTTGATAAAATAATTTTAAACCATTCTTTAGACTTTGTGATTATGAAAAAATAAAAATTACATAATTTATTTTTTAATGCATCATTAACATCTAAATCTTTCTCTATATTCTAATTAAAATTATTTCTGGCGAAAATTTAAACACAAAATTTAGAAAATTTGGAAAACTTATTTTTTATCAAATAAATTAATTAATTAGATAAGTCCCCGAGAAATAGTTCGAATTACTGAAGTCTTCGATTAAATCCTATTTTTTAAATAAATAAATAAAAACACATAAACCGAAAACCGATTTAATTTTTGATTCAAAATTAAAAAAAAAACATATGAAGCTATTAGTATCTATTTTGCATTCACAAAAGTAAAAAAGTACAAAGTTTCAAAATATTCAAAAAAATTAATGATGATCAGCAGTAAAGTAGCCAGGATTTGGACAAGTGAGCTCATTTATTTTGGTTAGATTTTACGCAAAATAAAGAAAAAAAATATGAGAAAATTTTCTAAATGGCGTAACTCTGAAGTATTTGATTTAGACTTGATAAAATCTCAAAGCCGGTTGAATAAATTAAGAGAATTTTTTTCTTTTTTTTTCAAATTTTTCTGTCTTAAGAAGGATTAAAAATTATTTGCGGAATTCAATCAGTCAAAAGTGACTAAATGTCATTTCAATTGAAAGCATAGAATCAGAGGAAGCCGATCTTGTAAATGTTGATAAAATTTCTAAGTTTTTTTGAAATTTAAAAATAGAAGATTAATATTTTTTCTAATTTTCTAATTTTTCTATTTTTTTTTTCTAATTTCAAAATTTGTACCCATCAATTCCTCCTGCTTATCTCTCTGATGACCAGCGCTCATTTGGAAAAATTGAATTCAGGAAATAGTTTTGAAACTAAATTTCAAAAAAGAAAACCTTTTGCATGCATTCGTATTTATCTTTTGAAATTATTTAGTCGAAATTTTATCAAATAAAATTTAATATAATCATCTATGCATTTTTTGATGCATACAATGTAATAAACAACCACCACATTTTGATTAGTTGCATCATTATAGAGCTTTTTAGATGGAATACAAATTTCGTTTTGTTGCCGAACTATTGGGGCGTTGCGATTTAAAATGGAATGAAATTAAATATTCATGTTTTTTTTTGGTTTCTTGAATTTTAAAATCATAAAATTTTATCATCACTTTGATGAGTAAGTTTATTTTTCAATTTTTAGAATAAATATTAGCTTGATGGATTTTAAATTTTAAGATTTTTTCTAAAATGAGAGCACAAATAGATAGTAGCGAGACTATTAGTGATGAAAAAGTTTTTGAATTGGAGCAAAAACGCAAAGCTTGTATCATATCCAAAAAGTATCGGGAACGTAAACGACAACAAAATCTTGATTTTGAAAAAAAGATGCTTCATTTGGAAAGCCAAAACCAGCAGCTGAGCGAAAAACTGAGAAAACTTGACACCATCAGACTTATGTATGGATTTGAGATTCTCAAGCATATTTTTACAGATAAAAAGTCTGAAACTCAAATCGATCAGCTCTAACTATTAAGTGAATTTGTACGGATACCTCTTGAAAAAAGAATTTAGTTTTTTTGATAAAAGTTATTTTAAAAATTAGTTGTATAAATTTTAAATTGAAGTTTTAGCATTATAACCAATTTTTACGATTTTAATAAATTGGAAAAAAATTTCAGAAGCTTTTTAAAAGCTTAATACTAAAAAGTCTTTAATAACTTAAAAAATTAGTGTCATTTATTTGTATTTTGTGGGGATCAATTTCTGGATCTAAGATTTTTACTTAAAATTTTGACTATAGAAATTTCGCTATGATAAAATTAAGGAAAATTTTAATTTTATCATAATACAACAATTAGTAGAAACTAGATGCTTGTTGAAGCGAATCTCTAAACTTATAGGTAAATAGTATTTAATTTTTTTTTCATTAAATTAAGTAGGTAAATTAAATTGAACAAATAACCAATATTTTTGATAAGCAGCAATTGTAGCATAAAAATCTAGGTTTTTTAAAATATTTTTTAAATTACTTTCTAGCTTTGCATTTTCAAAATGTTTTTTGTTAATTTAAAAATCAAGAAAAACTAGCTATGCAATTATGAAGTTTATTTTACTAAAATAAACTTCAATTAATTCAATAATTGAATTCATATAATATTAGATAATCATCGTCAGAATTGGAGTTAATTGAATCAATAATATTAGATAAATATAAATATTCTTACTTTTAAATTTTAACTAAAATTTCTAAGGTTCGAGTCTCAACTGTAAAAAACTTTCAATTTAACAACATCTTCAGTACTCTTTTCTGGATTTAATTAAATTAAAAAATAAAAATTTTAATTATCATTTTTCTTGCAATAAAATATACGGTTTATTAAAATTTTAAATGAGACCAAAAATTTTATTTATTTGCAAATCTGTACCGAACTAATGCTTCTTCAGAAAAAAAAAACAAAAATAAATAAAATTAAAAATAAAGTTAAACAGGATATTAAAAAAATGATTAAATAATTTAAAAAAATTAAAAACGCTTAGATGAAATAGCTATAGGTTAAAAATATTTAAAAATTTGAAAGTTCAGGAAAAAAGAAGAAATTTTTAGGTAGCAATTACACAATGGTGTTGGGTATTCAATATTTCTTGATTCGAAGCCTTCTTTGTATTCTTCCTCTAGTCTGACAACTAAATGACTAAGTCCTGTCCCAACATATCTCTCACTCAACTCAAAAAGTCGATTTGAGACTGTCAGCTTATTGAAAGCCTCTTGGTTCATGATTTTGGAGGCGGTATCATACTTCAGCTTCAAAATAGATCGAACTGCTGAATTTTTTTGATGTAAGTTTCTGAGAATGAATTTAAACAAGGAAAAGAATAATCCATTCCTTTTAAAGATTTATAGAGATTACCAAATGTTTTTGGTTTTAGACCCCATTTTCTATTTGAGAGATATTTTATTAAGTTAAGCCTTGAATTACAGCGCTCTTTTGATTCATCTACCATTGGACCAAAGGTAAGTTTTGAGTCCAATGTGATGCCTAAGAATTTAACTTTTTCCTCATTATTTAAATTGTTGCCATTACTTTTAAGGTCAAGATTGATTTTAATTTTAGTTTTTTTCTCAAAGATCATGAAACATGACTTTTCAATAGAAATTTTCATTTTCCATTTGAAAAGCCATATTTCAACTTCTCTTAGGTACTTATTTATCATGTTTTCAAGATTTCCTTTCTTTTTTAAGATAAAAAAAGTATATATTTAATTATTTGCAAAAAGAAGTGAATATTGGCTGTTTGTTTTGTTTCTTTTTGGTATGCCATTTATGAAAATGCTAAAAAGAAGTGGAAAATTACTGACCCTTGTGGAACTCTTGCTTTAATTGTTGATCTTTTAAAGTAAAATATTTTACAAGAAGAAACGATCTTATCCATTAAATAAAATTAGGATGTAGATTAATTCTAATTAGCTTGTAAATTAGTCCATCGTGCCAAACTCTATCAAAAGCTTTAGAAATGTAAATAAATTAAAAGACTCTACAACTCTTTAAATGAAAAAATAAAGATTATCTGCAGTGCGTCTATGTTTTCTAAATCCTGATTGCTGATGAAAGAGTAATTTATTGCTCTCAAGAAAATTATATATTCTAGTGTAAATATTGCGTTCAAGTAACTTGCCAATTTGGTTCACAAACCAATCACTAAAAATGATTGAAGTTAAATTAAACCATGCAATTGAATGCATTAAAAGATATTGTAATATATGGGGTCTACGGATAAACATTAACAAGACTTTTCAAACAGTTTTTACTACAGCAGGCTATCGCATAAACTATTATTCAAAATACAAGCTCAATTTTTTTCTTGAACAGCATCCAATTCCACTTGAACCATTTCGGACGTTTTTGGGTATAAAATTCGACCCTAAGCTCAGCTTCAAAAACCTTTTTGAAAATTTCTCAAGAACTACATCAAAATCCCTTTAGCCCTTCTTACAATAAAGTATTGATTTTAAAAATATTTATTTAATTACTATTCAAATTCGACACTTATATCTTATTGTAGAGGAGCTATCTAAAGACGAAAGCCTTTTGAAGATCGACAAAGAATATAAAAAAATAATAGATCTGCTAATTTATATTGTGTAGTGTTGTTGGTTATGGATTGCTTGGTTAACCAATATTGTAAATTTTGATTAACTAATGTCCGGTTAGCCAAAATACGTTAACCAAAAATCTGGTAAGCCAAAAATTAAGTTCAAATTTGTGTTTCTAAATTTTAGTTTCGGTTTAAGTTATTCAAATAAATTCTTATTTAATAAAAAAAATAATTCATTTAAATGATTTATTGAAAAGGATTCTTCAAGAATAAATTAAAAAAAAACTTTAATAAATTGTTTAGTTAATTACCAAAAAAATTTAATAAAATTAAAAAAAAAAAAAAAAAAAATATTAGCAATTATTATTTGATAAATTAAAGAAAATAAAAGGATTTCTTATACTTTAACGAAAATAAAATTAAAATCTAGCCAATTTTTGTTATCAATTTTTTTTCAGAATTTTGAAGAATGTTTGAAAGCATTGTTCAATTTAGTAGCTTTTTTTTTTTACTCAAAGAAATTGTTTAATTGTTTTTTGGCTAGGAGGAAAGGTCTGACAGAATTATGTAGAAGACTAAACAAGTCAATTCGCTATGACTAAAAATAACTCAGAACAGATTTTTTAAGCTTACGAGTAAGCTTGGAAAATTAATTTACGATAAAAAAACAGATACAAATTAGATAAAATTGTTAATAAACAAAGGGACTGCAAAAAAGTTTAAGGAGCTTCAAAAAATTTAAAAACTATGGCTGAAAGAGAGGCTGAAGCTAAACTTAGACATAAACGGAATGAATTAAACGAAAAGTTACCAAATGGAGGCGAAAACGGAGTTCTTCGATATGGCACTCGAGACAATAATAAACGGTACTATTGGGGTATTCGAGACGGGAGGCTTGTGCAGCTCGAACCGAGACAATAATGATCACAATAAAACAAACAATTACAATCATAAAACTAATCGTATTAAAAATATCAAAAACAAATCAACAAATCAAACTAATCAATCGTCTAAACAAATGTCCGATCATCCTTTATTATCCTCGTCTAATTTTCAATAAAATTATTCAACTTCAATGCCATCATCATTTAGTAACATAAGGTCTTTGAAAACTATTTATACAAATGCCACATCTCTCACAAATAAGTTTAACGAATTAAAGATCTTAATTGACAATTACTCTCCACACTTAATCGGTATTACTGAGACATCGTACAATAAAAAATCGACTAGAGAGATTGATAACTACGTCGTTTAAAGTAGAGACCGATATGATACTATCGGTGGTGGTGTAGCCATTTACGTTAGTAAACAGCTAATCTCTACAGAAGTCACTGAGACTAAGTTTAATCATACTTCCATAGAACAGATCTGGTGTAAAGTTACCATTGGTAACGAAACTATACTTGTCGGATGCTTAAAAAGACCACCTAACTCAAGCAGAGAAACTTCATTAAAATTAAACGAATCAATCTCATTAGCCAAATGCTTAGTAGATGAAAAGAAGTACAGAAGCTTATTTATTTTTGGGGACTTCAACCACCAAAAAATTACTTGGTCAAATGAAGGAGGTATTTGTGAAACAAAGAATGCACAAAGCTGCGACTTTCTGTACATGCTCGAAACAAATTTTCTTCAAAAAATGGTGATTGAACCGACTTTCAAAAGAAACATTTTGGATTTGATGATTCCTGACAACCAGAACCGCATATATTCTGTCCGAACCGGTCCACCACTAGGCTCAACAAAGAAAAATTCGCTACATTGTACACTCCATTGTGAATTTATTTTAAATGAAAATACACCTATTTACTCAAAACCAACCATAAAACAAGTCTTATTATATACCAAATGTGATTTCAAAGCATTTAATAAATTTATCAAAAGTTCAAACTGGGATGCATTCGCCAATAGAGATGTTGATGAAATGTTCTTACAATTACTCGAAAATTACAATGAAGCAATAGTTCGATATGTACCAAAGCTAAAAATTAATCGTTCGTTAAGTAAGAAAAGGCCGAGATGGCTAAGCAAAGAGTTAAAATTGTTGAGTAGAATAAAAAAGAATCTCTGGAACAAGAATCGAGCATCTCCGAATTATTTAAAGCTACAAAGCGACTATAGAACTGCATCCAAGGCACTCGCTAAACAAGTTAAACTAGCAAAAAGAGATCTAAAATTTGAAATTGCAATAAAGTCCAAAAATAACCCCAAAATTCTCTTTTCATACATAGATATTCATAGCGAATGTAAAGAGACTATTAGAGCTTTGATAGATAATGATGGAATTAGCAGAACTCAAGATCAGGAAATAACTAATTTACTAAACGAACAATTCTACAAGGTTTTCAATCAAAAAGATCAATCAAACACAACGAAAACATTTTCAAGTAGAACTGATAAAATATGCGACATTGATGATAAGACGTTTGAACCGCAAGAAGTTTATACTGAGCTGATAAAACTAAACAAAAACAAGTCACCAGGAGAAGACGAAATAAACCCAAGAATATTAATGTGCAAATAGTTTATCAGTTCCTCTCTCAAAAATATTCATCGAATCTATTCGAAGCGGTAAATTACCAAACAAATGGCGCGAAGCTAATATAAGTCCAATTTTCAAAAAAGGCAAGAGAACAGATCCTGCAAACTATAGAACAATATCATTGACTGCAATACCTTGTAAAGTAATGGAACGGATGATTAAGAAAGTAATGGTTAAGCATTTAAATGACAATAACTTAATTACAAAACATCAGCATGGATTTGTCACACGTAAATCATGTGTCCAACTTGATCGAATCACTCGACCTAATAACAGAAACAATTAATCGAGGTTTTGCGATTGATGCAGTATTCTTAGACTTTATGAAAGCTTTCGACCTCGTGCCGCATCCAGAATTAATAGTCAAGCTGGAAGGATATGGATTTAAAGGCAAATTATTAGCATGGTTAAAAGCGTTTCTATCTGAAAGAATACAAAGAGTTTTCATCAATGGAACAGCATCCGAATGGAAGGAGGTCCTCATAGGTGTTCCACAAGGGACTAAACGTTAATAAATTTAAAGTAATGCACTTAGGAAACCCCAAAATACATAACGATAGACTGTACTCACTTGACCTCGATATTGACACTGATAATAAAGTAACTTATATTCTTGAAAACTCAACCTTAGAAAGAGATCTTGGCATAATTGTGAAGAACGATCTTAAATCGTCAGATCATATTCAAACTATTGCATCTAAAGCAAACAGCACTCTAGGCAGAATAAGAAGGGCATTTAAAAGATGGGACCAGAAAACATTCAAGCTACTTTACACAACATTCATTAGACCACTTCTGGAATATGGATCATCAGCTTGGAACCCATATCGAAGGCAAGACATCAAAATGATTGAAAAAGTCCAAAGAAGAGCTACCATGTCGGTTCCTTCACTAAGAAATAAGAGGTACAACGAAAGATTAAAAATACTTGGCCTCACTACACTCGAAGAACGGAGAAAAAGAGATGACTTAATTCAATTTTACAAATCAGAAAAGAATCTCAATATAATAGATTGGTATCATCCACTGACAACAACACCGAGTATGAATGCTTCTGGTCCCGCAGGTTCAACAAGAGGGCAAAACAAATTATACAGCCAACTTGTTAAAAACTGTTCTGTCAGAGGCAACTTTCTTTCTAATCGTATCGCTCAAGACTGGAACAACTTAACGTATGAAATAAAAAATGCAGAATCAATCAACTCATTCAAAAAAAAATACGACAAATTTTTTCAAAACAAAATGATGGAATCTCAACAAAATTTATCTGCCATAGCGAGGTACTGAGTTACCGAGCTCCACGGGCAAAGCTCGTTGCAGATTAAATAATAATAATAATAATTACAGTAGTTTTACTTTGATTTCGAATAAATATATTTAATATAAAAAAAGGCTTTATTTTAAAAATTTACTTTAAAATAAATATTATCCCATTGCCAAGTTTGACTTTTGATTTGAATTTTCGTAAAATATTATTAATTTATTTGAATTTATTTGTTATAAAAAAACTTCACTTAAAAAACTGGGCTAAAATATTTTCATTTTTATAAGAATTTAAATAGAAGTTTAGTTAAACTAAATCCAACAAAAATAATCTAGATCTTAAAGGCTGTCAAAAAAACAAAATTCAAATTTTTTTTCCCTCAAAATAATACAAACTATGGAAATCGAGAAAGTTTTAAGTTTTTCATAATGTTTTTACTTGATAGGAATTTTTTTAAATCACTACAAAATAAGTATTGTGGAAATTTTCTACTTCAAACGTTAAAAATATTTACAATGAGAAAATGCTGATTCTGAGTTTTTTTTATTTCTTTACAGAAAAAAATCTAAGTATCAATTATCTTGAAATGATTGTTTCATGAATTGTAGTTTTTTATAGAATCTGCAAAGAATAAACATAAAGCTGAATAAAAAATTTATTTTATTTAATTTTTTGAACAAAAAGATTTTATTAACAAAAAGAATTTACTTTCGATTGTCTGTGAACTAAACGGTTTTTAGAAAAAAGATTTATCTTCGCTGTTGTTTGGCAGGTCTGGCACCTCCAATGCTGTTAGTCGAACCTCCTGCATTGCTTGATAAATTAGAGGATTGTCTTCCTCCCCGGTTTGATTGTCCTCCTCTTCCGCCTCTTTGTCCAGAACCGGCTCCTCTTCTCATTTGATCTTTCCTAACCTGCTGACCCCTACTTGGTTCATCTTTATAATTTTCAACTACTTCATCCGGTATTCGCAAATACTTTATTGTGCTGCCTCTAATATAGCACTCTGGTATTTTCCAAAATCGGTCTCCGTCCTAAAATTCTTCAATGTTTTGTAATCGTGTCAAAATTGTCTTAATTAATAATTACTCTTGAAGTGCATATCACTTGAGTTAAGTAAACATTCATCCAAGCATCACAGCTAGCCAAGTGTCCATTGTAAGTCTCTCCATTTTTGAGCTCGACTAACTTCAAATTAAAAAAAAAAATTAAATGTTTCTTAATTTGAACTTAGATCTTACCATCGGATGGTTAATAGCTGTTTTTAGCAATGACAATGGAAGCTTTTGTTTTTTAAAATAAAAAAAAATTGGCAAAATATTTTTTGGTTTTATTTACCATTTTTCTTCTGTCAAACCTTTTACACAAGAATAGGGATTTAATTTTTTTTATTTTTTTTACTTTATAATTTAGAAAATTAAACTTAATTTTTATGATTATTTGTAAAAATATTTTGAAAAGTAGCAAATTTAACTTCATAATTTTTTAAATTCAGGACAAAAAAATTTAATTCAATTTGTTTACAGATTAATCATTTTAAGTCATTAATTTTAATTTTCTATGTATTTTTTATTTTTTAATATTTCTTCTATATTGTGTAGTCATGTAAATAGTATAATAAGAAATATATTCCTATAATATATATATAACCAATATTGGAAACTTGCTATTTTTATTCCAAAATTGATCATTTGCACGTGACGAACCTTCACATTTTATTTTTTCACGTAAACAATAGAAATTAAATAAAACGAAACCCCAATGTTAGTAGATTTATTTTCTATGAAATTAGCTATCAGACATTTATCCATCCTCACAAAGCTCCGAGATTTTATTTGAGAAAATCGCAAAAAAACTTATCTTTCTTTAAACACTGACAATTTAAAGTTTACCAAATTAAATACATAGCTTTCAAAAATTTTAAAATTCAAATAAAATTTTTTTCGTAGCTCTAAACGAAAATTTCATCTGAACTTTAAGTTTAAATAAAAGTGACAAGAAAATCTCTCGTTTTTACAGTAAATCCGCATCAGTTTACTAAGCAACTCCTGATGTTTTGTGAGAATTTCTTTCTTGCTAAAAATGCATTTTTTATTTTTAAATGAATTTAGGAGAGCAACTTACCCAGGGTTATCCGAGTGGCAACAAACCTCTTTTCAAAAAAATTGCGAATTTTAATTTTTAAAAGGATATAATCCTGAATACACAAAAAAGCAACAGGAATGTTATACTAGCGACCACAGATTGTGAAAGGGATCTTGGAGTGATGGTTTCATCAGATTTAAAGTGGACCAGCCAAGTGAAAAGTGCTTGTGCGAAAGCGAGTAGGGTACTTGGAATGCTAAAGCGAACGTTTACAAGTAGAGAGGAAAGACTGTGGGTAAGATTGTATATATCCATGGTGAGACCCCACCTAGATTACGCAGTGCAGGTTTGGAATCCAAGTATGAAAATGGACGTGAATGCGTTGGAAAAGGTGCAAGAGAGGGCAACAAAAATACCTTTGTCTGTAAGAAACATGCTGTATGAAAAGAGGCTGACAAAATTAGGACTGACAAAGCTGAGTGAAAGAAGAGTGAGAGGGGACTTGATTGAAATGTACAAACTAGTGAATGGAATAGAAAAGGTAAGCTTGGTCAAGAATCTAGTGAATAAATAAGAAAACAAGGGACCAGCCGGAGCGTTAAGAGAAAATAGCATCAGAGTCCAGAGAGAAATTTTCCCAGCTAAAATTAGAAACGATTTTGCGGCGGCAGTAAATGCCAGACATGTATTTTTCTCAAACAGAGTAGTTCTGCATTGGAATAGGTTGCCAGAAAACGTGGTGAAATCCAAGTCGACCGCTAATTTTAAAATGGCTTTAGATAAGTTCAATTGAATCGGCTGCTACAGCTTTACACGGCCATTTGGCGGTGATGGGCTTAGACAATCTACATGTTAGGTGTCGCAGCAAGAACTACTACTACTACTACTAATTTCTTTTTTTAATAGTTAATTTTTTTTCTTTTTTATAATTTTAACAAGATTAAAATATGTTCTAGTTTAAATTAAGACGTGTTGTCTTAAATTATTAAAGGACTCTACGCAAGCTCTTACTGAAAGAAATTAAGGCTCAGTGAAGTAATTTTCAATTGATTTAGTTCAATCAGGAAAATCTCAATAAATTAAAAAAGATAAATCAAATCAGTTAATGCTACAATTTTTTTCAATTTTGTTAAATATACAATTAATATTCTGAAAAATATTTGAAGTCTTTTGAAAATTGATATAAAAGAAATTATTTTGCAGACTTTTTTCAGAGTAATAATTTTAATAAACTTCTTTGACACTAAAATAAAAGAAGGGTATTATGGTTTCTTAAATTTTTCCCAAAATTTATGTAATTTCCAGTTATTTACGATAAAAAAATATTTATTTTTAAAAACAGTTAACTGTCCTTTTTTCAAATTTATTTTTTTTTAAATTAAATTTTATTGTAAATTTATGCACATAAAGACGCCTTTTCTAAAGTTTTGTTCCTTCATTATCTCTGATTAGATTTAAAAATTAATTTTTAATATGAGATTCAAATAAAATCTTTTAATGAAGAAAAAAAAATTCAAGAACTGATATATAAATTGAATATGTATTAAAAGCTATTTGTTAAAACCAACATAGGTCCTTGAAGTGATAACACAGAATCCAAATCATGTTAAGATTCAAGTAAATCGAGATTGAAAATTCATTCTTTTAGTAATTTTATTTTTTCTAACTTTTAGTTTTTTTTCAAAAGTCAAAAAAGTAGATAATTGAAAGACTTTTGAAAAAAAAT
The DNA here is from genome assembly GCA_019054805.1 of Brachionus manjavacas. Lineage (NCBI taxonomy): Eukaryota > Metazoa > Rotifera > Eurotatoria > Ploima > Brachionidae > Brachionus > Brachionus manjavacas. The sequence goes on from JAHQIY010000009.1 coordinate 1,091,662, forward strand.
TTCAAACGAATTCTTTTATTTGTTAATTAGATATAAAATTTTGTTTCTAGTTATTCAAAGCATTCAGGTACCCACAGCACATGAGTAATGTAATTTCGCAATTAAAATAAAAATCAAAAAAATGTTGAGCTGATTCAAATTATGTTTATGGAAAGATCCAATAGGATCCAAACGAATATCATAAGCATAAACTTTAAAAATATTTTTTTCCATCTAAACTCGACTATAAATAAGATTTCACAATTACATTTTTTCAAAAAAATAAAATAAAGAATTTCAAAATCGCAAAATCACCTTAGTTCAAGACTTCCTCTATTTGTGTTTCAAAGATAAGTTTTATAACCATTCAGCCCACAGCAAAAGAAGCAGACTTTTTTCTAAACTCTGAACTGACCGAAGACACAGCATTGTCATGCCAAGCTCTTTATGAAGTGAACGATTTTTTGACATTAGACCAAAAGCAAAATATGATGAACAACGATTTGGATACTTACTGTCCAAAAACTGCCAGCTCTGAAACAGACTACGCGAATTTGTTCCGGGGTCTGTCCACTTTCGAACTTCCTTCGCTTGACAGACTCCCCTCATTCAGCGAGGTCAAAAAAGAAAACCAAAACAGAGGTCTCGAAGACCATGTTAGTCAAGAGAAAACCTACACAGATTTATCTGACCTTGTCATCCAAGAACAGATGAAACAAGACCAAGACAACATAAAATACCCGGTCCAAGTTGGTCACATTTTAACCAATTCAAACATCAACAATCAATATATGTTCGGTGATGAAAGTTCGATGAGCAGTGAGAGTTCATATGCTACTAGTAGCGCATTGAGCACAATTGAAAATACCGGTTTTAAAGACAAAAATGTGATCAAGAGACTGAGCACAGTAAAACCAGTGCCGCTACAATCTGGAGTTGTAGAAAAGCCCAAACGGGGCAGGAAGCCCACTCCGCTTAACGCGGATCCAAATGTTAAATTGACCAAAAAGCAGCTGATGATGAGAAATGCTGAGAAACCGCTGGTGTGTTTTGGCAATAAAGTTGTGGAAAAAAATACTGATGAATATGCAAAAAGAAGAGACGCGAACAATGCAGCCGTGAAAAAGTGTCGCAAAAAGTCGCTGGAAAAGCAAAAAGAGCGAGAAGATAGAATGAGAAATTTGAGCGAAGAAAATCAAAGACTAAACGAAACAGTGAAAAAATTGTACCAAGAGTTGGATGTACTCAAGAATATAATTATTCAAATGAGTCCTGATAATAAGCTGCCAGAAAACATAGCTATGATGTACAAGGAAGTTGAAAGTTAAATTTTTTAAATTGGCAATCAAATTTGTGTAAATTTTTTAGCTGTATGCCTTTAATGGTATTTAAAAGAAAAATTTAAAAAATTTTTTAAATTATATTTTTTGAACACAGTTGTTTTTTAGATGCTAAAATTGATTTTAGTAAATTTTTTTTTAAAATAATTTAATAATAAAATTTTGAATCAAAACATGTTTTTGTTGCTTGTTGCTTTGGTAATAAAATGTTTCTTGTTTTTTCTTTTTGATAATGTCTAAATTAAAATTTAAATATTTTATTACGAAGTTTAATTTTAGACATAATTTTGATAAATTTTATTAAAGAAACCATTTTGGTTAATTTTGATTAATTTTTGAACATTTCAATAAAACTGTGCAAATAGCAAATATATACTTATTCAATCAGCCTGATAAATAATTTTTGATAATTTATTATAATATTTTTAGATTTGATTAAAGAAGGGCACTTTGAAGTTTATGATCAATATTTGATGCTCAAAATGATCATACTTAGTTTTAATTATGAAATAAATAGTTATTTCTTAATAGAATTAATGCAGAAGTACATTTTTGGATTTAACATACTTTGTCAAGTTTAAAGCTAAATTCTGCATAATTCTGCAAAATTCTGCAAATTATTCAATTAAAAATAGCATCTTTTGGATGGTGTCACTCTGCAATGTTTATTGCAGAAGTTACCTTTAGATTTAACAAAAAATGTTACATCCAAAAATGAACCCTTGCATTAATAATTTTAAGAAATAACAATTCATTTCATAATTAAAACTCAGAATGATCATTTTGAGCATCAAAATTTGATCATAAACTTCAAAATGCCTAAAGAAGCTTGATTTAAATTACGCCTTTTAAAAAAATACATTTAAGGTAAATTATAAAATCAACGCATTTGTCTAGCTAGTCAAATTAAGTTCTTGTATAAGCTCTATAAATAACTGAACTTAAAAATCTAGATCTTTCAATTATTTTTTCTTTTCATGTTGAGGGAATTAATTAAATTTAAGGTTGCTTGATTTTATTTGACGTAATTAAGCTAAAATAAATTTTTATTCAATTATTTAAAAAAAAAATATGTGACGTAAATAATTAATTCAGGTATAAGAAAATTTTTGTTACACAAGGTATGTAGGAGTTTGAACAATTATTTTGTAGACAATTTTGCAAATCATGAATATTAAGAATACTTTTGTATTTTTATTTTAACAAGTCTGTATTTCCGTCTCTTTGCTTCAGGTGAACAAAAAATAGGTCTCAATATTTTTTTATGAAAAAAATTGAAAAATATTCTCTTTATCCTCAAAATAAAAAATCATTAAAATCAAAATTTGAACTTTGGTCAAAAATAGATATTTTTATGAATGAATCAAATTTTTTTGATTGAGTCTTAGCTAGAAATTTTTTAAATTTTTTTAAATATCATGGCCAATTTTAAAAATTTATGAATTAAATAAGAATTTATTTTTCAGGTAAAAAGTATAAGCCGTAAATAGATGTTAAGAAAAAGTGTGGGTTTTTAATTTTTGTCGCTCATTAAATTTTTAATTAGGAGGATAAAATATTTTATTCGATAAAATTAAAAAAAACATGAAAAAATTAAATTAAAATTTTTATTGATTCTTAAAAATAATGATGAATTGATTTTATTATAAATTTTAATTTATTTTTGAATCGATTTTAAAACTTTTTCCTGAAACAAAGATGTTCCATATTGAAAAAGTCTTAAATTGAAGTGAGGTTTTTTTGTCAGGATAGTTTTTTTATTAAAGATTTTTATGATTATATAGAATCATTTTATTTTACTTTTAAAAATTATTAAACAGGCTAAATACTGCGTCATTTCTACCTTAATGAGTCAGGAATAACGATTTGTTGTAAAAAAGCCTTTTTTACTTAATGAAAATAAATAATTCTTAGTTTTTCGATTACATAATGGTTTATTCATGCTACTCTACAAATAAACAACATTACTCATGGAAAACTTATTTAAAAGCGCTGATAAAAACCCAAACTAGTAAGAAAATTTACTCTTTCTAATAAAAAATAAGATGAACATTAGACCGGAACAGGATTCCAATGCCTCAAATCCTGATGAAAAAGTACAGACATTGATAAATGAAAACAATGAACTAAAAGACAACATAGACAATTTAATAACTGAATTAAATTCTCTCAAAGATCAACTCGCAGAATTGAGCCCAAACAAAAAACTACCTGATAACATTAAAGTCCTTTTTTCGAAAATCGATGAGTTTAGTTAATTAATTTTTTTTTGTTGTGTAAATAAAATTTATTTAATAAAAAATTTCTAGCTAGATTGATTTAATTTTATTACTTCATTGACTAGATTGGCGGCAATGCGCTCAGCGGTTTCATAGTCGTCCTGAGTAAATTTGGACGCTGACCGCATGGGCATGTAGCTTTTTAATTTTTCAAGCTTTTCTTTTAAATTAAAATTAGTGCTTTTTTTACTCAGCTGAATAAATTGCTCTGAATCATCGTACAACTCCCAAATATCATCTTCAAAATTAAGTTGAGCATCTTGACTTTTCTTTAAGCCTGGTTCTCTATCCAAAAACCTAATAAATCTACCAAATTTATCAATTTTGCCAATTTGCATATTAGCACTCAATGGATTCGACCACAATTCGCCACTAGCGCACTTTTTCTCTGTACAAGCTGGGTTTTCTTTTAAGAATAAATTTTGATCAAATTTTGTATTGCTGAGTATTTCGCCTTTATATTTTTGGTACATGTCACTGTTAAGAAATTTTTTGAAGTACCGCTTATCCAGAATGTTAAAAATGATCAAAAGCGGAATGTAAAAGCAATTCGAATAAGTGTTCAGAACATATTCCAAGTCCTCGGCTTTGCTTTCTTCCAGTTGACAAATGTTCACTTCGACTTGTCGCCGCACAAGGTTGTCAAAGCCAAGAGGGCATTTGGCCTGCAAACTAATGAAACTGAATAGAATAAAAAATTTAAATCTTTGTTTTAATTTTCTTTATAAATTTATCACTTATCATATATAATGACTGCATCGTTTTGCCATTGTTCGTACAATTGTTCAAGGTGTCTTTTATCAGGATGTGGATCGAAATCTTGCAGTAATTGCAGATTTTTGGTAAAATTGTCCGCTTGGATCCAAAATTTAAGCAAACAGCTTACTTTTTGTTGTTCCAGATACTTTGTAAAAAAGATGATTAATTAATTTTGTTTGGTTTTAGAAATTTGCAAAAATTACCTCTAGGAAAAAAACAACTGCAAAATCATCATAAAGAAAATCGGACAAATTCAAAGTTTTTGAGTCCAGCACGATTTGGAGATATTTACAGTGATATTCGCTGACAAGATATTTTTCATAAGATCTTTAAATAAAACAACATTTAAATTTTTTCTTCTATTCTTTTCAACTAAATAGTTTATTTTTTTGATAATTTCATTTTTGGAAACTAATTACACCTACGGTTCTACATAAAAGCAGTTAAATTTTCTTTAGATTTTCAATGAAAGCAGAATATTTTTGTTGAAATTTAAGAACACTTAAAGGCAAGGAATTGAATTTTCAAAAAGACTTTCTATTTAAGTTTTTTAATTTTTTTTAAATATTCAAAAATTAAATCAATTAATCACAGAAACCACTGAACTGTCAAAACTTGCTAAATCGTTTAAAATTTTTCAGATTTAAACCTAAATCAAAAAAAAAAATTTTAACATTTTTTTAGTTTAAAATAAAATTAATTTCCAGAAAAATTTCGATTTTAATGAGCTCAGACCTGGCCCTTGTCATAAGTTGTTTAATAGTTTTAAATGTTAAAAAAAATTGGTTAGTTCAGACAAAAGTGTTGTGAATTAGGGGTTAGCCCAGATTAAGATATATAATTCGGAAAAATTTTTTTGATTTTTTCAAATATACGCGCAATTTTCATTCCTTAATCCGTACATGTAGTACTTGCAGTGTATACTCTAAAATAAAATCAGTCTGTAGTAAAATGGAAGTTAAAGAAAATCTATCAACTCTTTAAAGAACTAAAACAGTTAAATCATTGAGATAAAAGGATGATTCAGAACTCTAAATGTGTTAACAGACTTTGGTTATAGATTGAAACTATTAAGCGTAAAAAATTTTCTTATAAATCTAAAGATTCTATGAAATAGATGACAGCTTGGGGAACTCAAATGAACCAACTTATTCAGAAATCTATAAAATCGTTAAACATAAACATAAAAATACAGCTTAAGATGAAGAGGAGGCCGAACCTGTAATATTTCTAGATGAAGCTAAAACTTATTTTCCAATTTCCGAATTTATTTTAAAATTTTTGAGGCAAAAAAGACATTTGCAGATGTCATTTTTTTAAATAATTTTAATTCAATTGAAAACAAATTAGAATTTAAAAAAAATGTACAGACTTCATTATAAAATTTTTTTACTTTGAATTAATTTTTGTAATTATATATATATTAATTTGAACTAATTTTGAAATAAACTTCCTTATTCGGAAAAAACAAATAAAACATTTTTTTTAATTCCGGATTAAGGAATAACTCGGAAAACTTAATCCTGACCGATGAGTCCGGATTAACCAGGTTTGACTTTATCATCTAAAATTGAAATAAAAAATCTCTTTGAAATAATCAAAAATTAAGAACGAAAAACTTAAAAAAATGGCATTAGATTTTTCAAATTCTAACAAAAAGTACCATGTTTTAAAAAGCTAATCATAATGAGATGAGATATTAAATTAAAATTTAACTCAATAATAAATTTGTTTTTTGTTACCAATTTTTTTAAGGTTATTACAGCTATCATAAAATATAAGGGTGATAGGTCGAATATGTGAAATGATTGAAAAAAAATTAAATAAATCAATTACCTTTAAAAGTTTGTATTTTTTACTGTAAAATACATAAATGTGTATATTAAGGAAAATTTTCAAATTCTTTCATTAAAATAGCATAATCAGTTTATAATTTGCAATTTAAAATTAATTTCTTGAAATTTATTTTTACTAACATAAGCTGATATTAAGTGACAGTAGCTGATGAGAGCTGGTATGTGTAAGGGACAAGAAAATTATCTGAACTGATATCAGCTGATAGCTATTATCAGTTAATATCAGATCATATTATTTGACTAATTTCCGGGTTTGTATTTGAAAACGAATTATTAAAGAGAAATTACATTTTAGCTTAGAAAAAAAATTATTGAAAACAAAATAATGATTTGATCATTCGCCGTCATTTTCGATTAGGATTCTAATTACCTAAAAAAAATTTAAATTTTAACTTTCAATTTTACTATTTTTGATATTTTTAATAGAAAAAAAAAACCGAAAATTTACCAAATTTAACAAAAAAATCAGATATTTTTTCGTTTTATTAAAAAAATTCAAAAATTATAAATTCAAAAAAAAAAATTTGCCTCCTTTTTTCAAATCATTTCAAATCATGGAAATCAACCTAAAATGTAGGAAAATTCTTGTATCAAATCACTCCTGTTAATATTTTTAAAATAAAATATTTTTTTTTTATTTATCTCTTCAAAATTGACTTATAAACGAAATAAAAATAATCTTTTCTCTATTCAGATATTCAATCAAGCGCTTTTTTTTAAAGTTAATGAAATAATAATATGCAAAAAAAAATAATATGCAAAAAATTTGCCGTAATATTTTCAAAAATAAGTAAAATAATAATAATTAATAAAAAAATACTTTTCAAGTGTTTGATAGACAAAGTCTATAGCTTGGTCAAAACACTTCGGGTCTATCATCTGGCTATTTTCTGGGCAAATCCCATCTTAAAGATAACTAGTAAAAGGCAATTTAGATTTAAAATAAAAGCTTTACTAATAATCTGAGTAACTATTTCGTCTTTCAGTTCAACTAAATACTGAGAATCTTTGGAAACATATTTTTCAAAAATTGAAATGGCATCTCTGGCAAAATCTTTAAAAAAATTAAGATTCCTAGTTAGACATTAGAACTGGCATTTACTTTCATGATTATTAGTAGTTGATGAAAATTTTGAATCAAAGTCCAAGTTGCTGGTAGCTTGTTTAAAATTGTTTACATCTAGTAAAAATTTGACCATATTGGATCCGTTGATTGAGTCCATAAACATAACATAGTAAGAAAGTTCATCATTTTTCTGATCGAATAAAATGTCTTTTAGAGAATGAGCTAGCTTTGATTTTCGCTCATTCAAGTCAAAATTTCCATTAATAGCTCCTTTACCTGGGAAAAAATGTACCAAAATTCTGGCAAGTTAAATTTAATTTACCTAAATCGTTCATTATTTGGTCGTATCCCGGTATTTGATCTAGAAGTTTGGGCTCCTGTTCGGAATCTACCAAAAAGCTCATTTTGTTCGCATCTATGAATATTAAAAAATGTTCACCAAATTTTTTAAAATTCTCTTATTTCAAATTATCTCTAAATTATTCTGTTATCATCAGTGAACAGATATTTCTAATTTATAATTAGTTTGTTTCTTTGTAAATAAAAATTTGCTCTTTAAAAAGATATAAATAATTATTTTTAATTAAAAAAAATTTTTTTTCGGTCATTTGATTTTACAAAACGGTAATCAAACTCCTAATTATGCAAAATAATTAAATTATACTTTTATAATTTAAAACCGAATTTTTTGCTAGGAACAGATTCAAAGTTAACTTACTTTTGAATTAATTTTTAATGAACAAAAATTTTTTTTTCAAATTAAATTTTGAATATTTTTTTAAGTATTAAAGAAAATTTTTTTTGAATAAACTTAGTAGAAATTAATATTAATTCTAAACAAATATTTAAAGCGATTCAAGGAAAGCCAATTAAACTTCAAAACTGATTAAGAAAATTTTGAAAGAATTTGTTTTAATTTTATTTTTACGACTTTAATTCGATTTGTTTTTGTATTTCTATTCTAAAATAAATATTATCTTTATTCAATAAATGTGATCTTGACACTCTTATATTGAAAATTTCTAAATCAAAAAAATTACATCGCGGCAATTTTTTATGCAAATAATTATTTTGTTATTAGTAGAAAACATCAAAATTTATTGAAATAAAATTTTAGAATTTTTTACAACTTGTTCTTTTTAGTAAAATCATCAGACAATTAAGATCTAGATAGAGATTTTTTTCTAAATTTTTAAACAGTCATCATTCAGGAATGAAAAATTATTTTTTGTTTGATTTTCTTAGATCTATTGAATTAATCTTGGCAAAGTTAATACCATCCATTGAAGATGATTTTTCTAGGCTTTTAATCCTTTTTAAATTTTTGAATAAATCATCTCTTAGATTTCGGTCATAAAGGCTAATGAGATTTTGATAATCCAACGTCCTTTTAAACGAATTCTTTCCGGAAGAATCAATAAGCTTTGTGGCTCTTCTTTGAACTTCTAATGACTTTGATATTTTTTCTTTAATAAGGGCGCCATATTTTCAATGCATAATTCTAAATGAGGTCTAACAAGTGATGCATCACTTGTCACAATGATTCCTAAGGTTCTTTTATCAGTAATCTCTCCTGGATCGTGAGTAGTTTTTAATTTTTACAGCAAATAGTGATCTTTCTATTTTATTTCTCTTACCCTTTATTTTTCTTATATATTTTATCAAATTTTCATTATTTTCTTGATATTTTAAAAAAATTTTCATTAGAATGACTGGATTGCATATTCAATGAAAATTTTTTTTTTTTTTTTTTTTTTTTCACAGAAAGATAGCTACCATAGCGAAACTACATCTAGTCTCGCTCCACAGGTCTCCTGCTGTAGCTTATTATTATTATTATTATTATTAGAAGTGCTGCTATAATAAAGTGAAATTTAAATTATTTTTCGTTAAATATGGTAATATAAAATGTCGTATCTGATGTAAAATATCGATGATTTCGATTAAGTTTTTAATAAATTTTGTTAAAAATATTCCAATATTTTGAGAAAATTTTTTTATGCCAATTTAAGCTTTTTTGGAAATAAAAAAGTATAAACAAATACAATCTTTAATTTACCATGAATGTTAATACTATTTGGAAAATAAAGTTCTTTTTATTTTCCATATGTTTTATATGTTGTTAAATAATGTAGATTGCCATATTAACCGTACATTGACATTAGCTCATTCTTTCTCCAGATCCTTTCTTCTTTCAAAAGCTGATCTTACCAAAGTTATATTTGTTAAATCGTTCTTGTACTTTTCTAACTTTGAGTAGATTCTCATTACTTGGACATATTTCACGGGTTGCTGATGCTATTTTTGGCTTTTTTTACAAGAATGACGTAATATTAAAATTTCATCAGAACTTTTCTTTAAATAAAAAGTTTTAAAATCAAATTAAGTAAGATGGGTAAAGCTCAAATGTGTTTAAGGGGTGACAAGTTAAGCATGTTCTTTATTTAAAGGCAAAGAAGGCTAGTAGGTTGTAAATAATTTGTATGATTTTTGATTTAAAGTTATTACCTCATTAACACATTTAAGCTTTACTCCATCGAAATAAAAATTAGCTTAAATTTTATTCGAGTAAAAATATTTACTAAAAATATCTTAACACAAATTTTTTAAGTTATATGAAAAAAAAACACTAAATCCACAGTGAATTGGTGCACATTGAGTAAAATGGGTGAAATTTTGGTAACTGAGGTAATTTTTGGGCTAAAAAATGGAGCAATGGAGCAAGTATTATTAACCCCTTTAGCCCTCACCCCATTAACCCATCGTACTTTATGGGTGAGTGAAAACTTTGGAGCTAAACGGGTGATAAAATTTTGAGTTTTACATATCATTTTGAAGAGCGTAAAATTTTGTTTAATTTTATATAAAATATGATTTTAAGTTTAAGGATTTCAAAAAAGCTGAATCAAAAATACTTTTGTGAATGAAAAAGACTGTCTATTGTGATTGCATGATTTGATTTAAAAGAGGTTTTCGGTGATAATCAAGCATTGTTAAATTTGGGATTTTGTATTCTATGGTTGTCTTGTAGAAATTCTATACATGAAGAAGGAACCTTTTGTTTTTTTATAAACTCAAATCTTTGATTTCGACTCATAATGCTAAATTTTAAGGACTTTTAGCACTTAAGTCTTACCCTAATTTTAGTTTGATGTCCTGTTCCCAATTTTCTGGTGAAACATTATTAAAAAATTTATTTTAATTTAATTTTGATTAATTTTTTAACTTTTTAAAAATGAAGTTTAATTTATGATTTTTTATTTTTTCAAAATAATCCAACAAATTAAAAATGGCACTCGTTTAAAAACTAAAAAATAAGAAACAAAAATTTTTACTATTTCAAAAAACATTCAAAATCTGCAGAATCAATTAAAACGTCAAAATTTTTAGATACCACCAAGTTTATTTAGCAAATATTTGGAATCGCAGGAGTAAATTTTTTTCGGCTTTTAATTAATCAGTATTTACGTATTTTCCTGCTGAAAAAGGCAATCATTAGTAGCGTATTATTAAATAAAAAATGAAGACATACTTATCAAAATCAATTAAAACTTTTAAATATTTTTAAAAACTAACGAGGATTTTTATTCTTGTGACGAATGTTCAAGTTTATGATGTTTAATTAATATTGTAAGTAATAAAAAATATTTCGAAAAATTAATTAAATTTAAATGACGTCAGCAAAGATTCTGCTGATAAAATGTTCCCTAAATTTTTTATGTAAACAACACAATTGAATTGAGCAGGTTCTTGTTGTCTGAAAGCTTTATTAGGAATTATTTCCTAGATCATTTTTGTAGAAATCAAAACACAAATAAATTGATTTTGATCCTTTATTCTTGATTTTTTCGTATTTAAAAAGTGTTGTTTTCATGCATCATCTAGATTGACAAAAGAATTTTCTTTTTTTTTGAATATTTTTTAAAAATATTTAAAACTGACAATTCCGCAACAGTTTTCGGATAAATAAAAAAAGAGTCCAAAAAAAATTGGAATTCAAAATTTTATTGATTTGAGATTAAAATTTGTTTTCACTTTGGATATAACTTGCTTCAAATTCGGCTCTAATTAAATTTTCAAACAATCAGCTAGACCCATATTGATTTCTTAATAAAAGTTTAATTAAAATTAAAAAATATTTGATCAAAGATTAAGTTTTCAATACTTCTTTTTCTGCTTTAGTTTTAAATAGATTTATAATTTAATATTAATTATTTTTTTTGTTGTTTTAAGACAATTGAAAAAAGATATTTGAAAAATTTTTTAAATACGAATAAAATCTAACAACAAAAAAAACTTTAAAATTATTTGCAAATGTCATTGAAGACTGGTATTTGAAAGCGAGCGTAATTCTCATTTGATTTTATAATCAATGCTATTATGATAAGGATATTTTAATTTTTAAAAATTCAATTAAGATATTTCAAAAATTTTAAAAAGATCATGTATAGATAAGCACTAGCTTGCCAAATTTACGAAAATAGGATCTAATGGAAGCGGAAATTTTAATTTATATCAGTAAAATTTAAAGCATTCATTTCATCATTTCCCAATTGTTGCAATCGGATTTTTTCATTTTATCTCTACAAAAGAATTTCTACTCATTCCAAATTTACCTATAAATAAATCTTTTAAAAAGAGCTTTTTTCATTTTAATTTAGTATTAAGTTTTTTTCTAGCAAAAAAAATCGAATTGAGAAATAACTCAGAGATGGATCGTGCCACATTAAGTTCCAAACTCATTGTCTTAATTGTTGTTGTATGCTCGGTGAATTTTTATTTAGCCAAATGTGACTGTGAGTTTAACTTTTTGTCTTGATGAACAAATCTAAATTTTTAATTAAGATTTGGGCAGAAATTCCAAACAATTCGGGCCCATGTCATTCTCGGAAAAAAGCAGAGATTATGACGTCTTAGATTCCTCCGAGTTAGAATCGAATGAAATGACTGAAAAAGACTATGTGAACAAACTGAGACTTTTGGAATACATTTTAAATGAAATGAACCAAAAACCAGAGCTATATAAGCCCGTTTACAAGCGAGGTTTTGCCAGGTCTTTGGGTAAAGATGATCGAAGACGACCAGGATGGGAACTTGCTTATGGAAAGCGAAAACGTAGCACTAATTAAGCATTCATGGTTTTTTAAAACACATTTTAAATTTTTTTTGAAAATTTTGTTTGCCAACATTAGCCATATGATTAAATAAAAGTTCAATTAAAAATCAATTTTTTTATTTAAAAAAAACATGTTATTTTAAAATAAATTATTCAAAGCTTGTCAAAAATTCTCCAGTTTGTTTTTTTTTAATGAAAACAATCACATCATCATCGTCGTCATTCGAACCATTTTTGTTTAAACTGTCTTCTTGCTGAAGATTCGAATCAAAAAATCTAAAAAAAAAAAATTTTTAAATAATTTTTCTATTTATTAATTTTTTTACTTTTCGCATCGAATTCTATAAAAATTTTTCGGATATTCTATTTTTTTAAAAATAAAATGATTGTTTAAAAGATCTTTAGCTGTTGGTCTTTGATTAGGATTTTTCTCAAGCATTCTAAATTAATTGTATAAAATTTTTATCTTTGCATTATTAAGTAGCTTTTGTTGTCTTTGAAATTTTGGTCCAGATACTGCTGGGGATCAGATAGACACCAAATCTATAATGTGCTCGATCAGCACGTAATTTGTGAATATCGGAAAATAATTTAATATAAAAAACAGAGTAAAAATTTTAAATATATTGAAAAAACTAAATTTAGAATTGAAGATTAAAATATTTTAAATTTTTAATTTTATTATCTTTAATACTAATCTTTTAATCTTTTATATGTTTTTGTATTTTATTAATTTTATCCCAACCTTCGTGGTTAAACTGTTAACATGTCTCATTCATTTTAAATTTATGCGTCTTTCATGTCTTTATTTTTTAATAAAATTCTTTTTCAAAATTTGCCGATAATTAATCAAAAAAAAGTTGATTTTTCAAAAAAGGATCGGTAAAAAATTCTTATTACTTTGGAATATTAAGTTTAGTTATTTTAAAATAATAATTAAAAATATTCACGAATTCTTTTTTCTTAAAATCTGAGGAGCATACTGAAAGAATGTGTTTTTTTTTTCAAGCAAAACAAAAAAGTATGAATTTCTTGGGTGAAATGCATTTTAATTTTTGGGGATGTAATGAAATAATATTTTAGTGTTTTATTAAGCTAAACCAAATTATATATCTGGTTTTAGTATGCCAAATTTTTTCTGATAAAATGATTTGTTTGGCTACTGGTTCAAAATGCTGACAGAAGCGGTTTGTCAAAATTTGGAAAAAGTTAACAAAGTAAAAAAAAAAAATTAGCATTAATTGTTCGAAGTCAACATTTAATAAAAAAGCGACATCTTTCAAAAAAAAATAAAAATTAATTTTTTTCTATAATCTCAATTTTAGTGGCTTTTTTTTTTTTTTAAATTTAAAGTCAAGTCAAATGACTTGACTTGACTTGAGTTGACTTTGACTTAATGACTTTTGTCCAAGTCTGATGAAAATTCATATAGATATTGGCAAAAAGATTTTATCAAATTTTAAAAAACAGCATTTTGAGATATCCATTGCCAATTAGCCTAAACCCATTAACTGATCATAGATTCGGTGAATATTTGGTCATATTATTAATATTATTTTAGGAATGATATTAAAATTTAAATATAAATAATCATTATTTTTTAACTTTAATCCATTTTTTTTAAATTAAATTACTTTTTGAACATTGTTTTTAATTCTTTAGAATATGAATTTGGTAAATCTGGTTGATTATGATAGACAATTTTGAAGATTATTTCTGGCTCAGTTTTTCCGGAAAAAGCTAATTTAAATGTGCACATTTCAAACACAATACAACCTAGAGACCAAATATCACTTTTGAAATCATATTTTCCTGAAAATCTTTCCGGACTTGTATAACTGATAGTTCCTTTAAAGCAATGAGTACCAGTGCGTATATAGGTGCTTGTTTCTGGGATGACTTTTGAGATTCCAAAGTCGCCAATAACCAAGTGAATGTTCTGTTCTTCATGTTTTGTTTTCTTTAAAAAAACATTTCTTGTTTTGAGATCTCTGTGTATAATTCCTTTTGAGTGTATGTAATCCAGAGCTGAAAGTAACTGAATTGTTAATTCTTTGACAAGCTCCTCTGTTAGCATGTATCCCTCTTTATTTTTGGAATTTAGAAAATCCTTCAGATCACCACCATCACAATATTCCGTCACAATACAAAAATGATGACCTTCGAAATAAGACTCATGAAAGATTAGAACGTGATCATGTTCGATCTTTGACAGAAGCTCGGCCTCACGGTTCACATCGATTGCATCCTCAGGTCGAACGTCCATTAAAGCTATTTTTTTTATTACCTTACTTCTTAATTGATTAAAGATAAATTTAAAATTAGAAAATTGCATTACGCTTTGTTTTCCTGCAAATCTTTAACTAGATAAGCGACTCCAAATCCTCCTTTGTTTAATTCTTTTTCAAAACGGTATTTATGAGACATTACTTTGTCTAATTTAAAAGAATTTTTTAATTAGCTTTGTTATTTATAGAATAAGAGAAAAATGAAGCTTTTTATGAAGATTTTTTTACGAAATCAAACATAATTTTTATGATTGTTTTAAATTAAAGATTTTCTTATCACAATTTCTATTTTGATTAGTAAGGAAGTAATGACAAGTCAAATGAATCTAATAGAAAAGTGTTACTGAAACAAATGATATTAAAAAATAAATAATAATTGACTAATTATTAATTTATTTTCTACTGAAAATTATCTCGAAATTTTATTCTTTTAGGAAAGTGTTCAAAAATGGGTCTTGCTTAAACACCGATTTCTAATTTTGAAAAATTTCCTGATCCCCGCTTTTTTTCAAAAGCAAATATATTTTTAAAGTTATAATGTCATTTTTGAAAATTATATTAATTATTTTTCAAAAATTTTAATTTTTTTAAATAGAATTTTTTTTATTATTAAAAACTTGGTTCTCTACAGACCCCCAACTGACACCCAACTGACCTCCATTTTTTTTATAGAACGTTTCCAAAATTTGTCTCTTTTTTTTGTCAAGAAAGTATATTGTTTAGAGATATTAAGACTTTAAACTATAGGCCTCAGTTATTCGAGAATCGAATTAAAAAATTCTAATACAACACACCATTTGATTCAGAATTTTTTAAACTTTTTATAATAGACCTTTATTGTTTTTTTTTGCTAAAAATAATATAATTTAATTAAACTTACATCATATTTAAAAAGTTTAGAAATTTCTGAATCAAATGCTATTACGTATTCGACTTTTTTTTTGAATGTTATGTCGTATTAGAATTTTTTAATTCGATTCTCGAAATAACTGAAGTCTTTAGTTTAAAGACACTTTTTTGGGAACCCCGTGAAATTTTCTACAAGAATAATTGGGGTCAGTTGAAGGTCAGTAGGGAATCAAGTTTTTAAAATAAAAAAAAATAAAATTTAAAATAAAAATAAAGTTGTTGAAAAATAATAAATTTAATTTTCAACAATTAAAAACTGTTCCAAACTAAATGACATATTAAAACTTTAAAAAATATATTTGCTTTTTAAAAAAAGCGGTTGTCAGAGTCGATATCGGTTTCAAATCAAGATTTATTGAATACTCCATGTAATTTTGACTATCATAGTTTATCCTTTCTCAATACTTGATGTAATTTTTTTTAATTCAATTTTTTTCTTTAAGCTTTTACTTTTATTTTATTTAACTTTTGGTTTTATTCTAATTTTCAAAAAATAATTTGTGAAAAAATTAAGAGACTGCATGATTATTTATAATTTTCAAAAAATACTAATTAAACATATTTTAACAAATGAAGGACATCTATTGTTATTGAGTATTCCTCTATTATAAGACAATTGACACTTACAAAAAAAATTTCTGAGTCAAAGAATGAATATCCACAGTGAATTAAGAAATGTGGGCTTTTTTACACAGTTATCATTTATTTTGTGCTAAAATTTAATTAAATAATATTAAAAAAATTCTTTTAAATTGAATCCCAATTTTATTTAAATAATTGAAAGTTATTTAGAACAAAATTTGTTAAGCATAAACTAAAGTAAATAAAAATATAATTTTTTACATTTAGAAAATAAAAAACCATTGTAAACAATTTCTTATGAAATTTTTATTAATTAAAAATAAAAATAATCTAATAAATTGCTTAAGATCCATGTTTATTTTTATAAAGAATTTATGTTTCCATATTCAAATTTGAACAAAAAATTAAAGATTAATTAAACATTTAAATGTAAAAATACAACGATATAATTTAAACTAATTAACGACATATTTTTTATTATAAATATGTTTAATTTTAATATTTTTTTCCATTTTTTTTCTAATAAAAATAAAGATGCATATACCAATCAATAGACAAGCTTAATCAATATTATATTAAAATAGTATTAAACAAGGATATTTGGTAACCATCTTATGCTCCCAACATCAAGACAAAACAAAAACTTATAAAGTCTGTATCTAGAAAAATTTTAGCATTTAAATTATTTTATGTTTATCAGCGAAAATGAAATTTTTTTATTTTGAAAGAAATAAAAGTATTATGAAAATAAAGTAAAATCAACCAAGGATTGAAGAATTTCGCATACTCTAGCATGGATCAAAATACCGAATCTAAAAAAATGATACTTAAATACAAATTTAACAATAACAGTCTAACAACTAGTCCCACTGAGCTTCATTACACAATTCTTTCAGATGATACAAACGAATTTAGTAGAACACTTTTAAAATTTAAAAAAAGCCTCAAAAAAACAGAACTGGAAGAGAAATTGTCCCAAAGAGATCAATATGGAAACACTGCTTTACACTTGGCAGTAATGACCGGCAATTTGGAAGCCACTAGGCTTTTACTAGAGGCTGGCAGCAGGGTAAAAATTCGAAATGAGCAATTTTGGACTCCTTTACACGAAGCCATATCGCTTGGTAATAAAGAAATGGTTAAAATTTTGTACACAAAATTTATTAAAGAAGTTAAAAACGAATTTGAAAATTCGGTTCCGTTGATAAAAATTTCTCTGAAAGAAATGCTTGATTTTTATGTTGAGATAAAATGGGATTTTGAGACTTGGATTCCGTTTGTGAGCCGATTCCTGCCGTCCGACGTGTGCAAAGTGTACAAGTACGGCACTAAGATTAGAATTGATACGACCCTTGAAGATGTGGCTCGGGCAGCCCATAACACCGACAATTCAAATGGTGAACAATCGGGCTTTTCTCCATTAAATTGGAAAAGAGGAGACTTGTCTTTTATAGTCGATATTCGACAAGAAAAAAACAAAAGTTCCGTAGTTTTTCTGGACAATAACAAGAAAACATATGTCCGAATTGATCCGAGAAAAAATGAAGATGAAGAAATGGACGAGGAAACAATGTGCAAAGAAATCGAATTTTTGCTCTCGAATGAGATAGCTCATGTTAAGTTGGACACTTCGGCAGCTGAGTTTGCAGTTATGGAAACTGGATGGCTGAGCAAAAAACCAAAAATAGACTTTGTAAATGGATATTTATCTACTTTTTATGATATTAAAAATTTATATGTGGTTAGCAAAGTAAGACTAGAGCATCTTTCGGCCGAGGAGCTGAAAAAGAAGGAAATGGAACACAAGAAATTTCTGCAATATTTGGGGGGCAAGTCGCAGGAGCAAGTCTTTGAGCTTTCAAATGATACAAAAAGGGACTCAACTGATTCTCTGGTCTCGATCGAGTCCAAGACCGAGAGCACCAATCAGCCAAGATTGATCACATGGGACGAGTACATGAATCATTCAGTGGAAAATTTTCCAACTTTTGGAAGAAAACTAAAATTAAAAGAGAACCGCAAAGAGTTCAAGGCTCAAATTGCAATGGTAAGTTGGTTAATTTTATTTAGAATTAATCGGGAAGTTTTTCTAATTTTTTTAGTCCGAAGAATTTCCGTTGAATGTGACAGAGTTGAATAATTTGCTGGAAGCCCTGGCTCCACTTGGAAAGTTTAGAAGGCTGAAAGAGTTCATTGATTTAAAACTTCCGTCCGGCTTTCCAGTCAAAATTGGTAATGAACGAGCAAAAAAAATATATTTTTCTATTTATTTTTCTTTCAGATATTCCAATTGTTGCCACTGTAAGTGCCAAAGTATGCTTTCAAAATTTTAAACGAGATTTCAGATTTGATCCAAATTTTTTTTCAATTCCACCAAATTATGAGCAAATTCAAGTCGAGTAAAAATTTTTCTCCACACATCGAATTTTTCAAATTGTTTTTTTATGATTTTTTAAAAATTTAATTATAAATAAATTTCATAAATTTTAATTATACTTTTAATTTATTTTTCAATAAATTTTTTTTTAACGATTGTAGACATTATTTTTTCAGCTCAAACGATTCTTGAAGATCGATTCTTAGAGAATTTGATTTTAAAAAAAGTATAGATTAAAATTTGGAGTGTGTTTTAATCAAAAAATTGATAAATTGTTGTTAAATTTTTCAAAGAAAATACCTATTTTTTTATTACCTATATTTCAAAAAATATCTAAATAAATTCATATTTTATTAGAAGTCACTAGTCTCAAGTCAAGTCAAAGTCGGGACTTTTTAAGACTTTGAATTAATTAATATTTTGTTGATTAAAACATTTATCAGTCGAATAATAAAAAAAATTCAAATCAATTATAATTAATTTTCTTTTAAAGAAAAAATTCCGGGTCTTAGTAAAGCTTCAAAAAGACAAAGATTCGAATAAAGAATGTTCAGGACGACAGAATTCGCCATAGATGTGGTTTAAAATTGGTCAAAAGACAATATTGGGCCTGTCCTAATAAATGTGACAAAAATTAAATATTTTGGTATTTTTTTAAAATGAAAGAAAAAATATTCTCGCGCCTATAAAAAATATAAGGATAACATTTATTACTTCTATCTATTCTTTTTTAACTTGAAACTTTGAATATTTGAATTCTTAATTTTTACTTCTCTTTTTTTTATTAGATTTAATTTTATTGATTTTTTTTTGATTTTTTTATCTCAAGGAGCATGACCTCGGAACAGATAAAACAAATACCGCAAACTCGCATTGTGGACTCTATGAATAAAGCTCAAATCCAGTCTTTTTTTACTTAATTTAGGAGACAGATTAATAAATATAAGTTAAGGGAATTTGTAAAATAAGAGATAGAAAAATATTAGTGATCGATTAAGTAATTTTAGAGATCGATTAAATATCTCCAAAAATTTTTATTTAATTATTTATTGATTCAACGTCACATTGACAAGATTTAAATTTGATAAAAAAGAAAATATAGTATAGTATAAATAGATTATTAAATAAATATATTAAATAAATACATTTGCCACATGTAACAATCTATGTCTTCTAAAATTTCATTTTTTTTAGCTTATTTCCTTTATTTTGATTTTTTTATCTCATTTTATTAACTTTAATCTTATTTTTTATTTTGATTTTTTTAATTTATTCTGAAGGAGCCCTAGCTCGGTACAGAAAACAAATAAATAAATAAATAATATAAATAAATAAACATAATTTAAATTTGATTTTTGCCTTTACAATTATTTATTTTCAATTAACATTGACAAATTCTTTAAAAAATCCACAATTTTAAGAGAATCAAAATCAGAAATAAGTAAATATAACCAGGTTTTCGTTTATTAACTTGGCCAGTACACAATTTCACATATTAATTAACTCGTCCATTGTAAATTTAATAATAGACTTTTCTAATTTCGAGTATAAAATAATTTTGCGAAATTATACATGTCGAAGTTAATTCTTGCGAAATTTACTTGTCTAAACTAAGCATATTCAAAATCTCTAACTCTTGATGTTTTCTTCAAATTTCACACATTATTAGAATTTTCTTATAGCTTTTATACAGTAATTCAGAAGAACTAAAATTCTGTGAACTTTTTGAATAAAATTTGGTTGTTGTTAAACATTGTTTGCCTTTTATGAAAATATGTCTCTACATTAAATTTATCAATAAAAAATTAATAATTTTTTTTTCAAAATCATTTTTGATTCAATTTGCGAGTAATTAAGCTAAAATTGAAATCTACTTGTCAATAAAATGCTTTATTGATAGTTCACAAAAAAATCTTATTTAAATATATTTATTTAGCTTTTTTAAGCAAAAAAGCTCTAAATATTTGATTAAATTTAATAATAAAATTAATTTAAAGAATAAAATCTGTCTGAGTTTTTTTTAATTAACTTTGGCCAGAAATTTGATCAAATTGTCAATGACTACATTTCCTTTAACAGTATTGATTGCCAGGCCATCTTCGATTACTGCCTCTGGTATATTCAAATCATAAACTGTATTATAAGCTGTAATCAAGCGTCTTGCTTCGTCCTTGGGTAAGGCGAACTCGACTTAAAAAGAAAAAATTAAAACACAAAAAATTAAAAAAAAACTCCTTTCTACTTCCGGCATTTATTCTATGATTATACATAGCATTGGCCAGTCTCATAAACCTAGTGAACCAAGTTTCACCTTTGACCACATTTTCCAGTCTACTTTCCAACTTTTGTTTAGTTTCATTTTTTAAATTTTGTAAATTGTAAATTTGTTTGCTTATTTCATCAAGACGTTCTTCTTCACTGGCCATGTTTTTCAGAGATTCCAATTGATTTTGTCTGTAAGTAAACTGCGATACACTCGCTTCTTTTTCATCTTCTCTCAGAGTGTAGTGAGTTTTTTTCTTATTAGGCAATTTTAAAATTTTGGTCTTCTCCAAAAAGTCGACAAATGCCGGCCACTTGTACTGCGACACAGCCACTTTGCAGTATCGCTCCAATATTTGAAAGATCAATGATCTTTGTATCGGAATCCTATTTTTATATACAACATCTTCAATCTAAAGGAAAATTTTGATTAAAATTTTATTTTTTTTTTACATGAAATTTATTTTTTAATAAAATTGTTTAATTTTTTTTCAATTTACTTCTCTTTGTGTTAGAATATATCGATTGTACGGATCGATTTCATAGAATTTTTTTCTCAAGTTATCAGTATCAATTAGATTTACATGATCCCAGTCTCGCATATTTTCGTGCATAAGTCTAAGAATAGCTTGCTCGTCCGGGTCGTACTTTTCAACTATTCTCGGACTCAAATTACCCTGATTGGCATTCGGATGTTCATATATATGATTTTGTTGTCGAGGAGAGTACACTTTTTTGTTAACTTCACCAAGACATTTGGCAAAAAACTTGACCAACTCTTCATAGTTGACGTGGCCGCGCTGCTGATTCGAGGAAACAAAGCGGGACATTAAAAACCTCATCAGAGATTCGCTCAGAGGAAGCTGATTTCTCATAGCGACCAGAGTTATGTACATATGATGGGCAAATCCGGTCGCTGTCGGATCATAACTGAGCATTTCCGCATAGAAATTTTTTAATTTTTCCGAAGGATATCCTTCAAGTTCCCGGGTGACATCACTAATCAAATTTGCATCTTCTTGCGGGCTTAGATAGATTGGATCAACTGGCAAGTAGCTGTCGTTATTTTTGTCTGATGACAATGGCTCTTGGTTTGACGGTGGCAGGTTATTAAACTGTTTGTTGTGATTATAGGCGTCATCATTGACTATGTGGTCGATTGAATGTGACTGGTAAGCCTGGTTTTGTGGGGAATTTATTGGCGGAAGAAGCGGATAAGGATTTAAAGCCTAAAAATTAAATTTTCAATAAATTTTCAAAAATTTTTTTTAATTATTTAAAGCAATTAATTTTTTTTATGGCAGGCTTTTTTTCATACCGATCAGCAAAGAGTAACTGTTAGCGATTTACATATGAAAAATTAAGTTATCGAAAGCTTGTTTAGTAGTTTTATTTTAAAAGATAATATTTTGATTAATTTAGCTTAACTTAATCACTGTATCGTTATAGTGATAGAACCAGTCGAAACTTTGCGGTAGTTGGCTGATCTTTAAAAGTAATTTAAATTAGTTTTTCTTTTTTAAATTAATAAAAGCTTTTTGAAGTTTTAAAGAACAAACGTTATTTTGATAAATTTTATTTACTTTCAAAATTTGCTAATTTAGAAAAAAAAACATTATGGCATCTAATCGGCCAAATAATTGAAGCTAGTTTAAATTTAGAATTTAATTTTTTAGGCAATGGTTTTGTTTTTTTTTAAATGCTTAAATAAACACTTTAGAAATGAGATTTTTGAACAAATTAAAATTCGAATCAATACTGTGTAATTATGAAATAAATTTTTAGTAACTTAAAAAAAAATTTTACATTTAGTAATAATAATTTATCATAAAACCTTGATTAAACTATTAAATTAAATAAATTCATCGTTTTTCCAAGAGACCTAGTTGGTGTTTTAGTAATTAGGTAAGAATTACTTGTTGTGTCGGCGCATTAGCAGCATTCGGATTGTTTATTGCGTATTTTTCCAAAGGATCAATGCCTTGTTCATTCGGAAATGCCTTTAAATTAAAAAATAAATAAATTCTTAAAAAAAATCAAATTTTAGATAAAAGCTCAGCAAAAAGAGTCATTTTTTTTTAGATTAATAAAGCTATTTTATGAAATGCATCTTTTTTCTTGAACTTTTTTTACAAAAAATAACAATTAAAAATCAAAAATATGCCAAAGATGTTCCAAAAAAAGAACTATTACGTTTCCAAAATTAAGGTATTCACGTCTGTATGTAGTATCATAGCGGCCTCTGGGAACTTTGCGGTACTTGGCTTCATCTTGGGCTTGTAGATTTGCTATCGGCTTGCTAGGTTGTATAACTGGATCGCTAATTAAAAAAAAAATTAATTAGCTAAAATAATTTTAAAATAATAAAAAAAAGTTCTTCAATGATATGCTGAATTATTAAAAAGGATTATTATAGTTTAACTCAATGTGGCAATTAAAATGAACACTTGAAACAATTAATTGTTGTTGAGAATGGATTTCAAATACTTACTAATAATAAGAGCTAACTGGATACCATCTTGAAAATGACATTTTACATTAAATTGTTCAAAAAAATAGTCTTGATTGATTTTCTAGAAATCAATTTTTCAACTATTTTAAAAAAAATTGTAGCAAAGTAAAAATTTAAAGTTAAAAAAAACTCATAGAAATAACCCAAGTCGAGTTTATTTGTTATTTCGAACAAAAAAGAAACAGTAATAAATAGAAAAAAAAAATAAGTGAAATAAGAGACAGAAATAGAACCGACTACCTTAAATTACCTTAGTTACCGATGCGGTGCTGCTACGTAACTAAATTTAATATTTTGCAATTATTTTTAAAAGAATAAATATTTAGACGATTTATTTATTTTCTTTTTGTTCTAGTGGAAACTCAATTGCATAGTTTAAATTAGAATTTTTAAAATTTGACTTGAAATGCTTTCATTTTTACAACTTCCCCATCAATTATCTTAAATAAAAAAATACTTTAAATCATGAAAAATTGCGCAACAAGGTTGTGAAGCTCGAAAAGAAGAAAAAAATATTAAGTAATTACGGTCTTGCACGAATATGAACAAGCCGGCCTCCGACTATTCTTGTGTCCAAAACAGGTGTAAACTCGGTTCCATATGGACTGTACAGTGTATTGTAGTTATCGTATACTCTTGGCTAAGTAGCACAATTTTAGCTTGAGTTAATAATTGGCTAATTAAATTATTACTGAAGTTCTTCCGTGTTTTGGCATTTTAATTCAATTTTTAAAATAATTTAAATAAAATCTCTGCTTTCTCACCTTTTTTTTTTCTTTTTTTTCTCAAGTGGTTTATGCATTGAGCATTTGTGCTAACAAAATTTTATTTCCAAAAAACATCTTGTTAAATAGTGCGGATTAAGCGACTAGAAAAAGACATAAAAGTGAAGTCGCACATTTTAGTCTTTGATTAGAAAGGCAATTTTGAGTTTATTTGTCAAGTTGTCATAGAAATTTTTTTTTTATAATTAGCTTAAGAAAAGTTTGGTAAAATCTTAAATTAACTTTTTTTAATTAGAAAAATGCAAGCTAATAGTCCCGATAACAATGACATAAGAATATTGGATCTTAGAAGCGGACTAGTGCCATCTTGCTTGTACTGGACTTGTGATGAAGTTTGTGAATTTTTTCAAAACACTTTAAATCTACCCGAATATAAAGTAAGTGCTAATTTTAGTAAGTAAACATTGTCCTAAAAAAGGTTAATGATCCTTAATAAAAAAAATAATTTTTATAGACACTTGGAATAATAAAAATAATTTGTTATTTTAGGAGACTCTGAAATCGAATGGCATTGATGGGAAGCGACTTATTTATTTGGATGCCTCTCATTTGCCTAAAATTGGAATCAATGATTTTAAACACATGATGGTTTGTTATGAAAAAAAATTGATTTAACAAAATTTAATTAATTTTTTTTGTTCAGTTGATAACCAAAAAAGTGCGCGAACTTCTGAATATGAATGATCCTTTTTGGAATAGAAGTATTTCATTTACACCTAGAGAGTCAATTGAGCTTTATTACGAAGCCAAAAGTTTATCCGGCTCCAAGTCTGACAATTTAACTTATGAGGATTTCTCACAAAGCGTCAGAAATGCCAAATGGGAAGCGCCAAAAACTAATCAAGGATTTATAATGCCAAGTTATTAAAAAAAATCTAAATTTTATTCTTAATCCAGGTGATTTGTTAAATGTGTAAGATAATAAAACTTTAAAAAAAAAATTATTCACTCTTACAACCCCATTAGGACATTGTTAGTTTTGAAAGAAAAAATTTTGAAAATTTTCAAGATTTTTTAAAATCCAAATTCTTTTTTTTAATTGTATCATAAGTATCGCCAATATATTTAATAAACTTTACTTAATTTAATATTAAAATTAAGTATGAATTTAAAGCTTCCAAATCGTCAATATTTTTTTGTAAACGAATATTTGAATATTTAAAAAAAGGTAATAAAATATTCAAATTTAAATCTTTCAAAAATAGTTCAAAATAGAGCACTCAAATACATCCATAAACATTCAATGTTAAACTGAATTTTTCATATCTCAAAATCCTTGCAAAAAATGTTTTAATTCAGAATAATGTACACTTATCAAAATGATTTAATACAAATGAAAATATAAATAATAATTATATTAAAATTTAAAATTTGATCATTAACTCCAATTTGCATCTGAGTCTAAAATAAACTGAGTTTTAAATAAAATTCAAATTATATAAATAAGTGTATTATCAATTTTTCAATTATTTTTCAAAGGGAATTAAACTCAATTAAGTAAATAAATTATTCAAATATTTTCAGGCTTTCTTTTTTTTAAAAAAAAAGACTTTTTTCAATTTTTTATTATTCAAAGTTTAAATATTAGAAAATTGATGTTATCTTAAAAAAAATATCTTCAAATATTCAATTTATCTTCAAAATTTAATAGTCTAAATTACAAAATAAATAAATTAGATGGTTGATGCAAGAAAAAAAAAGTTAAAATAGATTTTATTCCTTTAAAATCGTTTTATTTCGGCTTTAGGCTAATCACCAGTATAAAACACATTTATTCATAAAAAAGTGCTGCTTTTAAAAAAGATTGTAAGGCTTGAGCTTTACTCGATAAAATCGGGTACCGCCCGGCACTTTGAACCGATTGTTTTCCTTTAATAAAATTAATTTAAAAAAAATAATAAATAAAAAAATTCAAATCACCTTTCTAGCAACACAAAACTCTTTGACTAAAACTTTTCCTATAAACCATTGGGGCTGTTTTTCTGCATTAAACATATTAACCTCCGGGCAGTCATTGCACATGTTGTCGACCTGGACCGAATTTAGAATAGACTGAGTCGGTTGACTTTCGTCTTGGCTTGGTGCGATCTCATTCAAATGCACAATATCAGACTGGTCGTTTTGAGGTGACGACGAATACTGACTGGTACCAATCGTATTCAATTTGCTCCCTGAATTATTTGTTTTAATGCAAAGTTTGTGCTCGAAATTTTTGAACACTGCCGAGTACACAAAGTGGAGATAATTGGAAGTTTTGTGCACAACCCTGTAAGAACCATGCTCTTCGGAATAGACAGCAAGAACCAGATCTTCCAAATTGCACGAATTAATTTGAATGGTTTCATAAAAATTGTTGGTCACTGGCAAAGTGTGAAACATGTCCAGTTGTTTCTTCAGCTCGTTTATTTTTTCCTGCAACATGAGCTCCTTTAGCTTTGAATTGGTCTCTGTTTGGTCGCAGTTTAACAATTCATGAGTGATTTTATTAGTGTCTATTTCGGCATCTTGAGTCGGATTAGTGTGACACGATAATTTTAGTTTTAACTTTTTGATCTCTAGTTCCAAACTAGTTATTTTATCTATGTAATTTGTTTGCCTTTTATGTAATTCCTCAATTTTTTTATCTTTTACCAAAACAACGCGATTTATCGCTTCATTAAACTTAACTTGATTTTCAGCATTATTGCTTTGCTTAATTTTGGCCAGTTTGGCATCTTGGTTCTGTCTGAATTTGTCGATTTTATTCTTTAGTTGATTGATAAAATTTTGATCCAAATCAGGCACAATTTGTTCAGTGCCGTTTTCGTCCAAAAAGTGTCCAACTTGCTCAACAACTTTTTGATAGAACTGTTTCCTGCTAGTCTCATCGACTTCGGCAATCACTTTGTTGCTTTCAGTCAACTTGGTCATATAGTCATTCATACTTGTCTGATAGTCATGGACCATGGTCTTAGTCTCGTTAAAATTTTTGCGCAAATTTTCAATTGTTTCCTTAAGTTCCGAATTTTTTTGGCTCAAATTGGACATATTCTCATCTTGGCTAGAACTTGAGTTTAGAATAAAATTTGTCAAGCGATTGATCTGTTTTAGTTCATTGCCAGATTCATTGGTAACCTTGTACTTTGATTGTGCAGTATTTAATTCTATATCAAGCTCCTTGAGAAAGTAGGATTCGTTTTGGAAATTGATTGAAGAGTTGACCTGAATTGTAGATGTGCTGGATTCAAATGCTGACGATGATGGCGATGTCTGAGGAGAAAAAGACTCGCAAGATGACAACGAAGGTGAGGCAGCAGAATAGGACTCATTTGCCCTAAGAACATTCATTATCTCGGCCTCTATTTGACCAACTTCAATTTCATCTATGGGCGCAAGATTTTCATCTACGCTAAGTCTTAATTCACTCTTTAAAAAAAATAAAAATAAAGAACATTTTTGATTTATTTAGAAAAAATATGAAAAAGGCTTTTAAAGGCTAAAATAAATTTAGTATATTTTATTTGTTGATTCAACATTCAAAATGTCTTAATTAAGCTTCTGCAAAAAGTCTTAAAAAATAAAAAGTTCTTTGCAGATAGTGTACTAATCAAATATAGAATATTTAATAGAATAGAATTAAAAAAAAAGTTTTTTTCTAAAATTAAATAAATTCATTTAAAAAAATTTAAGAGTGATTATCAAGTTTGATTGAAATTTAATCAATGTGTTTAAATTTAAGTTTTTAATTTGAAAAGAGACTTTGTTGTTGCTAAAATTTTAATCAAATTTCTTATTTATTTATTTATTATTTGTCTCAAGTCACATTTTTAAGTCAAAGTTATGACTTGACTTAAGGTTTTTAAGATTTTTTTAGTCAGGCCAGTGACTTTGCAAAACTTAGAATTGACTTTATTTCAAAAAAATTTAATTTATGTTTTTTAAGGAATTTGTTTTGGAAAAATTGTCTTTGTAATTTCTAATGTGAATAATATTAAAATCTAAATAATCAAAATTATGATTGAGTGTTTGTTATAGCCGCTATTCATTGACTTCTCAAAAAAATATTTAAGTCATTTTACTTGATTTAAGAAAAAAATCTTAAATCAAGTGAATCGATTTAACTTAGAAAAAAAAATTTTAGTTGCTGACTTGACTTAAGACTTGTGACTTTAAAAAACAAGCCTGATTTGAATTCATATAAAAATTAAATTCATTCAATATTTTAAATATCATCTAAAAGTGAATTAATCACTAAGTGCATAGTAGTTACAGAATTTAATTATCAAATTTTCATTTAATTCAAAAGCTGGGCTTAGGCGATAAATTGAACATTTTAACATCAAAAAATTTACAAGACTTTTTTTTTGCTTATAGATACAGTCCCGGAAATTAACTTGTCACATCATATCATTTGATATCAAAAGGCACATTGATTCGTAATATTTTTGAGGAAATTCAAAAAGTCGAATTTTAGTGTTTGTTTTTAATAACTTTGATATGATTTGATATCAACTGATATCAGCTAATATCAGGAAAAAAAATTTTTCAAATATAAAAATTCAAATTTTAATTCACCTGATATTATCTTATCAAATGATATTAAATGATATCAGATAAGTTAATTTCCGGCACTGTAAAAAAAAATGATTTTTTTCATTTTAGTTGCAAAATTCACAATGCCATTCAAATGGTATATTCTAACAAGTTTCTTAGGAATTTATTATATAATTTAAATAATTTAAATTTCTGTAAAAAATATTTTGATGTAAAAAATAAAATTAATTAATTTTAAGTTTACTGGAAGTGTTTAAAACTATTATTAATTAGAATTTTCAAATCGAAAATTAAAAGCCAAAAATTTAAAGATGAAAGCAGCTCATTAATAAATGAATTAAAAATTTGAATGAGCGCTGTGATTTTTCTAATTTTTAATAACTTAGAACTCAGCAAATATACCAATGAATATTTCGAATTTGTATTAAATTTTTAGCCGGATCTGGTAAAAAAATTAATTTCTTCAAAATAAGCTATGTAACTTATCAAGAAAATAACGGGTGTTCAAAAAAGAATGTTCAAAATTTTGAGATTTAAAAAAAATTTGTTCCCATATACTAAATTTAACCAAATTTTGTTCAGTTATTTTATATCATCTAATAATTAAAAAAATATAAAAATATAGCAAAAAGCACATTGATTCGTAATATTTTTGAGGAAATTCAAAAAGTCAAATTTTAGTATTTTTTTAAAATAACTTTTGATCAAAAAATAGTTGAAAAATTATCAGAGGCTCATTTTTATCTGTTTTTTTTACTCTTTATAATGAACTATTAAACATATATATTTACTTTAAAAACATCAAAGGACACTCGTCATTTTTAGGCATAGGTGTTCCAGATGGCCTATTTCTGTTAATAAAAATTGGAACAACTAGTTTTTTATATTTTTTTAATTATTAGATAATATAAAATAACTGAACAAAATTTGGTTAAATTTAGTATATGGGACATATTTTTTTTAAATCTCAAAATTTTGAACATTCTTTTTTGAACACCCGATATTTTGATATCTTGATAAGTTATATTGTATTAGCAATTAATAATTCAATTTTAAACAATTAATTAATTTTTTTGGAGATTGTACAAAAACAGTTGTTAGTTTAATTTTATTGACCACGAATTTGGAATTCTTCACTATTCACTAAAGCTGGAAAAATTAAATTCAATTTCTATGTTTAATTTTTTTTTTAGAGTTTAAAGTTCCTAATACTAAAATAAAATAAACTCCTAATTCTTTTTTGTTTTAATTAAAATTAAAATTAAAATTATTAAAAAATTCAAATATATTCACATTAAAAGAGACAAAAAAGACTTTAAATAAATATGATGAAATATATAAAAATTAAAATTTTTACCATTAATGGTTCAAATTGTTCATTCAATGATGGAAATAGAATGTTCAAAATAAAATGCTGATTGAGCGACATTGTTTTCTGGTGAAACAATTTTCTTTGATTGAGCTCATTGATGTATAATTTGCTTATGAGTTCGTGGACCAATTTGGCAAATTGATTGTAGCTTTTTGCGAATTCAATTCTACGCATAGTCTCTTTCATTGAATAGACATAGACATAAGGCGCTTTTTGCAATTGTTCCATTAGTTTTAGTCGAATACTCAAACGTTTAAGTTGTTTGAAAAATATTTGTATCCGAAAATCGTAATCAGCTACTTTTTTTTGAATTTGCATAATCCATCTAAATGAATTTATTAATCAAAAAAGAAATTTTTTTTTGAATTTTAAATACTGGAGTCTAGAATGGACCACTTTGATTAATTCAAGTTTGGCTTTGTTTATTTTAGTGACTATTTCGACCAATTTCGAATGAGTGTTTTTAAAAATTTCAAGCTGAGCTACATGAGCTTTGCACAAGTCTTTAAGCACTGATTCATCTCTCAGACTAGTGGCTCTTTCATAATTTGCTCTAAAAGTCTTTAAATTAAAAAGATAAATTATTCTTTTAAAAACAAAATTTTATTTACTTCGGCTATTTCATTTTGACCATAAAGCAAACGGTTTGATTCATCCAGCAGATTTTTCAGGTCTTCCAATCGTTTGGTCAGACCTTCGATCTCTCTTAGCTGTGAATTTTCTTCTACTTGGGTCAACATTTCATTGATTTCCTGATTTAGCTCGTTCCATCTTTGACTTTTTTCAAAATTTTCCAAGATTTCCCTGGTCTCATCAACCACTATTTCCAGTCTGTTTTTAACATCTGTTGATTTAATCCAATCTAATAAACTCATATCTTTTGCTGTATAGCTGGTAGTGTTTTTTGAATTTAAGTTTTCGCTCAAATTGGCCAAGTTATTAATCGATTGAGTAGATGTGCTGTTGAATATGTCTTCCGATTTGTTCCTTGTCAACTGAACCTTTGTGGGAGTATTGTTCAGCATTTGTTTCATTCTGTGCACTGAATTATTGGGCTCGATTGTTTTGGTTGAATCGGTAGTGGACGGATTGTCGGAGAAAAGTGTCGAGAGAAGACGAGTTTTGGATAAAACATCGATGTACTTATTCATGCTTAAAATAATTATTTTATTTTATCTATTAATTTAAGAAAGAAATTAGAAAATTTTAAAGTCGAAATTCCAAAAAAGTAAATTTCAAATTTTTTAAGATTTTAAAAACTTTAATTTTTGAAAATATTAAATTTCAAAAATGGTAAAATTTAAATTTTGACAAAATTTTCCAATTATAATTATAATTGCTTTTTTATTTTGGGTTTATATCTTTTGAGTATAAAAAAGCATTTTAATTATAATCAAAAACAAAACATTCAGGGATCGTAAATCTAATTTTTGAAAACTTTTTCTAAAGTTAAAGACCATCAGAAAATTTTTGGGCAACTCATCAAGTCCGTATTTTTTAACTTATTCTGATGCCGATAGATGGTCGAATCATTTTTTATTCATCTATGCTTCCTTAAATTCTTTTTAATTGAAATTTAATTTTTGTTTTTATAATTAGCATCTTTTAAATTTTAGCACTTAAACTGGGCTTTGCTAGATTGCTAACCAGATATAGATTATATTTTAATAAATCACTATCATATACTTTTTTATTTTTTAATGAATAAAATTTTATGTTTTTTGCAACTTTTCGTTTTTTTTTTAAGAAAATAATGTCAGTTTTTAATTCAATGAAAAATAAAAAGAGCAAAAAGTCATGATTTACTTACTTTTTCATTAAATTTTTATAATTATTTACATTATTAGAATAAAAATCGAATTTTTCTCGCACTGCTTGTTCTTTTTTGCGAAAGGAACTTAAAAAAAGCCAACAATTGAATCAAAATTTAATTTCTAAATTTAAAAAAACCTTATAAAATCATCAAGATTGGCAATCAAAGCCAAATAGCCCTGGTATTGCCAATATTGTTCATCGTATAGTGATTGACACAGCTTATACAGATATTTATCAAAATCATTCACTTTCTAAAGATAAAAAAATTAGATAAAATAAAATTTAATTGATATTTTTAATTTTAACCAACAATTGTTAGTTGAGATCTATTATGCAAAGTCTGGAAACTCGGTTTAAGTGAAAGTGCAGCGTTTATTTCCTGCTTCAATTCGTCAAAGTTCAATGAATCCAATGGAGTTTGTACCAAAGGTGGTTCTCGTCTTTCCACATTCGTTTTATCGATTAAATAAATGGGACTTTCTTCCTAATATTCAAAGTAAAGATAATTTTAGATTGTTTTTTATTTTAATTTTTGCCTACACATCCAAAACCAAAGCCGTAAAATTTACGTTGACAATCATCCAATACCTCACCACCGCTAATCAACATTATCTGTTTGGATTTTTCTATTTTGAATTGTTTTTCAATGACTGATGACAACGAACCAACACTGAAATGTGTCGTTTTTTTAAATATCTTTATTCTAAAATCAAAAGATAAACTTACTTTTCAATTCCATCGGCAAAATCAAAAATGTGCCTATTGCCTGTATCGATACGGCAAACATAAATCATGATTATGATTTATAATCCGAACAAAAAATTAGAAAACAATTTTTTCAAAGGCTGCTAGACTTGTGCGTGGTTTCTTTGGCAAAATTTATGTGAGTCTATTGAGTTCTAAACTCTGCAAAAAATAACTCAAATTTGAAACAAAAAATTTCAATATCTTTTTTAAGAAATTTTTATTTTTTTATTTGGTAATTTTGTAAATAAAATTATAATTTTTGATGTCTCCTAGAATGGGATTGAATTATATTTTAGATAAATTATTAATAGTAAAATAAAAAGAAAAGAATAATTATTTGAATTAAAAAAATTCGCAATTGAAACAAATGAAAAGCAAAAAAGAGCTTGCAACAAATATTCGAATAATGAAATGTTTTATTTTGAATAATTTCAAAATAATTAAAATTATGCTCGAAATAAATGCTAATTTGCAATCCTCTTGCAAGTATAAAATTATTCCAGAATATTTCAGTCAAAACAGATATTATCTTTCTTTTTTTTGATTCTTATTAAGAATTTCTTAATATCAAAATTAATTTAATTTAGATGATCGATTATTTTTTTGGGCAAAATTTGGTGTCACAATTTGTTTACGGTCATAATAAACATGAATTTATTTTAATTTTTTAAACCACGAGATTGTTGGGATAATTGTTAAGTTTATAAAATTTAATTAATATTGATTATTAGGTCCAGTCTAGTCATAAAAAGTTTGAGGCAAAAAATACTTTCAACAAATTTTGGAACATGGTTTTTATTATTTAGGGTGGACTAAAAATAGTTCTGATACATAAATTTTTGATTTAGAAAATAAAATTCTAAAGAAGACTATTTTTGATTTGAAATTTTAAATCCCGGAATTTATAAAAACCTAAATTTTGATTATTTTTGAATTTTAATTAAATTATTTGAAGTGATAGATAATTATTATTTATTTATTTGATAAACTAAGAACAAAATTTAATTTAACAAATTTCAACATAGAGAAATGTGAAGTAATGCATATCATAGTAATGCATATTCGGAAGAGAATGAAGTTCACAAGTTTAGAGAGACTTTTCTACAGAAAGATCTGGGAGCCATAATAAAAACCGATATAAAATGGTGTAAACAAATAAGTGCATCATCGGCAAGAGCAAGCAGAGTTCTAAGATAAATTTTAAATGGTTTCAATTACCATGATGCCAGAATAATTAAAAAAATGTGCACAAGTCTCGTTCGACCCCATCTTGAATATGCTATCTCGGTATGGAATCCATACAAGATGAATGATATAGATACACTTGAGAGAGTACAGAGAAGAGCAACACGAAGCATTAATGGATTTGGTGATTTAAACTTTATGGAGAGGCTAAAAAGATTGAACCTAACACTGTTAACAAGGAAGAGACGTGGTGTTCTAATTCAAATGTACAAGTTCATAAATGAACTTGATGAGCTAAGTTAGTATAGAGAACCATTGGGAAGTAAAAACGCGTGTAATCCTAGAGGTAATCGATTAAGAAAATAACTCATAAAAAAATTGTCTGTCGAGGTAAATTTTTTACTAACGGGATTGTTAGTGATTGGAACCAATTAACTAATGAAGTAATAGAGCTAAAAACAATTGATCTGTTTAAAAAAAATAAATATCATTTTGAAAGACTAAGATATTGCTTATAGTCTGGTTAATCCGGACTTGAGGCATAAGCTTTGAAATTTATTATTATTATTATTATTAGGCCTCTTGTGAAAAAAGAAGGAAAGGCCAACTCCTGACTTTTTGGATTATGGCTCTGACTTAAACTAGGCTGTCACAAAAACTATCTGGAAGTGTAAAAAGATAATTCACTAGCATGACCAAATGAATTTTTTGTCGTTCCAGATAGTTTTTTTGGCAGTCTAGTTTAAGTTAAAGCTACTAAAATTAAAGTCCAAGTTCGGACTTTAAAAAAAATAAAATTTACTTAATTTAATTAAATTAAGTAAAAGGTTAGTTAGTACAGTACAGTACAGTCGACTCACTTTAATTTACCCTATTTTAATGGTTCAAAATACCTACATAAATAAAAAATAATAACGTTATATATGTTTATATCTTGATGTCAAACCACTACTGTCATCAGATTGTGATACCTGCTTGTAGAGAATTTTTTCTTAAAAAAAATAGAACATTAAAAACAGCAAAAAACTTTAAAACCCATTTAATTTTAATTTTTCGTAAATTAATCTTAAATCAGTAGCTAAATGAGCGAAAGTTATGAAATTTTGTGATATTTATTTTCTTATTAGAAGCATAAACACTTTTAAATGTAATAATTATTTTATTCAAAATTTCATATCATATTCAAAAGATTGATCATTTATATATTAAAAACTGATTCATAATAACAATAATAATGCATAAAATCTTCTCTACTTTTTTTAAAAAATTCCCGAACATTTTTTTTGAATAAATAAATTTTAGTTGCCCTAGAGTTCAACTGAAATCATATCTAAAATAAACATAGAAAATACAAATAATTAATTACGAGCTTTTCATGATGTCATTCAAAATTTGCAAAATATAGTTAGAAATAAGTACAAATCTATAAATTTGCATTTTCAGTGTTTATTTTTCCATCAAAAAAATTCTATTCCCCCTTTATTTCACCTGGATACATCTTTGATTTTTCTAGACTATTCCTGGCGTAATTTTTTTTTGTAATAAATGAATTTTCACCAATTTTTTCATTTTTTTCCAAATTTTCAAAATATAACTAAAAACCTAAACTTTTTCCCTACATTTTTATGGAAAAAATAAAAATTTTTTAAATTTACCAAAATTAATAAAAAAATAACGTAAAATTCGTAAATTCTTTAACCAAAAAATTAGTTAAAATCCCATGTAAACTAATCAATAAAGTCTTTTGAAAAAGAATTAAAAAATTTAAAGGAAATTTTGATTAGAGTTTTTCATTTGAATTTTCTAATGATCAAAATTGGCCTTCTGTAACCCTAAAAGGAAGTCAACAAGGTATTTGAACAAACGATTAATGACGAATTTTTTTTGGCAAATTAAAAATTTAAAACTCTAATCTTTAATTCCTTATCACTAAAATCAATGATAATTTATTTGATTAAATTAATAAGCAAATTTGAGTCTTTGAAAAGGATGGTTCAAGCTAAATCTGAAATAAAATAATAATTTATTATTTAGAAATTTTATTCAACGCTAAGCAAGAGTGTTCTAGGTATTTTTAGCATTCAGACTTTATTTTTAAACTCTAACGAAGTTATGAATGTACAAAGCAAAAAAACATTCATTAAGACGCTATGCAAATCGAAAACGAAATATAGCTGAAGCTTTTTTAGTAAACCATTTCGCATTGTTTCCTAGAGGGCGTGAAAACGCATTTATATTTAAAAAAAAAAATTTTAACATATTTTATTTAGATTTTATTCTTTTAATTGACAAATGTCTTTTTCTGTAACAACCCGCAAAACAAGTCCGTTCAAAGACCAAAAGGCCGGCACTAGTGGCTTGCGCAAAAATACCAAAGTTTTTCAGCAAGAAAATTATGTTGAAAATTTTATACAGTCATTTTTCAATGCTCTAAATGAAGACATCGAAAAGGAACTTGGTGCATCAGGACGCGTTTCTCTAATGGTTGGTGGCGATGGTCGCTTTTTTGGTCTAGAATGTGTGGCTGGTATTTTAAAGCTAGCTGCGGCCAATCCCAAAATAAACAAAGTAATAGTTGCTCAAAATGGTCTCATGAGCACTCCGGCAGTCTCATGCTGCATCCGTAAATACAAAACTTTTGCTGGAATTATTCTCACCGCCAGCCATAACCCAGGCGGTCCTAATGCTGATTTTGGAATTAAATTCAACTGCTCAAATGGAGGACCAGCTCTACAACACTTTACTGACAAAATATTCACTCTTAGCAGCCAAATAACTGAGTATGATTTGGTCGAAAATTTTGAATGTGACGTGTCTCAAGTTGGAGAGAAAAAATTTGATATTCAAGGCAGAGAATTTGTGGTCCAAGTAATTGACTCGGTGCAGGACTATCTTGAGCTGATGCAGCAAATATTCGATTTTAATGCATTGAAGGAATATTTTAAATCAGGTGTACGAATAACTGTTGATGCATTGAATGGAGTTATTGGTCCCTATGCTAAGAGAATTTTGTGCCAAGAGCTAGGCATGTGCGAGTCTGAAGCTCGCAATTGCACCCCCTTGCCTGACTTTGGTGGCTTTCATCCGGATCCGAATTTGACCTATGCCAAGAGTTTGGTTGATTTGATGAAAAAGGGCGAGCATGATTTTGGTGCTGCGTTCGACGGTGATGGAGACCGTAACATGATTCTGGGAAAAGATGCATTTTTTATAACCCCATGTGACTCAGTGGCCGTTCTAGCGGCTAATTTGAAGCTCATTCCTTACTTTCAACGAGAGGGTATTAAAGGCTTTGCCAGGAGTATGCCAACTTCGGGCGCTTTGGATCTAGTTGCCAAAGAAATGGGAATGAAGTGTTTTGAAGTGATTAAATTATTTTTATTTTAGAAAATTTATTTTTAGCATTCTAATTTTAAAAGACTCCAACAGGGTGGAAATTTTTTGGTAATTTGATGGACTCGAATCAATTGTCACTTTGTGGAGAGGAAAGTTTTGGCACAGGATCTGACCATATTAGAGAAAAAGACGGCCTTTGGGCAGTTCTTGCTTGGTTGTCCATTCTGGCAGCAAAAAAAAGCAGCATCAAAGACATTTTGGTCGCTCATTGGAACAAATATGGAAGAAATTTTTTCTCTAGATACGACTATGAAGAGTGTGAGTCCGACTCGGCTAATAAAATGATGCAGCAATTGAAGGATCAATTCGAAAAAGCTGACTTTGTTGGCAAAGAATTTTCATTTGGTGAAAAGAAGTACACAGTTAAGTTGGCCGATGATTTTCAATATACTGATCCTGTTGATCATTCAGTGACAACTAAACAAGGCTTGAGGATTGTATTTACAGATGGATCTCGCGTGATTTTCAGACTCAGTGGTACAGGAAGTAGTGGTGCCACTATTAGACTGTACATCGATAGCTACGAAAATGATCCGGTAAAGTATGAACTAGATGCTCAAATTGTACTCAATCCATTGATTCAAATAGCTTTGCAAATATCGAAATTAAAAGAATACACTGGTCGCAATGAACCTACTGTCATCACATAATTGAAATAATTTGACAATTTAATTTTATCTCGTTTTTAGTTATTAGATCTAGTTATTTTTTATTTAAAAAATAAAATTTTTTTATTTATTGTTGCTTAAGCAGAATTTATTTTAGGAAAATACACTTTTTGTATTAAAAATTGTCTTCTCTTTTAATAATGAAAGTGGTTTATTAATGAAAATTAAACTTTAATTTAAAAATTGATAAAAACTATGATATGATACATAAAAAACAACGTGCTATATTTAAAAAATTAAAGCTCTTAATTGACAATAGAATAAGTAAATTTAAATATTCTCTTAATAAAGTGTCATTAATTCGTGTAATTAAATTCTTTTCTGAGCCTAAAAGCATAAATTGGACACTAAAAGATCAAAATAGATCATTTTATATAATTTTAAAAAAAGTTGAAAAATAAAATTGCATAAAATTAAATAATTATTGTCTTGAAAATCTTGCAGCACCCAACGTTGGAACAATTTAAAAAATCCTCAACCTCAAAGTAATTAATGAAAAGACACCAAAATATAAAAGATTGGAATGGTGTTTGTTTTGACGGACTCATTTTAATAGGTTTTATTTTGACTTGTTAATCATGACAATTTTAATGCAGACAAGATTTGAATCTGCCATGTTTCGCAATGACGAGCTTAATTTGACTAATTCAATAAAAAATTATTTATTTGTTTTATCTGTGCCGTGCTAAAGCTCCTTAAGAATAAAAAAATATAATAATAAGAGTTAAAAGCCTCATGATGCACGGTGTTGGAGGGAGTATCATATTTTAACTTAAGGATAGGTCTGAATGCTGTATTCTGAATTTCTTTTAGTTTTATTTTGTGAGAATGAATTCAAGTATAAAACAGAATTTTAATTCTAAATTTATTTTTTTTTAAATTCTAAAAATGAATGATTTGATCAACAACTTGGAGAATTTGAATGTGATCGTCTATCAAAAAAAAGAAAAAAGACGGTAGTAAGAGTTACTTATTAATTTTGCCCTTGATTAATTTTTTTACTTGTCAATTAAAACAAGTCAAATTAAATTTTGTCATTTTTTCTTATGTCTAATTAAAAAAATTTTTAATAAACTTTGTCAAATTAATCTCTATTATTCTTTAACTCGTCATAATTAGCTAGCAACATTAAAGGCTTTTAAATTGAACTTGTCAAAGTCAGCGAATATCAAAAGATTGAAAACCGAATTTAATGGAACCCTAAACATTTTGTCAATAGAATATGAAATGTTGAGTTATCAGGAATATTATTATTATTATTATTTATTAGTTTAAAGCCCCATAGGCAAAATTACAAAAAATTACATTAAATACGACTTAAATTTAAAAAAGAAAGAAAATTGCACTTGTGTTCCTAAGTAAAAAAGTTTACTCTCAAAAGATCATTTAAAATTTTATAAAAATAAAATTAATCCAATTTTAGTTCCATATTGATTTTTATTTGCGACCACACAAACTTAACCGAGTCAACCAAGCCACGATTTTTATCTAAAAATATATGATCAATTATGACTATTTAAGTCTTTGTACTATATTCCATCGGATCAAAGTGTATCTTTATCTCAAGGTTCTTGAGCTGTTTGCAATATGAGGTATTTTTTTGTTCAAAAGTCGAGTAATCCGAATGTAAAAATAGGAGTAACTCCCAACAGATTTTACTGTTTTTAAGCTGTTTTATAAAAAATATCTTGTGTTTCATATAAAGTTGTTCTACCGTTTCAAGACGTAGAGCCTCTAACATCGGTCTGAACCTGGCATGTTTCTTTATGTCAAACATTCTCTTAATTAGTTAATTTTGCCTGATATCAAGTTCACCAAGTTTAGTTTCAGCTACAAATATCAGGTCTAAGTGGTATCGAAAAATCGATTGACAAAATTGCTTGTATAGAAAACCAACTAATCCCGATGGTGCAGATTTTGGTTTACAGCCGAGGCCATAAAGGGAGTAGAAGCTCTTTTCTTCTTTCTTCAATTTCTCTTCGACAAAATTCCAAACAAATTCACTATTGCCTATTTGAAGGCCTAAATATTCTACATTCTCAGTTTGAGGTATTTCATAACCATTTAAGATGGAATTTCTCATCATTATAGCTTTACCTTTTTGAAAGACTAAAGTCGCTGATTTCAAAGGATCGAAGTCAATTTTCCACCGCTGAGGATATTTGGAGCATTGTCAAGAATAGTTTGACAATGACTAAAGGAGGGTGCTTGGATCACAAGATCATCACAATAACCAATTACGGACAAGTTAGTCCCATTAATTGAGGCACCAAGATTTAGCTCAGTACACTCAGTCAATAATTCGTTGATGAAAAAATTAAACAAATAAGGAGAAAGAATACCTCCTTGTTTTACACCTTCAGTTGAGTCCAACATATCACCAAGTTCGTTATCATATTTGACAATGATTTTAGAGATTCGGTAGTACTTGTAGAGTTTGCGCCACAGTCCATCTGGAATTCGATTAATTAGCTTCAAGAAAAGGTCATCCCTCCATAGCTTGTAAAAAGCTTTACTAGCATCCAGAAAAACGACATGAAGTTTAGATCCATTTTGCCTATAGTAATTGATCGTTTCATTTACAATAAAATATGCATGCTTACATGATAAGTTTTTTTTGTATCCAAATTGATTAAAATGAATTTGATTGAAGCAGTCCATTTTACCAAGAAGCAAGGCTTCAAATATTGTGGCAAACGAATTTGACACCGAAATAGGTCGAAAATCACTTGGTTCATTTGTAACGCCGCCTTTTGGGATCGGATTTACTATTGAAACATTAAACAGGAATATAAAATATTAATAATAAAGAATGAAAAATACAAATCATAACTCTAACTTTTAAAACAAATCTTTCTTTTGTATTCAATATTTTTTTTTCCAGAAATTTAATAATTAAATTTATTCGAAATTTGATTAAACAACATAACTAGAAATCTTTTCAACATCCTTAAAATACTGCTCAGTATATCTTCATATATTTCCAACATTCAAAATTTCTCAAAACTTTTTAAAAAAATCTTCCTTTTGTATTCAATATCTTTTTTCCATCCTCTCTCTCTCTCTCTCTGGAGAATTTGGTCATTTATTTCTATTTAAATCAATTGGATATTTTTCCTATACCCTTGCTTCTATCAATTTCATCTTCATTTAAGTTATCAATTTATAATAACCGAAAATAGCTAATGCAAAATTAAGCACTTAATAATATCAATAATAAAGGATGTTTCATATTATAGTGGAAATATTTTGATAATGTAGTATCAAATAGAGATTTTGGAACAAAATAAAAAGATTTTAAATTCATTTGTGAATTAATAAATAAGTTTAGACCTCAACTTGACTCAGCAAAAGATTTAGGAAATACTGAATTATAGAAAGAAATGGTTGCAAAGGCAAATGAGAAATTAATAATTAAAAAATGGTGATAAAAATTTTGACAAAGAAATATTTTTATTAATAAATATAAGATGACAATTTAAATGGCTGTAAATATTTTTAATACCGGGTACACTGGTGATTGAAAAAATTTGAAATCTTATCGTAATACGAATAAAAGTTATTTTTCAAATTATTAAGTTTTTCACAAAGCTCACATAGTCTTAGTTGCTCCACATATTTGGCTCCGTATTCTACTTTGAAAAATTTTTTCCATTCAAAAAACTTACTATAAAGACCACGATCATTAGAGACCATGGTCAAATAGGAACTGAGTTTTTCAGCATCGTATCCAAAATCACTCAAATGAATAAAAGAATTTTTGGGTGCGACCCTCTCATAATACTGTTTGTTAGGATGCAAAACAATTGGTATTAGGTTAAAATCCAGTGATCTCCAGAATTTTTCAGTAATATAATCTGAACAATTTTGATTTTCAAAAGCCAAGTAGAACTTATTTCTTCCGAAAGTCTCTTTTTCGCAGTCTGAGTTTCTCAGGCACTTTTCGTTTTTAAATTCAATTAAGGAAGTATTTTTAAAAGTTTTCTGAATGAAGCCAACACATTTTCCATGAATTTCTATGTGATGATAAAGGGCCAATTTTTCAATAAAATGCATTCGTGCTTTAGCACCACAATTACTCACAAACCAAAGAGTTGTACTTGCACGCTTTTCAAATTCCACTTTGACCAAATTTTCAAAAGATGTCTCACTCAATGGAGAATCTGCTAAAGTCAAGCAACCGTATGTACAAAATGAAATGTCTGCCATCGAATTGTATGAAAGTGTCCAGTTGAAGCGAAATTGGTCAAGTTTATTGTTCAAATTATTTGCTTCATCGTTCCAAAGTAACCAGATTTGTGATGGATCTCTGTTGAAGTCAAACAATTTTGAATGAACCTTTTGGTAATTGTGATTTTGTGGGATCGACTCTACTTGCCTGCGCAAATCTCCATCATGAAACAAAAGGACATCAGATTGCTGGGCTAAATTTCTATCACATGAGAAAAAACAATTTTTATATTTACATTTATCTAGCAATTCGTATGGAATGTCGGATGATTTTTCAGCAATAAGCTTTGATTTAACTTCATGGTCTGTGATCATTGAAAATTGTTCGTTTGAGATTTTTTGTTCACAATACTTTTTCGAACCAAATATTCTGGTATATTCTACAATTAAATAGTAAGGCTTGGGGTCAATTGGACCTATGGGCTCAAGCTCAATTTTTGTCTGAGAATTTCTTTTAAATTTTAGATAAAAATTAAACTGATTTGAATCAGAATCGTGGTCGAACAAATTTTCCATTTTCCCATAATAATCATTTGATCTGTTGGTCTTGTGTTTGTAATAAATATTTTGATTTTGGACATGGATTTTTTTAACATAAGTGTTGTTTGCGG
This sequence comes from Brachionus manjavacas, assembly GCA_019054805.1. Taxonomy (NCBI): domain Eukaryota; kingdom Metazoa; phylum Rotifera; class Eurotatoria; order Ploima; family Brachionidae; genus Brachionus; species Brachionus manjavacas. The sequence goes on from JAHQIY010000009.1 coordinate 1,134,329, forward strand.
AAAAATTAATATTGTGAATAATAAAGAAAAAAATTAATACAAAAAAAAGAACTTTGTAAATCTGTTGTCTTTTGCGCATCTATTTTATTTAAATTTTAATAAAAGAATTTAATAAATGATTTTAATAGACCATGTAATACAAAATCATAACCTGTAAAAAAAGACTCTCTTCTTTAGGAAATAACTATTTAAAATAAATTTATTTTTTAAGCTTAATTTGTATTTTGTTCATGTATTTCTTATAAGACAAAAAGTTTTTGTGGTTAAAATTGTTAACATTTTAATTAAGTTTAAAATAAAAACAAAATATATTTTAGCGAACAAATTTTTGGCCGTATTTACAAGACAAATTATTTTAATAGATCACGTTCACTTGAAATTATTAGAAAAATATAAAATATTATACTTAATCAATTATTAAATAAAACAATCTTTCTAATATATAGAAGCAAACAATTTTTCACTCAAAATCTTTGTACAGTTTTCAAAAGTTCAAAATTTATGCAATAAATTAAAGAATTTTAATTACTCTCTTTAATTGAAAATAAATCGTTTTCTGCCAATTTTCAAAAATATAAATATTTTTGTAACTAAAAAATTGAAATTTTTTTTTGTTTTTTTTGCCTCATTAAACTGAAAATTTTTAAAAGGACTCCAACCTTTAATTAAATTTTTGGATTTGCTTTTTTGTTTTTTTATCGAATATTTGATAATTTGTAAAATTTATGCAAATTTTAGTAAATGATTAAAAATAAAAAAATTTTACATAATTTCAATGTCAAATCGTTATTATTAAAATTGACATGTTTTAAAATATACAAACTTATAATTGAATAATTTTTTAATTTTTAAAAATTAATTAAAAAAATTACAAAAATTAATTTTTTCAAATATTAAACGATCAACGCGTTTCGACCAAAAGTGGCCTTCTTCAGGATCTAAATTCTAAGAATAATTCTGATTAGTTTTTAAATTTTTTTAAAAAAAGAATATAAAAACATATTATGAAAATATTCTTATAAATCAAAGATTAAGAATTTCATGAAATTGAAAAATAAAAGAAAAAATTTTTATATATTTTTCTCTAGTTTGCAACACAGTGTTTAATCATTTTGAAAAAGAAGCAACATTTCTTTTAAATAATTTTGAAAAATTGAATATATAAAAACCCCAAGTCTAACAAGTTTAATTTTAATGTTTTTTTTAAACCAAAAAAATAATCTTTAATTTTATGCATTGATTTGTTTTAGATCTTAAAATTTAGATTTGGTTGACTTACAAATTATCCGCAAAAAGAAATCTTTTCAATAACGAATTTACTCTTAAACTAAAATGTTTTCAAAATATTAAATCAATTTAATTATTTTCTGCTTATTTATTTTCAGAGAAAAATTAATTGTCCTAAATTGAATTTTTTTGCTTCTAGTAAGCAGATGAAAAAAGCCAACCTCTTTACTGGACAATATTCCAGACTTAACTTTAAAATGAGTTGCCAAGTTTTTAAAATTTTTCAAAAGAATAAAATTAATAAAAAAATATATAATTGTCCAAAAAAAAGGAATGTAAAAGTTTTTAATTTATTTTAGAAAATTGTTTTATTATTTTTATCAGAATATTAAATTAAAATTTTTTTTGGATTTATTCTTCAATATTTTCTCATTCAGAATTTAAAAGAAATAAAATTTTATGAAAAAAAAATAAAACAATTAATGTCTAATAATTATTTTAGCAATAAATTTCAAATTTTGTTTTTAACTCAGAAAAATTAAATAAGTCAAGAATATTCTGTAAAATATATTTATTTTAACTTTCTTCATTAATCATTTGATTTATTAAACTATTTTTTTTCTAAAAAAAATTCATTATTTATTTTAATCGGCTTTCTCAAGATACTTAATTGCAATCATTTATTACTGTATGGCATTTAAGGATTTTCGTCTATTCTATGTACTCATAAATTTTCACCAAAGATTTAATACAATGCTATTAAAAATCAATTTAAGTTAATTTAAATATTTATAAAAGTTAATTTTTTGTGTTTTATTAAAGACTGCATTTAACTTATAAAACTACATTTTAAATGTTATACTATTTATTGAACTAAGAACTAAAAATTAAAGGTTTCCGTAGCCTTCTTCACCTTTTCTACTTGAAAAAGAAAAATTATTTTAAATGTTATACCATTTATTGAACTAAGAACTAAAAATTAAAGGTTTCCGTAGCCTTCTTCACCTTTTCTACTTGAAAAAGAAAAATTATTTTAAAGATAATTCAAATTTGACTTTCTTGATTGTAAATAATGTATCTTTAAAAACTTTTTATTGACTTAAAAGAAAATTAAAATTAAAACATTTTCGTTTGAGTGAAAAAAAACTAAATTTATTGTAATTTATTTACTTCAATGTAATAACTCCATTATATAAATTTTTTTAACAAGTTTTATTGAATTTTAAAAATGTTTCATATTTTTTATTAAAAGACGAAAAAATACGCCTATATTTTTATTTTTTAAATTAAGCTTCAAACTCCAAAAAATTTGACTAATAAAATTGATTTTTAACTTAGTTTTCTAATTTGATTATTTTATTTAAATAATCTTATTTTTCGATTATTTTTAAATAATTCGTCAAAATTCGGTAAATGATATTAAAGAGATAAAAATTTTTAACTAACTTTATATTGTTTTATTCAATTTTTTTGTGTAATGCAGTGCAAAGAATAGAACAAAACGATGAAAAGTCAGATATCATTTTTTCTATAACACCAGTTCAGTCAATGCAACATGTCAATTTATGCTGATGACGCAATTTTTGTAGAATGCACTACGCTAAAATTCATTTTAATTTATTTTTAATTAAATTTTAAGAGTTACCAGAGTTGCTGCACCATTTTGTATTCGTAGAAATAATTGTAAATTTATTTGTTTTATTCTATTGAACTGATTTTCACAAGCTCGTTCAATCTGGTAAGTTAAAAATATTTTTGTAATGTTAAAAACAATATTTAATTACAATATTGTTGAATCTTAAAACAAACTCCTTGAAAGCTAAATAATCTTTAAATTTTCAAAAAGAATATGGTTAAAACTTGAAGATAAAATGAATAGAATTTTCCTGACAAATTAGTTATTAATAATTCATGTAAATATAAGTGCTGATTTTACATATTTTTGTTTTTATTTAAATTTTTTGATTAGACATTTTACAGTTATAGACAACAAAATCGCACGATCTTAAAAAAATTTAACTGTTTTTTATCTTAATTTAAAAGTAAAAGTTAAGTTTCGTAAATATCAAAATTATACAACAATGACATTGTGTTAACATTGTGATTTCAAAAAAATAAATCACTAATTAATACTTTTAATCATCAATTTCATTTTCAATACCAACAAATGAACACATTAATTACATATTTTGTATGCGTAAACTACTTAAGAAATTAAAGTTAAAAGATACATGCTAGATTTAATTTTTAATTTGAGTTATGATGAATTATACCTAAAATGCTTTAATTTTAAAAACCTGTTTTTTTGCAAAATCGATAAAACAATATTATAAATTTAATATTTAATTCTTTAGATATAAGACTTTTTAGAAATATTCATCTATTTATTTTTTCTAATTAAAAAACTAGGAAATAATATAGCAGTAATTTTCAAAATGAAAACACATTATTTTACAACACAACATTTCTTTCATTTTTTACAAAATAAAAAAAATGTGCAAAAAACTATTGTCTTTGTCTATGTCATTTCTTTGTAAATCTCATTAACATTTAAGAAAACTTTCTGAATAAAAATCAATATTAACTTATTTGATTGTTGATTTTTCTACAAAGGAAAAATAAAAATAATTTGCTTTTCGATTTTTTTTCTTATAAAATATTAAATTTTGTTATCCGATTATGTTGTCTCAATTTTGTTGTAAATAACACTCGGAATAGAGTATTTTGAAATATTCAAAATTGCTTTTTCAGCTTATATAATTGAAATTTTTGTGATTTTTAAAATCGAATTTAATAATTTCCAGAACTTAAATAAAATTTGATTTTTAAAAAGTTCTTTTATTTTAAAATAAATGAGAATTGTTGAATGGTCTTGTTAACAAATTTATTTTATTAAATAATTTTAAAATAGATGATTTACCTATAAATGAATTTTAAATGAATCGTAAAATTTAATTTAATTATTTTTAGATTTATTCATCAATATTTTCTCATTTTTAAAAAAAAAATTAGATTAATAATAAAAATTATTTGTAGTGTTGTCTTTAATTATCTTTCTTTTTAACCGCGATGCGTTGTTTAAGAAGGATAGCACTGCTTTCATATTATTGTTGGTATTTATATAACTTTGGATAAATAACTAGAATTGTTTGATCCACATTTTGACGTCAGTTCTTCTCGACTTGAAATTTTCAGGGGTTTTAATGAACGTAAAAAGAAACATTTTCACATTTGGACTATTTGTTTCCGGTGCTAGATGTCTTTCTTCTACTTCGTCAGCAAATAAAAGGTATCTTTTTTTTTGAATCTTTGCTGCTAATTTAGGCATTTGGTACCGATAGGTTTATTATGTCGTAAAGATTCTTGACTCTGAACATGTGTTTGTGAACTGTTCAGTGGTTAGATGCGTCAGAATTAGGGTAGATGACGCCTACCCTAATTACTAACCCAATCGATTGACCATTGAATAAAGTAGTCGAGATCCTTCTGTATCCTTGTTTTATCTTCGGTATGTTGAACAGTTCTGATCAGCTTAGTATCATCTGCGTAAAGTTTACAAATAGAACCACAAAGTTGGGGTAAATCATTAATAAAAATGACGAAAAGAAGTGAACCTAGTACGGATCCTTGAGGGTCTCCACTTGTTACTGGCGTCCATTCTGACATAAAATCACCAATTACAACACGTTGCTTCCTTTCAATCGAAAAAACGCTTTGGCTTGCTTCCACTCTCCTGGAAGAGTCAACTCGGTTAGTGATTGATGAAACATAAATGTTAATGGGTCTACAAAAGCATCGGCACACATTTTTAGGACATGAGTTGCCACTTGATCTTCATCTGCTGCCTTGTCACTTTGTAATTGCGAAAGTTTTTCACGAACTTTGTCAGCCGACAAAACTTCTTAGATTGTAAAAGCTGGATCAGGCAGAGCTCGTACTGAAAACATTTGTTTGGCACGACTGATTCTAGAGCTTGAAGCCGGCGGATCAAAAACTGAATGGAAAAATTCATTAAAATTCATTAAAGGCATCGCAATTTCCTTCCTTATCGGTAATAAATTGTCCATCCTGGTTCTTAATTGTTGTGATTGTCTCTTTAGTAGCAAACCGTCTGTTAATGTACGAGAAGAGCTTCTTGGGGTTCTGTTCAGAATCTTTAAAAATAGCTTATTTAAAAAAAGAGGCAATTGGCGGTTATAGTTGGGCGTCTACGTGCGCCACAACTTTGGGATCCAAGTCTCCCACAGCACATATATTACCACTAACAAATCATTTTACACCATTTTTCTACGACCGGCTCCAGATCAAATTACGAAACAAAATACAAGCTTAGCTTATCTATTTGTGACCTTAAGGTCCCACAAGATCCGTTCCCAACCTTCCTTGGCATTAAATTTGAACTCGAATAAAACTCGACTTCAAAAAACTCTTTGAAAATTTAGGACTTAAAGTTATGCCTAAAATTAAAATAAAAGGTCTAAAACTTTACAATTTTTAGAAATTTTATTCGATTTCAAATCGATTACTTATTTATCCCACTTTCAAGTTCAACCCAAAAATTATCAATGATGTACAAAAAATGCAAAACAAAATATTCAGGCATATTAAATTCTTCCCATTGAAAACCAAGATCAATACCTTCCACAAGAGTCTAAATTTTGACATGGTATCAACTAGATTTAAACTCCTTTTAGATAAACTCCTACACAAAAGAATATATCACCAGCAAATATTAGATGATTTAAATGACTACCTAACGAACACTCCTGTTCCAAACAAAAATTTATACAGCTTATATGAAAATACTCTCAACTCATTAAATTTACGTTGTATTACCTTGTTATAATCATTTTTGTGCTCTGATATGCTCATAAAGTTTTTCCTTTTTAATATTTAGTTCTACATTTCAAACGCTAGGTTAAAAAGAAGGACTTTGATCCATTCTGAGTGGCCTGAGGATTTCCTCAAAAAATATTTAAATAAATAATTGAAAAAAAAAATTTTGAATTTAAAATTGTTGAAATGAATCATAATTTTGTGTATAAAATAATCAACTATTAGATTTATTTCTTTTTTTGTTTGGAAAACCATTTTTTCAAATTATTCGAATCACCAAAAACAAAATTTTTTAAATGATTAAAAAAATAATGAAAATTTTAACTAAAACATTTTTCAAACTTGTCTCAAATGTTTTTTCGCAATTCGTTTTATTGTTTCTAAAAAGTTACATAATAAAGACACTATCTTATCAGCAGATTTGTTAAGCACAAATACCGAAATTTATTTGAAATCTTTTCAAAGTTTTCTATTTTGCATTTGGATTTTTTTCTAAATTAATTCTTTACTTGATTCCGTGTATTGACAAACTTTAATTCTATTAATGCCATCATATTTTGTTGAACAAGTAATTGATAAAAAATTTGATTTTTTATTTTTATTTTTTTTTAAAGATTGAATCAAATTCACCAAACTCTAGATCATGCGAAAAATTTCTTTTGGGTAAATTTTCTTTTTTTGATTCACAAACAAATCGAACATTTACATTTATAATTTTATGCATTTGTTCTTTTTTCTCCAATTTAATCATTACTGGCTCATCGACTGTGGTTCTAAGTACCTTGGAGAAAGAATTTTTTCTAACAAGTTTCGAGAGTGGTCTTTTTCTGGCACTTTTTGAACTCGGTGGCTTCGTGTCATCTCCTTTTTTCGGATTTTTTGGTAGTTTGAAAAATTTTAAAAAGCTCCATTTGATCACCTTGAGTCTATTTTTTCTACTTCTTGGTTCTTATTTAATTGGATTTTTGATTTTTTTTAAACAGCCAGCTTTAAACAATTTTTTTAACACCACATACGAATCAACTAATTTATGTTCACTGCCTGAATATGTCACTGATTCCGTTCTGAGCGCTGGAATAGAGGAAAAGTTTGGTTTTTCGGATTATTTAAATACAAATTTAGGAAGAGAAAAAAACAAAAATGACATTAATTATAAGCTACTCTTGTATGCTGGACATTTTTTAATTGGCCTTGGGTCAGTTGCAATTTACACAGTTGGAATAGCATATGTTGAGGAAATTGCTATGGAGAATAAGTCACCTCTCTGGCAAGGAATTTTATATGGAACTGGTAATTAGACTAAGTGTTTTGAATTTTTTTTTCTTTTTTCTTTTTCACAGGAAGTATCGGTGGTGGAATAGGCTTTTTAATCAGCGGACAATTTTTAAATGTAAACTCGAGATTTTTTTCTACCACAATTCATATAGAAGAGAATAGTATCAATTGGATCGGAGCTTGGTAAATCTAAAATAAAATATTTTTATTATGAAAAAAATCCACTATCTTATGGGCGCTCAAAAATACTTGTCCGAAATTTAAATTGAGAACAAAGTTATTATCGAGTTAAACTAGATTCACCAAATATCGAACATTATCAAGTGTAACTTCTAAGTTTACAAAAGAGAAAAAAATAATTATAACTTTTCCATATATTTTTAGAATTAGCTAAATAATAGGTGTTCATAAAAAAAATATGGATTCGAAAGTTTGTCAATTATAAAACATGTTCCCATTGACTGAATTTAAACAAATCAAGCTCATTTTTATTAAATAAACTTAAAAATTAGGAAAATTTAAAAAATCTTGATTTTTCCAAGATTTATTAACAGGAAAAATTCCTTTGAAATATCGTTACTCATTAATGAAACCTTTCCTCTCATTTTTTTATCGATAATAAATTTTTTAAATCATTTTTTTTAAAGAGCAATACAAATTGATTAAAATGAGCTCTTAATCACATTTTTAATAACTTTTTGTTTATTTGGTTCATTTTTAAAAAGGATTATGAGCAAAACTTTATATTCAAACTTAAGGATGTGCGATTTTACTTAAAGAATAATATCTTTAGATTAAAAATTGTGATTTTTGGTAAAATAATCAAAATAATTATAAATTTTTTATAAATGTAATTAAAATAAATTTTCTAGAATTATATACTTATTTATGCGTAACTTTACTTACAATTTCATAATTGGGGATATTAAAATCTTATGCTGAAATTCAATTAATTATTTTTTTTAAAATAAAAATAAAATTATAAATAACTCAATTTTTTTTCTAAAAATTTCTTTATTTTGTACGGTATACGGTATTAGACTCATTTATGTTTTTGGTATTTGATGTTTATCTATTTTATTTTATTTTTCTTATAAAATAAAAGTTTAAGTTACATGGATTAATTGAAATACAATATCTTTATTAACAAGGGTAGAACAATTTGATAGACAATTTAATATCTTTTTATAATGTTTATATTAAAGACTTTCAATTTTGTAATTAAAAATAATGGTTTAAATAATTTAATTGAATTACAGTTTAATTTCAATTAATGAATCGCGAATTTATTCAGAATGGAACAATTTTTTAAATTTATACCAATTAAAAATATTGAATAGATATACGTAATGCTTGCTTTTAAGTCTTAAGTTAAAGAAAAACTTTATTTATGACTAGTAATTTAAAAAAATGGTGACACAAATTTAAATTATATGAACTAAAATAAAAAAATTTATAAAATTAAAAATAACTTTTTATTTATAATTGTAAATTTTTTAATTTAGAGAAAAAATGAAATATTTTAATTTATTTTTTTTGACCCTTTCCTTTTTTCTTAGAAAAAATTTTCAAAAAAAATGCTATATTACCTTATTTTTCAACAAGGATAGTTTTTTCGTTTAATTTTAGTATTATCACTCCTATGTAGAGTTATTTTTTTTTGAAGACTGCTAAAATTTTTAAGTTTATGGATATCAGAAATTAAATTGTGAAATAACATTCATTTTTGACTTTTTTATCTTGTTTCATTGATGAAATTGTGAATTTCCCAACACAGAACGAAAATAAGATAATTCTGTCAATTTGAAAAAAAAGAATAGCAAACGTTTAGGCCTAAAAAAAAATTAATTCAATTTTGAATTTTAATAATTTATTTTTTAAGGTGGTTGCCTTATCTGGTCTATGGTACTATATGTGGAATCTTGGCTGTTTTGGTTTTCTTGTTTGGTTTCTATTCATTTAATACAAATACAACTGAACATGATAGAACAGAGCACGTAGAACAAAGTTTTATTGTATCTTTACAAAAATTTTTCAAAAATTTTCTTAAAAATTTAATTGAAACAATAAAAAACATTCAACTTTTGCTGATTATATTTTCAATGGTTACAGAAGGAGTTATCCTGAAAGGATTTCTAGGTTTTATGCCCAAATACATAGAGTATCAATTTGAAATGAAAGCCAGCGATGCCACTCTTGCTCTTGGTCTTGTTGCATTGATTTCAGTTATTGCAGGCACACTTTTAAGCGCCAATATTATTGAAAAATACAAATTTGAAGCCAAAGAATGTTCATCCATGTCTTTGGTTATATTTTTTATCACCTCATTTTGTTTCCTTATTCTATTCAATTACTGTCCAGAAGTTAAATTTATAAATGAGTTCGAGCAATTTGAATGCAATCAGTGCGATTGTGTCAATCAATTCGAGCCGGTCTGCATCAAAACAATCTTTAATCATTCCACCAATGTTTTTCAGTCCGCTTGCCATGCCGGGTGTGCAACACCAGGAGCAGACAACCAATTTGAAAATTGTCAATGTTTAATGAATAATTTGAGCCTAAATGAAACAGTTTCAACTTTAAATTGTCTTAAAGGCTTGAAATGTTGGAAAAGCCTTGTCATTAATGGAATTGCAGCTTTTTTAATTGTTTTTTTCACAGCCATGTCTATAATTCCTCATCTTAAATCTCTGCTTGGCTGTGTTGATCAGAATAATCAATCAGTGGCATTGGGAATAAAAAATTCAATAGCGGTTATTCTTGGAAATTTTGGCGGAACTCTTCTGGTTGGTAAATCTGTTGATTTAACTTGTAAGTACTGGCAATACAACTGCTATGGTCAAAAATTTTGTAAACTTTACGACAACTTTTTGATGTCATTAGCACTGGCCTTTATTGGATTCGGGTGTCGAATTCTCTCTGCCATTTTTATGATCTATCCAACTGTTAAATTTTATAAAACAGCATTAAAATCCAAAAATATATATGAACTAACCAATATGGAAACAAAATTTTAATCCTATTTTTTTGCAGAAAAAATTCTATTAAATAAATATTGTCTATTAAAATGAAGTGTTTTTTAATCAATTTTTATCTTTATCAATATCTTTTATGGCTAGTTTAAATTTTAATAAGACCTTGAATATGCAGCTAATGTCTGGTCACCCTCATTAGCTGCATTTTCAAGTTCGGCAGTTAATTGTGTGAGTTCCAAAGGGTTTAAAGCAATTGACTTAGTTTCATCTAAAATTATGTATACAGCGGTTCTAATAAAATCGTAACGCCAGCCGGCCGGCGCAGCCTCGGCAATTTTTTCGAAAAAATTTATTACGATTTTATTAGAACCGCTGTATACATAATTTTAGATGAAACTAAAGTCAATTGCTTTAAACCCTTTGGAACTCACACAATTAACTGCCGAACTTGAATATGCAGCTAATGAGGGAGGTAAAGGAGTGACTAAAAAAATTTTGATGTTTTCGAACGAAATGAGTGCAAAATATGCAATAAAAAAATAAGGAACCCGGTTTGACTTGGTTATACCATTTATTTAAAACTATTAAATTAATTAAGAAGAAATAATATCAAAAAACTACAAGCAATTCAGAATACAGCAGAAAGATCTATCCTTAAGTTAAAATATGATACTCCCTCCAACATCGTGCATCATGAAGCTTTTAATAAACTTAAATTACTAACAGTCTCAAATCGGCTTTTCGAGTTGAGTGAGAAATATGTTGGGACAGGACTGAGTCATTCTATTCCATTGGTTGAAAGACTGGTGAATAGTGTTGCAGCGATTTCGATTAATCGCGCGCGATTTTTCAAATCGAAATGTCCAAAATCGCGATCAATTAATATCAATTCTAAATTTTCTTATCATGAATTTTGGCGCTTCTTTTTTCTATTATAAAAAATTCACATAAAATTCGTTCAATTAGTTTTTCAATTTAGTTTTTGTTTATTAAATTATTCTTTAAAAATAAATATGAGTTCACCTTTTTCTTCTCTTGTTTGGAGACATTTTAAATTGAATCCTGACAATCCTACAATCGGTATCTGTCAAATATGCCTAAAAACTAAAACAGAGAAAGATTCATCAATTTTGAGAAAAAACAATACTTCAAATTTATGGAACCATTTAGAAGCTGATCACTATCAAGAGTTTATGTCAATTAAATCTTCTCAAGATAAATCAAAACAAGCTACTTTAAATGTTTCAAGTCAGAATAAATTAACATTTAACATAAAATAACAAATTTTCATTTCTTAACTTATATAATTTAACTAAAAAATATCTTTCTATTCCGGCAACAAGTGCACCATGCGAAAGAATTTTTTCAAAAGCCGGAGAGATACTTTCCAAAAAAAGATCAAGGCTTAATCCAAAGAACTTTAACTCTCTTATTTTTCTCATGCATAATATTAACAAATTGAGAAATGTAAAATAAAATATACCTTTTTTTTTTTTATTATTATTTTTTTTTTTCTAATTTGTTTAAATAAAGTTTTCATTCAACAAAAAAAAATTTTTTTTGCATTTTTTATGCATTTTCGGGCGATTAAATCGACGATTAATCGATTAAAATCTTAAAATAATCGGAAATCGACGATCGTTAAATATCATTAATCGCTGCAACACTACTGGTGAAGGAATACAAAGAAGGTTGAATACTCAACTCCATTGTGTAATTGCTACTTTACTATTTCTTCTTTTTTTCCTGAAACTTGAACTATTTAAACATGTGCCACATGTAACAATCTTTTCCAATTTATGTCTTTTCAACTTTCATTTTTTTAGCTTATTTACTCTATTTTGATTCTTTTTTTTATCTCATTTTATTAACTTTAATTTTATTTTTATTTTGTTTTTTTATTTTTATTTTATTTTTTAACTTATTCTGAAGGAGCTTTAGCTCGGTACAGAAAACAAATAAATAAATAAATAAATAAGAAGAGAAAGAAAATTTGACTCCAAAAATAATTTTATTTGGTTAATTAACTAAATAATTTAAAAAATAGTCTATAAATTCAATTTTTTTTCTTTAATCTTAGACAAAACTTAAAGTTTCGATCTAGTCTTAAGAACTGCAGAAAAAATTTGATTAAGTTTCATTGCAACAGACATGTTTCCGCTAATCTTTAGTTTTTTCTTGGTAAAAGCACTCATCATGTTCAATTTTCCACCTAAAATTTCGAGCATATCGTTATCTTTGAGTGTAACAGTCACATCGGCTTTTGTGCCTTTTGAATAAAACTAAAAAAAAATATTTCTAAATTTTATTTAAATTACTTCCATCGTTCACACTTATTGAACCAGGAGCTTTTTTCAAGTTCAATATGTAAGAGATAGTTTCATTATTTGGACATTCTGTAATGGTGAATCCAATCACAGCATTTACTTTAGACACATATCCAGGACCTTCTTGTTTCATTTTAGCTTCAACCTCATCAAAAAATTGTCCCGACTTGTGTCTAATTGTCGTTTTGGAAAGCTCAGACGACAATGGCTGTGAAACAGGCTTTGAAGCAGCAGTTTCTTTGTGTACAGGCGGTTTGGCTTCAACTTTTTTGGCAACACTCGCGAAAAGCTGATTCAATTTCATAGCAACTGACATATTTCCTGAAATTTTCAGTTTCTTCTGCGTAAAAGCCTGATAATTTTGATAAAAAAATTTTATAAAAAAATTTTTTAAACACCAAAAAAATTAATACTAACACTCATCATGTTGAGCTTTCCTTCAAGAATTTTAGCCAAGTCATCATCGGCAATCGAAATGGTGCAATCAGGTTTGATGCTTCCATCATTTATTTTGACCGAACCATTGCCATTTTTAAGATCAATCACATAGGAAACTGTTTTGTCTGAACAAGCGACATCAAATCCAATAATACTGCCAATTTTAGTCACCATGGCTTTTCCGTCTTGGTTAATTTTTGCTTCGATTTGTTCAAAAAAAGCCGCTGATTTGAGACTGCAAGTTGTAGCGGCGCTCTTAGGGACTGGTACAGATTGAGGAAAGCCTAGTTTGTAGATTCCAACAACAGCAGCACCACCTAGACCAATATTGTGTTGAAGAGCATATTTAACATTAGGCACTTGTCTCTTAGCTGCTTCACCCCTCAACTGCCAACTCAATTCAGCACATTGTGCTATACCAGTTGCTCCTAATGGATGTCCTTTTGATATCAAGCCTCCACTTGGATTGACCACATATTTTCCTCCATAGGTATTTTGATTTTGCTTGACTAATTCGACAGCTTTTCCGGGATCACAGAGCCCCAATGCTTCATAGGTAATCAATTCATTGCAGCTGAAACAGTCATGCAGCTCGACTACTTGCACATCTTTTGGACTGATGGCAGCTTTTTGGAATGCTTTTCGAGCAGCCAACTGACTCATGTCAAATCCTACAATTTTCATGCAATCAGGATTGGTGAATGAAGATGGTAGATCGGTTGCCATTTCCAAAGCCGCAATTTCAACCGCTTTGCTCTCAAGCCCATTTTTGCGCACAAAATCCTCACTGGCTAAAACAGCGGCGGCCGAGCCGTCAGAAGTAGGACTGCACTGTAGTTTGGTCAAGGGCTCGTAGATCATGGGCGCATTTTTGATTTCGTCCAAAGTGTATTCCTTTTGAAACTGAGCATACGGATTATTTACCGAGTGCTTGTGGTTCTTGTGCGCTATCCTAGCAAACACGTCATCATTTGGGTCTAGATTGTACTTTTTGATATAATCACGTCCGGCATTGCCGAACATTTGAGCTGTCATTGGCGACCCCGTCAGCTCATAAAGATTGCTCATTAATTCGACATGTTTCTCCATCGGATTGCATCTGTCCGAGTATTGACTGCTCAATGAGCCTCTCTGCATTTTTTCAAAACCAAGCGCAAGAACACAGCTGGCCAGGCCTCCTTCAATGGCGTTTTTTGCCAATAGCAAAGCACTAGAACCAGTAGAGCAGTTATTATTCACATTCACAATGGGAATACCGGTAATGCCTAATTCATAGACCGCTCTTTGTCCGCAAGTGCTGTCGCCTAGATCAAAAAATTAAGGCTAGTGCTTTAGAAAAGATCCTTAAGTACCGTAAACATATCCGACAAATGCTTGCTGAATTTTGTCGAATGCGATGCCAGCGTCTTGTAAAGCTTTTTGTCCTGACTCTCTGGCCATGTCCGGGTAGTCGAAATTTTCCCTAGAGCCAGGCTTCTCAAACTAATCAAAATTTTTATTATCAAAATAAAATTTTGATGATTAAATATTAATTACCTTTGTCATTCCGACACCAATAACATATACTTTAGATGGCATTTTGTTTTGTTTATTTTTTTGTTTGGAAATAATTTACGAATTTGTTTTTTTTCTTTTTTTAAAAATGAATGATTTTCAAAATATTTCAAAGTCCAATATAGCAATTTAATGCATTTAAAATAATGTATTTAGATATTTTTTATCAAATTTGCATGCAAATTTATTGACAGGTATTTATTCAAATGCATAATAAGATTTACTTATGTTCAAGCTTAATTTTTGATTTAGCCTCTTTATTTTTAATGAAAAAAATTTGAATTTATTTGAATAAAATTGAATAATTTAAATATTTAAAAAAAAATTTGGATGATTTAAAATTTAACTTAATTATCATTTTTATGTAAAACTAACTAGCTTCTCATAATGAACAAAATTTGACCTGAATATTTTTATCCATTCAAAATTTATTTTTTTAAGGTAATTAATTAATAAATTAAAAAATAATTTAAAAAAGAAATTTTTGAATTTTTTAAAATCTAGGTTTAATTTCAAGCTTTTGTTCATATCGTTTAAACCAATAGTCACAATCAAGTAATGCATATATCATTTTAATCTTTGTTAAATTATTTTTTCAATTTTTCAAAACTTTAAAACCTAAAGAGCTTCTACTTTTTATCATGAAGGTTATTTCTTTTCCCATAAAGCTGCATAAATGGCGTTATACATGTTTTTTAAAGCAAGATTTAGTTTGACTTAAAATTTTAAACATTATTTAAGAAAGCCTTTTCACTTTTTAACAACCCTGTACAACAATAATTTACATTGAAAAATAGAAAAAAAAATTATTAAATAAATTAAAATTTAAGAGCAATTAGGTTATTGTTAAAAAAAAAAAAACTTTAAATTGAATGATTTTATTTTTAATAGATTAAATGCAATAGCAGATTATATTTCTTAATTAGGAACTTAAAGAGATTTTTTAAAGAATCTTTAAAGATACCATAGATACAATAAAATCATTTGAGTTTTTGTCAAATATGGTCCTTCTTCTCAAATGAAGAACTAAAAAAATAATTGCCAAAGCTTTAAATTTGGTGTTTCACTAGAATTTATTTTTGATTCTTTATTTTTACAGTTTAACATTTAATGAACAAATCAAGGTAAGAATTAATTTTATCTCGTTCAGAATCATTTATTCTAAAGTTCCCGTAAAACTTAAGTGCTATCTGAATTCTTTATTTTTGACTCAAAATTCGTAATTTACGCCCTCGAAAACCCCATAAAAAATTTTTTTCTGGTGGGGCTAGAAAATTTTTTTTAAACCCAGGGTTCCAAAAATAGCAAACCCTTTAAAAAGTTGTTGTTCTTTACGACTCAAAATCTCAAAGATAAAACTTAAATATACTAAAAAAGTATATATATTCTGAAAGAGCATAAAATTCTCTACATGCTATTGTAATTTAAAAAGTAAAAAAAGGGTGTGGCGGTTTTGTTGGCTAAAAAAAGGAAAAAAATGTGTTTTTTCTGGTTTAAATCGTATCTCCTCCGAGGGATCAATTATGAGCCCAATTTAAAAAAAAAAAAAATTTTAGACAAAATTCTGAACAAATCTATGGTTTTACTTTTTTACATTATTGCTTTATTTTTCTTAAAAAATCTCTTCAGATCATGTGATTTTTAACGAATTTGATTCAAAAATAAAGAATTCAGATAGCACTAAAGTTTTGAATTACGTGAACTTTATATAGCGCTTAAAGCAATTTTTTAACATGTAAATGTTCTGCAATCAGAATTTTTCTCAAACTTTAGAACAAAAAGAATATTAAAAAAGCTGGAGGGCATAAATAAAGCTGTCTGTGAGGAAATGAATTCTTGGTTCAGTGATTTTTAAATTCAATTCTATTTAAACAAGAATAAACATTTATATCAAAGATAAGTTGTAAAAAAAATAAAAATGGAAAACATTTCCTTTAATAAATAAAAACCCATATAAAAAAAATGAACAAAATGAACAAAGGTATTTTCATTAATTTTTTCTTATATTAGCTTATTTCTATATTATGGATATTTATGTTATATTTATTATATATTTCTTTGGCAATTTGAATGTACTAAAAGAAGAACATCCGATTGAACTGCCGTCTTCATTATCTCAAAAAAAATTGGAAAAACTTAAACCCCTAAACCCTTTCTGTCTCAAAATTAAATAAATGAGCAAGGCTTAATAGAGACGAGAAATGTTCAGTGACGAAATGAACATTGAGGGAGACAACAGAAGAAACCGAGTTCAAACAAGAAGGATGTCATCTGAAAAGCATTTTGAAGAATTTTTTACTAAAAAAAAGAAAGTAAGAAAGCGGTTCTATTGGAATTTGATGCTGTATGAGCTACAACAGTCTAGGAATTTTTTTCTATATTTGACGGTAGGCTTAATTACCAGAGATTTATTGATATCTTAAGAAATAACTTCCTTCCATCAATGGATATGCTAAGAGAAGATGAGGCGTTCATTTCAAAAAGACAATGTCCCTTGTCATCAAGCAAGATTATAGAGATGGGTCTTAACTTAACTAATTTAGTTTAGTCGGCTAAAAATAAGTCGACTAATTTTTAGTTAACTAATTTTTAGCCGACTAATTTTTAGTTCACTTATTTTTAGTTAACTAATTTTTAGTCGACTAGTTTTTAGTTAACTAATTTTTAGTCGACTTGTTTTTAGCTAACTAAATTTTAGTCGGCTTATTTTTAGCTAACTAAAATTTAGCCAACTAGCTTTTAGCTAACTAATTTTTAGTCGACTTGTTTTTAGCTAACTAAAATTTAGCCAACTAGCTTTTAGTTAACTAATTTTTAGTCGACTAGTTTTTAGTTAACTAAAATCTAGTCGACTAGTTTTTAGTTAACTAAAATTTAGTCGACTAGTTTTTAGTTAACTAAAATTTAGTCGACTAGTTTTTAGTTAACTTATTTTTAGTCAACTTAATTTTAGTTTAGTCGAATTAGTTAGACTAAGAGTACAAAAAATGTGTGAATCAGATATCTCGGGACTAGTATTATATTAAGTAAAAAATAGTTTTAGTGGGAGGAGTGAGATATCTTAGTGAGACAATTTAGGGTTTACAGGAAATTATAGGGTAAGCCAGATATAAGGGGAATCGTAAAGAAAAAATAAAATTTTAAAAACATTTATTTAACTTTTTTTAATGGAAATTTTAATATTATAGAAGAAAAAATACATACAATCAAATACAAAAAAATCAAAAAAAAAATAAAAAAAAATAAAAAAAATAAAAAAAAAATAATCAACTAGTACAAACTCATAAATCTTTGTTTTCATATAAGAACATTATTTTTTCAAAGTTTGCTTTTGAAAGCCTATTTCTTCGATCCCAGAGCTGATAACCAGCATGAGAAAACAATCTTTCACTCGGAACGCTGGTTGCCGGAGCAGCTAGAATTACACTTGCCAAAATAGACAATATCGGATACTCATAAATATTGTTTTTCCAAAAGGCTATAGCATCTTCATTCTTATCATTATTTAGATAACTTTTTATTTCTTTTTTAATGTCGAAAATTTCTTCATCTGTTTCCTCAGTATCTCAATCTGAATCAAAATTTAATTTTTTTGTTAATTGTCTTTCTCTCTCTTTAATTTTTTTCTTTAGACTTGATATCTTTTCGTCATATCTTTTCGTCTTAAATAAGTTAATTAAAAAGTTTTTTGCTAGTTTTAGACAATTATTTCTGCTTAATACATTAGTGATAAATTGAAATTTTTTATAAAAAGGATGCAAAAATGTAGCTGATAAAAGAAAATCATTTGATTCTAAATCATAGTTGTTTAAATATTCATCATAATAACCTTTTAACGCATTTTTTATGTTTTTTTCGAAAGTTGAGTTATTATTTTTTATTCTTAACTTCATTTCAATATACTTAAAACCTGGAACGATCATTGAACTAGTTACATAATTTTCTCCAGATAAAGTTTCACTAACTTTATCAAAAATGGACAGGACATTAATTAATTCTTCTAGATAAGCTAGTTCATTTCTAGTTAAAAGATTTATTTTAAATTGCTTATATTCTTGCCTATGAAAAATTGTTTCTATAAAAGAATGAAGTGTGAAAATTCTTTTTACCATCGCAAAAGTAGAATGCCAGCGTGTTTTTACATCTTGGACAAGGTTCAGAATCTTAGTTTCCCCTTTTTGCTGCTCTTCGAGCAATTCTTTCAGCTGAGTGGAGTGATTAAACGAGCAGACAATACTTCTACATTTTAAAAGAATTTTACCCACTGAATAATTACTGATATCAGGTTGAATTAGCTCACTTTCTTCATTAAATTTTGCAAGATCTTCACATTTCTCGATAAATTTTTTTACTATCAACTGTAAGACATGACCTATGCACCTAATTGGCTCATGATTTAAATCCATATCTAAAACTGCTCTTCGAATGTTCGAAGCATTATCGGAGACAATTGAAAAAATTTTACCTTTCAAATTAAATTTTTCTAAGACCTCAATAATAGAAGATTCTAAATTTTCTGCAGTGTGACCACCAACTAAGTTACTAAAGTTTAAGCAATATGTTTTAAGCTTAAAGTTATCAAAAAAATGACAAGTTAAGCTAAAATAGCTATAGTTTTGGCAAGATGTCCAGCTATC
Organism: Brachionus manjavacas; assembly: GCA_019054805.1. Classification (NCBI taxonomy): domain Eukaryota; kingdom Metazoa; phylum Rotifera; class Eurotatoria; order Ploima; family Brachionidae; genus Brachionus; species Brachionus manjavacas. The sequence continues at coordinate 1,153,598 of JAHQIY010000009.1, forward strand.
TGTAGTAAGACTTAAAAAATCAACTGAAATAAGTTTGGTTAAGAGTTCTTGTTTTTTTCTTTGATAAATTTCATCCAAAATGGATCTTAATTTTTTTCTTGTCGGTAATTTATAGTCCTTATTCAATAATAAAATAAATTCCTTAAAATGTGAATTTTCTACAATTGAAAAAGGTAAAAAACAAAAAATTTAAAAAAACAAAAGGGCTCTATCTGCTTTTTCTTGTTCTAAATTTTCTGATGAGTAAATTTTTCTTTGTTTTTTGGCAATTTTTATCCCGTGTTTTACCTCTAAATGATAGTCGAGATTGGTTTTTGCTGAAGTCTTTTGATAATATTTTAGAATGTTATCTTTTTTGCATTCTAAACATTGCAACATTTGGACAACAATATTATCTTTTTGTAGTATGCCAACTTCCTCGAAGAAAATATTTTGCCCTTGAAGATTCGGATCCATCGAAGAGGTTTCCTCAACATGAAAACTTTCGTTTGAAATTGTATTTGATTGAGTCGGCTGAACATCTGATGCTTGCGTTTGTAAATTTGAGTCGTTGTAATTTTCCTGAAGAAATTCATCCATTCTAGAGTTTTCTCCTAAGATCGATGCAACGCTTGTTCTCATTCTTTTATTAGACATTTTAAATTTTTTATTGTATTTTTAGTAAAAATTTTAAATTTGATTTTGGAAATTAATTGATTGTTTTTTATTTAAAATTAACATTCCCTTATTTAGACAGTTATAATTTTTTTGTGAGAAAACTTTTTTAAGGAGGATAGGTAAAAAAACCAGATTTTATTAAGTTAAGCCTAAAAGAATCATTAACGGAAATTCTAGTTTTTATCTTTCTATATTCTATTGGTTGATTGATAGGACAAGAATTTCAATTATTTACCTGTTTACTCTTTAATTTTTAACCAATAAAATCAATGATTCAATAAATCTTTTATTGATAATTTAATCATATTTAATTTTTTTACTCCGTATTTACTCGGAGTACTTCCAACGAAATAAACGATCTTGACTTGTAATTGATATTTCAAAATTTTCTTTTCATATTGAGTTTTTAGTGCAATATTAAAAAAATAAAATTGGAATAGAAAATATAAAACTTTTTGACTGGATAAAATAATCTCTGTTTTAATTATAAACTGGCGTGAAGTTTTCACGTGAATTAATCAATTAAGTGAATTAGTTAGAAAAATATTCAATTTTTTTTCTTTTTATTCAATAAAAAATTAATTGAATTGTATTGAATTATTATTTGAATAAGACAATGAGACTGATTATAAAAAAAGTGAATTGATTGACAATTTTTTTATTGAATATAAAGTGAGTAAAACACAAAGCTAAGTAAAAAAACAAAATTTATTTATATTTATTTAATTTTATTTAATTAAAGTTTAAGCCCCATGGACAAATAAAATTGAATCATAGAGATAAGAGAATAAAAAAGTGAATAAAAACAAAACCGAATAAAAGTATAAAAATTGAATTAACAAAAAGTTTAGAAAATGAGTTAGATTTTTAATTAATTAATTTGTGTTCGAATTCTTTTAACATTTCGGATCTTTAAAAAAATATTTAAAAAATTTCAGAAATACTAAAATTACAATGGTGAAAGGAGTTTTACTACTCAAAGCCATTTAAAATAAAAAACAAAAAAAAATTATCTAAATTTATTTTAAGATTTAGTCTTAATTAAAAATATCAGTAAAAATTTTCCCTAAAAAATTTGAATGTAAAAAAAAAAACTTTAGTCATAAATTTTAGTTAAGTTGACTAAAAACAAGTTAACTAAATTTTAGTTGACTAAAAATAAGTTAACTAAATTTTAGTTGACTAAAAATAAGTTAACTAAAATTCAGTCGACTAGTTTTTAGTTAACTAAAATTTAGTCGACTAAAAATAAGTTAACTAAAAACTAGTCGACTAAATTTTAGTTAACTAAAAACTAGTCGACTAGATTTTAGTTAACTAAAATTTAGTCGACTAAAAATTAGTTAACTAAAAGCTAGTTGGCTAAATTTTAGTTAGCTAAAAACAAGTCGACTAAAAATTAGTTAGCTAAAAGCTAGTTGGCTAAATTTTAGTTAGCTAAAAATAAGCCGACTAAAATTTAGTTAGCTAAAAACAAGTCGACTAAAAATTAGTTAACTAAAAACTAGTCGACTAAAAATTAGTTAACTAAACTAAAGAGAAAACTCCCATCACTACAAGATTAAAGAATGAATGGCTCCAAGTCTGCAAGCAGTCTTGATCCAAATTCCATTGAAAACTTATGGACTAGGCTAATGGATTGCCAAACAAGAGCCGAGGTCAATTGAACATGCTGAACGATAGCTTCCCAAGTTTCTTTATAATTTGCCAAAAAATATTTTTGGGAGCTAAGCAGACTTAATGCCATGACAAAAAAAACGTGATTTAACACGCTTTTACAAGCCTTATCAGACAAATCTTCAATAAAAAAAATTGAATGATTTGAATAGTCTTTGTCTAATTCAAATAACAAATGAATGGATTATCTTTTTGATCTAGATTTTACTTTAATTTAAATCTAGGAGATAAACACTAGAAACACTCGAATCTAACTACTCGAAATTAGCTGAAGAAAACCAAGTACTTGTGCAAAGAGTCTCCGAATTGGAAGGGAAACAATCAAATAGTTCAAAAAAATTGTTTAGTGACCTTTTTCAAAAGAAAAATTCTGAAAATACGACAAACATCCTGAACGCAATTAGAATAGAAAAAAATGAAGAAGAGAAAAAGAGAAAGAATATTATAATTTTTGGCACAAAATTTTCTGAAAGTGTTGATGAAGATAAATAACTAGTCGAAACTATTCCAAAAACCATTAACTTCGACTGCGCTTATGTAAAATTTATTAAACGGTTCAAAAGGAAAGATACCACAGTTGTTAGCACCCCATTACTAGTTGAACTAATAGAAGAAAACAGTAAAAACGCCATGTTAAAAAAAGCAAAAGAACTTAAAGCAAACGAAGAATTCAAATCAGTATACATTGGTGCTGACTTAACATTGCTCAACGCGAACTAAATAAAAAACTTGTCTCCAAGAGAAACGAGCTAAACTCAAAAAGCGATAGCTCAAAAACAGGATTTAGATTTGGCATTCGTGATTATCAAGTGGTCAAAATCAAAATCGCGACAAACGATCAGAATTGACAATTCAAATGTATAAATAGCAGCAAAGACTTATTAAACAATCGATGTTTATCAAACACAAACAGAAAAATTAATAACGTAAGTTGTAATAATCTAGAAAAAAATAAAAATTTTCTTTCCTTCTGGTACACTAACGCATCATCCTTGACAACAAAATAGCCTATTTTGAAGCTGAAATACTTATCGAAGATCCATGTGGCACTGGTGACTGAGACATGGTTTGGAACTAGCTCAGTTGTCAATATAAAGGGATATTCATTATTTAGGAAAGACAGAGGCTCTAGAGGCGGCGGAGTCGCTATTTATGTCAAGAGCTGTCTAAGCTTTTCTGAAGTAAATGTACCTTGTTTGAAAGATGATATTACTGAAAATGTTTGGTGCTCAATCAAAAATGGTCAAGACAACATATTATTAGGTTGTGTTTATAGACCACCAAACAGTTCAAACCTTACTAACAGAAGCATTAATGTACTTTTAGCTGAAGCTAGTAAACTTGTGTCTCTAAATCGCTTTACTACTGTAATCATTTGTGGAGACTTTAACTATCCAGCTATAAATTGGTCAAAAAAAGGATATCCTGAAATATTTCCACATGATCAAGAAAGCTCATCCTTTGTAGAAAAAGTGTTTGACTGTTTCTTAAACCAGATGGTTGCTGAACATACCTTTCAGGTATCAGATGGTTGTACAACCAATACATTGGATTTGATCTTGACCACTTGCGAAAACAGAGTTACAAACATTGTAAACAAGCCACCTCTAGGGGGCTTAAATAGAGGTCACACTGTCTTAAGCTGGATGTTTATGACCATCAACAACTCAGCTAAGATGTTTGACAGTAGAATTTACAATTTCTTCAGAGGTGACTATAATCTGTTCATGAATAACTTAAAAAGTATTGACTGGGAAAGCAGTTTTGAAAACAAAGAAGTTGACTATTGCTATGAGTTTTTCCTGAATGTTTACAGCAATCTATGCTCAAGTATAATTCCAAAGCGTGATCATTCCAAAAAAAAACTAAAAACTATTATTTGGTTAACAGCGCCAACTAAGAAGCTAATCAGGTACAAAAAAAACTTATGGTACAAATATATATCGTCGAGAAATACTCTCTATTTATTTTGTACAATATCCACAGACTGCTTTTTAAGGTGCCCCAAGTCATAAACACTAGTTAGCTAGGATTATCAAAAATTCACCCCAAAAACTTTTTTTAGGTTAGTTATGACGCAGAATTCGATTTTATTAGTGAAAAAGTTGGGTTCTTATATCTTATACCCGAGTTTCAGGGGGGGGGGGTTCAAAAAAACGTTTTGTTTCATAAAATGTGAAGCATATAGAAATCTACTTTTTTTTTTTTTTATGAAAATTTACCCTAAATTTACTCGGATTAGTCGTTTTTTATCATCCATTAGTTTATTTTCCCTTTTTTTTTGCGATTTTTAGAAAAAAATGTTTTTTTTTAAATATGCCTTTAAATTTTATTTCGTATATAAGACTTTTTTCAAGTAGGGTGATTTTGGGCTTAAATTAAAGCTAATTTATTAAGAAATAGGAATAGGTGGGCTTTTTGGATAATATTGTCTATTTAGTAAAATACAAGCATTTAAAGATACCTATGTAATAAATATAAAGTTTTTAGATAGATTCATATAGGAAATTTATTGTTCTGAATATATTAATGTATTAAAATCTTTGCTTTTTTATGAGAAATAACTTTACTACTCGATTTTGCTCCAAATAGCTTTTCTAAGACATTTTGATAGCTTGCACCACTTTGATACATTTCCAAAGCTCTCCAGAATCTATTCCATAGCTTAATATTCAAATCTATATTTTTATATTCATTTATGGCCTCTAAAATTAAGTCTAAGAACTTGTTGAAATCTTGATCATTTTTTTTATTATTTTACTGATTTTAAATCTAAATAGAATGCTTTTAAGACAAGACACCCCCATCTATTTCTATAGAGGAGACTTAGTTCTATTAAATAAAAAAAAATTATCTATTTTGAAATAATTTTACGGGAGAAATAAAACGCCAAAAATGCTAAATCATCGAATTTTTTCAAAACTTTGCGTTTAAATTATTAGGGATTTTTATTGAATGGGTGAAAAAAAATACACAAGATTAAAAAGTACATTTCCTCTACTATCTGAAGAAAAAAAAATTAAGTTTCCAAGTCAGTTTAATTTTTCGAAAAAATCAGTTCAAACTTATGCACTAAATTTGTATTTTTATTTCATGCAATTCAGCAAAAATAAGATGACATATGAAAAAAATGATTGCAGATTCGAGTTCTACGCACAAAATTACATTAGATTTCAAATTTTTGGAAAAGCTTAAAATTTTAAATCCAAAACTAGTGTTTATGACTTGGGGCACCTTACATTTTGAAAAAAAATTTGTCGCTCTATAATTACCACATAAACGAATTTGACAAGACACACGTTTTACTGCTTCAAGAAATAAATACTTGATATTACACAAAGAAAAAAATTTTGAAAAATGCTGAAATGCTGAAAAATAAAAATTATGCTCAAATAACAAAAATTGACTTGGATTTTAGCGGCCAAAAATCGAAAAAGAGTCATTTCGACTAGTTGGTGCTTCTAAAGTGTTAAAAAATTTAAGCTGAAAAAAAATTTCCTCAAAATCCTGACCCATTCTGTTTTAGTTCAAATCAAAAAACAGTTTCCTAGCTTTTTTTTTTTCACAATACAGTATTTATAATTCAAACTAGTCTAAACAAAAAACAAGTTGAAATTGCTTCAAAATATTTACATTGATTTATTTATTAATTCAAATTTGAAATGATCCTAAAACAATTTTTAAAACTATTAAAAATTGTAATTTAATTATTTCAATTTTGTAGTTAGATTATGAAAACAAAGCTAAAATAGAACTTTTAAAATGCCTATTAAAAAATCAAGCTCGGGCAAGCTAAGTCGAAAATCATCATCTAATAATTTAGAAGCATCAGAGACTGAAAAAAATAGCCTCTTTAAAATGTTCAAAAAAATTGAGTCTGACTCAATTTTAACTGAATGCGATCTTTGTCACAAAAAATTAAAACCGTCAACGCTCAGTAGACACCAGAAATTTGAATGCATTAATAATATAAAAACTGAGCGTGTAAATAATGAGGAAATAATAATAATAGATGATGATGAGTCGACAAACAAGCCAGCCAAATGTGAAAAAATAGACCACGAGGACACATGTGAAAACAGCTCGTCCACAAAAAGAATCAAGCTTGAACAAGATTTTGTCTTTTCTGTAAAAAGCGGTGATACCAACGGGGACAAAAATTTATTTGAAGATTTACCAAATAATGAACCATTTGATTTCTATTTAAAAAATTTTACCAATGCTATTGACTCTGTCTTAAAAGAAGAACAATTCAATCATTTGTTTGACGAACAAGACTTAAAAATGATTGAAAAATTCAACTTTTTAAGTAATTCGGCAAAGATGTTGTATGTGCGCTTGTTTCAGCGGAAATTTAAATGGCACTCAATTGAGAACATAAACTATGAACGAATATCCAAAGACCCAAGTCCATTTTTGGACGAACTCAAAATAAACGAGTTCATTATTGATGAGACTTCAATCCAAAGTTATGAAGAAATAATTTATTTATTCAAAATACCTCAGTTAAAGGAACTAATTCGAAACTGTCACATATCAGCGGTGTCTCAATCAAATAAAACTGAAATGATTCGCACAATTTTACAACATTTTCGAACTCAAAAAAGTGTTAAATCACATTTTTTCAAAAAATCACTTGGCGGTCAAGCCAACTCAAGCTCGACTCCAAATTATATGCTTCAGTGTAAAAGTATTCTTGGCAAATGCTTTAAATTGGACAAAAATGTGCGAGGTATTTTTGTGAGAGCATTGATTTTGTACTCATTATCATCGTCTTATCAATCAGATCCAAACAATGCCGGACAGCAGCAACTGTATTATTTTTATTTTTTATGCATGTATTTTTGAAGTATTGAAGTGAAATTGGGAAAAAAAGCTTTAATTTTAAGTATTCGAAAGTAGTCATTTATCTACCTTTTGATGATAAGAAAAGTGATAATTAGTGTTGCTCAATATTTTTTTTGATCAAGATGGTTCCAGTTTCAGTCCCGGTTCCGGTCCCACCTCCAGTCTCATTTAAGTAGTCCCAATCCTAGTTAGAACTTTCATATCTTGAATGAGCCTTTTTTGTATTTAAAATTTAAGAATTATCATTACAAATTGCTTAGTTACACTTAATCATGATAACCAGATAAAAAAAAATTTTTATATAGTAAAAATAATTAATTTTTCTTCCTTATTCACTCCTTGTGGAGCATAGGGTCATTGTTCATAGTTGACTTTTGATTTCAACTCAAGTCGATCTTTTTCCTTTACACTTGCTTCTTCCCATGTCAATTCCATTTCGATGAGCTCTTTCGTGATTGCTGACCTCCATGTTACTGCTGGTCGTCCTACCTTACGTCGCCCTTGAGGTGTCCATTGAAGGGCTCTTTTTGGTATCTTAAAGAAACACGGAAAAATTAAAAATAGAATCTATATTTATTATAAAATTCTATATTTATTTGTTTAATTGAATTAACCTCCATAGTGGATAAGTAAATGTAAAGAAAAAAAATTTAAATTTTAAGCAAAAAAAATATTAAAGACAATTAAAGAATTAATAGAGGAGCTTTGACCAAAGTGAAAAATATCATCCGTTCTTTAATAGTTTTTTTTTAATACTTCTAAAGTGCTTAGACTTCAGGTTACACAGGCAAAGTCTTATTGATCCACGGATCCCATCATCTGATTAAAAATTTTCTTTAAGTTGAATTTTGAGTTTTGAAGGATTATTTATGATTTTTGACAAGTTTAAATTAAAAAATTTGGGAGAAAACCAAGATCAGTTGAAAATGAATTCTTTGAAGGTGCTTCTTCACACATTGAATGAAAGATAAGAGATGATTGATTTGATAACCAGAAAATTATTTTTAAAAATTAAAAATTAAGAATATGGCAAGTTTTTTTTCTATTTTACATTTCCAAAAATAATTGCGTAATTACATTTCAAATTTTAACATGCTTAAGTATTGAGTTTTAATGAAACAATGTAATTTCAAGGTTTCAAAAAAGTTAAATAGAAAAAAAAAATTGTAATAATTGGGAAGAAAAAATTGGGCTATTTTATTCAAAATTTCCATATCGGTATCGATTTTAATGGGCCTAAAAAAATAAGAAATTAAACAGGAAAATTTTATAAATGAGGAAAAAGGGTTTATTCATATGCTAACTTTAGAAACAGTTAATAGATATGTCATTAGAATATGTAAAATTGTTTAAATTCGGTCTACTAATATATCAGCTGACAAAATTTACAGAAAACACAATATTCAAAATTTTGCTCCTGAGAAAAAAATTTTGAATATTTTGTCATGTTTGATCAGTAATAATTAATTTAGATTTTTATTATACTGAAAAATGATCGTATTTTTTTACCATGTATAAGTTATAATTAAATAATTAAGCTTAATAAAATTGATGTCTTAATATAATTAAATTGAATGTAAAAGGGTGTTTTTTTTTTTACAATTTGACAAGCTTTTTTTTCAAAAGTTGCCAAATAGTAATTAAAAAAAAATTATTTTTATCATGAACTTACAAAAATGAAAAAACTAAATAAAAAATTAAGTGTCCAGAGAATCTAGATAAAAATACAGCTTGTTGAAAAAAAAATTTTTTTCTAATTTTTTCTGTGTCAAAAATGAAACTGGTCAAAATGGGTTATTTTTTTATCAAATTATGTATTTGGTTTGGGGTTTAAATCTCTGATATTTTAATTTTATTTAAATCACCTTTTTTGCCATTTGATCTCAAAAATGTTCAAAAATTTTTTTTAATTGTTTTGTTTTGTATAATATTTGTTCTAAAATTCACAATGCTTTTTTTCGTCGGCTTATTGTTTCATTTGAATTGCTTGATTAATTCTAAAATTTAAAATCAGAAAAAGTCCTTAATTATCTTTTTAAAAATATTGATGACTTAGCCTCAATTTAAAGAAGCAATTTCCCTGCAAAAATTAAAATCTTTCAATTTTTACTTTTAATTCAACATTTTATTTAGACTTCAAATATTGATGGTCAATTTAAATAATGTAAAATACGTGAACTATGCCATTAAGCTAAACATAAGAATATTTGAGGACAAAAAAAGTTTAATAAAGTAATTTTATAAAATTGGGTTTTATTTTTGAAAAGTTATTCTTCTAATTAGCTATGAACAGGCTTTGGATGACGAGTTTGAATTGCTCAACATTTTAGAAAGCAAAGATTATGACCAAGCTTACGGCTTATTCAAAGACAAAATCGAATCATACAAAATTTTAATAGTGAACCCAGAGACCCTAAATCGGGACAAACAATTACCTATCTATTTACGCAGTTTTACCCATGGCTCAATCTATACCAAAATTTTGTCGATTTTTGCTTTCGAAGTGTTGCAGCGTCTAAAAAAATACCAAGAAGCCAATGACACATTTGAATTTCTTTTGTACAAGCAGAACGTCTATCGGCTGAGCTCTCGGTCCAAATGGTTCGAGCGCTTGGCCATAAACTATGAGACTCACCTAAAAGATCCCGTTAAAAGCTTCAATTCGATTAAAGCTGCGCTTGAAGACACGGAAAATATAGTATTTTCCGGACGACTAAATCTTTATTCAAGACTGGAAAAGATGTCCCAAACTAAAAAATATCTAAAAATAAAAGAGATTAAAGAGGAAATTGGGCCTTTGTGCGCCAGAGAAAAATACAATTTCACTGAAGCCCCGAGTGTTGACATCCAAGGAACTCTGCTGCATACATCCGAGTTTATACCTGGCCGAAAGAATGTGTTCATTGATTCGCCTTCTGAAAATGGCATGACAATTTCTGTCGAACAAGTGGCTCTTAACCATTACATCAATGTTCTTGGATATACGCATGGAAAACACGCCGAAACTGCCACTTTGACTACTTTGTACGCCATTCTTTTTTGGGAAATCATTTGGACCGATTCAGTTTATAATGTTTTTGTGGACACATTTCAGCACGGACCTCTGGATTTACAGACCAAGGATTTTTACAGAAATCGCAAGGAGATTATTGACAATCGCTTGAAATTATTTAGTTCTTCTTCCATTGAGGATATATGCAGGATGGCATCTGACTGCTGGAATTCGAACTATGGCTATCAGTGCTATGGTGTAAATTTTGAACTTTTTGAAAGCTTAGAAGAGTTTTTGAGTTTATTAAAGTGTTTTAGACCAGAGCAGTTGGTCAATTTATGTGAGTATATAAGCAAAAATTATAGGTATTGCCGAAGCGGAGGACCGGACCTAGTCATTTGGTCCGATGAAACAGATAAAGTTAAGTTTGTTGAAGTCAAGGGACCGGGTGATCATTTATCTTATAAGCAAATGATTTGGCTCGATTTCATGGTTAAAAACTCGATAGAATGTGAAGTTTGTCACGTTAAGGGATTGAATTCTAAGCGTCTTAGATAATTTTTTCTTTTTTTAAGCTAATTTCATATCCCGCAATTTTCAATATTTATAAATAATAAATTTTTTTTTTAAATATTTATTAATTTTTTTAATTCTATCTGAATTTACAATTTTTATTTTGATAGCCCATCGGATCTAAATAAGTTCCTTGAAGAAAACCAAACTAGTTTCCACAAGCTTTTCGTAAGATAAATAAAAAGCAGTTAAAATTTTTTATAGACTAAGTATTAGCAATCTTACCTTTAAAAATGATTAAACAATTATATAAGAAACAAAGGATATTTTAGAACCAGATATTACGTGATTTTTTGTAAAAAGAAAAAATTCCAAAAAATACTAACTTTTTTGAGAATTTTGACATTATTTGAGTCTAAATTCGGAAAAAAAAATTACTTTTTTTCACGTAATTTTACGTGGAATTTTGTTTGAAAGTAGTAATTTTTGTTAAAAAAAAAAGTAAATTTTGTGCAAATTTTGAAAAGGTAAATTGGCGCTACCTTGATGGGTGAACTGAGATTTTTGTGAGCTGGTGAACTAACTAATTGGTGAACTTCAGATCACACAAAAAAAAATTTCTTTAGCAGAACACAATTCACACGATAAATCTTCATTTGTATTTTCCAAAACTTCAGTTACTTACGCTTCAGCTTCACTTGATGTTTGTGGACTCACAAATGCGTTTTTTTCTAACAACAGCGCATTAGCTTTAACTAAATTCTTTTCAATCGTTAATTGGCTTAGTTTTTCGTTTAAACTTTGAATCTTTTATTTATTTTATTTATTTGTATGTCTGTACCGAGCTAAGGCTCCTTCAGATTAAATAAATAAAAAATAAAGATAAAAAATTAAAATTAAGTTAAATAAAATAAAATAAAAATTAAAAATTAAAAACTAGTAAGTTGAGTAGAATAAAATCAAGAAATAAAAATATGAAAAAAAAAAAATTTGTGAGAGTTAGAATCGATACGTGTTTACAAAATTGAAACTTAAGGAAAGCAAGACAAAAAAAAAAAGAAATGATTACAAGTAAAACCAAATAAGACAAAATTAATGCAATAGAATATTTTTTTTTTTTTTTTTAAATCTCCTTTAAAATGTTAATTTTTTAATTTCAATAATTATTATTTCAAATTGTTCTTTTTTTTTTTTTTTTTTCCTTTTTTAAACTCAAATAGACACCAACCGATCAAAAAACAAACTCAAACCAACTAAAGCCGACTAAAGCCAAACTAAAAGAAGGAATCAGCAGTTCAACAGCGATGGACAGTCTTCATCTGGGTACTTTAAAATTTTTTTTTTTTTTTTTTTTTTTTTCAATTAAATTAAGTTAAGTAAGTGAGAGGAGAAATTTTAAAAACTCCGGTTTACACAGTTAAGGTTTCAGGAAAAAAAGAAGAAATAGTAAGGTAGCAATTACACAATGGTGTCGGGTATTCAACATACCTTGATTCAAAACCCGCTATATATTCATCAACCAGCTTGATAACTTTGATTCTTTGATTCCATGAGCTTTTTATAGCTACTTTACACTTCCTCTTCTTGATTTGTATTATTAGGAACTTTTGGTCGTTGAGACCAAGTTCCATCGAGCTCATCTGGTTCGTCGTCAATGTCCTCTTCTTCACTACCCTCATCATTTACATCTTTTGGGTCGATACTAAGTATACTAACGTCGCTATCGTAATTAAAAAAATCAAAGTGACCATCAACAGGATAAAATTCGGCTATTTCTTGAAGTATTTTTTCAAAACAATCAACTCTATTGGCAGTATTATTTGTTCTCCAAATAAACTCATCTAGATATGATTTTAAATGGACTCTTGAACAGCCGTTCATTTCTTTAAACTTTTTTTTAGCTTGATTCCACAAGCCTTCGATTTTATTCGTACATGCACCATTTATTGGATCAACAAAATGATATTTGTGATTGACTGATAAATGTTTAAATTTTTTTAGTTTAGCAATGCGATTGTATGAAGACCAAGTGTCTGAAATTATGGTTGTGCCTTCTTCGAACATGGTCATATAATATTTTAAGTAAAGTTGCGCTTTTTCGATCTTTGACTACTTCAACGTAAGAGACTTGACTATAAGCATTTACATAGCAACTGCCAGCAACTAGACCCTCCCAAAGCACGAGGACAAACACGAACCATATGGATGGCAAATAACCAAAAAAAATTTGGCTCAACGCAATTAGAGCGTTCAAAAATTGTAAAATTGGGAAAATAGGCAAAAATTTAACTTGGACACATTTAATGGACGAACGGGATATAAAAACTCCCAATTGATAGATCACACTGTACCATCTATACTGCTCAGAATGCTCTTTTAAAAAAGAATCCTTGAAATACAACAACTCAAAAAGACCTTGATTAATAAAATATTGGAAGAAATAAACCAAGAAAAGGGGTATCATAAATTTTAAAATGTGACGTATTGATTTAATTTGATGAATTAAATTATTATTTGTTTTGACCTGGACTTCCATGGGACCTTTTTTGAAATCCATTTCTATCTCTTTGAACCTATGCTGAGTATAACTAATTGATGGTAGGACTATAAAACTTATTAGCATCAACACTGGCACAAAAAGCATGACTAAAATAGTGTTCCTGGATGAAAGACCTAAAGAAAATAGTCCGGCATATCCAAAACTTCCTACAATTCCTGCTGCACCTGTTCCAGAACTCCATGCCGAACAATTTTTTTAATAGAGTTGGTCAAAAATCAAAGAATGACTTTGAATTGTGAGATTTGCTTTGATGCATGGTGCAAAAGAGTGTCTCAGTTTGTGATGCAGTAAAATGGAACGAGAGATTTGGTATTTGAGAAAAAAGAAGACCTGTCAGATTACTAAAATTTATAAACATAAAAGAAATTAAAAGAGTTAATTTAAAATTTTCCTACTTTTATTTTTTTTCGCTTTTTTTTTTTACTTTTTTTAATGAAATGAATAAATTCCCCAAAATTGGCGCCAAAAAAATCAATTTTTTTATTTATAATTTGTATTTATTTTTGAAAAAAAATCAAAAAAATGTAAAAATTGAAAAAATGTGAATTTTTTCGGCCCATTTTGATTTTACGTAAAATCACAAAACTGAAAATCAGCAAATTTACCAAAATTTACGTAAATTCGCTTAAATCCTCGTAATAACAAATCAATACTTTAAAAATAAAATTTCATCAGGTTATTGATTCTCAGCGTCACATATGGAAGAAAAAGACGTTTACCTAAATAAACAGCGAGGGATTTATTTTAAAATCATGGTCATCGTCAATGACAGAAAAGTGCATGTCGCTTTTTATTTTATTTATGAATTTAATATTATTATTAAGTTTTTTTTTATATTTTATTATTAATGAATATTTTGTTAATAATGATTGCCTTAATTAATGTCGGTGGTGTAAAAAATAATAATGTTAATGTTTACTGCATCTTAAAGATAATAATTCATTTCCATTTTCGTTACGTTTTCTAACTACTAGTTTAATATCAGAGTCACATTTTTCACTACAACGGTAAGATAAAATGCCCATTTTTACAAATTTATCAATTAGATTTTTATTATCCATTATCACAAAATTATTCAATTAAGAAAAAAAAGCGAGACTATAAATGAAATAAATGAGCTTTTTTTTCGTGAGCTAATTTTTGGTTCACAAAAAAAAAAGTGCACAAAAATTAGCTCACGAAAAAAAGCTCACATAATTTTAGTGATCTAACTTAACACTAATTGACAAGTTCACAAGTTTTCGTGAACTCAGTTCAGCCATCAAGGTAGCGCCGGTAAATTTTAAAAATTAAAAAAAAACATTAAAGTAAAACATGTTCAATAATATACTTCTTAATATTATTCAATGATTCGATCAATCTTCATTCAACCGGGAGATAATATCTGATTATTTATTATCATTTGAAAACTTAAATATTACTTAAAAAATCGTTTGGCTTAGTAAAATTGAAATTTGAAAATAATAGCGTCGTCACGTGACAAGTCTAACCGTTAAATTTGAATGTTAGCAATGTCGCTAGCTAATCAAAGCGAAATTCCTAGGTGGATTTTCAAGAATTCCGTTAAGTTAAATTTGAAGAAGCTAGACAAACCAGTTAGCCACAAGACACTGTTCAGTGCGCTCGATATCGCCTTAAACCAAGACGAAAATGATGCAATCACCTCGATTTACAATTTCTGGTCCAATAAAGTATGGATAATCGAATTTAACTCGGCGTTTAACTCACAAGATATTTACAATCGGACAATCAATATTAATGGAACAAATTTTAATCTTGAAGACGCAAACAAATTACCGGATCTTAGAAGGTACAGTACTTTTCGTTTTCACTTCTTACCCAGTAATTTCAAATGCGAATTACTCAAAAATTTTTTTGATGCCTTTCGAATTGATGGGCTTAGAATCGAGGACTTTTCAGAAGAAAATTATAAAGATAGGCCTCTAAAAATGGAGTTAAAAGGGTGAAAATTTCTTACCCAAAACAGACGGAAAACATAATCAGAAACCTTTCTGGTCCCGCTAATATTTTTGGGTTAAGATGTGTAGTCTCTATTGTTGGTCAAAAGCCTAAATGCTATTTTTGTGACGATGAAAATCATAATGTAGCAAAATGTCCGGTTAAGGAATCCTTATGCGGAAAATGTCATCAAAAGGGTCAAATGACACATAAATGTACCATAGCTGAGAAATTGAAGTCGTTAGAAAGACAAAAAATTGACTACAGGGAGCTCTATATAGAACAAGAAGAAACTCAAACAAACACTGATGAAAATGTGGATGAAATGCCAAAAACCCCAGAATATCAACCAAATGACCAAGATTCAATAGCATTACTTCTCTCAAGTGCTCAAATTTTAAAAACTCCAGTTCTAGAGGACCATTTAAATACTCTACAAATTCCAGTACAACCTCATGTTCCAACATCTATTCAAAATGTCCAAAAAGATCGGAAAAAGTATGTTCAGTATGTTCAAACTAGTAACCAAATCAAAAGACAATCTGAAACAGAACAAGTGGAAAACGACCCAAAAAAGCAGTATCTAGATTCAGCAGATGAAGACGACGATACTTTTGATTCAGAAATGACAATTTCGACGGAACACCATGCAGTACAAATTACAAATCCAGAAAGCAAATGCTCAATGAAAACATACGCAGTTACTCAACAACCAGCTAGTCCTTACAAGTTTGAAGAAAATTCAGAATGAATATTTCTAATTGTAAAAAAAACAATCATCAAAAAAAGGTTAGTAATTATACATTGGAATTGTGCTCATCTCCCTAGTAAGGTTCAACTGTTAGAAACTTTTTTGGCTCAGAAAAGTCCTGACATAGTATTACTTAACGAAATAAAAATTGATTTAAGTGAATCTAATATTTATTTTGATTTTAAAAATTACATTTCAATTACTAAGCCACGAAATAAATATGGAGGAGGAGTAGCTATTTTAGTTAAGGAAGGCATAGAATTTATTCAAGACTTTTCATTTGACGAGTTTTCTTCAGAAATTCTCTCAATTAAGCTAAATTATGGAAAAAACGATCAATTTTATGTGTTTAGCCTATATAACCCACCTAATGTACTTCTTAATTTTGATCTTTTTGAAAAAATAAATAGGAAATGTAAAAACTATAATTGATATTAATGAATTAGATTTTTCTGTAATCAATGATAAAACCGCTACTTTTAATATCTTTAATAGAGAATATTTTGAAATTCTTGATTTGTTTTTAGTCTCATCCTCAGTAACAAATAAAATAAATGAGTTTCGAGTTCTCAGTAATCAGGATATGATAAGTGACCATTTTCCAATCGAAACTTCCATAGCTTTCGATTACATAATTACTGTGAAATCTCTATCAAAGAAATTTAATTATAAGAAAGCAAATTGGCATTTATTTCGTCAAGTTTTAAATGTCCCAAGACATTTCTTAGTGGCTTCTGCAGGGACGATTGACGAACAAAATGAAACAATTACCAAAAAAATATTATCAGCTGCACAAAAAAGTATACCATTTCAGTCTCAAAAAGTTTTCAAGAGCAGTCTACCTCCTTTTATTGTAGATTTGATTAAAGAACGTAGGAAAATAAGAAGATATTTTCAAAAAACTCGCTGTCAAATGACAAAACAAAGATATAATCATTTAACATTGGAAATTAAAATTAGCCTGAAAAAATTTTGGAATCAAAATTGGTTTGATTTTATCAAAAAGATGGGGAAAAACCCCCTATCAAGTAGGCCATTCTGGAAAAAAATAAATAAGTTTAGATCAAAAAAAGGATCAAATTTAATCCCAACTTTAACTTTGAACAACCAAGATTTCAAAATAGATGAGGAAAAAGGGAAATTATTTGGAAAAATATTATCCTCAACATTCAGTCTTAATTCTGACCTCGAAAACACTGAAAAAGATACAGAAATAACTCATTTTAATTTAAAATACTTTAAGAATAATAGTCAGCCAATATTCAACGAACCGATTAGCCTTAATGAAATGATTATAGCATTTAAAAGGCTAAAAGGAGAAGCAGCTTGCGGACCTGACCTTATCCACAATTTAATGTTAAAAAACCTCCCTTTAAATTTGTTAAAAGAAATAATAGATCTCTTCAATCTTAGTCTCCAAGAAGGTACAGTTCCTAAAGCTTGGAAAAGTGCCAATATCACAATGATACCTAAGAAATCTTCACCTGCACAAGACCCATCTAATTATCGACCAATAAGCATTACAAGCTGTCTGGGTAAACTGCTTGAACGTATTATATTTTCAAGGTTATATGATTTCTTGGAAAAAAATTCTTTGCTAATTCAGGAACAATCTGGTTTTAGGAAACATCGAAGAACCGCAGATAATTTAGTTTTCCTTATCCAAAAAGTTGTCGAATCTTTTAATAGAAAGAAAAAAGTATGTTGCTTATTTTTTGACATTTCTAAAGCTTTCGACAAAGTCTGGCATGAAGGTATAATTTACAAGCTGATAAAGATAAATATACCTGCCTACTTTATTTATTGGATTAAATCATTTCTTAACTGTAGAACATTTAAAGTAAATATAAATGATCACATTAGTGATGAATTCAAAATATCTGCTGGCGTTCCTCAAGGATCAGTTATTAGTCCTTTATTATTTAGTATATTTATTAATGATATTCCTAAAAGAAATAAATCTAATAAAGAATATTCACTTCTCTTTGCAGACGATCTTGTCACTTTTTTCATTTATAAAAAAAATGGAAATATAGAAAGTAAGATGAATAAGTACTTAGTTGAATTAGAAAAGTGGCTTTTCAAGTGGAAAATGAAGATTTCGGTTGAAAAGTCTTGCTCAATGATTTTTACTAAAAATAATAAAGAAAGTTCTGTGTTTAATTTAAGGATTTATGGGAATAGGATCGAAAACTTAAAAGAAATAAAGTTCCTAGGTATTAGATTTGATTCTAAATTAACCTTTTCTTCAATGATAGAAGAAATTAAAGAACGTTGCAATTCAAGGCTAAATTTAATAAAAATCTTGTCGAATAAAAATGGGGCCTTGACTTAAACACTTTAGGAAACCTTTATAAGTCTTTGATTGGATCTATTCTAGATTATTCTTTTCCTTGTCTTAACTCTCTTTCAGAAACTAATATCAAAAGGTTAGAAGTAATCCAAAATTCAGCAGTTCGTTCTATACTAAAACTAAGATATGATACTCCCTCCAACATATTACATAATGAGGCATATAATAAACTTAAACTACTAACAGTCTCAAATCGACTTTTTGAGTTGAG
This sequence comes from Brachionus manjavacas, assembly GCA_019054805.1. Taxonomy (NCBI): domain Eukaryota; kingdom Metazoa; phylum Rotifera; class Eurotatoria; order Ploima; family Brachionidae; genus Brachionus; species Brachionus manjavacas. The sequence goes on from JAHQIY010000009.1 coordinate 1,172,119, forward strand.
TGAGAGATATGTTAGGGCAGGACTGAGCCATTCTGTTCCATTAACTGTTAGACTGGTGGAAGAATATAACAGAGGTTTCGAATCAAGATACATCGAGTACCCAACTCCATTGTGTAATTGCTACCTTACTATTTCTTCTTTTTTTCCTGAATCATCAAATAATTAAAATATGTATTCTGTTACTCTCTTTTTACTCTCTTTCTACTTTTTAAGTTATATTATTTTAACTTTATTTTTTTCTTACTTTTTATTTTTATTTTATTTTATTTAACTTTATTTTAATTTTTTATTTATTTTTTTTTTTTTTTTTTTTTTTTAATCTGAAGGAGCTCTAGCTCGGTACAGATATACAAATAAATAATTGATTTAGATTTTAAACTACACTAGGACATCAACCCAAAGCATGGTTCTTTAATTTGCACTTCTTATTTTTAATTTAATATTTAATATTTAATTTTTGATTTGAGCAGTTCAGATAATGAATTCAATCTCGAGCAAGCAGTTGACGAACAAGAGCCTCCTAGCGATTCAGTCATTGAGAAAGCATATGTTGCTGAAACAACAGTAGAAGCTACAGTAGATTTACCAAGAAAACGAGGAAGACCAAAGAAATCAACAACTCAGGTAAAAAAATCAAAAAAAAATTAATCGTTTTTATTTTTTTATATTTTGTCATTTAAATAAATATTTTCGTCTCTAAAATTAGATTTTTTTGTCTACAAATTTTGTCAGTGAAAAATTATTAAAAAGTCATCTCAATAAAAAAACTTGACAGTCGTTTAGTTTATTTTCAGAATAATTAATTTTTTAATAGTCAGCTAAAACAAATTAAATTAGTCACCACTTTTAGTTATTTTTGTCATCTTAAAAAAATTTAATTTGTCACCCCCAAAAAATATAAGCCATTTTTATCTACAAGTATTTTACTAAGCTTTTCATGTTTTCGCCAATTTTAATTTTAATGTCGAACTTTTACAGCGCTCAGATTTTTTAATTTTTTTAGATTTTTTTACAAACAATTTTGTATCAAAATTTACCATTTAATTTTAGCAAAAAAAGCCTCATTCGAGGTTGCATAAATTTTTTAGAAAAAAAATTAAAATGACATTAATTTTTAATAAAATTTATTAAAAAAATACTTATAATTGATTAATATTGCTAAAGTTTTGTTTTTTTAAGTTAAACTATTATCATTATTTATAATTAACAATAATATTGAAGAAGTAAGAAATGAGAAAAGAAAATGAAAAAAAATTAAGGATCCTAAGATAATTCCAAATTTAAAAATGCTTTGGCTCTCTAAGTTTATATTAATTGCTGAAATAACATGAACGCATGCAATAATTGCGACCTAAATGAGATGTAAAAACACTAATAGACATATAGGTAAACAGTAAAAATAAATATTTTTTATAAACAAAAAAATAATATGAAACTCTTTTAAGAAAACATTTATGTCTTTAATCAGTTGTTTTACAAATTATTTAAAATAGAATCAGAAATTTAAAATAAAAAAAACGATTTTATGAATTTTAAATTAAATAAAACCATTTGAATTGTCATCTGTTCGTTTTTATTTTTGACTCAACGAACACTTCACAGGCCGACTGCTCGGCTCTCTCTCAGAGAAAAGGTCTAAAATAATAAAACATTCTTCCAGCACCTTAATTAAAAGAAAACTTGTAAACTAAAAAGGAAATATAAACATAAACATCCAAAAGAAGAATAACCAAAAAACTGAATATATTATGACTTAGGTATCCACTAAATTGACTATTTACAGAGTCAAATTAGACGGGCTCATTCACCCTAATTTTCGATAAAAATTCTTATAATTAGAATGATTTTGAAGCAAAACATTTGTGTACAAAAAACAATTGGGAACAACTCAAATTGTTTTTAAATCGCAGGACGGCTAGCTTGGCTAATGGTTTGTTCACTTGGACTAAAATTTGCAAAAATTTGAGTTCGATCCACGCGCGCCTTAAAAAATATAAATATTCAATTTTTATTTTTAAATAAAACCTAAAACATTAAATATTAGGTCTATGCAAATATTTTTCCTATTAAGTTAATTTAAAAAATTCACTCTTGATCTTCAACAAAAAAAAAACTATTAAAGCATTAGAAATTTTAGTCTCCAAGATTCTAAAAGAATTTTATCAAAACATGATTTATTGTATAAATTTATTTTCCGTTTTAAAGATTAAGTTAAAAGAATTAAAATCATTCACAAAATTTTGCAGCCATTTAGGGTTTATCTGATTACTTTAAAGTGACAATTTTAAATGCAACTTTCGTAAAAAACTAAAATTAAATTTAAATTATACAGAGTTAAATAGTAAATAAGCATTATCAAACAATATTTTAATTTATTGCATAAATTCTAATTTGACAAAATTTGTTGCTTTTTTTTACAAAATAAATCATACCACGTTTTCAGCAATCTTTACTGAAGTCAATTTTAAGTCATTTTCATAATCTGAACAATCAGTTTTAAAAAAATAGGTTTTTCGGAATTCCTCTCATAATCTTTAAATGATCTACACCATGAAATAAATTTCTAAAAATTTATCCACACGCTTTTTGAAATGCAGAAATAAAATTTTTTTGTTTCATTTAAAATTTTTTTTTTAATGATTTTTATCAGATTGAGATTAATTTTGAATGTTCTTCAGTTCTCATACCAATTTTTATTTCTAATTCAAAAGATTGGATAGATGTGATAAGTGGAGTGCCTCAGGAACCAGTACTTGGGCCATTACTTTTTATTATTTACATTAATGACATGTTAGAAATCGTCAAAAATGAATGTGAGGTTTATGCAGATGATACAAAAATTATATCCGTTATCAAGAGTTTCAGCTCGATTCTCAGTCTACATTCTGATTTAGACAACATATGTAGATGGTCAAATGACTGGTCAGCATCACTGAATATTGATAAGTGCAAAGTTTTACATATTGGCAACATGAGCACAAAATTTGGAAAATGCCATCAGCTCATGGTGTCCTTACTTGAAAAAAGATATAGATGAGATAGAAAAAGTTCAACGTAGGGCGATGCATGTACCTGAGCTTGTAAATTTTGAGTATCCACAGCGGCTATCTAGACGGAAATTACCAAGTCTAAAAACGAGAAGGATACGTGGAGATCTAATCCAAGTGTTCAAACTACTGAACAATATGGAGATTGTGAATTTCAGTAAAGGTTTAAACTATAGCTTAAACACTAGAACTGACAGTAAAAAGTATAATCTTAGAAGATACTCCAAGAACTTGGTTCGAGAAAGAGTAAGGAATTGTAGTCAGAGATTTAATTATTTTACAAACAGAATTGTTAGTGTCTGGAATAAATTGCCGGAGGAAATTGTTAGTGCAACTAGTCTAAACATCTTTAAAGCTAAGATTGACGTTTGGATGACAAAGCAAGATAAATCGACTGCTATAGCTCATTAGAGCTTTGCTTGGACTAGCTCCGAATTGCAGTAATTAATACTATTACTATTACTACTAAAAAACTTTTAAGGTAACCGAAAAATAAAAGAATTGAAAAAGTTGTGAGCCAACTTTCAAAAAAAATGTCAAAAAATAAATTTTAAATATTTTATAAAATTAAATAATTGATAATATTAAGGCTTTCTAATCAAGGGTAAAATTAGTCTCAACTTAAAATTTATATAATGTTTTGTAAAATTCGGTACAAAAATGACAGAATAAACTACTATAAATCTAAACAAATTTTTAAAATTTTGCACCACGTCGGATTTACAGAACTAATTTTTACTACTGGGAAAAAAAAATTTAAGATATCTTTAGGTTTTTCTTCAGTTTTTTTAATACCTAATTTCACAATATTACACAAAGACGGTTTTGGTATTCTGATAATGTACTAAATTTATAGTTTAATGTAAATAGATGGAATCCAGTGTGTAGATTTTTTTAAACTCCTGAAGAGATATGGACAGACTTATATAGCCTAGAGCAGAACACTAATGCTAAACGAAATTAAATTCAAATTTATATGGTTTAATTCTCTATGTTTGAATTACAAAATGTATCCAATGTTGAAATAAAATTGAAAAAGTGCGATGTTTCAAATAATTTTTTCAGTTTCAAAAAAAAATAATTTTAATTTTAAGTATAACAAATATGATAAACCTGTTTTTTTTTATAAATTTTGACTTTGTGTTTGTGATATGATGATCCTTAAAGATAATATTTGAAGTTAAAAAAACTATCAATGCTCTGTTTTCCATTTTTGATAAATTAAGTATTTGTTTTAATGCACCAAACGAAAGTAAATTATCACTAGAGTCAAAATTTTATTCGGAAAAAACAAAGTTTTTCTGGTCTGAGTCGGTTAGGTAAACCATGGTTCACCTGTAACTGGAATAATTCTTGTTCTCAAATTTTATGAACTATTAGTTGACCTAATCTAAAAATTGTTCACCTAATTTGAAATTTTTTCATCTATACAGAAAAAAGCTAATGTAATGATAAAAATTGAGATAGAAAAAATAATTACATGGAAAATTTAAAGTTTGGCGGAGTAGGTAAATTTTGCGAAATAGATGAATCTATTCTAACCTAAAATAGATGAACCAAAGTCAAACACTTAAAGGGTGAAAAATTAATTTTTATTTTCTTTGATTTTTATTATTTTATGCTGAAAGGCAAAGTTTTAAGTATTTGGGATTGATGGAAGAATACTAAGTCAACCAGATCAGAGCAAATTCTAAGCTACTTCTAAAGCTCCTTCAAATTATCATCAAGGAATTTTTCGGATAATAAGTGAACTTTGGTTCATCTAACCGACTAGACCGAATTTTTCAACGACTGAATATAAACTTTAATCTGAATGAATTATTTTTCTTTTTATTCATTTTTTTTTTATTTTTAATTATTTAACTTTATTTTATTTTTTTTCATATGTTTTTATTCTGAAGGAGCATTTGCTCGGTAAATAAATGATTTTTTTTAAAGTTAAAAAAGAATTTTCAATATTTTTTTTCAAATTTCCAAATAAAAATTAAACTCATTCTATTTCACTAAAGAGTTTAATTTCAAATATGAAAATATTTGCAATATTAACTTAAAATCGTTTTTTTTTTTTGAAACTGAAAAAAATATTTGAAACATCGCACTTTTTTAATGTTAATTCAACATTGGATACATTTTTTAATTCGAACACAAAAAATTAAACCATCTAAAAAAACAAATAAAAATTTTTTTTTTTTTTAATTTTATTTTCCTTAAAATTTCAATGATAAAATGTTACAAAAAATAATGAAATTATTTGTCAAGTTAGACTAGTTCGAGCTAACAGCCATATTTTGTCAATTTTTTTAATTAGTTTGATAGGATATTCAATATTTTTCCAATAATTGGGAAATTAAATTTTAAAACTTATAAATTTCTTGTTTTAAGCATTAAATAGCATTTTATTTATTTTGTGCTTAAATTAAATAAATATCTTTTTAACCAAATACTACTGATCAAAATCATTATAAATTTTTTAGTGATTAATTACAGAGGAATCAGGGTGCACAGGAGGAGACTATCTGGTCAAGCCTCAACCAAATGTACGCAGAGGGCTTATTCCTTTACGAACAGGGTTGTCAATGAGTGGAAATATCTGCTCGCTGCGGTCACTGACTCTGTCGACTCGGTCAATTTCTTGAATTGTATCGACTCGGTCAATCAATTCAAGAAACGCAACGAGACCTTCATGATCGCCCGCCAAGTTTTTTTTTTACCACATAACAATCTTAATTTGAAAAACAATTTCATTCTAAGTTTTGTACTATAAATAATGTCAATTGGCTCTAAAAGCTTATAAGTTCTTCTATTTCAGTAATTTTCCTTGAATAACCCAATTTGCTACCATAGGCTACCTCCTTGTAGACCGTCTCCGCAAGTTAGCTTGCCGTAGCTTTTTTCATTATAATTATTATTATTAATTAAACAATTAAATATCAAGAATGTTTTTTGAATTGAATACGAATTAAAGCAAGTAAAACAGCAAGAATTTATGCAAAATATCTAATTTTTGATAATGCTTAAATATTTTTAATTAAATTGGCACAAAAATTCTAGAAAAGAATGCCTTACCAGTATTGTTCAGTTTAGATCCAGGATCTTTACACAAAGTTAGCTCAGGCACATCAAAAATTGATTTGCCTTTGAACGAAGATTTAGAATAATTAAAATTTAAATAATCAAAATTAAAAAACTATTACAATGCTCTAATTTGTGAACTTCATTTGGTATGAATGAAAAAAAACTATGGTGCATTGATTCTGCAGCTGAAGCTCTTTTTTTCGGATCGAACTAAAAAATAAAAAAAAATTAAAAATAAAAAATTAAATTTTTTTTATTACTTTTAAAAATGAAGTAAGTATGGAGATGCCGTCGCTCTCAAGTCTTGGCACTAGATTGGAAAAGCTAACCGGAAGAAATTTGGGAATATTGTATGCCAAAAAGTCTGGATTACTGGTGACCCCAGGGAAATTCTCTTCATTTGGAGTACCGAGTATTTTAAATATGAGATAAAGTTCGTCCTCAACTTTGGTTCCTGGAAAGAGCGGTTTACCACATACCATTTCATAAAAAATGCATCCTACACCCCACATGTCAATGTGTGTTGAGTAATCAGTCGATCCTAAGAGGACGTCGGGTGGTCGATACCACAAAGTAACAACTTCATTCGAATATGTTTTGGTGGGAATTGACTTGGCCCTGGCGAGTCCAAAGTCGGCCAATTTTAACTCGCCGCGCTGGTTTATTAGCAAATTTTGAGGCTTCAAATCCCGATGTAGTATTTGTCTGGCGTGACAATACGAAAGACCACGCAGCAGTTGGAACAAAAATAGCTTTATATTTTTAATGCTCATTATATTATTACAATCATCCATGTACTGTTTAAGATCCTTTTCTAGATACTCAAAGACTAGTGTGAGTGATTTTTCGGTATAGATTATGTCATGTAAGGTAACTATATTGGCATGTTTTAATTGACGAAGTAATGATACTTCTCGGATTGCTGTACATGGTGCTCCTTCTTCGTGCTCCAAACGAATCTCTTTCAAAGCCACAAATGAACCATTTATCGTACTTTGGCCTCTATACACTGTTGCGTATGTACCCTTGGAAAAAACAAAAATTCAACATTAAATCAAGAAATCTTTAGGGTTCTTTAAAATTAATACCCAAAATATGGAAAAAAATTCATGTGGAATTTATTGATGTGGAATGATGAAAAAATTTCTTAAATCTTTTGAAATATTTAATTAAAAACCACTCAATAATGATAAAGAATAACTCGTAGATAAAGTTTAACTCTGTTTCTTTTTGATAAAAATTGTATTTTAATATAAAGCTTTCTGGTAAAGAGAAACAAACCATTAATTGTAGTTAAAGGTGTTGTCAAACAAGTTGGAATGTCATAAATAATCTAATTTTTTGCCTTTTAATTTAATCAGCAATTGTCTATTTTTTAGGACTATGATGGTGCATTCCAAAAATTTTAAATTTAACCTTGTCTAGTTTATCAAGATCTTCCGGAAAATTAATAAAATAATTTTATTTTTTTAACAAGTCTATTAATGACTTAAAAATTCATTCAAGTTAACAAAAAATATTTAATTAATTTCTTGAAGTATTTTTATTCCTTTCTTTTCAATTAATAGAGATTTTTTTTTTTAATTGATATTATTTTTCGCTATTATTTATTACTGAAAAGTTATACACAATTTTTATTACTAATTTATTAAACACATACATATTTCTATTAAAATATTAATTAGATTCCTTTTTTTTATCATTTCTTATACAATTTAACAATCAATTGGAGCAAACTTTGTATCTAGTGGCGGCTAAACAAGCAAAGCTAGCCTGAATATTATTTTTTTACTAAATTTCAATTTTTTTTAAATTTTTTAATTTTGTGATTTTTAGTTATGAAATTTGTAAAACGTATAATAAATATATGTAAAAATAATATAATTAATCTGTAATGGTGAATAACTAAGTTAATGATGATAATATGTGTGCAAATAGCATACAAAATTACCTTTACACCAAGCAGTAATAAATGATATCAATTAAGTAATGTAACCTAGCAGTTAATTTAAAACATATTTCATAAAAATAAGCACATTGCAAATTTTTTCAAAGATAAATTTTAAAAAATAAAAATTCAGTAAACTTGGTTAAAGTTTTTTTTTCAAATCTATTTGCGAAAGAAGTAGCTAAAAAAATTAAACTTTATTTTAGTTTTTTAGATCCCAAATTATTCGATGAAAAAAATTGAACGCTCACCTCAATAGATTAAAATAAAATAAAAAGATAAAATTAAAAATAAATGACTTTAAAAAAATATTAATAAAAATTTCGAATAATTTTTTTTAATATATAAGATTTAATTTGAAAATGAGAGGACAAAAAAAACTATTTTCATAAATGAAAAAAAAATTTGATAACTAATTTACCTCTCCTAACTTTTCCAGCTTATTGTAGGATTCGATTTTTCCATAACCAAGTTCGGACATTGAAGCTCTGCGGCTATTTCTATTTATAGGCTTGAGAAGAAATAAGTTTCTAGTCATGTCCGAATGATTCATAGATGATAGCGACTGAAAAGATTGCAGATGATGCTGATTGTAATTAAGAGCCGGGTTCTTATTTACCATGCTCATATTCCGACTGGGTAGCTTGATCATATTGTTCGATAGAGTACTCGAAATGGCGTAGTTACTGGTAAAACCAATATTTTTGGTATTCAAAAAATTTTTGTTAACCATTTTCTCACTTTTGTCCTGATTAAGTTCGGTTTCCGCTAAAATTTCGCTTTGCTGTAGCATTTGAATGTTGGAGGCGTAATTAGCGGGCAAAGAAATTCGCTTGTTGACCAACTCTGTTTGTCCTTTGGATTTTTTGTGCCTAAGTTTTACTTTATCTGCACTCGGGTTGTTGTTCGACGAGGACGAAGATGACGAGAGTGAGAACGAAGAGGACAACGAATGCCAGAATTCAGCAATTGGGTTTTGTTTGTTCGGAGTGTTGGTAGATGATGAGGTTGAATGGGTCTTTGAGTTGGCGTTTTGGTACGGCGAGGAAGAGTCTGTGCTGCTTTTTGGAGTTAAATCATTCCTGTTCACAGTTGAGTTGCTGTTTATCTTGAGACTATTTTTGTTGGTAAGAGACGAAGTAGAGGAAGATGACGATGGCTGCACGACTAGGTTATTAGTGTTCAGACCAGCGAAGGTATCTGCTATCTCGTCAATGTTCGGATTGGGGTACTGTTCTTCGTGGATTACGTCGATTTCATGAACCACTGAGTTGTGGGTGTCGGTCAAAGTGTTCAAATTTAGTCTTAGTATTTTTTCGGCCTGGTGTTCATAGTTGGATTTTATTAGCAAATTTTTAAGACTGTTAGACTTGGAATTGTGGACACTTGGGTTTATGCTATTCGAACTATTCGAATTTGGTATTTTAGGTGCCGGTTTTGATGCTATTTCGGATAAATTCGAGGTCGTACTGTGACTTTTACGTATCGATAGTTTATTACGAAGTTTTTTAAATGATGGAAGCTTAAAAAATTTCATTTTTTTTAATCAGGTTGAGTCAAAAAGTTTTTTATTTTTTGTCAAAAATAATTTTTTTTTAAATAGAATTTATTTATAGATATTGCAGTAAAAGAACGTAGAAAAAAAAATTTTACGAGATTTTTCGTATTATTTCATAAAATTTAACAAAAATAAAAGGACTAAAATATTTAATGAATTTTTCTAATTATTTTGTTAAAGCATAAATTTCTCTAATGATTTAAAATAAAATTTTGAAAAAAATAATTAAAAAGATTCGTTTGGGATTTTTTTTTAATTTTTGGAAATTTTAGGAAATAATTCTAAAATCTCGTACATTCTGGTAAATTCTCGATTATTTACTTTGGTAATTTATTTTTTATAAAATTAAGATCACTGACTAAAAATAATAAAAGATTAATTCGACAACGAAACTTGTTATTAAAGTATAAATTTTGAATTTTCCTTTTTATTGTTTTTTTTTTAATTTATTTATGGTTCAATCTCACAATTACACAAATAATTAAAAATTACCTAATAAAAATTAGAATGTTTAAAAATTCAGAACTACTTGTATATGAATTAAAATAAAATGATTTTAAAAAATATATAATATAAATACTTCCGAAATAAAATTTAATGAAAAAAATCTTTTCGAACAAATAAACCTTTTTTCAAGCACAGACTTGCTTCAGATTCTACGAAAAAACACTAAAATTTATTTTTCAAAAAAAAACCTTTAATTGTTTATTTTGCACTTCATTTTGTTTTAACTTACGATCATGCCGAATTAATAGTAAAATTGGTTTATAACAGAATCTCTATTTCGAATTCTATTTAAGGTTTAGCAAGAAAAAATATTAAAATAAATAAAAATAATTTAGATCAATCAATCTATTGAATTATTCGACATTAATAAACAATTCTATTCCAATTTTTCATATTGATGAAATTAAAATTTGATATATTGATTTATTTTTAGTTTTTTTCTTATTCTTAGTTGAATTTAGTTCACCATCCAATTCCTAAAAACTATCATAATTTTTTATAATATTTAAAAATTAATTACAAAAAAAACAAAAAAATTCTTTAATAAATTCTTAAATTAATTCACTAAATTAACCTTTAGAATCTAAAATAACTCTTTGAATGCATACCATTAAAGAACATTATTTAATAGAATTTTCAATTAATTGCGAAAATTTTTAGGATTTCATTGATTTATTTACCAGATCTTCGAAATATGTCTAAAACATAGCTTTCTTCTTATCAACTAATGTCTATACATTGTTACTGATAAATTTAAAAAAAAAGGTAATACTCCTTTAATAATATTGCTAACAAAAAAAATTAGAAAAAAAGTTATCTAAATTATCTTAAGTTGCCATCCATATTTTGCTCGTTTTTTATATTTTCTTATTTTTGATGTCTCAAGCAAAATATAAAAATCATTGTTTTTCTATTGATCTTGAATACTGGATTGAAATCAAAATTTTTAAATTAGCCATCTAAATTTTTTCTTATTAAATAACATTTCTTTATGATCGAACTTCCAAACGATTCCTTGACAATCTATTTCCATTGCTTTGCAGCATTGTACATAAAAAATAAAAATCTAATGCAAATTTTGCCTTGCAAATAGTGGACTAAATTATATTCAGGTCAGAAGCAGGTAGCTGAGCAACTGAAACAAAAAATTTTGAACTCTTTTAAAATTAAAATTTTTATTAATTAAAAAAAAAGAGACATACAAAGTTAATCAAGTCTCCGAGTGAAACTAATTTAAATCTTGACTTGACTTCATCAATAAAAATGAGCTATAGACAAGAACTTCTTTTTTCCAAATTATACCCTTGAATAAAAAGTGTCCTTTTGTGTCCTTTTTTAAGAAAGCCTTTGCATTTTTTCTTTTAATGAAATAAATATAAAAAATCCCTCTCTTTTTTTAATTTACCTTATTCCCTAAACCAGGGCTCCGTTTTTTGGTGTAACTTGTTTTTACAAAAAAAAGGGAACAAAAAAAGAATTCATAATAAAAGTACACAAAAGGACACTTTTTACGCTTGAGAAAAAAAGTTAAGAATATTTATTAATCTAAAATAAGCTCATTGTCTATCCATGATAAAAGTTAACTTTTGGCCAAAACTTTTTCATTTAATATTTGAGACTAGAGAGATTATGCTTTTTTTTAATTTTGTTTTTTAAATGTAAAATAACATTTTTAATTTTATTCATTGAATTTATGTGAATTTTTAATTAAAATCTTATCTGATTCTACTTCAAATTGCCTCGAGTTTTTGAACATGATTTAAACCATAAATAAATTAAAATGCGGAACTGCCAAAGAGCTAGCTTAAAATTTTAATTCAAATACTAACTGAGTATATTTTAGCTTTTAACAATTTAATTCTTGACGTAATCGAATTTTTATTTCTAATCAAAAATTGATCAAATCGTGTTGAAAAAATTTTTTTTTTAGCAAAGCAATAGCTGTGTCTAGGTACTTGTTTTAAAAGGTTAAACACGCTTAGCCCTATTAATTAGTGATTTTAAAGTAGCTTACCCTCAATTTGGAGCTGTGCGAATTTGGGTTCGAATGTTCATGGGCTGTCTTGGTATTTGAGATTGCTGTATTTCGGCTTTCTACAAAACTGTTCGACATTTCGTCTAAAAAAATAATCAAAATAAAAGTTTTAGTTTAGATTTTTATTCAAATTTTAAAGTGGAATTTTGCATTTAAAGTGATATTGAATCACGAGTTGTTTAACTATTTTGTCAGAGTAAACAAAATCCAACTCTCTAATGTACCAAAATAGAAATTTTAATGAAAATTAATCAAAATAAATTGAGACGAAGCTAACTTTTGTCAAAAACAATATCATCTAGATTTCTATCTACAAATCTTTAAGTAAATTATCCACTTGTTGTTTTGTTTTCTTATGACAACTTATTTAAATTAGCCTCAAGTGTGAATGCTTGAAATTCTCGATTGCTAGACTTTCGCAGCGGAACTTGACTGACTTGAAAAAAAAATTCACGGATGTGATATGAATAAATGTTTTATTTTAATAAAAAAAATCCTTTTTGTTTTATGAGAATGGTTCAAAGTGGGTTATGTCCCCAATAAAATAATTTAAATTTAACCCAAATTCAAATTGTATCAATAAAAATAAACAAAAAAAGGAAACTCCAAATTTTCATTGTTTCAGCATAAACTACAATTCGCGCTCGAGTTTGAGGACATAGCATTAGTTTGAGCAGGACTTAATTTAATTAGATAAATAAACCACTGGAAAAATGCAAACTTATCCATTTGTTTAGCTAACTTCTAAGCTCTTAATTCAGCTCATCCAAATCCAAGTAGAGATGCTCAAATGTCAAGCGTAGAAACAGCGACTAGAAAGAGTTTAAATGAAGCAAGTATTTTTGCATCGGCCTTGATTGCCTTAGGTAATTATAAGTTTGCATTGCTTCAAAGTTTTCCAAAACACATAAAACATTGCCATCACAACTCTTTGTAAAATTTACCTTAGAATTTTTTGCTTTTCTTCATAATTTATGGCTCCCTTAACAATTTTCCAACTAGCAGAAAAAAAAAACTATTAAAAGCCCAATTATTCAATTTTTTCTTTCAAATAAACAAAATGGCACTACAACAGAACTTTAGAACTCGGAAGCCTTTTAATTGGCATGGTAGAGTCGCGTTTGAGGACCAAATGAAATTAAATTCTATTAAATAGCAAACACCACTTAGAAGAAGCTAATTCTTCGACAAAATCTTGTTTAATTGATTAAGTATTTATTTTTTAAATAAATGACAACAATAAAATTTGATATTTTTAAGTTGCGTGTTTCCTAAATTATTTAAATCAATTAATTCAATTTTTTAACTCTTTTTTTTGCTTTTCTATTTCAATTTAGAGGAAGGATTAGAACAACAAGTAAAATTTTGAATGATCTAAACAATGACGCTACTTGATTTTTTGAGACCTGAAAAAAAAAATTTCAAATTTAAATAATTTATTTTGTATCTTTAAAATTGATAAATTTTTTATTTGAAATCAATTGAAAAACAAAAACAAAATAATCCTTATTAAGACAAACAGAGAAACACAACACTTCCTCTTGAGTTTTTAAAAGTAAGCTTTCAAAAAAGTATCGGTTTAAATTTTTTTAAATAGTATCTAAAATTTCGCTCGATGATTTCAATTTAAAAATAGGATTAAAAAAAAAACTATGGTTTAAAATACCCTTAACAAAGCTTTTACTTCATTTAGTTAAAACTTGATTTTTTTAGACCTGAAATTTTTTTCAATTGAATCGTATTCTTTAAAAATTATAAAATTATCAATTGAAATCACTTCAAAAAAACATTATTAGAATTGAAGACAAACAATGCAACACAGCCCTTCATTTAGAGTTTAGATAAAAATTTAATAATTTTTTTAATATAATTTTCAATTTTAGAAAAAAAGACTTTATTTTAAAAATATCCATTAACAAAGCTGTTACTTCATTTTATTAAACTTGAGTTTTTAGAGCTGCAATTTTTTTGAAAAATAAAAATGTCATGAACACTGATACCACTTTATTTTGTTTAAAGTTGAAAATCTCTAAAAATTAATGAATCATTTATTGCAACCACTCCAAAAAATCTTTTTGAAAAAAGATTGTTCTATTGAAGACAATAAATGAGACATAGCGTCTCCTTTAGGTTTTTGATCAAGAAGTGAACATTCAAAAATGTTATCAGTTTAGATTTTTTTAATCATTTAGCTAATGAGTAATTATATCAAAAAGAAAAGGTAAATGAGAGGCATTGTTGTCACTGCCATTTAGAGAACGCTCAATGTTTACCCAAGTGATGCTTTTATGTTTGAGAAAAAAAGAGCTTAAATGATAAAATGGTTGCTTACTTGTCTTTATGGTAAAGGATGATTTAGACTTGGGTATCTTGTTTTTGCTGGCTTGAGTGTGTGCAGCATTGGAACAAGAGCGACTTATCGAATGCTGCATTAGTCTATTATCTAAAACAGAATCCATTTCTAGATTCGTGTGAAAATTCCAGTTATTAGATGTGTTTTGCATTTGATTTATGAGGAAAATATTTTTGCTTAATGTTGATCTCGCTGTTGAAATGGTCGATGATAGGTTACCGCTAATCAGTTTAGACGATATATCATTCATAGCTTGATCCGTGTATTTGTGCTACTATGTATGCTGAATTTTAATATAAAAGAAAAAAATTTGAAATTTTCATGATAATTATGACAAATATAGAAGAATAAAATGGAAAAATTATATTAAAACTATTGCTTTCAAAAGCGCTCACTCTCCTCCCCTACTCTCGCTCTCTCTTATTCTCACCCGCTCTTCACTTTTAATCAACTAGCGATAGCACTTGTTTATTAACACCGTTTAAGCTGGTGATATTCTAAATCACGATCTGAAATTGAAAAAAATTTTGCCCTTTTTCAAAATTTGATTTAGAAAATATTCCAAATTTACAAGAGAGAGAGAGAGAAAAAGAGATATCAATCTTGACAAGAATCAAAAAGTGACCCAGACTGAATCAGTGGCTTTGATTTTTTTACTTTATAAAATAGATAGTTTAAAAACATTCATTTTTTCTTATCTAAAAAATTTAAAAATGAGCTCAAAAAGAAGGGTCACAAATGAATGACAATTCTTCGTTTTTTTTTTATTTAAAATCAACTTTAAAAATTTTCAAAATTAAAATTTATTTATTTTAGAATAATTAATTGTTTTTTGACATATGGTCTTTGAATAAATATCGATAAAATCTAATGAAGTTTGAGAGTGTTTCCGATTATGTTGGATACGTTCAAAAAATACATTTATCTCATTATCTTGATGGAAATTACTTATTTTAAAATATTTAGATTCATACTTAAATATATCAAGTTTTTTCTTGTCTTTTTCTGGGTTTTGAATAAAAAATACTTATTTTGAAATAGAGTATGGTTTGAGTTTGACATAATTTGTCATCTTGCAAGATTTTTGATAGCGATAGGTGAAAAAAATATATTTTGGCAAATTAAATTATGTTCAAGAAAGAGGGCATCTTTTCACGCATAAAAATTTTTTTTCATAAATAAAATTTTAATCATACCGCGTAAATGTTTTTCTTTTTGAAGAAAAAATCTTACATTAGAATCAGCTAGAAAATTAATTCAAAAGCGACCCCCGAATCATTCGCTCATTAAGCTCTAAAAAAACTATTTTCTTTTCGAATAATAAATATTTTTTTTCCCAAATTAAATTAATGCTAAATTCAACCTAAATTACTTTGATTAGCAATTTAAGCAAAAATTTAGGTTCGTGAGTAGAAAACATTTATCGCATTTGCGGCAAACATACAAAACACAAATCTTGAGCTTGGAAAATATCAAATTTTTTAAGCCTTGACAAACAAATAAGCTTAAAAATTTGAATAAACAAAAAATTCCATCACAACTTGGTCTTGAAACTTTGGCAAAAAGCCGTGGTTGCCAAAAGGAAAATATTTCTAGCCACTATCATAATCACAGAGGAAAAAATTAAAAAATTTTGCCTTCGAACTCTAGCTGAATCTGGGCCTTTTTAAAAATCAAACCAAGGTCTGCTAATTTAGCTGATCCATCACACATCATTCATTAATTTCAGATCATGTCACCATATAATTTAAATAAATCGATTTTTAACTCAACATACTGTAGCATAGTGACATGATTAGACTATAAATATAACTTGTTTTTGAACAGAATTCAGTGATTTTTGTTATTTCTAAACTTATTTTAAAATAAAGTGTCCAGCTAAATACTAAGCTTATTATTCTCACACAAGGTCCGCATTGCCTTGATGGCAGTGGTAAAGCTAATAGATTTATTTCTTAAAAACAAATTAAAACGTGGTATTAAGTGTGTTGAATAGTGGTAAGCCAAAAAAGTTGAGTGCTTGAGATGGTTCAAAATGCTACATTTAAAACTGGTAAAAAGATTCTAGTTTTTCATTGTTTCAGTCATTTTCGGACTTGGTCAAATTAACAGAAATTGAAACTTTGGTAAAAAATACTTGGTTGCCAAAAAATATACTTTTAATAAGCACACAGGAAAAATCTAAATAAGGGCCTTGTTCAAATACCATTTGAAATTATCTTTTTTTTCCAATTTAAAATCAAGGTCTGCTAATTTAGATAAAAATTCGATCACACAGCATCTAGTGCTAATTTATCTTGGCATTTACCTTAAGTTCAGATCAGATCACATTACCATTTAATAAATCGATTTTTTTTCAAATTAAAAATTCAATATATTAACACAAACTATCGATTTTTGTCGAACTTCTTCTGTGAATAGTAACCCTAAAGCTATTATGGAATAATCATCTGAACAAATTAGTTTACCAATCTAGATCAAATTAAATCGGTTTTTATGGTTCAATCTGAACGGACTAGACGTTAATTGCAAATTTCAACAAAGTTTGTAAGATAATTTTCACTTGGTTAATCATAATTTGATATTAAAACAAGTCGATAAACCCAATTTTTTGCTATTAATTATCTTATGAATTTTGGCTTGCTTATTTAGAACAAATAGAGGCAAATTGCAAGTGGGTCACATTTCAACTGAATCTAAGAACCGGGTGGTGAATTCTAACTCAACCAAAAAGTACCTATTTTCTTTCAGATAAAGTTTTCTGGCAGCAAATTGTGCGGAATAATTACTATCATCTAAATTTCAGCATTGCTAGAAAAAATTTCCGCAACTCAGATAATAATGCATTTAAATGGCGCTTAAAGCTAATTTTTCATTACTTTTTGAGAAATAAAATGTGTTTTAATTTATCTAATGAAAAGTAAATTAAATTGAAAAAAAATAATCATTTTTAGGAATCATTGAAAAAAAAACAGTTTTGAAATTTATTTGATGAATTAAATATTGAATTTTTTTTTCAATTTTATTGAATATCTTTAATTATTAATTCAAATTAAAAATGACAAGCGCTTCCATTAAGTCACACTGATTTTTGTTTATTAAAATAATATAAAAAAAGAAAAATTAACTATCTTGGTGTCGTTTTTAATTCTTACTAATTTTTTTAAATTAAAAAAAAAATATTAATACTCTAAAAAATCAAAATATTTAAAAAAAAGCTTATAAAATTACCTCAATCAAAATATCTTAAAATCTTAAGTTGAATCTAAATAATTTTATTTGCCATGAGTCATCTACTAAAAAATTATAGCTGCCGGTCATCCCAAATAAACACAAATTTTACCCCAAGGACAACCTAAAAAGACCCGGTTAATTATCCATCAAGACGAGAAGTATTGTTATATGGAATAAATAAAGACACCAAAGGACTAGAATAATTCACAAATCAGGAATAAAAATTATTAAGAAAAATTTTTTTTTCTCAAATTAATATTCCTAAACATTTATTTTTATTCAGTATATTAATAATAGCCTAAAAGAAATACTTACTTGATTAAATTCTAAAAAACTAACAACTATTCTATGTTCATACCTTCCTAGCAAAGTGCTTTTAATTTTTACTAAAAAAAATTAAAGAAAAAGGAATTGAATTATTATAAATATGGATTTTTGATCACTCTAAAACTTATTTTCGCGAATATTTTTAAAATAAATATTCAATATCAAAAATGTCCTTTAATTCTTAAAATTTCCCGAAAACAGTTAATTTAAGTCCAAGATTCAATTATTAGTAGAAAATTTTTTCTATTAATAATTAAATTGAAGATGACAAGAAAAATTTTATTTGAGTTTAATTCATAAGAGCATTACGATTTTTTTCAAAAATAAGATTACAACCTTGATGATATTAAATTAGATTGAAAATATATGAAAAATTTAAATAATTGAAAAAGATTCGCTTGATTGAATTAAAAAAAATCTTTTAATATTGTCTTTACTTAATTCACCAAAATAATATGATATTTAGATTTCAATGAATGAATCATTAGCACTCTGAATGAAGTAAATACGTGAGAAAAAAAAATTGAGAGACCAAACAAAATAATTATTGAAACATAATGATTTTATGTTTAATTTTTATAAGTAAAGATTTTGTATCAATAGCAATTTAAGCCAAGTATCTGATCCATTTTTCTTACTCAGCGAATTCATACAATAAGAACAAGATATTGAATTATGTAAGCGATGATGAGCTAGAGAAGAAGTGAATATTTATTTTGTACAATTAGTCGGAATTGACAAAAATTGTCTAATTTGAAAAAATTTGGAATAGGAAAAAATATCTATAAAAAATTAAAATTTATTGATTTTGAATATGTTTTTTAACTTCCATTAAAAAATTGAGTCATGTCTTGATTATTTCCATCAAAAAAACTCCATTTTAGTAATAAAATTTCGATTTTATTTCTGCTGCAAATTTAAATTTAAGTCTGGCATAATTTTCGATATTTGCATGTGAATATTTTAATTTTAAACCTAAAAAACTAGATTTAATATTGCCCATTTAATTAGTTACAAAATTTAAATTTGGGTAAAAAACAAATTTGATTTTCCAACTCTAGAAATTAATAATAAATGCCAAAATAGTTTTAAAGAACAAAAGATAAGTCGAAATGTTTATTATTTAAAACAATCTTTTGCAAGTTTAACCTACGCTCAAATAGTCTAAGTATTTATGCCAGCGCTGATTAACTTGTTAATTTGGCAATTGTGATTTTCTCCAAAAATCCATTTGTTTAATTCCGTTTTATTCAGGATAATTTATTTAAATTTAAATTTCAACAAATTAGCTCAAAAAAGCTTCTAGATTTTAAAAGCTAAAATTTGGCTCATCAATCAAAACGGAAAAAATTGATTTTTTTTAACCTTAATTGGTGTTTTCTCTAATTGAGACTGATTGAGAGCTCACTTTAAATCTTTTAGAACTTTTCGTGTTCAAATAAACTAAGCTTTTCTAAACAACTTATCGATTTTACTTAATTATTTTTTTGATAAACATTGCTATTACATTTTAAAATACATTAAATTAAGCAAATCTTCTATTTGAGCAAATTCAACTTGTACTCTATACTTTTTACAAACTTGAGGGTAAGCTTCAAGCTTCAAAGAGTTGATCAAAATCCTTCTTTTTAGCCTACTCTATAATAAAAAAATTAACAAGAAAAATGAAAATTAATAATTTATTCTTCGAAAACAAAAAATTACCATTTTTTTTTCATTCATTGACTGTTTTATTTCACTAAATAACCAATTTGAGCTAAATATTACTTTAAAAAAATAACATATCATTTTTACAATCTATATTATATAATTTTAACATTGAATTTGTATTATTAGAGAAATAAATGAATGTTTAAGTGATCTTTTTCAATTTTTTGTTGGAATATCTTACTGGCAATTACTTTTCTCAAAAAGCTTAGTCTACATCAATTGATAGGTACAAAACCTTCAATTTTTTTTTACATTACACAATTTTTTAATAGTAAAATATTTGCCGAAAAAATCATTTTCTTTGAAAAATAAACAGATGGAATGCCATTATCTTTATCTATATATTAAATGGCATTAACGGATTATTAAAAAGAGGCGAAATAAATCGAAAATTTAAGCCTCAAAATTAAAATTGATTTTTAATCATTCATCAGTAATAAATTAAACAAAATGAGTCACGTTAATAAATCATTTAATCAAAGAAATAATAGATTATAAAGTAAATTTTTTTAGAAACAATACTCAAAAATAAAAAATTGAATTAAGTTTAAAACAAATTTTAAGGTTCATGGTAAAGCCCAAAACAACTTAAATCTACATAAGAATATGGGCACCTAAGCAGCCCATATTATGTTCTCTGGGCAAAAATTTAATCACATCAACATTAAGACTTTTTCAAGGATACCAGAGGAATTTTTTTCTGTATTCTAAATGAAAATATTAAGAAATTTGAAAATATTAATTATTTAGCGTTATATCAAAAAAAAATGAAATCAGAAATTTTGTTATCAAGAAGTATTTGATAATTTATTGAACAAATAAGTAACCAAAAAATGTGTTTATAAACAAACAAAATAAATTTTTAGACATTTTTTCATTTCAATTAAAAAAATTTGCAAGAAAAACGAAAATTTGAGTGATAATTATAAGATAATTTATTAACAAAAATATTTCCTTTTTTTGAAAAAATTGAAATTAAAAAATAATTAAAAAAAATTGCAAAATCGTACAACATTATATTTTGAACCTTTTTTTTTAATGATTTTTAAGGAACAAGAGGAAAAAAATAAAACAGTCATAAAAATTTAATTGATGGGGAAGAAAATTTATAAAGTTCTATATTAAAGGTAAAAAAAAGTACAGCATATTGGAAGTTCTTTGCGCATTTTAATTAATTTTATTTTATTTAAATAAGAAGAAAATATTCTTGTTCAATTTGTACAAGATATCACATAGCTAAAACACTTTCCTTGAAATTAAAATACATAATAATAAAATAATAATTAAAACAAAATTTATGTCAAAAATTATCTCGAATGAATTGTGCACTTGAAAATTATTAAAATTATTTCACATTGAAAATGATTAATAAAAACATTATCTATAATTTTTTGATCTAAATTTTGTAACTTCAGTTTAAATAAAAGTGTTCATTTATCATTTTAGAAATTTTTTTGTCTTTGCATTTGTTATTATCACCCATGTTTTTTTTAATTAACTAAATCCCATTCTCAACAATCAAAGTCTCTAATTAAAATCAACATAACTTTCTTGATAAAAATTAAAAAATTATTTGATTTTTTTTTATAGTAGACTATAAATAATTTTGATCAAACATTACCAAATGGATTTAAAAGCTTAAAAACAAAAAATAAAGCCTCTAAAAGAGATTATTTTAGATGAGTTTCAATAAATACAAATTTTTCCAAGCGATGATTTTAATAATTCGACGAGGAAATTGATAACAAGATTAAGATGCTTAATTACAAATCCCAAATTACTTTTGCTTGCGCAATAGTTTATTTATTTTAAATAAAATTTAATTTGAGAACCTAATCAATTCTAATAATTATAGCAGATGAGCTAGACAAAAAGCAAGTATTTTTTAATAATGACAGTGCGGATTTATTTACAAAAAATTGATTTAAAAACTATGAGTTAATCTTTAGTGGAGATAAAAAAAATCTAAAATTTTGATGATTCAAGCACCCCTCTATAAATTCCTGTTTTGTAAGTTTGGCATTTCTGTCCAAGTCAAACGCCTTCATTATGTCCATGGCTATGTAATACGAAATTGGTAGATTAGAACTGATAAACTCCTGGTTGGTAAACAGTGAATAGTCCGAAGGTCCATAGGTTGAATACTTGAGTTTAAACAAAACTTTGACAATTGAATGCATTTCGTGGAAATCTATGTAGCCCGAATTGTTCAGGTCGTACAGCTCGAAGATGAGACCGAGTTTCTGGTCTTCTGGTCCGATAATTCTGCTCCAGAATAGCACTAAATACTCTTTGAAATCAATGTACCCACTCTCGTCTTTGTCGCACAAATCGAACAACAAATTTATCATCGAGGTTTTTTCTTCCGCATCCTCTTTTCCGATTATTAAATTTTCACATATTAATCTAAATTGTTCACGATTCACTAAACCATTGTTATATCGGCACAAGAATTTTCTGTAATATTCCAAAATAGTTTGGGAGTTAAACTGGGTGTTTTCGTTCATAAAATTTAACTCAGATGTCCTCAGCGCTTTTTCCATTTAGGGAAAATTATAGTTACATAAAAATCCTTGAATATTCATAAACAATTATTCATTGAAGCTCTTTTGTCATTTATATCTAACAAAAATCATTTAATTCATTTACCTTTTGAATAATTAATGATGTAACTAGGTAACTCGGCTAGTTTTAAAATTTTAAAACAAAAAGAAATTTGAAAAAATTGAAAAATTTCCACTGTGATATTCGCACATAATTTCTAGCAAATTTAGAATTTCAATTAAAATTGTTCAAGTATTTGCATCATCAAGTTTTTGCCAATTTTTTCAAATTAAAATTTATAAAAAAATCTTTTTTTAATCTAACAAAAAAATGAGCATAAAAACAAAATTAATCTTGCCTAAAAGGTTAATTTATACGAAAATTATTATGATCTTTACAGAAACTAAATTTGATCGTCGCCCTAAAGGAAGTTTTATAATAATTTCGGCACCACTAATTGCATTTACATGAGTGAATATTTGAAAATAAATATTAAAGCACCCTGCTAAACAAATCGAGTGAAAAACAAAAAATAAAATAGATAGATGATTAAATTTTTATGCACCAAAACAGCGGAGTATCTAAACTTTTAAGTTTAAATTATCTTTAATCCTAAACTAGTTTTAATAGACTGCTAATATTTGTTATCAACAATCTTGGTAAACAATTAAATAAATATTTTTAACTTGTGATGATTTATTCATTAATAAAGGACAAAAATTTAGAAAAAAAGATAAAAAAAAATTAAATTTTTCAAAGATGAATTTTGATAAAAATTCAAAAATTAAAATTTTGTTAACCATTTGGACAGAAGAAACTTTTTCCTAAAAAATTGAGAATTTTTTTATGGCATGTTATGTCGGTATTTGAAATATTTTGATTCCACTATGAACTTGGGCATTCTTAATCGACTGATTCATTTGAATTTTCAGTCAAATGTTGCTTTTTTTTTATATACAATACGATCAGAATTTTTTTGCAGATTTTCCAGCGTTTCCAATTTATTTCATTTATAATTTTCGGTTTATTAATTGTCAATACATAAAAAAGATAGAATTTTTAATATTTCTTTCAATCATGATATTTTAACTTGACAGGATTTATTTAAAAAAGAAAAAAAGTGCAATCATGCTCTTGACAAGTAAATAAATATTATCTTTGAAAAAAAATCCTAATTTTCTACTGTTAAAATTGAACAAAATACTAAAAATTTATTTGAATTTTTTATGATTTTTTTTCAACTCGGCCATGATGAGATCAGTGGTAAAAATTAAAGAAATAGATTTTTTGGTCAAAAATTTGATCTTCGTTTTGAAAAAATTTCAAATTTTTGACCAAATTAAAGATAACCGATTTGGTTATTAGAAGCGAAGTGTTATTGGGATTGTTAAGATTAAATCTATTGTAATAAAAGTCATAAATAGACCTATCCATAAAACCATGTTGTTTTTTTACTGCACCAATGTTTATGCCGATAAAAGAATTTTCCAAAAAATTAAACTCTTTGCCTGAGCTTAGTTCTTTGTGAGCAAAACTTTTTTTAACCAAGAACAAGTCCATGTTTATACACGATATTAGATAATTTTTGGCGCTTTTGTCCAAAATTGGATACTTCCACAACTCGCCATTACAAGCCAACTTTCCATCACCCTTTCTTATTTCATTGATCAATTCACTTTTATCGCTTAGTGTCAAATCGTTTAGAAAAGTCATCAAAGCAGACGAAATGTGAGTCAAATCTAAATAAAGTTTTTTAATTAATAGAAATTTGACATAGTCAAAATTGAAATTTTTAATCGGATCTTGATCAAAAGCGTCAATCTTTAGTTCAAATTGACTTTTTAAAGCTTTCACAAATCGAACAAAATGTCTTTTGTACTCATTTGATATTTCATTATGTTCCGCAAACAAATCCAGCGAGTAGAGCTCATTTATGGACATCAAATGTTTGAAAATTAATTTGAAATTTTTAAATTTTAGTCTTGATTTTTTGCTATTGCGGCCAAATAGATGAAGCAAAAACCCGGTTAGGATTTTGAACACAAGCAAATTTATGTCCCTAGGCTCTAAATTTATTACATTAAGAGACAACTTTTTCTTTTTGTGAATTAACTCTTTGAATTTTTTGCGAATAATAACATCGATCAGAAAACCGCGGCTACTCTGAGCATACCGGGACAAAAAGTGCTCGATTATGCTGTTTTCATACTCGCTTTCGCTCAATTTATACTTTAAATTAGTGTCAATAAGTAAATATGGTTGTTTTAGCTCGGACTCAAGGCATGGTCTTCTAGTCTGGTAGATGCAGAGTATCGACTTGATCAGACATAAGTCGTTGATCAGATAAAAATTTAGCTTGGTGTTTGACCATTTTTGGTAGTATTTTTTGGCAGCATAGAACAAAAATGGAACTGCTAATAGTGTAAAGTATGGTTTGCTCGGGTACTGAATGAATTCTTGAAGTTTTGACTCAAACATTAGTCTTGAAAAAGAAAAATTTATATTTAATTCCAAAATAAATAAATTTAAATTTTAGAGAGTGTTCGGTTTTCTTGAAGGCATAGTTACGTAATATATAGAAACGTTTAATAGTAAACCAGCTTGGTCATAAATGAACTAAATTAAAAAAATATTTTATGCTCTGGGACTTGATGAATTATTTTTATTTTAGAAAAGAATAGCATCAAAAGAATTTTTTTCTAATTAGTTTTTGAGTAATGAAGTGCTAGAGATCCACACATGCTCGCAGTGATCCATTTGAAAAATTGGTTTCTGCTGAAAGCAGCACTGGGGTTCGAGATAATTAATTCGGCGAATATTTGGAATATTTTAATGCTAGATAAATATTTAATTTTCATAAGATACATCTTTTGGAATACTAAAGCTTTTGAGAATTTTTATTCTAAGGTGAATATATATCTGGAATATTGACACAGACAACAGTTGCTGATATTTATCTCAATTAATATTTATTTTTTCATGTAGATGCAACTCAAAAAATGCTAGAAGTGTGTATTTTTTGTGCTCTAAAATTCTTACACTTAACAACTAAATTAAAATATTTTTCTAAAAAAAATAATTAAAATTTTTTAAATTTTCCAAAATTTACCGAATTTTCTCAGAAATTAAATTTTGATTACTTGACTTGAAAAAAATTCCGATCTTTTATTCCAAATAAAAGTGTTTCTAGTTTACTTCAATGAAAACAACGCCGAAAATAGTCTAAAATAAACAAATTATAAAGACAGTTTAACTCCAAAGCTTTTTTGCTTAGCATTCAATCTCGCATTATCATTTGATTTAAAATTAAAAATTAAAAATTAAACTAAAGATTATTTTAAATGAGCTGTGTGTGTGCCGATTTTATTAGATTTCGAATGAAATGTACCATTTTAAACGAGTTGACAATTTAATTCTTAGTTTAATATTTGAACTGAAATATTTGAATAATCAAACATAACAAATTTTTTTAGCTAAAACTATTGTTTTTTAAATAGTGACATTTAGCAGATTAAATTTTTTAAAAGATTTAGCGAGATAAACTCAATCCTTTTTAAACAGGTATATATTTGTAATGGAAAATTTCAAATTTTCAGTTAAACTATTAAATAAATTAATATAATAATTTTCAAATTCGTTTTAAATTTATTAATTAAAGACTAATAAGGAAATATAAATTAATTTCACTAAAGAGTCGATCGAGATTCCATTTTAGCTGACTTCAAAATTGGATGTCCATTAATTTTGGTGATTTTTCATCAATAAATAAAGAAAATTCCACTAAGAGACAATTCCGGCAAGGGTAATTTTAGATTTTAGAAAACAACAAAATCAATAGAAAAGAACGATTTTTTTTAATGATTTTTTTGATTCAAAAGGGTCTTTTTAATTTTTAAAATTTAAATATTTGAATTTTTTTTTAAATTTGCGATAGTTTCTTTTTTGATTGAACCTTTTAATAAAGAATAATTTTAATTTAATTATCATTAGTATTTTTTTTTGTGATCCTAAATAAATTTCTAATTTTTTTGTTTAAATTTGTTTGTTGATTCATTACTTGAAAGCTATAATTTTTTTAATTATTCTGGTTTTTCTAGTCCTATAGGCATTTCAACTTTTGTCTTTTTTTAATTTATTTAATTAATATTTTAAAAAACTAAAAATAAACTTTAAATTGTTTTCAAAATTTCAAAAAATCAAGTAAATTGTGCATTTCTTAAAGCATTTTGGTTTTTATGAGCAAAATAAAAATCTTCATAATTAATTTTGTAGTTGAAGCTTATTAATTTGTGTTAATAAAAGAAAATGAATGCTTCTAAAATAATAGAGATGTTTTCGAAAAATATCTCAACTAAAAGAGCAAATAAATAATTCTCAGTTACCTGAAGATTTTAAAATAAGTAAATGATTTAAGCTTGGTGATTTATGAAACATGAATGTGCTTGAAACTCGTCTAAAAATCGCTTTAGCTTGCTGAAGCGTCATCTCAAAGCTATACTCTATACATGAAAGAAATTTGAATTTCTATCTGGCATCAATCATGTCTTATGTAGTGTGCATTTCTGCTACAACATTTCAATTTGAATTCTCTTATAAAAAACAAAACATAAAAAATAAAAAAAATTTAAAAAAAAATTGTTGCATCTGAAATTATTCAAAACACGGAAAAAATCTTATTCAAAATATATTTTCTGAAAAATAATTCGATTCAACTGATCAATACTGGCTCAAAATTAAAAACTTAAAAATATATTTTGCTCAAAAATAAAAGCTTGAAATTGTTTTAATTATTTAAGATTTGGGTATTTAAAATTTTAAAGCTCTTTATTTAATTAAATTCTCATTAAATTTGTTCATCTTTTATTAGCTTTGGTTTACCATCTTTTTTTTTACAAGTCATTTGATCTGGTGTTAATTAGATCTTAATTCATAGCAATTGTTATTTAATGCATCGAATTCATTAGATATTGCTTTTGTTTTTTTTGTTTTTGTTTTACTGACCTTATGCCAAGTCAAATGTTGAAATTAAAAGGAAAGATGGTAAACCAGAGCTTACGAAAGAAGAAAAAATGGATCGTAAGATCACTCAAAAAGCTTTATAACCATTTATTAATTTGAATTTAATATTTTTAGCATTTTTAGTCTTGTGTTATAATTTTTGCTATTTCTTACTTTGATCAGAAAAGAACTCTGGCCCTAATGAGCAATAAATTCTCTTCCAAAGTTCTCTCTTCTTTAATTACTTTGAATTGAATATCCTTGAAGGATTGCTGCAAAAATCTAAAAATTTGATAATCTGCTGGTGCCAAGCTTGAGCACCACTGTCCATCCAGCTTCTTCTTTTTTTAAAACATGGAGTAGTCTAGTTATCTATTAGTAATGTTTTTGGGTGTTTCAAGCCTTTGTGAATGAGCGATTGATTCACTTTGTCAAGCTGGTGAAACTGTTTCACATTTTTCTAAAACTTAAAAATAGAAGCAAAAATTTTGAAAATTTCAAAAATTTTTTTAACTCAAATTTAATTTTTTGATTATAGGCAATTTTTCTAGATGACTAAATGAAAACCTCTTTGTAAAAGTAAAATTTATGAAGTGCAGAGATTTTTTTTCACAAAAAAAAATTTATTTTTGAATATTTTATTTTCACATGAAATACTAAGAATTAAAGAATTACACTAATTTAATAATAGTCTAGTTGAATCTAAAAGTTTTTAAAACTTTTTTTTGAATTTTTAGCAATTTGAGCAGAATAAAAACCAAAAAAATAAAACAAAATAGGCTGAAGGAAATCTAGACCCTTGGGGCGTTCTTGAGAGTGAAACTGTGATCGGGCTGCTCTTTTGCTTTCTGCAAATATTCACTAATATTACTAATGGACACATTGGCGATTTCTTTGAGGGCTTCTCTGGTGAAATAGGCCTGATGGGCAGTGACGAGCACATTTGGGTAGCTAAGAAGAACGCTCAAGTCTTCGTCGGGCATGATTCCTTCCTCAATGGAGAACCAATCATGGTCAAATGACAAGTTTTCTTTTTCATACACATCCAGAGCAGCTCCGCCGATTTTTCTCGACTTTATTCCAGCGATCAAAGCCTTGGTGTCGATGAGTCCACCTCGTCCAGTATTCACTATCAACACTCCCTCTTTCATTTTGCCAATGGCATCCGAATCAATCATGTGCACGTTTTCTTTGGTCAATGGCGCGTGCAAACTGATGATGTCTGATCGAGAGTACACCTCGTCCTTAGTCTTAACATACTCGACTTGGTTTTGAGCAGCCCATTCTTTGTCTTCGTAGACATCAAAAGCAATTACATTCATTTTGAATCCGCGGAAGATTTCGCACACCAATTTTCCAATACGGCCAGTGCCAAAAACACCAACTGTCTTTCCTTTCATTTCAAAGCCGAGCAGTTTGCTAGTAAGAGACAAGTCAGCGTTTTTTGACCTCTCAAAGGCCATTCTCAAATTTCTGGCCAAGTTTATGGACAGGCCGACAGCGAATTCTGCAATTGAGCTGGGCGAATACGAGGGCACAGTGGCTACCTTAATGTTGCGTGCAGCACATTCAGCTAGATCCACATAGTCAAAGCCAGCTGAGCGGCAAGCAATCATTTTGCATTTAAGATGGTCGAACATTTCCTTGTCGACTTTGTCATGAACAAATAGAGAGATGATGTCGGCGTCCTTTGCCAAAGCGACTGTGTCTTTGTTCAGCTTGGACTCCAGGTAGGTGGCCTCCACTGGCTCTTTCAGTCCAGCTACTAGAGGTTCCAAGTATTGCTTGTCATAGGGCTTCACATCAAAGAACACTATTTTGACCATTTTGAGTTTGTTTTCTAGAAATGAAAATTTGGAAAATTTTTATTAAGTGTTCCGTTTTTATAAAAAATCTAAAAAGACGCTTTATAATATTCTATGATTATCATAATTATACAAAAATCGATTCTATATGAGAACTATTGGTTAGAAATTTTAAAATATTAATTTTTTATATCATGAATTTGAAGTGTGCTGTGCGAAAAATACTCAAACAATACTTTGGTGTAGCGCAAAAATAACTCTACTACCAGGCCTAAAACACAAACAACAACACAATTTTGCAGCACCTTTGCTCAGAGAAAAAAAATGCTTTGTAATGTTTTCTAAATCTGTATTTACACTTAATTAAAATAAAGAAATATTCTTGTTTAAATACTGATTTTTTCTACAATCATAATTATTAATTTAAACTTATCTTTTAAAAAATATTTTAAAATAAATTATTTCTGAGAATTATTTGTTTTTAAATGGCGCTCAGTTATCAGCCCGTAGGCTTGGTTGTCTTGGATTCTTTTTTCAAAATTTTGAGAGTCAGAAAAAAACCGCGCATTTCTTCAAGCAACTAACTCCATGAAGCCATAGATCTTTAAAACTGATGAGTCATTGTGAGCAATTCACCATGTTTTGTTCATTTAGTTCTAGAATGAACTTTTTTAATATATTCAGAAATGGTGAGCATCATTATAGATGCCAGATCCATGAATATTAACTGATTGATGATATGGAAAAAGTTTAGTTAACCAAATTTGCTTTGATTACTTAAATTAATTTAAAATTTAAAATTAAAAAAATTTTTTATTTTTCATTTTCAATAATTTTATGAATCAAATAAAAAAAAAATTGAAAACAAAATTTTTTTCAAAAACGTTATCCTTAATCCTAAAAAGTCACATTGCTTGAGTACACTTTTTACACAAATGCTTCAACAAAATTATAAATTTAAGCTCAGAATTTTCTAATCATGTTTAAAAAGTTGAAATTTTAAGAATATTTTTTGAAAAAATTTCTGTTATGAAAATGATGAAGCAGTTTTTGATTTTTAGTTTATGGAATTTGAACAAGTTTTAGCATTTTTGATCAAATTTGAATTTTAGAAGCTAGCTAAGTTAAGTTTCTATTAAAAATAATGCGCAAGACACACCTAGTTTTTAAACTAGTATATTTGATTAAAGGGTGTTCAAAAAATAATCTACTAAATAAAAATATGATATGTTCCAAAATGAACCAAAACTGTTTGTTTCTTTCACTTTTTTTATAATTTAATGTAAAGACGCTAAATGTTGATCAAAAATCAAGTTTTCTAATTATTTTATCTCATACAAAGAATTTTAATGAATTTTTCTAAATTTTTTTTATCCAAGCCCAACTTTACAATTTAAGCTTGAATTCCCAAAAAATAATTTTTCAATTTGAATTTTGCCTAAAAGCATTTTGACTAAATACTTAACAATTTTAACAAAATTGAAAATGGTTTAAATTCTAAATTTTTCTAGAGTATAAATCTAGAAACTTTGATTTATCTTGGCCTCCCCATTGGAAACCAAAAATCAATAAAGGATTTTGTGGGAAATAAGATGAAAAAAGTTGAAAACAGTTTTTACTCTCTAAATTGTGTTGGATGCAAATCAAAATTAATGAACCCAGAAACTATAGCTTTCTTATTCAAACAGTCCTCTCAATCAATCATTTGATATCTTTATTTAGAGAATATCTTTATTAATGAAAATAGTTTAAAGGGATTTGATATACGGCAAAATAATTTAATAAACAAATTATTTGACTCAGTAAATTTAAAAAAACAAAACCTTTGAACAAAGCACTAAAATTGGAGTCAATTAGACAAATTTATTATATAGTATATACGTCTTGAAACGAACAAGGGGTAATAACGATAAGTGTTTTTTGATCTCACATAACTTTTTTTTGAAAAGTTTTTTTTATAAATAATGACCATTTTTCTATTTTCTTATCTACAAATTAATAAATTGATTTAAGACGTATCCCATTATATATTTTTTTTAAATTGATTGTAAAAATAACCCCATAAATAAAAAAGATACCGCTTGCGAAAAAAAACTTCTTGAAAAATTTTTTTTTTAAACAATAACCCTTTGTCTTTTGTAATTTTTTACCCTGATTTCATTTTTTCAATCGGTTTTTTTCGAAGAGATAACCGTTCTCTTTTTATTAAAAAAAAAAAAATTTTTAAAGAAAAAATTACTTCGGGTTTGTACCGTTAATTGGTTTGTTTTGAATTTCTATATAAAAATAAATTGATTATTGAAAGTTTCTTTTTTATTATGATGTTTTTTTTTAAATTGCCAAGAACAAACTTTAAAAATAAACCTGCTTCAAATAAAAAATACACTAACGAGTCACTGAGTAAAGCCATAAACGAAATTAAAAATAAGAAATTTGATAGAACGGCTGACAACGTAAAATCGAGACAAACTTTAAAATGTCATAACTCCTTTAATATTTACCAAAATTAAACGAAATTTTGAGAGAATATAGAATTTTTATTTTAGTTCTTATTCATGCTTTTATCTTTTTTCAATAAGTCCATTTCTTCGAATATTTTTGAGTCGTTTGGATGTAGAGGCCAAAAGGTCCTGCGCGAGATTTTGGTCCATATTTCTTGTACAAAGTCGCATTTTATTCCTTAGTTCATCTAAGATTTTTCCTATTCAGTCATTTTCATACATTTTCCCTTTAAAATGGACCAGAAATCTTCAAATGGTCGTACTTCTGGCACATTTGCAGGGTTTTCGCATTTTTGCACAAATTTGATATTTTGGTCAATCAAGTAGTTGACAACTGTATAGGCATAATGAGAGCTCGCCAAGTCGGGCCAGAACTTAAAGTTACCGTCTGAAATGTGTTTTTTAATAAACAGAATGATTCCACGCTTTATAAAGTCTAAAAAGACAGTTTGGTTGACTGCATGTCCATTTTTTCAAATAATTGGCGCCGAAATACTCCTCTCAGAAATGACCAACCAAACAAGTAATTTCTGTTCAAATTTCTTAACTGGGGTAAACTTTGTACTTGCTGGTGTTGCAGCAATGTAACTTGGGTAAAATATATCATTTCCATTGATTTTACCATGGCTGAGAGCGAAATAGATTCATCGTCTAAAATCCAGGAAATATTTGGGTTTTTTAAATACAAATTTCTACATTTTACTCTAGCTTCTTTTCTTGCGTTTGGGTTCGGTCAGGGATTATCGTCTTTTTTCTAGGTATTATTTGAAGCTTCTTCAAAAATTTTGAGACCATTTGCTGGCTTATATCAAACTTTTTGGCTGCTTGACGCTGACTAATGTTGTCTTTGTGATCAAAAGCCTTTTTTAGCTAGCTGATTTTAACATTAGTCATTTTCTTAATTTGTGTTTGACAAGATCCTTGTTTCCTTTCTGGTGAAAAATATTCACTACGTTTTAAAATTCGGTAAACAGCAGTCCTTGGAATTTTTTGTGCTATAAAATGCCTCATGGAGAAAATCTTTCCAAGTGATCTATTTTCGTTAAAATACGCGTACACGCGAATTCAATATTAAATTAAATTCAAGAATATGGAAAGAGATTTAAAAAAAATTAAAATCGCATCGCAAATGATACTTAAAGTTCGTCTCGATTTTAAGTTGTCACCCTTTATTTCAAGCGGCAATTAGATTCAACATTCCAAATTCCACTCTTCATGATAGAATACATGAAAAGTACAAAAGACATGTGCGTGGAAGCGGTTCAACGCCTTGGGTTCCAAAAGAATTCGAGGAATTATTTGTGGATGTTATAATTAAGCTTTCAGATTGGGGTCATAGAATTAATTTTCCAGTCATAAGAGAGTTTGTTAAGACCTTTATAACAAGTAACAAAATTCAAAACCGATTTAAAATTAATACACCTGGACGAGACTGGTTTTACCATTTCTTAATTCGTTGGAAAAATCAAATATAGTCACATAATAGTACTAATGTAGCTTCACAACGTGCTAGTAGTTATGCTAAAGAAGTGATTGATAAATTTTTAATATTTTATAATCGAATAAAATAGATGTAGTAGATCCAAAAAACATTTGGAATATAGACGAGAAATATCATAGACATAAAAGAAATATCGAATTTATCTCATTTTACTATAAGCATAAAATCTTCTTTGTCAAACAAATTTTCAATAACCAATTATGTAAAAACGTTTTTGAATAAGGAAAGATTATAAGATATTTAATAGAGGGAATACTTCTTATATTAAACAGTTATCAAAAGTAGAAGATCTGACTCATTTAAATTCTGAATACGATTTAGCATTCGGTGTTCTTTTGATTGAATGGTGCCTCGAATGTAGCAACTCTGGACTGACTAACTCGATGAAATACTACTTTCATTTAATAGAATATTGTATGTTGAATAATCTTAATCATTTTTTTGTATATAACAAACTGAATTTTTACTTAATTGTAAAATGGATATCTAACTGTCTATTATTCTTATTTCAATTTGTCCATTGGACTTAAACCTTCATTAAATAAATAAATAAATCTAATAAGAAATTGTTTAATTTGGACTACTCTAGTGATATTTTATTATTTCAAATTCATCACAATTTCTTTTATTTATTTATTAGATTTACCGAGCTGATTCTCCTTCAGAATAAAATGAAAAAAAAACTTATAATCAAAACAAATTTAAATAAGATAAAATAAAACCTGCTTAGGATGAATAAAATATTCAAAATAACTCTGTAATTCGAAGCGAATGTTTAAACCTCTTTCATCATAAAAATAAGGGGACCAGTTTCGACTGGGTAGTAATGCGGTGTAGATGATTAACTCGATGCAGTAACCTCTGTGTCAGATGTGAGTCATTGCTCAAAAAGGTACAAGAAAGAAGTTGAGCAGTGATTTAGAAAGAGAATTTATATCATTTCTTCGAATTTTATCAATCCGACTTTAGACACCTTCAATTAGGGTCTGTATTGATTTTAGGCTGATTTCACACAGACATTGTATTATCTTGAGCCTATATGTTTTCTAAATCCTGATTGCTCATGAATAACTGAAAAACAACTTGTCATACTAATTGAACGATTAGGGTTTAGAGTGGGAGAAGATTTCTAAGGCATCATGGTTATAATTGCTATTTTCCAGAATTTTGGGACTAGTTCAAAACTTATGATAAAGAGTTGACTTATTTCTAGTTAAGTCTTTTTTGGTAAATTTTTTGACATTAGGTTATGGCTACGATCTAGACCAGACCCCGATAGTTATTTTAGTTTTTTTAAGGTATTTGTAATTTCTAAAAGAGTGATTGACTCGTTTGAATTACTTTTTACCTTATTTTAAGAAATCTCTTATTGCTTAGTGATGAATTTTTCTAAATTTTTATACCATCAAATTCAATAAAGGCTTAAACTTTTTGAAGTGACAAATTTTACTTTCGGAAAAATGTATAACTTAACTTTTTATTTATTTTGCGATGGTTTAATTTTATTTGGTTTAACATTATTTTTTATGTGTCAAAACCCCTCGACCTTTTACTTTTTGAGATAATAAAAAAAAAGTCGAGTAGTTGAGTAATTGTCTCAAGTCAAGTCCAAGTACTGACTTTTTTTTCAAAAGTCCGAGCCAAAGAATTATTTTGATTATTTTAAAATAAAACATTAACTTTTTTTATTTTAACTGAGTCAAATAAATAGCATCGGCAATCCATCAGTTAGAATTAAGGACAAATGAAATTTCTGCCGTTCCAGGTAGTCATTGATGCGGTTTAGCAAGTGTCAATGTCCAGACTTGAACATTTTTCTAGTGACTTGGGCTTTAATTCGGAACTTTTAAGCAACTCTTATTTTTATCAAAATCTACAATACAAAATAAAAATAACTTATAAATTAATTTTTCATTCTTATTCCTCGACTACTCCCCTACACTGTAGATTTGTTTGACGCAAAAAATAGAAGAATTGAATTTTCACTAAATTCTTAGTCAAAAAATGTAAAAAATTAAAAAATTATACAAATAGAATTCTATTATTTAATTAATTTATTTTTCAAACTTTTGTTTATTTACGCTCTTCTACAACAATAAAAGATTTGGAAAAAATTTAAGTTAATGGCCGCTACACTACCACACTGCCACAAAGCAGTGATGGGCTCCTATTCTACTTGTTAGGATGTCGCAGCAAAAATAACTTCAAAACAAATAACTTAAATTTTAGATACATCGTTATTCCAACTTAATTCTTTGTTTAGTTTTTTTTCTATTTTTTGGCCAAAATTTGCCAATTTTAAGTAAGGTGCCCCAAGTCATAAACACTAGTTTTGGATTTAAAATTTTTAGCTTTTCCAAAAATTTGAAATCTAATGTAATTTTGTGCGTAGAACTCAAATCTGAAATCATTTTTTTCATTTGTCATCTTATTTTTGCTGAATTGCATGAAATAAAAATACAAATTTAGTGCATAAGTTTGAACTGATTTTTTCGAAAAATTAAACTGACTTGGAAACTTAATTTTTTTTTCTTCAGATAGTAGAGGAAATGTACTTTCTAATCTTGTGTATTTTTTTCACCCATTCAATAAAAATCCCTAACAATTTAAACGCAAAGTTTTGAAAAAATTCGATGATTTAGCATTTTTGGCGTTTTATTTCTCCCGTAAAATTATTTCAAAATAGATAATTTTTTTTTATTTAAGAGAACTAAGTCTCCTCTATAGAAATAGATGGGGGTGTCTTGTCTTAAAAGCATTCTATTTAGATTTAAAATCAGTAAAATAATAAAAAAAAATGATCAAGATTTCAACAAGTTCTTAGACTTAATTTTAGAGGCCATAAATGAATATAAAAATATAGATTTGAATATTAAGCTATGGAATAGATCCTGGAGAGCTTTGGAAATGTATCAAAGTGGCGCAAGCTATCAAAATGTCTTAGAAAAGCTATTTGGAGCAAAATCGAGTAGTAAAGTTATTTCTCATAAAAAAAGCAAAGATTTTAACACATTAATATATTCAGAACAATAAATTTCCTATATGAATATATCTAAAAACTTTATATTTATTACATAGGTATCTTTAAATGCTTGTATTTTACTAAATAGACAATATTATCCAAAAAGCCCACCTATTCCTATTTCTTAATAAATTAGCTTTAATTTAAGCCAAAAATCACCCTACTTGAAAAAAGTCTTATATACGAAATAAAATTTAAAGGCATATTTAAAAAAAAAACATTTTTTTCTAAAAATCGCCAAAAAAAAAGGGAAAATAAACTAATGGATGATAAAAAACGACTAATCCGAGTAAATTTAGGGTAAATTTTCATAAAAAAAAAAAAAAAAAAAGTAGATATCTATATGCTTCACATTTTATGAAACAAAACGTTTTTTTGAACCCCCCTCTGAAACTCGGGTATAAGATATAAGAACCCAACTTTTTCACTAATAAAATCGAATTCTGCGTCATAACTAACCTAAAAAAAGTTTTTGAGGTGAATTTTTGATAATCCTAGCTAACTAGTGTTTATGACTTGGGGCACCTTAATATTTAGTGAAAAATGGCATTCAGCTTACTAATTCAATAAAAACAAAAAGTTTGGCAGCTTTTTGAAAATTCATCAGAAAAAAAAGAATTGTGTAAGACTGATCCTTGTGGAACTCCATTTATTATCAGAGACTTTAAATCAAAAATCCAAACAAAGTAAATATTTATTAAAATTAAATAATAGAAAAAAAATTTAATCAAAATTAAACAAAATTATAAAATTTTAATATCTTTGTCGAATAAAATACACTGTGTTGGAAACAAAACAACAGACTGGTTTAACTTTTTGCTTTTAAACGCTTTGCCATTCAAACTATTAATAACATAATCGTTTGACTTGTCTGTCAAATTTTTATCTTGCTTAACCACAATTGTTTGATAAAATTGAATAAAATCAATTAGTTCTGCCGACACTCTACGGCTGGCGTTCAGCATTGAGTTCAAATTGGTCAGGCATCCGAGATTATTTTCTTTGAATAGACTCAATATGTTCAAGTTAAGCTTGTTATCAAACAATGGAATGCCGTATCTCAGGTCCAAAAATAGCCATTCTTCGAAATTTCTGTCATCGTACCCATTCGGGTTTATCATGGTTATGTATCCACAAAAGTGTTTTAAGGCTAGCATTTCATGCAATTTTTTGACCGATGGATGCTCGAATAATGGATGTGTGGTGTCATTGAAAGCAATGTGCAGTGTTTGAGCACCATCCTCGAACTCCGAGTAGCACTGGACCAAAATGGGACCGTGAAGCAGTGAGTCGTTCAAGACTAGCAGCAGATTGGAAAAGCTTGCCACAATGGAATCATGACCCCAAGTGTAAATGAGAAATTTTTCAAAATTTTTAAACATTTCCGGTAGACTTTTAGGCCGATAGCCTTTTGGCAAAAACAAACTCACTGGTCCGTCTTCAATTAATTTATAAAGATAAAGTTTAAACCAAAAACTGTTCATTTCTGGCACTGCTGGTCCGAAATGGAATGGACTGTCGGCACAGAGCGGCGGAGAGCTATGCGCCTCGCCTGAACTGCTATACGGAGCCATAGAGAAAACAATGGAATAGTTTTTAGCCAAAATTCTTTGCCTTGAATCTTCATCAAGACTGCTCAGACTTTCACATCTCAGCAAATCCAGTGCCAAAGGCTCATCTTCGACGGCAGCTTTTTGCCCATTTTCACATTCCTTAAAATTCGAAAAAAGTCTTAAGCCAGCATTATTGCGCAAAAATTGAATGGTTGACTTGAAAATCAAGGCATGGTCAAAATAGCGCTGCGCTTCGCCCTCGATAATTTCGCTGGAGATTTTTTCCAACTCGGATAGAAAATTGTCCAACGATTGATCGGTCAGTTTTCCCACTTCGAACATTGTGACTGCATGATTTTTTAGGCCTGATGACAAATTGCCCATCATCAAAAATGCTGTCAGCGTTGAATCGAAAAGAAAGCCAATTTTTTTGCCACATTCGGTCTTGTCGGCAGAAGGCGATGGCATCAAAAATGAGCCCTCTGCCCTTGGACTTGGAGTTTTTAGCGAAAGACTCTCGGACAAGTTGATGCTGAGAGTGGTGCATTTGAGTTCGTCATCGTCGAAAAAATTTTCACTTTTTTTCGAGTTCCATTGCAGCAGACTTTCCTCAGACTTGACTTCTTTTCTGATCTTTGATCTGTACTCTTTCCAGCTTGGCTCAAAATTTGACTCATCTATTTGTTTCTTTTTCTTGGCAATCGAGAGGCGGCAATAGAGTGAAACCGCATTGAGCACCAAGTCCAGGTCGATTTCTAAAAGAGCGGCCAATTCACCAAGACAGGTTCGATCATCAATTGAAACAAACAGCTTGTACAAAAGAGTCTCAAAGTAGTCGCCAGTGATTCTGTTCATCACAAAGCTTTCCAATGGTGGAACCTCTACACATTCACCGCTCTCCAAAGACACGTCCAAATAGACAAGGCCCTTGCGGTACAACAAATGCACACATTCATGGTTTAGTTTGCCGGCCTCTATCGGCTTTTCATAGTCTATAATTGTGTCCAGGCATGTTTTTTCATCTGAGCTAAGCAGCTTGACGTCGTCATCAGTAATGCAACCAGGGTTGACCCTCCACCACGGTTCGATCAGAATATCACACGGCTGAGAGGGCAGCAGAGATTTGATAGGCTTTCGCCTGGTGAACCCTATGGTCCGCAATCGGCTAGATGACCTGTACTTATTCATTATATCTATGTACTGGTTTCTGCCGATTCCTAGCAGACGCACACAGTCAAATGCAGTAAAATTCGGCAGAGTGTCATAGCTTTTCTCTGATACCATCAATTGAGCCATCATGTCCAAATAATAATTAAAGGGTGTAATACGCAGGCCTCGCACATATATGTCACTCAAATGGTACGGATAAAGCATCAAGTTCTCTTTGCTGTAATTCAACAAATCTTCGTAGTATTTTTTTTCATCTCTACGAATTTGTTTAGCTAGAAAATTAAAAAGATAGAAAAAAATAAAATTATTTTTTTGTTGTACCAAGGCTTTCCTTGAACCGGACCTGATTTTTAATGCAATAACTTACGATGCACTTTTCGTATTCTTTTTGAGAATTTCCAATTAGCTATACCAATTTTTATTAATAAATTACTTTAGAAAAAAGATTGTCATTTTTTTCTTGGTTACTTGTCTAATATTGTTTGGCAAATTGGTCCAATTTACATTGTTTCTGATCTCATTTTCCACTTCGGGATTCATCTATGTATAAATTATTTTCGAAATTGAGGAATTTTTTTGATTTTATTTTTTTTTCTTTTTGTCTTTTAATAAGCCAGGTACTTGACGCAGTAAAGAATGGTTTTAGATCACGTGATTAATAATAAATTATGCTAAAGGTTGTGATTTAAAAGTTTTTATTAATCTTTGAAAATTATTAATTTAGAAAAAATGTCATGTTATCGATGCGCTGAAAAATTTCGATTTTTTAAAAAAGAAGTAATTAACTTTCAATTTATTTTAATAGAAACAAATTTTTTTTTATAAAGTTAGGCTGTCCCAATTGTGGGTTTAGCTTTTGCTCAAAATGTTTGGATTTTAGGATAAAAGTTCCTAATAAAGGAGATAGAGTTTTGAACGTGT
Organism: Brachionus manjavacas; assembly: GCA_019054805.1. Lineage (NCBI taxonomy): Eukaryota > Metazoa > Rotifera > Eurotatoria > Ploima > Brachionidae > Brachionus > Brachionus manjavacas. The sequence continues at coordinate 1,211,928 of JAHQIY010000009.1, forward strand.
GTCAGAAATGCCATGATTCACTGAAAGGTGAACAAAATTCAAAAGTTCTTGACTATTCGCCTCCAAAAAATTTCATCAAAATGGTCGAAGAAAATAAAACAAAAGTTGGGCACCAAAATCCTGACAAAGATATAGAATCCCGCTTGAACCAGCTCAAATCTGAAAAAGCGAAAAGTAAATTTTTTCCTGTTTAATCAATCTAAATTATTTAAAATGTAAAAGGATCTGTTCCTGAGTGTAGTGAACTAGAGACCAGACTTAATCAGCTTCAAGGTAGAGATGAAAGTTACAAAAAAATTTCCAATTTACCAAGCAAACAAGTTGTAAATACGCCAGAAGATCTTATTGCAAAATTGACTGAAGAAGTTTATAAAAAAATGAATTAAAATAATTAAAATTTTTAAAAACAAAATAGGTTAAAATTGATCAGAATTATGAAGAATTTGAAAAGAGAGAACTGGAAAAATTAGAAACACGATTGCAAAATCTCAAAAATGGCCTAAGTCTAAATCTAAACGATGCAAAGCGCTCAGAACAAACCATTCACACTTCATCTAACATAACTACGGATCCGAGTGACAAATTAGTAAACAAACTGCTTAAAGATGCTGAATTTTCTTTGCCAAAAGACGAAATAGATGAAGATGAGTGGTGTTGTCTTTGCAATGATGATGCTACTATCAAATGTTCTGACTGTGATGATGATCTATACTGTAAACGGTGCTACAAGTAAATATTTCTACCTTTAGTTTGAAAAATATTACAAAAATTTATTTAGGCAAACTCATAGCTCAGGTGAATACAAATATCATCGAAAATCGATTTTGAATTCGTAAATATAGCGTAAATTGCGATAAATTTTTTTATAAAATAAATCAAAAATTTTAATTTTCTTAATGTTTTATTTAAAAAAAAATATTTTTAATTAATTTTTTCATTAGAAATTAAAAAAAAAGCCAAAGCAGGCATTTTTTTAGACTCTATTCATTATAAAAAATATGAACCAACTTCAGCAGGGTAATAAAAAGGACTTTTATTTATGAAGGAGATAATTTTTTTATGTTGTACCTAATTTATTAATAAAAATAGCGAATTTTAATTTTCGTACATAAGTACAAAAAATAAAAAATACATAAAAAACACAAAAAGATTTTATTTACTAAACTAAACAACTTATTTTTTCTGGACGACCTCTTACGTAGAATTGTAGATACGTTTTCAACATATGGAATTGGTATAACTTTTAAAGATAATTCTGATAATGAAGTTGCTGTTGTTGTTGCTATTGATGAATGAATTCTTTTAAGTTCATTTAATTAAATAATTATTTCCAGTTTATTCACAACATATTGTACATTAGGTGCTAAATATGGATTTAATGGACCAACTGAATTTTTTTGTAATACTGGTAAGACTTTCTTTTCCTTTTTATTATTCTATTTTCAATTCATTAATCGACTGCTGGAAAAACTGAAAGCTAAAATTTATTAGCACCTACGATATTATGTTTACAGATGAAATGTTTACTCCAATATTCACAACTTCAAAAGCCAAGTTCATTGTTGATTTCATTTTTGATTATAAAATTTTCAAAAAATGATATATAGGACTGATATAATTTTTTGTTTTTACGTAATTTTAGGTGAAATTACGGAATATACGGTAATTTCACGTAAAATATGGGAAAATTACGTAAATTCACCAAAAATTTCCGGTAAATTTATTTTTTTTATCTTAGTAAATTTACGCAATTTTACCATAATTTACGTAAAATTACCAGATATTCCGTAATTTCACGTAAAATTGCGTAAAACAGAAAAATGGTTGTTGACCTCTATGTTACTGCTGGTCGTCCTACCTTACGTCGCCCTTGAGGTGTCCATTGAAGGGCTCATTTTAGTCTCCGTGTTTCTTTCATTCTTAGTACATGCCCGAGCCATCGCAGTCTTTTGTTCTTAATGCATCGAGTAGCCGTCTTTAGTTGCTTAAAAATTAATACATGTTGAAGTTTCCTTATACACTTGTGACTTAATTGTGATGTTTGATTTTACTATTCTTTTACTATTCTTGCCTATACTTTTGTTAAAACCTTAAGTCCATTCGTGTAGTCAATTAATTTATTTTGTTTTAAAAGATATATTTGTTGAAAATTCGCTGTTTCAGTGAAATCAATTTTTTTAGAGATCATAATTAAAAAATAATGATTAACTCTTTTTTTAACTATATCTTTATTTAGATTTTTTTATATAAAATTTCTTTGCTATTTTTGAACATGAAAATAAAATTTAAAAAAATTAATGTTTTCAATAAAAATTGAGAAAATACCCTCTTTTTCAACTTATTTATTTGGCTTATAAATCAAAATTTTGAAAAAATTAAACCTTAAATTTGTTCAGAATTTGAATATCTCAATTGGGGTCAGGGGGTATCCTGGGACTACATATTGCAAATGCAGATTGCGAATTTGAGGTCGAAAATCGAATCCTAAGAAAGTGTGGACGTTTTAGTTTTTTTTTTATTTAAAAAGAAGTTAAAGAGACATTTTTTCATCAGTGATGGCATTTCTGACTCTATCAAGATGTGTCTAGAAAACATAAGATTTAAAGATTATCGTATACTTTTAAATGAATTAATAAGGACTAAAAATATTTCATTACATGAGGGCCAAAAAGTTCAATAGAAACTACTTTCCTCTTCATTTAATACAATTGTTTTATTTATACATTTTTATATATATGTTTATTTTTATTTTTTTTTTGTACTCTCTTCTTCTAATTTTTATTTTTACTTCTCCTGGAGGATGTTAATTAAATTCATTATTTAAAGTCTTTGACTGAGGCCGCTTTCCGACCACTTCAGTGCGCAGTGCAATAAAGCGCACCATAAAAGATGTATAATTCAATTAAATTAAGTTAAATTTTCCTCTAAAAAATATGTAAATAAAAATAAGTAAATTATCATTTGTCTATTATATTCTATTTTTCTCTGCGGTTAAATTTTGGTGTCTTTATTAAAGCTCTTAAATTTAATTTAAAGCAGCAAATCAAGAAATATGCTCTTAGCTTTTGAATTTGACTATTTTTTGTATTTTTTTTTTAAGCAAATTATCTCTAAATTGAAAAAAATTAATTAATAAATGCTGACTAATTAAATTAAAAATTTAATATAATTAAATTGTGAATAACTTGAGTTGAACACTCGAATTTTTCCATTCAAAATTAATTAATCGCATTGTTGAAAAGAGATCAATATTAAAATATTCTGTATCGAAACTCTAAATTTAAAAAAGCAAAAATTTTATTTAAACTGATTACTTGTTACAAATTAAACCATTTTTTTATTATCAAAATTAACCGAAATATATTTAAAAATTTTATTTAAAAAAAATTAAAGAAAATGAAATATAATTTAACCAAAACAGTAGAAATTCATTTAATAAATAAACAACTTTATATAGAGAAATATGTCTTTCTGTTCAAAAATTATTGAGGTCTTAAGTTCCATTTTTATACATCACCATTTTAGGTTAAATCAGCTTATCTCAGTCATTTTTATAGAAAATTAACCCCCAAATAAATGCTCAGAATTGTGAAGAAAAAATAACATTAACGATAGTGATTGATGCACAAGATCCTTTATAAAATAAAATAAAATTTCGCTTTTGTTTATTTTGAGGTCTGTAGACTCCCAAAGCCATAAGACCAGGTATAATTTTTTTAATTTTTATGCTCTACTTAGTGAGTAAATTTTCTTTATTAATTATGTTAACGAAAAACTTCAGTTATTTCTAAAGATTAAGATTATAAAAGTTTATGAAAATTTTTACATGTAAAATGTTTTAAAAGTAAAGTTAAAGTTTAACTTTGACTATGACTTAGAATTTTAATTTATTGCAAAATAAATAAATTAATTGTTAGTGTTGTCTTTCAAATAAAGAAATTTTTTTTTTAAATTTATTTGATAATTTGAAGCGAATAATTCTTTATATGAGAAAAAATAAAAAACTTAATTTCAGTTTCTAAAAATTAGTTTTACTCTTTTTTAAGTAAAGAATAAGTTAATTTGGCTTATTAAATAAAAACAAAATGTGTAAAAATCTTAGAATTATTTAATCGATTGAAACTGGATTATAATTTAGAGTAATTCATGCTTTCTAAGCAATTTTTTTGAATTTAAAGTTCTCTTACTTTTTGATACACACATTTTTGTTGTGATTTTCGATAAATTCATCTCTAGTAGTTGAATGTAGTAGTTGAATTAAAGACATTTCTGAAATTAAATTTCTAGCTTGACGAACTGACCTTTTCATTTGGTCATAAAAATAATGGATACAGAAACGTTACCGGATATAGCTACAGTAGATGCAAATTTGTACAATTAAAAAAAAATTTGAAATTCCTGTCATATTATGGCATCTTTATATTCATCAGTTTAAGCATAATCAAGACAGAACGATCCTGTTGGGTTCAGTTTTAATTAACGAATTGATTTCAAAAAAGATCCTTGAAAGTCATCAGTTTCAGTTTCTTCAAGCCTCAATTTATTAAAAAGCTCATAATTATTTAAAAATGATTTTGAAAGATTATGGTGCGAGAGTATTTGTTCTGTTATAAAAAGTGTTATTTGGTATTTAGTCATTTTTGAAAAAAAAAAAGATGACCAAATTTTAATTTTTAACAATGTATTAAATGTCAAAATTTAGTATTATGAATTAAAATGATCAAATAATTTTCTAGGTTTTCATTTTTTAAATTAACTTGTAAATTTGTTTCTTTTTAAACCGGTTTTTTGAGGTAAAATTTTAATAGTTCAAAAATTATGGAAATATTTTCTAGTTTTAGTATTTTTTAAGAAAAAAGTACATTTTTTAAAATTATTTCTCAGGATTAAATTTGAACGTTGCGCGTTCTGATCAAAAGATTAAAATTTTTTTTTAAAATTTTTTCAAAATACCATATGTGACCGATTTTTTTGAACATTTTTAATTAATAACTGTTTTTGTACTAAATTAAAAAAATTGAAATAAATGAAGAATGCTTAAATTTTCATTTTCGTTTCAAGAATTTGATACTAAATTGCATAATATTTAATGATATAGTAATCATTTTGTCTACGACTCTTCAAGTCAAAAGTTAATTGAATATAACGAAACTGATAAAAATGTTTTTAAATCTTTCAAGGCCTTAGTTAAAAAAATTTTAGAATTTTTTTAAAATAATTTTTTTAAATGCTTATTTAATAAAAATTAAAATCTAACTAAAATAAAATCCAGAGAAAAAATTTAAATTTTAGATTAATATTTGGCACCATGAGATGACATTTTTGTGACTTCAAAAAATATACCTTTTATTAAATGTCAATTAGTAAAGAAACAGATTATTTTATTAATTGAGTTTCCAACCTAAGCAAAATTGGTTAATTATTATTAAATAAAACGGGTAGTTTGTCTGCAAAGAGCGTAAGTGAAATCTAACAATTTTTTAATTTACTTGTAAAGGTAAGAGTGAATAATTGTTGTTACATTACGTAATAATTTTACTTAAATTTCTATTTTACGACAGGTTAGAATTAATTGAAAAAAAAAGCATCTCATAAAAATCGAAACTTCTTGCTGTAGGCTGACGCAAAACAATTTTTCGGAGAATTGCTGGCTTGGATACTGACTTGAGAACATATTCTTAATAATGCTTGAAAAGAAACATTTGCTTTTGAGGAAGGAAATGTAATGGATTAATTTGAAGACTAAACAAGATCAACTAAGCCTTTCGATGCATTTAGTTTTTGAAAGATTCAAAAAGGCGTAAGTAGTCTAAAATCCCAGCAAGAATGATTAATTTTTCTTTAATAAATTTAGATAAAATTAGGAAAAATTTGGTATAAAATTTTAGAAAAAAACAAAATAAATTAAGTTCCAAAAATGATCTAAAAACAATTATTTAGTTTAGATGATTTATATTGTCTTTTTTTACATTTAAATTGTTTGATTTCGCTTTATCATTTTTGTTTTCCAATCTAAATTTTATAAATCTTTATTAGAAATAACTCTATTTTTTTAATTAGACTTAGATTAAAACATTTTTTGAACTGATCGAAGATCATTTAGGAAGGAAACATGTCAGCTCTGACACAGATATTTATTTATTTAATTAAGATCAAAAAAATTAATTTTGTTAAAACAAAAAACTCAACCAAAAATTTTAAGAATTAAATTCATATTTGAGCAATGAAATTTTAAATTTTAATATTCTTGAAGTCAATTTAGATTTAATCAGCTTGAGATCATCAAAAATTTCTGGTCAAAAATCAAATAAATTTAAAAAAAAAACGATTTTTAGTTAAGTCAAAGGTTTTGAAAATCAAAAATAATCAAAAATTTTTTTAAGGAATGTTTTAAAATAATAAAAAAACATAATTTTCAAAATTTCACTAAAAGAAAGCATTGAATTAAATTTTAATTTTAATTCTCTTTTACAACTCGCTTTTTATCAATTTATTTCTAGTCCCCTTCTGGCAATGACAAAAAATTAGACTAAAAAATCAAACAAATTGAAAAGTTTAAATTTTTTTTTAATAAATATAATAAATTAATTAAATATTTTTACATGGAATAAAAAAGGTCCCATGGCATTCGTTTTGGTTCACCTTTTAAAAATTCTTTTTTAAACCCTTTTTTTTAAGTTTTTGAATTAAAGAATTTTTAGTTAGAAAACTTGAAGGAATTTCAAATATTCAAAAAAATAATTTCGTGTCCAGTTAGGAATTTTTCAGAATTAGAATCCATAGATGGTCACAAATCCAGAAAAGAAGCAACTTATTTTTCATAATAAGGAAGAGCCTTTAACCTGAATAATTTGCTTTAAAATAATTTCCTAGTGTCTTGACTCGGCTTATTTAGATAAAGCTGTTATGCAACCAGTCTATCATTTAAGAAGAAGAAGAGGAAACAGATTGGTAAAGGAAATTGTTTAAAACAAGGATTCGATAAAAAAGGAAACTCGAATCAAAAACAAAGAGGCTTAAGCAAATACTGAGTAAAATTAATATTGTTAAAATGTGACTTTGATTTGAATTTGTGGGCTTTATTTAGAAATTTTAATTTGATTAAAATTGGTTTTCAATTTTGTTGTAGCTGGAATTTAGAACTAAGCTGTGAGTGAGTTGAGGATAGATTGACTTCTAAGCAAATATTTGCATTTCTAATTTGATGATAATCACAAATTCCGTTTTTTGTGTCTCATTTATTTGATAGGTACGCGGTATAAATTGAATTGAATTTTTTAAAAAAAAATTTTTTCTCCAAACAACTATAATTAAAATATTGTTCATAATCCGACTGGGAAAAGTAATTAATCTTTCATTTTTGGCATTCCATCGGCTATCTGAAATCATATCTTACATAATTTTTATGTCTCAAAGCAATTAAATTTTGAATTTAAATAGAAGATCTGATTGTAGATATTCAAAAAATTAGAATCGAATATTTCTGAGAGCAAACAGCAGTAATCATAAAATGAGAAGCTATCTGACATTGATTTTAGTAGCAATGGTGGCGCTAGTTCTGGTGGCTTGCGAGTCCGAGAATTCTGATAAACTAAATAAATTTGATCTCAATTCATCAACGGAGCGTGATTCACTTGTGTCAGCTTTGATCAAGAGAGCAGCAAAAAAGCCGACAAGGACCAAGCGCAGGCTACAGGACGTAGAAAAGCTTATGGCCGAAGACGAAATTATGTCCATGCTTATATGTGATGCTTGTGATAAGTATTCGTGTGCGGCGAGCTATTGCCAGTATTGTGATCAATGCAGGCTGGAGAAAAATGGTAATTTGAATTTTTAGAAATTTTTTTTTAATTTTTTTAATGAATTTTTATTCAAAGATAGATTTTATGGGAAATTAGAAAAAAAAAGATATGTGTTCTACTAAGCATTCTAAAAATGACAAGCTCATGTTTTTTTTTTTTTTTTGATTTTTTATTAATATTCAAAAATTTTCTTTAGTACTATTTTTCCAGGTTGTTTAGTTTTAAAAAAAAATTAGTCTTTCAAAAATCGTTCCATTTATGTGGATTTTGAACTATTCAGAAACAAATGAGGTTAATAATTTTCTTGATTGCTGTGATCAATGTTTCAAATTTCCTTGTTTTTTTTTAATACATGTTTTAATAAAAAATTTTAATTAAAAAAATTTTGAATCAATTAATCATCGATTAAAAGTCAATTGAATTTGACACAGTGAAAGAATCGAAATTTTGAATTTAAATTTATTTATCTGTAAATCTAGAAAAAAGGCCAATTGATTTTATTATTTAAATAATTTTAAGAAAAAATTCAAAAATTTTTTAAATTTTGAACATCTAGCTCTGAAGTTTATGACCAATTTTTGATGCTCAATGTGATCAAATCAATTTTTTACTTTTAAAGGAAGAGATACATTTTTGGATTTAGGATATTTTGTGAAATCTTATTAAAATAGAACTTCTCTAAAGTGTTCAACCCACCTAAGCCTTTGCTTTCCTTCAGTTGTTAGGATATCATTTCGAGGCACTTTATCTAAATTTTCTTGTAACTGTTCGTAGAATAAAGATATTTCCTCTTCACTTTCTTCGTTAGTTGGGGCATAGCATTGGATGATGTATGTCCTACAATGAAGTCCTTTTGGTCTTGTGCGAAACAGTCTTTCACTTATTGGCTCCAATTCCATAATGACATCCTTTGCTTGCTTTGAAAGCATTATCCCTACACTGTGTTGTCTTATGTTTTCAGATCCAGAATATAGGAAGGTCCATCTACAGTTGTTTATTTGGACTGATCCTGCCCAGCGACTTTCACATATATCTGGCACCTATAAACCGTATTTATCCATGACCAGTTCGGCTTGAGCGCATCTTGATGTTTCGAACATGGTTCTGACATTCCTAATTCCGACTCTACATCAGTGTTTCGCAGTAAATATCGCACTTTTCTGCTTGCAACCTCCCTGTAGATTTTCATTTTCAAGTCTTGACTGACGTTTTATCGGCCATTGGGATGCTACCACTACTCCCTTGAGCTTTTTTCTAATTTCTTCATTTCATTCTTACTAACTTATATACTTAGGCGTTCGAGTAATTAGCCCTCCCATGTAGAAGAGCTTTTAATGTAGATGATACTTTTCAAACGCCACTTTTAACTTTTTATTTTGAATTCCTCCAGGAGGATATGATGGTGTAATGGTTCGATCAGCCGTTTCTAAATAAAAAAAAATTAAATTTCTAATTCATTTATTTTATTTATTTTAATTATTATTTTAGTGGTATTCCACAAGGTTAATTAATAAGATCTCTCATTTTTGTAATTTTTTTAAACTTTTTAATCTAATAAAAAATTAAAATGTAAATTGTTTAATTTTTTTTTTAACAAATTTTTTTAAACTTTTTAATCTATTTTATTCTTCATTGTTTAAACTGTTTAAATTTGACATTTAAAATTTTGAACACATCGAAATATGGATTATTTTGGATCCTAACTCATATTTTTATCTAGACTCATTTGGTTTTAAAATATTTAAACTGGATAATGGTTCTATTTTATAAAAAGAAAGTTCAAAAGAAAAGAAAATAAGAAACCTTAGATGAAATAAAAAGAAATAAAAATAGATTAATAGTATCAAAAAGAAAAACAAAATTTGAACAGCTAGCTTTTTATAATTTTTTTTTAATTAATTAATAATTTTGTTATTGATCTTTTATCCTTCTATAGATATAATTTTTCTTAAATCAATTAAAATTTTTGATAAATTTAAAATAATTACAATAACGATTTCAAATCAATTAAATAAAAATATTAAAATTTTTCGTTTTTTTTTAACAAAATTTTTAAATAAAACATTTTTATATATTGTTTTTTAATGATTTATTATTTTTAATTGAAATAAATGAAAAGTTAATCAGCCTATTCAATAGATAAAGGCACTAGCCTGTTGATTAACCTTGAAACTTAAACAGTTTGGAATAAAAAGACAATATTTTTAAAAAGTCCGAGAAAAATCTCTCTTCCGGTTTAGCGTAAACATTTTTTTGCATGAAAATAAAAATATTTTGTAATCAAAATTCATTAATTATATTAATTTTTTGATTTTAGTTTTGATGGAAAATAATTGTCAAAATTAAATTTATTGAGCAATAAGCAAAAGAAGCAAAAAAAGGCTTGTGTTTACATTGTTTTAATTTTTTTGTCAAACTGTAGCAGAATGAGTGGAGTAAGTTGCCAAAAAAAGTGGGTGAACAAACAACTTCAAACGGTTTTAAAAATACACTGGAAACTTTTATTTGGATCAAAAGTTTAGGACATTACTTACCAAAGCATATACTAAATAAAAAATATTTTATCACATGATTAAAAATTTTATTTTAAAAATTACAATAAAAATATTTTCAATAAATTTGAACTTTTGTAACAAAATGGATGCCTTGTTAGAGTATGAGAACAATGTATATTTGGACATGTTTCACAACGATGGTATTTTAGTGATGGCCGAAGGTCTAGGAATCGAACGAATATTCTTGAACTTCATTAAACTTTACTGTGACGCCACAAATTTGGTGATTGTGGTGAATGCGCATGAGGCCGAGGAGCAATATTTTACAAATAAAATCAAAGAGAGTGATCCCAAATCTTTTGAGTATGTGACCAAAATAACCACAGAAACTCATAGCCAAAACGAGCGAGCTCAAGCATATCTCAAGGGAGGCTGCTTTTTTGTTACAAGTAGAATATTGGTAGTGGACATGCTTACTGATCGAATACCAATTGAATACATAACAGGAATTTTAGTCTACAATGCTCACAAGATAATTGACTCGTGTCAAGAGACATTTATCTTAAGGATGTTTCGTCAAAAAAATAAAGTACTTGATTAAATTTTATCTTTTAGTTTAGTAATTTTTCAATCTCAGAAAGGTTTCATCAAAGCATTTTCGGACAATCCGATCTTTTTTACCAAGGGTTTTAGCAAAGTAGAACGTGTGATGAAAAACTTGTTTGTCAAAAAGTTGTTCATTTATCCAAGATTTCATGTAGATATAGAAGCAGAGCTCACCAAGTATAAGGTAATTAGAATTTTAAAATAAATAATTCGTCCTTAAATGGTTTTTAAGCCCGAAGTTATTGAAATACATGTAGGTCTTAGTGATAATTCGTGCCGAATTCAGATGGCTCTAATGGACATTCTTAATGTTCTTTTGCAGGAGTTTAAAGGATGCTGCTCTTATGTAATTATTTTTGATTATTTTAAATTGGAATTAAATTTTAACAATTAATATTATTAATTTCAAAATATTAATTTCAGATTGACCATGATTTTTTGACAATGGAAATGGTTATTTCTCGTCCGTTTGATCAAATTGTAAAAGCGCAGCTTGAACCAGTATGGAACCAGCTTGGATCGAAACCCAAACAATTGATATCAGATATCAGGACTCTTAGACTTCTTTTATAGTAAATTGTTTAATTATTTAATTCTTTTTTATTAAATCAAAAAATAATTTTATTAACATTATTAATTCAGTATATTATTTGTAATTAAATGTAAAACTATATTTCAGTTTCTGTAGATATTGCCAAAAAATCCTTAAAAATTTACAAATTGCTAAATGAATGAATAAAGATAAAATAACATATCAGTATTTTTTGAAAGTATTTTTTAATTAAATATGAAATTAATCACTAATTATATTTTTAAAATATGAAAAATTTTGTGTCTTTATTAAATCAAGTTGGATATTTTTTTATAGAAAATATCAATGCAATTATCAAGCTTTCAGTGTTTTTATTTTTGATTATAAAATCATGAATTAATTAATTAGAAATAAAAAATAATGATTATTTTATTCAGTATCAAAAAACATACTCAGATTTAATATAAAGACTTAGTTCAATTATTTTGATTAGTATTATGCAAAATAAAGTCTTTGTAAAAAATAATGACGTTTTATTTAAAAAAAAATGTATCTGAAATTATAGTTTTGATTATCATCATTACAAAATATTAAATCGAAAGCAAAAAATTAAAAAATATTTTTTAATCCTTAAAGTTTAGTTAAAGATAATTTTAAAAAAACTCATTAAAAATTTTATCAAAAATTAGATGTTGTCAAAATTTTTTAATTTTTTTAATTAAATTAAAAATTAAAAAATTTTTCATCTCTTTCGTGCACTGAATATTTTCCATATTCGATTGATAATTTATTATTTACCATTCCTGACATCTTTAAATCTGGACTCTATTTTTTTTTTCAGGATTTAAAATTCAAAAATTCTTTTGTTTTAAATCCTTAAAAATTCAATTCTTTTAATGAAATTAAATAAGAAACATATTATTAAGCTATTTGACTCAATATGATTCTATAACATTTTTTAAAATGTTAAACTGTTTAAAATCGCACGAAAAAGACATTGGTCGGAGTAGCGGATGGATGTTTCTGGACGCAGCAAATGAGCTTTTTACCAAAGCAAAGCTAAGAGTATATGGCAGTGAGATGCGCAATTATGTAAAGCCTGATCCCAAAAAAAAATTCAAATGGTCCAAAGAAAACAGAGGTCTGTACTTCGATTGTATAAAGCCTTTTTTCAGTACATTTCTCAGTTTTTATTAATTTTGAAGATATGGCGTCAAGGATCATCGCAGAAAGTCCCAAATTAAAAGTGCTCAAGGAAATTTTAGAAGAATTAGGTACCGAAGAAAATTCCGAAGAAGAAATAAACATTCTAATTGTGGCCAATGATGACCGAACATGTTCGCAAATAAAACATGTATTTGGAAGCTTTTTTTTAAATAAAATTTTGAAAAAATTTAGTTTTTAAGAAAAAATCGTTTGACAAGAAAGACGGAAAATGGTCCCAAAAAAGCCACCAAACAATTCGACAAATTTGATATTGCTGAAGAGCAAAAATCAGACGAAAAAGACGACGAATTCATAGTTAAAATGATACTTAAACCATTTGGGAGCACCGATTTAAATGAGAGACAAGTTGACTCAAAAATTTCCAAAATGGTTAAAAAACTGGACCGCAAAAACAAGGAAAAAGAAACTGTTACTCTCACTCAAATGGTCAAAAAGACTTCAACAAAGGAATCCAAATCATCAAGTGAAAATGAATCAAGTGACAGTTCTTCGTCTAATGATGAAGACCAACCAGTCCAAAGTTCCGAACAGAACTTGGTAAAAAAAAATACAAATTTATTCCTCAGTGCCTTGGAAGGCGGTACTAAACAAAAAATTTCTCTAATAAAATTATTATATGAGACAAAACCAAAGTATATAATTCTGTATGACAGTCAACTATGGTTCGTTCGGCAAATAGAAGTGATACAATGTCTTAGGTACAAGAATCCCATGCGGGTCTACTTCATGATGTACACCAATTCAAGCGAAGAGCAACGCTATTTGACTTCGATTCGAACTGAAAAGGAGTCTTTCGAAATTTTGATAAGAGAAAAGGCCAATATGATTGTGACAGAGGAACAAGATGGAAAACTTGAACTGTCCAAAGATACCGATAAAGAAAAAGATACTATAATGGAGCAATTTAATAGCAGAAAAGGTGGAGTGCCGCCAGTGCCTCAAGAATCTGAGCCACCCAAGATTATTGTTGATATGAGAGAGTTTCGGTGCGAGCTTCCTTCTATTTTGCACAAAAGAGGCTTCCACATTGAGCCATGCACACTTGAAGTCGGAGATTATGTCCTAACGCCGAGCATTAGTGTTGAACGAAAGAGTATAAATGATCTAATAGAATCCCTTGCCAATGGCCGTCTATACAACCAAGTGAATGCCATGTCTCGTTCTTACAAAATTCCAGTACTTCTAATTGAGTTTGATCCAAAAAAACCATTTCAATTAAATGTATTTATTGGAAATTTTTTATATGCTGAAACTAAAAAATTACCACTTTTAATTAGCTATTTTATATTTACTTACAGTCCTGCTATGATTACTTTATTTTACGTAAAATAAAGTCAGAATTGAAATCGTCATATTAAAAAAAAGGTAATTAAAAATTTTTAATTGATAAAAGAGAATTTTTTTTTAATAATTTCTCCTTGAATTAATAAGTAGTTGATAATATTTTCTTTATTTATTTAAGGAGCAATTAAAAAAAATATTCTTTATTTTAAAAATTACGTAAAATTTTGTAAATTCGCGTAAAATACAGTTTTAGTAGCAACACTGTAATATTCAAATTCTGTTCTGTAAAAAAACAGAATTTTTTTATTCACAAGTCATAAGTCAAGTCAAGTCAATTAATTAATTAATTAATTAAGTCTAGTTCTGACTTTGAATTAAACTTGTGATTTAAAAAAGCCTGAAAAAAACAACTATTTAATTTTATGAAATATATTAGTGAAAAAGATTATTATTTCTTTCTTAAAATTTGATAAAATTAAAGTGAAAAAGCTTTTTTTACAAAATTATTCATTTTTTAGAGTAAAGCTTGTCAAGTAAAAAACTAAAATTAAAAAAAAAATTGGGTTAAAAAAAGTAGTTTGAGGCATTGTAAATTTTGTGATAAAAGACCAAAGCTAAAATTTAAACAATTTTTTGTTAAGGTCTAAAACTTGTTCCAACAACATAAAACTCTCTAAAAAGCTTTTTCAAATATAAAAAAATTTTAATTGAATTTTAGGAAAATGTATGTGGCAAGTTTTTTTTTCTATTTTACATTTCCAAAAATAATTGCGTAGTTATATTTCAAATTTTTACATACTTAAGTATTGAGTTTTAATGAATCATCGTAACTTTAAAATTTCAAAAAAGTTAAACAGAAAAAAAAAATCTTCCATGTAGTGATTTAAAAAAAAGACTTGATCTTTTTATAGTGAATTAAATGATAAAACTCAAATGAAATTTTTTTATTATTGTTTGAATTTAAAAAATTTGTTTGGGTTTTTATTTAGAGGCAGAATTAAAATAAAAAAGCTAAGATGGCATGGTAGTTTGAAATTTCCGATAAAATTAGAAAGATTGTTTTTTTAGAGCTATCAAGCGTTAGCTAGTAATGAAATCAGTCCGCAGCATACCAGCTCAAAGCTCAGTCTTTTGACAATACACTTTCCGAAATTAAGAATTCTTTGGTGTTCAAGTCCTAGTGAGACAGCTGAAATATTCGAAGAGCTTAAGTCCAATTGTCCTCAACCAGATGCTGAGACAGCCATGTCAATCAAGACTGATCAGGTTATTGAAGATGAAGATTTGAAGTATAATCCGGTTTTAAGAGATCTTTTGCTCAAAATTCCCGGAATCGATTCAAAAAATGTTCATAGAGTTATTACCAAAGCAAAGGATTTATTTTCATTGTGCCAAATGTCCGAGCAAGAGTTGAGTGATGTGTTAGAAAATTCTAAAAGTGCAAAATTAGTTTATGAATTTTTGAATACAAGTAAAAAAGACGAAGCTCTGAGTTTAATAAATGATGAAGTAGACTTTGAAGATTTGGAAAATTTTTATGAGTTTGATTCAAAAAAGACTAATTCGAGCAATTCACCAGAAAGTTCGAAGAGAAAAATTTTAAATATAAATTCGAAAAGCAAGAGTTCGGCAAAAAGCAGACCAAAATCAAAAAAAAAATAAATTTCCTTCATTTAATTTATTTAACTACTATCATTTTAAAATTTTGATCAATCTATATTTATAAAAATATTTTTATTAATATTTTTTTCAGTGAATCCTAAATCATTATTTTCTCTTACGTTAAATGTGAACTGTTTAATATAAATTCTGTCAATTAAAGTAAACTTGCATTTAAGAAAAAGGTGCTTTTTAACCAATTTTTTTATTAGAAAAAAAAAAAAAACATAGATAATAAAACGGCATCAGTATCTCAGAATTTCATTTTTTTAATCTAAATAAAATAATCTGTAAAAAATCAATTTTTTTAATTCCAGATTTTAACTGATAATTCGGTTTTAGATTAATTAACAGCCTATAAGCCCTGTCAATATAAGATCCATTAAAACTTCATTTTTTTAGAATAATTAGGTAACAATATTGATAAACAAATAAATAAATAAATAATTAATAGAAAAAAATCAAAAAAGTTAAAGTGATTTTAAAAAATAAATAGATCACACGAAAATGAAATTTTTTATACTAAATTAAATACCAGAAAAAACAATCAAAGAAATAAAAAACAGCAAATAGTGGCAAGACTTTTGATACAAACGAAGAGTTAGGCTTATACAAAAACAAATTATGGAGTTTTCCCAATTTTAAAATTTAGCGACAACTGAAGTTTAAAATTTAGTTAAAGAAAGAGACAACAGTTGGTGCTTCAAAATAAATAGAAAACATCATAGATAACCTTTTTTTTCTAATTTCGTTCGTGTTTAAGTTAAAAAATTTAAATTAAAAACTAGTCTTAAGTTTAAATTTATTTAAATTAAAAAAAAAATTAAACAGATTTTTATGTCCCGTAGAACTTAGCTTCACATACCTTGAGCTCGGGTAAAAAATGTACACTAGCTATATCAGACCTAAAATCAAATTTTCATTACCTTCCTGTTGTTCATACACCAAAAAAGTATAATAAAGATCGTAAATCTGAGCAGCTCAGCTACTAGTGTAGCTTTAACAATCGACCATTTTTGAATTTTCAGAAAACTTTGAGTTTGGTCAAAATTCAAGTTTCCAAGTGGCATTATTTTGCGAACTTTTTGGAGATCTGCATCATGTTCGTGTAGAGCTTTGTAAAAGCGTTAAACTATACTGATCCAAAATTAAAAAAGAAAGTGTCCCTTTTTAAAAAAGAGATAGGGGTAGACAAAAGCTTTAACTTATTCTTTAAATAAAAAAAATTGTTGCTTAAAGATAAGAATAAAAAAATCAATTTAGTAAAATAGAAGATTATTTTTTTTAAGAGAATATTTCAGTAATTAAGACGATCGTTTAATTACAAACTATTAAAAATTAAAAATTTTTAAAAAATTTATGTGATATTAAGTGTTGTCTTTAAAATTTTTCTTTGAATATTAAATTAAATTTGCTAGACATTTCTTGTTCCATGCTTAATGTTCAAATTTTTAGGTGTTTTTTATTTTAGTTATAAAACAAAACCAAAAAAATACGTGTAAAATTTTAAAGTGAAAATATCATATGATAATTAAAATTTCACTTTAAAAGCAGTGCTTTTCCATAAAGCTGTTTAAGTTATTAAAGTTTTGATTTTAAATTTTATAAACAGTAATTTTTTAAATTGTAAAATTTTTTTTCTTCTGAATTGCAATTAATTGTAAAAACTAAATATCTTTTAGATTTGTTTGTGTCCTGTAACAAATTCATGGCTATAAAATTTAATGCCCAACAATTTAGACTCATTTTTTTTTCAAATGTTTATTTATTTAACAAAGATAATAAAACTAGAATTATTTTTTTAATAAAATTAACGCTTTTCTTCAAATTGACATATAATACACGATAATTAATAATTAAAAGTTAAAACTCATATCATTAATCTCTAATTAAAACTTGATGCATAAACATCCAGGTTATCAGTTACCAGGTGAAGTTTTTCAATGAAATATAAAAAATACTAAATCAATAATAAATACTAAGAACGTCCCATTAAAAAATTAAAAAGCCCTTAAATTTAGCACTTTTTTCAGAGTAGATTCATCAATTTTTTGGTCAACGGACCAAAAACTGTTATTGCGTTTTCTGAATTCAGTCTGATGTCCAATTTGGAACCTTAAATGAGACACCTATGTTCAATTATAAAAACTATCATAATAAAATTCAAGTAAAGGAAGTACGCTTATAAATATTTCCACTCATAAAATATTACAGATTTTTTTTAATCAATAAATGATCAAAAATACTATTTTTTTTAAATTTTAATAATTATAGGCAAAAAAAGGTGCATCAGTAAAATTCATGATTAAATTGATTTCTTTAATTGTCAGGCAAAATTTAGTCAGCATGTTTAATAATTACATACTCTTAAAATAGGATTTAATTTAATGACTGTCACTTTTTGTTAAAACCTGAGAGCAATTCTCAAATTAAATGGTTAAAAATAGGTATATCAAAATTTTTAAACATAAAAAAACTAAAAAAAAACAAAATAGCACTTAAAAAATCCATTAATAAAAGTTAAGAATAATAAAATTTTAATTCAAACATCTCTAAATTAAGAAAAAACTGTTATCTAATTTTTTGTTTTTTGAATATTTGGCTTTTATTTTAATTAAATTTTAAAAAATCATTTGAAAAAAGTAGTTGATAAGTGTCAAATAACAATGAATGCGCAGGCCATATCTTTTTCTCATAGAGATAAGTTATTATTACGTAAAATGGATTTAAGTCGAATTTAAATAAATTTTCTATTTTATTAAACTGATCAAATTTTGGAAATAATCAAAGAAAAACTAATTGATTTTATTAAATTTATTCACTGACAATAATTTCAATAAATCATTTTAATAAATAATTACCGAATTAGTAGACAAAAAAATACTAATAAGCTTTTGAGAAAACCGCAAAATTTCACACAAAAAAAAGTTTAAAAAAATTTTTTTTTTAATTATCTCCTCCTATTTTTCTCAGATGATAAATTAGAAAAAAAAAATTTTCGCAACTGATCATCTTGAAATTGATTAAATAGTCTATTGATTTTGATTATTAGTTGCCATACTAGTTTGCTGCTGATTTTGGTTTTGCATAGAGGCGCCAGCGGCCATATTTGCCGCATTTGCATTCGACTTAAGCACTTGGTCTGACACGATCTGTGACTGTAAATTCAAAATTCTGGGTGCATTGTTTGAATGCGTCATTATTTGGGAGCAAGCCTGAGAGTTGGCTGTCTGAGCTGATCCATTGGCATTCGATTGACCACTTGGCGCTTGCACTAAAACACCGGAGGCAAGTGAAATGGGTCTAGGCTGCACCGGTTGAGAGCCTGTAAGCACATTTTCGATTTGTTGCTGCAAGGTCTGCTCGCTTAAATTGCCATTGTGCATTCCATCTTGCTGATTTGGTGAACTAGAGGGTATAGGTCTGGACTGGCTCTGGATCTGGCCTAGGCTCAATCGCTGCTGAATCAGCTGTCCCAGCGCTTCGATTGACTGCGCATTCAATTGAGAAAAATTGCCATAATTCACATGTAAACTATCACCGTCGTCATGAACCGGGCCTGGATATACTAAATTGTTAACTAGCTGATTGCTTGGGTGCATTGGAATATGCTTGGTATTTAACTGTACATGATTGGTAAGAAGTGACATTAATTGAGCTTGGTTTAGGTATTGGAGCGGATTTTGGCTCATGGAAAAGTTAAGATGAGGATCAAGATGAGCGTAGTGAGACTGGCTTTGTGTGGCCTGAAGGTTTTGATGAGATGATGTCGCTGGTTGAGCCGGAGGCGCAGATATCGGAGCTGGAGGCTGTTGTTGCTGTTGTTGCTGCTGCTGCTGCTGGACCTGTTGGGGTGGATTTTGGATGCTTTGAGCTGCTGTTGGCTGCTGCTGAATTTGCGCAACTTGAGGCTGCGCTTGGGGCTGAGTCATGTACTGGGGTTGGGCTTGTGGCGCGCTAATACTCTGCTGCTGGATGCTCGCCTGGCTTTGAAGTTGCTGCACCAAACTTTGCAATTGGCTCAATTGCTGCTCTTGCTGCTGAAGCTTCAGGCTATGCTGCTGGTTTATTTGGGACTGCTGCTTGACGAATTGCTGAAATTGGCTCTGGTGGGACTGCAGCTGGTCTATTATGGCCTGGTGCTGGCTGTTGGAGCTCTTGAGCGGCTCGATCTGATTCACTTGCATTTGCTTTAGAATGTAGATGATCTGGGTCAGCTGGGACATCTGGTTCTCCAAATACTGGTTGATGTCCATTTGTTGGCTGGCAAAGTTTTGCAAGTTAAAAAATTGACTCGAGATGGAAGCGCCTGGGTTGGTTTGCGATGAGCTGGCCTGCGATGATGCCGCTTGTGGGTTTTGCGCTGGTTTTTGGCTTTGCTGGGAGCTTTGTTGGGGCACGGCCGCCGCGTTATTTAGGTCATAAGCTGTATATTCAAAACTTTATTTAAGAAACTTTAAATTTTTAAGAAAAATATTTTTTGATAATTTACCTTGTCTTGAATCATTTTCACTTATCATTTTTATTTTTTTTGAAATTTTTTTGTCCTACTCACAAAATTATGTTAGTTCTAAGCAATTGTTTAGGCTTTACAGATAAGACTCGAGTGTAGAAGAATCTAAAAATACACAAATGTTATCACCTGACCGAGAATGGCTTGTTTTTTTCCCTTAAACGGATACTAGAAGTAAGGTAACGCCAAATTTTGAAAAAACTAAAAAACATTCAATCAAGCTCGCTTTAGTGTTGAAAATGCATTGCAAGAAAGTTCTTATTTAATGTAGAAAATGTAAAATAAATTACTAGAAATAAGAAAAATAATTTCGAATAATTTTGCCTAATGTTATTTTAAAATTATTTTTACATTTATAATTTTTGCTGTTAAATTTTTGCACGCTTTTAACAACGAAACTATAACAACATAACCATAAGCTTTGCTTTTTTCTCTTTTTTTTTGGAAAAATAAAAGTAAACTCTCGTACCTTGTACTTGTTTGAATTCCATTGTTTTTCTATCAATTAAAATCAATAAAAAAAAGCTTATCCTACGGTGTTAGAATTTTTTTCCAAATCTGCTGAATTTGCGCAGATAAGACTGTCGATTCAATTTAGGTAAATTGATCAATAAATATTTTAGAATGTAAAAGTATACTTAATTTATATCCGATTGAGTTGGCTGTTTAAAAGCTCATTATTTCTAAAATTAAATACAAATTAGAAATTTTTTAGATTTTTGTGAGATTTTCTGAAAATATTTTCAGGTCAATGGCTACATTTTATTTTAAGAAATCTGCCAATTTTCAAGTAGAGCATTTAACATTGGAAATTTTTGGATCGAAAAAATTAAAGAATATGTTTATTTGCCACATTTAATAAGAAAAAAATTAATTTGTTGATTTAAATTTAGAAAAATTAAAAATAAATGCTCGATTGCGTTTCAAGACTCTTTTTTACCTTAAAGAATAATCATTTCTTTTTCTGCATACGAGTGGTGTCGATTTACAACACTCAGCCACAGATTGAATAAACATTTGAATTAATTTGAAATTTTCCTATTAAAATTACCAAAAAAATTTCTGTGCCAAAAATTCTTTTAAATGAATTGTTTTAAAACCGCTGCGGGGACTTTTTACCTTTTGAAAAAATTACGTTTTCTAAAGCTTTTAATAAAAAAAAAATTCTTTTAATAAAATTTTATTTTTTTTAAATATTCCAAAATTAACTTTATTAAATGGAAAAAATTTGTGTTTGTTTTTCTAGTTTTTCCAATCAACAAGTTAAGATATAAAATTTTTAATTTAAAAACCAGCTGAATTATCTATTTGTAAAATCGATCGGGTGAATATAAATTAATAAAATTGTTTCTAGCTTAAAACTATTTAGTTCTTTAATCAACTGCGAGTTTTCTTCTCTCATTTGGATTTTTTATCTGATCAAAAACAATTTTATCTAATTTTTTTTTAAACTTGGGCGAAATTTAAATCCTTTTGAGTTTGCTGAAAAAAAAGAATAAAAGATAAATTTTTTTTCATACTAAACTAAATATAGA
This sequence comes from Brachionus manjavacas, assembly GCA_019054805.1. Taxonomy (NCBI): domain Eukaryota; kingdom Metazoa; phylum Rotifera; class Eurotatoria; order Ploima; family Brachionidae; genus Brachionus; species Brachionus manjavacas. The sequence continues at coordinate 1,233,581 of JAHQIY010000009.1, forward strand.
AAAAAGTGGTCATTTAAATAGTTCACGGGAAGACAAAATGTCAAATTTTGAACCAAAAACGTTCGTGTCCCCAAAAATCAAATGATTCCTGGTTGTCTTCGTTCAAACTGACCCGAACGGATTAAACACAATTCACAAATTTTCTAAGTGGAAAAGTATTGGTAACAAAGCTCGGCTTAAGGTAATCATATTTACAATATTCAGGTCATGAAGAAACCTAATATGTACACTTAAGATTAGGCCAAGAATATTTTTTCAAATTATTTTTTTTAAACTGAAAAAAAATTTTTCTTTGAAATAAAATCTCCACCTTCTTTATCTGATAAGATATACAATGGTTTTTGTTTAAAAGAAAACTGAACATAGCTTTTTTTTTTTATAAATAACAATTTCGAAGATTAAAAAAAATATAATTTTGATCTTAGATAATTGAAAAAAGCTTATATAGGCTCAAAAATCTACAAACCAAAAGGTTAATTATTGTATACCAAAATATTTTAAGATTGCTTTTATTAATATTGTCTAGAAATTAGCTAGGTTACTAAATTTGATTTGTGTCAATAGGTTAAAATTATAACATATTTTTTGTACTTATATCTTGATATTTGGATCTTTGATATTTTCATTCCAAATATCAAAATTCTCAAAATCTTAGCATTTCTATTACTTAGAAATAGATAGGGTTAGGCTATAAAATATCCATAGCAAAATTTTTTGTCATAAAAATCAGCTAATAATTTTTTCAATTTAAGATTTTTTTAACACCTTGGTCTTTAATTGAAGAAAACCTTCAAATATCTAGTTAGTCTTTTTTTAAACTAGAGCTGAATTAATTTGGTTTTTGAATGAATAATTATTATTAATTATTTGCTTTTTTATTTTCTCAGGAAAAAGAAACTTAATGTTATAATATCAATAAAAATTTATGCATAAAAATCACTAACAAAAATATATTTTTTTAAAACAAATTTTAAATTTAAGAAAAACTTTTTGAATTTTACTAAAGAATCTAATTTTGCAAAAAAAATTGAAATTCGAGTAAAAATAAAAAATTTTCGATAGATAAAATTTAAACAAAATAAAACAAATAAATATCTATTGAGATTTTTTTGATTTTTTCAGATTTTTTATTAAAATTTTATCAGCTTTTTTTATTGACTAAACAACACTATTTTACATATTTTATGCAACATATGCATAACTTAAGTATTTCATCAAAAAAATACAGGACTAAAAACACTTTTAAATATTTTACAAGAAAGACTGTCAATTTGCTTTTCAAGTCATTTGTTCGACCTCATCTGGAGTTTGCAGTAGGGGCTTGGAATCTGTTTAGACGCAGTGATATCGAAATTCTAGAAAGGGTTCAAAGAAAGTTTTCAAAATTAGTTCCAGAACTTAAGTCAAAGCCTTACATTGAAAGGCGAGAGACTTTAGGTTGGACTACACTAGAAGAAAGACGCAGGCGGGGAGATCTAATCCAGCTTCACAAAATCCAACATGGACAAGATAGACTTCAGCCCATATATGGCAACCAACAATGGCGGAGCTACGTTATGGCGAAATGTGGCGATCGCCACACCATCTTTTGAGGTATTGTGGCGCCGCCATTGAATAAAATTGTTAAAAATTTAAATAAAAAAAAAAATTTTTTTGATCAATAAAGATCAAAGTTTTTTTTAAATACTCCTTTTTCTTGTCTAAAAATTATCTTTTTCTTTATATTTTCGACGGATAAAAAATGTATTTCATTAACTTAACTGCTTTTAAATCAAGTTAATTTCAAATGCGGAGGCAGAGAGAACTTTTCCTGCTTTAAAAAGAATAAAAAATTGTCTCCGAAGCAGAACGGGTCAAGAAAGATTAAATAAAATAAGCCTCATGAATATTGAGTCATTTGAATTACAAGAAATTGACGATTACAAAATTGTTGATATTTTTTCTATGCAAAAGAATAAAAGACTTAAACTTTTTTAAATATTTAAATTTTGCTTAACTTAAGCAAAACTAATGAAAGTTAGAATTTAACTAATGATTAGTTAAATTTTTCCAATTAATTTTAATTTTTTGCTCTTTTATGTTTTGAATTTTGAAAAAAATAACATTTTTTTAAAAAACTGATTTTAAAATTTATTACTTTGTTATAAAGCCTCCCTCAACGCACCAATTCTATCCCTTTGGTTTTAAAGTTCGCCACACCATCTTCAACTCTCTATCTCCGCCACTGGCAACCAAATACTTGCCTCAACTAGATTAGAATCTTGCAGCATTACAAACACTAACATATTTAAAAATAAAATCGACTAGAAACTTCGTTTTTGATAGAAATCGTTGACTATCTCATAAAAGTGATTAACAATCAACTTTAGAAGTATTAAATAATCGACGGAGACTGTAAAAGCAGGGCATCTACTGGTGTCACTGTTTGGATTTTTTTTTCCCACAGCATTACCTCCTACTACTAAATAACTATTTTCATGTTTTAGTGTATCTGAAAGATTTGAGATTTGAGAAAAAAAAAGATCTTTATTTACCTTTTCGATCTATTTAGTTTGTTTCAAATTGAAATTTTTTTTTATAAATATAAAATTTAAAATACAACAATCTTTTTATGTTAACAAATTTAATCTAAAATTTTTTTTTAAGGTATTTCTTAAATAAATAAATTTCAAAACACCAAAGGCATCAATTGTTAAATCTTTTGATAAATTATCTTTAGGGTTACACAAACAGAACTCAAAAAATTTGTCTGAGCATTAATTCATGCAAACCAGTAAAACCGAATTTCCATTGATATGGATTGATAGTCTTTTCTAATTTTTCTTAGATGATTTTTTATTTTTAATTAATAATTTTAACATTTGAATTCGTGTAATTTTGGTTTTTAATCAGTGAGTCAAAATAATTCATTCAAAGTTTAAATCATCTGGTGTAATTTTAATCAGATAGATATGATCAAAAATTTATTAATTAATTTTGGAAAACAAAAGATAACTTCTCTCCTAGAAAAGGACAATATTTCGTTAAATGCGAACAAGTTTTTATAAGTTAAAAGATAGTTCTATCTAGATTCCGATTTAAAATAAAGTTCTTAAAGACTTGATTTTTTGATCGAAAAATAGTTTTATTTAAATCTGTCTATCTTTTTTCTACATTTTTGTTCCCTTTTATTTAAGCTCTAGAAAAATGTCTGATAGCGGAAATATTTTTAAACCTTAAGAAAAAAAACTTATAGACTTGAAATCTTAAGTATTTTGATTATTGTTCTTTTCTCTTGTGTTATCTTTCAAAGAAGCAATTAAGAAAAAACTAGCCTAAATTGCATAATTTCCATCTTTTAACTGTTTAAAATTAAGTTTTAAGCAAAAAACTTATTTTCTACAGCTGATGATCAATTCAAAATAACATTTCGATTCAAAGAGTTTATATTTTAGAGTTTAAGTTTTATTATCTATAGATATTAAAACTTAAATCTAAAACTAAACGTGGTCAAAATTTAATTGCTGATACTTTGCAATTAAATTTTATTTTTTATTTATTTGTTTTAAAAAAAGCGAGCTAAGGCTCCTTCAAATTTAAATTTAAAAATAAAAAAATCAGTCCTATAGTGATGACGATATTATGAAAATATCAAGGACTTCAAGGTGTTTAGTTTCATATTTACTAAATGCTGGTGTTCTGCCATTGATAGCAAAAATATTGAGCTTACTGAAAAAGATAAAATCTTTCTCATTTTCTCGAAAACAAGCTTAACTTTTAGATCTCGCAATGAGATTGAGATATCTAAGAAAAATTCAATACGAAGTACAATATTTGATGGGTCCCAATGACTAAAAACAAAAATGAGTTTTATTTAAATTTTATTTTGAAAAAAAAATTGCACGGATTTTTTCAAATGAATTATATCAATTACTATCATAGCTTTTTCTACTCAATGATTTAAATAATGAATTTTAATTTTTTATATTAAATTAAAAATTTGAATCACTCGGATTAATTTATATTTCATTTAGGAGAAGTATGCTACAATTTTTAGCTAAAAATTCTTTTAAAAAATGAATCTTACTAGTTAAATGAAAACAATTCCAGTATTTAATTAGAACTTGTTTTTTTGGAATAGAAAATTTAAAATAAATTTATGAAAAATTTTTAATTATTTCCTTAAGTTGATTGAATTAGTGTTAAACTTATTTATTTGCCTTTTGTTTAATTGATTTAAATGATCTTTTGACTTCTTTTGCCCTTTAATTCATTGTCGTAATGCGATTCATGTGAGCTCGATATTTATGATTCTAAGTGAAAAGTGTGAGGGATTGAGGTTGAAAGCTTGTTTGGTTCAGATTTTGAATTAAGGATATTCGGTAATTGTTGGACAATTTGCGGTAAAGAAGGAATTTGAAACGATATTACTGAGTTTTGAGGGGACAGTGGAAATCTTATTTTGAATGATAGTTTCACAGTAGGATAGAAGCTTTCAAAAAAGCTGTCTAGTTGGTGCTGTTCGGCTTTCTTTTCCATTATTTCTTTTCTGTGTTTCCAAACAGCGAGAGGGGTGAGTAAGTAGATCAGGTTAATTTTTAGAACTTCCAGACTCTTTTGATTCAATCATATCATGGAGTCGGGTATTCGGCATATCTTGAATCAAAACCCGCTTTATTACGGGTGACAACATAAAATCGAGACGAACTTTAAAAGGTCATAACTCCTTTAATATTTATCAAAATAAAACGAAATTTTGAGAGAATTTAGCATTTTTATTCTTGTTTTTATTTATGCTTTTATATTTTTTCAACAAGTCCATTTCTTCTAATATTTTTGAGTCGTTTGGTTGTAGAGGCCAAAAGATCCTGTGCGAGATTTTGGTCCATATTTCTTGTACAAAGTCACATTTTATTCCTTAGTTCATCTTAGTTTTTTGCTCTCCAGCCATTCTCATACCGTTTTCCCTTTAAAATGGATCAAAAATCTTCAATTGGTCGTACTTCTGGCACATTTGCAGGGTTTTGGCATTTTTGCATTTTGGCATTTTTGCAAATTTGATATTTTGGTCAATCAAGTAGTTGACACTTGTATAGGCATAATGAGAGCTCGCCAAGTCGGGCCAGAACTTATAGTTACCGTCTGAAATGTGTTTTTTAATAAACAGAATGATTCCACGCTTTATAAAGTCTAAAAAGACAGTTTGGTTGACTGCATGTCCACTTTTTCGTATGATTGGCGCCGTAATACCCCTCTCAGAAATGACCAACCAAACAAGTAATTTCTGTTCAAATTTCTTAACTGGGGTAAATTTTGTACTTGCTGGTGTTGCAGCAATGTAACTTGAGTAAAATATATCATTTCTATTGATTTTATCATGACTGAGAATAAAATAGGATTCATCGTCTTAAGTCCAGGAAATATTTGGAATTTTTGAATACGAATTTCTACATTTAACTCTAGCTACTTTTTTTTGCATTTCGGTTCGGTCAGGGATTTTCATCTATTTCAAGGTGTTATTTGAAGCTTCTTCAACAATTTTGAGACCATTCGTGGCTTATATCGAAATTTTTGACTGCTTGACTCTGACTAATGTTGTCTTTGTGATCAAATTTTTCTGCCATAAAATGCCTCACGGTGAAAATCTTTCAAAGTGATCTATTTTCGTTAAAAAACGCGTACATGCGAATTCTTTGGGCCTCTTCTCTAGATGAATTTATTTTGGTCATTTTTAGTTCAAATTGAATAATTTTTTTCTATCGTATTTAAAATTAAATTTACTTCAAGAATGTGGAAAGAGATTTAAAAAAAAAATTTAAAATAGCATTGCAAATGATACTTAAAGTTAGTCTCGATTTTAAGTTGTCACCGGTTATTCATCAACCAGCTTGACAACCAATGGAACAGAATAACGAAGTCCTCCCGCTAAATATCTTTCGCTCAGTAAGAGTTACTTATTCAATATTAATTTTTTACTTTTTAATTATAACTAGGCAAATTAAACTTTGTCATTTTTCTTGAAGTCTAATTTAAAAAAATTTTATTAAACTTTGTCAAATTAATCTCTTTTATTCTTTAACTTGTCTTAATTAGCTAGCCACATTAAAGTCTTTTAAATTGGACTTGTCAAAGTTAGTTAAAATTATTAAAATGAATCCACCTCATAAAAAACAATCTCTAAAAATAGGTTAGTAATTATACATTGGAATCGTGCCTATCTCCCTAATACGGTTAAACTGTTAGAAACTTTTTGGCTCAGAAAATTCCTGATATAGTATTACTAAACGAAAAAAAAATTGATTTGAGTGAATCAAATATTTATTTTGATTTTAAAAATTACATTTCAATTACTAAGCAACGAAATAAATATGGAGGAGGAGTAGCTAATTTAGTTAAGGAAGGCATAAAATTTTTTCAATATTTTAGGAGTTTTCTTCAGAAATTCTCTCAATTAAGCTAAATTTTGGAAAAAGCGATCAACTTTATGTGTTTAGCCTATTTAACCCACCTAATGTACATCTTGATTTTGATCTTTTTGAAAAAATAAATAGGAAATGTAAAAACTATATTCTTAGTGGTGATCTTAACGCTCGGTCAAAACAAATAGGCTGTATAGGAGAAAATCAAAATAGAATTATTTTGGAATAGATAATTAATGAATTAGATTTTTTTGTAATCAATGACAAAATCCCTACTTATTATATCTTTAATAGAGAATATTTTGAAATTCTTGATTTGTTTTTAGAATCATCTTCAGTAACAAATTAAAATAAATGAGTTTCGAGTTCTCAGTAATCAGGATATGATAAGTGACCATTTTCCAGTCAAAACTTCCATAGCTTTCGATTACTTATTAACTGTGAAATCCCTATCAAAAAAATTTAATTATAAAAAAGTAAATTGACATTTATTTCGTGAAGTTTTAAATGTCCCAAGGCATTTCTCAGTAGTTTCTGCAGGGACGATTGACGAACAAAACGAAACAATTACCAAAACAATATTTGCAGCTGCAAAAAAAAGAATACCTTTTCAGTCTAAAAAAGTTTTCAAGAGCAGTCTACCTCCTTATAGATTTGATTACAGAACGTAGGAAAATAAGAAGATATTTTCAAAAAACTCGCTGTCAACTGACCAAACAAAGATATAATCATTTAACATTGGAAATTAGAATTAGCCTGAAAAAATTTTGGAATCAAAATTGGTTTGATTTTATTAAAAAGATGGGGAAAAACCCCCTATCAAGCAGGCCATTCTGAAAAAAATAAATAAGTTTAAATCAAAAAAAGGATCAAATTTTATCCCGACTCTAACTCTTAACAACCTAGATTTGAAAACAGATGAGAAAAAAGAGAAATTATTTGGAAAAAAATTATCTTCAACATTCAGTCTTAATACTGACCTCGAAAACACTGGAAAAGATATAAATATAACTTATTTTAATTCAAAATACTTTAAGAATAATAGTCAGCTAATAATCAACGAACCGATTAGCCTTAATGAAATGATTATGGCATTAAATAGGTTAAAAGGAGAAGCAGCTTGCGGACCAGACCTTATGCACAATTTAATGCTAAAAAACCTACCCTTAAATTTATTAAAAGAAATAATCGATCTTTTTAATTTTAGTCTCCAAGAAGGTACAGTTCCTAAAGCTTTGAAAAGTGCCTATATCACAATATTACATAAGAAATCTTCTCCTACACAAGACCCATCCAATTATCCACCTATTAGCATTACAAGCTGTCTAGGTAAACTGCTTGAACATATTATTTTTTCAAGGTTATATTATTTCTTGGAAAAAAATTCTTTACTAATTCAGGAACAATCTGGTTCTAGGAAAAATCAGAGAACCGCAGATAATTTAGTTTTCCTTGTCCAAAAAGTTGTCGAATCTTTTAATAGAAAGAAAAAAGTATGTTGCTTATTTTTTGACATTTCTAAAGCTGTTGACAAAGTTTGGCATGAAGGTTTAATCTACAAGCTGATAAAGATAAATATACCAACCTATTTAATTTATTGGATTTAAGCATTTCTTAACTGTAGAATATTTAAAGTAAATATAAATAATCATATTAGTTGTGATGAGGACATCACTGTGTATGTAATCGGTTCGCTGTGCAGTTGCATGCACTCGTATTTCATATTTATATTTCATAGTTAATTATTTTATTTATTTCATTTTTATTCATATTTTCTTTATTTGTATAATGTGATTTATATTTCCGCCCGGTGTTCAGTCTACGACGACAACCGGGCCCGGTTTTCTTTTTAAATTAATAAAGTTTTATAACTTAAATAAACAATTTGTTTACTATATTTTATAGTGATGAATTCAAAATATCTGCTGGCGTTCCTCAAGGATCAGTTATTAACCCTTTATTATTTAGTATATTTATCAATGATATTCCTAAAAGAAATAAAACTAATGAAGAATATTCACTTCTCTTTGCAGATGATCTTGCGACTTTTTTTATTTACAAAAAAAATGGAAATAACGAAAGTAAAATGAATAAGTACTTGGTTGAATTAGAACATTGGCTTTTCAAGTGGAAATTGAAAATTTCGATTGAAAAGTCTTGCTCAATGATTTTTACTAAAAACAACAAAGACTATGTTTAATTAAAGGATTTATGGGAATAGAATCGAAAGCTTAAAAGAAATAAAGTTCCTAAGTATCAAATTTGATTCTAAATTAACCTTTTCTTCAATGATAGATGAAATTAAAGAACGTTGCAGTTCAAGGCTAAATTTAATAAAAATCTTGTCGAATAAAAAATGGGGCCTTGACTTAAACACTTTAGGAAACCTTTTTAAGTCTTTGATTGGATCTATTTTAGATTATTCTTTTCTTTGTCTGAACTCTCTTTCAGAAACTAATATAAAAAGGTTAGAATTAATCCAAAATTCAGCAGTTCGTTCTAAATTGAAACTAAGATATGATACTCGCTCCAACATATTACATAATGAGGCATTTAATAAACTTAAACTACCAACAGTCTCAAATCGACTTTTTGAGTTGACTGAGAGATATGTTAGGGCAGGACTGAGCCATTCTGTTGCATTAACTGTTAGACTGGTGGAAGAATATAACAAAGGTTTTGAATCAAGATATTGCTACCTTAATATTTCTTCCTTTTTTCCTGAATCATCAAATTATTTAAAAATATGTATTCTGTTACTCTCTATCAAAATTTATCTAATTTTAATTTTAATATTTATCTACTTTTTAACTTATATCATTTAAACTTTATTTTTTATTTTTTTTTATTAAATCTGAAGGAGCTTTAGCTCGGTACAGATATACAAATAAATAAATAATAATAACAAAACAAATAATGAATACTCTCTGCTTTTCACAGATGATCTAGTTACATTCTTCATTTAAAACAAAAAGGGGAACTTAGAAAATAAGATAAATAAATACACTAACGAACTAGAACAATGGCTTATTAAATTAAAAATGAAGATATCGGTTGAAAAGTCATCTTTTCTAAGTACAAGAAAGAGAGAATTTTAACTTTAAAAAATTATGGAAACAGAATATTGAGCCAAAAAGAAATCAAGTTTCTTGGTATTAAATTTAATTCTAAGTTAAACGTAATATACACGTAGACGTAATTTAAGAACGCTGCAATAAAAGGCTGAATGTTATTAAGATATTGTCAAGCAAAAATGAGGTCTTACTCAATATACAATAGGAAATTTTTATAAATCTTTAGTCGGATCAATTTTAGACTATTCTTTTCCTTGCTTCAATTCATTTTCAGAAAATAATACCAAAAAACTACAAGCAATTCAGAATACAGCAGTAAGATCGATCCTTAAGTTAAAATATGATACTCCCTCTAACATGGTGCATCATGAAGCTTTTAATAAACTTAAATTACTAACAGCCTCGAATAGGCTTTTTGAGATGAATGAGAAATATGATGTGACAGGACTGAGTCATTCTATTCCATTGGTTGTAAGACTTGTGGAGGAATACTAAGAAGGTTTCGAATCAAGATATATTGAACCATTGTGTAATTGCTACCTTACTATTTCCTCTTTTTATCATGAAGCTTCAACTATGTTAAAATCTGTCACATGTAACAACCTATTTCAATATTTTTCTTTTAAACTTTCTTAACATTTTTTTTTGCTTATTTACTTTATTTCAATTTTTAATTTTTTTCTTATTCTAATAACTTTATTTTTATTTTTTTTTATAATTTATTCTGAATGAGTTCAAGCTGGTTATGTCTAAAACATACACCTATCAAGATTGCGAAAATTTTATAAAAGTGAAATTTTCAGACACATTTATTCCTATTTATCTGAATTTAAATATTGCCCATTTTCATCTAAAAAAAAATTTGTCATAACCTTTAAATTTCGAATGAAAAAAAAAACAACCCAAAACACCCTCATAACTTTCCAGAAACACACAAAAACAAAATATATTTTTGAATAGTGCAAAAAAATATCTACTAGAAAATGTAGTTTTTATAGATTAATTAATTAATTTGATTTTGACATTAAAAATCGAAAAAACAACTTTTTAGATCTTTGACAATACACACTGATTTTTTGCCTTTTTCCATTTTTTTTCCACAATGTAAAATTGCAATTATAAGTAATCGATCCTGAGAAATCTGAAAATAAAATCACATTTCTCTTATCTGAATTAGTTTTTAAAAAAATTTTTTGCTATTGTTTTTAAATTTTGTTAAATCTTTTTAACAACTCTACAACGATCTTCTAAAGTAAATCAAATGTAAGGAAAAGGTTAAAATTAAATTGTTTCTAGCTTTTTTAATTTTTAGACAAAAATTTTTATTATTTTGAATTTTATTATATTTAAAAGTTTGGTAGACGCTCAAATTGATCATCGTCCAGCTTGCTTTCTGCTCGTTTGAAAGTCCATGTCTCCCAGAATTTAATCTAAAATAATTAATATTAATTTCTTTTATAAATTTTTTTTTCTAAATTCACAAAAAAAAATTCGAAACCGTGATGAATTAAAATAGGTAAAAAAATTCTTTCTACTTTACCTTCAGACCCAAATTTTCGGTAGTTTGATAACACAATTTTTGAAACTCATTTTAGAAATTAAAATGTAAATTTTGAAGAAAAAATATTTAAATCATCAAAAAAGCTCCAATTAATAAAATAAAATTTTAAACATTTTTAAATCAATTTTTATTTATTTCATTATACATTTTTACATTTGGTACGCTGATTCAAAAAAAAACTATTCAAATTACATTGAACACACAATTATATTACAAAATAAAATTTTTGTTTTTAAATAAAATTTACTTAAATTACAAGAAAAAAATATATTAAAGAGGATAAAAAGTCTGTACACAAAAAATCAACTTTAAATTAAACACTCAAAACCCGCAAGACTACAGACACATACCGGAAACATAATTAAAAAAAAAATGAAAAGACCAAAAATTCAAATATCCAAAATTCGGTCACTACTGTTTGGATCACATTTTTTGTCCATTGAATTCTCGTTCGAAATGCTCGATCGGATCGAGGTGCACGAAGAAGAGGTGGAGAGCTGGAGTGAGCTGTCAATGGCGTGTGCTCTTGGCTCACTGTGGCTCGAGAACGAGAAGTAGACCTGATTGTTAAGGCCTGTGGTATGGATGCAGGTGAAAATGTGATTGATGGCTTGGTCCCGGCACGGCTGAGTGGACGCAGGGGGCAGTGGCGGCGGCTCCAGAGAAGTGGCGCCAGAATGCGTCGAAATGTAGTCGTACTGGTCGTGCAGCGACTGGTAATTGTCCTCGGTCTCAATTCTTATCCTGGACAGCTCGGAGCATATGCTCTCGGACATGTCAGTGTACAAATTGGACTGATCGTTGAACCCCTGCGAGCCTAACTTGTGTTGCACGGGCTGGTTGAAGTAGAACTCTTCGTTCGGGTCGAAACGCTTCGAAGGACACTTTCTGGTTCTTCGCGCGAATCCGCCTAGCTTCAAAATTAGTCTGCTGAACGGCTGCAGATTGTAGCTCAGTTGAAAAGCGCTTCTCTGGCTCGCGCTGTTCACATTTATTTTGGAATAGAGGTTTGACTCGTTGGCGCCGTGTTGCAGCGTGTAGGACTTGGTCTTTTTGTCCACCGCGTAGTCATCGTATATGGCGATGTAGTTGTCTTGGAAAGAGCTGGACTTGACCATTTTGGTGTTGTAGTCGTTTAGGCTAGTGTATTCGGTGCCTTTGTGAGTATTGGCTTTTTTGGACTTTTTGGCAAAGCGCAGCCTCAGTCTTTGGCTTGAGTTGGATCGGACTAGAAAGCTCGGATTGAGTAAAGTGTTTAGTGAATGGGACTTTTTCGCTTTTTTGCTCTTCTCATTTTTTGACGAACTTGTACAATCAATTGAAGATTTTTGATTGCCCATTTTTATCTGAAAAAAATGGTCTACAATTAAATAATTAATTAGAGATTAATTGGATTTGAGATGTGAAATTATTTAAAAGTGATTAATGTTATTCTGAGTGTATGCACATTGAATTTTTATTGCTGTTGCTCGAATTCAACGGACAAAGAAATATTTTTTGACTTTTACATATTTTCGAGTATAAATTATGATTATAATTTAAGACTTTATTTTCTGTATTAAAATTATTATTTTTTTATTTTTTTTTTAACTTTTTAATTCAGACATAAACGTTTAAACAAAGGCTATTGTCCTGATGTGCCCAAAAATCACATGAAGAAAATTAGAAATTATGTTCACCAGGCTGGCAGATTAACCAGCTCTGCGATATCAAATTTTTTGAGTTGAACAAAGATTGAGGTGTCCCACAGGCAGGTGTTTCTCTAAAATATTTTTTAAAAAAATGATCTAATAAAATAATATCTTAAAATTAAAAGAAAATTTCTTAAAACTAAAAATTAGTATTATAAATGCAAAATTGAATTTTTTGGTAAATCTCTGCAAAATACACTATAAATTACAGTTTTTATTTGATCATCGGAATTAAGACTTAATCTACTTAAATTAAATAATTTACTTTATTTTTTTTTGGAAATAAAAAAATTAAATTTAAATTTTTCCTGATTTTTAAGCAAAAAATGGAAGATTTTTGACCAAAAACTAGAAAAAAGAACTCTGAGGAAAATTACTATGGAAAGAGAAAAAATGTTATCAATCACCTAATTTAATTAAAGAAAATTTATTTGACACTAAAAATAATATAAATTTTAATTGCAACCTTTTTATATATATGTATTTTTAACTTTTAGCTTTTAATTTTTTTAACTTATTACCTGTATTTTTAATTTTTATCGATCTTATTTTATTAACTTTATTTATATTTTTTTATAATTTATTCTGGAGGAGCTCTAGCACGGTACAGAAAACAAATAAATAAAAAAATGGTGGTCGATCAAGCATTTATTGATCTAGAGATGTGGTAACAAGTTAAAATTTAGGAATAAAACGTTGTTTTTTTTTGTTTGAAAAAAGTTCAACATTTTTTACCTAAATTTAGCCAAAAATAATAAAATAAAAATTCTTTACTTATTAGTAAATTAAAAAAGTATCCTAGTAAATTCTTGAATCTCAAAGAAAATTATTAATAATTAAATTTAGTTTTTATTAAATAATCTGAGGTAAAAAGATCGTTCAATAAAAAAATTTTTGCTAGTCTTAAAAAAGCACTTTTATGAAAGAATATAGTAAAAAAATATATCAGTTAACTATTTAATTAGAGGAAATTGATTATAGAATAAATAAAATGAGATAATTATTTGAAAATACTTTTTTAAAATTATTTATTTTTTCTTATATTTTTTCTAAAGGAGCATTGATACAAAACACATAGAAAAGTAAATAACAATTATTACAAAAATAGGATCTTTATATTTAAATTGTTAATTCTTTTTTAAATTTTTAAATAATAAATATTTTTTAAGATAATTATTATTTAAATTACCATTTAAAATAATTTTTTAATTCAAGATAAAAAAATGAACAAAAATTTTCTATGATACTATAGATTAATTTAAATTTTAAGTTTGGAATAATTAAAAAAATACAAAGTGTTCTTTTGAGATTTTATTTGCAAACAAAGTGTCAAGATAGAATGTCTCAAAAGGTTTCAAAGAGCACTTAATCTATTTGATTAATACCTTAAGTAATTCTAAATTCTAAGTACCTAAAGCGTTAATGACAAAATGAAGTGAATATTTAACTCGATTAGTTGTCAAGATTTTATCAGACATTAATTCTAATCTTTTTTAATCCAAATATTTAATTTTACGCTCGACTGAATTCTGGAATAAATTCGATTAATTTAATTTATTATTTATCTCAATAAATTTGAAAAGTAAATTTATATATAAATTTTATACATATATTTATATAGATTTTTTGATAAACTTGTCAAATGAATTTGAGTAAATACAACACATTAATTAAACTGTGACGCTTCTTAGCTTAGATCTTTAGCTTAGAATCACAGTTTGGGTAAAAATACTTGAATGACGAGAATTCGTAAAAATTCAATACTGAGTTAAAACTATTCTGTTATTATTTATTTATTATTTGTAAATCTGTATCGAGCGTTAGCTCCTTCAGAGAAAAATTAAAATAAATAAAAAAAATGATTAAAATAAAAGTTACTGAATAAAATAAGAATTTAAAAAAATATAGTTAAATAATCGAAATTTGAAAAGAAAATAAAAGAAAAAAAGAAAAAAAAAATTGATTTTGAAAGGCGGAAAATAGACACAAAAGTTATATCGGTTTAGTTTTCAGAGAAAAAAGTGTCTATGACAAGGTAGCAATTACACAATGGAGTTGGATAGTTAACAAATCTAGATTCGAAACCTCGTCTGTTCGAGAGATTTATTTATTATTTATTTATTTGTATATCTGTACCGAGCTAGAGCTCCTTCAGATTAAAAAAAAAAAATAAATAAAAAATTAAAATAAAGTTAAATAAAATAAAATAAAAATAAAAAGTAAGAAAAAAATAAAGTTAAAATAATATAACTTAAAAAGTAGATAAATATTAAAATTAAAATTAGATAAATTTTGATAGAGAGTAACAGAATACATATTTTAATTATTTGATGATTCAGGAAAAAAAGAAGAAATAGTAAGGTAGCAATTACACAATGGAGTTGGGTACTCGATGTATCTTGATTCGAAACCTCTGTTATATAAGAGAGGAAATATTTTCTGAATAAATATGCCAAAAATTGATTGTTAAATTAAATGTCGTTCAATTAATCAATTAATTTTAAATATTAAGGATATTGATGTAGTTTATATTCTAATCAATTAAATATTTGTCATTTTAGTCTTAAGTGATAAACTTAAATCATGCTAGTTTTTCACCTATATTTTATTGTGAAAATCATAGATATAGTTCAAGATGTCCTACAGAACTTGATAATTAGTCCTCTTGTGTCAAACATTTTTTATAAATCACTATTAAAAAAATTTCTTAATTTTTCAATTTTTTTATTCGGTTTATTTTAATATTTAAGTATTTTTTTAATTAATTTTTTCTACTAGAGAAATAGTGGAACAAATTTGTAAAAATTAATAAATCGAATAATATTTATTTCATATCGCTCAATTTTGATCTTACTTTTTTTTCAGTTCTTATCAAAAAAGAACAATAGATCAGTAAACCGATAAAAAATGTTGTGTCTACAATTATTTTGGACACTTGTTTTTTAAAACTTTTAAATTTTTAATTAAATTCAAAAAATTTAAATTCTATTTTTTAAGATGAATTTAAATTTGACAAACAAAACCCCACTGAGGTCTTAAAATAGAATAATTAAATCTAAAATTATAAATCAAAAAAAGAAAAAATAAAAATTAAGATACACATAAAACTATTATCGCTAGAATCAATTTTATAAATTTTTATTAAATTTATTCTTACTTTAATTTAAGCTTTTTATTTAATTTCACAAAAAAAAGAAAATATCACAGTCATAAAATCTTGGTAAATCTTCTTTGATTTACGATCTGAAACCATTGCTTTATCAATCTTCACATTATTGGTCTAATGGTCAAAAGAAAAAAAAGCCTGTACCAAAAATTATCCAAAAATTATCAAAAATTATCTGTGTGCGATCCGGGCCTATTTTACGGATGACCGAACGAGTGGCGATCCGACTGGCGGCAAAAGTTTTTGACCGGCAAGCTCACCAAGAAGGGTGTCAATTTAAATTTAATTTTTAATTTAGAACAATAAGACTCTAGAAATTTCTGATTCTTGAAAATGAAAGATTTAGGATTAATCACTTTTTTAAAAGTTTTTCTATTTCATAATAAAAAAAAACTTACAAATTTTATTTATCTGATCAGCTATCCGATTCTTGGAAAGATCAAACTTCGCCAACGGTCAACACTAATATTACTATTTAAAACCAAAGATAAAATTTACACTTTAAATTTAAACTTTTGATAACTGAAAGTTAAAAAATTAATTAATTTAAACATTTTATTTTGAAATAAGAATTTGATAATCAAAATTATCAATCCAATAGATACTATAAACAATATTTTGAAAAAATAAAATGAGGATTAAAATTAAAAACTGAAGAACTTTATAAAGTTAAAATGTAAGGTTGAATATTTGATTTAAAAAAATTAGCCTCCTAAATGAAAATAATGAAAAGCTGGTAGCGGATGGATAAAAAAAAAATCAAGCCTAGCTAAAATTTAATGAATTTAGCGAAAATTTTTTAACTAAAAATATCGTTTTCAAAAAATATTAATCATGCTTATTTTTGTGTTTTTGCTTTAATTAATCCTTATGTTTTACGGCTTTTCAATTTTGTTATAATATTTTCTCAAAAAGTTTACTCAAAGCCATCTAAATTTTATTCGACTTTATTTGATTTTAGTTCATAATTCTTAAATCCTCATAAATGTTCTTCACACTCATAAGGAGACATGTGTTTTTTAAATCTGAATCTATTTAAAATATTAAAAAATTAAAGGTTGAATAATATTTATAAATTTACAATTATGCTGACTGAAGGTTTTGCAAGTTTCTTTTTAAATCTTTTGATTTTAATTTTTTTTAAATAAAAATACTAGCTATTTTACAATAAATTTAATCAGATCTTATTACAAAAATATTAAATATTTAAATTTGAAAAGGAACAAATATTTTGTTTTCAATTTCAATTTAAACTTTATCGAAATTTATTTCTAAAATATTGTAACTAAATATTTTATAATATTTTCAGGCTGATTTACGAAAAAAAATCAAATTAATTTATGGAACCTGAACTTTAAATTGGACGAATTTTAGAATAAATTTGTTTTCTAAGTATTGATTTATAGACTTTTTGAAATTCTAAATTTTCGCGACTATTCGAATAAATTTTAAAAAAATAATTTTATTTCTAATTTTGTTTATATTAAAAATATATATTTGAGACATATTTTCGGACAGCTTTAGTTATTGAAAAAAATGAATTCTAATTTAAAAAATTTTTGAAAATTAAATTCCATTAATGATTGCTTAGATGATTTAAATTTTTATTTTTTGGAAAAAAATAGCAATAATACCAATTTTTAATTTACCTCATTACTTTTGTAAATAGTCTCGACTTTATTGTTTCAACAAATCTCAAGTTTCACAAAATTGCCTTTTACTCGCATGATGATTTTAATTAGACTAAATAAACTTAAATTTTCCGGTAATCTCTTTTATTTAGAATGAGAAATTTAATATTTTACTCTTTGAAATTCATGTCCAAAGGCTTTTTCTCCAAGGAAACTCCAAGACAGCCGCTTAAACAAAAAATTAAATTTTAAGCCCTTTAAAAATTTAAAATATTCAAATCAAAACAATTATTTATATTCACAAAGTTTTGAGACAAAATAGGCTTTTGGTTTATTCTATAAACAAATAACTAGAATATAAGATATTTTTTTTCTCTTGAAATTTTAAAATTTATAGAACAAAATTTTACTTTTTTTTATTTTCAATATGAATAATGAATCTAGTATTTGTACAATCGATAAATTTGAAGCTATCGCCTAATCCCCAATGTAAAATTTATAAATTACATAATCGAAAAGGAAATTAACAAAAATGAAAAAAAAATAATTCTGTTTAAACCGAGTGGTAAATTCCTTTATTTTAGATATCTTGAACAGCTTAACCTGTTGGGTTTTCTGTTTTTTATTAGAAGATTACGTAATAAAAGGTTTAATTATTTTTAATTTAAAAACAAAATAAAAATTGATCGATCTAGATATATTTTGGATACTTTGTTATTTATTTATTGAAAAGTCTAATTTTATATAATGCTAATTTTTGTTTTGAAACAATCATACACTTTTCTCTTTGATACTACAAGTCCATAAGCTGACCCAGACAAAAAATTTTAAAAAAATATAAAAATCTTTACAAAAGCTAATTAGCTGTGTTAAATGACTTTTAAATTATTTGACATGAAATTTAATTATAACATCAAGCTAATTTTGATTAATTTTTGCCTCTAATGAAAAACATTTAATGCTCTATAAACTAAACCAAAGCTTTTTAGATTATTTACCAAGCATTAAGCGGATAAGCAAATAATTTGTTATTCAACCTCTACAAAAAATTCGAATAGCTATTTGAATTGTAAAATTTTTAAAATAATTGAGTTAGTTTAAATCTAATTTGTTTGGAGAGTCCAATGGATAATTTATTGCCCATATTATGATTAATTGGTCTGGGCAATGATTTATATTCTTATACAATAAGACTAAATATTCTCTGAACTTAAGACTAACCAACTGATGAACACAATACCGACATATCTCACTCGGCTATTTGTTTATCTAATTTATAGATAACAAAGAATACTTTATTTTTTAAAATAAAAAAAAAATGTTCTAAATAATTTTTGATATAAATCTAAAAAATCTAAAATGCAAATTAAAGTCCATCTGTTTTCTAAAATTGTCTAGCTAATGAAAATTCACTTAAAAAAACCCGCAAAGAAATTTTTCCTAAATTAATTTAATTTAATTTTACTTGCGTAATTAAAAAATCAATAATTTCATTTTTCATCTATTGATTTAAATTGAAAAAATAAAAAAAACTGCTTTCTACAAGCCCAGTCAAACAAGTGCATACCGATATTTTTATTAATATTTTTATATCTAGAATGTGGCGTGACCGAATCCTAATAAAAAAAACAAACCAAAACCTTTTTGTTTGAAAAGTTATTTTAAAAAATTTTATTAAATTTAAATTAATGATCCCCTTAGGAATTATTTAAGATTGAAAAAAAATGACTTTTTTTTCTTATTCCAGTCCAATGTTAATTATATCCTTTATTAAATTTTTCATTTGTTTTTAAGTAATTAAACTCATTTTCTTTTTTTGATAAAAAAATTTCAAATCCAAAAGTAAAAGGTTCAGGTGAATTTAATTTTGCCTAAAGCGATATGCTGCATTATCACTGACGGACACCAAATCAAAGTCATAAATCAACAAAAAATTGTTCTATATGAAACTAGGCTATGTTTGAAAATCAGAAAAATATTCGGCAGAGAGAATTAAATTAGTTTTCTATTCGAAAACTTGAAGTCAGTGTTTCAAACACATCAATTCTAGGTCTTAGCCCCGATTTAATCAAAATCTGCTTAATCAGTTTTCTCATTTAAAACAAACGTATTATTCGATTCATCGATTTTGATATCGAATAAATCATTTCTAAGGAACTCTTGTTTACCAATTCACTTGATGATCCTAATTGAAATTTGAAAAATTGCACTTGATTTAAGATAACCAAAAAGAAAGAAAAACTTGGCTACTCAATATTGATAAATTTTGTTTCTCTAGCAAATATTTAATTTATTTAAATAAAATATTAGATCTTTTTTGTTATTGTTGTGTGTGCTTATTAATTACTTTTTCTATATTTATAAATACTCATAAAGAAAAAAATAATTTCCTTTTTAGATGAGAATTTTATTAAATAGACTTAATTTGACTCGAGTCTTATCTCGCAGAAGCACTTTCTTTTGGCTAAAATAATTTTTTTTATTGATTTCTCATTAAGCTTTAAATAAATGAATTTTATGACCGATAAATATTCTATTGCTTTAAAAAAAATCTATCTTAAGACTTCCGATTAAAATTTGAAATATTTTATCTTTTTTTAAAACTCGGCTGCTTTTGCTAGATAAATAAGATCAGAATTGTTAGCTTTTTACTTTTTAAAAGTTATGTAAGCAATCGAAATATACTGGCATTTATGCAAATACCCATGGGTTTTTTTTACCTCATATCAATCAATTTATTTGAATACCATCGAAATAATATAAATTTTTCTGAATTTTTTTTCTGATAATTGATTACATTTTAAAAGCGATTTTTGTGATTAATTTTTCTTTTGATATTTTACGAGTGAATTAGTAAAGGGTAAAAATTTAATTTATTATTTATACAAATAGCTGAAATAACTTTTTAATAATTTTTTTTTGGTTTGCTTTTGATCGGGACTTGATATCTATCAATTAAATTTGAAGAGATTCTTCGAACTCCCTTATAAATCTGCCTTTTGAATACGCGAGGGTTTTGACGCTATAAATATAGCTCATTAAAAATCTATATTAAGCATTTGAATAAATAATTGATATTTCATAGCAAGTAAATGGGTATAATTCTGAGATAATTCTCTGCTAGATGGCTGCGAACAATTATTTATGGAATTTTTTTGAATCAAACTAGGTATTTTAATTTGTTTAAAATTTCAATCAGTTTTAATCCATAAAAAGTTTAATATTCTATTTTTATTAAAATCTTCAATTTTTATTTTTTAATAAATTAAATTTTTATGCTTTTCAGATTAACACTAATATTAGGCCTGATTAGTGATTATCCTATTAATACTCTTATTTATGCGTCAATAGACGTTTTGAATATTTAAATTTGTCTAATAAATATAAAATATAATATAAAATATATTTGAGACCGATTGAGATCGAAATATCATTATTCTTGAATTACAATTTGATCAATCGGTGACACCAAAAAGTATCTTCTATTGATTTATTTTCAATTTTTTTTAAAGAAGAAGAGAGAGCACTGCAAACACAGCTAATTCGCTTTATAAAATTTAAAAAAAATAAAAAAAAAAGATGTTTAATTGAATTAAGTTTTTTTTATTTTTTATTTTGGGATTCATATAAGACAAAAATTACTGTTAAGTAAATACAATATTGTGATAAAGATAAGAAACGGTATAACAATTTTTTAATTTTTTTAAAAATTAAAATGTTAATTTTTTAAAATTAAAATGACAATTTTTAAATAAAAAACAGCATTTTTTTCTAGACCAAAAATTCACTCTTTAATCAAAAAATAAGGTTCACAGATAGTGTGATAGTAGCAGTAGTGACAGCGATTTAATGGAATTGCTTCCATTAAAGAGTCTTAGCCCTAAATGCAGTGGTGCTTAGTTCGTCAAGACCGTTTTTGACACTCGGTGCATTTACCAAATTTTCTGGAAGCTTATTCAAGTGCTTCGCCCCTCTGTGTTCATTCTTGTACATCTCAATCAGGTCGCTTCTCGTACGTGGTTCTTAGGACGTTTGCACGCCGCTTAACTTTTTCAAGTGTGTTTATATCGCTCAAGAAGTATGGTCCCCAAGCTTGAATAGCATATTCATATGTTTTGTCTCACATATGTTTTGGGCAGCTTGCTCCAGATTTTTTGGGATACAGAATTTAGTCTAAATGGGGGTTGTTCGAAAGCTATGTTAACACTTCAATATTTTGCTCATGGAACCACTCGTTCATTAATTTGGCTTAATGACAAGGGAAATTTACCAAAAGCACTAATTGCCGGTCATCATTATCAGTTGATATCTTAGGCCTTCCATATCTTGGAAGATTCTTTTCATATTTTATTGATTTTTAAAAATGGCGTCAATTAAAAGGGATTGGACTTGTTGTCAAGAAAAAAGAAAAAAAATAATTCAAAAATTTATTTATTTTTTAATGATATATTTTTACTGATTTTACAAAAATATATCAGTAAAAAAATGTTCATTTTATATTTATTGAATTCAATTCATAATATATATGGTTTAATTTTTTGTGTTTGAATTAAAAAATGTCTCCAATGTAGAAATAACATTGAAAAAGTGCGATGTTTCAAATATTTTTTTCAGTTTCAAAAAAAAAATAATTTTAAGTTAATATTGCAAGCATTTTCATATTTGAAATTAAACTCTTTGGTGAAATAGAATGAGTTTAATATTTTTTTTGGAAATTTGAAAAAAAATATTGAAAATTCTTTTCTAACTTTCAAACAATTCTTTTCTTTATTTTTTACCGAGCAAATGCTCCTTCAGAATAAAAACATATGAAAAAGCTAAAAATAAAGTTAAATGATATAAAATAAAGAAAAAAAAAGAATAAAAAGAAAAAACAAGAAAAATTTTTCATTCAGATTAAAGTTTCAGTAGTAGAAAAACTGGGTCTAGTCGGTTAGGTGAATCACTTATTATCCGAAAAATTCTTGTTCTTAGATTTTGTGAACTATTGGTTTACCCAATTTTTTTGTTCAAAATAGAATTAGACGAACAATTTTTAGGTTATGTGAACAAATTGAAAAAAGTTATTTAATAGAATGCCTAATTCTCGAAACTGAAATAAAAATTAGTTGATAATTATTTGATTTTTAATTTGAAGGAGCTTTAGAAATAGCTTAGCATTTGCTCTGATCTGTTTGATTTGGTAATGCTCTTTCCACAATCCCAAATACCGAAATGCGCTCTCTACTTAAATCTTTGCCTTTCAGCATAAAATAATAAAAATTTAAGAAAATAATGTTTGACTTTGGGGGACATAGATTCATCTATTTCGCAAAATTTACCTACTCCACCAAACTTTAAATTTTAATTTTTTCTAAATTTATTAAAAAATTTCAAAATTGGTGAACAATTTTTAGATTAGGTCAACTAATAGTTCATATAACCTGAGAACAAGAATTTTTCCAGTAACAGGTGAAAAACTTGGTTTTCTTCTTATAAAATTTTGACTTAAGTGATAATTTACTTTCGTTTGGTGCATTTTAACAAAAATTAATTTATAAAAAATGCAAAACAGAGCGTAATAAGTTTTTTAAACTACTAATATTATCTTTAGGGATCATGATATCACAAACCCAAAGTCAAAATTAAAAAAAAAACTAAGTTTTTAATGTGGCAAGTTTTTTTTTCTATTTAACTTTTTTGAAATTTTGAAATTACGTTGTTTCATTAAAACTCAATACTTAAGCATGTTAAAATTTGAAATATAATTACGCAATTATTTTTAGAATTGTAAAATAGAAAAAAAAACTTGCCATGTTTTCAATATTAACTTAGAATTATTTTTTTTGAAATTGAAAAAAATATTTGAAACATCGCACTTTTTCCATGTTATTTCAACATTGGAGACATTTTGTAATTCAAACACAAAAAATTAAACCAAATAAATACAGGAGCGCTACTCCACTTGAATTTTACGTTAAACGTATTTTACGTAAAATCACTTTAATTTACGTAATTTGAGGGAAAAAAGGTAAATTTACATAAAATACTTTTTTGAAAATTTTAGTTTTAAAAAGTGAGAAAATTAAAATCAAATTTTAAGATCAAAACGATCATTTAAAATTTTAAAACTTAATTAACTAATGATTTTGATAATTTTTAAGAAATAAATACTAAACATTACTTGTCATGTTATGTCTAATAATGGTTCATTATCAAATTAACATCAAAATAATTGATCTCTAATTTATTTAACAAAAACAATCAACAATACAGGTTAAGTTAATTCAAAAATTCAAATTTATAATTTTTATATCCACTCTTTCAAACTTAAATAATGTTAAGTATATTTTTTTTGTCTTTAAAAGTAAGTTTTCATTAAAATCAATTAAAATATTTAAACTTATTAAAGTTCGATCAAAAGGGATATTTTAAAATTTTAAAAATGAAAATAAATTTATTTCTTTTCTATTATAAAAAAAAATTATTCAATTTATATTTTGATCTTTTGATCTTGATCTCAAACTTCAACTTGTCCTAAAATTTTGAATTTTCGACTGTTTTTTGGCCGTTTTACATTTTACGGTAATTTTGGTAATTTACGTAAAATTCCGTAAATTTACGTTAATAAACGTTAATACA
This sequence comes from Brachionus manjavacas, assembly GCA_019054805.1. Lineage (NCBI taxonomy): Eukaryota > Metazoa > Rotifera > Eurotatoria > Ploima > Brachionidae > Brachionus > Brachionus manjavacas. The sequence goes on from JAHQIY010000009.1 coordinate 1,257,723, forward strand.
AAAGCAAAAGCGACGTCCTTTCTTAACTGAGAAAGAGCTGAATAAAACTTTTTTTGTATTTTTTGAAAAAGTACAAAAAAACATTCTTTTTAGTAAAAAGAAGTCAAAAAGTACAAAAAAGATCTAATTTCCTTAGTTAAAATAAATGACAAAAAGAACAATTTTTGTTCCATTTAGACATTTATGTTTTTTTTTTGTAGTTGTCAATAGATGATTCCGTGTAAGACTTCTCCGCAATTTTCTTGTATTAACTAATTATTATTATTATTATTATTAAAGACATTTATAAAATTTTATTGTATATTTTCACAAAAATCGAAAAACGCCTATTAAATACCTAAATAAAAGCATTTTTTCAAAGAAATCATTTTTTGTCTTACTTTTGATTCTAATATAAATTGAATTATATAAAAAATGGTTTTTTATTACCAATTTAAAGAATTTAATTTTTTTTTATTTATCAGAAAAAATTTAATTAATGTCATAACTTGATTTTTCAAATCCAGTTAGTTTGTAAGATAGAATTAATATTGAATTTCGTATCCACCAAATTTAAGTTAATGATTTTACTTGACTCAAAACTTGTGACTTAAACGCGACTCTGGAATTTATAGATTCATTAGTGGTAGTAGTATTAATCTTTGCTGCGACACCTAAAATGTAGAGTGTCTAAGTCCATCACCACTATTTGGCAGCGTGAAGCTGAATCAGCCGATTCCATTAAATCTTTATAAGGCTTGTTTGAAGCTGGCGTTTCACTTTGATATTACCACATTTTTTTGGTAATTTATTCCAATGCGGCACTACCCTGTTTGAGAAAAAGGAATTTCTTGAGCTAACCTCAGCAGTTATTAGATGGCTTTTTCTATAAAATTCAACAAAAATACAACCAATCTTTTACATAAAATGAAATCGTTTTATTCAAAATTTTTAAATTAACTAAAATCGGATTTCTAGATGAATTTTAATTATAGATTTTTAAAATAAATCTAAAAAGTAAAAGCCATTATTAAATTTAATTAATTAATTTTCTAATAAGTTAGATTTAATTAAATCTCTAAATTTTTAATATTTGTAGAAATTAATTTTTATATTTTTTAAAATGTGTCCCAAATTTTTACGACTGACCCCCAACTATTAAAAGTCTTTTTAAAGGTAAATTTAAGAAAAACAAAAGCCTTGGCTAAATGTAAATTTATGAAAAATCTTTCGTAAAAAGTATTCAGCATGGCAAGCATATATGACAAGTGGCTGGTCAACCGAAAAAGAAACCATATATAGATGCATAAATAAGGAATGTCAATTCGCAATCAAAGAAGCTGTACGAAGACACGAAAATAACCTAGCAATGAACGCAAAAAAAAATCCAAAGCTTGTATACAATTATATTAATGGTAAAATGGCAGTAAATAACTGGATTAAAGCAGTGAACATTACGAGTTCAAATAGCATCACGACGGATCCTACAGAGATTGCGAATTATTTAAATGATTATTTTAAATCAGTTTTTAACTAAGATGTTAATTCAAATTTTCCGGAATTTTTCTACAAAACCACAAAGGTATGTGACCCCGATCCAGTGGAAATGTTTAGCATAAGCAAAATTACTAACTCACTTGAAAATCTGGACCCAAATAAGACCATGGGACCAGACATAAAAAAAAGGTTAGTCCTAAAAAGTTGCGCTAAAGCTTTTTCATTTCCGATTTCCCTTATTTTTCGCGAGTCCTTTGTGACTGGAATAGTACCAACCATCTGGAAAAAGGCTTATGTTACTCCTCTTCATAAAGGAGGAAACATATTACAACCTTCAAATTATCGACCTATTTCGCTAACTTGTATCCTCTGTAAAGTCATGGAAGGTCTATTAAAAGAGGTCATGCTCAAACACTTGCTAGAAAACAGGCTCATTATGAAAGCTCAGCACGGCTTTCTCCCATAGAGGTCCTGCAGTACAAATTTACTTGAGACTCTGGACCTGTTTACACATGCCTTATCAAATGGCTACCCCGTATATGTGGTGTACACCGATTTTGCAAAAGCTTTTGACAAGGTTTCACATTCAAAGCTAGTCTTTAAACTTAAATTTTATGGTTTTAATGAGCGTTTGATAAACTGGATAAGTTCATTTCTAACTGAGCGATCACAACAAGTCGTACTTGGCGAAGCAAAGTCAGAATGGGCTGAAGTCACAAGTGGAGTTCCTCAAGGTTCTGTCCTTGGTCCCATTTTATTCATTATATACATAAATAATTTACTTGAGTGTATTCAAAACAGCTCGAAAGCGTACGCTGATAACAACAAGATTATATCCACAATTGTAGATTCTTCCTCTAAATACAAGTTACAATTTGACATTGATAATATATGTAAGTGGTCACGAGACTGGTCTGCTCAGCTTAATATCGAGAAATGTAAAGTTGTCCATTTTGGTCGTAAAAACTCAAAACATGATTATACAATTGAGTCATTTCCACTTAATAAATCAGTATGCGAAAAAGATCTCGGTATATTTATCAAAAATGACCTAAAATGGGACACACATGTAACATATGTCACAGCTAAAGCTAATAGGATTTTGGTTATGCTGAAAAAATCGCTCAGATATCCCTATGTAAACAAGATTAAACTACTGTACACTTCAATGGTCAGACCTCATTTAGAATTTGCCATAACCTCTTGGTGCCCTTACCTGAAAAAAGATATCGATATCATAGAAAAGATTCAACGTAGAGTAACTAAGTTAGTTCCAAATTTAAAGCACCTTCCTTACTCAACACGCTTAAGTAAATTCGGCCTGACGGACCTTACTACGAGAAGATTGAGAGGAGATCTGATCCAGTTGTTCAAATTAAATAATAAAATTGAGTTAGTTGAGTTCAATAATGGTTTAACCTATGGTCAAAGTGGTCAAGTATACGGCTTAAGAAGGCATTCAAAGACTCTACGTCGTGAACAGATAAAAAACTGTTCCTCGCGTTTCCATTTTTTCACAGATAGAATTGCAAACATATGGAACCAATTACCGGAAGATATAGTTAGCGCAAGAACGTTGAACATTTTTAAATCGAAATTAGATGCTTGGCTTGTGAAAAAAGAAGCGACTGCTATAGCTCATTAGAGCTCTGCTCGGGTATTTTCCGAGTTGCAGTTCATATTACTACTACTACTACTAAATTTAATAAAAATTGATAATTATATGTTTATACATGCGAAAAATTTTAAAAATATTTAAATTGTCTAGGTAATTCTATTCGCATAATATAAAAATAATTTTTATTTCAATAAAAGACTAAAATAAAGCTTGTTTTAAATTAGCTCCGCTTTTTTAAAGTTAATTTTGTTCTTTTCAAATGATAAAAATACTTCTATAATCAAATATTTTCTCTAAAGCATGGAATTTTAACAAACTGAATAAACTGAATTAATTTTAACGAAAAAAAATTAATTAATCCAATATTAAATCGATCAGATCTTTATGATATTTTCAAAATTATTATAATTATGACCTACAAAAACATCTTTTTTTCTATGGCAACATCATGCTTTCTTTGAAAAAAATTAATTTAAATTTAAAAAGAATTTATTTTGGATAAATTTTTTATTAAGGCAAGTAAAATGAGCAAAAAAACCCAATCAATTGACGAAGACGTGCACATTTGCTATGAAGATCAGTCAAAAATAAATAAGTTTGCCATAAACAACACCAAATTACACGATTTCCAAGACGATTTGGTCGAAAAAAAGAAAGAATTGACCAATTTGAATGAAGCTATTGACGAATTGGTAATTTTAGATGAGACTGAGATGATACCTTTTCAATATGGAGAAATATTCACTCATTTGAGTGTGGAGGAGGCCAACCAAGAATTGGAACGAAGCAAGCAAGTAATCGAAGATGAGATCAATTCTTTGGAAGATAAAGTTAAATCGACCAAAAAAGTTCTATCTGACCTTAAAACTCAACTGTATGCCAAATTTGGAAATAAAATAAACTTAGAGGAATCCGACTAATCACCTTTTAGCTATTCAAATGGTTCAAAGATTTAAATTTTATTTATAGCAGCCTAATCGATTAATATTTATTAAAATAAATAATTTCCGTATTAAATCTTTATTTATTTGTTCCTAATTAGATAATGAAAAATCAAATCAAAAATATTCACATTTCTTAAATGATAAAGTGGGAAAATTGAAAATTTTACTTGTTTTTTAAATTTATTCAAAATCTTAAGTAAAAAAAATTTAAATAATTTTATTTTTAATGAAAAAAAATTCAAGTCGATAATTTGAATATAAAAAAAAAGTTCCAATAAAAATTTTTTTATAAAAACATCAAAAAAAAGAATCTAAAACAAAATTAACAAAAAAATATTTAAAAAATTATTTTAATTTTTTTCTATTTTTTATACATTTCCACATTTTTTCTTGAGATACTTTAACAGCATTTTTTGGGGTATTTTTTGGAAGCTCTTCATCCAATTTATTCACAATCAAATGAGTTGCTTCATCTAGAAAATTTTCATCTAAAACTTTTCCATCGTAGCTAAACAAAAATTTAATTAGAGTTTTATTCAAAGTTTTTAGATTTATTATTTACGCTTTTATATATCTTTTTAAGTCAGTTGATTTATCAACTCCAGAGTTAATAAAAAAATTCTGGCCTTTAAACAAAGATGGAATGCCCGAATCACTTTCACTCTCGCTTTCGCTTTCAATTTCCTTTTTTGGTTTTCTTTCTTTTTTAGCCTTTTTGCTTTTATTATCCTCTTCTTCATCACTAACACATCTCTTGACTGAGCCTAAAGTCTCTTCAAGAGCCAAGTCAGATTTTTGTTTTGAGGTATCGAATAATTTCTTTAAAAAATGTTGTAAAAAATTCATAGAAAAATTCCGAAACTCACTCTTAATCTTTGCAAGCTTGTCGCCTCTTTCCAACTTTTATCATCTCTAAACCGAGTTACCCTAGGAAATCTGATCGATATTCCGTCAGCCGTGTGAACTTCTGATTTGGAAAATTCTGCCCCAGTGAGTTCCCAGATTGGAGATTTTTTCGGATCTGTGACATAAAAATCAGGTATGAGTGATTTGTTTACTACAATCCAATCAGGCGGTGAATCTTTTTTGTCCGCTTTGGTCATATGAATTGACTTTTGCAGTTTTTCCAGAGTTTTGTCATCAAAACCATTGGCTACTTTGGTTACAGTGTGCCATTTATAGGTTTTTTCATTCAAGCAACCCATCAGAAATATACTCTTCATTCCTCCTTTACTACCTGTGCCATAGTAAGCACCTAGCACCACAAGATCAGCAGTATCTGCCATACTGCCCTCATCTAGATAATCTTTTTTAACCTTAAGCCAATGCCGCTTACCAGGCTCATAAATACTCTTAATTAATTATTAAAAATTTAATTTAAACTAGTCAAACAAATTACTTTTGAATCCTTCAAAACTAAACCTTCAAGACCCTCATTGATTGTTCTCATTATTAGTTTTCTTAAACAATCTGGATTCTTTGAAGGAAAAAAAAAATAAATAAATAAAAAAAAAATTAAAAAAAAATTAAAAAAAAATTAAAAAAAAATTTAAAAAAAATTTAAAAAAAAATTTAAAAAAAAAATTTAAAAAAAAATTTAAAAAAAAAATTTAAAAAAAATTTAAAAAAACTTAAAATTGATTTTTACCTTAATTAAAGTTTGCTCGGATAACATCACTCTTCCGGGTATCTCTTTAATATGTCCTTCTAAAATGTTTCTTCTATCTTTCATGGCCCTGTAAAATCAAAAAAAAATAAATCTAATTGTGATCAACTTTATTCAGGTGTTCTACTTGCTCATCAAGTCTTCGCCATTTAAATAGAAACAATCGAACACAAAATAGCATACAGTTGCGTCTTTGAATTCATTTTTCTTAAGTTAAAAAAATTTTTGAACAGGAAATAAAAGGTATGAATTGCGTTACTTTATGGGCTCCTAGAGTTCCGAATGGGAGAGGTTTTTTATTTTTTGTGTCATAAAGCAGAACTTCTCCATCGAGAATTATCTTATCAGCATTAGGAAAAGCCTTGGGAATGTATTCTTTCAAATAGGAGACTTTGTGCGGCTGAACAGACTTAAGATTTCGGCTAAAAAAATTAAATTTGGATCCATCTTTGTGAAGCTGTAGTCGTTCACCATCATATTTTATTTCGGCCAAAATGCCATTTTTGCATTTGACAAAAGCCGACTCGACAGATTTGCACGCTTCAGCCAACATCGGCTTTACTGGCGTCATTAAATTTATCCTAATACTGAGATCTTTTTTTAAACCTGGCTTTCCGTTCAGCACTAAATCACTGACTCTTTCGACTACATCTTTTAGGTCTCGACTTACTTGGAAGGCCGCATAGGCATTCGGCGAGACCGCATCCAAAATATTTTTGGATCCAGCATCTATTCGAAGATCTTTTTTTATCAATCTAATAAAAGTTTTCAAATCATTTCTGGTACATTTTTTGGTTATTTTTTCCAAGAGATTCAACTGATCATTTTCTTTTGTTACTTTGGTCAGCTCATCAAGAGAAGTGTCGATTTGGTGAATGGTCAGTGTGCTTTTGTCTGCTGGCTTCACAGTGTCCGACTTGGAGAAAAAACTTCTGCAAGTCTCAGAAACATCGCCTTGGTTCAAGTGGGCGCTCATTTCATCAAAATCACACTCAAAAATTTTGCTATATAATTTTACTAGTTGTTTGCTATTCAGATTAAAGACTCGGTTGGTGGCACTTGGTAATATTAGCTTCAGAAATGTGTACATATCTCCAGTGAAGCCATCTTTTTTTTTATTAAAATAGATTAAAAATATTCCAAACATTTTTTATTCACCGAACATTTCTTAAATGATAACTGAATTATTTTTTAAAGCTTGTTTTTTTATTTCCTAGATTCATTTCAGTAATTAAAACTAAATGATTTTAAAATTTGAAATTTTTCTAAATCTTAAAAAGTTTTTAAAATCGGGAATAAAAAATTTTTTTTTAATTTTTTTTTTAAATTACCTTCATTGATACCATTCTTGAAAAACTCTCTGATCACACTACTTTTTTTTAGATGACTGCTATCTTTGGCCACTCTATTGCAAATTTTTTGAAATGTTTCAAATTTATTGTCATCGCTATTGATGTCAATTTTATTTTTTTTGGATTTCATATCCATTTTGTCATTCAACTTTCTTGTTTTGTCACTCTCAACATCACTTTCTTCCAGGTCTGTTTTAACTTCGTCGCCCGACTGCTTCAAACTTGCTTTAGTCGAGGCTTTAATAGTGGCCGATTTTTTACCTTTTTCCATTGAATCTATCTTTTCAATTATAAAATCCTTATCTTTTTGATTAATTTTATCAAATCCCTGAATGTCATCTGCACTTTCGATTAGCTTGGTTGTAGCTCTTGCTCGTTTAAACGAATCGAATAGACAATCAATGTGATAGTATTGCTTCATTTCTGTGTCTGAGTCACCAAAGGCATTTGGCACCACTTTTCCAAGACGTACCGAGCCTTTTTCGATTTCTTTCTTGCATTTCTTGCATTTGCTCACTCGCTTGGAATAATCAACCAGAAAATTCAAATCGCTCATTCTTTTTTCATCCGACTCCAACAATTCTCTTCTATATATAGTTGAATTTTTGAGCTCAAAGTAGAGTTTATTTATGAATTTTTTTGTTCGTATTTATGAGATGCATGTTTAAGCATGTTTTTATTTTCGAGCAAAAATTAAAATTTTTCGATCAATTATTGTGGATGAACGCTATAAAACTATAAATTTAATCTATCTGTTTTTATAAAAAATTAAACATGCCCAAATTTAATTTTAAATTAAATTTTTCTTTTTTCGCTTGACCATAAAAAATTTTATTAATTTTTAATTTTAATTTTTTGTGGTATTTTTTTTGATTAACAAAAAAAAATTCTGATTTAATAAAGAATATTTTTTGGGATTTTTTTAAAATAAACACCGAAAACTTCAAGTTCTTTTCCTTTAGAGTTTTACCATCCAAACTAATTCAAGTATTTTTTAATTCTATTTTAGAAAGGAAAGTTTGCATCACTTTTGATGTCTTATGACCCCAGTATGTTTATACACCAAATTAGGCATTGTGAATTTTCGTACAACCCTTTCAAAAATTACAAAAATAAAGTTATTTTTTATTAATTTAAATTGACAAAATTAGGCTTTTTTAACTTTAATGATGAAACAAAATATGTTTCACTAAATTAAACAAGAAAAGTTAATTTTCATTAACAGGGAAATATTTATGATCAAAAAATATCAATATTTTGAAATTTATTTTTTTTTTCGCAATTTGTAAATTTATTTTATTTAAATATTAAAATCCCGTCATCGCTCCTTAAATAATTTTGAATTAGGTGGTTATAATTGTAAAAGATTTATTTTTCAATCCTAAATTAACATTCAATTTGATTTAAAATAATCAATTTATAAGCAAATATTTCTTTTAAATTTTTCTATATTTCGCTTTTGAATCGAAATATAGAAATGTTTTTAAAAAAATCTATCTGTTTCGATGAAACAGATAAAAGATGCAGCATAAAAGAAGGCTCTTTCATATTTTTTTTATGTTCCTGGTTAAAAAATGTGCAAATTTTCAGTCGTGTTTAAGCACTATATATGATTAAATTTTTGATATAAAGTTAAAAAAAAATAAAGATTTTTAAAATAAAACCATGATTTTATTAAACCTAGAACTTAGGATTTTTTTGTGATTAATGGAAGATAAGGCAAATATTGAATTTAAAACTTGTAAGGATGGCAATAATCTTAAGAGAAAAATAATCAATATTCTGATCAAAAGAAATTCTTTTTTAATTTATCATCTTTATTAATTTAAACTTTAATTTAATTTGTCTCATGAGATATGTTTTAATTAAGCACTTGATTTTCTTATCTGTATTCATTGAAAATTTCCAACTGATAAAATTTATAATATTAAAATTATATATTTTTTATTTGTTTTTAGATAAAAAGCATCACTTAATTATTTTTTATAAAAAATAAACTAATTTTTATCATATTTGTTTTTAAATTTTCATTTCATCAACCAAATGAGACATGCTTTAATTTATAAGACTAAATTTAATATCGCTTAAATGAATAGATTAAAAAAATATTAAAAGAATTTATTATCATTAAATAATTTTATGTTTTTGAACTTTAAAGATAAAAATCATTCATAAATAGATTTAATCATTTTTTAAAATCAAATAAACCACTTAGAAAAATTTAAATTTATTTAAATCAGTTGTCATAGCAACCTCTAAAGACTTGAAAATATTTCCATCAGTTCATATTTTGATGTTAATTTTAAAAAATTCTAATTCTTTACTCCAAATAAGTGTGCCAAGGTGTGCAAACTTGATCATGATAATATTCAGCAGTCTTCATTAAAAAATTAATTTCGCAAAGCATAACAATACCAAAATCACTTAATGCTGATCAATTTTTAAAAAATGTCAGATTCAGAAGATGAAGTAAAAACCAAAAACTTGAAATTGGTATTGATTGGTGACGGAAGTTCTGGCAAGACTTCAATATCAACGCGCTATTCTCAAGACCAATTCGAACGTCAATACAACCAGACACTCGGCATAGACTTTTTTATGAAGCGCATAAATCTTCCCAATCACACACAAGCCACTCTTTCTGTCCACGACATCGGCGGTCAGACCCTGGGCGGCCCAATGCTTGACAAGTATCTGTACGGAGCCGATGCAGTCCTGCTTGTCTATGACATAACCAATTACAGCAGTTTTGAAAATTTGGATGACTGGTACCAAACTGCTCTTAAATTTTGTAATAATCCAAGCAAAAATGTATTTTATGCTCTAGTTGCTAATAAATGTAAAAATTTTGGGATTTTAGGATTTTTTTTTTTTTAATTTTAATAATTTCAGGTGATTTGGAACATTTGAGAGCTGTCAAACATGAAAAACATGTCAGGTATGCAAAAGAAAAGTCAATGCAAAGTTTTTTAGTCTCGGCAAAATCGGGCGAGTCCGTGAACACAATGTTTCTTCAGATAGCAGCTCAAATTTTGAATATTCCGCTGTCGCGCATACAGGTTGAAGACGAGCACAGGGTCATTAAAGCCGAAATAGTCAAATTCAAAGAGGTAAAGCCGCCCAAACCTCCGTCAAAAAAGAGCAGTATTTGCTCAATTCAATAAGTTGTCAAAAAATTCCTAGTTAAATTAATGATGAGTCTTTGTAAAATGACTTGTGAAATTCAATCGATTAAAATCGATCTGTTAATTTTGAAATTTTGAAATAAATTTTTTTTCAATTTTTTAAAATCAAATTTTAAAATTAAATTTTATCAAAAATACTACCTGATATTTTTATTAATATTTTTTATTTCTTTTGAACGAAAAATAAATTTTACAAGTATTTTTAAGATTTTATTAATAATTATTGGAAAAATTTATTATTTAAAGCATTTATTTTCCACAAGGATTTTTAGTAACAATGGTAACAATCAATACTGCATAAAATACGTGATTAGTACTAGCTGATGAACTTAAATTGGTCGATCTGATTTATGTGCTGGTCTCATTTTTAATTGAAGTTGTTAAAAAAAAAAAATAACAGGAAAAATTGATCAAAAATTGAAGCCAATTTATTTTATAAAGGATTTTCTGTTTTGAAACTTATATATTTAATATGGAGTAGGATATTTTATATGAAGTTTGTAAAAAAAGAAAATTTAAGATTGAATTTAAGAAGAATTAAAATTGAAATATTTTAAAAAATTAAAAACCTGCTTTAAAAAAATTAAATGAATAAAAAAAACAAACAAAAAAATTTTCACCACAAACCAAAACATTCATAACATAAATCATTGCAAAACACAGGTATTTTGTGCCGAATTCAAAATAATATATTTTCATACAGAATAACACAGTTTTTGTTAAAAAAATTTAATTAAGTTTAGAGACCAGTGTTGATGATGTTGTTATAAATTTTGGAAAAATAAATCATGAACAAGCAGCGATCCCAATTCAATCCGATGAACCGATGATAGCTCAAGAGGCGCCGAAAAAAAATCTGGTAAACCATGAAAAAGTTGTTTAATTTTTTAATTTTTACCAAATTTTCTTTTTGTAATTAAAAATTATATTTTAATATTATTTTTTGAATTTAATGAAATATATTTGGTCGTTCAAAAATTTTTTTTTGTCATTGAAAAATAATTTTTTTGTCTAAATTTAATAAAATTAGTCACTTTTTTATTAAAAAATTTGTCAGTAAAAAAAATTTATTTTGTCAGTCGAAAAATATTTGTTTTGTCAGTAAGAAAAAATAAAAGCCTTTAATTTTTTATTAAAAGAATGATTATAAAGTTTGAACAAGTAAAGTTTCTGAATAATTTAAAGCTATTTTAAAACCAATTTCCAGCTAATTTTGGACGACCTTTTTTAGGATTATTAAGAAACTCGCCATTTTCTAATAGATTTATAAAGACTAAGTGATTAAATTTGCATGTCCATGTCCCCATCTGTACATCAAATTTGTAAAAGTCAAAAATGTATTTTGCTAGTTTGCTGAAATTGGTCCAAGAAGTCAATGATTTGGCAGCATTTTGGGCTCTTGTAAGGGGACATGGCTCGTTTGCAAATTGTAAAGAAGTATTAGATAAATGATAAACAAAATCAAAATTTTCAAATTAAAATTTTTGTTTAATTTTCAATATTGTATACAACTGTATACTGTTTGTTTTCTTTTTTATTAAATAAATTTAAATTTTATTTTTCTTAAATTCTAAAACACGACCAAGTTTTTTAAAAAAATACTTAGATTAGTGTTTTTATAGTTTGCTCTATTTCCAAAAATGTTCGTAAATTCAGAAATTTGCAAGAAAAATTAATTGAATTTTTTTCATAATTTCAAAATAGCATTTTTGATTTTCAAGTTTTCTCGACTAAAAAATATTATGCCTTTATATTAGGAACATTAATTTTTTTAAAATTAAAAATTATTATTTAAAATTTTCAAAAAAATAAAAATTTTAGAATAGTACCAATTAATCAAAGATTAAAATTTGTAATTTATTTTTATTTAGAAAGCTAATTATTAACTTTTAATTTTAGAAATTCTAAAATTTAGCAAAGAACTTGGTTCTTTTTAGACTTATTCATTTTTTATTTAAGAAAAAAAAATTGAATAAAACAATTCTCATAATTTAGACACATTTTTACAAAATGATCATCGTCAACCATGTAGCTTAGCCGCGTTTAGAATTTCATAAAGACCTAGACAAACACTTATCTATAGAGTCACACCGAGACATAAAACAGTCAAAAAAAGTTACACTAATTTAACAATTGCTGTTTTTCACCCAGAAAAGAAAGCAATTTGGGCACTGGGTTCACTTTAGGAAGATACATTTGAATAATCATGTTCGAGTATCACTGATTTTCTCAAATCTGATCCGGACTGAATCGAACTTTTTGAATTTAAACCAAGTACACTGCTAAGTGAATTCTTAATTTGAGTTATATAAAAATTATCTGAATTAGTGAACAATTCCAGTTCGGGCCTTGGCGAAGAACTGTTTAAGCTCGACAGGGGACTCATTGCCGGACTAGAGTATCCAGAGCTGTTTTGAATTTCTGGCGCACTAGATCCTTGATTCATTATTAGCTTGTACAAAGTGGAAGTTGGTACATCACTTGGTTTAAATGACAAATGGTCGTAGTTAAAAGAAATGCGGAACAGAGACTTCAAGGTGGACAATTCAGACTGAAGTGATTCGAGTTGATTAGTCAATTGAATTTGTTCTAGCTTCAGTTCCTTGACCACTGTTGCACATTCTTGGGTGATTGCTCGGCTTTTGGCACGGCTTCGACGCACTGAGTCATTATTTCGCTTTCTCCTATCCATATATTCCTCTCGCTCGTCAGAGCTAGAGCCTCGGGTCGATGCGTCTGCATGACGCATCGATTTTTGAATCAAATAAGAGTTATTTGGCTGGAAGAAGGAATATAATAGTGACTTCAGTTTCATGTTCATTGTCTGTTAATGAAAAAAGAATTAGAAATTTTTCATTTTTTTAATAAGATGATTTTAGCCCTACCATTTTTCCGGGTCAAAATTTTTCTATCTTTTGATCTGGTTGAAAATTTCTAAATTAAATCTAGCTTTAAATAGAGTGATGGTGTGGCAAGAAGCGTACAGTGTTATGGCAAAAGTTGTGTAATATTCTGTAGAATTTGCTAGAATATTACGAAATGAATAGCTTTTTCTTTTAGATAAAAGCTTTATATAACAAAAATCAAGTTATGTAGATTGGAAAAAGCATTTTAACAAAAATGCTTGATTATGATGTGACTCTTAACGTGATTTAAGTAATCATTGAATTTTTTAGTTTTGTTCAAAACTAAAATTGATATTATTTAAGTATTTAAATATGAAAATGCTGAAACTTTTCATCATTACCTAAGCAAATTTTGAACTGAATAGCATTATGATAAATTTTAACTACTAGAATTTTTTGAATTTCGTAATTAAATTCAAATTAGAAGCCATTCAATGTAGAAATGAAAAAAAAATGAAACTTCAATTTTTTAAAAAAAATTTAAATGCATTACAAAAAGATGATAACTATTAAAACTAAAAATTAAGACTCAAAATTCCTTCATTGTTTTGATCAAGTTTAAATAATTTATAATAAATTATTTTTAAATTATAAAACAAAACATGGGTCTTGTCAAGACTACGGCAGGGTATCAATACGATTTTTTCGATCTCAAAAGCTTAAAATGCATAAATACTCGAATTTTTTCCAGAAAAGCTTTTTTTTTTATTTTTCAAATATAATCTTGCTTTTTCTCAGAAATTCTTTTAATGCTAAATCATCTTTTGTCTACATCTTGTGTCTATATATCACTTAATATTAAATGAAATAAAGCTAATGAAATTTAAACATTTGAAATTTTATTTGGTCATTATTCAATCTAACAACTGCGTCATTTCTATATGACTATAAATCGTGAGAATGACATAATACCAAATAAAATTTTATTTGCTTGGATTCACTTAGTGTCAAATCGAATCTAATTATTAGTTAAAGAAGATCTATTTATAAAATAATTATTTCAAGTTAAAAATAAAATTTATTTATTAATTTGTTAAAAAAAAAAAAACTATTTAATAAAGTAAAATATTTTTAATTTATAAATTTATTGATAATTAGTTTAATTAATTAATAAAATTTGATCCATTTTAAGGAAACTTTAATACTAAGATTTTTTTAAATAAATCTCTTAATATTTAAACATCAAATTTATTTAATTTGAATGCTAATACTTATACAGACGAGACTTTTGAGAAAATTAAAATACAAAAGCTTGTGAAAATTTAATATTCCTTTTTTACAAAAAAATTTAAAATATCAAAATCAGCGTCTTCTCAAATTTTGTTAAGTTTAGTCAAAAAACTCGGTGTTTTTTTTTAAAGTAAGCTATTTTAATTAGAGGTTTTATTCAATCTGTGGTGATGATGTGCATACAAATTTAAATAAAAAATATTAGTTCATATTTTAAATAATTTAATATTTTATTTCAAAGTTATCTTTTAAAAGCTGATTAAAACAACTTTGCATGATTCTAAGTATTTCAAATTTAAAATAAACTTTCTTTATTAAGGATGAAGAGTTTTTCTTCCTCTACGAAATGCTGTAGTGAGCATTATATTTTATGCAAAATGTGAGAAAATAATTGAAATTAAAAACTACGATATCATAATTGATCGGTATTACCATTTTTTGCTAAATGTAAAATTTTATTCTTTTTTGCTAAATTATAATGGTAAGAAAGTCCCCAGAATGTGAGTCAGAAGATAATTTAACAGAAGCTCATCAAATACAAGAGGAGGTTGTTAAAGTTGGATCTAAAGAGGCTTTTGAAGGCTTTAAAAATGTTTGTTTGTTTATGGAACAATCATCTTTGATGAATGACAACGATGCTGATTGTTTATCTTATTTTAAGTCAAGATGCATTGACGTAAAGGCATCAAGCCTAACACAACCAAGCTTGGTTAATTTCTTGTCACAAAACTAAATTATTTTTTTGTCAATTTTATTCCGATAGTTAATTTGTAATTTGTTAAATAAATGTGTTATTGTTTAAAAAAATTTTTAATATTGGTAATATTGATTATCCGAATATTTAAATCCGAACAATGATTTCTTAAGGCGATTTCTATTCGGATTAACGAAAGTTGACTGTAGTTGTTTTTTTTTTTGGGAAATAGCGTCAACGAACTAAAAGCTCCTTTAGATTGAAATTTTATTAAGAGATGAAAAAAAAATTATTTATTTTATTTGCCTGATGCGAGTAAAATTTAAAGAATAATTTTTCTTGCATCTGTAAAAAGGTTATTTAAAAATATGTAAAAGTAAGTTATTATTATTAGTATTTATTATTTTAAAGCCCCATAGGCAAAATTACAAAAAATTACATTAAATACGATTTAAATTTAAAAAAGAAAGAAAATTGCACTTGTGTTCCTAAGTAAAAAAGTTTACTCTCAAAAGATCATTTAAAATTTTATAAAAATAAAAGTAATCCAATTTTAGTTTCATATTGATTTTTATTTGCGAGTTTAAGTTATCTAAATCATCATGAAAATGACAAATATAGCTTAATTAGAATAAATTGTACAAAATATCAATAATATAATAATAATATCATTACTCAATTATTTAATCACTTTATTATCTAATTAATTAATTCACAAATCACAATAAAACTAATTTATTCAAAGTTTCTAATTTTTTATTTGGATCATGTTTTTTCATTAAATTGGCTGTAGAATCGTTAACAGTCGATGATGTTATAACTAATTTACCGATAATTTTACTCGAGTTTTACCCCAAGCATCACGTTACATCTCGCCCATGTTAAACTTTACCCCCTTTTGATGCGTGCATTAAAATGCAGATTTTCGGTGTTTAACGCCGCGTTAATTCCTGAAAATCGAATTTAGATGCGGCATCAATAATACATGTTAGTAATTAACTTATTTTTGAAATTCAAATTTAGATGTCGGGTTAAAAATTGAAAAAAAAATTAATTCATAAATGATTAAAAATTATTTTTTTTATTAAAAATACATTTTCTAGTTTTAAGTGCGGGACTAATATTTAGATTGTAAAGTAAAAATTTGAGGAAAAAGTAGGAAAGTATATGTTGTTATTTGATTTTTCAAACTAAAATGCTTTTAAAATAAAATACAGTTGTAATAAAGCTAAAACTCAGAAGAAATATACACGCTTTCTCTTTTTCTTAAGCATTTTTCTTTATCCATTTTTCTTGGCTTATATTCACAAAAGTTTTTAAGATATACAAAATGAGCGATTCTAGTCAAAGTGAATTTGTATCTAGGACTGAAAGTATAATTAGATACTTTTTAGCACAATCATTAATACTGTTGCCTTTTTGGTAATGTTTTATAATTTTTAACTTAAATTCTAACGTGTATCTAATACGACTTTATGAAATTCCGACTGGTGCTTAAAAAAGTCGTACCGGTATCTGAATTTTCAGTTGAACTATCAGTCCCAGATACAAATTCACTTTAACCAGAATCGCTCATTTTTTATATCTTATAATCTATTGTCAATATAAGCCAAGAAAAATGGTTTACGATAATTGTAGCTATAAAATCACTAAGTTTACTATCCGAGTTTAATGGAAGCTTTAAAAACTTATATGACGCTTTATCCATTTTAAAAAATAATTTCTATATCAAAAGAGTTAAAATTAATTTGCATGCTTTTTTGAAGTAGTTATTTTAATTATTCAATTTTAATTATGCTATTTTGAGCAAAAATTAGCTATTTTTTTGTCATTTTGATAATGCTATTTTAATTTTGCTATTTTATAACTTTATATTTTAATATGGTCTCATAAATATATATATATATATATATATTATAAAAGCTTAGTACCATACTCTGATAGACCCAAGTGTTAGCATTTATTAACAAAAAAATGAATAAACAAAAAAAATTCTATTTAAAGTTTTTTAAAATTAACTACAAAATTGAAAATTACATTAGTTCTTTTAATGATCAATTTTTTTAAAATATTAAGATTTTTTTTAAATACTGTAAGTATTTATTAATAAAAGTTACAGTAAATATTCGATTATGGAGAATGAAAAATATTTTAGTCTTCTTTATAATCGAATACACTTTTGACTATAAAAACTTCTTATCTGGGAAATATTAAGAAACGGTAATAGGTGAAAATCTTTTATTTGTTTATAATTTAAAATTAAAATTGTAAAAGAATTTAGAAAAATCTAATTGAAATTAAGGAGTGTTCGAACAATTGAAATTGAGCTGACTGAGATAACTGTTGGCGATTGAACTTGATTCGACTTGAAACAGCTTTTGATTGCTCCTGCTTACCTTTCGTGATAGCATTTTGTTTATTTATTGTTGCTGTTGATTTAATGAAAAAAGATTTAGATCGATTTGAATATTGTTCTTGATACAAAATTTCTAAAGCTCATCACACATTGAGTTTCAAACGTTTTGTTGATTAAAAATTATTGATTTGAGAATTAAATTAATTGTACAATAATTGTTATTAAAATATAAAGTAAGAATTGTCAGACATATTGTTACAAAAATATAAATTATAAATTATAAACTAGTTATATGATTAAACAAGATAGAGGCTAGCTCTCGCGTTGGAATCGTTGCGAAGTTTTCGAAAGAACTTCTGTAAGAGGCTGTTGCGATAAGCAGCCTTGTTTGCTTTTCTTGTTTGGAAAGGGAAACGTGCGTTCAAGCGAAGGTTGCGTGGTTGACATGACGTGATGAGATGGTTTGGGTCAGCCAGAATTCTATTCAGTGTTTGTTCGCAGGCATGGTCTATAAATTCGGCGATTGGGAGGAGTTTGTATGAGCCTGCAGTCTGATCATCGATTCCCATGATACGCCATAAACGGGAGTTGAAAGCGTTCATCTCACACTTAGCAACAGCAGAGGTTGAAGTAAGCATTACGGCGTTGTACGTAAAGTGGCTGAGACAATATGCTGGGTATACACAAATGAGCATCGGCGTAGACCAGCCATTGAGTTTAAGCTGCTTGAGCAAGAACTCGACAGGGCTGACAATTGAGCGTACACGTCTCCATTGGAGATCGAGGTCGAGCGTGTCAGAAACCTCAAAGCCGAGATACTTATAAGACTTTACTGTCTCAAGCATTTGGCCGAGTAAATATACAGTAGGAACACTTGAGCCGATTACGCGCGGGGGATTAATGAAGATCACTTTGCACTTGCCCACGTTTAAGCGCATCTTATTATCAACACACCAGCGTTGTACGGCATCAACTATCTCTTGAGGGAGGTTGCCAAATGTGTTTCCTACAATGTAAGCTAGGATGTCGTCGGCGTACTTTAGTAACTCAACTCCAAAAGGCAGGTACTCATTGATGTCGAGTATGAAGAGGAGAAATAGGATAGGTCCAAGGACACTGCCCTGAATAACACCAGCACGTACATCTCACAATTTTGTTGCCTTACCTCTGTAGACAACTCGTTGTTTACGATGTGACAGCCAAGTTGCAATCCAAGTGATTAGCCATTGAGAAAGCATAGACTCGATCTTGATAATGAGTCGCTCATTGTCAACCAAAACATTTTGATTGTTGTTGAATTTCAAACAATTGCTCAGGTTCGTTTGGCAAGCATTCTTTGTCCGATTTGTGATTTTCACTTTCGCATTTTGGACGTAGCCGACCAAACCTTTAAAAGACTTTTGTTCCCATTGTTTTTCGTTGAGCCTGTTGCAATAACTTAACGCTTTTTCTGATAGAATTGCCATTGACAAAAAAATATTGTTTACCCTTTCAAGTAAAAGCCAGGTTTTTAATGCTTGGTCAACAAGGGGAAAATCCGATACTTTTAACACTTTTTGCTAAAAAGTGTTGGGATTTTCGTCTCTGTACGTAGCGAAAGCATCTTGTTTGTCCAGAATTTTGTAAACAGCATTTTAAATCTCAATATAAATTGATAAGAATTATTCAAAAATGTCCAAAAATATCGCTGAAAAAAAGAAAACTTTTATTTTTTTCAGCGATATTACATGATGTATCTCGCTCGAGAATAAACTCGAAATAATAAATAAGCATAGCTATCAAAAAGTAACTATCACTTCACTCGCAAAAGAATATGGAACTAGCAAATCCACAATATCAACGATTCCTTTCTCAAAGGCAAAAGTTTTAGAGCATTATGAAAAAAATTTATGTGGCCTATGTTGAAAGTGATTTAGATATCGAAGAAAATTCCAAATCAGAAAAAACAGCTATTAACAAGTTAGTTAGTTTAGTAAGTTCGAAAGATGCAATTGATCGAATTAATGATCTAAAATATTTTTTTTCGAATAAAAAAGAAGATAATTTAAACATCGTTGATTTTTTATTTAATATTGAAAATATTGTAATTGAAAAATGCATTAAAAAACAAACATCTGATTTTTTTAAATAATTTTTATTTTGTTAACCATTTGTTTATTTTTGTTTAATAAAATTTTAGAAACCAAAAATTTTTTTATCCATATTTTTTAATGGGATTTCGATACAACGAGTTTCGATATAACGAACAAGAGAATTTCCGCCCGACTTTCTTGTTATATCGAGGTTCGACCGTAGCTCCTAAAAGGACCATGGATAGACAATGAGATTTAACTTTTAAAAAAACATTTTATTTTTTTCCTTTTTGAACTTTATCATAATTTAAATATATTTGGCACTGTTCCTTTTTTGTAATTTCTGTACTTAAAGGCTATTTTAATCAATATATATTTTTATTTCCATAAAGTACAAAAAGGAACAAGGCCAATTAAAATAATATTCTGAAAAAGTACAGAAAGTACAAAAAGGATTTTAACTATAAAATATTCTCATTTTCTATACCTCTAAAGGACGGCATATTTTTTTATTTTATTTTTTAACTTTAAATAAAAAAATGCAAAATTTTTTGTTTAAGCCAAATATTTTATTGCTTATCATAAATAAAAAAGGTAAATAATTAGCTCATCATATTTTTTAAATTTTTTCACGTTGCGATTAAAATGAGAAATTAATAAGTAAACAAAAGTCTATTTTTATTTTCCTAAATCATATCTTATAGCTGGGTTGATTGATCAAAACAAATTTAATGTTTTTAAAAAAATATTTTTAAATTGCACCTAATAAAAAGTTAAGAAAATTGCTAAAATTTTTAATTACAACAAAATATATTTTTTTTAAATAAAATCAAAAATTTTCATTGTTACCATGGCAACCGTCATAATTCAAACAATTTTTCAACCAACTTTAAAAAAATTCAAAATCAATCTAATTTAAACAAGCTTAAAATTGACTTATTAAACCTGAAAAATGTGCGAGGGGTTATCAAGCATCAATGGGCCGATTCCACCCCATCCGATGTTTTTAAAGGAAACAGGCACATCTGATCGGAGCTTGGGCGTCGGACCATCTAAGATTACTGGTCCGATCGTGTCCGATTTTTCTGTCACTGAGAGAGGGTAAAACAAATTTTTAAACCAAATAAACATTTTAAATTTATTTTGTTTGCTCAAGCCCTGTTGATTATTCCATGAATCCTCGAGTTCGGGGTGTCGGAAAGACTAATTTTCTGGCAAATAAAAACGGCACTGGTGTAGCCATGCTTATCGAGCTTCAGGGTCGTTCCATATCTCCTAGACAATTTAAAATTAGAGACAAACCCAAAAATTACATAGCTTCAAATACACACAAAATTAGGGAAATAATGAAAAAGGCAAAGGAAAGAGAGGCGCAAAAAGAATTTAAATTGGCTGAAAAAAATGCGCCGATCAAAGTTACCGAGAAGTACAAGGACGTTCAGTCTAGAGTTAAAGAAACCCTTCAGGTAGATAAAATTTTTTAGTTTTTTCCTTTTTTATTTCAAAATTAGAAGGAACCTTTGGCACCGAGAGATAGCAATAAAGAATTTTTGAGAGCTCATTCAAAAACAGGCCAGATTAGCCGGCCCCAGTCGGCCAGACCGTCAACAGCAGGCTCCACAAAAACGAATAGATCAGCAAGCTCAAAAGACGACATTGATTTTGTGAGACAAAATCGTGAACTGGCCAAAGAGCCGCGAATGAAAAGGGCTCCAAGCATGGAAATGCTCAAAAATGTCCAAGAAAAACTCAATAAAGATATGGAAAAATATAATGAGAAAATAAAAGGAAAAATTCCAAATTAGTAATTTTATTAAATAAATATTTTTTGTTGTTTATTTTTTTTTTAGTTTGGAGCAGCGAAAAGAATTAAAAAAAAAATCCGCTGATGAGTATGTTAAAAACATGCCTGATCCCGAACAACCACCGGGACACAGAAAACTGTCCGATGATGAAAGAATTGGCACTCTTAATTTACTTCAAGAAAGTAGGCTTCTTTATTTTTTTAATTTAAATTAAAAAATTTAATGTAATCTAGCGCATAAAAAATTATTGTCCGAATTGAACAGCTTGCCCATTAGAAATGACACTTTTAGGATTCAGACAACCAAAAGTGAAATGGAAAAGAGACTAATTCAGATCGATGAGGCGATCAAAATTTTCTCCAAGCCAAAAGTTTTTGTCAAAGTTGAATCATAGCCTTTCTAGTTAGCTTTTTTTTTATTCACCAACATGTTTAAGTAGTCAATTTAAAATTTAAATAAAATTTATTTAATTAATTCACGATAAAATTTTTAATCATGAGAAAAAAAATCTTCATTATTTATAATTTATTATGCTTTTTTTTTATTTTTGACAAATATTTAAAGTGTCTTTATCTATCTGAAAAATCAATATTTAAAGAATCGGGTAAAATTTATTTTTAAAGTTAATCAAAAAATTGAACAGAGTTTTGTGTTGAGTAAGTTTTGATTTTTTTTCCTTAAGCCAATTGTCAAATATTTATTTATTATATTATTAATTAGTCGACAAAATTTACTTTTAATACTTTTTTTTAATTTTTGGCTCCGATTCACACATTAAATTTATCCTACTCTACTAAATTATTTTTTTTAATTTTTTTGATAAATGATTTTGCATTGATTTAATGTGACCAGTGATTAAACCGTGAGCCAAATCACGTTTTCAAAAACTTGATTTCACATAATTGAATTAAAGAAAAATTAAAATAAAATTCTTAATCTGTGAGAGATAATGATCGTAGACATAATAACAAGATTTTTTTTAATCAAAGTTAATATTTTTAATATGCGTTCAAAACGTGACATTTTTTAAGTTCAAATTTTGAAAAGTCCATTCGAAATAAATTTTTTAAATTAAATTAAAATTTTTCCCTTCTATAAATTTTAACAAAGCTCGACGACCAATTTTTATCCAAGCCGCGTATTAAGCTCACACAAACTGAAATAATAAAATTTTGTCAGCTGTTTATTGTTTTACTTGTAGATAATTTTTTTTGGATATTTTATTCATATGAAATAAAAGTTAAGTTTATCAAAGCATTTTTTACTAGCTTTGACCTCAAGCATATCTTCATAGTTTATTAATTAAAAGCTAAAATGCATAATATTTCTAAATAAAAAATTCAATTTTTTCCTATAAAATTTAATTATATATTTTTAATAATAAATGTAGCCAAAGTTTTAATTCAAAGCTTTTTTTTTATTCAAAATCAAAATATTTTAAAATAATTTATGAAAATTTAAATTATTTTTTGTAAGTTTTCGACATTATAATTAGAAAAAGCGACATTCTCTGTAATTAAGGTCATACACATCGAGCTCGATTTCCATAAAACTCTAGGATTCGAGACGCTTGCCATTATTCAATTATTTAACTTTTTTTCTCTTTATCTTTATCTAATCGTATTTTTCAATTTATGAAATTGAAAAAAATTGATTTTTTCTATTTTATTTTTTATTTAAAAAAAAATAAACGTAATTAGATTATGAAAAGTGATTTTTTTTGAACAAATATAAAAAATTTGCACGAATTCAACAAATGATTTTTAACTTTAGCTGAACAAAAATACTAGACTCTGATAAAACGTATCATATTTAGAAATTTTCTATTATTTCAAAGCAATTTTTTTTATAAAAAAAACTTTTCTTAACCAGGCAAATTTATCTAGATTTTAGAATGCAAGACATTAGCCATAACAACTCTTTTTCGCTATCTTCCATTGAGGAGAACGACACAAGCCGCAGCGAGACCGAGAAACGAAGCTACGGCATATTCACAAATCCCAAAGAGGCATTGCAGCGTTTGCTCTTCGGCTATCACAACAAAACTAAGCGGACGCTGTCCGAAGAGGCCGAGTGTGGAGATGAGGTGTCAGTGTGTACCTGGATTAAAAATGACGGGGTCAACCCCAATGATGTAGATGCCTACGGCTACACTCCGCTTTTAAACGCTACTGTAGTCGGACGAGTGAATGCTGTCACGGAACTGATAAAGAATGGCGCCGATGTCAACAAGCCTGGTCCGTATGGATTCACCCCTCTGCACGGCGCTGCTCAGGTAAGACAATTTTGTTGTCTTATCGGAACACTTTTACTTACTTAATCCCTAGAATGGCCACAGTGAAATAGCGTGCATTCTGCTGAAAAATGGCGCCAACGTGAACGCTCAGAATGATGACATGGACACGCCAATGCACTTGGCCATCAAATCTCAGCAGATTGAGTTGGTCCTATTGATGTTGAGAAATGGCGGAAATCCCAAAATAGTTGGCTTTCATGGCAAAGACTGTGTTCAATGTGCAGTTGAGTGCGGTCTGTTGGATGTGGCACAAACTTTGGAAAACTACAATCCCACTCTGGATTGTAACAATAATTCGGGCTGTACTCTTAAACAATAGAATTTGGCTTAAAATATATTAAATTAATTAATTTTTTTGGTATTTAATTGAAGAATTAAAATATTTATAAACTAGGCGCTTTGAATAACATGCCTCAAATTGTGTCCTTTACATCTACCACCTTTTCTACGGCCTGGATAGAAAATAGCTTGCTACCGGTTCATCATCAAAAATTTTTGTTGTTTAGTTCAATTTTTCTAAATTTTTAGACAATTTATTCTAGGTGAAAATGAAAAAAAAGTATTGTAAATACAAATAGTTTTTTTCTTTTTGTTGAAAATTTTAGGAAATTTTAATGATTTTATTTTTTTTTAATTTATTTTAAAAAATAAAAGATTAAATAAACTTTTGAAAACAATTTATCTTATTTCTCAAAATATTTGCTATCAAAAAAATTTTCCTAATTTAGCTTGGGTCTGGGCTGAAAAGGTAAATAGAAAATTAAATGTAATAAAAATTTGCTTACAGTTTTACAATTGATCCAGAATTTAAAAGTTGTTATTTTTAAAATTTTCAAATCGAATCAGGCACGACCAGGCTTCGAAGGCTATAACATTTGTCCAATGCCTCGAGGATCATCTTTTTTGTCTACAAGCACCTTTTCCATATTGCCGACTTGGTTCCTTCGGATCACTACTATGGAGAACATTTTTTTTGTGAATTTTTAACAAAAAATAAATAATTTTATAAGAACTTAAGCAATTTATGTCAAATTGGCAAGTGAATTTTTAGGGTGAACAAACAAGCTTAAAAATCAAAGAAAGCTTAACTTTTTAAAATTTTTTTATTGATAATGAAAAGTGAAAATTTTCGCTTTCGTTTGACGATTAAAATATTGCATTATTTTAGCTTATAAATCGGGTGTGTTCAAAAATTTCAAAATTAAGTTTAGAAATAGATTATAAGCATTATACAGAAATCAGTTATGTAAAAATTATGATTTAAAAGTCAAATAACATACACCTTATTTACTGAAAGCTTTTATCATACTGTTTTGTTGTATATTATTGACAAAAAATTTCCCTATTTTATGAAATAAAACACAATGTAGTCGCAAATTTTACTACAGAATTCTTATTTGAGAAAAAAATGCTTTTTCTATTGAAAAAAAATCAAATATGATTAATAAATCAGTATCTGTAAATATAAAAATACTAATCTTTTTGCTATTAAAAAGGTTTTTTCTAAATCTTAGCCTTTTATGCGATTAATTTTGTATAACCAATTTTTAAAATGATTAATAGACTTGCATTTGAAAATATCAAAAATCTGAAATTTGGTCACAAAAATTTTGATGCTAAGTCCACAAAGCAGCAAACAACTAATTTAAAAAATTTAAATCATCATCAATTTTCTAATTTTCCCATTCAAAAATAAAATTTATTTTCAGTAAGTTTTTTTTTTATTTTCAATTTAATCATTTAATATTTTAATCGATTATTCTCTCTCGGATCAAACGCTTTTATTCTGATTCATGCTAAAAAGATTTCATAATACTAATAAGAATATTTTGAATAAATCCGAGTAAAAAATGTATTTAGCTCATTATTTAAATGGATAATTTTGCTTCAATTAGCTGTGGGGCATCCATTAATTACTAATTTCCGTATACTTAATAAATACCTAATTTTTTTTATTTTAATTCAAAATTGGTCAAATTTATTAAATTTTTCAAATCAATTTTTTTTAGTTATGTTGCATTTAGAGTTATTTTTAATTTATTCAGTTGGTAAATGAAGAAGGACTTTGATCTATTCTAAATCACCCAAGTGTCACTTCTGACAATTCAATAGGAATATTTTTACAAATTTTTACCAAAATCAATTTTCAGGCAAGATTTTTAGACAATTGAGGTAATTATTTCAAAAAAAGGAGATAAGAAAAATTGCAATTATTTTTTTTTCAAAGTTTGTTTAATGTATAATAATCAATATCGAAATTAAAAAATGACATTATTTTTATTAATCAATTTTTATTTTAAAATAATTAGTTATTCTATTGTTAGTTTATTGATTAATACTGTGCATACGACTGAGTATTGTGGGAAATAAGCCTCATTCCAAGTAAATTGTTTAATTTAATACATTTTTGGGCTTATAATACCTGTTTTGGAACAAATCAAACAAAACAGACTAATTAGATTCGTGTTAAAAATCATCCATATAATGAATTTGAATTTGTCCCTAAAGAAGCCAAATTGGATTTAAATAAAAATTGGTAGAAAATCTCAATTTTTTTCTAGAATTTTTGCTGCAAAAAAACTAAATACAAAGTAAGTAAAATAAAAAGGACATAACTCTTTCAAATTTTTTCGGCTTAAATAAAAACCCTTAATTTTTTTTCCAAAAGAGCTAAATTATATTTAAGTTAAATCTGTTTGAAAAAAAGCTAGCATTATCTTTAATCCCTGTCAATTATTATAAGAATTACTTAAGCGATTAGTTTCCAAAATTTATGATTTGTATTTAAAAAAGGAAATTAAAATCTATAACCTTTTGAAATTTTGTTATCAAATTAAAAAAGAACGTTTAATAATTATTATATCAGTGAAATGAAAAAGTTTTTTAGATATCCGGCGTTGATCAAATAATTAATTTAATTATAGATTTCTAGGTCTCAATTGCCTATAGATAGATACTTGAATCGAATATTTTAAAAATTACAGTATTCGAATCTTAAAATATTTTATATCATTTAATAAATAAACCGATAAAAATTCAATTTGAAAAAATAAAGATTTGTTTATTTTTCAAAATTTGAATTGATAAAATTATTGACCTTTTTTTTAAATTTATTTCAGAGCTATTTTTTAATGATAATAAAAATTTTCTACGGAGAATTTTCTATATTTTTATTAGCATTATTTAAACGTAGTTCTAGCTCACTTTGGATTCCCAATTGAACCGTAATTTTAATTTTAAAAAAAAGTTATTCGACGATTATTTGACTAAGAATTCGGCAATTCTAAGATAATTAACCAAATAATTATAAGAAAAAATAATGGAAATTTATTTACATCATGATTACACATGGTAATACATAATGAGTTCAGCATTCAGCGTTTTGGCATAGTCTTAAATAAAAGCTTTTTACTTAAAATAAAATTTAAATTTAATTATTTTACAAAACATTTAATTTTTTTGTATAAATTTAAAAAGATGAAAAATAACATTAGCTTCATTTATTTATACCAAGAATTATTCAAATTATGCCCAGCCAAATCGTTGGTAATTTGGAATTTTCTTTAAAAATTCTGGGAATGTTCATCATATTTTGCTGAAAGTTTATAGATTATTTAGACTTCTGTGCATTTGCTTACTTTTTAAAAATCTAAATTCAATTTTCATTAACATGTCAACTTTCTAAGATTTCCCAATTTCTGAATTAGAACAAGAATTTCAGATGATTGAATAATTCAAATTAATTTTACATGATCCGTCATGAAGAAGATACTTTTAATAAAAAAATTGAGAAAATTTTAGTTCATTCTTTTATTAATCAAATGGAATATCTAAATACATGAGATTTTTCTAATCTAAACTCATAAATTTAGATATATTTCTAAAATCTATTAAAGAGACTTAGGTCAACTAAATTGGTAGCCAAAAATCAAAAAGTTTCTTAGATCAATAAAATATACTCAATTTTTAAAGTATTTTTCTTTAGCTAGATATTTCATTTTTGAATATTAATAGGAATGCGCTTTATGATCAGAAAGTTTTCCTACCAAAACCAAGTAGGTAAATAATTAGACCATTAGGTCATACTTAGCAAATGAATGCACAAAACAGCAAAATAGCTCAGCTTAAGTGCTAGTTCTTGCGTGTATATGTGTTAAAGTCAAAGTCGGATATTTTTATTGTTATCCAAAAAAGATTACCTGAAATACGTAACAAATTCATGAAAAAAATGTAATAAACACGGGGTGTATGTTATCATGCGATCAATCTTCGAGGCTATGCATTAGCAATGTGGTTTCATTTTACTTATCATTTATTAAATCCAACTGTGTTATAATTAAACTGTAATTAAACCTAAATAATAATATTGTTACAGCCTACTCCGTTTATAAATTGTTTATTTAATTGCGAATTGTCTAATTTAAAATTATTTAGTATTAATTTTGTTATTTTTTGTTAGAGTAAAAAATAATTATATATTTGATAAGCATTAATTTGATGACTAAAAATTTTACAAATTTCTGACAAAAAAATAATTAGATCAGAGAAAGTCAAAACACTTTGTTTAAAAAAACAGATTATATATCAGTATTAAATCACTTAATTAGAGGGGAACTAAGTATTTCAGTATGTCTTTGAGATTTGGATAAATAAAAAATAATTTTGTACAAAATTAATTCTAGGCAATTTTGGCAAAGAGGTAAAGCATATTATTCGACATATTCGCGGAAATTGTTTTCAATTTTTTTTCAATTTCAAATTCAATAATTGAGCAATTAATTTCATCGAGTGGAAAATTTTAAATTGATTTAAGCTAAAAAAATTTTTAATTTGATATAATAGAATTTAGCATGATCCGACAAATCATAAAATAAAATCCGGAAATCAACTCTCAATTTTTGACTGAGATATTTATTCAAGTCCAGGTACTGATTTTTCTATTAATTAAAATTTAATTTCAGACAAATATTTAAAGAAAAATTAAAAAAAAATCCATGGTAAAAATACGCAATTCGTCTGACTGTTTTCGTTCATTTGCTTCAATTTGGTTCACACTCTAATGGAACGAATGTTGATCCTATCTTCATTGAGATCGAAATTGAAAAAAAAATAGTCTAAGTTCTTTTAAGCATTTGTTTTAAATTTTCCAAAAAACTATTTTTAAATTTAAATCTACCATAAATAGCTACTTTAAATATCTTTTAAGAACACTATTAAATTAATCTAATATTATAATTTAATGTATTTCTATTTTAGACTTTTTGTTTTAAAAAAAGATCAATTTTCTAGATTAGCTAAATAAATGCTTTTTAAAAGGTTATAATTTCAGTTTGCCTTTTTTACATTCAAAATCTTGTCAAACTAAGATGAAATTATAAATTTAAAAACAGTTTCAATAATCATTATAAAATATATATTCATTGAAATGCACAATCTAAGTTTATATTTTTAATTTTTTTAGATTCTTTTTTATGCGGCCCTAGAGTATGATATTCTTTTCAATTAAAAACATAACAATATTTACTTAATTAGAATTTAGCGTCGAAAATAATATTCCTTTAAACATTGGAACTTTTGTTTTGAAATTTAAAATAATTATTAGAACTTATTTTAAAGATTTTCTGTTTCAAAACAATAAAATCAAAATTAATGGTCTATTTTTATCTTCAATTAAGCATTTTAATGATAGATAATTTTTTGATAATTTTGTTTTCACATGTAAACATTTAATTTGGTCTTTTCTCAAGTTTAAAAATAGCGCTCTAAAAAAGGGTTAAAATCTCGGTTTTTAATTTTAATTTAAAAACCGAGTCTTAAAAAATCACAAAAGTTTATTTTTTTCACAATTTGGTATTCGAAAAATTAAAATTTTTTTTCTAAATTTAAATTATTTTATCACGATAGGAAGCACCATTTCTCGTCATAAAAAGTGAAAAAATCTTATGCAGAACGTAAGATGCCACAATCCATTTAAAAGGCGTCATTGATAAATTTTAAATATCGGTTTCTATAAAGAGAATGGATTTTAATGGAATTCAAATTAGATGAATCTATTTTTATGAAAAAAAAATAGAATTTTTTTTTAAATCAAATAAAAGTATGTTGAAAAAATGTAAGCCTTCACTAAAACAAATCTAGAGTGTTTCGATAAATAATTTATTTTTCTTAATGGAATTGATTTTAATTTTTTTCTCGTCAGGCTTAAATAATATTCTGTCTCTATGTCTTGCAGATTAATCGGGCGAAACGGATTTAAAAAATATTTTAATATTTGAATTTACTTCATTAACTAAATGAACTTTTATCCTACTTAAAAAGATAAAGAGGTTTTATTCTTCAAAAAAATTAATTATATTTAACCATTGGATTAGAAAATCTTTTTGTGAGAATTTTTCTCCCAAAAATTAAAGCAAATCTTGGAAAAAGAGCTTTGCATATTTTTGAATAGAATTTTTTTTCTAATATAAATATTTATTTATTATATCGAATTCGTTTTTTTGCACTTTCAAATATAAATCAAGCAAAAAGTGTGTTTAGATTTTCATTTGAACTGCTTTTTAAATACTAATCTTTCATATCATGTGTTCAATGTGGGTAAAAAATTATTTTATTTCGAAAGCTTGTTTTTTTTTAATCCTACGGAAATTTCATATTTTTGCAATAATTTTAATTACTTTAATTTGGCACTTATAATTTTTCCGCATTGCTAAAGAGTTTAATTCTGATAGTTCTTTTTTAAGTATGGCTCTGGGTGCATTTTTGATACTAATTTTCTTTGATTTAATTATTTATTTACTAAATCTATCATTAAATATTAAACTCAATCAAAAGCTGACTTAATCCATCAACTTGACGCATTCATTTTCCTTTGTCGTCATCGGATTAGAAAAAATTCCGCAAAGACTTTTTGAATCGGTATGTAAACTCACATTAGAATCGCGCATGTTAGTTTAATAATAAATATAAATTACAATTTTTTTAATTATTGTCATATTTTATTTTAATATTCATTCAAAAAAAGACATGAAACAAAAATTGATTTAAATTTTATCAAAATATGAAACGCTGAAATTTAATTTCCCTTAAAAAAAACATGAAACAATTGATGAGACTCGATTTCCGGTATCTGTCATATGCTTTTTATTCTTTGGTTACTTAAATCAGATGGGTATTTATAAGAAAGGGAAAACCAATTTGTTGAGACGCCTAAAATATCACTTTAAAAAATCAATATAATAATTTCATGAAAGAGATTATATTCAGACTAATCTTTTCAAATAAGTTGCCTACTCAGCTCATTGGCATAGTTTGAGCAGATATTTTCTATTTAAATTCACAAAATTGAATAGAATTTTCTTAAATAATAGTTTTAGATTTTTAAAATGACTTTAGACAGTCAAGCAGTGAATGGAAACCCGTTGGTAAATGCTTCAAACAATGAAGTGTCATTTAAGAATTCATTTAGACTGGTTATTCTTGGTGCACCCAGGGTCGGAAAGACATGCATTATCAACTGGTTTTTGGGAAAACCCTTTAAAGATAGCTACCTTCCGACTATCGAAGACTTTCACCGAAAAATATACAAAATAAAAGGCGAAATATATCGATTAGACATTTTGGATACATCCGGTAATGACCCATTTCCGGCCATGAAAAAGCTCAACATCATGACTGGTAAATAATTTTTTTTTCAATCCCAGGAATTATTGTAAATAAATGAAAATTTAAAAATAATGCAATTATTAAAAATTTTTATTTAATGAAAAAAATTTTTTTTTCTGTTTGAAAATATTTTAAAATTAAAAAATCTAATTTTAAATATAAATTAAAGCTGGTAAAAAATTAATAAAATAATGACTTAAGTGGACAAATTTATTAAATAAAATATTTTGAGATTTTTAAAATTAAAAAAAAAAACTAAAATAAAAATTTTATTATTTTAAGCATTTTGATTGCAATTATATCACTATTTTTCGTTACATTTTTATAATTTAATAATTTTCTTGGGTGAAATTACTGAAAAATTTTTAATTTAAAAATGATTAATTAAATTTACCTATCATTCTGTTCTACTTATTTTGTAAGTGACTTAATCCCTTTCTAATTAAATAGAAGAAAAATTCAGGCATACCATTTTTTTTCAAATGCTTAAGTCCCAATGAACTTATATTTCTCAAAAATAAAAGTGAGCTAAAAGTTGAAGATAGAAAAACAATCAATATCTTTAAAAGTTTTAAAAAGATTTAATTTTTAAATCATAATTATTTTGATAATTAGACAGGTGCATTGTGATTCAAATCTAAAAAGGAAATAATTAAACAAAAGAGAACAATAATTCATTTAGAAAATCAATATTTAAAAAATTTAAATAAATTATTAATTTTCATAGGTGATCTTTTTGTGTTGGTTTTTGGTATCGATGATATTGATTCGTATTTCCAAGTTAAACAACTATGTGAATTGATAGTAGAGCTCAAGAAAACCAAACAAGACCAGCGATGCTCAAATGTGCCAATTTTAATCCTTGGCAATAAAATTGATTACTTGCTGGAAAATAAGCTATCTAGCCGATGCATTGATTTAGGAGAGACACAACAATTTGTCTCGGCCTTCAAATCGTGCATGTATTCTGAAATCAGCTGTAAAAACTTGATGGGACTCGATAGTGCTTTTGAAAAATTGTTCAGCCTTGCTAATTTACCATCAGAAATGATACCATCCAAGCATAGACGTGTTTCTCTAAATCTCGATTTGACAAAACCACAATTTAGCAGATTATTAACCTACCAAAATTCAGACCCCATTATAATCAATAGCCATGGTTTGCCTGGCAAAAATAGTCAAAAGATAGCAAATGAAGCGACTAGCTTTGTAACTGGTAATGGAAATAGCTCGACATCGAATGGTCATCCTTTGGGTGAAAGAGAGGGAAGTTTCAAGCAGACAGCTAAGAAGAGTTTTCGTAAAATGACATTTAGAAGACAATTGACCGAAGCATGTGGAACTGTTTGGCTGAACGCGAGGAGACCAAGTATCAGAGCCGAACTTAAATTGTTACAGATCAAGTCAAATGGAAAGTTTAACATAAAAAAAACTGGCTTTAGTCATGATGCTAGTTTTAAAAAATACAAGTCAGATATCAGTTCAAAACGAATTGATATTCTAGTAAAAAATTTAAAAAAATTATTCTGTTGTCATTTTGAACAAAAAGATTCAAAAGAAAAATGTTCAAAATTAATTTAAAATTTAGATTTTTTGTAAATTTTTTGTTAATAAATATTTAAAATTTTTTTTTTTTTTTCGTAAAACTGGAGCTTAAATTAATTGATGATTTTCTAAAACTAAATATTTAAAATCCTCATTAATTCATTAGTACCATGCTATTTCAATTGAGGCGAACATTTACTTAGTTCACAATTTTCGCTTATCTAATGATAAATATTGATAAAAACCAAAATTTTAATGTCAAAGTAAATAATTAAAAGGCGATTATTTATTAATCAAAAGAGTTTGAGAAATTCACTTTTATAATTCATCAAAAGCACTTTTTAGTCATCACAATCAGTTTAAATTATTTTTTCGCGTCTTTCTAAACAAAGACCGAATTTTTGATTAATAAAATAAAAATTCAAACCAAAATGTTGAGCGATATGAAAATGAATTTGGTTTCCCAGAATTTATTTATTTATTTGAATTTAATTAACCTCCTTCAGGAGAAGTAAAAATAAAAACTAGAAGAAGAGAGTACAAAAAAGAAAAAAAGAAAAAGATAATACATATATATATATAAATATTTGAAAATATTACAATTGTATGAAAATAAAAATGAAGATAGTTTCTATTGAACTTTTTGGACCTCAAGTTATGTAATTCATTTAGGCCTTATTAATTCATTTAAAAATATACGATAATCTTTAAATCTTATGTTTTCTAGACATATTTTGATAGAGTCAGAGATGCCATCACTGATGAAAAAATGCTCCTTTAACTCCTTTTTAAACTTACTTATATTACATAAAAGTAAAGGAAAATCTACATTAAAATGGTTAATCAAAAGTTGAATATCTGTTTCAAAAGAGTTATTTGACTTTGATGGACAGACAGTTAAGTTTTGCTTAATGCACTCAAAAATACTAGATGCTTTTGAATTAAATCTTATCGTCTCAATTAATGATAGTTTTGAAAAATTAGTAAATTAAAAAAATAGGTATCAGTTTTTCTTTTAACATTTTTTTAAAAATATAAATTGATGTTAATTGAGTATGGAAAATTTTTATTAGCCTTTTTATTAAATTTTAACATAATCAGTTATTTTTAGATAATTTTTTCAAAACATCAATTACATTTTTTCAATAGAATTCAATAAAAATTCCATTACAACCTCAATAAAATTCGTTTGATTGAATATTATCGAAAAAATAAAAAAACCAAAATAATTTTTTTAGGCTAAGAATTTTTCTTTCACCAAAAATCATCATTTTTCTAAAATTTCTCATTGCATTCTAAAAATACTCTTGTGATAATTTTTAATAGCCAATTTTTGATTAAAAAATTTTCTATTTTTAAAATTTTATTCAAATATTTTGAAAATTCAATTTTAACTTAAAATAAAATGATATTAAAGTATATTTTTTAGACTTATTTGTATTCAAGTATCGATTTGAATATACATATTCGATTTCGTCACAAATTTTTACAGAATGCCTATCAAAATTAAAAAAATTATGAATAGGCTATGACAGGTTTTAGACAGGTTATGACTAAAAAAACTGACTAACTTGAGAGGATCACTGTATCATAAACCATAAGTTTCTCAAATTTTAATATTTTCTCTTATATACAAAGAATTATTAAACTATATAAAAAACCTTATTTATTCACATTTTTGATTTTTCAATTACTTTTTTCCTTCTTTTATCCACTCGAGAGAAAAAGCATTCCATCACGACTTGCATGAAACTACAATCTATTTTTTGGATGCAGAACTTATTTACAAGTTGATCAACATTTTTGGCACTCTTCTGTTTTCAAAATTCCCCAAAAGTCCTCAATTGGTCTGGTAAGTTAAAAGGGTTCTTATCCTTAGCTATGTAGAAGTTTTGCTCATTCAGGGACGCTAAGTAAGGTATGCATTAATTTAAGCATACATACTAGTTAATTGCGAGCCCACTTTTCTTGAAGAAGATTTTTGAGAAGCGTTTAGAAGATGCTGCTTTTCACACTAGCATTTTTAGCTCCAAATTTTTTTAAATTTTATTAGTATTAAAATAATACTTAGGGGAGGACCCCGGGCAGTTTGGAATGGTAATTAACCTCCCTTTCAGCCTCGTGTTAAGTAGTTTTGATATTTTTTTATGCGAAAAGGTGAAATAGGAAAAATTAAAAAGGGTGTTATTTTTCGCTCTATAATATTTTAATTATCTGCAAAAAAAAAAAAATAATAATAATATTATTTTTATTCTATTATTTTCTGCTATAAAAATTTATTTGCTTAATATGAAATGTTTTGCGTGGGTTTCTGAACCGTCACGGTTGAGTGGTTTTTGATTGATCTTCGGTTATTGATTTGTTTGATCGAAAGAGGGGTCCCTATGACACTTTTCAATGCCTTTTTTGTATATTTTTCAATATACGGAAAAACTAGACTACTCTGTGCTTGAGTTGGTCAGCTTATGACCAAGTCTTTTGCCTAGTCTAGGGCCTCAAGGAACGAAGCAATAGGAATTTTTAATAATAGGATACTTTTCAGTAACCTGATAGATGACTTTTCAATCACCCATTATTTTGAACTAAAGATGCGTTTCAATATCTTATTAAAATATAATTTTATTTCTAAGATTTTATTTTAATATTTTTAGTTATTTTATTATTTAAAAAACAATTAGAATATATATGAAAATTACAAAGTTATAAGAGTTTTTCTTATCAACTTTTCTAAAAATAACTTCGTGGTTAAAATTTATTAAAATTTTATTTTTATTTTTTAATCTTGAAATTACATCTAAACAAATATAAAATAATTAAAATAAAAATGATATAAAGAAAGATAATAAAAAAAAGAAAAAAAGATTGGTCAATTATTTTCGTTTAGTTCTTTTTTGAGCATTTGAAACGATTGATTAATCTTATTATGTATTGACGATTTGAATACAATCCGAACAACTGAATCTTGTGTTGATTTTCTTTTTTTTAAATTATTTTATTTAATTCACAGTCTCGTTTTAATCTTTTTGTTCAGTTTGTTCAGTTCATTGAGATTTTTTGTTTGATTTTATTGTATTATTGTATTTTTTTTTTATTTTTTTGTAAAAATTGTATTAAAGCAAAAAATTATAAATAATATTTTTATTGAAAAAATTTTTTAAAAATTTTAAAACAATTTTATTTCTCCTAATTTATAAAAAAAAGTTTTCATCTTTGGATTTTTACCGCTTTGACCCTCAAGACTAATGAAAATTTTTGTCAAATATAATGCGTCTTCAATAATGAAAAACAGGATCCTTTTCATGTCCTTATAATTAGAATAGAATTAAAATTTTGCACTCTTAAAAATTTTAAACAGATAAAAAATTCTTTTTTTAATATAGTTTAGATAAAAATTAAGCTAAGGAAAAAAATTATTAGACTCGAAATATGCTTTCTTGCAGAGATATAAATGAAATTACAGAAATTGCAATCAATATTTCATTGTATGGTGTCTTTGATGAAACTTTAACTGAAATATTATCAAATAAAAGGTAAAAATCAACAGAATTTATTTTTATATTTTTTCTTATTTTTTTTAACCAAATTTTAAATTTTGAGTATCACTGGAATTTATTGTTGCCCCTTTAATATCTATAGTTTCTCATTTTATGAACAAATTAAGGATAAGAATGACATCATCTTATTCAAAATCCTTTTTTGTTTAAAAAGAACAAAAGTTGCAACTAGAAAAAGAAATGCTATGAGAGTTTTTTACCAAGCTATAGAAGAAATAAAACACAAACTTACACAATGCAATGTCAATGCTAAATAATGGTAATATAATGAATAGAATGAAGAAAAAGAACTAAATGAATAATATTAATAAGTCAGAACGTCGGATTAAAGGACCGTCGTCATTACCTCTATTAGCTGAAGCGATTGCTACAACATCATCACGAATACTAATGTCTTCAATATTATCAACCAAAACATTGTTAGCTATTTCAACAGTTTTTTTCACTATTTTCGGCGACATCATCGTCAAAAAATATTTCAAACGAATCATCGATTTCATCATCACTATTGTCTGAATCTTGAAGTTCAGAAGGTTGAACCACTGGTGCTCAATTTTGCCATAGTAGTCTGTAAGCTGCACCTTCACATACATGTTTTGCATTTAATGCCAATTCAAGAAAGCGACCAGTTGTTAAAAATACTCTTACTTGTTTAGCTTCTTTTAGGCCATCTAAAAATTAAGTCCTAAAATAATAAATTCTTCGTCTAAATCTGTCTTTGATGTAATTGACTTTGCGTAAGATTTTCATGAATTCTAATGATTTCATTACAAACTGTTTTGTGTTCAATTTTAGTTCAAAGTTTATATCATTTATATTAATTTTTATAACATTTGATTTGTTTTTTATATATGAAAAAATATTAGTCAATAAAAATATCCGAATTCTTAGATATTTTACAGAGCCGCGAGCACCTCGTAAGAATTTGTCGAGCATGCTCCTCAAATCTTTTAACTTAAGATGAGTCATAAGATCTCCAGTCATTTTTTGATTATACGACCACTCCCAGCAACGCGTTTCAGAACCTTTATTTATTTTTTCTTTAATAATATTCTCAGAAAATGTGAATTAAAAGATTAATGTCACTTAATTAATCTTCAAGCAAAAAAAATTAAAAATTATTAAATTTCAAGTAAAAAATACAGTTTTTCGGTCGTTTTCAGGTTGTATATTTATTTCATTTAAGTAAATTAAAAAATTCAAGTTATAAAAGTTCATTTAAATTTTTATTATAATTAAGGTACTATGAAAGTATAAAAATAGTAAAAACAAAATAAATAGAGAAAAAAAAGCTCTCTAAAAATTTTTTATATTTCGTTATTGAAACATTTTCTAAACTAAATTATTTAATTTTTGCCTTACTTTTTATTTAAGAAGGTGAATTCAATTAAATAATTTAAACTTCTAAACGCAAAGTACTGTGATAGATCAATTTTAAATAAAAAAATTAATACTTTTTAAAAAAGAATTTATTTAGTTTATAATTCAAATGAAAATTAAGAAGAGTCATTAATGCGTTTAAAATTAATTTTTTTATCTGAGACATAAAGAAATAAAAAAAAATTTAAATAATAATATCACATAAAAATAAGATAAAATAATTGCTAAGCCGAAATCTCAAATAAACAAATTAAAACTTAAACTTATAATTTTTGCAGACAATCACTAGTCTAACATAGTGTAACAAAATTTGATATGAGTGATTAATCTATAAAAAAATTTTTTTAAATAATTTTCTGATGCTTTTAAAATAAATTTTAACCTAAAAATAAAATTTATGTATTAAAAAACTTGTTTAAGTTTGTTTTTAAAATCATTTAATAATAAAAAATATGTTTTCTCAAAATAATCTCTCTTTTTATTCTTTATTGAATTTATTGAACTAATTCCGTTGATTTTTTATCTAGAGGACGAAGAAACTAATCTAATTAACGAGAATAGTCATCTTTTTTTACATGATTTTATTAAAAAAATGAAAAATAAAATAATTAAATTAAAAACTTTATTAATTTTTATTTTATAAGTAAATTGATAGAAATTTAATTTTTTAATTCAATTTTCAATTAAAAGTATTTTTACAGACTTTTAATAAAAAAACTACTGTTAATATTTTGATAACTCAAAAATTCAGGCTAACTCCGCTAGAGTAAATTTCAAATCGAAATTTTTAATTTGCTAAAGATTTAAAAATTGAACTGATTAATGTACAAAATTTGTCAATTATTTTTTTATTTAATCATAAAATAAAAATAAAAAATACAAATATACAATTAAAGACACAAAAATATTCTTTTTTTGCTGTCATCCATAAAAAGATAAATGGAAGTTTATGAAATTCTTAATTAAAATTATAATATTTTCTTAATAAGATCATGGTTTTGCGCTTTAGAAATAAACCGCCTGCTTTAAAAAAAACAAATGACAAAAATTCAAACGAATATATACTTGAAAGAGAATTAAAATAAATTTCGTTTATGATAAATAAAAATTTAGAAAGATTAATATATTCCAAATTGAATATCTATAACGTTTTTCTACACCAAAATACCAATTTATTCCAAATTTTAATGAATAAACAAAAAGTTAGATAACGTTGACTTGAATTTTTCATCCCAAATTGGATTATTTGCGTTGTTTTTTCGGATTGTTGTTATAACTTGGAATATTGTTATTACAAATAATGTCTTATTCAATAAACACAGGCACAATACATTGTAATTGCAAAAATATATATTTGCCTTTGAATTGGAATGATAATAATCTATCATTTACCGTTTGGATCCAATGATAAAATATCAATTATTTAACCAATATGTAAACTCTTATTCTCAAAGACTCTTGCGCGAAAATAAGTTAAAACATATCGGATAAATATTGCCAACTCTCTAACAAACAAATGCTTTAGTTTTTTTTAAATATTTTTCTTAGCTTGATCAAAGTAAAGCTTCGAAAAAGTTAAAAACAAAAATTCATTTCAAATTATTGAACCAGAATAGCAAAAAATAATTTTTAATAATATTAATCAAAATTAATAAAAATAGATCTAAATTCTCCAGTAAGTTGCATCCGATATGTCCGAGAACGAAAGCAAAGACCATGTTAAAGTAAATTTAAAAAATTGTTTCTGTAGGATTTTTTAAGATCTGAATTTTTCCAATGCTGAATTAATTAGAAACAATTTTCAGTAATTTTTAATTAATTTAGTCAACAAAATTTTTTATAAATTAATATTTTTTATTTTGTAGAAATCTATCGTAGTGGTAGTAAATTCAGAGCAGGCTATTGATCCACGTAAACTCTTGCTGAATTTCTTTTGAATCTATTGCCATCCAAACCATTCCATAATAATTTTAAAAATGTTCTCAACAAAAATAAAAAAAATTTGAATCATTTCAAAAATTGTCTAAATCTAATTTTGTAATTTTTTAGAATTAAGTTCGATTCAGGGCTAGAAAATATGGACATCATTTAAATCAGATCTATTAATTTACACTATCTTAATTAAATAGACTTTTCTTTTATAAATATGATCAAAATTTTAACATTTAAAATTTTTAATAGCACGGTTTGGATGGTAAAAACTTCAAACAAATGAATTAGAAGTTCGCCTTATATCTAAAAGTAGTTGTAAAAAATTTATTTCGATACAAAAATTTAGATATTTGAGTAATAAAATTAAAAATTAAAAATCATCATTCTTTTTGTTTTTTAAAGACCCTAGAAGTAAATGATAGTTTTTTGATGCTCAAAACGATCAAATTAATCTGTAATTATTAATAAAATTGTTATTTTTTAAAAGGATTATTACCGAGGCACATTTTTGGATTTAGCATACTTTGTTAAGTATAGAGGTAAAATTTGCACATTGGACAGTGCACACCATTTAAATAATACTTTTTTTATGTATGTTATTTTTGCAGGCTTTTGCAAAGTTTACCTTTAGATTAAGCAAAGTATGCTAAATTTAAAAATGTACCTCTGCATTAATTCTATTAAGAAATAATAATTAATTTCAGAATTAAAACTTTGTTTGATCATTTTGAGCATCAAAAAATTGATGATAAAATTCAAAATGCCGCTAGGATTTTATTTTTTTTTAAATTTCAAAAAAAAAAAAATTTTTATTTCAAAAAAGGATTAAAAACGATAAAGTGGTTTATTTTTAAAATTATTTCGTAAAAAATTTAAAAACTACAATCTTAGAATACTAATAACCAAAGTTAAAAAAAAGTACTGAATGTTAATTTCACAAATTTTTTGCATCTTGAATTGGATAGATACACAACTCCGCCAGAAATTTTCTAATAAATTAACCTTCATTGAATAAATTAATTTTGTAGACAAGGGCATTGAGAAGCACTGCAAAATCAGAAGCAGAAGTGGAAGCTGCGATTCGGGCCGAAATTCAGCGAGAAGAAGATGAAATCGAATCGCTTCGTGCCAAAGCCGAGGAGAGGCGCAGGCGTAAAGAAGAAAATGAGAGGCTGGAAGCTGAACGTTTGGCTGAAATGGAAGAAGAGAGGCGCCGAAGAGAGGTAATCATATCATATCTAATAATAATTTATCAGCATTTACAGCATTTTTAGATTAAAGTTGTTTT
This sequence comes from Brachionus manjavacas, assembly GCA_019054805.1. Classification (NCBI taxonomy): domain Eukaryota; kingdom Metazoa; phylum Rotifera; class Eurotatoria; order Ploima; family Brachionidae; genus Brachionus; species Brachionus manjavacas. The sequence continues at coordinate 1,298,684 of JAHQIY010000009.1, forward strand.
ATAGGTCGATTTAATTATGAATTGGAGAAATTCGAGAAGATAAACTTGTAAGAGTAATGCAAAAGAAAAGGAATAATAGGTTAAGTTGAGTAGTAGATAAATACTTGGAATAGATAGAGATACAAACCGATTGGTGTTTATAGAACATATATGCTTAGAAATATTTCTATATATTCTTTATAAATATCTCGATATTTCTTTCAAATCATTTATTCTATCTAAGAATAACTTTTCTCTTGGCATAAAGGTTTTGATTATTTTTGATTTCGAAGGAAGAACAAAGACGCCGCAAGGAAGAAGCTCTTCAACGCAAACAAAAATTAGAACTAGCTAAAATCGAACAAGAAAGAAAAAAACTTGAAGAAGAAATGGTGTCTAATACTGGCGGTTCCAAGTTGTCCAATATCCTCAAGGCCAAAGAAATTCTGCTTAAATCGCCTGAGCAATTGGAGCAAGAAAAGCGCGATGTTATTTCGTCAAGATTAGTAGACCTGAGACTCGATGGTCAAAACAAAGATGACCTGATTAGACAAGTGAATTGAAGAAAAAAAATTTTTTATTAATTTTTTTTATTTTGATTTTTTTTAGGCCCAGGAATTTCACGAAATTTTGATCAGTCTACACTCGCAAATATACGATTTGAACGAGAAATATGACCGTCAAAAATATGACGTACTGTTTAGCTTGGATCTGGGATGAATTTTTTTTTAATAATTTTTTCTAAGATGATGGAATTGGCAGAGAGAGCCAGACAAATAGAGAAAGGTAAATCCAAGACCCGTAAGTCAAACATTGTACACACCGGTCTTGGTGGTAGCGTGTAAGTTGACTTTTTCTTTTATTAAACCATTAAAACAAACTACAGAAATACAAAAAAAATTGAGTATTATTATTAAACTTTAAAATTGCAAGATTTCCATGGATTGTTGATACGCACCCGCATGCTCCGGTAAGTTCTGCGTGTAGTCTAATTGAAAAAGTTCTAAATTGACGAAGATTAAGAAAATTCTGTAGTTTTATAAAAATTTTTGTTTATAATTTTTTTAAAACAAACATTTAAAAATTTTATAGATTTAATCTACAAGAAACTTTTCCGCATTCACCAGTAAGTAAAATAGGGAAGTAAAAAAATAAATGAATAAAAAATAAATAGCATTTAATGAACGAATGCTTATAACCACCCAAATTTTTGTTCCTGCAACCAGAACAAAAAGAATTATTTCACTTCCCTGTTCCCTACTACTTCGTCAATACTTTGAATGAAATTTTTAAAAATTTTATTTTATTTTTTTTCAAATAAAATGATAGTTTATTAAATGATATTTTTAACAAGGGAAAAATTTCTTTGTTCTCCCGATATGAGAGAGTGACAGATCGAAGAAGCTTCAAGGATAGACGTGAAATCTGGGCTAGTCCAAAGCCGAGCAAGAACTTTGTTCCAGAGAAACCAAAAGCTAAGATCAACAGTGAGCCTATTAGTAGAAATAGAAGACAAAAAATAGAAGAAGAAGAAGAAGAGGAAGTTGAGGAAGAAAAAGAGCAAGCATACGAAGAAGATCAGCCTCAAGAAAACGAAGAACATCAAGAAGAGGAGCATCATGAGGAAGAAGAGCACCATGAAGAAGAAAATCACGACGAGGAGCATGAAGAAGAAGCCGAGGACGAAGAATAGATGGCTATTTTTTTGTTTTAGATTAATATTGATTTCGGAGATCGATTCCGATCTTATAAAAATATTTTATTAAAAAGTGTTTATTTTAAAATTTATTAGGATTTTTCTTTTCAATTTATTTAACTTTGAAAATAAAAATTTAGGCTTACAAATCTAATTATTAATTAGACTAAGTATTTTTTTTTAGAATTAATTCATTTATTGATTCAATCGAAAAATAGAATCAAAGGAATATTTTCTTTTATTTAAATAATAGTTTGGGGAAACACCGAGCAGTTTGTAATGGTCGTTTACTTCCCTATTGCAAAATAGATTTTGGTAGAATTAAAAAACAAAGTTTTTGGAAAAACAGAGTCTGATAAATGTTCGACAGAATTGTTTTAACTTTTTCTTTTTAACTTAGAATTTGTTAGTTAAGTCACATGACAGATTTATCTTGAATACTAACATAATAAGTATAAACACAATTAAAATTATTCAAAAAAAAAATATAAAATGAACTTGATTTCAATTTCAAAATTTCAAAGTTTTTTTTTCAATTTTTATGAAGAAAAAGAGATATCATTAAATAATTAATTAACTATACGAAACAAATATTCCTTGGATTTTTTTTTAAATAATTGATAAATAATGCACCATAAAAAACAATTAAATATTTTTTTTAAAAATTTATATAATCATTCGAGTTAGCAAATTTTAAATAAAATTAAAATGTTCCTAATAATTCTGGCAAGTAAGTCGAAATAGATCATCACATTTTACCTCTTAAACCTAGATTGTATTCTATTTAAACTTATAAATTTTTTTTTCGATTGTAACAATCATAGTTTTTTATTTATTTTTAAATTAAGTTTCAAATTAAATCAACAGGCTATTTTCCATGTTTTTGTAAATTTTTTTCAGAATTTATGAATGAATGTTAGGAATAAAATAAACATAAAGATTTAAAATGAAATTTGAAAATTATTTTTAGATAAATTTAATAAAAAAGTTACAATTTTTTTTTCTGTAATACAATTTGGCTTATCTTAGAAAAATTAATTTAATTTAACTTTCTTTTATATATTTTTACACAAAATCTTGAATCAAAACAACAAATTAATCATCAATTTTCCGATTGATTTTTCTTGCCTTTTTCACTTTACTTCCAGAAACTCTTATCTTTGTAGCTAGTTGCTTTGCATTATCCACCTCATAATCATCTTCAAATTAAAGTACGGGAATAGATGCAACCACATTAGTTACACGTTCCTCTTTTCATCTCTGTAGCAATGGTTACCGTTGTTTTTGAATTTTTTAATCTTGAATCAAAACAACAACTTAATTTATTTTGAACCTAAAATTGCTAAACCTTCTCTTAGTTTATTTTAAATAAAACTTTATTTAAAAAAAATCCAATCCCTCATTTGATCACACAATAAGATCAGAGTAAATTCAATTTTATACCTTTTAATACGCAAAAAATACTAACTATTATTAATAAAAAATTTGGAATTTCATGTTCTCTTTATTGACAGAAATATTCATTTTTTTTCAAGACTTAATCACCTTTATTATCTCTTATTTTGCGCCAGCATCAATCTCTGAAAATAATTTCATTTAATATTTAGAAATGAATTTTTAAATAAAAAAATTTTAAATTTTACATAGAACCTGATTCATGATTAATCTCAAATGTAAAATAAAGTTTTGAGCTTAAAAGGTATTTTTTTCAAAGTCAAATATTTAACATTTTCAATAACATCTATTTTTTACTTAATTTTTTTCTGAAAAATTAAAAAAAAATTAAAATGTCTTGGGGTTTACTAATATTTTTACTGAGCACCATTTTATTTAACAATACACATGGCTTTGTACCGAAAGGAATAATGACCTTTGTCATTAAAACTGTTGATGACACATTCAAGAACAAACTGGGATATTACAGTGAATCGATCGTACATGAGGAGATCATTGAACGTGGGATAGCAAGATCAGTAGCTAGATTCTTTTATGACCAAGAAAATGGGCCAAGCCGCATTGATTTGTCCAAACTCGACACTGACTATCGCAATCTAAAAAATGTCTACAGAGATTATTATGAAAAAACATTTTGTAAAATAGACATTGAAGAGTTGATCTCGGACGTGTTCCAGCCTCAAGTAGCCTCTGTAGACTTTGAAGATGAAACCAAAGATTTGGCAAGTGCTCATTTTGATGCTGAACAATTTAATCAATCTAATCAAAGAGTAAAAGAATACATGGATATTATTCAAAGATTTTTAAATTTAAAAGATTACAGCGCAGCACGCAAATATGCGGCAAGAATATTGCACACCATTCATGACTTTTATTCACATTCGAACTGGGTTGAAATGGGTAATAAGAAGATCAACAAAGAAATTGGAACTAAAAATTTCAGCAAATATGAGTTTACTGATTTGACGGATCCTAACACTTGTGTAAGTAATTGTAGCACTATTGAAATAGAATGCAATAGTATATTAAGGGCATTGGTGAAAGTCATTAAAAAATTAGGGGTTCGAAGTTCAATAATTAATTGTCCGATAAAATATTTCAGATGTAATGGAAATATTGTCATTAATAGCAAATTGGTGAGTGGTTTTTATGTTGATCAAGGAATAGAAAAGCCTGATAATACAATGAAATGTAGCCATGGAGGTATACTGGACTCTAGTTCCTACAAAAAAGCGATGGGTGGAATTAACAAAGACTCTGGTTACTATGTTTTTTCACCTCATGCCAATTTACACTTGGAAGCAGCCAATTTAGCCATAGAGCATACAGAGTTTTTTTTCGAAGAAGTGAGAAAAAAAATTGGAAATGATGAATTTTCAAAATTTTTGAATCTTGAAGTAAGCAAAAGTTTTTTAAATTCGATCAATGATTTCATTCAAATTTGTGACTCAAAGTCAATTCAAGTAGAGTATTCTTTCAAAAAATGTTTTAAATTTTTTCTTTTAATTTTTTTTCTTGAAAAAATTTTTTTGGCGTAAAGCAAGTGATCGAAAAATTATTTTTAATCGCTTTTAAAAAAATCAATATTTTCGAAAATTTTTTCATAATTAATAAATATTTGCTTGAATCATCAAACTTGTGAAAATAAATATTTAATAAAATTTTTGATAAAATAATTGAATTTGAATTTAAAAACAAAAAGCTGAAAAATTGAAGATAAAAAATTTATTTTTTGAGAATTAATTACATTTAATTCAAAAATTGATGCTAGTGATCACGCTCCAAAATCTATTATTTAAGGAACATTATATAATGCTGCGACAATAAAAGGATTTTAACATAATTAACGTAAATTAGCGTAAAATACCAAAAGCGAAAATTCAAAAATTCAAGGAAATTTAATTATTATTAATTTCTTTTTACCTAATTATGTGAAATATTCGATGTTTTGTAAAATTTGATAAATTTTCGTAAAAAATAGTTATTGTTTAGTAAAAAATGTAAAAATTGGTCAAATTATGCTAAATTTTATTTAGGCAAACAATCCCTGATAAAATTAATAGAAAAAAAATGTGAAAATATACCTCAATTTTTATGAGCTTAAATTCAAAAATAACTTTTAAAAAAATAAGATTTTTATTTAAAAAAGGAAGTACAAGTTTCTGACAGATGTTTTTTTTTATTATATCAAAGTTTTGATCATAGACAAACAACCTTCTTCCACCGTGCCAATCTGGTTTTCATAAAAGCAAGTCAACTCATGACCATATTTTTCGCCTGACCCAAAGTGTGATAGATGGCTTCAACAAACTGCGGAATAATCCGTAAACTAAAAAATCTCGGTCTTGAGAACTAATTGACTTTAACAATCGATGACCAACTAATCCCTCTTAACCCGCATCCAACCTTTCTAGGGGTGATTCTCGACCCAAAACTTTGCTTCAACATGTTATTGGAATCTCTTACCCAGAGAATTCTACCTAAATGTAACTTAATCCGACGTCTAAAGCACTCAAGCTTAGTAACTCAATCAACCTATGTAAAATTATCTTTAAGAGCTTTATTCGATCACTAACTGACTATTATTTTATTCCTCTATCGTGCTCAACTCAGAAGATATCGAACTCACTGCAAAAAAGTCAAAATAAAGTATTGAGATCGATAAAATTTTTTCCGCTAAAAACAAGGATTACGTATATGCACAAGACACTCAATATCGATCTTCTAGAGAACCGAACCATCTATTTAATGCAAAAATTTATAGTATAAAAATGTGACCATCAACAAATTAAACAAGATTTGACCAATTTTCGATCACCACAAATTCCAAATATGAAGCGATTTACAAGTCTACGATCTCTTTTCTAATTGACCTAATTTAGATAAAATTTTTTTCATTTTTAATTTCCTTCTTTTTATTCTGAACTTCTGTTCCTATCTATATAATTTTTTGTATTTATCTATTTTTGACTCGAAAAACTGCAGATAATTGTATTTATAAAAAAAAAAAAGTAGAGTGTAGAACAAAAGAGAGTAGCTAAAGTTGAATTTAGTTTACTAAAAATAAAACAAGACTGAATTAATAAATAATGTAAAACGCGATCTGTAAATACATCATATAACATAATTATACAGCATTAAACAAATAATCTGATTGATGATTAATCTCAAATATAAGATAAAGTTTTGGGAAATTTACTCAACCAAAATAAAACACAAAAATAAAAACAGATTAAAAAGTTAATTAAAACTGAAAAAAAGAATTTAAATTAAATTAAAATAATTTTAATCAAATTTGGATCCATTCCATCCATCTTCTGATCCTCCACCTTCTTCGCCTCGATCTTCTAGAACCTTGTTCACACTAGCTGCATATTTATTGGAGACATTCCTTAAGAAATGTCCAATCTTTCAGTGGTTTAGACATCAAACATATTCCACATTGTGACCATTTATTCAGATATTTCACACTTTTTAACCACGACTTCAAATTTCCTCGGGCATTTGTTTCATCATGTTAGATCTACAGTTTTATTGACAAAGGTCATTATTCCTTTCGGTACAAAGCCATGTGTATTGTTAAATAAAATGGTGCCCAGTAAAAATATTAGTAAACCCCAAGACATTTTAATTTTTTTTTAATTTTTCAGAAAAAAATTAAGTAAAAAATAGATGTTATTGAAAATGTTAAATATTTGACTTTGAAAAAAATACCTTTTAAGCTCAAAACTTTATTTTACATTTGAGATTAATCATGAATCAGGTTCTATGTAAAATTTAAAATTTTTTTATTTAAAAATTCATTTCTAAATATTAAATGAAATTATTTTCAGAGATTGATGCTGGCGCAAAATAAGAGATAATAAAGGTGATTAAGTCTTGAAAAAAATGAATATTTCTGTCAATAAAGAGAACATGAAATTCCAAATTTTTTATTAATAATAGTTAGTATTTTTTGCGTATTAAAAGGTATAAAATTGAATTTACTCTGATCTTATTGTGTGATCAAATGAGGGATTGGATTTTTTTTAAATAAAGTTTTATTTAAAATAAACTAAGAGAAGGTTTAGCAATTTTAGGTTCAAAATAAATTAATTTGTTGTTGGAAGTTAACACTTGCATATCATTTAAAATATCATTGTTTTAATAAAAATTACCATAAATTTTTTAAATCGAGAATAGGACCTCATAAGCCACCTTGGAGGAACATGCACATCTCCAAAATAGTTCCCTTTAAAAAAGCTGTTTATTGCCAACCGCGTCAATAAGAATTATTTATTGCTAGAAAAGAACTTAGCTTTAGACTCGAAAAAAATTCCGAATAAACTCTTTTTGTACATATACCGGAGTTTTGCCAGATGTGTGTCTATTGCAGCCATAAAGAATTCAGATAACCAGATTATTACCGATAAGTTGATCATATAGAGTGTTTTAAATGAGTTTTTTCACTCGGTTTATGATCAACCTTCTTCGATTACCACCAGAAAGTACGCAAAGGAAAATTTCAAACCTCGGTCACTACCTGATTTAAACTTCCGAATCCAAGATATTGTAACGACTGATATGGTATTTTCTAAGCTAAAAAGCCGCTCAATCAGATCACCTCAATTCCTTTCAAAATATGCGCTGAAGTCCTACTTTCAACATGATTTTGTTCCCAAAAAAGCTTGTGTTAACAACTTATTTGAGACCTTTGACTTCCTAACTGATGCTATGAGTAAGAGGTATCCAACAGATATTATTTATCTGTGAAAGCATTTGATAATGTTTCACATGAACTCCTTATTTTCAAACTAGAAGCTTATCGGATCCCAATAATTATAGCTGATTCGATTCGCTCTTATTTTTCAGTCCGGAGGCAACGAGTTAAGATTGGTATGATTTTGTCTCAGAAAGGAAACTAATAGCTAGCGGAGTGGCTCAAGGATCAGTTCTTGATCCTTTTCTTTTTGTTATTTTTGTCTTTGACTTCAGTAGGATCTAAATCAATTGGAAGAGTGGTCCAGCGATTGGAAAATGAGCTTTAATCTTAGCAAAAGAAATACATTAGAGTCCGATAAAAAATGCCATAATTACCACATGTTTGGTCACTTGCAGAAACTTGCTGAGACAAATAAAGGAGGAGATTTAGGAATTATTTTTCGAAATATCAAAATCAGAAGATCAGTGTAAGAGGGGAGTAGCAAGAGCTTCAATGATAGTTTCAAGATTAAAGAATACATCTTACTTTTACCTTGAGCTTTTAAACCACCAATTTTTGTCAATCTTGAGTCTGCAGTGGGCTTATACACGGTAAACAACAATTATCATTAAATGGTCTTGACAGTCTAGCAGGTCGAACAAGAGATGGTAGGTTGGCAATCGAAAGAAATCTTATAAGAAGCTGTGTCTCGAAACTTTTTACCAATAGAAAGTTCGTTACTGGAACACACATGGCAACAAAACTCGCAGTACATTAAATACCGACATAATTGAAATTGATAAGAGAAAACGAGCAGCAAGATTATCACTAATAAAACTCAAAAACAATGAGCTGATAACCAAAAAAATCAGAGCGTACTTAAAAGGATATCTGTATAAAAGCTTCATTATACCAGTGCTATTCTATGGAATGGAAACAATAAATCTTAGTAAAAAGAACATGAATAGTCCAAAGAGCTGTGAGAACAGCATCATTCGTACTATATACGGCATACCAAAACGTTGTAGAATGAGTAACCTAAGACTCATTAACAACATTAATGATCCCTATAATAGACTTAAAATATTACACGTCAACTTCTTTGAGAGGCTTTGGCTCAACAACTACACCAAGGAAATACTTAAAGAACTTTTTTTAGACTACTGGAAACGCTGGATGAGATTGAATGTGATCGAAACATTGACCTCCTAGGCAAATGTAAATACTACAAATACAAGATGAACTTAGAATTCGAGACAAGTAAAAGAAATAATCAAGATCTGGAACAGCTCAAAACACTATTCAAGAAACACAATGGGACAAGTGAGAAGATATACCAACTCTTTAGATATGACAGATTTATGAATGATAATTCACTGTAATAAGGTTATTAACGTTAATCTAAAATTTTGTATCTTATTTTATATTTATTTTATGTTTTTGATCATTTGTACATTTATGGTTTTATTCGTTCAAAAAAATTTAAGACAAAAACTAAATAATTTAGGAATACAACGTCACCTTTTTTAACGAGACGTTGAGAAAGTGGTCGGAAAACGGCCCCGGCACTAGAAATAAATAATAATAATAATAATAATAATTGAATAAATAAGCTTTTACATAATATAGAAAATTAAGCCTTGCTATTAAAATGACTTGAGGCTTAAAAGCCTAAGGTATACTGGCGCTTTCGCTCGGGATTTTAATCCCCACAGCATAATTTTTACTACTTCTACTTAATTCTGAAAACAAATTACACAATCTTAATATTTTCTCCCACGTGGTTTTTTTTAATGCATTTTTGGCCCTTAAAATTCTCTGTTCCATGAAATGGGCTTCATGCCATTTTTAAAATATTTATAGCAATAATAAATTCAAAAGCATTCATAAGATCATAAGGAAATCATTAGCATTTTTTTAAAGTTCGAAATCTCTTCACCGGTTTTAAAAGATTAAGATGAGTATGCAATTAAATACTTGTTTTACATAAAACATTGATACATAACCAAAAAATCAAAAATGAATCTTTGAGTATTATTCTCTTCTGAGCTTATTTTTCCACATTTTATGCATAAAATATTTAAATTTCAAAATAGTTCTTTCGGCTTAACAAACATTTATATTTCAGTAGTTCTTCAAGCTAATCGAAAGCGTTTAACTCATTAGCCTTGTAATTAGTGAGCAAATATTGATTGAAAATAATATTCTCAGATGAATTGCAGAAAATTGAATAGGGTTCAAAAAGAAGTGAAGAAAGCAAAGAATCTTGAGTATTGAAATGATCCAACATTATTATTAGTAATTTAACCAATATTGTTTCCAAGAATGAGTCAATAACATATAAAATGAAAAAAAGAATGAAAAAAACTACTGAAAGCTTTAAATTTATATAATTAATAATGAAATGAGATTAATATTAAATGATGAAAAATTTTTTTGCAAGAAGATCATCTTTATTACGAAAAAAATCCAGGAACCGTTTTTTAATAAAAAGTTTCCTAATTTACATTAATATAATAAAATTAAAAAAATGACATCCGTCTTTTATCACCTTAATTTTTAAATTAAATAAATACTTGGCTATAGCTTTTAAATTTTGCGAGTTCGACATTTAGCTTAGCTATCTTTATCTAAAATTTATAGCGTCATCACGTGATTTATTAGCCAAATAAAAATAATGGAAAGTTGGCTTGCGAACCCATACGGAATTCAACGTTTGAATTTTTAGAATTCAGTCATAAAAATCTTAAAATTTGGAAAGACCTATAAACCAAAAAAAAATCTTATGGCAAATCAAAGACTCTGAATTCAAAAAAACTACAGCAATTTTCAATTTATTTTTGAAAAAAAATGATTTTCACACACAAAAATTGCTTTAAATGTATTTAACGTTCGATCAAAATAAATGATAACTTTTTTAAGCTGGAAGATGCCGGTTAATTGTATGTTATTTTTTCCCAGATGATTTTAACAAGGAATTTCTGAGAGAATATTTCCAAGCTGCCGAAATCAATGGTTTCAAAGTTGAAAAAATTTCATAAGAAGCATTAAAAGAATGTCGAGTTAAAAACGGTGTGAAACGAGTAAAAACTTTCTTTTAAAATAAACAAATCAGTTAGTTAGGAGTATAACTAGTCTTTCAATATTAAACAGATAAAAAAGAGACTAATTTTAAATTAATTTAAAACCTCTGAATTTAAGTTCTTCGATATGCAACGAAGTCCTATAAAAGTTGGTAGCAGGATCCATGAGTAAATCTATTTTAGTTTATTTTGTTAGCTTAATTTTAGGATGGAAGCTATTTTAAAGTGTACGCAGTGTTGTGTCGTGGGGTGTTGTTTGAGTTTAAAGACGTCGTTGTGTGTAAATAGTTTTATTCTAAATAAAGTGATGAGAGAAAACGGCCGTTCTGCGCGGCGGAACATTTTAAATAGTTTGTAAATTAAGAAAAGTACAATAGTAAAAAGTGTGAATAAAAATGTAGATAAATTTTAAGTAAACTTAATAGAGCCCTGCAAATAATGTAAATAAAGATCAATTGTAAATACGAGCGATTTTGTACAAAACTTTTAGCTTATGTTTAGAAGATGATTGAAATTAGAAATATACATGTTGCTTGTCAATAAATGAACTTGAAATAAGAAGCATGTGTTTCAGTTTAATAAAAGTTGCAAATTGCAATTGAATGAAATGTAAACTTAAGTTTGCATTTGTGGTTGCGACACCACACTCAGGAATTTATGTTCAATTATTTTCGATTGGAAATAAAGAAATCAAAGTTCAAAAAAGAAAAATGTCCGACAGAAGTTTTAGAAGAGAGATCAGTTACGTAAGTAAAAGTGGTAACTCAACTCTAGAGACAGGGACTTTGACATCATTGAATCAAATAGGATTCAAGCATATCGCCAGACATCTAGGGGTGACTATCGGCTTATATTTAAATAATGCAAAAACAGAAATCATAAAAAACTCTAGAAGTTGCAAGACTCCATATGAATCAGCAGCGATTAAACAACAGCAGCTTCAAAAACATCAGAATGCTAAATCTTGTCTGGCTCCTAAACACACTTTTTTGCTGTCAGATTTTCCTTTTTACAGAATAATGCTACAATCGAATTTCTCACAGAAGATTTTTATCAAGTTATCTTTCTTCTAGGACGGGCCATCAGATCTTAATATGGCCCACATGGTTACTCTGTGTATGCTATAAATGGCTTCCTTGAAGTCAATGAAGTTTAGTTACAGGTGACTTTTCCATTCAAGACTTTGTTTTATGATGTTCCTAAGTGCAAAATCTGGCCTTTGAATCCTCTACCTCGTTTTAAACCTAGTTTTCTTCTCTAAGTATACCAAAATAAATTTTTAAGTACTATTAATCATTCATTGGTGTTCAAAAGAAAAATATCTGGACTGAACCTAAAAATCATATTTTTATACCACCTTTCCGCTAATCTGAAAAAGATCGTCAAAAAATAAAAGCTGAAGTTGATAGAATGCTTCAAGCATGAATTACTGGACCTTCAAATAATCCTTGATCTTTTCCAGTAGTTTCATTTTTATTAAAATTACATTTTCGAAAATACCAATTGTTTTCAAATAAGATTTTTACTGATGATGAATCGCCATATCTAGAAATTCTAAACTAAGAGGATAGAAATAATTTGATAGAAATAGCTCACTTTGAAGGTCATCAAGAACCTCAGAGTTCTTTCGAAAAGTTAAAGAGTATGACTCTGTTCTAGATTATTAAGAAAACTCTGCAAAGAGAGAAAATGTATCTCTCTTCAAGTCAAGGTAGAAATTATAAAAAAACATTTTTAACAAAAAACTACTTCAAAATTGGCCAAAGAATAAAATGTTGATGATTCAAAATCAACTAATAATCCAGTTATTTCAAGAACAACAAGATGAAATTACATAAGTGTTTAACTCAAATGAAGCAATTGATCGAATAAATGAATTGAAACACTTGTTCAAACTAAAAAAGATGATAATTCAAATGTAATTTATTATTTAAAATTTTATAATTGAAAGTAGATTTACCAAACAACCATCTATTACCGATTTTTAAAAAAAAAATAATTATTTGTTTTTGTCTCGAATTTTTAATTTTAATTTATTTCTATCCATTTATTAATATTGAAATTTCCATATAAAGAATACCGAATTTTCCGCTCTAGGAGTTCGTTTTACCTAGTATTGACTGTATTTACAGGTGTAAAATTAATGCTTAATTGATTTTGCTAATTTAAATTTTTTTAATTTTTTTATTTTCTTTTGAAATTGAAATATGATGACAATTTTTAAACAAAAAGGTTGAAAAGTAAAATTCAGATAACTAGATATGTTGAAAAAAATTTAATTAAGGTGATTTTCTATAATGACTCTTAATGCGTAATTAAAATTCAATTTCATGCAAAAAAAGTGTCATGTTGAATCGATATTAAAAAGATGCATTTTTTAAAAAACTGATTTTTAAAATAGGTTTTATTGTGAATTTAATGTAAATTCTAGTTTTAATTGTTTTAAAATTTAAAGAAAAATTTTTGAAAATAAAAATTATTTTATAACGCTTAAACTATTTATTATGATCATAGTTTAAAATAAGTCTCCAGGATGAATTGGCAACGGATCAGAGAGAGACATCAGGTGAGGAAGAAATTTTGCGACATAGATGTTTGAAGGAAAAGTGTGAATGCTTATAAAGATCAAAAATATTGACGAAAAAAAAAAAGCATGACAACGATTTATAAATTCACAAACTTCACAAATTTTATTTATAATCCTTGATGCTAATTTATTGTTTTAAAGTTTTTAAATATCTAAAAATGGTTATAATAATTTTATTAGAATAAAAAATGCATATAACATAAAATATGTTCCATTTAATTGTTTTTTTTGAATTGAAGTTGCGTGACAAATTTGAAAGTAATCATTAATTGAGTTCAAAATACTAGAGCTAACTTCTAGATCTAAAAATTTTGAAAATTCATCATTTCCAATTTTTTTTCTCACTTCTTCGAAAAAAAACTCTGTATGATCTATGGCTAGATTGGCTGCTTCCAAGTGCAAATCGGCATGAGGTGAAAAAACATAGTAACCAGAGTCTTTGTTAATTCCACCAATCGCAGGTTTAAAAGAACTTCCATCAAGAATGCCTCCGTGACTACATTTCATTGCATTATCAGGCTTCTCAATTCCTTGATCAACATAAAAACCACTCACCAATTTATCATTAATGATAATATTTCCTTCACATCTGAAATATGTTATGGGACAATTGATTATCGAACTTCGAACCCCTAATCTTTTGATAACATTCACCAATGCTCTTAATATACTATTGCATTCTATTTCAATAGTGCTACAATTACTTACACAAGTGTTAGGGTCCGTCAAATCAGTAAACTCATATTTGCTGAAATTTTTAGTTCCAATTTCTTTGTTGATCTTCTTATTACCCATTTCAACCCAGTTCGAATGTGAATAAAAGTCATGAATGGTGTGCAATATTCTTGCCGCATATTTGCGTGCTGCGCTGTAATCTTTTAAATTTAAAAATCTTTGAATAATATCCATGTATTCTTTTACTCTTTGATTTGATTGATTAAATCGTTCAGCATCAAAATGAGCACTTGCCAAATCTTTGGTTTCATCATCAAAATCTACAGAGGCTACTTGAGGCTGGAACACGTCCGAGATCAACTCTTCAATGTCTATTTTACAAAATGTTTTTTCATAATAATCTCTGTAGACATTTTTTAGATTGCGATAGTCAGTGTCGAGTTTGGACAAATCAATGCGGCTTGGCCCATTTTCTTGGTCATAAAAGAATCTAGCTACTGATCTTGCTATCCCACGTTCAATGATCTCCTCATGTACGATCGATTCACTGTAATATCCCAGTTTGTTCTTGAATGTGTCATCAACAGTTTTAATGACAAAGGTCATTATTTCTTTTGGTACAAAACCATCTATTTGGCTTAATAAGACAGAAAGTATAGTCAATGTACCCAAAATCATTTTTTTAATTTTTCCAAAATTTTATTTTATAAAAAAATCATTCTTCATTGGATTTTAGCCATTAAATTTATTTTCAAACAAATTTTTTATTTTTCTCTTGTTTTTAGACTTTGTGATTCATTTTTAAATATAAATTGAATTTTGAAATTTTCAATCAAAGTTTGAATTTTATTTAAATTACATGCAGAATAATGGTGGAATAAAAAAGGGATATAATTTAATTTGAATGATTGTCTATGTGATATGATCTTTCATTTTAATTTTATTTTAAACTTTAAGCAAAATTTTTGAAAATAAAAATTAATAATTATTTTTTAACGCTTCAACTATTTCTTACGATCATAGTCTAAAATAAGCTTTGTGAATTGTTTATTTGCACAAAGTTTAGGAAAAATTTTTTTTTATTTATTCATAAATTATATTTTAAGCTTTTTCGAAAAAATTATTCTGTCATCGTTACCTGATAATTATGCGGTATTCAGGTAAAGAAAATTTATATGAATGAAAACTCAATTTCAATGTAAAGTTCGCGTGTACCCACCAAATTTGTAAGTTTTGTTTTTACATAAATTTCATAGTTAAAAATTTAAAAAAATGATCAATTTTTAAAATCCAATTTTTTTTTAGTTTACCTTCTGGAAATTTTTCAATTAAAATTGAAAATATTACATACCAAACAAATAAATATTTCATTAAGGCTCAAAATTATTATCTAAGTTGTTTTCATGCATGAAAAATACAAAAATACTGATGTTAGGTATAATTTTATCTATTGATATTAATTTTAATTTTGTTTTGACACTTATCTTTAGTGGAAAGCATTTGATGATTTTTAAGACCCGATTTTGCGCTTTTTGTATTTTGGCTTTTATTTTCTCAGTACTTAGTCGAATAATTTTCTCATGAGTGACATTTATTTTAATATAAACAGCGAAAATTTGAAGCAATTGAAGTAAATACAAAACATAAAAAAAAAATTTGTTTATTTAAAAAAAAAATCTTTTATTTTAGCAACAAAAATTTGAATTTAGAGTAGTCATAAATCTTTATAACCGATCTAACTCACAATTTATTGATT